>CM065297.1:43275202-44703702 GCA_032871835.1 Dipteronia dyeriana
GAGATATATGAGTGGCACTCCTATTCTATATGACATGTTATCAAACAATGACAAACATTGCAATATTTTCAAAAAATATAAATAGCTACAAATTTGGTCCATCCTAGAAATACAAGTAAATTACATATGTCTTAAAATACAAAAACTCCTTTCTTGGCGAACAAGTCTTCATGCGACCTTCGCCGTTCGGACACCCTCAGCTGCCTCCCATTGGCTTGCGCACCCTTGGCTCCCTACCCATGGGCGTGCGCTTGCCACAACCCCATAAAGGGCTGTCATGCGCAGCCCATGCCACAAAAAAATGTGGCCGCGTGCTCTTCGTACGCACGTTTGTTGCTATGGTTCGAATGGTCCCAAACTTGTTCCGGTTGCTCCTAATTCTTCAAACCTTCAAGTCTTCGATACCTGAATGTATTATAGAAGAATTTTAAAAAAAAAAAAATACTGCAGCTTTTTTTATTACAACAAGTGCAGTTTTTTTAATATTACAACAAGTGCAATTTTATTTTTTTATTACAACAAAAAAATAAATAAATAAAACTTAGCAACTACCAAGAAGGTAATTATGGTGATAATAGACCACCCTTGTTGTTACAATCCCAAAACAAAAATATATTGAAATTCTAGGACCAAAATTAAGCAATAACAAACCACATATAAAACACACACACACACACACACACACACACACACACACACACACATATATATATATATATATATATACATTCCAATGTAAATATATATGCGAATACCTAGAGAGCCATCTCTTTCTAAAACATGCATATATACAAAAAAAAAGTGAAAAAGATTCACGAACACATACATCAATTAATCGAGGGTACAACCAAGCTCTGATACCAATTGTAGAGAAAAAAACGGTTCAAAATGCAACAGAAGCGTGAGAAAAAATAAAATACAATTAGGGTTTGTGTATAAATAAAAATGTTCCCTTTTAATAACAAGAACCTTAACCCTAGATTAACTAATGTATATAAAAAGTATCGTACCTTTTTTTTCGTGACGATTGAACTAGCGTCGAATTGAATCCGTAAGATCTTCCAATCCAATCACGAACGTGAATCACATAGGAGTGTGGGCTCCCTTTATTTAAATTGTATACCTGATGATGGAAACAAATAAAATCTTCTTCTTTTTTAGTCAAAATAATCCTCCAAGTGAAAAACCAAGAACGTCCGGTCACGTTTTAATTATCAATCAATTTGATTGAAATTCATGTGAACCTTAATTCGACGTTGTACACAAAACCCTTTTGATGCAAGGGATACTAGTGTACTATCAAAAACAAAAACGTTCCCTCTTTTCTCGATGCTTTGTCAAATTCTTCAAACAATATGCTTCAAACAATGAGTTGGACGAAGGTTTTTTTTATAACAATAAAAAAAACAAATAAAAAAAACTTCTCACACTAAAAACTAAGGCTTGGTCGAAATTTATAGGTAGTATATATAGGAGACCAAATCCTCTCCTAAGAAGGATTTACTTGGTGGGCAAGAATCATTTCCTTAGGTTGATTTACTTAGTGACAAAGAATCCTTTTCCAAAAAGAATTCTTTCCTACACCAAGACTCCTAATCAAACTCATTAGAGTATTTGTGACCATATTAAAGACTTCCTAATATAACTAGATAAATAATTCCTTTTATTTATCTACTTATCAAATATAGTCTTTAATATTATTTATACTACAAACAATTGTATACTATTAGGAGACCTTCTCCTAATAGAAAAAGGATTTTGACTTTTAATTAAATAATTAATTAATTACTATTTTAATTACTTTCCATTTAATTAAATAATAAAATAAAAAATAATATATTTAGTCTTTTACATATTAGCCTTCCCGCCCATGACAATATATAGACATATATATTATTTTTCTTAATTTATTAAATCCATTGGACTTTTATAAAAAGTCCACATGTGAACTAGACTCATTCTTACAAAAAATAAACAAGTCCACATGCCTTAATATAATTCTAGATGGACCCCTAAATTGGATCGGTAGAATATATCAAGTGAGACATGCAAGTTCGTGTGGATTGGGGATCTTGGCGGGCTATCTAAATTTAAGCTCCAACAGACACAACCCAATCACAATCAACAAATGAATCAATTACGTCCGATCTATTATTTTTGGTTCATTCCACTAAAGAACTAAAATTGAACTCTTAAATAAAGATAGAATAAGTTGATGTTACACATTCATACCCTAGACAACCTTATTGGAGAAAGTGTATCTTCGTGAAGAATATCAATAATCGCCAAGAGCTCATATACCGCCTATAGCTCTCCAAGTTACTATATTTACTCATTTGACCACATTTTGAACTTGGATATTTTGACTTGTCCAAAAGCCATGTTTCAATAGACACTATTGAAAACTTAACGTTAAGATTTAATATCCAATACCTCAAAACATCCATATGATGATATTCTACTCTCATGTAATAAATGAAACCAGAATGTCCATATCTATAAATGAAGTCCTCTATCGATTAACAAATGAATACAATCAAACTATCGAGGATAGACTATGCTATATAATCATACTCATTGATAGCTCAAATAATAATACTTGCAACCATAAGTCCATCATTTATCTCAGGATTATAATAGACTCTCCGATTGTCTTCAAATGAAAACTTTTATCCATTGACGGTTCTAGATAAAGTATTTCATTGTGATCCTATTCAATTCACCCAGTGCACTAGATTCTTTTGCCTAAAGACACCACAATTTGATGATTTTAGACTCATTGTAACAAATTTGATCCCACTAAAATGCTAACAAAAGAATCTGCAACTTTGATAAGATAAAGGCGCCCAGCCTTGTACCTTAAGTTGTGAATATTATTCAAGACTAATTAAAGAATTGTGACTACCTCATACATATCTAGATGTATGGAGAATTCTTCTTTTCTTATAGTCTTTTGACCTTATGATTATTTACTTTTGATAATTATTATAATTAAACTATAAATGCTATAAGAATTGTTAAACTAGAAATCACTTTATTAATATAAAAATATTGTCAAAATACATTATTATACTCTTGCTATCAAGCATAATCCCAATAGGAACCACTTCAATGTCAATCAACAATTAGCGGAGCCAGACAGCCTCTTTAGCAGCCTCACATATGGCAACATACTCGGCTTCCATAGTGGAATCAGTAAAACAAGATTGCTTGATACTCCTCCATATGACTGCCTCTCCTCTAATAGTAAACACAGATCCTGATGTTGATCTCCTGGAGTCAGAATCTGACTAAAAATCTTAATCTGTATACCCAATGGGAATTAAATCCCCTCCAGAGTATACAAGCATTTAATCTCTCGTTCTTTTAAGATATTTGAAAATATGCTTGACTGTCGTTCAGTGATCAGGGCCAGGTTTCGGTTGAAACCTTCTAACTATGAAAACAGCAAAACAAATATCTGATCTAGTACATAGCATTACATACATGAGATTTCCAATTGCCAAGGCATATAGAACCCTGCTCATGAATTGCTCTTCATGATCATTCTTCGGAACTTGTTCCTTAGAAAGTTTGATTCTATGTCTAAAAGGTAAGATACCTTTCTTGGAATCTTGCATGGAAAACCTAGACAGGATTTATCTATGTATGAAGCTTGGGATAATGCAATCGTTCTATTCTTTCTATCCCTTATGACTAGGATACCAAGAATATAACTTGTTTCTCCTAAGTCTTTCATATCAAGTGTTTTGCTAACCAATCTTTTACTGATGTCAATACACCTACATTGTTTCCAATGAGTAGTATATCACCAACATAAAAAACTAGGAAAACCAGCTTGACACCTTTAATCCTTTTGTATATATAGGATTTGTCATGGTTTTGAATAAAACCAAAACTTTTCATGACTTGATCTAACCTTAAGTTCCAGGATCTGGATGCTTGCTTCAATCTATATATGGATCTTTGCAACTTGCATACCCTTTCCTCTTGGCCTTTTTCAATGAATCCTTCTAGTTGCATCATACCGATGCTTTCGTCAAGACTTTCATTAAGGAAAGCTGTCTTGACGTCCATTTGTCAAATCTCTAGGTCTAGAGATGCCGTAATGGATAAAGGGTATCCTAATAGATTTAAGAATGGCCATAGGAGAGAAGGTTTATTGATAATCGATACCTTCCTTTCAGTGTATAACCTTTAGCTACCAATCTAACTTTAAAGGTTTCCGTATTTCCATCAATTCCTTTTTTCCTCTTGTATACCCACTTGCAACCAATGGGTTTTATCCCTTTAGGGAAGTCTATAAGAGACCAGACTTTGTTTTTGAACATAGATTCAAGTTCAGATTGCATTGCCTTTTGTCAATGGCAGTAATCAAATCTTCCATTGATTCCATGTACGTATAGGGATCATCATCGTCTGAGAGATTCTCCTAAACAGATGTATCTCTCGGGTTGTCTACTAACCCTTTCACTACGACGAGGTATGGTAGATTGTTGATCTTGTGTTGGCGCGGAACTTACAATTGGGCTAGGTTGTGAAACCTCTTGTGGAATTGTATCTTCTGAAAGCTCATTTAGGACAATTCTACTTTTATGCACAAAATTATTCGTATAGCCCTTTTCTAAAATTTATCTTTTGTCGAAGAAAACACGTTAATATCTGAAGGACTATAGAAATAATATCCTTTGGTTCTTTTTGGATACCCTACAAATATGCGTGTTTTCGAACGAGACTCCATCTTTTCTGTCTTTCCCTTTAGCGCATGACATCCAAATATCCTTAAGTGTTGTAAACTAGGCTTTCACCCGGTCCATAACTCATTCGGTGTTTTAGGAACCCACTTAGATGGTACATCGTTTAGAATGTACATGACAGTATGTAAAGCATATCCCCAAAAAAAATTAGGAAGTGTTGAATAACTCAACACAGACCTAACCATGTCAAAAAGAGTTCTATTTCTTCTTTCTACCACCCCATTTTGTTGAGGTGGACCTAGTGTAGAAAATTGAGAAATTATCCCGCTATCAATAAGATATTGCTTAAACTCACCAAATAGATATTCTCCACCACTATCAGACCTTAAGATTTTTATGCGTTTCTCAAGCTGATTTTCTACTTCAGCTTTAAATGCTTTGAACATGTCAAAAGCATCCGACTTATGTCTCATGAGATACATATAGCCAAATCTTTAGTGATCATTCATGAAAGTGATGAAGTACTCATATCCACCTCTAGCTTGAATGCTAATAGGTCCACACACATCAGTGTGTATCAGTCCTAAACATTCAGTGGCACTTGTGGCTTTGGTCGTGAAAGACCTTTTGGTCATCTTACCTTCCATATGAGATTCACAAGTTGGTAGATCATCATTGTCACCTAAAAGTCCATCACTAACCAACCTTTTGATCCTATTAAGCTTAATATGACCTAGGCGCAAATGCCATATATAGGTTTCATCTTTTAATAATTTAACACTTTTACGATTGGGTTGCCTTGATTCCGTGTCTAATAAGTGATAGATATTTTTATGCAAATATAATAAACCATTTTCCAATTTACCTTTGCAATTAATTTTGTCAATCTTACTAATAATAAAGGTTTTATTAAAAGTAACCGAATAACAAAATTTATTTAAACAAGAAACATAAATTAAATTCCTCTTGAATTGAGGTACATAATAAATGTTTATTAAATCTAAATGCCTATAAGAATCTAAACAAATTCTAATATCTCCCACTGAACTAGCAGACACCAACGCTCCATTGCCTAAACGCAAGTTGAATTCGTTCTTAGTAAGCCTTCTTCTTTCCTTGAACCCCTGTAAAGAAAAACAAACATGATTAGTGGCTCTGGAGTCTATGATCAAAGAATCCATAGAATCCGCCAGAAAACATGTTTCAAGATAATTAATATTACCTTCGTCTTTCTTGTTTTGACACTTTGGGCAAATTATTTTCCTATGTCTCTTTTCACCACAAATAAAATACTTCTCTTTGATCTTGGTTAATTTCTTTGTCTCCTTCTTAGTAGGTCTTAGTTGCTTTTTCTTCTGTTGTTTCTTGACCTTCTTTCGGGTCTTAACAGTAGCAACTTTACCTACGGTAAGAATCTCTTGTGCCTTGCCTTTCATAAGGATTTACTCGGTGCTTTGAACATCTTGCATCAGGCCTTGCCAGGTGTGTTTATTGGAATTATGCTCGATAGCAAGAGTATAATAATGTATTTGACAATATTTTCATATTAATAAAGTGGTTTCTAGTTAAACAAATCTTATAGAATTTATAGTTTAATTATTATAATTGTCAAAAGTAAATAATCATAAGGTCAAAAGACTACCTTCCAAACAAGATTCACAAGTTGGTAGATCATCAACCTTTAAGTCACTTAGAGGCCCCTCACTAACCAAATTTTTTAATCCTATTTAGGTTAATATGACCTAGGCGCAAATACCATACGTAGGTTTCATCTTTTGATAATTTTACTCTTTTCTGATTAGGTCCCGTTGATTCTGTGTCTAACAAGTGAGAGATATTTCTAGGCAAGTAGAAGAAACCATTTTCCAATGTACCTTTACAAACAAATTTGTTATTCTTACTAATAATAAAACCTTTTTTAAAAAAAAAACGAATATCCAAATTTATTCAGACAAGTGACCGAAATTAAATTCCTCTTGAATTGTGGTACATAATAAACATTTAATAAAACTAAATGCCTATAAGAATCTAAATTGAATATCTCCCATTACTCTAGTAGAAACCAATGCTTTATTGCCTAAATGCAAGTTGAATTCGTTCTTATTCAGTCTATTACTTTGACCTATTTCACCACAAAGTAAACACTTCCCTTTGATCTTAGTTACTTTCTTGGTCTCCTTCTAAGAAGGCCCATGTTTCTTTTTCTTCTGTTGTCTCTTGACCTTCTTACAGGTCTTAACAATAGCAACTTTACCTACGGTACAAATCTCTTGACTCTTGCCTTTTACAAGGATTTTCTCAGTGCCTTGAACATCTTGCATCATGCATTGCAAGGTGTATTCCTTATTATTCATGGTGTAGTCCAACTTGAATTGGTCAAAGGAATCTGATAGTGAGTTGACAATCATGTCAATTTTGGTCTCACCATCTATCTCAACACCATTTAATTTAGCAAAGTTGAGATATGCTATGACTTTCATCGTGTGATCTTTCACACATTGTCCAGGTTTCATCCTAAGATTCATAAAAGCAGTCACTGCCTCTCTCTTAGTTGTCCTATACCTCATAGCAAACATCTCCTCTAGAGACATCAGTATATCGGCAGCAGTTTCCATTCCTTCATGTTACTGTTGCAACTTGTCGGAGATGGTGGCCATAATGTAACATTTAGCCATCTCATCAAAAGACTCCCACTGGTGATACTCATCTTTTTGCCACTGAGTAGATTCATTAGTAGAAGTGGGTGGTTTAGGAGTGCACAGAACGAACTTATGCTTTTCAGCTTGCAAAAAAAAAACCCAATTTTGCTTTTCCATGTGACATAATTATCATCAGTTAAAGTATTATCTTTTAGAATGTTGATAAGGGATGGGGTCATGATTTCATTTTTATAACAAAAATTATATAAGTAAATAATCATGATAAAGCACTTTTGAATATTTATCTTGAATTAAATAAAATATTTCAATCGTAAAAATTCAACGGTGATCCAACACCCATAAATATAACGCCTCATTTGGGACTTCAGAACATTTACTAGTTGGACTAGGTCCCACCTAATTGTTAACATAACAACCAACGTTTTCAATTTTAGCCTTGTAATTTTATTAACAAGAACTCTTGGGAGGATATTACTAAAATTACATTGAGTGTGTTACCAAGTTATCTACCTTCAATATAATCCCTCACGAATATCCCTCCTTTGGAAGTAGATATCGTTTGGGCTAATTGTCTAGTCTATCCTTGTAAGGAAGTATCTTGCTAAATTCCATTCATGAATACCCCTTGGGGGGTTATTCACGAAACATAAAGCTCAACTAAACTTGGAGGCCGTAGTTGTTCCCAAACACCTTCTCTCACTCAATTGTTTAAGGCGTGTGATTGAATTCCAAAGAATGATTTACCAAGTTATCTAGATGCCAATTTAGATACTTAAACCATTCAATGCATGTTCATACCAAAAGTGATATGTGAGTGGCACTCCTATTCTATATGACATGTTATCAATCAATGATAGACATAGCAATATTTACAACAAATATAAATAGCTTCAATTTTGGTCAATCCTAGAAAAGCAAGTCAATTACATATCTTGGAATACAAAAAACTCCTTTCTTGGCGAACAAGTCTTCACGCGACCTTTGTCGTCCGGACTCTCTTGGCTGCCTCCCATGGGCGTGCACACCCTTGGCCCTTACCCATGGGCATGCACATGCCACAAACCCATAAAGGGCTGCCATGTGCAGCCCATGCCACAACAAACGTGGCTGCGTCTTCGCACGCACTTTCATTGCTACTGCTCGCACGGTCCCAAACTTGTTCCGGTTGCTTCCAATTCTTCAAACCTTCGAGTCTTCGATACTTGAATGTATTACAGAAGAATTATAAATAAAAAAATACTGTATTTTTTTATTATAATACTGCAGTTTTTTTTTATTACAACAACAAAATAAAAAAAAAACTTAGCAACTACCAAAAAAGAAATTATGGCGATGATAGACCACCCTTCTTGTTACAATCCCAAAACAAAATTACATTGAAATTCTAGGACCAAAATTGAGCAATAACTAATCACATATAAAACATATATATATATATATATATATATATATATATATATATATATATATATCCGTGCATTCCAATGTAAATATATATGTGAATACCTAGAGTGTCATCTCTTTCTAAAAGATGCATATATACAATAAAATGAAAAAGATTCACGTACACATACATAAATTAATCAAGGGTACAACCAGGCTCTGATACCAATTGTAGGGAAAAAAACACCACGCGCAACTGAATCGTGAGAAAATTTATTAAAAATTAGGGTTTGCGTATAAATAAAAAAATTTCCTTTTATTAACAATAACCTTAACCCTAGATTAATTGATGTATATAAAAAGTATCGTACCTTTTTTTTTCGTGACGATTGAACTAGCATCGAATTGAATCCGCAAGATTTTCCAATCCAATCACGAAAGTGAATCACCTAGGAGTGTGTGCTCCCTTTCTTTAAATTGTGTACCTGAGGATGGAAACAAACAAAATCTTCTTCTTTGTTAGTCACAATAATTCTCCAAGAGAAAAATCCAAGAACGTCCGGTCACTTGTGAGTTAATAAACAATTTGATTGAAACTCGCGTAAAGCTAAATTCGATGTTGTACACGAAACCATGCAAAGAATACTAGTGTACTATTGAAAACAAAAACGTTCCCTATTTTCTCTATGTTTGGCCGAATTCTTCACACGATGAGTTAGATGAAGTTTTTTTTATATATAAAAATAAAAAACAACTTCTCAAACCAAAAATTCTTGCTTGGTCGAAATTTACAAGTATATATATATATATAGGAGACCAAAGCCTCTCCCAAGAAGGATTTACTTAGTGGGCAAGAATCCTTTCCTTAGGTGGATTTACTTGGTGGTTATAAATTCTTTTCTAAAAGGAATTCTATCCCACACCAAGACTCCTGATCCAACTCAATAGTGTTTTTGTGACCATATTAAAGACTTCCTAATTTGATTAGATAAATAATTCATTTTATTTATCTACTTATCAAATATAGTCTTTAATATTAATTATACCACCAATAATAGTATACTATTAGGAGACCATCTCCAAATTGAAAAAGATTTTGACTTTTAATTAAATAATTAATTAATCAACAAATTAATTAATTTCCATTTAATTAAATAATAAAATAAAAATAATATAAGTAAGATATTCTAAATAGCCTTGCCGCCCAACACATATATATGGGTCATATATTATTTTTCTTATTTTATTAAATCCATTGAACCTTAATAAAAAGTTCACATGTGAACTAGACCTATTCTTACAAAAATAAACAAGTTCACATGCCTTAATACAATTCTAAATGGACCATTAAATTGGTTCGGTAGAATATATCAAGTGATCCATGCAAGTTCGTGTGGATTAGGGTTCTTGGCGGGCTATCTAAATTTAAGCTCCAATAGACACAACCCAATCACAATCAACAAAAGATTCACTTAGGTCTAATCTATTTAATTTTAGCTCATTCCACTAAAGAACTAAAATTGAACTCTTAAATAAAGATAGAATAAGTTGATGTTACTCATTCATACCCTAGACAACCTTATTGGAGAAAATGTATCCTCATGAAGAATATTAGTAATCGTCAAGAGCTCATAGACCGCCTATAGCTCTCGAAGTTACCATATTTACTCATATGACCATATTTTGACTTGTCTAGAAGTCGTGTTTCAATAGACACTATTGAAAACTTAACGTTAAGATTTAATATCCAATACCTCAAAACATCCATATGATGATATTCTACTCTCATTTAATAAATGGAGCCACGATGTCCATATCTATAAATGAATTCTTCTATCGATTAACAAATGAATAACACCAAACTATCGAGGATAGACTATGTTATATACTCGTACTCATTGATAGCTCAAATTATAACTCTAGCAACCATAAGTCCATCATTTATCTCAGGATTGAGATAGACTCTCCGATTGTCTTCAAATGAAAACTTTTATCCATTGACGGTTCTAGATAAAGTATTTCATTGTGATCTAATTCAATGCACCTAGTGCACTAGATTCTTTTGGCCAAAGACACCACACTTTGATGATTTTAGACTCTTCATAACACATTTGATCCCACTCAAATGCTAGCATAAGAATCTACAACTTTAACAAGATAAAGGCGCCCAACCTTTTATCTCTTTATCTTAAGTTGTGAATATCTTTCAAGTCTAATTAAAGAATCGTGTCTACCTCATATATATCTAGATGTATGAACAATTCTTCTTTTCTCATAGTCTTTTGACTTTATGATTATTTACTTTTAACAATTATAATAATTAAACTATAAATGCTATAAGATTTGTTAAACTAGAAATCACTTTATTAATATGAAAAGATTGTCAAATACATTATTACATTCTTGCTATCGAGCATAATCCCATCAGTCATGTCACCTCTAAGCACAATTTCCCTTAAAAGGTGATATGCTTTTTAAATGTGTTTCCCTCTCTTATGACTTCTTTGTTCTCTTGAATTAGCCACTGCTTCACTGCTATCACATTAGATAATGACCTGGTTATTCATATTAGGAACCACTTCTAAGTCAGTCAAGAATTGGCAGAGCCAGACAGCCTCTTTAACAGTTTCACATTTGGTAAAATACTTAACTTCCATGGTGGAATCAACATTACAAGAGTAAACACAAATCAGGATTTTGATCTCCTAGAGTCAGAATTTGATCAAAAATCAGACTCTATATACCCATCAGGAATTAAATCTCCTATAGAGCATACAAGCATATAATCTCTCATTCACCTGAGATACTTGAAAATATGCTTGACTGATGTCCAGTGATCAGGACCAGGTTTCGATTGAAACCTACTAACTATGTCAATAACAAAACAATTATCTTGTCTAGTATAGAGCATTGCATACATGAGACTTCCAAACTATTGAAGCATATGGAACCCTACTCATGAATTGTTTACCATGTTCATTCTTAGGACCTTGTTCCTTAGAAAGTTAAATTCCATTTCTGAAATGTAACATATCTTTCTTGGAATCTTGCATTGAAAACCTATACAAGATTTTGTCTATGTATGAAGCTTGGGATAATGCAATCGTTCTATTCTTCTTATCCTTTATTACTTGGATACCAAGAATATAACTTGCTTCTCCTAAGTCCTTCATATCAAATTGTTTTGCTAATCGTTCTTTTACTGATGTCAATACACCTATATCATTTTTGATGAGTAATATATCATTGACATAAAATACTAGGAAAACTAACTTGTCACCTTCATTTCTTTTGTATACACAATGTTTGTCTAGGTTTTAAATAAATCCAAAACCTTTTACAGCTTGATCGAGCCTTACATTCCAGGATTTGGATGCCTGCTTCAGTTCATATATGGATCTTTACAACTTGCATACCCTTTCCTATCAACCTTTTTCAATGAATCCTTCTGGTTGTATCATATAGATGCTTTCGTCAAGACTTCCGTTAAGGAAAGCTGTCTTGACGCCCATTTATAAAATCTCTAGATCTAGAGATGTCGCAATGGATAAGATTATCCTAATATATTTAAGCATGGCCACCGGAGAGAAGGTTTCCCCATTAATTGAAGCCTTCCTTCTTTGTGTAACCTTTAGCTACTAATCTAGCTTTAAAGGTCTCTACATTTCCGTTCATTCCTCTCTTCCACTTGTATACCCACTTGCATCCAATGGGTTTTATCCCTTTAGGCAAGTCCATAAGATACTAGGCATTGTTTTTTTGAACATAGACTCAATTTCAAATTGCATTGCCTCTTGCAAATAGCGACAATCAACATCCTCCATAGCTTCCTTGTATGTGTAAGGATCATCATCGTCTAGGAGATTCTCAACTGATTCACCTAGATCGATGTATCTCTCAGGTTCTCTACTAACCCTCACACTATGATGAGGAATGGTATGTTGTTGATCTTGTGATGGTAGGAATTTACAATTAGGTTAGGCTGTGAAACTTCTTCTAAAATTGTATCTCATGAGAGCTCATCCTTGACAATGCTACTTTTAGGCATAAAACTATTCATATAGTCTTTTTCTAGAAAATAAACATTTGTTGAAGTAAATACTTTAAGATCTAAAGGACTGTAGAAATAATATCCTTTAGTTGGATACCCTATAAATATGCATGTTTCTGAATGGGACTTCATCTTTTGTCTTTTCTTTTAACACGTGTGCAATACATCTGAATATCTTGAGATGTTGTAAACTAGGATTTTTCCCAATCCATAACTCATGTGGTGCTTGAGGAATCGACTTAGATGGTACATCGTTTAGAATGTACATAGGAATTTGTAAATCATATCCCCAAAAAGAATTAGGAAGCATTGAATAACTCAACATAGACCTAACCATGTCCAAAAGAGTTCTAATTTTCCTATATGCCACCCCATTTTGCTGAGGTTTACCTGGCGTAGAAAACTAAGAAATTATCTGATTATCAGTAAGATATTGTTGAAACTCACCAGTTATATATTCTCCACCATGATCAGACCTCAATATTTTATGTGTTTCTTAAGCTAATTTTCTACTTCAGCTTTAAATGCTTTAAACATGTCAAAAGTATCCGACTTATGTCTCATGAGATACACATAGCCAAATCTAGTAATCATCTGTGAAAGTGATGAGGTAATCACTTCTACTTCTAGCTTGAATGCTCATAAGACCACATACATCAGTTTGTATTAATCTTAAACATTAAGTGGCTCGTGTGCCTTTGGTCATAAACAACCTTTTGGTCATCTTAACTTCCAAACAAGATTTACAAGTTGGTAGATCATCAACCTTAAAGTCACTTAAAGGTCCATCACTAATCAATCTTTTAATCCTATCAAGATAAATATGACATAGGTGCAAATACCATAGGTAGGTTTTATCTTTTGATAATTTTACTTTTTATGATTATGTTTCGTCCTAGAAAAACTAGTAAATTACATTGGTTTGAACAAGTCATCAAGTGGTCGTCCGTCCAAAGGTCTCATGATCGGGCACTTGCATGCTTGAAGCCTCATGCGTTTGCCCTATGTTACTCTGTTGCTTCTTTTTCTGCTACGAATCCTTCAATTCTTCGATTCCTTGAAATTTGAAAATATTACAACACATTTTTTTTACAACAATAAAAAAAAAAACTTAGCAACTACCAAGAAAGAAATTATGGCAATGATAGGCCAACCTTCTTGTTACAACTCCAGAACATAAATACATTGAAATTATATGACCAAAATTAAGCAATAACAAATCACATTATAAAAACATATATATATATATATATATATCCATACATTCCCATGTTAATATATATGTGAATACCTAGAGTGCCATCTTTTTCTAAAACATGCTTATTTACAAAAATAAAATAAATAGATCCACTTAAATATACATCAATTAATCAATGGTACAATCAGGCTCTGATATTAATTGTAGGAAAAAACACACGGCGGAAGTGGAAAAGTTGATTGGCATAAAAAAAATCCTTTAAAAGAAAGAACCTTAAGCCCTGATTAATTAACATATAGTAAAAGTATCGTACCTTTTTCTTGTGATGATTGAATTTGCATGGAATTGAATCCGTAACATCTTCCAATCCAATAACAAACTTAAATCACCTAGGAGTGTGGGCTCTCTTTCATTGAATTGTACACCTGAGGATGGAAAACAAAAACCTTTTTCTTTTGTTAGTCACAATCACCCTCCTAGAGAAAACAAAGAACGTTTAGTCACTTGTGAATTCACAATCTTTTGAGCGAAACTCGTGTGAACCAAATTCGATGAGGTGCACAAAGCTTTTCGATGTAAAAGCTACTAATGCACTATTGAAACTAAAGCACTCTCTCTTTTTCTCTTGGCTGAATTCTCACCAACCTTTCTTAGAGTTGGATGAATTTTTTAAGCAAAATAAAAAACTCTCTCAAGACTAGAGTCTTGGCTGAATTCTCTCTCAAGAATTTAACCTTGGTCGAATTCTCTCTCTAGTCTACTTGGGTTTTTCGAATTGCATGATAGGTGTATATATAGGTGACCAAAATCCTCACAAAAGGAAAACTCTTGTGTGGTGGCCGAAAATTCTCCCACATGGAGGATTTGTTTTCCACCACAACTCCTATCAATTTTGTTATAGTTTAAATAATTAAACTATAAATGCTATAAGATTTGTTGAACTAGAAATCACTTGATTAATAAGAAAAGAATGTCAAATACATTATTACACTCTTGATGTTGATCATAATCCCAACACATTACTTATTTTCGCTTGAAGCTAGGAGTTTCAAGACTTGATAGAGATGTGCTTCTACCTCTTTTGGGTCGTTTTTTGTGAGAATTGGTTGGCATTTTTGTCATACAAAGGAAAAAGGATGGCCAGTGACACTTTTAGGCTTTTAGGTGTGCACCATGAGCCAAGTGTTGTGCCAAGCACATGTAGTCTACTAGAATGGCCTATGCAATTTCATGAGGGGCTTATGACTAAGATTGAAGAGCTTGATGCTAAGGTAGTGGAGATAGGTGCAAAGGTAAGACAACAAGATGAGAAGATCAAATCCTTTGAAGACAACCTTGCCTCTAGCAATTCATCCACTAGAAAGCCCTATGTAAGATCAACATCAAGAAAAACCTTCTTTAAGTATGCTTGATCTTGAGGCTTGGTATCTTTTAGTAACCTTTTGGCTAAATTTATGTCAAAAAGGGGGAGAAAAACATTGTGATACTAAAACCTATGCTCTTAATCTCAAGATTGTCTAGTTTGATTTTCCATTAGGAAATTCTATTGTTTTTGTTCTTTTCATTTGGTATCTTGAATTATTGGATTGTAATAATTGATGATGATATTTTGTTGATGGATAATATACTTGTATTTAGGGGGAGACATGTGTATCCATATGAACTTCATCTAAATATCTTGCCATATTTCTATGCTTCTCTTGTATATGCTTTGTGCTTCAAGTTGTTTTCAGGTTGTGACAAGAGATGACTACATGGAAAAATTCAAGAGTTGATGAAGATTAGTCTAGGGAAACTAACTTATTGTAATGTGAGTGTGATTTTGTGACCAATCTTCATTTTTCATTGGGAAATTCTCTCCAACTTTCCTAGTTTCCAAACTCCATATCTTTTCATTTGAAGTCTGATTTGAGTGATTAAAGTTGGAGATTTATCATCTACCAGTTCTCTATCTTTTCTATAAGAGTTTAGAGTCAATAGATTGAGTTTCCTAGTAGCTTTATATACAAAAACATAACTGCAAAGTTTTCACTTGAGGTATCGATTGCTCTTTTGATTTTTGAGCTTCAAATCTTCAATTACCTTGGGTTTTCTTCTTCAATATATGTATGTATATTGTATAGTTTGATTAGAGTTTTGGACTCTATAGAAGCTAGATTGAGCTTTGATTAAATCTTACATGTTGAGTTAGGTTTTTGTAAAAGCTTATGTTTTCACATGTTTGTGTTTTGTATTTTGCTGGATCCTAATCTAGGACTATTTTGAGCTTTGATTGATTAATTTTAATTTGAAATTGTCTCTACATGTGCTAACTCTTTACTTATGTAAGGTTGAAGGGTAGATTTCTAGGTGAAGTTGGTCACTTAAAAGGTTGTATCATTTTATCATTCTAGTGAAAATTGTTTGCTGGTGGTTATGGAATCAACCTGTGGATGCTTCCTCTTTGGAGGTTTTACCACGTAAATCTTGTGTTGATTCTCTTTTTACCTATCTCTTGATATTTGTATATGTGTTAATATATATCTTGCTTGTTATTGATATTTATCTTGTTCAATATACTTGTATTTCATATTCATTTTATATCATGATTTGAACTTGTTAAAGGCATATGTTTTATAGCCTATGATAAATTGAGTATGTATCACATGCAAGTTGTTATCATCATTGACTTTGTTTGAACCAGCACATCTTTATTAAGTCAATTTTGCTTGTATTTGGTTAATAAAATTATGATACAAGCTATCTAGGGGGACAAACATAAGTTTGTTTCAAGGGAAAGAAAAAAGTATACTAACCTATTCACCCCCCCCCCCTCTAGGTTAGCTTTAGGTAAATTAACCATGTGTTGTTTTTCACACAACACACCATACAACATAGCAACAACATTTTCTAATGGTAGTTTAACCGTTGTGTGATTGTTGTGAAAACTCACAATTGTTCTCACAATGGCAATAATGCAGTGAGCCCTAAACCTCGAACATTCAACCATGATGCAATAGTGATAACCAAACATAAGGGAAGATATAACATGAAGATGAACACTCATGAAACCCACAACAAATATATGAGATACGACAATGCATGAGTTTTTAGTGTGCATCTAAATCTCTTCAAAGAGTTAATCACAAGTGATATACCTTTAAAATGATCTTAAGCTTAAGGTCTTGAGAATGTCATTAACGCTTGATCATAACAAGGAGGCCTAAAATACCTTACAAGAAAATCCCCTATGTGTGCGAATGTGCACAGAAGACTCCCCTACGATCTCCAACTCAAGGCGACACCATCCGTATTGAATTTAATCCAACCATGTGCCGTTAATAACCTAGACTCTGGCAGGATGACCATGAAGACCGAAGCACCGAAGAATCATAATATCAACCATACAATGCATACAACCAATCTCCTGGCGATTAGCGTCAGAAATCTCAAGCCAAACCAGAGAAAGAGCAGACTTGAAATCTACCGATTTACCTTCAAAGATCTACTGATTACAGGCAAAACCACACACTCCAAACCACTGCATGGATAATGACCTTCCACAAAACCTATATGGCCTACAAGAAAAAACAATTCCAAGAGTTGACAAAAACACACAACTAGATGGTGAAATAAATTGAGAATAAAAATCTCTCCACCAAGGGACCTGAGGTGAGTCACGGATGAACTGAAAGTTAGTTGCCTTACAAGAAACTGATCATCTTGAGAATGAGCACAAACCAGAGAGTTCGCGACATTAGCAATCTTAATCCGACCGATCCAAAGATAGAGATTCGGGAAACAGTCTTGGAAACAATTGTCAAGAACCCACCTACAATCAATAGCAAAATCAGAGACCCTTGCAGGGAGAGGACTTTACAAGTAATCTGTAATCCTTAAAAGCTCTAATATATGAGCCCTTAGCCAATTATCGCACTCAAAATTTGGTTGAGAGTTCTTATCAATAAGACAGATACCTTCACTAAGAAGAGTAGAATAATTATCCTGAAAAGCTTTCTAAAGTTACATGAGATACCTCCATGAGGTTTCTAAAGCTGCATGAGATACCTCTCGTGAAGAAATGGGTAAGCACAACCATCGAAAGTCATAAACTTCCAAGTGAACTTGTTTTTGACCAAAGCCAAATTTTTTGTTGTTTGTAACTGTTATCTTGAATGTAAGTTCCATATTTGTTGGTTGACTTATTTCGATTGACAAACCACAATTGGTAGATTATACCTTATTGTTTGTGATCAAGCTTTATCAGCATCATCAATTCAAGAGCACTTCATAGGTATATCGCTTAGCACCATGCTTATCTCTTTGAAGAGACTTAGTTGCACACACACTTTTTTCTCATACTTGCATACTCATTTGCTTCCTATATTCTCTAGAACATCCCATCGCGTTTGCCCCTACTTCCCAAAAAATAGACTCCCTATTACCTTATTGCCTCCTTGTGTGTTTGGTGTGTTTTAGTTTATCTTTGATAACCCATGTCAGGGCACTCTGTGCAGGTCAGTACATAAGTGGCTATCCATGCAGTACTCATGGAGTGACCTGGGTGTTATTTTTCTGTCTCTCTATTTTTTCTCTTGCACTGATTGAACGTTGTTTTTATACTGAGGTGCACAGGTCAGTAGTTGAGTAGACAACTTGCATAATGAGCGGGGTGCCTCTTTGTGTCTCAGGTTTGCGATTTTTTATGGTTCATCCTCTGGTTTGTAACCGTGTAGTAACTGTGCACCTAAAGTTGGCTTTCTTGGGATTGGTCTTATGTACGGGTCATGCACGGTTTCGTATCTGCACAGTCACCTGCGCACTATACTGATTTGGGCAATCTCATCTTTTTGTTGTGTGTCATTTTTACAACAACATATATGTCATATTCTTCCCTATTAAATCTTGATCTCTAAAATCAAAATCCTTAAGTGAAAGAAAATGACTCCTAGTGAGAGAGATCTAAGAACCCATCTTTACTTAACCAAACTTCATTCCATAAGTATCTAGCATCGTACTTGCATTTTCTAAGCATGAAGACTTAATCTTTTCTTTGACTAGGTAATCTCTACATTCCTAAAATTTCTTGTTTTCATTCATATGCCTTTTTTACCTAGGAATAACTTTAATTGTTCATTAAATGTATGCCTTTGTGTTTAATTGCATTTATAACATGCTTGGTTGTTGATTGTTGGTTGAAATTAGTATTTTGTGCTATCTAGCATTTAAGATTTTTAGCTAAATCCATTTGCATTTGCATTTAGATAATTGATATTTAGGATTTTGCATTCATTGCCATCTTTAAATCCTTGGATACACTTAAATGCGTTGACCTAAAATTTTTACGTATTGAATATTTCCATATATTCACATTGGTTGTATATTCTCTTCATAATTGTTAAGCGTTGTGACTATGTGTTTAGTGCACAAGCTTGTTGGTCCAAGATCACTATTATAGACCACTTGGGTAGAGTGAAATGGTTAGTAACTGGATAGTGTAACGGGAGGTCGACCTAGGTTATAAACTTTCATTCCAGTAGTGGATTTTATAGACCGTGTGTAGCTAAGTGGTTAGCTTGTGAGTTTGGCCCAGTTAGAGGGTTTCTCATGTAATTCAAATATTTGTGTTTTTATTGTTATATGTTTGTTTGAATGCTTGATAACTTGTGGTAGTTTAATGAATATTGATTAATTGAAAAATTTGTAATTGATTCGATTATAAACCTATTCACCCCCCTCTAGGTTTGTTAGACACATTCTTTTAAGGGAAATTTCAGTTTGTATCAGAGCCGACATTTGGACATATTTAATAGGTGATTCGTGCTTTGTGTCTATCTTGCACTTTGCATTTTTCTTGTTTGTATTTTTGCATTTTGTATGTTGCATTGCATTTGCACTCATCTCATTCGTAAACCTCAAACACTATGAGTTGAAACAGTGGAGTAACTGAGGGAGCTTCGAGCAGAAGAACCCCCTTGCTCACGGGAGTGAACAATGTCTCTTGAAAGGGCAAGATGGAGTCCTTCATTTTCCATATAGATGACTGAGCTTGTATGGCAATTAAAGATGGCTACACTCCTCCAACAATGATCATCAAAAAAAGAGATGAAGTTCCTAAGCCTAAGTCTCGATGGAGTACACAAGAATTTGAAGCATCTAAGTGGAACAACAAGGCCATGCACACCATCCGTTGTGCCATGGATGACAATCAAAACAAATTGATCCAAACCACTAGGAATGCAAATGAGGCTTGGGAGACTCTATAAATGGCTCATGAAGGAACCGAAGTAGTCCAGGACCTTAAGCTCCAAGTCTTTCAAATGCAATTTGAGACTATTGGGATAGAGGAGCATGAATGCTTCAACAATTTTCAAGTAAAGTTGATGGACATAGTCAATCAAAGCCATCAACTTGGTGACCCATGTTTAGATAGGAGAATCAAGCAGAAGATTATGAAGTCGCTTCTGTCAAGATTCAAATCAAAGGTGATGCCAGTTGAGGAGAACAATGACTATAAGAATATGAAGCCTAGTGAGATCATTGGAAGACTCTTAGCTTTTGAGTCTAGTGGACTTTTACACCTACACCACCAAAGAGGCAAAAGAGTATTGAATTGAAGACCTCCAAGATTGAAGAGGAGGATGAAGACTCAGATGAGGAGATGGCCTTCGTGGTTTAAAGATTCAAGAAATTCACGAAGTTTGAGAAGAATGGATTTAGGTCTAATGGAAATGAAGTGAAGAAGAAGACTCCTTTCAAGAAGGTGGAAAAATCACAAGAGATTGACTCCAAAAAGGTATTCAATGCTATGAATATAGTGGCTTTGGTAACATTACTCCAGAGTGTGCCAATTTGAAGAAAAAAAAGAAGAAAAGAAGGACAATGACGACCACTTGGAGTGATAGCGAAGACTTAGAGGAGGAAGAAAAATCTTCGAATGATGAAGATTGAGTTGCCAACTTCATTGCCTTCTCATCATCTCACAATGATAAGGAATTTATAAGTGACGAAGGAGAAGAAGATGACTCAAGTGAATAGAGTATTTCATCAAAGTCCAAGTTTGAAATTGATGAAGAGATGGACTATGTAGACTTCATGAAGTTTTTTGAGAACTCTAGATTGAAGAAGAAGAAAGAGATTCAAAAGTTGAAAAAGGAGAATCTTGAATTGACTTCCAAAGTGTCTCATTTGTGATGGAAAGTGAAGAATGTAAGAGGATTGGAGGGAAGTTGGAACTAGTCTATATCAAGAAGATTGAGGAAAGCATGAAGAAGAAAATTGGAGAAGCTAAATAACTAAATGCCAAGTTGACCTCTAGAACCATGATGCTTGACAAGATGTTATCGATTGGGAAGAGCCCTAGTGATAAGAGGGGCTTAGGTTATATGGAAGACATAGAGACCATATCCTAGAAGAAGACTGCTTTTGTTAAGAGTGAAAAGTTAAAGAAACTCCAAAGTCAACAACAACTAACAAAAAGGGTTGAAGTTAGAGAGTCTTCAAAACAAGCTCAAGTCAAGGCATCAACAAAAACTCAATCCAAAGCTCAATCACAATAAGCTAGAATACGTCAAACAAGACCCTAACTTCCAAGGATTTCTCGAAATCAACAGAGGACCACCTGCAATCTTGGCTTAACCACAAATCAAAGGAGAAGGAAGCCTTACATTTTTATACACGGCTATGGTATGAATTCTTACTTTACTCCTATTTGTCATTATTGTGGTATTGAAGGCCACATAAGGCCAAATTGTTTTAATTATATTAATTTATGTAGAATAGAAAGCATGATTGAGAAAAATATAGCTAAAAGAGACAAAAAGCATGTACCTAGGAATTTTACAGCCAATGAACCTAAGGCTCATACGATTGAAAATGTTGCTATAAGGTGGACTAGAAAGATGAGTATTCTTGATAGTGGGTGTTCCAGGTACATGACCGGAAAAGAGAGTTTCTTCGAAACTCTTGTGTTGGAGGATGGTGGATTTGTCACCATTGGTGATGGTTTACAGAAGAAAGTTATAGGGAAAGGAAACATATTGCGCAGTGGAGTTAGGTTTTCAAATTTTTAAAAGCAATCAATTACTATAGGACATTGTATAAGAATAAACAATAGAAGGAGAGATGAATGTCATACCGACATTGGCGGCTCCTTCAATCTTTCGATTTTGTACCTGAACTTAGCCGGTATATCTTCTTGGCTATGTCCCATGATCTAGCAACCGTGTGTGGATGCGTCATAGAACTCAGGAACTACAGGAGGATGTTGAGAGAAGTAGAAGAAACTTTTTCTTCACTGACTGAAAAAAACACCTTGAACTTTTTATAGGGTTTTTTTTTCTCACCTTTGGTTAACGTACGATTAACGCTTAATCGTTCTCTACAATGTTGTGTTCACCTGTTAAGTTACCAATATATATATATATATATATCGTGTATATATCTTTTTCAACTTAACCACCTTTTTTATCCTTTTAAATATATCATATATATCATTAAGGATAATAAGTATTTTGAATTTAAATTAAATTCAAATTTAGATATTTGATTTAATAAAAATAAAATAATCAAATTATCTTATATTTATTCCAAAACAAATATCAATCAAAACCATCCATTTAATGATTAATCGCATAGTTAAATAATCTAATAATTTTATTAATTTAATCATTAATATTTATTAATTAAATAATCTCATTATTCAATTAATTCCAAAATAAATATGTGTCACTTTCGTAATACAATTATTGAAAAATCCAGTTAATTAACCATGACCCTTGCTATCTTTAATTAGTCTGGCTAGCAAGGGGACCTAATGGACCCACAATTGACAAGTGTCGTTTTGCATATGAAAATTGCCTGTCAAACAAAATTTTTAATCCCAAATTGCACTCTAAAATTGATAAAACAATATGGTGGCAAGTGTATATCGTCCACAGAGATCGAGATATAGCTAGATGATTAAATTGATGCTCTAGACTAGATGCAAGAATAGTAAATTGAAAGGGTGTGTGTATTGGATATGATTAGAAAGAAATTAAATCTGAAATAACTAGAAATGCAAAAAGTTAGTAAATAAGGAATTATGATAAGTGGACTAAGGGAATGATCGATTAAACATGCAACAACGGATATGTATGAATTCTCATTAATGTTTATTAAGTTTAGGTAGCAAATCTTGAGGGTACAACTTGGTTGTATATCCCTTATGGGTGTCCAATCTAGAGGTTATAGTATTGGCTACCCACAAGTGATTATTCATTAAAATGCATCTATCACAATAAAGGACTAATCTCTTAGTAAATTCACCAACCTAGAGAGTATAGTATTTGTGCTTAATCGATTAATCTCTTACAAGAAACCAACCTAGAGGGTATAGGATTGGTCACTCATTTGAGATTAGAAAAGGATTGAGCTTAAAAAGTCTGGATTTCTTAGAGAAGGGTACTCTAATTCAATTATTCCATTCAAGAGAGCAAAAGAGAATTGAATAGAGGTTATACCTAATTCTCTACTCTAATAATTTCTTAAATAACTTGCAAAGAAATGAGGGTACAATCAAATGCAAATCATCTTTTGAAATCAATAAAAACCAATGAATGAAATATACTTCACATAATAATTATAAAGGATAGAATTCATTTACAAACCCATAATCACAATGGAATCACACCAATCGCCTAGTGGAATGTTTAGCTACTATATCTTAATAGAAAGAAATACATAGGAGAAACGATTGAGAATAAACCCTTGAGTGATTCCTCTTCCTTGATTGAGTAGAGAATCAAAGATGAGTGAATGGGTTTTCGGATGAAAGGTTAGAAATGGATTCCTAGTTCAAGATAGAGAAAATGATGTAAGAATGGGTGTGTAGTCATGTGTGGAATACCATAATCAATCCTTTATATAGGTGTATTAAAAAGATCTGTTTTTTTTTTTTACTGATTTGGCATTTCCAGACGTGCCAAATGTACTGGTCTTGACCTGTACAGTGACCCATGCAGTAACCAAATTTCATAGATTTCTTCTCTCGAGTTTGATGTAATTTGCAGTTTATACACTATTGTAGACCCGTGGAACGACCCGCACATAGACCTGTTGCCTTATGTTGCTCTCCCTGGTTTCTCCATATGCATGGTTTATTTGTTGTTGGTGTATGGGTTGAGACCCGCACAGTTGCTTGACTCAAAATCTCCTTCATGGTGTGGGGGTAAAGACCCGCTCAATGACCAGTGTACTGTCTCTTGTGTACTTTATCGATTCCGGCCTATTTTTTGTACAACTTCACATTTTCTATCAAATTTTCCAGAGTGTACCTAATTGCCTGCAATCATAATAAATGAGCCTTAAGATAAATAAAAACACTCAAAAATGAGACAAAGGCAAAGGAATTGAGGGCCAAAATGTATGACAATTTTGGCACGATCAAATACCCCCAAACCAAACCTTTGCTTATCCTTGAGCAAAAGTTAAATTAAAACAAAAGGTGCAGATGAAAATGACTCGATCTAAAAATCTTATAGACTTAAACAAATAGGTCAATAATTCGCATGTGCCACCGGTGATGAGATGCAAGGATGTGTGATAGAGTGAAGCAAACATATGCAAAGTCATTTAAAACAACTCAAGGCACTTGAGGCAAATTCGCACTATCATGAATCCCATGCCTAAGAGCACTCTTATATCGGGAGCTACTCAATCCCACACCTTGAGCATAATTCACTTCAACTTTAACTTGACCCAGTTTCTCTCTTCATCATCACTCAGAGTCATAAGTTCACACTCATTCAAGGTATGCAATGATGGAATTTTTGCATAGACTTTTAATGCATTGCATACAATGGTCGTTCAAAAATCAATATTATATGTGAACTATCAAAGAAATGATTCACTATACCATGAACGTGGAAGATCAATCATCAACAAACATTCCCAAGCAAGACATCATGGATCAAATAGGACTTCTCCCTTTGGTTGTAATGGGACCATGGGGTTAGATGTGGTGAACAAAGAAATAGGAAAATAATGAGTTCAAAGATCACCAATCATGCTTAAACTCACTCACCCTATACAAAACTCTATTACACATTAGCACACTTACCAACTGGGCGTTTATAATTATACACAAACCCCATTCAAAATTGTACTCTTCTTGGTAACTACTTAACATTTACTTTAAAGGCTCTTTTCCTTTCTTTTGCCCCCTTTTTTTTTCTTTTGTTTTCTTTCTATTCTTTTTGCACACTTGCACATTACATCCTGATAATTAAGCTCATAAGTGCAAAATTGGACACTTTTACACATTCAGCCATTTCATATACAATTTCATTGTTGCCTACATATATGGTTTCTTTACTTAGAGTTTACTCCTTTCAAACCCATACAACACACACACCCTTACATGATTGGCAGTTAAAAAAGGTTGCTTATGGTTGTATGGTTAATTATGGTACCAAATAAAAAAAGTAAGTGTTTGGCCGCAACATGGCTTTGGAGCACACAAAGAGGATAAAGGAATGTGTTTTGGTTCTTTAAGTAGTTGAATGCACATGGCTTTGGAGCAGACAAAAAGGTATGTGTTTGGCCGCAACATGGCTTTGGATGCATCCATAAAGTTATCCACATGATATATGCAATATATGTCTTATGGCATGTGACACTTATGATGAGAAGAGTGTTTAATGAATAGAGCGCAATGTATGTTGAAATAAGTTTTTTCATAGGCTTGTGTTTGTGAACTCACGGGTGTATCCACTATTAGAACAAGGCACAAAAGCACCGAGTCCCCACGAGTGATAAAGATTTGTTACACAAGCTCATAATGAATGTATAGACTCGCCAAAAGCACACGTTCAAGGCATAACATCCAAGCTAGTAAAAGCCCAAAATTTTATCCATTGCGACAAAATTGAAAATTTTGGACCAAAAATAACAAAACACATGACTCAAGACAAATAAAAAAATGACTTAACAAGGCATCTACACCCCCAAACCAAAACTCAACATTGTCTTCAATGGTGAAGACTAGAGAGCCCAACCTAATGGCACCCACCAACTTGACTCTAGCAACCCTAGGCACTAATCGCGCACAATCAATGTCAAAAACAAAATAAAGACTCAAAAGGCTCATAAAAAACAAAGACAATTACGATACAAATTCTCAATGAATCACATGCATCAAAGTAGGAAACCTTAACCTCAACAAACATTATCCTTCAAAGTTGATGGCATGGAGGAGAAACAACCCCCAAACCAATTTTTTTTACTATGTTTTTAGTATCTATAAATGGTATATGCATGTTTCTAACTACCCCCTAACCGAATTGGGCTATATCAAAAGAAAATTATGTAAATCATTTTCATATCCACAATAGCTTCGGCTCATCCAATCAAAATTGAAATAATCAACAAATGCATAACAACGAAAACCAAAATTGTATAATCATTCACAAGTGTTTCCACTCATAACTATTAACACTCTACTAAAATTGATATTCAATAATATTCACATCCTTTCACATTCACAATTATATAAACAAGAGATATATGAAGATAAGGTGCAAGAGTTTGTGATTGAATGATTAAGCCGATGCGAATGCTCCAAAATGTAATACTTTGAGTAGGTTCCCACCCTTTTTATGGGTACTCTTGGCTTGCTCATCTCTTGAAGACTTATATGTGACCGATGTGTCAAATCTAAGAGAAGAAGACCCTAACCTTAAGGCACAAAACTCATTCACAAAAGTTAACATTCACAACACATATCTCATCCCAAATTTCTCTCAAACAAATAAACTCTCAAAAGCATCCAAAATCACATTTCATCATTCAAAAACTAAGCAAGAGAAATATTAAACAAAATGAAAATGCAATAAAATAAATGAGTTCAACCCTATATATGCAAAATAAAATAAATAAGCGTTAAAATATCTTGGCAAGGAAATAATATGCATGGGAGATGAGGGACAATCATCATCTGAAAGCTTGGCCACATCATCCATCCTTGGCCCTTTGCCTTTCAGATCAAGTTTAACTTTGGCCCCCTCCTCAAGTTACCTCCTAGATATCTAAATGGCCGCTTGAGAATACGGATCATTGGTAGGCTCTTTTAAAGTGAATAGTTGTTGATTTGCCTACTTCTTCCTTTTACCATGCATAACCAATTTCAAAATCTGTTCTTTCCTAGTGCTTGGGAAATGCATGGGCGAGCTGCCCATGCACAATACTTGTTGCCACTCGTTTGCATTTACACATTTCTCTTGCTCTTCTAGATCCTCTATTTGTTTACTAGAGTTCTTGCACATGAAAAATATCTCCATAAAAAGACCTCTTGACCTATTCTTTGCTCTTATAAACTATCATGAAAATAAAACACACAATCTTAAAACAAGTTACCCAATACATTTTCTCCTAGTGTAAAACTACCCAAACCCAAACAAGCTCACATTAATCAAATTTGAGGGCAATCATAAAGACCAAGAGAAAATAAATTTTTTATTTCATAACATGCGTAAAGATGGTAAATATGGTGCATGTGAAATGGGGCTTGGGTCGACCGAAGGTGGTCTAAACAGATGAGGAGGTCCATTCTTCTTAATAACCCATATGGGTGCCAATGACTCCCTTATCCTTCTCTTCACCTTCCTTCTATATTCATCCAACAAATCCTTCTTAACCTAAATGTGTTCAACTTTTGATGAGTTCTTTCTAAACTTAAGTTGGTTTTTCATAAATTTATGGAACATAGAGAGTTGGGCATTAATGTGCCCTTCTTAGAACAAAAGAAAGAAGAAAAAGGGTGATGAGAAGAACTCTCTCTAGATTCATTATGTTGGAGCATTTCGTGTTGCCTCCACTGAAGGGTCTTTACTTTCCTTTTCTACACTATCAAGTTGGAAAAAATAGTCACATTCTTTGACCATGACAACCTTCAATTGTTCTTCTTTTTTGTCCAGTTGGTCTTTCTTATCTTCAATGCTCATGCTTTTTGCTCCACATCCATTATCAATTTTCTAGTCTTCCCTGCACATTCTTCCTCAAATTCTTATTGTTGGGATTATGCTCGATAGCAAGAGTACAATAATGTATATGACAATCTTTTCATATTAATAAAGTGATTTCTAGTTTAACAAATCTTAGCGTTTATAGTTTAATTATTATAATTGTCAAAAGTAAATAATCTTAAGATCAAAAAACTATGTTAAAAGAAGAACTGTTCATACATCTAGATATGTATGAGGTAGACACAATTCTTTAGTTAGTCTTGAATAATATTCACAACTTAAGAAAAAGGTTGGGCTCCTTTATCTTGTTAAAGTTATAGATTATTTTGCTAGCATTTGATTGGGATCAAATGTATTATGATGAATCTAAAATCATCAAAGTGCGGTGTCTTTGGGCAAAAGAATCTAGTGCACTAGGTGCATTGAATAGAATCACAGTGAAATAATTTATCCACAACCTTGAGCGGATAAAAGTTTTTCACTTGAAGAAAATCAGAGAGTCTATCTCAATCCTGAGATAACGATAGATTATAGTTGCAAGTGTTATCATTAGAGCTATCAAAGAGTACGATTATATAGCAGAGTCTGTCCTTGATAGTTTGGTGGTATTCATTTGTTAATCGATAAAGGACTTCATTTAATGATATGGACATCTTGGCTCCATTTATTAAATGTGATTAAAATACCATCATCTGGATATTTTGAGGTATTGGATATTAAATCTTAACGTTAAGTTTTCAATAGTGTCTATTGAAACATGGCTTCTGGACAAGTCAAAATATCCAAGTTCGAAATGTGGTCATATGTGTTAATATGGTAACTTGGAGCGCTATAGGCTATCTACGAGCTTTTGATGATTACTGGTATTCTTCATGAGGATACACTTTCTCCATTAAGATTGTCTAGGGTTTGAATGAGAAATATTAACTTATTCTATATTTATTTAAGAGTTCAATTTTAGTTCTTTAGTGGAATGAACTAAAATTAATAGATTGGACCTAAGTGAATCATTTGTTGATTGTGATTAGATTAGGTATATTGAAGCTTAAATTTATATAGGCCACTAAGATCCCCAATCCCCACGAACTTGCATGGATCACTTAATATATTCTACCGGACCAATTTAGGGCTCCATCTAGAATTGTATTACGGCACATGGACTTGTTTCTTCTTTAAAGAATGGGTCTGGTTAACATGTGGACTTTTTATTAAGGTCCAATGGATTAATAAAGTAAGAAAAATAATATATATGCCTATATAATGTCATGGGCGGCAAGGCTAATATATAAAAGCCTAATATATTATTTTTATTTTATTATTTAATTAAATGGAAATTAATTAATTTTTAAATTAATTAATTAATTAATTTTTAAATTAATTAATTATTTAATTTAAAGTCAAAATCTTTTTTTTAATTGGAGAAGGTCTCCTAATATTATACTATTGTTGGTAGTATAATTAATATTAAAGACTATATTTGATAAGTAGATAAATAGATGGAACTGTTTATCTAGTCAAATTAGGAAGTCTTTAATATGGTCACAAATACACTAATGAGTTAGATTAGGAGTTTTGATGTAGGAAAGAATTCTTTTTGGAAATGGATTCTTGGTCACTAAGTAAATCCACCTAAGAATAGGATTCTTTCCTACCAAGTAAATCCTCTTTAGGAGAGGATTTGTGAACCTATAAATATAGTTTGTAAATTTTGACCAAGCCTTAGTTTTTGTTATGGAAGAGGACTATATGAATATTTTTGTGCATAAAAGTAGAATTGTCCTGAATGAGCTTTCAGGAGATACAATTCCACAAGATATTTCACTACCAAGCCCAATTATAATTTCCGTACCAATAAAAGATCAACAATCTACCGTACCTCATCGTAGTGGGAGGGTTAGTGGACAACCCAAGAGATACATTGGCCTAGGAGAATCTATACAGAATCTATAGAGAATCTTTCGAACGACGATGATCTCCAAACGTACAAGGAAGCAACAGAAAAAGTTGATTGTCGCCATTGGCAAAAGGCAATGCAATCAAAAATTGAATCCATGTTCAAAAACAAGGTCTGGTCTCATGTAGACTTGCCTAAAGGGATAAAACCCATTGGGTGCAAGTGGAAATACAAGAGGAAAAGAGGAATGGATGGATAGGTGGAAACCTTTAATACTAGATTGCTCGCTAAAGGTTATACACAGAATGAAGGTATCGATTATGAAGAAACCTTCTCTCCAGTGGCCATGCTTAAATCCATTAGGATACTCTTACCCATTACGGTATCTCTAGATCTAAAGATTTGGCAAATGGACGTCAAGACAGCTTTCCTTAATGGAAGTTTGACAAAAGAATCTATATGATGCAACCAGAAGGATTCATTGAAAATGGCAAAGAGGAAAGGGTATGCAAGTTTCAAAGATCCTTATATGGATTGAAGCAAGTATCCAGATCCTGGAACATAAGGTTCGATCAAGCCGTGAAAAGTATTGGATTTATTCAAAACCTTGATGAACCATGTTTATACAAAAGGATTAAAGGTGACTAGTTGGTTTTCCTAGTTTTTTACGATGATGATATACTACTCATCGAAAACGATGTAGGTGTATTGACATCAGTAAAAGAATGGTTAGCAAAACAATTTGATATGAAGGACTTAGTAGAAGCAAGTTATATTCTTGGTATCCAAGTCATAAGGGATAGAAAAAAAAATGATTGCATTATCCCAAGCTTCATACATAGATAAAATCTTGTCTAGGTTTTCCATACAAGATTCTAAGAAAGTTATGTTACCTTTCAGACATGAAATCAAAATTTCTAAGGAACAAGTTCCTGAGACTGAGCATGAAGAGCAATTCATGAGTAGGGTTCCAGATGCATCGGCAGTTGGAAGTCTCATGTATGCAATGCTCTGTACTAGACCAGATATCTATTTTGTTGTGGGCATAGTTACCAAGTTTCAATCGAAGCCTGGTCCTGATCACTAGACGACAGTCAATCAAATTTTCAAGTATCTCAGGAGAATGAGAGATTATATGCTTTTATACTCTATAGGGGATTAAATTCCCATTGGGTATACCGATTCTAATTTTTAGTCAGATTCTGACACCAGGAGATGAACATCAAGATCTTTGTTTGCTATTGGAGAAGGGGCAGTCATATGGAGGAGTATCAAGCAATCTTGTATTGCTGATTCAACTATGGAAGTCAAGTACGTTACCACATGCGAGGCTGGTAAAGAGGTTGTCTGGCTCCGCCAATTCTTGATTGACTAGAAAGTGGTTCCTGATGCGAATATACAGATCACTATCTATTGTGACAATAATTGAGTAGTGGTTAATTCGAGAGAACCAAGAAGTCATAAGAGTGAAAGAAAGTATCACCTTCTGAGGGAAATAGTGAATAGGGGTGACATGATGATTACCAAGATCACGTTAGTAGATAATCTAGCGGACCCATTTACGAAGGCTCTTCCTTAAAAGAGTTTGACGGGCATTTAGAGAATATGGGGATAAGAGATATGACACAATTGCTATAGTGCAAATGGGAGATTATTGGGATTATGCTCAATAGCTAGAGTATAATAACGTATTTGACAATCTTTTCATATTAATAAAATGATTTCTAGTTGAACAAATCTTATAGTATTTAAGTTTGATTATTATAATTGTTAAAAGTAAATAATCATAAGGTCAAAAGACTATGAGAAAAGAAGAATTGTTTAATACATCTAGATATTTATGAGGTAAACACAATTCTTTAGTTAGTCTTGAATAATATTCACAACTTAAGATAAAATGTTGGGCGCCTTTATCTTCTCAAAGTTGTAGATTCTTTTGCTAGCATTTGAGTGGGATCAAATGTTTTATGATGAGTCTAAAATCAGCAAAGTAAGGTGTCTTTGGGCAAAAGAATCTAGTGTACTGGGTGCATTGAATTGGATCACAGTGAAATACTTTATTGAGAACCGTCAATGGTTAAAAATTTTCACTTGAAGCCAATCAGAGAGTCTATCTCAATCCTGAGATAAATGATGGACTTATGGTTGCAGGAGTTATCATTTGAGCTATCAATTAGTATGCCAATAGGAGGCAGCCGAGGGAGTCCAAACGACGAAGGTCACGTGAAGACTTGTTTGCCAAGAAATGAGTTTTTTGTATTCCGAGACAGGTAGTGTACTTGCTTTTCTAGGATGAACAAAAATTGTAGCTATTTATATTTTTGTATCTATTGCAATGATTGTTTGATAACATGTCATATAGAATAGGAGTGCCACTCATATTTCTCTTTTGGTATAAACATGGATTGAATGATTTAGGTATCTGATTGGCATCTTGATAACTTGGTAAATCATTCTATGGAATTCGATCGCACGCCTTAAATAATTGAGTGGGAGAAGGTGTTTTGGAACACCTACGGCCTCTAAGTTTAGTTGAGCTTTACGTTTCTTGTAATAACCTCCCAAGAGGTATTCATGAACAGAATTTTGCAAGATACTTTCTTACAAGGTTAGACTAGACATTTAACCTAAACGATATCTATTCCCAAAGGAGGGATAGTTGAGAGGGAATATATTGAAGGTCGATAACTTGGTAACACATTCAATGTGATTTTATTAATATCCTCCCAAGAGTTCTTGTTAATAAAATTGCAAGGCTAAAATTGAAAACGTTGGTTGTTATGTTAACAATTAGATGGGACCTAGTCCAACTAGTATGTGGTGCGAACTCCCAAATGAGGCGTGACATTTATGGGTGTTGGATCACCGTTGAATTTTTAAGACTAAATTATTTTATTTAATTCAAAATAAATATTTGAAAGAGCTTTATCATTATTGTTTACTTATATAATTTTTGTTATTAAAAAGAAATCATGACCCCATCCCTAATCAATATCCTAAAAGATAATACTTTAACTGATGATAATTATGTCACATGAAAAAGGAATATTGGGTTGTTATTGCCAACTGAAAAGTATAAGTTCATTATGTATACTCCTAAACCACCTACTCCTACTAATGAATCTAATAAGAAGCAAATAGATGATTATCAGCGGTGGGAGTCTTCAGATGAGATGGCTAAATGTACGTTACATTATGGCCACCATCTCCTACATGCTGCAACAACAACATGAAGGAATGGAGACTGCTGCCGATATAATGATGTTTCTAGAGAATATTTTGCTATAAGGTCTAGGACGACTAAGAGAGAGGCAGTGACTGCTTTTAAGAATCTTAGGATGAAACCTGACAGGCTGTGAAAGATCACATGATGAAAGTCATAGTACATCTCAACATTGCTAAACTAAATGGTGTTGAGATAGATGGTGAGACGAAAATTGACATGATCGTCAACTCGCTGTCAGATTCTTTTGATCAGTTTAAGTTGGACTACACCTTGAACAATAAGGAATACACCTTGCAAGGCCTAATGCAAGATGTTCAAAGCACCAAGAAAATCCTTGTGAAAGGCAAGGGTCAAAAGATTCATATCCTTGGTAAGTTGTTACTGTTAAAAACCCGTAAGATGGTAAAGTGACAATAGAAGAAAAAGCAACTTATGCCTTCTTAAAAGGAGACCAAGAAAGTAACCAAGATAAAAGGAAAGTGTTTCCTTTGTGGTGAAAAGGGTCGATGGAATAGACTGAATAAGAATGAATTCAACTTGCATTTAAGCAATAGAGCGTTGGTGTCCACTTGTGTAGTGGGAGACGTTAGAATCAATTTAGATTCTTATTGGCATTTAGTTTTAATAAGCGTTTATTATGTACCACAATTTAAGAGGAATTTAATTTTGGTCTCTTGTCTAAATAAATTTGGATATTCGGTTACTTTTATAAAGGTTTTATTATTAGTAAGAATAATAAATTTGTTTGTAAAGGTACATTGGAAAACAGTTTATTCTACTTGCATAGAAATATCTCTCACTTGCTATCACGGAATCAACAAAACCTAATCATAAAAGAGTAAAATTATCAAAATATGAAACCTACCTATGGCATTTATCCCTAGGTCATATTAACCTTAATAGGATTAAAAGATTGGTTAGTGATGGGCTTCCAAGTGACTTTAAGATTGATGATCTACAAACTTGTGAATTTTTTTTAAGGTAAAATGACCAAAAGGTCGTTTACGACCAAAGGGACAAGAGTCATCGAATGTTAAAGATTGATACACACTGATGTGTGTGGATCTATGAGCATTAAAGCTAGAGGTGAATATAAGTACCTCATCACTTTCACGGATGATCACTCAAGATTTGGTTATGTGTATCTCATGAGACATAAGTTGGATGCTTTTGACATGTTCAAGGCATTTAAAGTTGAAGTAAAAAATCAGCTTGAGAAACTCATAAAAATCTTGAGGTCTGATCGTGGTAGAGAATATCTATCCAGTGAGTTTCAACAATATCTTATTGATAATGGGATAATTTCTCAGTTTTCTGCACCAGGTACACCTGAACAAAATGGGGTGGCAAAAAGGAAAAATAGAACTCGTTTGGACATGGTTAGGTCTATGTTGAGTTATTCAACGCTTCTTAATTCTTTTTGGGGATATACTTTACAAATTGCTATGTACATTCTAAACGATGTACCATCTAAGTCGGTTCCTAAAACACTGTATGAGTTATTTATGGAAAAATGAAGTCCCGTTCAGTAACATGCATATTTGTATTGTCCTGAATGAGCTTTTAGGAGATACAATTCCACAAGAGGTTTCACAACCAAGCTCAATTATAAGTTCCGTACCAACACAAGATCAACAATCTACCATACCTCATCGCAGTGAGAGGGTTAGTAGACAACCCGAGAGATACATCGGTCTAGAAGAATCTTTAGAGAATCTTTTGGATGAATGATCCCTACATGTATAAGGAAGCAATGGAAGGTTTGATTATTTCCATTGGTAAGAGGCAATGCAATCCGAAATTGAATCTACGTTCAAAAACAAAGCCTGGTCACTTGTAAACTTGCTTAAAGGGATAAAACTCATCTAGTGCAAGTGGGTATACAAGAGGAAAAGAGGAATAGATTCAAAGGTGGAATCCTTTAAAGCTAGATTGGTAGCTAAAGGTTGTACACAGAAGGAAGGTATCGATTATGAAGAAACCTTCTCTCTTGTGGCCATGCTTGAATCCATTTGGATATTCTTATCCATTGCGACATCTTTAGACCTAGAGATTTGGCAAATGGAAGTCAAGATAGCTTTCCTTAATGGATGTCTTGACGAAAGCATCTACATGATGCAACCAGAAGGATTCATTAAGAAAGGCCAAGAGGAAACGGTATGCAAGTTGTATAGATTCATATATGGATTGAAGCAAGCATCCTGATCTTGAAACATAGGGTTCGATCAACCCGTGAAAAGTTTTGGATTTACTCAAAACCTTGATGAACCTTGTGTATACAAAAGGATTAAAGATGACAAGTTAGTTTTCCTAGTTCTTTACGATTACGATATACTACTCATCGAAAATGATGTAGGTGTATTGACATCAGTTAAAGAATAGTTAGCAAAACTATTTGATATGAAATACTTAGGAGAAGCAAGTTATATTCTTGGTATCCAAGTCATAAAAGACAGAAAGAATAGAACGATTGCATTATCCCAAGCCTCATACATAGATAAAATCTTGTCTAGGTTTTCCATGCAAGATTCAAAGAAAGGTATGTTACATTTCAGACATGGAATCAAACTTTCTAAGGAACAATTTCCTAAGAATGAGCATGAAGAGCAATTAATGAGTAGGATTCCATATGCATCGGCAGTTGGAAGTCTCATGTATGCAATGCTCTATACTATACCAGATATTTGTTTTGCTGTGGGCGTAGTTAGCAGGTTTCAGTTGAAGCCTGGTCATGATCACTGGACGACAGTCAAGCATATTTTCAAGTATCTCAAGAGAACGAGAGATTATATGCTTGTATACTCTTGAGGGGATTTAATTCCCGCTGGGTATACATATTCTGATTATCGGTCAGATTCTAACTTTAGGAGATCAACATCAGGATCTGTGTTTACTATTGAAGGAGGGGCAGTCATATGAAGGAGTATCAAGCAACCTTGTATTGTTGAATCCACTGTAAAGCTGAGTATGTTACCGCATGCGAGGCTGCAAAAGAGGTTGTCTGACTCCACCGATTCTTGATTGACTTGGAAGTTGTTCCTGATGCGAATAAGTAAATTACTATCTATTGTAACAATAGTGGAGCATTGGCTAATTTGATAGAACCAAGAAGTCATAAGAGAGGGAAACACATTGAAAGAAAGTATCATCTTCTGAGGGAAATTTTGCATAGGGGAGAAGTGATGATTACCAAGATCACGTCAGCAGAAAATCTAATGGATCCCTTACAAACGCTCTTTCATAAAAGAGTTTTGATGGGAATATAAAGAATATGGGGATAAGATATATGACACATTTGATATAGAGCAAGTGGGAGACTGTTGGGATTATGCTCGATAGCAATAGTGTAATAATGTATTTGACAATATTTCATATTAGTAAAAGTGGTTTCTAGTTTAACAAATCTTATAGCATTTATAGTTTAATTATTATAATTTTCAAAAGTAAATAATTATAAGGTCAAAAGACTGTGAGAAAATAAGAATTTTTCAATACATCTGGATATGTATGAAGTAGACAACAATTCTTTAGTTAGTCTTGAAAAATACTCACAACTAAAGACAAAGTTTGGGCGCCTTAATCTTGTCAAAGTTGTAGATTCTTTTGCTAGCATTTGAATGGGATCAAATGTGTTATGATGAGTCTAAAATCATCAAAGAGTAGTGTCTTTGGGTAAAAGAATCTAATGCACTTGTGCATTGAATTGGATCATAGTGAATTACTTTATCTATAACCGTCAATGGATAAAAGGTTTCAATTGATGTCAATCGGAGAGTCGATCTCAATCGTAAGATAAATGTTGGACTATGGTTGCAAGTGTTATCATTTGAGCTATCAATGAGTACGATTATATAGCAAAGTTTATCCTCGATAGTTTGGTGGTATTCATTTGTTATACGATAGAGGACTTCATTTATAGATATGGACATCGTGGCTCCATTTATTAAATGAGAGTAGAATATTATCATATGGATGCTTTGAGGTATTGGATATTAAATCTTATTGTTAAGTTTTCAATAGTGTCTATTGAAACATGGCTTCTGGACAAGTTAAAATATCCATTGAAACAAAAAATATGGTGTGCAATATTAATCAAATCCCGGTTTAATCCTCTACCGCTACCTAATCCCGGTATAAGTGAACCTAGTTCATCATGCTTGTGCTTTAAGTTACCTACTCCTAGAAGCAACACAAGTCTTACTTCTCAATGGAGAGATAAAGTGTCCTAAGTGAATATATGATGATATTCAATGAACAAACAAGGCTAGGAAACCCTATATGCTTATCTAGAATAATGAGATGACAATTAATACAATCCTAGATATCAAAAGCTAAATGACATGTTCAAGAAGCTTAGCTAAACATAGATCAAACAATCCTATGAAGCTATCACAATACAACACTCAATCATGGCATCACAACAATCTCTAATTTGTATCTAAGAATGTTCTAAGAGCATACAAATAATTAAAGATATGGTTTAGTAAGCAAAACACTTGACTTGTAAGAAGATAGTGAAGAACTTACCAAACAAGATGTGATGAAGCAACCCTATCCATAGATGCACTCTAGATGAACTTAGATGATGCAAGATGAAGATTTAATGCTCATGGGAATGCTTTGAGTGATTAAAAATGAGTTCTTGGAAGTGTTTTTCCTTTGAAATGTGTTCTAAGGAAGAAATGTGATATTTTGAACTCTTACACGACCTTAAGGCATTGATTTATATATATATATATATATAAGATCCAAACAAAGTGATGTCATTTTGAAAAAAATGTTCCAGCTTCCTCTGTGTGCGCTGGTGACGTGCGCTGGTCGAGTAGCGCACCACCAGCGCACAACCTATTTTAAAAACAGGCGTTGGACGAGTGGCGCATCCCATTAGCGTAACACAAGCGTAGATTCTCTGGGATGTTTGCATTGGTGAGGCTGCGCTAGACGAGTAGCGCACCACCAGCGCACACCCATATTATTCAACTACGCGCGGGTGTAGCAGCGCAGCTCAGTGGCGCATGTCTAGCGGCGGTCCACAGTGAAAGTTGCGCTGGTGAAGTGCGCTAGTCGAGTAGCGCACCACCAGCACAAGGCCTATTTTTTCAACACTTAAATGCACAAAAACAATAAGTTCAAGAGTGATGAAATTGCATCCTATTTTATTGCCTACCATGACATACAACTTTCATAGCAAGATGCAAATAGGTCAACAAGAGTCATTTAAACTAAAATGCACACAAGAAAACACTCAACATATAAGATCAGGAGTTATGCATGAATATGTGAGTGTGTGCAACTATCTCTTCAAAGTAAGTATGCACAAGAATTTTTCCTTTGATACTTCTCCTCTTGAGGTCGTGAGAGCCTAAGTTACCCTTACATGAACCCCAACAATGTGGTTGTTCACGAAATAAGCCAATCAACAAATGAGGACTTTTCAATATCCAAGTTTAAAATGTAGTCTTATGAGTAAATATGGTAACTTGGAGAGATATAGGCGGTCTATGAGCTCTTGGCGATTACTGATATTCTTCACGAGGATACACTTTCTCCATAAAGATTGTCTAAGGTATGAATGAGAAATATTAACTTATTCTATCTTTATTTAAGAGTTCAATTTTAGTTCTTTAGTGGAACGAACTAAAATTAATGGATCGGACCTGAGTGAATCATTTGTTGATTGTGATTGGGTTGTGTCTATTAAATCTTAAATTTAGATAGCCCGCCAAGAACCCCAATCCACACAAACTTGCATGGATAACTTGATATATTATACTGGACCAATTTAGGGGTCCATCTAGAATTGTATTAAGGCATGTGGACTTGTTTCTTTTTGTAAGAACGGGTCTAGTTTACATGTGGACTTTTTATTAAGGTCCAATGAATTTAATAAAATAAGAAAAATAATATATTGGCCAATGTATATGTGTTGGGAGGAAAGGCTATATAAAATAGCTTAATATATTGTTTTTTATTTAATTATTTAATTAAATGGAAATTAATTAATTATTTAATTTAGAGTCAAAATCTTTTTCCTAGTCGGAGATGGTTTCCTAATATTATATTATTGTTAGTAGTATAATTTATATTAAAGATTGTATTTGATTAGTAGATAAATAAAGGGAATTATTTATAAAATTAGGTAATCTTTAATATGGTCACAAATAAACTAATGAGTTGGATTAAGAGTCTTGGTGTAGGAAAGAATTCTTTTTGGAAAAGGATTCTCGGTCACTAAGTAAATCCACCTAGAAATAGAATTCTGGCCTACCAAGTAAATCGTCTTTAGGAGAGGATTTGTGAACCTATAAATATAGGTTGTAAAATTCGGTTGTGCATAAGATTTTATGCTCTAGAATTCGGCCAAGGCATAGATGGAGACTTAAAAAAAAAACTTCATCCAACTTATGTGTGTAGAATTAGTCCAAGGAGAAGAGAAAAGAGGAACGTTTTTGTTTTTGATAGTACACTAGTATCCTTTACATCAAAAGGGTTTTGTGTACATAATCGAATCTGGTTCACGCGAGTTTCAGTCAAGTAGATTGATAATTTACAAGTGACCAGACATTCTTGGATTTTTCTCTTGGAGAATTATTGTGACTAACAATGAGAAAAAAATTGTTTGTTTCCATCCTCAAGTTTACAATTTAAAGAAAGGGAGTCCACACTCCTAGGTGATTCACGTTCGTGATTGGATTGTAAGATCATGCAGATTTAATTCGGCGCTAGTTCAATCGTCACGAGAAAAAAAAGGTACGACGCTTTTAATATACATCAATTAATCTTGGGTTAAGGTTCTTGTTATTAAAACGGGAAATTTTTTATTTATACAAAACCCTAATTTTATTTTTCACGCTTCTGTTGCGTGATTTTCCCAACAATGAAATAATATCCTTTTGTTCCTTTTGGATACCCTACAAATATACATGTTACTAAACGGGACTCCATCTTTTCTGTCTTTCCTATTAACACATACGCAGGACATCCAAATATCATTAAGTGTTGTAAACTAGGTTTTCGCTCGGTCCATAACTCATGCGGTGATTTAGAAACAGACTTAAATGGTACATCATTTAGAATGTACATAGTAGTTTGTAAAGCATATCCCCAAAAATAATTAGGAAGCGTTGAATAACTCAACATAGACCTAACCATGCCCAAAAGAGTTCTATTGTTAGGATTATGCTCTATAGAAAAAGTATAATAATGTATTTGACAATCTTTTCATATTAATAAAGTGATTTCTAGTTTAACAAATCTTATATCATTTATATTTTAGTTACTATAATTGTCAAAAGTAAACAATCATAAGGTCAAAAGACTATGAGAAAAGAAGAATTGTTCATACATCTAGATATGTATGAGGTAGACCCAATTCTTTAGTTAGTATTGAATAATATTCACAACTTAAGATAAAGGTTGGGCGCTTTTATCTTACCAATGTTGTAGACTCTTTTGCTAGCATTTGAGTGGGATTAAATGTGTTAAGATGAGTCTAAAATCATCAAAGTGTGGTGTCTTTGGACAAAAGAATCTAGTGCACCGGGTGCATTGAATTGGATCATAGAGAAACACTTTATCTAGAACCGTCAGTAGATAAAAGTTTTCACTTGAAGACAATCGGAGAGTCTATCTCAATCCTGAGATAAATGACGGACTTATGGTTGCTAATGTTATCATTTGAGCTATCAATGAGTACTATTATATAGTATAGTCTATCCTTGATAGTTTGGTGCTATTCATTTGTTAATCGACAGAGGACTTCATTTATAGATATGGACATCGTGGCTCCATTTATTAAATGTGAGTAGAATACCATCACACGGATATTTTGAGGTATTGGATATTAAATCTTAACGTTAAGTTTTCAATAGTGTCTATTGAAACATGGCTTCTGGACAGATCAAAATATCCAATTTTAAAATGTGGTCATATGAGTAAATATAGTAACTTGGAAAGCTATAGGCGGTTTATGAACTCTTGGCGATTACTGGTATTCATCACGAGGATACACTTTCTCCATTAAGATTGTCTTGGGTATGAATGATAAATATTAACTTATTCTATCTTTATTTAAGAGTTCAATTTTTGTTTTTTTAGTGGTATGAACTAAAATTAATAGATCGGACGTAAGTGAATCATTTGTTGATTGTGATTAGGTTATGTCTATTGAAGCTTAAATTTAGATAGCCCGCCAAGATCCCCAATCCACACGAACTTGCATGAATTACTAAATATATTCTACCGGACCAATTTAGGGGTCCATCTAAAATTGTATTAAGGCATGTGGACTTGTTTCTTTTTGTAAGAATGGGTCTAGTTTAAATGTGGACTTTTTATAAAAGACCAAAGGATTTAATAAAATAAGAAAAATAATATATATGCCTATATTTTGTCATGGATAGTAAGGCTAATGTATAAAAGCCTAAATATATTATTTTTATTTTATTATTTTATTAACTGGAAATTAATTATTTTGTTCATTAATTAATTATTTAATTAAAAGTCAAAATATTTTCCTAGTAGGAGATGATCTTCTAATATTATACTACTGTTGGCAGTATAATTAATATTAAAGACTATATTTGATAAGTAGATAAATAAAAGGAATTATTTATCTAGTCAAATTAGGAAGTCTTTAATATGGTGATAAATACACTATTTGATTTGGATTATGAGTCTTGGTGTAAGAAAGAATTCTTTTTAGAAAATGATTCTTGGTCACCAAGTAAATCCGTCTAAGGATAGGATTCTTACCCACCAAGTAAATCCTTCTTAGGAGAGGATTAGGTCTCTTAAACAAAATACAAGTAATTCCTCTTTAGGAGAGGATTTGTGAACCTATAAATATAGGTTGTATATTTCGGCAAACCTAATGAAATTTCTTCTTGAAACTTTCGACCAAGCTAAGGTTGTTTTCGAAAGAGAATAATTTGGCCAAGCAAGAATTCTAAGAGTAGAATTCGGCCAAGTTATTTTTCTTAGAGAAAATTTCGACCAAAGGGGAATTTTGATTGTAGAGAATTTGGTTCTTGCTCTAGAAAAATTCTTCCAACTCAAAAGATTGGTGTGTGAGAAATTCAGCAAAGAAGAAAAGAAAGAAAGAACTTTTTGTATTCGATAGTGCACTAGTAGCCTTCACATTAAAAAGTTTTGTGTACAACATCAAATCAAGGTTCATGCGAGTTTCAATCAAATCGATTGATAATTCAAAAGTGACCTAACGTTCTTTGTTATTCTTTTGGAGGAATATTGTGACTAACAAAGAAGAAGATTCACGTTCGTGATTGGATTCGAAGATCTTATGGATTCAATTCGGCGCTTGTTCAATCGTCACGAGGAAAAGATACGATACCTTTTATATACATAAATTAATCTAGGGATAAGATTCTTGTTATTAAAAATGGAAAAAATTTAAATATACCAAACCCTAATCCTAATTTTCACGCTTCTGTTCCGCGATTTTCCTTACAATTGGTATCAGAGCCTGGTTGTACCCTTGATTAATTGATGTATGTGTGCGTGAATCTTTTCCTTATGTTGTATAAATGCATGTTTTAGAAAGAGATGACACTCTAGGTATTCGTATATATATTTACATTGAAATGTGTGGATATATATATATATATATATATATATATATATATATATGTTTTATATGTGGATTGTTGTTGTTCAATTTCGGTCCTAGAATTTTGATGTATTTTTTTTGGGAGTGTAACAAGAAGGGTGGCCTATCATCGCCACAATTTCCTTCTTGGTAGTTGCTAAATATTTGTTTATTTTGCTATTGTAATAAAAATACTGCAATATATTGTAATTAAAAAAAACTGCAGTATTTTTTTATTTAAAATTATTCAGTAATACATTCAAGTATCGAAGACTTGAAGATTTGAAAAATTGGAAGTAACCAGAACAAGTTTGAGACCGTACGAGCCATAGCAACAAACGTGCGTGCAAACAGCATGCGGCCACGATTGTTGTGGTATGGGCTGCACACGGCAGCCCTACGGAAGCCATGGGCTGCGCATGGCAGCCTTTTATGGGGGTTATGGGGTGCACACTCCCGTGGGAGGGAGCCAAGGGTGCAAACGCCCATGGGAGGTAGCTGAGGGAGTCCAAACGACGAAGGAAACGTGAAGACTTGTTCGCCAAGAAAGGAGTTTTATTTTTTTATTCCAAGACATATGTAATTTACTTGCTTTTCTAGGATGGACCAAAATTGTAGTTATTTATATTTTTCCTTAATATTGCAATGTTTTTCATTGTTTGATAACATGTCATATAGAGTAGGAGTGCCACTCATATATCTCTTTTGGTATGAACATGTATTGAATGGTTTAGGTATCTAATTGTACAAACAATTACAATTCATCTTTTAAAATTAATAAAGACCAATGAACAAAATATATGTAATAGATTAATTTAAAAGGTTATAATTTATTTACAAATCCATAATCACAATGGAATCACATCAATCCCCTAGAGGGATGTTTAACTATTGGATTTTATTCCCTTAAGCTTGTAATTTGTAAATGGAATGGTAACATAATTAAAGAGTTGTTTAATTCATTCATCTTTTGTCATATAATGTGTATAACTATTGCATTTAACATCCAATATCGTCAGATGTAATCTTGAACTGTGTATATGAATGTCATATGCAGACGGATACAATAAATGACTTGCAATCTAAAGAGTCATTAGATAACAAATAAAGCTGGGTACTTTACTTGATGTTAATCTGCAGCTGCCTTCCATTCCAAAGTGTACGATGATCCTTTCCTGGATCATTAATATGGAGATATGAGAATGGAGGCACCTTGTATGATGTGATCATATAGGACTAGGCCATGATCTATATGAATCTCTCACTAGGATCTATTTAACGATGAGATTCATATATATATCAACTAATGATGGCTATATGTGGGTGATCTTAATCCTGAGTGTCTTATTGACTCGTTTAGGTTAGATCATGGTCTTTGATATACCATAAATGAGGTCAAAGTAGCATTCCTGATCAATATGCTCCTTATGTTGGGATAACGATTTGGCTTGTGGCTGCCTTGAGAGAAATAGATAGTAGTTCCTTTAAGGGTTGATTCGGGGCTTGAACAATATGAGCGCCATTCTAATTCCATAAGGAATGTAGGATTTATTGTTCTTTAGAGAATCATTGGTACTTAACGAATATGACCCAGCTTTAATAATGAACTGCCCCGTGGAGGATCATACCATATGTAATAGCTATATCGATAGACACCGAAAGCTATTGGTTTGTGTAAAAACTTCTACAATTGAGATAGTGCACCATCGGGTTTTTATTGGAATAAAACTGAAGTTAATATTCATGAAATATTAACTAAAAAGTTTAATTAATTATTTCTATGGATTATTAGAGCTCAAAATTTTATGGGTCCATTAGGTCTCCTTGCTACCTGATATATTTAGGTAATAAGGGTCATGGTTAATTAATTGCAATGTCCAATTAATTATGCTACGAAAGTGACACGTAATTGAATAATGAGATTATTTAATTAAAGAATAATTGTGATTAAATAAATTAAATAAATTAAATAATAAGATTATTTAATTATGTTATTAGTCACTAAATGGAGGGTGTTTGTTGATATTTGATAAAATAAGATATTATGATTATTTTATTTTATTAAATCAAATATTTAATTTTGAATTTAAAAAGTTTGAATTCAAATCAAATAAAATAAGCAAAATATTAATCAATATCTTCAAAGATATTGATATGTTAAAAGATTGGATTGATTGGTTTAATTGATTGGTTTTAATTAATATTAATTTTGAATCAAAATAGTTTAAATTCAAATTAGATGATATATTTTAATAAAAATAAATTAAAGATTATGTTTTAAATTAAAAAGATATCATCAGTTGTTTCAAATATATTCTTTTGGAAACTAAGTTTTAAAGAAACACAACAAACAAGGGAGAACGATTAAGGGTTAATCTTATGTAAAACAAAAGAAGAAATTAGAACCCTAGAAGAGTTCTAAAGGATTTCAGTCAAGTTGGGAAAACAATTCTTCTTTTTCTTTCTATATCATCCAGTTGTTCTTGAGTACCGTGACGTGCCCACATGCAGTTGCTAGTTCCGGAAGATAGTGAGGAAGATCGAGTGGATCAAATCAAGAGCAGATCCTAAAGAGAGGGAACCATCGATGAAGGTATGAAGAAACTGTTTCTTCTATTATCTTTATTGTCGATTTTTATTTCTTGTTTTATTAGAGTTCGAAAAAAAGATCCTAGGGTTGACTGATTAAATAATTTCTTTATGAAATAAAATTTTTAAAACTTGCTTCCGCTGCGCGATTGGTAGCTAGGGTTCCAACATTAGCTACTAATGCTTAATAGAAAGAAATAATTAGGAGAAAAGATTTAGAAAAAACCCATGAGTGGTTATTCTACCTTGATAGCTTGAAATCCATCCTCCTTGAGCCTTGATTGAGTAGAGAATCAAAGATGAATGAATGTGCTTTTGGATGAAAGGTTAGAAATAGACTCCAAAATCTAGAAAGAGGAAATGATGAAACAATGAGTGTGTAGGCGTGTGTGGAAAAACGGAATCCATCCTTTATATAGAAGTCTTGAAATGGTCTATTTTTACTGATATGGCATTTTTAGACGTGTCAAATGCATGGGTATAGCACGGGTCCAGACCGCACAGTGAATTGATTGCACAGATTTCTTCTCATGGGTTTGATGTAATGCACATTTTATGCACGGTTGTAGACCCGCGCAAAGACCACGTATAGACCTGATGCGTTGTGTTTTGCTCTCTAGTCTGCTCCCTGTTTTCTTTATATGCATGGTTTGGGCATAGTTGGAGCATGGGTTGAAACCCACACAGATGCCTGACTTAGAATCTTCTTCATGGTGCGCGGGTAAAGACCAGCCCAGTGATTAGTGCACTGACTCTTGTGTAATTCATCGATTTTGACCTAATTTTTGCCTAACTGCACATTTTCTATTCAATCTTTCAGAGTGTACTTAATTGCCTGGAGTCGTAACAAACAAGCCATAAGATAAATAAAAACACTAAAAAATGAGACGAAGTCAAAGGAATTGAGGGCCAATATGTATGACAATTTTGGCACAATCAACAGTATTTAGAGATCTAATAATCCTTAGAAATAATTGATTAAACTCTTTAATTAATATTTCATGATTATTAACTTTGGTGTTAGTCCATGAAAAACCTGAAGTTGTACTTTCTCAACTGAAGATATTCTTACACAAACCAATAATCTCGGTATCCATCGATATAGCTATTACATATGGTATGATCCTCCGCAAGTAGTTCATAATTAGAGTTGGATCATAATGTTTGTCATATCCCTCTAATGATATCTTTCTTTGTAAGTACAATTGATTCTCGAATGAATAATAAATCCTAAATTCCTTACATAATTAGGAGAATGTTCATATTGTTCAAGCCCCGAATCAACCCTTAAGGGAACTACTATCTACTTCTCGCACGAAAGAGTGGATTCCACTATTGTGCACAAACCTTCCTAACCACAAGCCAAACCGTGATTCCAGCATATGGAGCATATTGACAGGGAATGTAATTCCGATCTCACCCATGGTATATAAAAAACCACGATCTAACCTGAAGGAGTCTATAAGACACTCATGATTAAGATCACCCATATATAGCCATCATTTGTCGATATACAAGAATCTCAATGTGAAATGGATCATGGTGAGAGATTCATATAGATCGTTGCTTAGTCCTATTTGATCACATCATACAAGGAGCCTATATTCTCATATCTCTATTTGAATTATTAAGGATAAGATCACCATACATTACAGAATGGACCTCAGCTGTACATTAATCACAAATAAAGTACCCAACTTTGTTTACAATCTAAGGACTCTTTAGATTGCTCTTCTCAAACTGAATCCACCTGTTTATGATATTCACACACTCAATTCGTGATTACATCTAGTAATCTTGGATGTTAATTACACAGGATATATAAATGTACGAGACAAATTGAATGAAAAAACTACTTCTTTTAAATATGTTCTATTAATATTTACAAATTAAAAGCTTTAGGGCAAATACCCCAACAGAAGTTGCCCAGTACGTTCTGCCAATTAGATCTGCAAGTTCTAACCAGTAAAAAGGAATTTGCTAGATGGATTTGCGAGTTCCAACTCACAGATTTGTATCGGTAGAACTTTATCCACTTGAAAGTCACATGATTTTCAATGGAAAACTTGACTTTTTACACCCAATTAGTGCCCTAACCTTCAAACACTATAAATAAATCACCTTGTTGGTCTTTAAAAATCTCATATCTAACAAACTTAATACCTTAAAATAAACACCTTCTCTTTTTCTTCAACACCAAAAAAGAGAAAGAGAAGCTTCAAAGGCTTCCAAGGAGATTTTCCTCCATGGATCCCTTACTACCACCACCTATAAAGTTCCTCCATCCATCTTTGAAGTAGATCCAAGGAGTAAAGAGAGCAAAACGAAATAGAGATCTTGGTTATCTCTAAACTCTTCTTTTTGTTTTATTTTCTATTTCACTGATGTGTAATTCCTATTAGGGAATATTTGTAAACATGGTATTTACTTAAGCTTTTTATATATGGTATTTACCTAGATTCAACTTGGATCTTAACTCTATTCTTTGAGCTTATTGCTATATCTCTCATTTCTTGACATATATGTTGGTGAATGAGTAGAAATTAATATATTTACATAAGTGAGACTTTAGATTAAAACAATGATGTAGTCTAAGAGTATAGTCTCACTCTTGTTTGCATATTGGTGACGAAATGGAATCGATATGTATGGACTGATTCAAGTGAAAGAGCACATTCGTGTTCCGGTTGATTAACTGTGAATGGATCTTTATTGTTAACTCTTGAATGGAGGGAACTTGATTTATGCATGTTAATGCTAGATTAGGTTGTTTATTGTATTGTTCTTATGCTTAAAGGGTCTAGACCTAGATACAATTGCTTATTCTGTGCCTTTGGTTTAGTGATGAGAATTGATTTCGATATTCCTTAATCAACAACTGATTCGTAATAATAGATGATTTGATTATGGAATTCCTTAATCCAGAGAACTTGCCCTCAAATTAGTTTTGAATGGTGCTTGAATGTTTACAATCAACATGACTAGCTGGTGTGTTAGGGTATCCTATGTACCTATTGTAACCACTATCTTATATCTCTCCAAACCACATTTATTTTCATAGCTCGGGTGCTTTGCCTTTAGGAGTAAACTAATTTAGATTGCTTTGTTGTTTAATTACTTTGCCTCTTTTAATTGCTTTGCAGTGTAATTGATTTCCGTGTAGTTAGATTTAGAATGGCAAGCACCCAATTAAATTTCTATCATTTGTGTAATTTATTTTAGTTTATTTTTATATATAGCTCACACACCTTCCGCACTATGGATACACTTTACACACACCATTCTCGCCACTTCCATGTTCTATTTAAGCTTTCATTAATGCTTTAGCTAGAGACAGTTAAACAAATGCCACCTCTATATGGGAATAACCCTTGCTTACATGATATACTAGTCGTTTGACTTGCTGCATTTGCAAGGTGTTTAGAATAGAAATGATCCTTTTTGATTGGTGACAACGACCACCCGATCAGTAATCAACTCATTGTAATGTGAGAGTGTGTTTTTGTGACCAATCTTCACATTGTTTGTCTTATTGTTTTTATAGGTGTTTTGACATGGAATTTACAAAAGAGGGAGATTGTTAGGTTTTTGAGTCATGTTGGGATAATTCCATACCAAAACAATATTCCTTTGTAGTATTCTAGGATTCATGGTTTATCAAGCTTCAAAGAAGTTGGACAACATATCAAGCAAAGCCAAGTCTTCAAGAGGAACAAGCCTTACTACATAAAAAAGGTATATTAGACCTTATTCCTCTTACTAGGCTTAGATGCACACACACACACACAAATTACTGTAATTGTTGAGCATTTGTGAAAGGTTGTTTTGTTACCTCTCTTAGGTAGGTGTTTATGTTTGAGGCTGAGCTTCTTCTAGCTAATATGGCCATTAATTTTACTTTGAAGTACGGGTTGTGTCGAATCTATCTTGAGAGTGATTCATCTTTTATGATTCAGCTGCTCTCTTCTCGCTCTGAGCAGGATCTTTGGGTAGTTCATCAGGTGTGTCATTGTTTTATCTTCCAGATTTCACAGATGGATTTTTTTGGTGTCCCATATTTTCGGAGAGGGGAATCAAGTTGTGGATGCTTATCTAAACATGCTTTAGAGCTAGAGGCAGATCCTTGGTGGTTCTCTACCTTGTTGTTATGTTCCTCCTTGACTAGCAATGACTGCATGGATCAGGAATCTTTTCGATTTTCATGATGCTTTCTATTTCGCTTTTGCCTGGCATGCTTGCCTCTATTTGTTTGGGGCCATTTTCCCATTGGTTTTTGTTCTTATTTGGTTGTTTTTACTCTTTATGTTTCCTTTATCATTTATATATATGGGTAGTGTCTAGGGGTTTTTCAGCATATGATCGCTTGTGATGTTTTTTCTCCTTAGATTGATCCAATTTTATCAACAATTATTATTAATAATAATAATAGTAATAATAATTTCTATGATTAGGTTATGTTTTTCAATTTTTTCATGAGCATAAAACATTAGTGTTTTCTGTTTTTTAGGTTTGTGTCTTTTCCGTTTCTTTAGGTTCACAATTCATTTGTCTGATTCATCCTAAAAAAGATCCTTTTTTTTTCTTCCTACCCTTAAACCAATTGAATCAGATGTTCTCCACATATATCGGTAAATATTTAAATTTTAAATTACAAGTATAGGAGCATGTATTTACCTCATTGGACAAGACAAGAGTGAATGTACTCTAAAAAAAACTTCTTTTTTTCTTAATTAATTACTAAACACAAAACCCAAAAATGTTGTGCTTATATAATTACTCAAACAATAATGTCTAAGTACACTCAATACATTTCCTTTATGATAAAACAACAAGAACCCCATATAACAATGTCCTCCATTGAAGATACCGAAATTGAATTGCATTCTATATGCAGCCCGAAATATTTCATCCAAATTGTAAAAGGGTTGAATACAAAATAGCGAGAATGCATTGAAGATATGGGATTTGGAGTGTTATTGCTAAAATTCATTCCACTATAGACAGGAAATTGTGCTACATGGAAAGTCGATTCCTATAAGAGAGTCTGACTTTCAAAATTGATGAGGTTTCCTAACGGCACTGAGGATGTCGAGTGTGACAGAGGTGACTTTGATGAAACATTCATCAGGATGAAGAACCTTCTGCTTAAACAAATTAAGAACGCGATTACGTTGTCAAGCTTGATGAAGAAACCAAAGAATATGAAAGATGCGAATGATGTTTTCAGGATTTCCTTCATTTTATTTATGATCTCCACGTTGTTATGCCCTTTGGAATCATCAAAAATCGATGAAGCATTGCTCATACAACTAAAGGATCCTAGACTAATAAGGCATAAGAAGTGGGCAACATATTGTTTTTTGTATCTAATGGATGGTGTTAGAAAGATCAAGGATGGAGTTTCAAGAAATTTTCAAGGTTGCATTCTGTTCCTTCAGATCTTCTATTGGGATGTATTTCACATAAACAAGTGTATATAAATAGGGTCCAGGTTCCTCTGGTTGCTTGGAGGATAAACAAGGCTGCAACTTCATAAGTTGGTGGCCAAAGATAACTTTTTTACAGTTCCACAATAAAGGTGGACGAGACATACTGGGACAAAAAGCACCAAGGTGTTGAACACAAAGTAGAAAATATTAAAGTAAAAGTTTTTTCTATTGAATAACCAGTCGAACATCTTTCATCAGTCCAAAAACATGTTGAAATACAAGATTTTATGGAAAATGCAGTTGCACCCATGTTAGAGAGGTTTAAGGTTGACATGTTGAAATTGATTACAAAACAATCCAATGAAGATGACCACGTCGCTTCCCATGAAAGAGTATGGTCTGTTGTTTTCAATTTAATTCTCCATGTTTTTTATTTCACCAACCCCCCTCCCCCAACACACACACACACACATACACGCTTGTATAGTGTACTGTTTTGATTTGGGAACATCCTTTTGGAATATACCAATAAAGAAATCAATGATTATTTGTATACCCATTTAGGAGACGGTTGTTGTCAGCTATAGAACAGAGTCTTTTTCATGTAGCCTATACTTAATTAGATAAAAGACATGGCTATAACGCACTGCTGAAAAGAAAAAAGTTTCTATCGGTAAATATAAGGTTGAAATCCATTTGAAACCAGATTCTAGAAGGACTAGGAAACGATTATTTTTTCCTTCAAACATCCCTCTCTCTTCATTTTTGGTTGATGACATTCATTTGATGAACGTTCTTTTCGATCACCTAACAAAAGAGAAAGAAAGGTAAAACCGATTTCACTTCATTGTTTTGAATGTTCATCACTTTTGTCTTTAATAAATTACGGTTATCAGTGTTTTATACTTGTTCTTTTTTTTTCAGTAATGTGTAGTCATCATATGTTGTCAATAATCGTAAAAAATATTGGCCAATTTCAATTAATTGTTTTCATTCAGTGAACTGGTCATTGAGAATAAGTATTTGTGGCTATGTCGGAAAGATGTTCGGACACTACTTGGTTGAAAGTATTGAAGTTGGTGGAAGGCGTCATCAATCTTAATTTTTATGAGGAATATGAATAGCTTTGTAACAAGATATTTTATTCCCATGAATGACGGCAATCAACAATGGTTCTTACAGGTGATAAATGTTTCAGGGAAAATATCTAAAGTATGGGATAGCTTACCCATGGATGAGAAAAATATACAAAGAATGGAGTCGGCAAAATTAGTTGCTAGTATCCTTGAATACCTACACATTTACTCATGAATTCATTTTTTTTAATGTAAAAATGATGTAATATGCAGCTTGTGTTTCTGGACTATTACTTTTTTGAATGTTGTAATTTAAAGACGAACTTCAAATCCTTTACAGGCAATGCCTTCGCCTAATGTCCAATACAACCTAATGATTTCTATTGTGGTCTATTTTTGATAGTCAATTGTAAGCAGGGTTCAGAGAGCTGGTTCAATGAGACTAATGTATGTGAATTGTCTAACGTTTATTTTTTTTCCTGGTTCTATCCTATAAATGTTTAACTCCTAAATCTAAATCTATCATGCATGTAAATGTTCTAAGTATCATAGGTTCAAACTTGTTCTGGATCTTGCAAAGCATCACACAAACTTACTACTCCCAAATCTAAAAGCAACTTCATTACCATGACAAGCAAGCTTCTTTGTTATCACACCAAAAACCCTAGCTTTTCTTATGGGAGAGCCAAAAAGGATCGAGATGTGATCACAAGGCAAAGTGGATAAATGAAAATATGGCTGCAAATTATACAAAAGATTTTCAATTTGGTTGGACATCTTAACGTTGTAGCGGATGATCACAATCGTGAATGTATGGTTGCTGGATAAAATTCGAGCTTTTATATTTTTCAATCAAAGGGTATCTATCTCCCATAACTTACCGTGGAAATTATAAACAGGATGACCATGGATTGTGCATTAATGTTTTATTTGTTAAGATATGGAGTTTGGACATAAAAAGAATACAAATTTGACTTTAAATATTTGAAGTGGAGATGTCCATATTTTTTATATTTTTGGGCCCAACTCAATTTATGGGTCTTTGGTTGAAGAATTATAAGTGTTATAGATCTTTGGTTTGATAGATTTGAAAACTTAATTAGGAAGTGTCCATGCACTATGAGCGTATTTTTTTTAACTGCAAATTTGTTTCAATAGGCAAAACAGAGTCCAACAAAACAAACGACACAAAGTCATAGAGTCAAAATAAGAAAATGAACAACACAAAGGCATAGCCCATACAAGAGACTAAAACAAACAACAAACAAATAAAAAAATTAGGATATGAAAAGATTATTGACCACACTTGTAAGTATTCAAGTTATAGTAGCAATACTTAATATTAAGGGTTATGCATGTGTCCCCAATTGAACTTGTAAGAGACCACCAACTGCCAAAAACCAGAGCAAATACAACAAAAATAACACCAGCAACCCGAGAGAATTAACTATTCTAATTTGAACCATATCATAACAGGTGTGAATACAAAATACAAAACATGTAAAAGATGTTTTCAAAGACACAACTTTTTTAAACAAAAGATAAGATAAAAAAACAACATAATAACAATAAAATAAATGTTATAGAAAGAAATTTTAGATTACACTACTAAACCGAAATGTCGTTCAATAAGTAGTAGCATTCCTCCAATAATTTGTTGACTTCATTGATTTTAGCTTCCACCTCCATCTCCAGCTTTATGAAGTGGATATCGGCTACTACGACCTTCTTGTTCTCATCCCTCCAATCCATTTCTAGCTTCATACAACGTATGTGTTCTTTGGAAAATTCATCCACTACAATTCCATTCATTTCCGACAACAAATCATCAATCTCATTGTTGATGGAACCATTGTGAGTCATTTTTCTATATTTTCAGAGAGAACTTAGTTGTGTACAAACCCTAAGTGGATTTAATAGTTTAACACTCCTTATATAATCCAATATTAATGGCAACTACTAATATATTTATTAATTAAATATTTAGGGTTTAGGAATCGAAGAAGTACTTAACGTCACCCCTAGCAACGTGCATTGAATAGCCCAATGACAAGCATCAGTATTTGACGGTGGATATTCTCGACGTGATTAATTATCGATTTTTGAACTTCACAATATCGGCTAGGGTAGATGCATGCACCTTATTGACACTCATTTTCTTTAATGACAAAAGATAACTCGTTTTTTCATGTCAATAATTAACGTATGATTATATATTCAATTACGAAATTACCAACTATAAAAGATGATCACATATATATTTTTGCGTCCAATGTATTAATAAATCACCACTCCTTTTTTGTAAATATTTTTTGTCATTTTGATTGTGTTTTAACTACTGAATTGGACCTAATTTCCTAACCCTGATGATCACTCGTAAGGTTACAATATTCATAGATCATATTTTATTCAAACACAAATGGAGTATGAACAGAAGTTATTAGATGACGTTACCAAAAATACAGAATAGCCCAATAACATGCTTGAAGTAATTATTATACTACTGACCAAACTAATGACATCTTAATTAAGAGCTTTTTAATTTTATTTTTTTTAACTGCAAATTTATTTCAAGAGGCAAAATAGAGCCCAGCAAAACAAACAACACAAAGGCATAGAGGCACAACATGAAAACAAACAACAAAGATGCACAGCCCATGTAAGAGGCCAAAACAATCAACAAACACATCCAAAAACTACGATATAAAAAAAAATACCAAACTTGAAAGTATTCAAGTTATAGTAGATATACCAAATGTTGACGGTCATGCATATTTCCCGAAATGAAGATTTGTAATATTGTTTTTATGTAATTAAGTTGTCATATTTCAATTATGATACATCTTTTGTGAACTCGCCAGAGTCCACTAGCTGCCAAAAACCATAACAACCACAACAAAAACAACACCAGCAACCCGAGAGACTTAACTGTGCTAATTTCCAACCATATCATAACATGTATGAATCCAAAATATGTTTTCAAAAATACAACTGTTATAAACGAAAGATAAGATAAAAATACAACAATAATATAAATAACAATAAAACAAAGATTACATAAATAAATCCTAGACTACACTACTAAATTTCATCACAATTGATATTGGCATATGAGGTATCAACATCACATCACTCACCACATAATCACATGATTTATAAGATGTTGACACATCATGTTCCAACACCATTTGGAAAGAAATTTAGGAAAATATTTGGGAAGTCTAGCATTACTCTAAAATCAATCGTCTTTGATTTGTTTCCTTAACAACTAGAAAGAGGCATCCCTTGGATTTGCCTTCTTTGATTTAGATAAAAAGATCACAAGAGCACTACTGACTAAAAGGCTCATTTCAGGTTAGCAAATGAGCTACTCAGTAAATCCCATAAATCAATCAAAAAAAGACACTGAAAAATTCATAAAACCACAAACGAAACACGAGGGATTTTTCAAAATTAACTTGATTGCAAGCTCATCAGGTAAAAGCCTAAAATAACCTGAAATATTACCGTTATAAAACAATTCCATCAAAATAACTTTATTCCCTTTGAAATCAGTAGATGAACAAGGAAACACAAGATACAAAGACTATAGAAAAAAATCCTAGATTACAAAAAGAAAGCCTTGACTACACTAATAAGCTGAAATGTCGTACAATAAGTAGTAGCAGATGATCGTAATCCTCTATTAACCTTTTGACTTTATTTCTTTTAGCTTCCACCTCTATCTCCAGCTTAAAGATGCGAATATCTGCATCTACGACCTTCTTGTTCTCTTCCCTCCAATCCTCTTTCAGCTTCATGCAACGTATGCGTTCTTTGGCTAGTGCATCCTCAACAATTTCTTTCCTCTCCGACAACAAATCATCAATCTCATGGCCGATGGAACCATTGTAAGTCATTTTTCTATATTTTCATAGAGAAACTAGTTATGTACAAAATATAAGTGGCTTTACCAGTTTAACACTCCTTATATATTCAAATATTAATAACAACTGCTAATCTATTCATTAATTTAATATTAATTTTTATTGTAATCAAAGATGTACTTGACGTCACCACTAGCAACGTGCATTGAACAGCCCAATAACAAGCATCAATATTTGACAGTTGATATTCTCGACGTGATTAATTATCAATTTTGAACTTCGGAATAACGGCTAGGGTGGCTACAAGCACCTTAATGACACTCATTTTCTTTAATGATGCTCATATTCTTTAATGACAAAAGATAACTCATTTTTTCATGTCAATAATTAACGCATGATCAGTTATTCAATCATAAAATTACCAACTATAAAAGAGAATCACATATGTAATTTTGTGTTCAATAATCAATCATAAAGTACTTAACATCACCCCTAGCAACATGTATTGAACAACCCAATGAAAAGCATCAATATTTGTTGGTTGATATTCTCGACGTGATTAATTATCGATTTTTCTACTTCGTAATATCTGCTAGGGTAGCTGCATGCATCGTAATGATGCTAAGTTTCTTTATCTTTAATGACGAAAGTTAACTCTCTTTCTCGTGTCGATAATCAACACGTGATCAGATATTAAATTATAAAATCACCAACCATAAATAAGGATCACATATATAATTTTGGGTTCAACAATCAATTATGAAGTACTTAGCGTCACCCTTAGCAACCTGCATTGAACAGCCTCATCACAAGCATTAAAATTTGACAGTTGATATTCTCAACGCGGTTAATTATCGATTTTTGTACTTCGTATTATCGGCTAGGGTATAGTTCACATGGGTTCAACAATCAATTTTTGTACTTCATATATAATGAGCGTCATTAAGGTGCATGCAATAATTAATGACACTCATTTCATTAATGACAAAAGATAACTCATTTTTTCATGTCAATAATTAACGCTTGATCAAATTTTCAGTTAAATTACCAACAATAAAAGAGAATCACACACACACACACACACACACACACACACACACATATATATATATATATATATATATATATATATATATATATATATATTTGCGTTTATTGTAATAATAAATCATAACTTCTTTTTCATAAATTTTCTCTGCAATTTTGATTGTGTTTTAACTATTGAGTTGGACCTTATTTCCTAAACGTAATGATCACTAATAAGGTTACCATGATCGTAGATGATAATTTATTCAAAGAGAAATGAAGTATGCACAAAAGTTATTATATGACATTACCAAGAAGAATGAACAACCCAATAACATACATGAAGTTATTATTATACCATTGACCAAACTAATGACATACATTAGTCAACTGAACAGCTAACCACTTGCATCTATGTATGAATTGTATTATAGCATTTAACAGCCCCATTGTCTGTATTACTTTTTCAAGGCTCATATTGTATGTACAAAATTTAATCGCTTTTTTTAACATGTCTTCAATGAACACTACAGTTTTATATAAAAAAAATGGGTTTGTGATCTTACTAAAGACATTCCTAAAAAAAAAATTTGAACCCAGAATTCTAGTAGCTAAAATTGAGATTGGTTATCGATCACAGAAAACATAAAATAAAATAAAAACATTACATTAGTTAACGATTTCAACAAACATGAGAACACTAAATCATTAATTAGGTTACATACAGCACAATGGAAATGAAAAAAACAAAAAACTATCTCATTCTCATTTTTGGCTCTAAACAAAGTCCTTCTAGACGTCTCTGTAAATGGTTTACATGATCTATTAAAGAGTAGATCTTATCCACAAGCCCTATGAATTCCATATCAAGTTTCAATATGCGTGTCTCTCGATCATGTACTCTGGCATTTTTACTACCCATTGACATTGTAGATTCTTGCAACGATGACCCTCGTCCTCTAACGCTTTCTCCACAATAGCGATCTGATCCTTCTTAAACAATATGGAGTCTATCACTAGAATCCATCCTTTCTAGGTTTTGTCTACCTAAATTTTATAGTATAGTAGACTCATATCTATATATGGGAGGATTATTTCATGGAGTTAATGATTTGTGAGTATTTCAAGATAGTGATTGTTGAGTAATTAGGGGTTTAACAACTTTTCATTACATACATTGAATGTCATTGTATACATTGAATGTTAACTTATACTTTGAATAAAGTTGTAACCACAAACCATTTATTTAACTGAAGCATATAACCTGTTCCACTAACGTGTTGATCGTAACCCAACAACGGTGTGCTATGCAGCTCAATAGTGTGTGTAACAGTCTGTTGTTAGTAACCAATTATTTTTCATAATTTTTCTCTGACATTTTGATTGTCTGTTAACTATTGAAATGGATCTAATTTGAAAAATACTTGAGTACTGACTAGTCAGTACCCAAGGTACTGACCCATATATTTGGATTGGTTGAAACCCAACACCAGCCCTAAGTTTTTAATATCAGACACCTACGTGGAATTTTCAACCAACCAAATATAGGATGAGTACCTTGGGTACTGAGAGGTCAGTACCCAAGTATTATCCATCCAATTTCCCAAACGAGATGATCACTCATAAGGTTATCATAATCATAGATGATATTTTCATTCAAAGAGAAATGGAGTATGAACATAAGTTATTATATGATATTATCAAGAAGACTGAACAGCCCAATAATATGCATGAAGTTATAATTATACTGTTGACCAGACCAATGACATCATTATTCGATTTTTTAACATGTCTTTAATATAACTCTATAATTTCACAAAAAAAATATTGATTTATGATATTATTAAAGACATTCATGATAACAAATTTAAAATGATTGAATATTTAACAAAGATTTAATAATTCTTATTGATATTTTTTGTTTTTTACAAAAAAGATTGTTATGCCTTTATAAATACAAATCTTCATATTATCAATACTCTATATAATATGATTACACCTTTTCGATAGTGATTATAAAAAAATATAAGCAATCACAGAAGCAACTTTTTTTTTTAAAACGGCCCAAGAAGACCAAAACAGGAGAACATAACAAACCAGCCAACCACCAAGAGGAAAACAGCGAGACACAACAAGAACGAGGAAAAACAAAAAAGCCACCCAATATTAAAACAAAACAACACTAAGAAAAGGAGCCACTTGAGAAAATATTCCACTCCAATCTATCCTTAAGAGAAGCTATGAATTATGGATTCCAATTGAATCTATTGTTGGGATTATGCTCGATAACAAGAGTATAATAATGTATTTGACAATCTTTTCATATTAATAAAGTGATTTCTAGTTTAACAAATCTTATAGCATTTATAGTTTAATTATTATAATTGTCAAAAGTAAATAATCATAAGGTGAAAAGACTATGAGAAAAGAAGAATTGTTCATAGATCTAGATATGTATGAGATAGACACAATTCTTCAGTTAGTATTGAATAATATTCACAACTTAAGATAAAAGGTTAGGCGCATTTATCTTGTCAAAGTTGTAGATTCTTTTGCTAGCATTTGCGTGGGATCAAATGTGTTATGATGAGTCTAAAATCATCAAAGTGTGGTATCTTTTGGCAAAGGAATCTAGTGCACTGGGTGCATTGAATGGGATCATAATGAAATACTTTATCTAGAACCGTCAATAGATAAAAGTTTTCATTTGAAGACAATCAGAGAGTCTATCTTAATCCTGAGATAAATAATGGTATGGTGGTATTCATTTGTTAATCGATAGAGGACTTCATTTATAGATATGGAAATCGTGACTCCATTTATTAAATGAGAGTAGAATATCATCATATGGATGTTTTGAGGTATTGGATATTAAATCTTAACGTTAAGTTTTCAATAGTGTCTATTGAAACATGGCTTCTAGAGAAGTAAAAATATCCAAGTTCAAAATGTGGTCATATAAGTAAATATGGTAACTTGAAGAGCTATAGGCGGTCTATGAGGTCTTGGCGATTACTGATATTCTTCACGAGGATACACTTTCTCCAATAAGGTTGTCTAGGGTAAAAATGTGTAACATCAACTTATTCTATGATTATTTAGGAGTTCAATTTTAGTTATTTAGTGGAATGAACTAAAATTAATAGATCGGAACTAAGTGAATCATTTGTTGATTTTAATTGTGTAGTGTCTATTGGAGCTTAAAATTAGATATCCTGCCAAGATCCCTAATCCACACGAACTTGCATGGATCACTTGATATATTCTACCGGACCAATTTAAGGATACATCTAGAATTGTATTAAGGCATGTGGACTTGTTTTTTTTATAAGAATGGTTCTAGTTCACATGTGGACTTTTTATAAATGCCCTATGGATTTAATAAAATAAGAAAAATAATATATATGCCGATATATTGTCATGGGCGGCAAGGCTAATATATAAAAGCCTAAAGATAATATTTTTTTTATTTTTTTATTTAATTAAATGGAAATTAATTAAATTGGTAATTAATTAATTATTTAATTAAAATTCAAAATCTTTTTTCTATTAGGAGAATGTCTCCTAATTTTATACTAATGTTGGTAGTATAATTAATATTAAAGACTATATTTTATAAGTAGATAAATAAAAGGAATTGTTTATCTAGTCAAATTAGGAAGTCTTTAATATGGTCACAAATACACTAATGAGTTGGATTAGGAGTCTTGGTGTAGGAAAGAATTCTTTTTGGAAAAGGATTCTTGGTCACTAAGTAAATCCACCTAAGGAAAAGATTCTTGCCCACCAAGTAAATCCTTCTTAGGAGAGGATTTGGCCTCCTATATATAGTACATATAAATTTCGACCAAGCCTTAGTTTTTGTGGTGAGAAACTGTTTTTTACTTGTTTTTTCATTGTTATATAAAAAAACACTCCGTCCAACTCATTGTGTGAAGAATTCGGCCAAGCATAGAGAAAAAAGGGAACATTTTTGTTTTCGATAGTACACTAGTATCCTTTGCATCAAAAGGGTTTTGTGTACAACATCGAATCAAGGTTCACGCGAGTTTCAATCCAATTGATTGATAATTCAAAAGTGACTGGACATTCTTGGTTTTTCTCTTGGAGGATTACTGTGACTAACAAAGAAGAATATTTTTTTTGTTTCCATCCTCAGGTATACAATTTAAAGAAAGGGAGCCCACACTCTTAGGTGATTCACGTTCGTGATTGGATTGGAAGATCTTGCGGATTCAATTCGCCGCTAGTTCAACCATCATAAAAAAAGGTACGATACTTTTTATATACATAAATTAATCTAGGGTTAGGGTTCTTGTTATTAAAAGGGAATTTTTTTTATTTATTTGCAAACCCTATTTTTCGTTGCGTTTTGCGTCGGTTTTTCCCTACAATTGTTATCAGAGCCTGGTTGTACCCTTGATTAATTGATGTATGTGTTTGTGAATCCTTTTCTTTTTGTTGTATATATGCATATTTTAGAAAGATATGGCACTCGATATTTTTGCATATATATATATATAAATATATATATATATATAAATATATATATATATATATATATGTTTTATATGTGGTTTGTTATTGCTCAATTTTGGTCCTAGAATTTCAATGTATTTTTGTTTTGGGATTGTAACTAGAAGGGTGGTCTATTATCGTCATAATTACCTTCTTGGTAGTTGCTAAGTTTTTTTTTATTTTATTCTTGCAATTGAAAAAAAACTGCACTTGTTGTAAAAAAAAAAATCTGCCCATGTAGTATTAAAAAACTGTAATATTTTTTTTTATTTTATATTCTTCTGTAATACATTCAAGTATCGAAGACTTGAATGTTTGAATAATTGGGAGCAACCAGAACAGGTTTGGGACCATGCAAGCCGTAGCAACAAATGTGTGTGCGAAGAGCACGCGACCACATTTGTTGGGCATGGGTTGTGCACGGCAGCCCTATGGAAGCCATGAGTTGCGCATGGAAACCCTTTATGGGGTTGTGGCATGCGCACGCCCATGGGTTGGAGCCAAGGGTGCACATGCCCATGGGAGGCAGCCGAGAGAGTCCAAACGACGAAGGTCACGCGAAGACTTGTTCGCCAATAAAGGAGTTTTTTTGTGTTCCAAGACATGTAATTTACTTGCTTTTCTAGGATGGACCAAAGTTGTAGCTATTTATATTTTTTGTAAATATTGCAATGTTTGTTATTGTTTGATAACATGTCATATAGAATAGGAGTGCCACTCATACATCTCTTTTGGTATGAACATGCATAGAATGGTTTAGGTATCTAAATTGGCATCTAGATAACTTGGTAAATCATTATTTGGAATTCGATCACACGCCTTAAATAATTGAGTGGGAGAAGGTGTTTTGGAATAACTACGGTCTCCAAGTGTAGTTGAGCTTTATATTTTATGTAATAACCTCCCAAGAGGTATTCATGAATGGAATTTAGCAAGATACTTCCTTACAAGGATAGACTAGACAATTAGCCCAAACGATATCTACTCCCAAAGGAGGGATATTAGTGAGGGATTATATTGAAGGTCGATAACTGGGTAACACACTCAATGTGAGTTTATTAATATCCTCCCAAGAGTTCTTGTTAATAAAATCACAAGGCTAAAATTTAAAACATTGGTTGTTATGTTAACAATTAGGTGGGACCTAGTCCAACTAGTAAATATTGTGAACTCCCAAAGGAGGCGTGACATTTATGGGTGTTGGATCACCGTTGATTTTTTACGATTGAATTATTTTATTTAATTCAAGATAAATATTTGAAAGTACTTTATCATGATTATTTACTTATATAATTTTTGTTATTATAATGAAATCATGACCCCATCCCTAATCAACATCCTAAAATACTTTAAAAGATGATAATTATGTCACATAGAAAAGGAAAATTGGGTTGTTATTGCAAGTTGAAAAACATAAATTCATTATGTCTATTCCTTAACCACCAAACAAATGAATCTACTCAGGAGCAAAGAGATGAGTATTAGCAGTGGAAGTCTTCATTTGAGTTGGCTAAATGTACATTACATTATGGCCACATCTTCGACGTGTTGCAACAGCAACATGAAGGAATAGAGACTGCTGTCGATATAATGATGTCTCTAAAGGAGATGTTTGCTATGAGGTCTAGGACGACTTAGAGAGAGGCAGTGACTGCTTTTATGAATCTTAGAATGAAACCTGGACAGGGTGTGAAAGATCACATGATGAAAGTTATAGCACATCTCAACATTGCTGAACTAAATGATGCTGAGATAGATTGTGAGACCAAAATTGACATCATTGTCAACTCACTGTCGGATTCCTTTGATCAATTCAAGTTGGACTACACCTTGAATAATAAGGAATACACCTTGCAAGGCATGATGCAAGATGTTCCAAGCGTGGAAATAATCTTTGTGAAATGCAAGGGTCAAGAGATTCATATGCTTGGTAAGTTGCTACTGTTAAAGACCCGTAAGAAGGTCAAGAGACAACAGAAGAAAAAGCAACTTGAGCCTTCTTAGAAGGAGACCAAGATAGTAACCAAGATCAATGGGAAGTGTTTCCTTTGTGGTGAAAAGGGTCAAAGGAATAGACTGAATATGAATGAATTCAACTTGGATTTAAGCAATGGAGCATTGGTGTCTACTAGTGTAGTGGGAGATATTAGAATCAATTCAAATTCTTATAGGCATTTATATTTAATAAACCTTTATTATGTGCCACAATTCAAGAGGAATTTAATTTCGGTCTCTTGTCTAAATAAATTTGGATATTCGGTTACTTTTAATAAAAGGTTTTATTATTAGTAAGAATAACAAAATTATTTGTAAAGGTACATTGGAAAACGGTTTATTCTATTTGCATAGAAATATCTATCACTTGTTAAACACGGAATCAACGGAACCTAATCATAAATGAGTAAAATTATCTAAAGATGAAACCTACCTATGGCATTTGCTCCTAGGTCATACTAACCTTAATAGGATTAAAAGATTGGTAAGTGACGGACCTCTAAGTGACTTAAAGGTTGATGATCTACCAAATTGTGAAATCTTGTTAGGAAGGTAAAATAACCAAAAGGTCGTTTACGACTAAAGGCACAAGAGCTATTGAATGTTTAGGATTGATACACACTGATGTGTGTGGACCTATAAGCATTCAAGTTAGATGTAGATATGGGCACTTTATCACTTTCACGGATGATAACTCAAGATTTGTTTATGTGTATATCATGAGACATAAGTCAGATGTTTTTGACATGTTCAAAGCATTTAAAGCTGAAGTGGAAAATCAGCTTGAGAAACGCATAAAAATCTTGAGGTCTAATCATGGTGGATATCTATCTGGTGAGTTTCAGCAATATCTTATTGATAATGGGATAATTTCTCAGTTTTCTGCACCAGGCACATATCAACAAAATGGGAGGGCAGAAAGGAGAAATAGAACTCTTTTTGACATGGTAAGGTCTATGTTGAGTTATTCAACGCTCCCTAATTCTTTTTGGGGATATGCTTTACAAACCGCAATGTACATTCTAAACGTTGTACCATCTAGTTCGGTTCCTAAAACACTGCATGAGTTATGGACAGGGCAACAACCTAGTTTACAACACTTAAGGATATTTGGATGTCCTACGCACGTGTTAAATAGAAAGAAAGAAAAGATGGAATCCTGTTCAGAAACATGCATATTTGAAATGTAGCCAAAAGGAACAAAAGGATATTATAGTTGTTCAGATCTTAAAGTATTTGTTTTGACAAATGCAAAATTTTTGGATAAGGACAATATGAAAAATTTTGTGCCTAAGACTAGAATTGTCCTGAATGAGCTTTTGGGAGATACAATTCCACAAAAGTTTTCACAACCAAGCCCAATTGGAAGTTCCCTACCAACACAAGATCAAAAATCTACCATACCTCATCATAGTGGGAGGGTCGAGAGATACATCGGTATAGGAGAATCTGTAGAGAATCTCCGAACGACGATGATCCCTATACGTATAAGGAAGCAATGGAAGATGTTGATTGTCACCATTGGCAAAAGGCAATGCAATCCAAAATTGAATCTATGTTCAAAAACAAAGTCCGGTCTCTTGTAGACTTGCCTAAAGGGATAAAACTCATTGGGAGCTAGTGGGTATACAAGAGGAAAAGTGGAATGGATGGAAAGGTGGAAACTTTTAAAGCTAGATTGGTAGCTAAAGGTTATACACGGAATGAAGGTATCGATTACAAATAAACCTTTTCTCTTATGGGCATGCTTAAATCCATTCGGATACTCTTATCCATTGCGGCATCTCTAGACCTAGAGATTTGGCAAATGGAGGTCAAGACAACTTTCCTTAATGGAAATCCTGACGAAAGCATCTGCATGATGCAACCAGAAAGATTTATTGAAAAAGTCCAAGAGGAAAAGGGTATGCAAGTTGCAAAGATCTGTAAATGTATCAAAGCAAACACCCAGATCCTGGAACATAAGGTTCGACCAAGCCGTTAAAATTTTTAGATTTATTCAAAACCTTGATAAACCTTGTGCATACAAAAGGATTAAAGGCGACACGTTGGTTTTCCTATTTCTTTACGTTGATGATATACAACTCATCGAAAATGATATAGGTGTATTGACATTAGTAAAAGAATGGTTAGCAAAACAATTTGATATGACGGACTTAGGAGAAGCAAGTTATATTCTTGGTATCCAAGTCATAAGGGATAGAAAGAATAGAATGATTGCAATATCCCAAGCGTTATATATAGTCAAAATCTTGTCTAGGTTATCCATGCAAGATTCTAAGAAAGGTATGTTGCCTTTCAGACATGGAATCAAACTTTCTAAGGAACAAGTTCCTAAGAATGATCATGAAGAGCAATTCATGAGTAGGGTTCCATATGCATCGGTAGTTGGAAGTTTCATGTATGGAATGTTCTGTACTATACCAGATATTTGTTTTGTTATGGGCATAGTTAGCATGTTTCAATCGAAACCTGGTCCTAATCACTAGACGCCAGTCAAGCATATTTTCAAGTATCTCAGGAGAACAAGAGATTATATGCATGTATACTCTGAAGGGGATTTGATTCCCGTTGGGTATACAGATTGTGATTTTCAGTCAGATTCTGACTCAAGAAGATCAACATCAGGATCTGTGTTCACTATTGGAGGAAGGGCAGTCATATAGAGGAGTATCAAGCAATCTTGTATTGCCGATTCCACCTTGGAAGCTGAGTATGTTGCAGTTTGCGAGGCTGCCTGGCTCTACCAATTCTTGGTTGACTTAGAAGTGGTTTCTGATGCTAATAAGCAGATCACTATCTATTGTGATAATAGTGGAGCAGTGGTTAATTCGAGAGAACCAATAAGTCATAAAAGAGGGAAACACATTGAAAGAAAGTATATCATCTTCTGAGGGAAATTATGCATAAGGGTGACGTGACGATTACCAAGATCGCGTCAGCAAGAAAATCTAGCGGATCCCTTTACAAAGGCTCTTCCACAAAAGAGTTTTGATGGGCATCTAGAGAATATAGGGATGACAGATATGACACATTTTCTATTGAGCAAGTGGGAGATTGTTGGGATTATGCTCGATAACAAGAGTATAATACTGTATTTGATAATTTTTTCATATTAATAAAGTGATTTCTAATTTAATTATTATAATTGTCAAAAGTAAATAATCATAAGGTCAAAAGAATATGAGAAAAGAAGAATTGTTCATACATCTAGATATGTACGAGGTAGACACAATTCTTTAGTTAGTCTGGAATAATAATTACAACTTAAGATAAAAGTTTGGGCGTCTTTATCTTGTCAAAGTTGTAGATTCTTTTGTTAGCATTTAAGTGGGATCAAATGTGTTAAGATGAATCTAAAATCATCAAAGTGTGGTGTCTTTGGGCAAAATAATCTAGTGCACTGGGTGCATTGAATATGATCACAATGAAATACTTTATCTAGAACCGTCAATGGATAAACGTTTTCATTTGAAGACAATCGAAGAGTCTATCTTAATCCTGAGATAAATGATGGACTTATGGTTGCAAGTGTTATCACTTTAGCTATCAATGAGTACGATTATATAGCATAGTCTATCCTCGATAGTTTGGTGGTATTCATTTGTTATTCGATAGAGGACTTCATTTATAGTTATAGACATCCTGGCTCCATTTATTGAATGAGAGTAGAATACCATCAACTGGATGTTTTGAGGTATTGGATATTAAATCTTAACGTTAAGTTTTCAATAGTGTCTATTGAAACATGACTTCTGGATAAGTCAAAATATCCAAGTTCAAAATGTGGTCATATGAGTAAATATGGTAACTTGGAGAGCTATAGGCGGTCTATGAGCTCTTGGCGATTACTGGTATTTTTCACAAGGATACACTTTCTCCAATAAGGTTGTCTAGGGTATGAATGAGTAACATCAACTTATTCTATCTTTATTTAAGAGTTCAATTTTAGTTCTTTAGTGTAATGAACTAAAATTAAATAGATTGGACCTAAGTTAATAATTTGTTGATTGTGATTGGCTTGTGTCTATTGGAGCTTAAATATAGATAGCCCGCCAAGATCCCCAATCCACACGAACTTGCATGGATCACTTGATATATTCTACCGGACCAATTTAGGGGTCCATCTAGAATTGTATTAAGGCATGTGGACTTGTTTCCTTTTGTAAGAATGGGTCTATTAAAGTAAGAAAATTAATATATATGTCTATATATTGTCATGGGCGGCAAGGCTAATATATAAAAGCCTAAATATATTATTTTTATTTTATTATTTAATTAAATGGAAATTAATTAAATTGATAATTAATTAATTATTTAATTAAAATTCAAAATCTTTTTTCTATTAGGAGAAGGTCTCCTAATATTATACTATTGTTGGTAATATAAATAATATTAAAAGCTATATTTGATAATTTGATAAATAAAATGAATTGTTTATCTAGTCAAATTAGGAAGTCTTTAATATTTTCACAAATACACTAATGAGTTGGATTAGGAGTCTTGGTGTAGGAAAGAATTCTTTTTGGAAAAGGATTCTTGGTCACTAAGTAAATCCACCCAAGGAAAGAATTCTTACCCACCAAGTAAATCCTTCTTAGGAGAGGATTTGACCTTCTATATATACTACCTATAAATTTCGACCAAGCCTTAGTTTTGGGGTGAAAAGTTTTTTTTATTTGTTTTTCTATTGTTATATAAAAAAAAACTTTATCCAACTCATTATGTGAAGAATTCGACCAAGCATAGAGAATTCTGCTCAAAATATTGTGGCTCTTGTGCCTTTGGTCATGAACGACCTTTTGGTCATCTTATATGCAAAACAAGATTCACTAGTTGGTAGGTCATCAACCTTTAAGTCACTTAAAGGTTCATCACTAACCAATCTTTTGACCCTATCAAGGTTAATGTGACCTAGGAAAAAATGCCATAGGTAGGTTTCATCTTTTGATAATTTTACTCTTTTACGATTAGGTATTGTTGATTCCGTGTCTAACAAGTGAAATGAAACAAATATTATGGTGTGTTTAAGATTAATCTAGATGGGGGGGAATAGATTTTTGATCAATTTTACCTAATTTTCGTTAATGGTCAAGTTGACGAAAATACCCCTAACCAGTTACAATAATATCACAAGTGTAATAAGTGTGGAAATAATAAAGACACTTGAGATATACGTGGAAACCCTCCAAATGGGAAAAACCACGGGCTGTTAAGTGTGCCACACTCAAACCTCGAATCCACTAATTGCAACAGAATTACAACCTAATCCCGGTTTATAATCCACCACCACTACCTAATCCCGTTATAAGTGAACCTAGTCCATCTTGCTTGCGATTTAAGCTACCTAATCCTGGAAGCAACACAAGTATTACTTCTTAATGAAGAGATAAAATGGTCTATGTGAATATATGATGATATTCAAAGAACAAACAAGGCTAGGGAACCTTATATGGTTATCTAGGATAATGAGATGACAATTAATGCAATCCTAAATATCAAGAGCTAAATGACATGTTCATGAAGCTTAGCTAAACATTGATCAAACAATCCTATGAAGCTATCACAATACAACACTCAATCATGTCATCACAACAATCTCTATTTTGTATCTAGAATATATTCTAAGAGCATACAAATGATAAAAGAGATGGCTTAGCAAGAAAAACACTTAACTAATATAAAGATAGTGAGAAACTTACCAAACGAGATGTGATGATGCAAAACTATCCATTGATGCACTCTAAATGACCATAGATGATGCAAGATGATGTTTTTATGAACAAGAAGATGCTTTGAGTGTATAAAGGTGAGTTCTTACAAGATTTTTCCTTTGAAATATATTCTTAGGAAAAGATATGATATTTTGAACTCAAACACGACCTGAATACAAAGAGACATACATATATATATAATATATATATATATATGAGTTTTAAACCAAGTGAGGTCATTTTGAAAAAAATGCTCCAGCTCCTGCTATGTGCGCTGGTGAGTGGCGCTAGTCGAGTAGCGCACCACCAGCTCAAAGCCTAATTGTTTCAGTGGGCGCTGGTGAAGTGGCGCAGCTCAGTTGTGCATGACAAGCGACGACCTACTGATTTGTTGCACTGGTGAGGTTGCACTAGTCGAGTAGCGCTCTACTAGCGCATAGCCTAATTTTTACAATAGGCACTGGTGAAGTAACGCAGCTCAGTGGTGCATGACAAGCGACAACCCAGTGATATGTTGCATTGTTGAGGTTGCACTAGTCAAGTAGCGCACCTCCAGCGCATAACCTACTTTCTTCTCACTCAAACACACACTTTGCACAAGTAATAGAGTAATGAAGATGCATCCTATACTAATGCCTAACATTACATGGTATTTTAATCACATGATGCAAATAAATCAAGAAGAGTTAATTAAAACATGAATGCATACAAACACACAACATATATAAATAAGAGTTATGCATGAATTTGTGAGTGTGTGCAACTATCTCTTCAAGCCAAGTAAGTACAAGAATTTTACCTTTGGTGCTTCTTCTCTTGAGGTTTTGAAAGCCTAAGCTACCCTTGCATAAAACCCCAATATGTGGTTTGTTCAAAAAATAAGCCAATCAAAAAATGATGACTTTACATGAGAGATATTGCTACGGAAATAGAATAAACCGCTTTTCCTGTGTACCCTTGCAAACAAATTTATTATTCCTACTATCAGTAAAACTTTTTATTAAAAGTAACCAAATATCGAAATTTATTTAAACAAGAAACTGAACTTGAATTGAGGTACATAATAAATTTCTATTAGATATAAATGCCTATAGGAATCTAAATCAATTCTAATATCTCCCACTGCACTGGCAGACAGCAACGCTCCGTTGCCTAAACACAAGTTGAATTCATTCTCTTTCAGTTTATTCTTATCCTTGAACCCCTTTTCACCACAAAGGAAACACTTTCCTTTGATCTTGGTTACTTTCTTGGTCTCATTCTTAGTAGACCCAAGTTGCTTTTTCTTCTGTTATTTCTTGACAATCTTATGGGTCTTAACAGTAGCAACTTTACCAACTATATGAATCTCTTGACCCTTGCCTTTCATAAGAATTTTTTTGGTGCTTTGAAAATCTTATAGTAGGTCTTGCATGGTGTGTTCCTTTTTATTCAAGGTGTAGTCCAACTTGAACTGATCAAAGGAATCAGTCAGTAAGTTGAAAATCATGTCAATTTTTGTCTCACCATCTATCTTAACACCATTGAGTTCAGCAATAATAAGATGTGCTATGACTTTCATCATGTGATCTTTCCATGTCTGTCTAGGTTTCATTCTAAGATTAATAAAAGTAGTCACTACCTTTCTCTTAGTGGTATTGGACTTCATAGCAAACATCTCTTTTAGAGACATCGTTATATGGGCAGTAGTCTCTATTCCTTTATGTTACTGTTGTAAACGTCGGAGATAGCGGCCATAATGTAACATTTTACCATCTTATCTGAAGTCTTCCGCTGCTGATACTCGTCTTTTTGCTCCTTAGTAGATTCATTAGTAGAAGTTGGTAGTTTAGGAGTACACAGAACAAACTTATGCTTTTCAGCTTGCAGCAACAACCCAATTTTCCTTTTCCTTGTGACGTAATTATCATCAGTTAAAGTATTATCTTTTAGGATGTTGGTTAGAGATGGGGTCATGATTTCTTTTTTTAAAAAATTATATAAGTAAACAATCATGATAAAGCACTTTTGAATATTTATCTTGAATTAAGTAAAATAATTCAATTGTAAAATTCAACGGTGATCCAACACCCATAAATGTCACACCTCCTTTGGGAGTTCGCACCATTTACTAGTTGGACTAGGTCCCACCTAATTGTTAGCATAACAACTAGCATTTTCAATTTTAGCCTTGTGATTATATTAATAAGAACTTTTGGGAGGATATTAATAAAATCACATTGAGTGAGTTACCAAGTTATCGGCATTCAATATATTCCCTTACTAATATCCCTCCTTTGAGAGTATATATTGTTTGAGTCAATTGTTAAGTCTATCCTTGTAAGGAAGTATCTTGCTAAATTCCATTAATGAATACCCCATGGGGGGTTATTACAGGAAACATAATGCTCAACTAAACTTGGATGCCATAGGAGTTCCAAAACACCTTCTCCCGCTCAATTGTTTAAGGCATGTGATCGAATTCCAAAGAATGATTTACCAAGTTATCTAGATGCCAATTAGATACCTAAACCATTCTGTGCATGTTCATACCAAAAGAGATAAATTTGTGGCACTCCTATTCTACATGACATGTTATCAAACAATGACAAACATTGCAATATTTACAGAAAAGTAAATAGCCACAATTTTGGTCCGTCCTAGAAAAACAAGTAAATTACATTTGTTTGAAATACAAAACCCTAATCTAACTTGGCGAACAAGTCATCAAGAGACCATCGTCCAAAGGTCTCGTGTCCAGGCATTTGCATGCCCGAATCCTTGTGCGGCTACTACGGGTTACTCCGTTGCTACTTTTTCTGCTTCAAATTCTTCAATTCTTCAAAAATTTGATAAATTACAACATAATATTTTTTTTGTTACAACAATAAAATAAAATAAAAACTTATCAACTGTAAGGAAAAAACGGTTCAAAACACGACGAAAGCGAAAATTAGGGTTTGATATATTTAAAAAGTTTTTCCTTTAATAGAAAGAACCTTAACCCTAGATTAATTGACATATAATTAAAATTGTCGTACCTTTTATCTCGTGACGATTGAGCTAGCGTCGAATTAAATCCGTAAGATCTTCCAATCCAATCACGAATGAGAATCACCTAGGAGTGTGGGCTCCCTTTCTATTAATTGTATACCCGAGGATGAAACAAACAAAATCTCTTTCTTTGGTAGGCACTATAATCCTCCAAGAATAAAAACAAAGAACGATAGGTCACTTGTGAATTATAAAACAATTTGATTGAAACTCGCGTGAACCTAGATTCGATGTTGTACACAAAACCTTTTAATGTAAAGGCTACTAGTGCACTATCAGTTACAAAACGTTCTTTCTTCCTTTTCCTCTTTTCCGAATTTTCACACACCAATCTTTAATGTTGGAAGAATTTATCTAAAGCAAGATCCAGATCCTCTACACTCAAAATTCTCTCTTGGCCGAAACTTCTCTCTCTAAAAATTAGGTTGGCCGAATTCTACACTATCATATACATAGTGGTCGAATTCTTCATCCTTTTAATTTAGGAGACCAAATCCTCTCCTAAGAAGGATTTACTTGGTAGGCAAGAATCATTTCGTTAGGAGGATCTGCTTGGTGACCATGAATCCTTTTCAAAGAAGAATTCTTTTCTACACCAAGACTCCTAACCCAACTCAAATAGTGTATTTATTCAATAACCAATTATTGAATATAATTAAATTTTGACTAAATCAAAAGCTTCCTAATTTGAACCATTGTCAATTAGAGTCCTAATAGAAATCAAATACTTCCTAATTTGACTAGATAAATGAATTCCTATTATTTATCTACTAATCAAATATAGTATTTGATTAATTTCCATTTAATTAAATAATAAAATAAAAAACAATATATATAAGGCTATTCTACAAGCCCTAGCCGCCCAAGCCTATACATGGCCCAAATATTGTTTTTCTTATTTTATTAAATCCATTGGACATAAATAAAAAAATTCACATGTGAACTAGACCCATTCTTACTAAAATAAACAAGTTTGCATGCCTTAATACAACTCTAAATGGACCCATAAATTGGTTCGGTATAATATATCAAGTGATCCATGCAAGTTCGTGTGAATTGGGGATTTTGGTGGGCTATCTAAATTTAAGCTCCACTAGACATAACCTAATTACAATCAACAATTCACTTATGTTCGATCTGTTAATTTTAGTTCATTCAACTAAAGAACAAAAATTGAACTCTTAAATAAAGATAGAATAAGTTAATATTGCTCATTTACACCCTAGACAATCTTACTGGAGAAAGTGTATCCTCGTGAAGAATACCTGTAATCACCAAGAGCTCATAGACCGTCTATGGCTCTCAAAGTTACCATATTTACTCATATGACTATATTTTGAACTTGGATAATTTGATTTGTCCAAAAGCCATTTTTCAATAGACACTATTGAAAACTTAACATTAAGATTTGATATCCAATACCTCAAAATATCCATTTGATGGTATTCTACTCACATTTAATAAATGGAGCCACGATGTCCCTATCTATAAATGAAATCCTCTCTCATTAACAAGTGAATACCACCAAACTATCAAGGATAGACTATGCTATTTAACGGCACTCGTTGATAGCTCAAATGATAACATTTTCAACCATAAGTCCATCATTTATCTTAGGATTGAGTTAGACTCTCCTATTGTCTTCCAGTAAAAAGTTGTAACCATTGACGGTTCTGGATAAAGCATTTCACTGTGATTCAATTCAATGCACCCATTGCACTAGATTCTTTTGCCCAAAGACACCACACTTTGATGATTTTAGACTCATCATAACACATTTGATCCAACCCTAATGCCAGCAAAAAAATCTACAACTTTGACAAGATAGAGGTGCCTAACCTTTTACAGAGAAAAAACGGTTTAGAAACGCAGCAGAAGTGCGAGAAAAAACGAAAAAAAGGGTTTGCGTATAAATAAAAAATTTCCCTTTTATGCAACAAGAACCTTAACCCTAGATTAATTGATGTATATAAAAGTATCGTACCTTTTTCGCGTGACGATTGAACAAGCGCCAAATTGATTCCGCAAGATCTTCCAATCCAATCACGAATGTGAATCACCTTAGAGTGTGGGCTCCCTTTCTTTAAATTGTATTCTTGAGGATGGAAACAAAGTAAAAATCTTTTCTTTGTTAGTTACAAATATCCTCCAAAAGAAAAATCCAAGAACTTCCGGTCACTTGTGAATTATCAATCAATTTGAGTGAAACTCGCATGAACCTTGATTCAATGTTGTACACAAAACCCTTTTGATGTAAAGGATACAAGTATACTATTGAAAACAAAAACGTTCCTCTTTTTTCTCTTCTAGGCCGAATTCACACACCCTTTATCTATGAGTTGATCGAATTTTGTCTAGAGCAAAAAATATTTTTTTTCCCTCAAAATTCTCTCTTGTTATGCCAAATTCTCTCTTGAAAATTACCTAGGCATGGCTGAAATTTTCATCATAAAATTCATAGGGCTGGCCGAAAATCACACACATATATATATAGGATCATAAATCCTTTCCTAAGAAGGATTTACTTTGTTGGCAAGAATCCTTTCCTTAGGTGGATTTATTTTGTAGTTAAGAATCCTTATCTTAAAGAAATTCTATCCTTTTGTATATATATATGGGCTGGCCGAATTTTATATGATATAGATTAGGATCACAAATCCTTTTCTAAGAAGGATTACTTGGTAGTTAAGAATCCTTTCCTTAGGTAGATTTACTTGGTGGTTAAGAATCCTTTTCAAAAAGGAATTCTATTCTAACACCAAGACTTCTAAACCATCACAAAAATGTATTTGTAACCATATTAATTTGATTAGATAAATAACTCCATTTATTTATCTACTTATCAAATATAGTATTTAACATTAACTATACTACCGACAATAGTATAGTTTTAGGAGACCATCTCCTATTAGGAAAAGATTTTGACTTTTAATTAAATAATTAATTAATCAATAAATTAATTAATTTCCATTTAAATAAATAATAATAAAAAATATATATATATTTATCTATTCACCATAGCCATTACCGCCCATACCTAGTATAAAGGCCATATATTATTTTTCTTATTTTATTAAATCCATTGGACCTTAATAAAAAGTCCACATGTGAACTAGACCTATTCTTACAAAAAGAAACAAGTTCACATGCCTTAGTACAACCCTAAATTGGTCCGGTAAAATATATCAAGTGATCCATGCAAGTTCGTGTGGATTGGGGATCTTGGCGGGCTATCTAAATTTAAGCTCCAATAGACACAAGCCAATCACAATCAACAAATTATTAACTGAGGTCCAATCTATTTAATTTTAGTTCATTCCACTAAAGAACTAAAATTGAACTCTTAAATAAAGATAGAATAAGTTGATGTTACTCATTCATACCCTAGACAACCTTATTGGAGAAAGTGTATCCTTGTGAAAAATACCAGTAGTCGCCAAGAGCTCATAGACCGCCTATAGCTCTCCAAGTTACCATATTTACTCATATGACCACATTTTGAACTTGGATATTTTGACTTATCCAGAAGTCATGTTTCAATAGACACTATTGAAAACTTAACGTTAAGATTTAATATCCAATACCTCAAAACATCCAGTTTATGGTATTCTACTCTCATTCAATAAATGGAGCCACGATATCCATATCTATAAATGAAGTCCTCTATCGATTAACAAATGAATACCACCAAACTATCGAGGATAGACTATGCTATATAATCGTACTCATTGATAGCTCAAATGATAACACTTGCAACCTTAAGTCCATCATTTATTTCAAGATTGAGATTGACTCTCCGATTGTCTTCAAATGAAAACTTTTATCTATTGACGGTTCTAGATAAAGTATTTCATTTTGATCCTTTTCAATGCACCCGGTGCACTAGATTCTTTTGCCCAAAGACACCACACTTTGATGATTTTAGACTCATCATAACACATTTGATCCCACTTAAATGCTAGCAAAAGAATCTACAACTTTGACAAGATAAAGGCGCCCAACCTTTTATCTTAAGTTGTGAATATTATTTAAGACTAACTAAAGAATTGTGTCTACCTCATACATATCTAGATGTATGAACAATTCTTCTTTTCTCATAGTCTTTTGACCTTATGATTATTTACTTTTGATAATTATAATAATTAAACTATAAATGCTATTAGATTTGTTAAACTAGAAATCACTATATTCAGATGAAAAGATTGTTAAGTACAATATTACACTCTTGCTATCGAGCATAATCCTAACAATCTCCCACCTGCTCTATAGCAAATGTGTCATATCTCTCATCCCCATGTTCTCTAGATGCCCATCAAAATTCTTTTGAGGAAGTGCCTTTGTAAAGGGATCCGCTAAATTTTCTGCTGACGCGATCTTGGTAATCGTCACGTCACCCTTATGCACAATTTCGCTTAGAAGGTGATACTTTTTTTCAATGTGTTTCCCTCTCTTATGACTTCTTGGTTCTCTCGAATTAGCCACTGTTCCATTATTGTCACAATAGATAGTGATCTCCTTATTCGTTTTAGGAACCACTTCTAAGTCAATCAAGAATTGGCGGAGCCAGATAGCCTCTTTAGTAGCCTCGCATGAGGCAACTTACTCAGCTTCCATGGTGGAATCAACAATACTAGATTGCTTGATACTCCTCCATATGACTGTCCCTCCTCCAATGGTAAACACAGATCCTGATGTTGATCTCCTAGAGTCAGAATATGACTGAAAATCAGAATCTGTATACCCAACGGGAATTAAATCCCCTTCAGAGTATACAAGCATATAATCTCTCATTCTCCTAAGATACTTGAAAATATGCTTGAGTGCCGTCCAGTGATCAAGACCAGGTTTCGATTGAAACCTGCTAAATATGCCTATAGCAAAACAAATATCTAGTCTAGTGCAGAGCATTGCATACATGAGGCTTCCAACTGTCGATGCATATGGAACCCTACTCATGAATTGCTCTTCATGCTCATTTTTAGGAACTTGTTCCTTAGAAAGTTTGATTCCATGCCTGGAAGGTAACATACCTTTCTTGGAATCTTGCATGGAAAACCTAGACAAGATTTTATCTATGTATGAAGCTTGGGATAATGCAAACGTTCTATTCTTTCTATCCCTTTTTACTTGGATATAACTTGCTTCTCCCAAGTCCTTCATATCAAATTGTTTTGCTAACCATTCTTTTATTGATGTAAATACACCTACATCATTTCCGATGAGTAGTATATCATCAACATAAAGAACTAGGAAAACCAACTTGTCGCCTTTAATCCTTTTGTATACACAAGGTTCATCAAGGTCTTGAATAAATCCAAAACCTTTAACGGCTTGATCGAACCTTATGTTCCAGGATCTAGATGCTTGCTTCAATCCATATATGGATCTTTGCAACTTGCATACCCTTTCCTCTTGGCCCTTTTCAATGAATCCTTATGGTTGCATCATGTAGATGCTTTCGTCAAGACTTCCATTAAGGAAAGCTATCTTGACGTTCATTTGCCAAATCTCTAGGTCTAGAGATGCCGTAATGGATAAGAGTATCCTAATGGATTTAAGCATGGCCACAGGAGAGAAGGTTTATTCATAATCGATACCTTCCTTCTGTGTGTAACCTTTAGCTACCTATCTAGCCTTAAAGGTTTCCACCTTTCCATCCATTCCTCTTTTCCTCTTGTATACCCACTTGCACCCGATGGGTTTATCCCTTTAGGCAAGTCTACAAGAGACCAGACTTTATTTTTGAACATAGATTCAATTTCGGATTGCATTGCCTTTTGCCAATGGCGACAATCAACATCTTCCATTGCTTCCTTGTACGTATAGGGATCATCGTCGTCCGAAAGATTCTCTACAGATTCTCCTAGACTGATGTATCTCTCGGGTTGTCTAACAACCCTCCCACTACGACGAGGTATGGTAGATTGTTGATCTTGTGTTGGTACGGAACTTACAATTGAGCTTGGTTATGAAACCTCTTGTGGAATTGTATCTCCTAAAAGCTCATTTAGGACAATTCTACTTTTAGGCACAAAATTATTCATATATTCCTCTTCTAGAAATTTGGCATTTGTCGAAACAAATACTTTAAGATCTGAAGAACTATAAAAAAAATATCCTTTTGTTACTTTTGGATACCCTACAAATATGCAAATTTTTGAATGGGACTCCATCTTATCTGTCTTTCCTTTTAACACGTGCGCAGGACATCCTAATATCCTTAAGTGTTGTAAACTAGGCTTTCGTCCAGGCCACAACTCATACGGTGTTTTAGGAACTGACTTAGATGGTACATCATTTAGAATATACATGGCAGTTTGTAAAGCATATCCCTTAAAAGAACTAGGGAGCGTTGAATAACTCAACATAGACCTAACCATATCCAAAAGAGTTCTATTTCTCCTTTCTGCCACCCCATTTTGTTGAGGTGTGCCTGGTGAAGAAAACTGAGAAATTATTCCATTATCAATAAGATATTGTTGAAACTCACCAGATAGATATTCTCCACCACGATCGGACCTCAAGATTTTTATGTGTTTCTCAAGCTGATTTTTTGATTCAGCTTTAAATGCTTTGAACATATCAAAAGCATCCTACTTATGTCTCATGAGATACACATAGCCAAATCTTGAGTGATCATCCGTGAAATTGATGAAGTACTCATATCCACCTCTAGCTTGAATGCTCATAGGTCCACACACATCAGTGTGTATCTATCCTCAACATTCGATGGCTCTTACGCCTTTAGTCATAAACGACCTTTTGGTCATTTTACCTTCCAAACAAGATTCACAAGTTGGTAGATCATCAACCTTTAAGTCAATTAGAGGTCCGTCACATACCAATATTTTAATCCTATTAAGGTTGATATAACCTAAGCGCAAATGCCATAGGTAGGTTTCATCTTTTGATAATTTTACTCTTTTATGATTAGGTTCTGTTGATTCCGTGTCTAACAAGTGAGAGATATTTCCATGCAAATAGAATAAACCGTTTTCCAATGTACCTTTACAAATAATTTTGTCATTCTTACAAATAATAAAAGCTTTATTAAAAGTAACCGAATAACTAAATTTATTTAAACAAGAAACTGAAATTAAATTTCTCTTGAATTGAGATACATAATAAACGTTTATTAAATCTAAATGCCTATAAGAATCAAAATTGATTCTAATATATCCCACTACATTAGTAGACACCAACGCTCCATTGCCTAATGCAAGTTGAATTCATTCTTATTCAGTCTATTCCATTGACCCTTTTCACCATAAAAGAAACACTTTCCTTTGATCTTGGTTACTTTCTTGGTCTTCTTCTAAGAAGGTTCAAGTTGCTTTTTCTTCTGTTGTCTCTTGACCTTCTTACGGGTCTTTAACAGTAGCAACTTACCAAGCATATGAATCTCTTTACCCTCACCTTTTATAAGAATTTTCTTAGTGCTTTGAATATCTTGCATCAGGCTTTGCAAGGTGCATTCCTTATTATTCAAGGTGTAGTCCAACTTGAATTGATCAAAGGAATCTGATAATGAGTTGAAAATCATGTCAATTTTGGTCTCACCATCTATCTTAGCACCATTCAGTTCAGCAATGTTGAGATGTGCTATGACTTTCATCATGTGATCTTTCACAGCTTGTCCAGGTTTCATCCTAAGATTCATGAAAGCAGCCACTGCCTCTCTCTTAGTCGTCCTAGACCTCATAGCAAACATCTCTTCTAGAGACTTCATTATATTGGTAGCAGTCTCCATTCTTTAATGTTGCTGTTGCAACACATCGGAGATGATGGCCATAATGTAACGTACATTTAGCCATCTCATATGAAGACCCCCACTACTGATACTCATCTCTTTGCTTCTTTAGTTAGATTCATTAGTTTGGTGGTTAAGGAATATACAGAATGAACTTATACTTTTCAGTTTGCAGCAACAATCCAATATTCATTTTTCCATGTGACATAATTATTATTAGTTAAAGTATTATCTTTTAGGAATTTGATTAGGGATGGGATTATGATTTCTTTATATTAACAAAAATTATATGAGTAAATAATCATGATAAAGCACTTTTGAATATTTATCTTGAATTAAATGAAATAATTCGATCGTAAAAATTCAACGATGATCCAACACCTATAAATGTCACTCCTCCTTTGGGAGTTTGCACCATTTACTAGTTGTACTAGGTCCCACCTAATTATAAACATAACGACCAACGTTTTCAATTTTATCCTTGTTATTTTATTAACAAGAACTCTTGGGAGGATATTAATAAACTCAGATTGAGTGTGTTACCAAGTTATCGACCTTCAATAAAGTCCCTCACGAATATCCCTCCTTTGGGAGTAGATATCGTTTGGGCTAATTGTATAGTCTATCCTTGTAAGGAAGTATCTTGCTAAATTCCATTCATGAATACCTCTTGGGAGGTTATTCACAAAACGTAAAGCTCAACTAAACTTGGAGGCCGTAGGTGTTCCAAAACACCTTCTCCAACTCAATTGTTTAAGGCGTGTGATCGAATTCCAAAGAATGATTTACCAAGTTATCTAGATGCCAATTTAGATACTTAAACCATTCAATGCATGTTCATACCAAAAGAGATATATGAGTGACACTCCTATTCTATATGATATGTTATTAAACAATGACAAACATTGCAATATTTACAAAAACATAAATAGCTACAATTTTGGTCCATCCTAGAAAAACAAGTAAATTACATATATCTTGGAATACAAGAACCCCTTTCTTGGCAAACAAGTCTTCATGCGACCTTCATCGTTCGGACTCCCTCGGCTACCTCTCATGGGAATGCGCACCCTTCGCCCTTGCCCATGGGCGTGCGCATGCAGTAAACCCAAAAAGGGTTGCCATGCGCAGCCCATGGCTACCAAAAGGGATGCCGTGCGCAGCCCATGCCCTTGTTCCGGTTGTTGTTACGGCTCGCACGGTCCCAAACTTGTTCCGGTTGCTCCTAATTCTTCAAACCTTCGAGTTTTCGAAACTTGAATGTATTACAGAAGAATTTAAATAATAAAATACTGCAGTTTTTTTTAATTACAATAGTGCACTTTTTCTTTTTTATTACAACAACAAAATAAATAAAAAACTTAGCAACAACCAAGAAGAAAATTGTTGCGATGATAAACCACCCTTCTTGTTACAATCCCAAAACAAAATACATTGAAATTCTAGGACTTAAATTGAGCAATAAAAAACCACATATAAAACATATATATATCCATACATTCCAATGTAAATATATATGTGAATACCTAGAGTGTCATCTCTTTCTAAAACATGCATATATACAATAAAAGAAAAAGATTCACGAACACATACATCAATTAATCAAGGGTACAACCAGTCTCTGATACCAATTGTAGGGAAAAAACTGTTTAGAAATGCAGGGGAAGCGTGAGAAAAACCGAAAAAAAGGGTTTGCGTATAAATAAAGATTTTTCCCTTTTATGCAACAAGAACCTTAACCCTAGATTAATTGATGTATATAAAAGTATCGTACCATTTTCGCGTGACTATTGATCAAGCGCCGAATTGATTCCGCAAGATCTTCCAATCCAATCATGAACGTGAATCACCTTGGAGTGAGGGCTCCCATTCTTTAAATTGTATTTTTGAGGATGGAAACAAAGTAAAAATCTTTTCTTTGTTAGTTACAAATATCCTCCAATAGAAAAATCCAAGAATGTCCGGTCACTTGTGAATTATCAATTAATTTGATTGAAACTCGCATGAAACTTGATTCAATGTTGTATACAAAACCCTTTTAATGTAAAGGATACTATTATACTATTGAAAACAAAAACGTTCCCCTTTTTTCTCTTCTAGGCCGAATTCACACACCCTTTATCTATGAGTTGATCGAATTTTGTCTAGAGCAAAAAATATTTTTTCTCCCACAAAATTCTCTCTTGCTATGCCAAATTCTCTCTTGAAAATTACCTAGGCATGGCTGAAATTTTCATCATAAAATTTATAGGGATGGCCGAAAATCACACGCATATATATATATAGGATCATAAATCCTTTCCTAAGAAGAATTTACTTTATTGGCAAGAATCCTTTCCTTAGGTGGATTTATTTGGTAGTTAAGAATCCTTTTCTTAAAGAAATTCTATCCTTTTGTATATATATATGGGCTGGCAGAATTTTATATGATATAGATTAGGATCACAAATCCTTTCCTAAGAAGGATTACTTGGTAGTTAAGAATCCTTTCCTTAGGTAGATTTACTTGGTGGTTAAGAATCCTTTTCAAAAAGGAATTCTATTCTAACACCAAGACTCCTAATCCAACTCAAAAGTGTATTTGTAACCATATTAATTTGATTAGATAAATAACTCCATTTATTTATCTACTTATCAAATATAGTCTTTAACATTAACTATACTACCGACAATAGTATAGTTTTAGGAGACCATCTCCTATTAGGAAAAGATTTTGACTTTTAATTAAATAATTAATTAATCAACAAATTAATTAATTTCCATTTAATTAAATAATAATAAAAATATATATATATATATATATATATTTAAGCTATTCACCATAGCCATTGCCGCCCATACCTAGTATAAAGGCCATATATTATTTTACTTATTTTATTAAATCCATTGGACCTTAATAAAAAGTCCACATGTGAACTAGACCTATTCTTACAAAAAGAAACAAGTTCACATGCCTTATTACAACCCTAAATTGGTCCGGTAGAATATATCAAGTGATCCATGCAAGTTCGTGTGGATTGAGGATCTTGGCGGGCTTTCTAAATTTTAGCTCCAATAGACACAACCAGATCACAATCAACAAATGATTCACTTAGGTCCAATCTATTTAATTTTAGTTCATTCCACTAAAGAACTAAAATTGAACTCTTAAATAAAGATAGAATAAGTTGATGTTACTCATTCATACCCTAGACAACCTTATTGGAGAAAGTGTATCCTCGTGAAGAATACCAGTAATCGCCAAGAGCTCATAGACCGCCTATAGCTCTCCAAGTTACCATATTTACTCATATGAGCACATTTTGAACTTGGATATTTTGACTTATCCAGAATTCATGTTTCAATAGACACTATTGAAAACTTAACGTTAAGATTTAATATCCAATACCTCAAAACATCCATTTGATGGTATTCTACTCTCATTCAATAAATGGAGCCATGATGTCCATATCTATAAATGAAGTCCTCTATCGATTAACAAATGAATACCACCAAACTATCGAGGATAGAGGATAGACTATGCTATATAATCGTACTCATTGATAGCTCAAATGATAACACTTGCAACCATAAGTCCATCATTTATTTCAGGATTGAGATTGACTCTCCAATTGTCTTCAAATGAAAACTTTTATCTATTGACGGTTCTAGATAAAGTATTTCATTTTGATCCTATTCAATACACCCGGTGCACTAGATTCTCTTGCCCAAAGACACCACACTTTGATGATTTTAGACTCATCATAACACATTTGATCTCACTCAAATGCTAGCAAAAGAATCTACAACTTTGACAGGATAAAGGCGCCCAACCTTATATCTTAAGTTGTGAATATTATTCAAGACTAACTAAAGAATTGTGTCTACCTCATACATATCTAGATGTATGAACAATTCTTCTTTTCTCATAGTCTTTTGACCTTATGATTATTTACTTTTTACAATTATAATAATTAAACTATAAATGCTATAAGATTTGTTAAACTAGAAATCACTTTAGTCATATGAAAAGATTGTTAATTACAATATTACACTCTTGCTATCGACCATAATCCTAACACCTTTATCTTAAGTTGTGAATTTTATTCAAGATTAATTAAAGAATTGTGTCTACCCCATATATACCTAGACGTACGAACAATTATTCCTTTCTCATAGTCTTTTGACCTTATGATTATTTACTTTTGTCAATAATTAAACTATAAATGCTATGAAATTTGTTAAACAAGAAATCATTTTTTTTATATGAAAAGATTGTCAAATACATTATTACACTTTTGCTATCAAGCATAATCCCAACAAACTACCAAGAAGAAAGTTATGTTGATGATAGGCCACCCTTCTTGTTACAATTCCAAAACAAAAATACATTGAAATTCTTGGACCAAAATAGTGCAACAACAATTCACATTACAAAAACATATATATATATATATATATATATATATATATATATATATATATATATATATATATATATATATATATATATATATCCATACATTCAAATGTAAATAAAAATGTGAATACCTAGACTGCCATCTCCATCTAAAACATACATGTTTACAATAAAAATAAATAGATTCACGTATATATACATCAATTAATCAAGGGTACAACCAGACTTTGATACCAATTGTAGGAAAAATCGCACAATAGAAGCGGAAAAATAGATTTTATATATTTTAAAAAATCCCTTTAAAATATTGAACCTTAACCCTAGATTAATTAACATATAAAAAGTATCATACCTTTTTCTCGTGAAGATTGAAGTTGCGCCGATTTGAATTCGCAAGATCTTCCAATCTAATCACGAACATGAATCAGATAAGAGTGTGGACTCCCTTTCTTTGAATTGTATACTTAAGGTTGGAAACAAACAAAATATTTTTCTTTTGTTAGTAACAATAATCCTCCTAGAGAAAACCCAAGAACGTTTGGTCACTTGTGAATTATCAATCTATTTGATTGAAACTCAAGTGAACTCGATTCGATTTTCGTACAAGAAACCCTTTTGATGTAAGGGATACTAGTGCACTGTCAAAAACAAAAAGGTTACCTCTTTTCTCTATGCTTGGCCGAATTCTACACACAATTGGTTGGATGAACTTTTTTTTTTAAACTATAGTAAGCAAATGAAAAAAAAAAATCTCACAAGTCTCCACCAGGCCTTGACCGTAATCTCTCTATGATTTCTATTAGCCTTGCCACCAAGCCATATGTATATGGGCCATATATTGTTTTTTCATTTTATTAAATCCACTTGAATTTAATTAAAAGTCCACATGTGAACTATACCCTTTCCTACTAAAAATTAAACAGGTCAACAAGCATTAAATTAATACATTAATATAATTTAAACAGCTCGTTTAATTCAAATTTGGAAATTATATTCTTAATGTACTAAAGGAATCCTAATCGCATCCTATTAGGGCCATCCAAGGAATCTCACGTCCTTGGCCGCCCATTCTAGGTATTTTGAAGAGTTCACGCATGTCTTGATCACACATAACCGCACCTCTCCAAAGCTTTTTGTTTTTGAAATCAAAAAATAATTCTAGATGGACCTAGAAATTGGTCTACTAGAATATATCATGTGATTCATGCAAGTTCGTGTATGTTGGGGATATTGGCGGGATATCTGAATGTAAGCTCCAATAGACATAATGTAATCACAATCAACAAATGATTCACTTTTTGGAACCCCGTTCATTGGTCAAGCAGCTGAAATCAATTTTAAAATTTTTAATACAAATCGTAAACGATATGGGACCAGTGAACTTTGGATCATAATTTTTCGGAACTAATACATATAATATTATTACGCTAACAAAATATATGTATATAAGGAAATTGAAATCGATAATAATCTAAAGAAGATATTAAGAAACTAGAACCTTACCAAAGTTTGGAGGCTCCTTCACTTTACGATATGCTTATGGTCTGTACCACTGATCTTCCTCGCTATATCCCGGGACTGGTAATTGCGTGTGGGCACGTCACATACTCAGGAACTTAGGAGGATGTATGAGAAGAAAAGAAGAAGAAACTATTTCTTCGAAGTGATTTACGCCACTGTGCAACACTTGTACTAATGTACTCACTAAAATAAAAAAAAATTGTAATTGCGTGTGGGTGCGTTACGTACTCAGGAACTTAGGAGGATGTATGAGAAGAAAAGAAGAAGAAACTATTTCTTCTAAGTGATTTACGCCACTGTACAACACTTGTACTAATGTACTCACTAAAAAAATGTGCTTTTCTTTTCTTCACTTTGATATCACGTACGCACATACATGAATATATCAAAACAATAGCATATATGTCTCACACACTGCAATGCTCTCTTTTTTCAATTCAATGAATGCATAGATATTTATATCTTTTTTCGCTTGACTTTTGTTTTTTTTTAACCACACGCACAAAAGAGTTGCCTTAGTGTTGTGTTGCTTTTCAAACAACTATATAGCATATCTTTAATTTTTAAAACTTGAAAAAAAAATGACTTCGGATATATATCATATATATATATATATATATATATGTATAACTTTAAAAAAAAAACTTAATAAAAAAATTATTTGATTTTAAAAAAATTCAAATAAAAATATCCCATATCTTTTATTTGATTTTATTTTTGAATTCAAACTATTTAAAATCAAAAATAAAATAAAATAATCATATTATCTTATTTAATTCAAAAACAAATATCAACATACATCCTCCATTTAGTGATTAATAACATAATTAAATAATTAAATAATCTTATTATTTAATTTATTTAATCACCATTATTCATTAATTAAATAATCTCATTATCTAATTAATTCCCGAATAAATACATGTAACTTTCATAACACAATAATTGGACAATCCAATTAATTAACCGTGACCCTTGTTACCTAAATCTATCGGGCTAGTAAGGGGACCTAATGGACCCACAGTATTTTGAGCTCCAATAATCCTCGGAATCATTAATTAAACTCTTTAATTACTATTTCTTGATTATTAACTCTGGTGTTATGTCACTAAGAACCCGAAGCTGCACTCTCTCAACTGTAGATGCTTTTACATAGACCGATACAACTTGGTGTCCATCGATATAGCTATTACATATGGTGTGATCCTCCACAGTAGTTCATAATTAGAGCTGGGTCATAATATCCGTTATACCCCTTTAATTATATATATCCTTTAAGTACCATGGATTCTCTAATGGATAATAAATACCATTTCCTCACGGAATTAGGAGAGCGCTCATATTGTCCAACGCCCGAATCAACCCTTAAAGGAACTACCATCTACTTCTCATAAGAAGGAGTGGATTCCGCTATTGTGTACAAACCTTCCCAGCCATAAGTCAAATTGCAATCCCAACATACAGAGTATATTGATAAGGAAATGCTTCTGACCTCACCCATGGTATATCAAAGACCACGATCTAACCTGAAGGAGTCGATAAGACACTCATGACTAAGATCAACCGTATATAGCCATCATTAGTTGATATATATGAATCCCATCGGTAAACAGATCTTGGTGTGAGATTCATACAGATCATGGCCCAGTTCTATATGATCACATCATACAAGATACCTCCATTCTCATATCTCATATGAATAATTTAGGATATAATCACTGTACATTACGGAATGGACCGTATCTATAGATTAACCATAAATAAAGTACCCAACTTCATTTACTATCTATGAACTTTTTAGATTGCACGTCTCTTACTGTATCCATCCGTATATGACATTCATATACACAGTTCGAGATTACATCTGGTAATCTAGGATGTTAATATGTGCACAAGTTTATAAAATAAATAACATAACATGAATGAATTGAACCATTCATTTTATTTACTTCATATATCCATTTACAAATCACATGCTTAGGACATACACCCCAACAATCTCCCACTTGCACTAAAGAATGTGAGGCATGTCTCGTAACCCTAGACCATCTAGGTGACCCGAAAACACTTTAGCCGGTAAGGTCTTCGTAAATGGATCTGTATGATTGTATTGTGAGTCTATCTTGGTGACAATCACATCTCCTCTCGGAACTATCTCTATGATGAGATTATACTTTCTCTACATATGATTCTCTCTCTTGTGGTTCTTGATTTTTTGGAATTAGCCACAACACTACTATTATCACAATAAATTGTGATGGGCTTATCCAGGTCTGGAACAACTTCCAGATCACTCAAGAACTTATGGAGCCAAACAGCCTCTTTAGCAACTTCACAAGCTGCTACATATTATGTAACGGCTTCCATGGTGGAGTCAACAATACAAGATTGCTTGATACTTCTCCACACAATGGCTCTACCACCTAAGGTGAATACTGATTCAGACGTGGATTTCCTAGAATCCCTGTCTGACTGAAAATCAGAATCCATGTATTTTGATGGGATCAAATCCTATCTGGAATACACTTGCATATAATTTCTCATTCTCTGAAGATACTTGAGAATAGTATTGACAACAACCCAATGATCCAATCCTGGGTTAGATTGGCATCTATTGACTACTTCCACTGAATAGCAGATGTCCTGTTTCGTGCATAACATAACATACATGAGGCTACCTACTATTGATACATAGGGTACAAGTCTCATATCCTCAACTTCTTGAGGTGTCTTAGGACATTGTTCCTTAGACAAGTGAACTCCATGCCTGGAAGTTAAATTACCTTTCTTGGAGTTCTGCATCAAAAATCGCACAAGAATCTTGTCGATATATGATGCATGAGACAGTGCTATGAGTTTGTTCTTACGATCCCTTATAAGTTGGATCCCTAGAACATAAATTGCCTCTCCCAAATCTTTCATTTGGAATTGGCTAGCAAGCCAGCCCTTTACATCAGATAACACTCCCACATCATTCCCAATGAGTAGGATATCATCTACGTATAGGACCTAGAAAACTACTTTCTTGTTAATGATGCACTTGTAGACACAAGGCCCATCGACATTCTGCTCGAAGCCAGAGTTTTTTATCACATCATCAAACCTAATGTTCTAAGATCTAGATGCTTGCTTAAGTCCATAGATGGACCTTTACAGATTGTAAACCTTTTGCTCTTGATCTGGAGACACGAATCCCTCTGGTTGAATCATATAAATGCTCTCGTTAAGAATGCCATTCAATAATGTAGTCTTGACGTCCATTTGCCAAATTTCATAATCGAAATAGACAGCAATGGATAAGAGAATCCTAATAGACTTAACATGGATACTGGCGAGAATGTCTCTTCACAATCGACCCCCTCTTTCTAGGTATAATCCTTGGCCACTAGCCTTGCCTTGAAGGTCTCTACCTTCCCATCTACTCCTCTCTTTCTCTTGTAGATCCACTTACACCCTATGGGTTTTACCCCATCCGACAAGTCTACAAGATCCTAGACTAAGTTAGAGTACATGGACTCCATCTCGAGATTCATGGCTTTAAGGCATTCCTCTTTATCAGGATCTTTCATTTCATTCTTAAATGTTAATGGATCATCCACACTATCAGTAGAGACAACACATTATCCCTCACCTATACCTAAATAGTGTTCAGGTTGTCTCTCACTACGTCAAGGTGGTTGTGTATCCTGATCAGGAACCATCTGACTCTCAGATGTTTGTTGATCAACAACTCTTATTGATGAAGAACTAGTCTCACTAGGCTCCAACACATTCAATACAATCTTAGAATGAGGTTTATGGTCACTAATATAGTTGTCCTCAAGAAATGTTGCATTTATCTATACAAATACTTTGTTATCTTCAAGACTATAGAAGTGTCCACCTCTGGTCTCCTTAGAGTATCCTATAAATAGATAGTCAACAGACTTGGAGTCTAGCTTTCCAATTATGTTCTTTAGCAGGTGTGTTGGACACCCCTATATGTAGAAATGTTGCAAACTATCTTTACGACCATTTCACAACTCTAGAGTAGTCTTAGGATTAGATTTGGATGGCACTACATTCAAAATGTATGCCGCAATTTGTAACGCATATCCCCAAAAGGAATTTGGTAATAATGAGAAACTAATCATAGAGCTCATTATTTCCATCAGGGTTCTATTTCTCCTCTTCGGTACACCATTTGGCTGAGGTGTACCCGGAGATGTGAGTTGGGAAACTATCCCATGCTCAACCATGAAGTCTTCAAACTCTTGGTCAAGGTACTCACCTCCACGATCCGATCATAGTGACCTGATAGTACAACCTAATTGATTCTCAACTTCAACTCAGAATTCTTTGAACTTTTCAAATGTTTCCGACTTTCATTGCATCAGGTAGACGTATCCTTATCTTGAGAAGTCATCTATAAAGGTGATATAATACTCATAACCACCTCTAGCTTTAACATTCATCATTCTGCAGACATCTGTATGTATAAGCTCTAGCGGTTCTTTCGCTCTAAGCCTTTTTCCAGTAAAAGGTCTCTTAGTTATCTTACCTTCCAGACAAGATTCGCAGACAGGTAAGGTGCCAACCTTTAACTCACTTAAACGTCCGCTTTTTTCTTGTCTGTTTATCCAGTCAAGGTTTATATGACCAAGCCTTAGATAAAGAGATACGTGTCATCATCTAGAGAAATCTTATGTCGTTCAATTTTTGGTTTTTTAACCTTAAACATTCCGGTGTTGAGCAGCGTAGTATGTATTAACGGTCCTAACACATACAAATTGTTTTCATTAATTCCTGAACAAATATTTAGACCATTCTTTCCAATAATAACAGACTTATTATTAAAAGAAACAGAATATTTTTATTCTAACTACTTAGAAACAGAATTCAAATTCCGTGTAAATCCAGGAATATAAAATACATTGTCCAATAATATATAATTATTACAAAAATGTAATCTAATTATGCCTACTGCTCGTGCCGACACGACATCCCCTGACCACACACGCATTGAGAAGGCTCCCTCCTCCAGTGATGTCCAAGAATCAGTCCACTGCAAAGAAGAACAAACATGATTAGTGGCCCCCGAATCAACTATCAAGGGTGAAGAATCATCTTCCACTAAACATGATTCAAAAACAAGTAAATCATATTTACCTTTCGTTTTCTTCTTCTTGGCAGCCTCCTCTAGATATTGAAGACAATTCCTTTTCCAGTGTCCGACCTTGTCACAATGGAAACATTTTCCCTTGCCTTGGTCAGTAGAGGCGCCCTTCTTTTTGCTACAGGCTTTCTTGGGTTTGGGCTTACCACTCGCCTTCTCGGTTAACCTCTTCCTCTTTTTATTGTAAGAGAAAGATTGTTCAGCAACATTTGCCTTACTTGTCTTGCCCTCATTGTCCTTAATCAAGGACTCAAAGGTAGCGAGCTCATTGAGCAACTGTGTAAGACTGAACTTTAACTTGTTCATCCCATAATTGCTTTTAAACTGATCAAAACTCTTTGAAAGAGTCGTCAGTATGATGCTCACTTGACCGATTTTGTCAATGGCCCTGCCATTTTCTTCTACCGTGTTGAAGTATGACGACATGCTCAGGACATGTTCCCGAACTGATGTACCTTCCTTCATACGAGCGAGCATATCAGAACGAACAACTTCATATCACTTTTGCTTGGATGGCTACCCGAACATAGCTTGCAATGACTCCATGATTTCGAATGCTAAAGTCTTTGCTTCGTGCTTTGTGACAAGTACGTCTATCATTGAAGCCAACAGATATGTTCGGGCCTTCTCATCAGATGAGACCCATCCCTGGTATGCCTCACGAACAGTTCGTGTGGCTTTGGCAGTAGGCGATGGAGGACATTCCTCTGTAAGCTCAAACTTGAGGTCTTTGGTGACAAAATTCATTAATATTAAGTTTCCACTTCGTGTAGTTATCACCAGTTAATTTGTCATTTGCGAGAATTTAAAGTAATACAGAAGACATTGCTGAAATAAATAAAACATTCATTCAGTCATTTATTTAAAACAAGTGCGAATGCTTTGGTATAAATTTAAACAAGATGCATGAACATGTTTAAAGAACTAGAACTACCCTAAAAATAGTTATTATACCACGACAATCCAACTTACCACAAAGAAGTGCCGACATAGGGTCGGTCAAATCTTTGCATGTTGGATCGAGACATTCTCAATCAAATGATATTCTAGAATAACTCTTATTCCATATCATTCAACCATCATTTATTCAGTCAGGTTTTTATTTAACAAACTTAATTAAAACCTTTGTGAGTGTAACCCACCATTTCAGATCTCAGGAGCTTAACTCGAGAATTGCCGCCTTAGGGTTGGTCAATCCCGAAATACGCTCAGAAATCCTATCTGTTAGGAAGTCAACCTTGGTATTGACCTTTGTGGAAACCCTCCTTAGGGAGGATGAAAGCAAAGCCGTCACGAGGCCCCACTCGGATCTCACGGTGTTGAACTAATGACGGAGACCGCGGGATATATATGTCATATATCCCTCTCCCACTCACTATTTTAAAACTAGGGTTTTCTATTATTCGTTAATGCACCTAGACTCTACAGGATCAAACGGCTAACTTTAATCAAGTTATCTAACACATTAACTAATTAGAAACAAATTCTAATTAACTAATAAATGATTTTTAACAATTAAAAATCTAATCTATTAGTGAATAATCTAAGAATTTGTAAACTATTTACTAAGCTCAGATTATTATGTTCGTGTATACCAATTTTTAACTATTAAAACTCTAACACATTATTCGGTTCATTTATTAATAGGAAATTAATCATAATAATCCTAATTACAAAAATGACCCCATTAATCTAACTTATTAAACTCTTTAATAACTGGATTAAATTAAATGAGAATTACCAAGTTTTTTAACCATAAAAAAAACTAATCTCATTTTCATAGCCAATTTATGTATTTACCCATTTTAATCACATTAAAAAATACATAAAATATCAGCCTATGATGCATGTATGACATATCAAATATATTTGTGTATGCACATCTTATCTAAATGACATACGTATGCATGACAATGCTTTGATCATCATATAATATAAAGCATACATGAATTGATCGAGTACTGTGCATTATTTAACCTAAAAACAATTAGAATCTAAAATTACAAAAATACCCCCAAGGCATTCCTTGGTCTTCTTGTAAATTTCGAGTCTTCCAGTCTCTTCAGGTCACTCCGATTCATCTCATGAATCCTTCTTCACGATTTTTCCAAGTCATCAATATAGGTTACATTTTTTTACAATGTAATAATAGTAAAAACTAAATTAAATTAAATTAAATTAAATTATACAACCCATAAACCCTAAATCCACAATACCATATAATTAACGATCAATCATGTTTTTGTTAATTTTAAAAAAATTAATATATACAAAAATATCATACAGTCAATTTAAATCGTGCCTACAAAATTATACATACAGGAGCATCAAAAACAATTTCTTGTTCTAAAAATAAAATTGGTTTTGATACCAAATGTTGGAACCCCGTTCACCGGTCACGCAACGGAAATCAATTTTAATTTTTTTAATACAGATCGTAAACGATCTGGGACCAGTGAACTTTGGATCATAATTTTTCGGAACTAATACATATAATATTATTACACTAACAAAATATATGTATATACGGAAATTGAAATCGATAATAATCTAAAGAAGATATTAAGAAGCTAGTACCTTACCAACGTTTGAAGGCTCCTTCACTTTACGATATGCTCATGGTCTGTACCACTGATCTTCCTCGCTATATCCCAGGACTGGTAATTGCGTGTGGTCGCGTCACGTACTCAGGAACTTAGAAGGATGTATGAGAAGAAAAGAAGAAGAAAATATTTCTTTTAAGTGATTTATGCCACTGTGCAACACTTGCACTAATGCACTCACTAAAATAAATAAAAAAATTGCTTTTCTTTTCTTCACTTTGATATCACGTACACACATACTTGAATATATCAAAACAATTACATATTTGTGTCACACACTGCATTGCTATCTTTTTTCAATTCGAGAATGCATAGATATCTATATATTTTTTCGCTTGACTTTTTGTTTTTTTTTTTTTAAACCACACACACAAAAGAGTTGTCTCAGTGTTGTGTTGCTTTTCAAACACCTATATAGCATATCTTTAATTTTTAAAACTTGAAAAAAAAAACGATGACTTTGGATATATATATATATATAACTTTTTTTAAAAAAACTTAATCAAAACTTTATTTGATTTTTAAAAACTATCAAATAAAAATATCCCATATCTTTTATTTGATTTTATTTTTGAATTCAAACTATTTAAATTCAAAAAAAAATATTTAATTTAATATAATATAATAATCATATTATTCTATTTAATTCAAAAACAAATATCCACATAAATCCTCCATTTAGTGATTACTAACATAATTAAATATTCTTATTATTTATTTTATTTAATCACCATTATTCATTAATTAAATAATCTCATTATCGAATTAATTCCCGAATAAATACGTGTAACTTTCGTAACACAATTAATTGGGTAATCTAATTAATTAACCGTGACCCTTGTTACCAAATTCAAACGGGCTAGCAAGGGGACCTAATAGACCCACAATATTTTGAGCTCCAATAATCCTCGGAATCATTAATTAAACTCTTTAATTAATATTCCTTGATTATTAACTCCGGTGTTATTCCACTAAAACCCGAAGATGCACTCTCTCAACTGCAGACGCTTTTACACATACCGATACAACTTGGTGTCGATCGATATAGCTATTACATATGGTGTGATCATCCACAGTAGTTCATAATTAGAGCTGATTCATAATGTCCGTTATACCCCTCTAATTACATCCTTTAAGTACCATTGATTCTCTAACGGACAATAAATCCTATTTTCCTCATAGAATTAGGAGAACGCTCATATTGTCCAATGACCCGAATCAACCCTTAAGGGAACTACCATCTACTTCTGACAAGAAGGAGTGGATTCCACTATTGTGTACAAACCTTCCCAGCCAAAAGCCAAACCGCAATCCCAACATACAGAGTATATTGATCAGGACATGCATCTGACCTTACCCAAAGTATATCAAAGACCACGATCTAACCTGAAGGAGTCGATAAGACACTCAGGATTAAGATTACCCATATATAGCCATCATTAGTTGATATATATGAATCTCATCGGTAAACGGGTCTTGGTGTGAGATTCATATAGATCATGACCCAGTCCTATATGATCACATTGTTGGGGTTTATTCCCTAAAGATGTAATTTGTAAATAGATTTATGAAATAAATAAAAAAGAAAAGTTCAATTCATTCTTGTTATGTTATTTATTTTATAAACTTGTGTATATATTTAACATCCAAGATTGCCGAATGTAATCTCGAACTGTGTATATGAGTGTCATATATGGATGGATACAATAAGAGACGTGCAATCTAAAGAGTCTATAGATAGGAAATAAAGCTAGGTACTTTATTTGTGGTTAATCTATAGCTGCGGTCCATTCCTTAATGTACGATGATTCTATCCTGAATCATTCATATTAGATATGGGAATGGAGGCACCTTGTATGATGTGATCATATAGGACTAGGCCATGATCTATATGAATCTCTCACCAAGATCCGTTTACCGATGAGATTCATATATATCAACTAATGATGGCTATATATGGGTGATCTTAATCCTGAGTGTCTTATCGACTCCTTCAGGTTAGATCGTGGTCTTTGATATACCATGGGTGAGGTCGGATGCAGTTCCCGATCAATATTGTGGTTGGAAAGGTTTGTACACAATAGTGGAATCCACTCCTTCTTGTGAGAAGTAGACGGTAGTTCCCTTAAGGGTTGATTCGGGGCTTGAACAATATGAACGCTCTCTTTGTTCTGTAAGGAAATAGGATTTATTGTTCATTATAGAATCAACAGTACTTAAAGGATATATGTAATTAGAGGGGTATAACGGACATTGTGACCCAGCTCTAATTATGAACTACTGTGGAGGATCACACCATGTGTAATAGTTATATCGATGGACACCAAGTTATATCGGTCTGTGTAAAAGCATCTACAGTTGAGAGAGTGCAGCTTCGGGTTTTTAGTGGAATAACATCGGAGTTAATAATCAAGGAATATTAATTAAAGAGTTTAATTAATGATTCTGAGGATTATTGGAGCAAAAAATACTGTGGGTCCATTAGGTCCCCTTGCTAGCCCGATCGATTTAGGTAACAAGGGTCACGGTTAATTAATTGGATTGTCCAATTAATTGTGTTACAAAAGTGACACGTATATATTCGGAAATTAATTGAATAATGAGATTATTTAATTAATGAATGTTAATAGTTAAATTAATTAAATAATAGGATTATTTAATTATATTGATAATTATGAATTATTAATTAACTATTAAATGGAGGGTGTTAGTTGATATATGGATTTAGGTGAAGATAAAATAATATTATTATTTTATTTTACTAAATCATTTATCTAAGTATTTGAATTTAAGTTTAAATTTAAAATACTTATTATCACTTTTAATATATTAGATATATTTGAAAAGGCAAATTAAAATAAATATATCAATTAATAACACAAGATATTGCATTGGATGCAAATTGGTGTGTACATGAAACAATAGTCAAAAGAAGAATTTACATAGGATGCAAATACTTAATACATATATGATATATATTTGTAAGCAAGCAAGCGGTATGTAATTGGAAATGGGACAGCATCAGATATAAATATATATTTTGTAAAAACGAGAGCGAGATATAGATATAAAAGCAAGAAAGAAGAAACATATATATATATAAAAGCAAGAAAGAAGCGTGAGATATATATAAAAGCAAGAAAGAAGCAACAGATATATATATATATATATATATATAAGCAAGAAGGAAGCGTGATATATATATATATAAAGGGTCTGGCTGCTATGCAGTCACAGATAAATTGGCTGTATGATACAGTCATGAATAGTAAAATTTTTGGTCCATTGGATCTTTCATGAACTTGATCCAACGGTTCTACATTAATTAAAAAATAAAATAAAACTTGAAACCTAAAAAACAACTCTAACTGGTTCCAAGTTGTTTGAGACAATATATATCTCCTTCCTTTATTGACTTCCATTCTTCTCAGTTCTCTTCTCACGATTTTCTTCTCAACTTGTCTCCCTTTGGCTTCCATGTCTGCTTCGACCGCCGGCGGTGGCTAATCTCCACCTCCATTTGCAGATTTCCACCTTTGTCGTCGCCAACGTCACCATCATCACTTCCATTCTTCCCTATTATGAGTTCTAGCTCGATTTCGGATCATGACAGGCATCGGTATCGAGTCTTGAAACGGGTATGTGCATGCGATCTGATCACGCCGTCGGATCTCCCCAGGGATGCGGGGTTCGATTACGGAATGGCCGTAGGTGTAGGCGGGGAGATACTCCTGGCAACGCTGGAGAAGATGGTGGAGATATGCGACACTGTATTTGTTGATATTCCAGGTCTTTGATGGCGTCGATGGAACCGTCAATCTCGTGTCGTTAAAAGGCAGTGGGTTTTATCATGTGTTGCCCAGAATCGGGTTCTTGAAGGCCTCAGAGGAGGAGGTTTTGTTCATGGAAGTAGAAGAGGTTCAAAAAAAGTGTTGTGTGGTGGTGAGTCACGGGAAGGAAGAGTGTGAATTGTATTTGATAGATGGGGAAATGATGAAGATTTTGCCTTTTTCGGCAAACCAGGTTGATCCGACGGGTGCTGGAGACAATTTCCTAGGTGGGTTCGTGGCGGGATTGGTTCAAGGACTACATGTGCCTGATGTTGCATTATTGGGGAACCTTCAGGTCTGTCACTGTATGTCAAATCTGATTACCCAAGTTCGATTCGAAGGTTTTTACAGGTTTGTGGAACTTTTTTATTGTTAACACAACTTGAGTTACTTCTTGATTGATTGATTGATGCTTTTTGTGAATCCAAATGTTGTGTAGGTAATTTAGATGATTATTAGTTATGTTAGCAAAATTGTGTTTTATGTAGTGAATAGGAGTATAGATTGAGGCTATGAGCTCGCTGTGTCAAATGTGTTGTAGAAACTTTGATTGTTTCTTATAGCTCGGATTTATTAAATGCTAAATTCGATATACGGGTAACTAACTCGTTCATTGGCTAGCTAGCATTTTGTGCATGTTAATGAAAAAAGAGGACAAATATATAGGCGTTGCTTTAGAATGAGAATTGGATGCTTCGATGTAGTAATTTGTTTGTCCAGTACAATCTGAAATTTGATATGTCAAAATAGTTGCAAGATTTCCAGTAGGTTCAAGCAGCTGTCATCCTCTTCATAAGGTTGTTTTCGTTGCTCTTAATTGAATAAGATAAGATAAACAATTTTTATTTTTCATAGATCACAATGTCATTGGAATTGAATTACCGAAGTTTGATTCGAAGGTTTTACAGGTTTGTGGAACTTTTTTATTGTTGATACATATTTAGTTATTGCTTGATTGATGCTTCTTGTGAATCCGAATTTCGTGTAGGTAAGATTATCAGTTTTGTTAGCAAAATTATTAGATTGAGGCAATGAGATTGTTGTGTCAATTGTGTTGTAGAAACTTTGATTGTTTCGTATAGCTTCGATTTAGTAAGTTTATTAAGTTATTATTGATAACTAAATAAAACTTGTTTGTAAATATGCAGTTTTGGTAACATTAACAAGAAGTCATATTGATGATGCAATTAGGCACAAGCAACATTCAATTGCCTCAGACTACCTTTTGTTATAGGTTTGTATATTGACATTATGATATTCATTTCCTGGTAGTCATTTAACTTTACATTGATTTGAATGACCTTCTTGATGATAACGTATTGGAGAGATCAAAACAGAACATAACTTGACTCCTGAGAAGTAAGGATAAACACGTTGCGTTCAAATTCCTAGTAACTGGCAAAAAAAATATAATTGTCTTCGTTACTTTTACTTATTTGCTATGATAATATTCTTTTTTATCCATTTATGGTTATAAGTTTTTAATTTTCTTAAAACGGTGCTCTTCTATTATGATATGATGTTGAATTTTTAACTTTAAACTTGTTTGATTCTTGCATTTTGAGCACAGATCTCCAAGTTCTGAATGAGTAATAGCATCCTTAATAATACTGAATTATTTGGCATCTATGTTAGCACTGTAAGACATTTTGCATATAATTCTTTTTTTAAAAAAAATCAGATTTTATATATTAAACATTGAATTTTTTGTTATATAGTTTTTGTTTATTTGAATTTGGTTCAGGTTTGTGATATATATAGTTTTAACGGATTATGGACAGTCGAAGAAAGGTGATCTTAGCTTCCGAGTGGTTGAGAATGTGTTGTGGTGTTGGTTTTAAAGCTGAATTTTTTTGTTCCATGTTTATTTTTTTATTTTCCATTTTAGCTGAAATTAATGATGCAGTGTAACAATTTTGGTTGATTATAAGGTCTTTTATGGACAGTGGAGAGAAAGCATCAAGGCATTTTCATTTAGAGGGGATTCAAACTGGCTTGGGTTCAGTAATAGCTCTGACAGGAACGTATTGGGTGGCTGGTCCGATTCAGGTAGCATCTTTGTGGCTGATGTTTCAGCTAAAGAGGGTGAGAGAACACATTGAAATGTCTAATTAACAGAGTTCTTTAGTGGTTTCTTAGTTGTCTTATCGTCTTTCTAGTTGATCATATGGGCTAACCTTAGTTCAGGCAGCCACACAAGATCAAGTCAAGAAGTCTATTAATGAGACAAACGCATTCCAAATATATTTATCTTCTTGTGTGCACTGATTCTTGTGATATATAGCCTGATTTCTATATAGACAGGGTCAAACATAAGTTAAGGATTTTTTTTATGTATTTGATATTTACTTACACGATAAATACTGCATTAAGCATTTTTACCTTAGAAAAGTAAGACGTTAAGATGTAAGGAATGAGATGAGATTCTGTTGATTAAAAAAAAAAATGAGGTTGATTGGTTGTTTGTGTGATATGTTGGTTTTATTTGATTATTTTTAACATTATTTGGTAATGTGGTATGTTTGTCGATATTTTTATTCATAGAATTAGAGTATTTAGATTGTGGTATTACTGCTGTTGATTTTCCAGTATATAATTTAGTTTACTCTTTAACTGATCATAAGTAGTGGTGTAAAAGTGGGCCGGCCGGCCCAGGGAGTTCACGGGCCGTTCTTGGAACGGCCCGTGAAGGAAGAGGGCCAGGTCGCGGCCTGGCCTGGGACAGGCCTCATGCCGGGCCTCTGGGAGGAGGCCTGGCAGGCCAGCCCGCCTGGCACGCCAATCCGGCGTGCCAGGCCCGTCGGACCGGTCTGCCGGGCCGTTAGGGCAAATTTTTTTTTTATTTTTTTTCAAAAAGCCTCCAACGGCTGGAATTGATTTCTAGCCGTTGGAGGAATTTAAAATTAACAAAACCCCCCCTATAATCTTTTAAATTATATTTTGACCCACAAATCAAATTTTTCTATAAATACTTCCATCCATTTCATTTTCCATTAACTCTCTTTATCATTCTTTCAATATCTCATTCTCTCAAATCTCAATCTCTAATATATTCTCCAATTCTCTAAACTTTTTCATTCATTTTGGTTATTACTCTCTCTACAAAATTCTCTACGTTTTCCACCAACACACCAAATTTTAAAGGTACACTTTTGTTTTTACTTTTGGTCTAACATATTCTCATAGTAAATTTATATGTTTATGTTTAGATTTGAGTTACTTAATGAAAACATTATCTATTTAGTTAGTTAGTTTATCAATTTTTGGGCTTTAATGTTAATATTATTTGTTTAGTTTATTAAGATTTTTAAGTTTAGTAGTAATTTTAATATTTGTTATTAATAAATTTAGAAAGTTAATTTGTATTACTGAAATTACTTTTTGTAATAAGTAAATGATGAATGTTAAGTGTAGTAATTACGTTTGATATTGTTTTTTTCATAAATTAAAATTTTTCATTTGTAGATTATGATAGTAAATTTAAGAGTAGTGGTTCAAATCATCAATTTTATGTTAGTATATTATGTTAGTAAATTTATCAATTTTATTTGTAGTAGTGAACTAGTGAATTTAAAATTTTATGTTAGTAGATTATGATTTTTTTTGTTTATTTAATTTGTTTTTTAAGTAAATAAATTATTGTAAGTGTCGTATTAGTTATAGTAATTATTGTTAGTAAATTAAGATTACTGTTAGTAAATATTGATTTTTAATTTGACTATTAACTACTATAGTGCTCATTTTTATTCAGATAATGGATCCTAACTAGCAGCATTATTTTTCGGACGGTTTGAATATGCTCAACGATGAATTTGATATTTCAGAACCGACCCATACTCAAGCGGGACCTTCTGGTTCCGGCGTTACACCAACATCACGTCCCAGAAAATTAACATCAGATGTGTGGCAATGTTTCAACATAGTCCAAATGACACTCCCAAACAGGGCGTCTGGCCTCAGAGCTAAATGTAAGTTTTGCCATAAGAATTATGCTACAAGTACGGGGGGAACCGGACATTTGAGACGGCATATGCACAAATGTATGCCTGCACATGGACAGGTAGATACTACAACCCAGATACAGCTTCAAAGGCACCCAGATGGGTCCGTTACGACGTGGCAGTTCGACGCCATGCACGCTAGAGTGTGCTTGGCACGATACATTGCACAAACAGATCAACCGATCAATTGGTGAGAGTCCATTTTATAAAGAATTAATCACATCTGCATATAACCCCCAATATGAACCTGTTTCTAGAACCACCACTAGAAATGATTTGAAACGATTGTTTGAAACCGAAAGGGATGACTTAGTTGCTGAAATACAGCATTTAAGTGTCTCTGTTGCATTAACTTCTGATATTTGGAATGCATGTTCCAAACAGGACTATTTATATGTAACGGGAAACTATTTAGATTCTGATTGGAGGATAACAAAAAGAATTTTTGGTTTTCATCCTATGGATTTTGCACATACCGCAGAAAACATTTTTAATGTCATAATGGAAGTTTTAGAAACTTATGAAATCACGCATCGTATTCTTTCAATCACATTTGATACTACATCTGCAAATACTAGCTCTATTGCATTGTTTGTTGCAAGAAATATCCCGCAAGATGGAGGTTATTTCTTCCATCAACGGTGTGCATGACATATTATAAATTTAGTTGTACAGGCTGGTTTAAAGCAGGTAAGCGACCAAATAGATCGCATCAGAGATGCCATTTCTTGGATTTGCAGTTCTAATCCTAGATTCAGTGAATTCAAGAGACAATGTAAATTAAACGGTCTCAAACCCCGACGATTCCAAACTGATATGCCGGTAAGGTGGAACTCTACTTATTTAATGTTGCAAAATTGTTTGGAATATGATACAACCATTACATGTTTTTATAACATGAAATTGACCGAAACAGGACAACTTAGTCCAAAATTACTTTCCATAGACGATTGGTATGTGGCAAAGATTTTTGTTCAATTTTTAAAGATATTTTACAATGCCACTGTAACTCTTTCCGGGGTATATTACCCCACATCTTCCCAGGCAATCCATCAGATAGTGGAAATGTCTGAACTGTTAAACAGTTATAGAGAAGATGAACATCTAGGTGCTGCAGTTGTTGTCACGGAGACAAAGTTGAAAAAATATTGGGCTAACATTCCCTTACTTAATGCCTTAAGTGCTATAATAGATCCCAGGGTTAAATTATCTGGTTTAGAAGTTTTGCTTGAGTTTATTGGTATTAATTTGTCAATAGATTATTCAGAACAAATTACTGACATTCGAACCAAGTTGTTCGAGATTTTTCATATTTATGAGATCAGGTTTGGCAACATTGACATCCCCCAATCAGGACGACCGGAGATAGAGCCGAAGCAAACAAGTTGGAGCCTTCTGAAACAAAGAAAAAAAGACAAATCAGCAAGTACTTCTTCAGGGCAAAGATCTAGCCCATCTTCTTGTACCGAACTTATTAGGTACCTTGAAGCACAGTTCGATGCTGTTGAAGACAAGGAAGAGTTTGATTTGTTGTTATGGTGGAAGACCTATACGTACAGGTATCCAGTTCTGTCACACTTAGCACATGACGTACTGGTTATTCCAGTGTCAACGGTGTCTTCAGAACAAGCTTTCAGCACCAGTGGACGCATAATTGAACCAAGAAGAAGTTGTTTGTCTCCAGAGATGGTGGAGGTATAACATGCCTTCAGGATTGGGAGCATGCTAAAAAAAGGTTACAAAATCTAACTGTAGATAAAGAACTTAATCTAAATTTCGACAATCTATATATTGATGACCCTTCAGGTAGTGGCCAGGGCCAGAACTAGGTTATACTTTTACATATGTATTTATTATTTACTTGTAAGTTGTAAAACGGTTGCACTCTTTTTCCCTTACCAAGTTTTTATCCCACTGGGTTTTTCTTGGTAAGGTTTTTAATGAGGCAATCATGTAGATATGTATTACTGAATTCCATAAGTGAAAAATAAATAAATAATTAAAAAATTATTCGTTCTCTTTATTCATTTCAAATCCTAATAATTGTTCGTTCTCTCCATTCATTTTAAATTTTAAACCCTTAACCATAAACTATAAATCCTAAACCCTATACCCTAAATAAAAAAAAACGTAATTTGGAAAAAAAAATTGGACCAAAAAACTAACCCGCCGGGCCAGGCCCGTTAGACCTGGCCCGGCCAGCCCGCCAGAGGGGCCCGGCAGGCCGGCCTGGCACGGTACGCAGGCACGGCCCGCCTGAGGCAGGCCGGCGTGCAGTGCCGGGCCTGCTTCTCTGGAAACCGGCCTGCCCGTCTCGGCCTGTTTCAAGAAATGGACTGGCCAGGCAGTCCCTAATGGGCCGGGCCAGTCCATTTTTATACCTTTAATCATAAGTTAATCTTTAGCATTTGGATTCCTAGAATGAGAGGAAGTCATTTTTTATATTTGTTCATTTAATTAAAATACTTTTAAGAAGAAAAAATAAAAATTGACCTACTAATTATTCATCATCGTTAGAGAAAATCTTTGGTCTCTACTAGAATGATGTTTTGAAATTGATCCTTATGGTATGAATGTTGAAAAGGTTTTTGGTATTTTAAGCAATCGTCTCCTGTTAGTAATTTGCAAAATCATATAGCTGAGAATGATAAGCAGATGTGTTGTTGATTGATGATGAGTTGGATTTCTAAGTGATTGTGTTTGGTGAGTGAGTTTGTGTTTTGTTGGGACATGGGTCAAATGGAAAATGAATTGGAATGGGGCGTTGAATAGTTTTAGCTTCTTTCGAGTTCTATACCAAATTTTTCCTCAGGCACTCTGTTTTTAATGTATGGTGTGCCCTGCTGTTTGCTTAGACGTGTAATTCTTTTTTTTTTGTAACGTTTTGTTGGGTTTTCTTTTGAGGATTCTGGATTCTCCCGTTTTTTTATTGGATTGTCTGGTTTAACTTGGCCTTGTATGATTTTTTTATTTAATAAACTGACAGTTAAAAAAAAAGTTATAGGCATAAATATGCCAGACAAACATTTCAATCTCTTGCAAGGATTTTCTATTTTGGACCATATTGAGGGAGCAACTTTTCTTAAGCATATTTTGTTCATGTATAATTAGTTATTTATTTATTTATTTTTTGTGTGTATATCTTAATATTACTTCTATATATATATAATTTTTACGAAAACGTTATTGGAAATGAACTATTATATATACGAGTAGCTGAAGATATTGTCATAATTTGAGGTTAGCAAAGTAATTTATATATCAATACTGCATTTTAATAGTAACTCATTTCAGGCCAAGTCATTCTAGCTTGTGTGCATGCGAGAACTTTGTAGCTTTTCTCTAGTAATTATATTTTATCCACTTTTGTATACTGCTTCTAATATATGTGCTGTGCAGAAGTAAGCCGTGTTTCAACATCTGTATATGGGTAGAAACCCTCCAATGTTCACATAAATGAGGGTTCTTTGCCAAAATTCTGATGACGACCACTTGGTATGTGACACATAACAACTACTCTATATAGACATAGGTTTTGTGTTTTGGTATAGTTGTGTTTGTTTTTGGTTTCTAATTTACCTACACTTGTAATTGTTGTTACGGCTCATTTTTGGTATAGACTTTGGTTGATATTAGATTTTGAGAGTAAATTCCAAAATTTCTCATGTCAGATACAGCTCTTTGCCTAGTTTCTGCTAGCTTACTTTTAGGGTAGTATTTTTGTTTTTTTTTAAATTGCCTATTGGTTTCGTTGGCAATACGGAATCTTCACTTGCACTCAGTTCAGCTGGTTTGCCCTGTTGTGCTATGTTCTAATATTCTTTTGCCCAAATAAATTCTAAAAATTTGAGCTATTTTAATAACTTTCATTATAAGCTGAATCAACTTTGTATATGTTAACTTTGCATGATTTTCCACATGTTTTGAATAGCTTATATGTTCACTTGATGATCCGGCCTTGGCTTTTTACGAAGTGATAACGCAAGAAGATATGTCAGAATGCTTTCCCAGTTCCCAAAGTAAAAATTTCTATTAGATTTCATAATGTGTCTCCAGGTGTTGTAGATTTGCTGGAGAAGATGCTCGTCTTTGATCCGAAAAAACGTATTACAGGTACATTGATATAGACTTATAGAGAGCACTATGCCTTTGGCTGTTGATTTTGACATTTTAATAAATTTAGAATTGAAGATTCATAAAGCACTAGAACTGATTTTTAGTTTGATTAGGATAAAGAATTATATGCTGCATCAATTTGTTTGTCGTTTTAGTTTGATAAATTATAATCGTTATGTGCTTATTTTGAGTTAATGTTCACGTGGACTATCAGTTCTCATTTTTCTCAGCAACCCTTTATTTTTCTACATTATTGTTTGCAGTTGATGAGGCTCTGTGCAACCTATATCTTGCCCCCCTTCATGATATCAATGAGGAGCCTGTTTGCCCAATGCCATTCAGTTTCGATTTTCAGCATCCATCTTTTACTGAAAAATCTATAGGGAAACTGTAAATTTCAATCCCGATCCAACTCATTGAGGTCGATGATGTGTTTTGTGTTGCATACACTTGAAATGTATCCCATGGTTCTGATTTGCAAGCAGACCATATTTGACCCATTAGATCCTTCAATTGTACAAGGTTAAAACCACTCAACAGCTTTTATGAATATTCATTTTCGTTCAGAACAATAGCTCATAAGTTTAATTATTTGTTTTTTCAATCTCCACGGGATATATAATTAATTATAAATTGCCTTGTCCAGTTGATGTGGTTGAGAGAAATGTGATAGATAGAGGTTTCTTGTGAGTTGTATTATATTTGAACTTTGCTGAAAAGAGGAGGTAGCCAGGTATATTGTTATATGGAACCAATGCTGGGTTACTGCTATCAGAATTCGACTTGTAAAGAAGAAAAAAAAATGTTAGTTTGAGCTAGTAATTATTCATGTATAATTTGAATAATTGTTATCTAGAGTAAACTACAAAATTTTGAAGCAATTTTTGGAGAAAAAGTTATTCATGTATTGTCAGTTTTTAAGAACATGACAATACAAATTCTATTCACCAAACCAATTTAATTAGGATAAGTATATGTCACGCATGGAGCATCCAATTCCAGCTATTGACAATGGTCAGTTTTGAAGCAATTTTTGGAGAAAAAGTTATGTTTTTCTCAGGGATTGTGATATATGACTTCAATTCTTTGAATGAAATGTAAATGATCTGAAGAAAGTATGATAACAACCTTTGTATATATCTATTAATATCCAAATGATTTTTTAAAATCATTAGATTGCACTTACATTTTATATAACTGATTACATGTTGATTGTTTTGATTAATTGTTTTGATTCTAAATTTGTTGAAGCAACTAAAGGAAGTAATGGATTTTGATTCTAAAATTTTCAAAATATGGGACATACCATGATAGAATAAGTAGTTACAAATTTTGAAAAAACTATTAAACAATAATCAATATGAAAAAACAAATTAACAGGTTGCTTCAATACAAAGTCAGCTTGATATCATTCTAAAAAGAAAAAAATTCAAACTTACTTTTAGAGAAAGAATTGTTTCCATATGCCTAATACCATTCTCAAAAAACTCTTGCCGTGAAATAGATAAAAGTTAAAATATTTATAAAAAAATGGTTACCAAATTCGTTTAAATGGTTAATGGAGACATAAAAGTGGTTACCAATACTGTGAAAATGGTTACAAGCCAAAATTTTAAAAATAAAAAAACTGGTTACTAGAGCCGTAAAATGGTTACTTCAGATGTGAAAATGATTACCATAGCCGTTAAAATGATTACAAGTCAAAATATCTAAAATTCAAAAGTGGTTACTGGACTCGTAAAATGGTTATTGGCATTGTGAAAATGGTTACCTTCGTTGTGAAAATGGTTACAGGTTAAAATTTCAAAAAAAAATTAATAAGCGGTTACCATAGCCGTAAAATGGTTACAACTTAGAATTTTAAAAATTAAAAGGTGGTTTTCAGACCTGTAAAATGGTTACTGGAGTAGTACAAATGGTTACTGGAGTAGTACAAATGGTTACAATCGCCGTGAAAATGGTTACATGTCAAAATTTATAAAAATAAAAATTTGGTTACCAGACCAGTAAAATGGTTACTAGACCTGTGAAAATAGTTACCAATGCCGTGTAAATGGTTTTACTATTTAAGATATTAAAAAATATAAAACAATTACCAAACCGGTATAAACGGTTACCAAATCCGTAAAATGGTTACTGGAGCAGTGAAAATTGTTACCATTTCCGTGAAAATAGTTACAAGACAAATTATTAAAAAAATAAAAAGTGGTTACCAATACCATATTAATGTTTACTAAAAGCCGTAAAAGTGGTTACTAGTGCCGAAAAAATGGTGACAAGTCAAAATTGTAAAAATCAAAAGGTAGTTACCAAAGCCATAAAATGGTTACTAGGTGCCGTTAACATTGTTATCATCCCCGTGAAAATAGTTACAAGATAAAATATTTTAAAAATAAAAATGGTTACCAACGCCGTATTAGTGGTTACTTAAATCCGTAAAAGTGGTTACTAGTACCGTGAAAATGGTTACAAGTCAAAATTGTAAAAATCAAAAGGTAGTTACCAAAGGCGTAAAATGATTACTGAAGCCGTTACAATAGTTACCATCGCCGTGAAAATGGTTACAATATAAAATATGAAAAAAATAAAAAATGGTTACCAATACATTATTAATGGTTACTAAAAGCCGTAAAAGTACTTACTAGTGCCGTGAAAATGGTTAAAAGTCAAATTTGTAAAATTCAAAAGGTAGTTACCAAATCCGTAAAATGGTTACTGGAGCCGTAAAAATTGTTACCATTGCCGTGAAAATTGTTACAAGACAAAATATTTTAAAAATAAAAAATGGTTATCAATGCCATATTAATTGTTACTAAAATCCGTAAAAGTGGTTACTTATACCGTTAAAATGGTTACAAGTCAAAAATGTAAAAATCAAAAGGTAGTTACCAAAGACGTAAAATGATTACTGAAGTCGTTACAATAGTTACCATCGTCGTGAAAATGGTTACAAGACAAAATATGAAAAAAAACAAAAAATGGTTACCAATACCGTATTAATGGTTACTAAAAGCCGTAAAAGTACTTATTAGTGCCGTGAAAATGGTTACAAGTCAAATTTGTAAAAACCAAAAGGTATTTACCAAATCCGTTAAATGGTTACTGGAGCCGTGAAAATTATTATCATTGCCGTGTAAATGGTTACAAGTCAAAATATCAAAAATTTAAAGATGGTTACCCAAGCCTTAAAATTGTTACTGAAGCCATGAAAATGATTACCAATGCCGTGAAAGTAGTTACAAGTCTAAATTTCATAAATTAAAAACCGGTTACCAGGGTCATAAATTGGTAATTGAAGCCGTAAAGATGGTTACCATTACCGTGGAATTGGTTACAAGTCAAAATATTGAAAAAACAAAAGTGGTTACCCAATCCGTTAAATAGTTACTACTGCTGTGAAAGTGGTTACTAATACCGTGAAAATGGTTACAATTTAAAATTTCAAATATTAATAAGTAGTTACCAAAACCTTACAATGGTTACATAAGCCGTTAAAATGGATACCATTACCGTGAAAATGGTTACAAACCAAAATATCAAAAATTATATCAAAATATATAATTAATTAATTTATCTTAATTAAATATAATTTTTAATTATATAAGTTTTTTTTAAATAGGTTTTAATTTAATTTTATAAATTTTATAAATATAAATGTTAAGGTGTTGTAAAATTTAAAAAAAAAAAGAAGCTTTTTTGGTGGCAACCAGTTGAAAACCGGTTGCCCCATTGATTTTTTAATTCTTAATGGGGGCACTGTTGCTGGCTGTATCATACAGCCAGCTGCAAAGCAGCCAACCCCATATATAAAAGCAAGAAAGAAGCAACAGACATATATATATATATATATATATATATATATATATATATATATATATATATATATATATATATATATATAAAAGCAAGAAAGAAGCGTTATATATATATATATATATATATATATATATAAGCAAGAAAGAAGCGTGATATATATATATATATAAAAGCAAGAAAGAAGCAGCAGTGATATATTTATATATATATATATATATATATATATATATATATATTGTTTCATGTTTTATGTGTTTTTGAAACACATAGAAGAAAGAGTTTCTTCAATTCTCTCTACATCCTCCACTCAAGTTCCTGAGATCGTGAAGCTCCCACACGCAGTTACCAGTCCCTGGAGATAGTGAGGAAGATCGAGTGGTTCAGACAGGAGCATATCGAAAAGTGAAGAAGCCTCCAAATGTTGGTAAGTATATCTTCTTATGATTATATTGATTACAATTTCCTGTGTTTACATATTATATGTATTAGTTCCGAAAAATAATTACGATCAAAAGTTCACTAGTCCCATATACATATATGATTTGTATAAAAAATTTAAAACCTAGTTCCGCTGCGCGACCCGTGAACGGGGGGTTCCAACACACATCATACAAGGTGTCTCCATTCCTCTATCTCATATGAATGATTTAGGGTAGAATCACCGTACATTACAGAATGGACCGCGGCTATAGATTAACCACAAATAAAGTACCCAGCTTTATTTTCTATCTATAGACTCTTTAGAATGCACGTCTCTTACTGTATCCTATCATATATGACACTCATATACACAGTTCGAGAATACATCCACCAATCCAGGATGTTAATATGTGCACAAGTTTATAAAATAAATAACATAATAAGAATAAATTGAACCTTTCTTTTTACTTACTTTATAAACCCATTTACAAATTACATGCTTACGGTATAAACCCCAACATCACTCAGGTTCGATCTATTAAGTTTAGCTCATTCCATAAAAGAACTAAAATTGAACTCTTAAATAAAGAATGAATAAGTTAGTGTTCCTTATTCATACCCTAGACAATTTTAATTGAGATTGTGTATCCTCGTGAAGAATACCAGTAATCGCCAAGAACACATAGACCGCCTATTGCTCTCCTAGTTACCATATTTACTCATATGACCACATTTGAACTTGCATATTTTGACTTGTCCAGGCGTCATATTTCAATAGACACTATTGAAAGCTTAACGTTAAGATTTAATATCCAATACCTCAAAATATCCATATGATGATATTATACTCACATTTAATAAGTGGAGTCATAATGTCCATGTCAATAAATGAAGTCATCTATCGATTGACAAATAAATACCACCAAACCAACGAGGATAGACTATGCTATATAATCGTACTCATTGATAGCTAAAGTGATAACACTTGCAACCATAAGTCCATCATTTATCTCAGGATTAAGATAGACTCTTCGATTGTCTTCAAATGAAAACGTTTATCCATTGACGGTTCTAGATAAAGTATTTCATTGTGATCATATTCAATGTACCTAGTGCACCAGATTCTTTTTCCCAAAGACACAACTTTTTGATGATTTTCGACTCATCATAACATATTTGATCTCACTTAAATGCTAGCAAAAGAATCTACAATTTTAACAAGGTAAAGGTGCCCAACTATTATTTTAAGTTGCGAATATTATTCAAGACTAACTAAACAATTGTGTATATCTCATACATATCTAAATGTACGAACAATTCTTCTTTTCTCATAGTCTTTTTACCTTATGATTATTTACTTTTGAAAATTAAAATAATTAAACTATAAATGCTATAAAATTTGTCAATCTAGAAATCACTGTATTAATATTAAAAAGATTGTCAAATACATTATTACACTCTTTCTATTGAGCATAATCCCAACAAAGAGATCCCAAATCAGTATCAATTAGTATAGTCTATACAGATTGTGCATGTGTTACACTTGGCTATGTTTTAAATTACTACCAACCCATGTCAACTGAAACAACCAATAGAAAGGAAATATTATAAAAAGTTTAATATGAAGAGTTTGAAGTTAAGAGATCCCTAATCAGTATCAATTAGTACAAAATAATATGGATTTATTCAGAATAAGACTCTAATAACCTAAAGTTTATAATTAGAGGTTGATATAGTTACACTTAAATAATAATATACTGACCATCATTACCAAAAATGTGACTATCAAAATAATAATGTGCATAAAGATGCTAACTTTTTTATCACATAAAGTTTTCCTAAGAAGGTTCTGATCACATAAAGTTTATCATTTTAGGTTCATATATTTATAATTAAATAACATAATGATCATCATTACACAATATGTGACTACCAAAATAATAATGCGTACAAAGATACTAAATTTGTGATCAATTTTCATCTAAGATTCTGATCACATAAAGTTTATAATTTTAGGTTGATATAGTTATACTTAAATAATATGCTGATCATCATTGCACAATATGTGACTATCAAAATAATAATGCGTGCATAGATACTAAGTTTCTTATCATAGAAAGTTTTCCTAACTAAATATTAGGTAGATAAGTATGTGATCAGACGGTCTATAAGACAAAATAGTTGTAGCAACTCTTACATAACATTGATTACATTGATGATAGTCTAGATGACTTCCTTGGGGTGACTTCCTTTATGGCATTTCTTTTATCTGGTTTCCTAACCTTCTCATTTGGATCACTGATTGGTCTATTTCTATACATGTTTTAGGTCCCCATTTTCTACTATTTGTGCTTTGTTCTTGGGTGAAATTAGGTATTTTATATGTTTGTTGAGCATGTGTATGTCACATTCCATTCAAGGGGTGTTGGATGTTATTTTGGAGAAAATGAGCAAAAATATGAATTTTAGCCAATGCATAACAGTCATATTGCAGGGCCAATATCTCTAAGCTTCGATCGAATTATGTGTTTTACTACCTATGGATTGAAAGCCCCATAAGTTTAGTTTTCTACGGACTATACAAATTGCAATTCCGATATTCCTAGAAGCAGTTATGCACAATTTAGTAACCGAAGGTCAGTGCTGAAATGTCAACAGCGGGCTAGACCGCCGTCCAGACACAAGACCTACCCAGCAGTCTGAGGAGCAGTACATGGTAGAAAAATTCCATGGTTTGGACCGTGGTGACCTTCACAGTGACCAAGACCGCGATTTGACAGAATTTTGGCAGAAAAACATTCTGAATTGGTCTAGAATTGTTCCAAAACTTCCCTAATCAAATTCTAGTGATTTTAGAAGACCAAAACATGTTTGGGAAACTTCCTAAAGTTGAATTATGAGTCAAACATCAAAAGAGGAAATTCAATTTAGGAAAGGAATCTCATTCCTTGTTTCATTCTACTTTCCCACTTGATGGATTTCCTAAACCTATGAAGAATTGGGGGTTCACAAGGAAAAATCACCTATATATACTTCCTATTCTTTACAATTCAAAAAGAAGATACAAGCCAAGGGAGGTCCCAAGCCACCAAGGGGGCCGTCCCCCACCACTCTATCACCATACACCTTCCATTCATCTTTACACATCGAATATTCAAAGACAAAGAAGAATTCATCATTAAAGACTTGAAGAACTCATTGAAGGCCAAGATGGGTTTTATCTTTTCATTCTCTTCTCTTATTTTCATCATGTGTAACTAACTCATATTAGGGAATCAACGTGAACCTCTATGAATGCTCTTTATTAGAATTGACGCTATTTTCATTAATTTGAGTTTTGATTTATTCAATTCATCCTATGTCTTAATTAATTATCTTATGTTAATGCATGATCATATGTTGGCATGAATTTAGGGTTTTGATAATTTAATGATTGAGGTTGGAGTATTGATTTATACGTAATCTTAATTAATATTCAATTGAATAGATAAAAATGATCTTAGCATTAACCTATGCAAGTAGGTTTTGGTTCATTGTTCTTGTACTTAATGGGTTCTCGGTTGTAGTTTGCGCCACTGATCTATGGGTAAATTGTAATTGAAAACACTTGATTCATCCAAGGATCATATGATAACAACCATACTTAAGATAAGAACGAACCCTTAACTTGATTAATATTATGTTTTCAAAGTCAATTCGAAACATTGAGTAGACATAGTAAGAGATCATTGATGACCTAGTTTTTCTTCCATTTATCACAAACCAATATTCTAAATTGCTTTCATTAGTTTAATTTAATTTATTTTTTAGTTTAAATCAATCAACATCAATCTTTTGGTTACTTTCGGTTTAACTTTAATTAGAATTCGATTTAACCAAATAAATCACTTTTTCTTGTGGGAACGATCCTTACTTGCCGCTATACGATATCTTCACGATTCGTGCACTTGCGAGTATTGTTTTTATGAACATGATTTACAACACATCAAGTTTTTGGCGCCGTTGCCGGGGATTTGTTGAATTTATTGGTTATTTCTAGTTTTAGTTTTAGTTTTCTTTTAGTAGTAGAGTCATTAGTTAATAGTTTTTTTTTTGTTTTTTTTTTATCTTTTTATTTCCTTTTTCTTATTTTCTTTTCAGGTACAATGGACTTCTACGGGCAACACGCTTATAATGAGGAAAGAAAAACACTTCATGGATTTACTATGCAACTAGTTGATTTAAGTTGACAGATAGAGGAACTGATTTCGATGACTCCGAGGAGAAAACAAGGGGTTTGCAAGATATGTGGAATGCTTGGTCATGATTTATGGGGCTGCCATTTGAGGGGAGAATTTCTAGAATATGTTGAAAAACAGACTCGAGCGTTGAATTCCTACAACATGAGGCCTATGCATGAACCATTTGAAAATTCCTACAACATAAGGCCTATGCATGAACCATTTGAAAATTCCTACAATCCGTGGCCTATGAATGAATCATATGGAAATTCCCACAATCAATGGTCGAGTTATGAACAATATGGCAATACATACAACTCAGATTGGAGGAATTGTTAAGACTTCTCCTGGAGCTACAATAAAGTCAATACCTATGAGCATCCGGTCTCACCATCATTGGAGGATACAATGAAGCAATTTATACAGACTATGGAATAGAGAATGAACCAGCAGGATAAAAGATTCCAAGTAACTGATGTGAGATTTCAGAACATACAGGCTTTAATAAGGAAGATGGAGGTGAAAATTGGGTAATTGGTTGAAGTTTCTCAAAAGGAGGAGCCTGAAGAATTCTCCTGCCAAACGGAGCAAGAAGAAGCTACCAACATCCCTTCGAATTGTGAGATTGTTGATACCATAGTAACTCATGAATTTTCTGATGATTTTTCTAGTGTTGCAGGTGAAGAAGTTGAAAAGGGGAAGATGGAAGAAAAAGTGAAGGAAGTGGAAGATGTCCCTTTTTAGGCACCGCTCCTATACAAGGAACTCAAGCCTAATGTCCCTTCCATTACTTTTCTGAGCAGCCTACACAACATCAAATGGAATAAGTGGTTTTCTGAACTTATTTCACCATACTTTATATTGAACATTTACTTGCCTTTGCTTATTGTGTGTAGGAACATGTCGACACGGGATAATTTTTTCCAAGATATGATATCTCTTAAGCGTAAATTTGAGACATTGGAATTTGGTTGAGTTTTCCAAGCATCCATCTTTTCGAGACGTTAAATAAAGTGCTTGGTGGGAGGCAACCCACCTAGGTAATTTTTTGTTTTTGTTTTAGTTATAGTTTTAAATTTTTGTTTTTGTTTTTGTTTTTAGTTATAATTTTCTTTAGTTTTTGTGTTTTGAGTTCTTGCCTTCCATACTTTTTCTTATTTGTTGTCCATGCTATTAATGTCATGTAAACGTTAAGGACAATGTTTAGATTAGGTTTGGGGGTGTCAATTCGTGTTTATTTTATTTTTTGAGCCATTTGTTGAAAAGTGCGAAAAAGTGCCCTGTTTTGAAATTTTTTGAGGCAAACATTTTGTTAACACTGTATTCATTGGTGAGGAAATAATTTTTTCTGTCCATTCTGGGTTCTTTGTGTTTTCAATACAAATATAACGGTATAAGAAACGTAAAATTCTGGGCAGTGGTTTAAAAGTTATGAATGTTTCTTCGACCAAAGATCATGGGCGATGCCCTGTTTTTGCAAATCTGCACGTGGACTGTTTTCAACGTCTGTTTTCTCATTTTTCCGATTCGAATTTTAAAATATTTTCTAATTGAAAAGTGTGTATTTATATGTTTAGTTTCTTGTATCAAAATATGGTTAACTTTTGTTGACTAATTTTAGATATATACATTAAAGAACAGACGTAGGTCATTTTCGAAAGTCACCAGTTTTGAATTATCTGTCCTCTATTTTTCGATGTTTCTTTTGTGTGCTTTAAGACGTATTATATGCTTTATTCACTGAATTTATACTAATTCTTGCCACTTAGAGCAATGCATTGCATTTTTCAAAATTATGGCATGCTCTCGATATGATGGTGGATAGGATGCTTAGTTGGATAACCATGATTATAAGTGGAGACTACCCTTGTGGGTTCACTAAGCCAAAAAGCATACATAATTATCATTATAGAGGGTTTGTTGTTTTTACTCCTAAACACTCATTAGGTCCTTAGAATTAGAAATTGATCTCAATAGGTTATGCATTGGATATTAAAGAACATTCATCATAAAAAGATATCACATGTGGACTTTGCTCTTGTTTTGGTTGAACCATTAGAAGTGATATAGGCAATGTGTGCTTTAACTCACTTAAAAAGCCTTAAATATTTCCTCCCTTTATGTGTGTGCTCCCTATCCAATTTTGAAGCCAAACACTATAAGCCATTTTTTTCATCACCCACATTAACTTAACCCTAATGAGCCATATATTAGCCATACCTTAAAGCTTGGGATCATATTGAGGTGATGAAGATAATTGAACAGAGTTTGAAATGGGTGATTTGTGATGTGCAAGTACCAAGGCAAAGCATTAAGATCAAATGCAAAGAAGGTGTTGGAAGAACTATGTAATTGATGTAAGTTATATGTATATTTTTGTTGAATGTACACGTCACTGACAAGGTAGATAGTCCCTTAAAATTGCCAGGTAGATATCCGAATAGGCATCAAGAAAGTACCCTTCAAGACATCACTAAGGAATGGGAACCCGAGTAAGTGTGAATAACAAGTATTCGATAGGTCATGACCTGCTCGGGATCAAGTGACGTCATGTTCTACTGTTAGGCTTTAGATTTGTGTTGGCTTGATTCTATAACAAAACTTCATTTCTTTGTAATGCTTAGTTGCTTAAGTGGTTCATGATGATAAGAACTTCAAGGAAGAAAAGCAACTTCTCATGATGCAAAGTTCGTCTTCAAGAGGATTGGTATTATTCTTGGATGCTAAAGTATCGAGATCCTTCTTCCTCTTGCAAGGCATAAGTGCACACACACACAATTTATACATTTGTGTCCCTACATTGTAGTGCATCATTTGGTATAACACTTTCACACACTTGAAGTTGAATGCTCATGCATTGGTATGAAAGTAACATGTTTTTTAAAATGCATGATTGGAGACTATCTCTATGTAGTTTGCATTCTTGTGTGAAATGTGTTTGCTTATTTATATGTTTGTATAATATGGATATTGAACTTGATTTTAGTCTTAAATCATTCTTGATTGAGTTCCGGTCATTTCGGTTACTCATACTATTAATTTCAAGTTCTAAGTCAAAATATACTACACTTTCAACTCATGTTGCATACATTGTCTTTGTCTTCATATATCAAGTCGAATTATTTTTTTATGGGTTGAGTATCTTATATTTCCATGTCCGTGAGGGATTCCCAGTTTTTAATCTTCAACCAGATTCGAATTCGGAGTTTGGAGGCCAAAGAACGGTTGAAGAACGCGAGAGGAGCGCAAGGGAAGAGGTGCGATGGCATAAGCCATCACTAAGCACCATCCCGAGATGGCGCGTGGACATCTCGGCCCCAAAGGTGCTCTGCCCCAAGATGCCGACATGCCATCTCAGGGAGCCACTAATCAAAGGGGGCAATTTGGTAATTTTTTTTGTTCTCTCTTTAAAACCTCTCATTCCCTCTCATTCTTTAAAAGTTGAGAAAAATGAAATTGAAGAACAAGTGCAGAATTTTTCTCTCAACATTTTCATTTTTGTTTTTGTGATAACTTCTTCATTTCTACTTCAAATCACTTGATTCAAAAACCGATTTCGAGTGCCTTGAAGATTTATACAATCCCAATCATTTCTAGAGCCAAAGGATGTCTATATTTTTTGTTGTGATCAGATCTTCAGTTCGTGGTTTTCATCCTTGTTGGTAAAATCATCTTCTTCTTAGTTTTCTTCTTAGATCTTCTTATTGATTGATGTTATTTGATTAAGAAGCATGACTAGGATGATTTTGATATCATTTTGTGTTTTTTTGAATTGATTTTCAAGTTTAGCCAGATTTGTGATAAATTGATTGATTTGTGCTAAACTTGATAAACATGAGATTGTTTCTAGAAATGTTTTGTTCTTATGCCTGATTGATTATTTCTAAATCTAATTTCATTTTTCTAAGAACTAGGTTGTATTTCTATTGGTATATATATCTTCATATCTATGTTCTTAGTTGATAACATGCTTAGGTTGCCTAGATACATTTGTTTTTGTTCTTTGAAAGCATAATATAGCTATCTAGTTGCATGTCCATAGAATTTGTTGATCATCATTTTCTATGTTGAGTGCTTGTTTGCGTTTTGCATTCATGATCACTTAGATGCCTTGTGAAGAGGTAGAAAGTCTCATATCTTAGAGTGATTCGTTGATTTGAGCTATTGGAAGTCTTAGCTAGAGTTGGGAGGACTTGGACAGCTAAGCAAGTGGAAGTCTCGACAATAGGTGTGAGACCTCGGATTGTTGAGAGAGGAAGTCTTGACTAGAGTCGGGAGGACTAGAATAGTTGGCAAGAAGTCTTGCATAGGGTCGGGAGGATCCGGATAGGTGAGAAAGGAATCTTCCTATAGACAGGAGATCTTGGATAGGAAGTCGGCTTAGTAGATCACTAGGTTCAAGGATAGAGTGAGAGTGATACCTTAGAGAGCATGTGTGATAGCTTGAGTGTGTAACTCTTTTGAAATATTGGATTTGCTTTTGCCGGTGGTTATGGTATCAACCCGTGGATGTTTCCCCTTTGGAGGTTTACCACGTAATTATTGTGTGTCATTGTTTGCAATTTTCATTAAGCATTGTTAAAATTGCATTGTTTTTAAAAGAAGATAAAAATTGGAGCATATACCTATTCACCCCCCCCCCCCTCTAGGTATATTTTACTATAAAGATAAAGGGAATTTAAATTGGTATCAGAGCCGGTGTCTAGACGCACTTAGATAGATCTAGTGTTTGTTATCTTCTTTTGTTTCATCATGATTAAAGAAATGTATTCTTTTGTGGCTTCTCTTGTTAAAGGTGAGTCTATTGACTTAGATGATCAAAAGATCAAACATCTTATTCAAGAAAATGAAAGGATATCTAAGATCAATAAGTCTCTCACTAAGAAGTTAGAAAATCATGATTGTAGCTCAAAATGTGTTATTGATCTTAATGACAAAATTCTTAATCTTGATAAAAACTTGATTGATAGCAATGATAGATTAAGTATTTTGAAGCATGAAATTGAGCAAAGAGATGAATCTCTTGATCGTGCTAGGAGAATTGAAAATGTGCTTAAAGCAAAACTTAATGAACATGAGAATCAGGAGAAAGTGCTTAATGACAAACTTAATGAGGCTAAAGAGATGATTAACAAGATGTTATCTAGCTCTAACAAAGTGAAATCTCTCATTAAGGTTGGAAGCGACAAAAGAGGTTTAGGATATGTTAATGAAAAATCAACTCCTTCATCTAACAAATCTACTTTTGTCAAAGCTTGTAGCAATTTAAATGTAGATACACTCTCTAACGGTAAAGCCATGAATGCTACCGGAGGTGCCTCAACATCAACAATGAAAGTCAAGGAAAAGACTCAACAATGCCAAAGACAAGCTACATCATCATCAAATGCAAAAGGCAAGACATCTAGTGTTGCATGCCAAAGAGGTAAAAATGTGAGAATGCAAAATGATTTGAATGCTCAAGCAAATGGTAAACTTCTAAAATTCATACCTACTTGTCATTATTGCAACATGGTAGGACACATAAGACCTAGATGTTATGAATACATTCGTAAATGTAGAATTGCCAATGATTTGCATGATATGTCTTTGAATTGTCCTAGGCAATCATCCATGTATGGATCTAGAATTAGACCTAAGAAGACCTTGGAAAAGAATGTTGAGAATAAATCTGTTGATGATTTGTTTGTTAAATCTTGTGTTGTGCATCGTTCTACTATGCATAAGAAAGTTGATAATGTTTTGTATGATTTGTTTGAAAAAGTGACTAATGGAGTCAATGTGCCTAAAAACAAGTCAAAGCATGTTAATAAAAGTAGGAATGAGAAACTTGTCAAGAAAGTTTGGGTTAAGAAAAACACAACACAATGTTTGGTTGCACAATATGCTTTAAGAGCTAATTCATCATATTGTTGGTACCTAGATAGCGGTTGCTCTAGGAATATGATCGGTAACAAGGAATTCTTTAAGAATCTTGTTATGAATGATGGTGGATGGGTTACATTTGGTGATGGCACTAAAAAACAAGTTCTAGGCAAGGGAACAATTTGTATCGCCGGATTGCCTAAACTTCGTGACACCTTGTATGTAAATATTCTACAAGCTAATCTAATAAGCATCACTCACTTGTGTGAAATTTTTAAAGAAGTTAGCTTTAACAATGACGTGTGCACGATAATTGATAAAAAGGGTAAAATTGTTTTGAAAGTCAAAAGGTCTTCGGATAATTGCTATTATTTAAAGGTTGATCCACTAACATGTAATATGGCACATGAGTACAACAAGCTTGAATTATGGCATGAAAGATTGGGCCACATGAATTATAAAGATTTAAAGAAGCTTGAGAAATATAACATTGTTAGAGGTCTTCCTAGTCTTGGTAAAAAGCTCGATGGTGTTTGTGAACCATGTCAATTAGGTAAACAAACAAAAGTGTCTCATAAAAAGAACACTAATTTTGCTACCAAGAAGCCCTTAGAACTTGTGCATATGGACCTAATGGGACCAATTCAAACCGAAAGCATAAATGGTAAGAAATACATTTTTGTATTTGTTGATGACTTTTCTCGGTTTGCTTGGGTATATTTTCTTAGAGACAAGACCGAAACTTTAGGTTACTTTAAGAAGTTTTGTAATCAAGTTCAAAATGAAAAAGGTCTTGGGATCAAGAAAATATGTCGCATTAGGAGTGATCATGGGAGTGAATTTGAAAATGCTAGATTTAGTGAGTTTTGTGATGATTATAGGATTTCACATGAGTTCTCGGCTCTAGAACTCCTCAACAAAATTGTGTTGTTGAGAGGAAGAATCGTGTCTTGCAAGAGATGGCTAGGGTCATGCTCAATAGCAAGAAAGTCCCTAGAAATCTTTGGGCTGAAGCGGTCAATACCGCATGCTATGTCACTAATAGAGTTTTTAGAAGGCCCGGCACAAAACAAACCTCCTATGAACTTTGGAAGGGCAGAAAGCCCAATGTAAGTTACTTCCACACTTTTGGGAGTAAGTGTTTTATTTTGAATGATAGAGATCACTTAGGAAAGTTTGATGCTAAAAGTGATATTGGTCTCTTTCTTGGGTATGCTAATAATAGTCGTGCATATAGAGTGTTCAATTTGAAAACTAAGACTATTATGGAGTCTATTAATGTGAAAATAGATGATCTTAGCATGCTTGATTTGTGTGATAACCATGGTGTCAATGAACCTAAAGAACATTTGTTGAATGACACTAAAGCACCTATTAATGTGACTAGTTGTGATGAAAGTGAGTCTAGTCATAATGATGATAATGGTAGTGTTGCTAGAGAAGAAAGTCAAGAGTTAGAAAATGGTTTAAATGATGACCAACAAGATGTTGAAAATTCTAATTCTAGACTTAGGAAGATGCATTACCAATAAGACATCATAAGTGATTTGAATGAAGGGGTTAGAACTAGAAGGCAACTAGCTAACCAAATTTCATATGCTTGATACACATCTCAAATTGAGCCCAAAAATATTAATGAAGCAATTATTGATGAATATTGGGTTAATGCCATGCAAGAAGAACTAAATCAATTTGAGAGGAATGAAGTATGGTCCTTAGTTCCTAGACCAAAAGATATCAATGTGATTGGTACAAAATGGGTGTTTAGGAATAAGACCGATGAATGTGGCAAGATAGTGAGAAATAAAGCAAGACTAGTGGCTCAAGGATACACTCAAGTTGAGGGTGTAGACTTTGATGAGACTTTTGCACCCATTGCACGTCTTGAGTCCATTAGGCTTTTGTTGTCCATTGCATGTCTTAAAAAATTCAAATTGTTTCAAATGGATGTCAAAAGTGCTTTTCTCAATGGATACCTTCAAGAAGAAGTGTATGTTGAACAACCTAAGGGTTTTGTAGACCCACACTCTTCTAATCATGTGTTTAAGTTGAAAAAGGCTCTTTAGAGCTTGGTATGATAGGTTGACTCAATATATTATTGACAACCAATATAAGAGAGGTGGTATTGATAGAACATTATTTGTTAAGCATTATGACAATGAAATTTTTGTTGCACAATATATATGTTGATGACATTGTGTTTGGGTCTACATGTAAAACCAAGGTTGATGATTTTGTGAATGTTATGTCAAGAGAATTTGAAATGAGTATGGCAGGTGAACTCAATTACTTTCTTGGTATGCAAGTGAAACAATTTAGCAATGGTATCATATTGTCTCAATCTAAATATGCTGGAACAGAATTTGAAACACCTGAAAAAGGAAAAAATGTTGATCAAAGTCTCTATAGAAGCATGATAGGTAGCCTTCTCTACCTACCGGCTAGTAGGCCGGATATTTGTTTTAGTGTTGGTTTGTGTGCTAGGTTTCAAGCTAATCCAAAAGAATCTCACTTGAAAGCCATTAAAAGAATCATTAGGTATATTCTATTCTTTTGATACTAATGATATTCTTGTTGGCTATTGTGATACGGATTGGGCAGAAAACATTGATCAAAAAAACACATCTGGCGGTTGCTTGGCTAAGCAAGAAGCAAAATTCCATCTCTCTTTCATCATCCGAAGCCGAGTACATTGTGGCCGAAAGTGCTTGCACACAACTTCTATTGATGAAACAAATTCTCAAGGATTATGAGATCAATCAAGGTAAAATGACCTCTATTGTGATAATATGAGTGCCATTAACATCTCTAAAAATCCGGTTCAGCACCACAAAGCATATAGACATTAGGCATCATTTCATTAGAGAACTTGTTGAACTTTCAATAGTAACTCTTGAACATATGCCTACTAAGAATCAACTTGTGGACTTGTTCACAAAGCCCTTGGACAAAGAGAGATTTTTATCTCTCAGAAGATCCATTGGCATGATTTGTGTTGATTAATGCTTGTGTGTGGTGATGAGTGGCTTGATAAGCAAAACTATATTGTATATCTATTTCTTTGAGAGCTACTCATGTGAGAAGTAATGATCTTGATAAAATAGCTTTTATTGCTTCTATATCATGCACTTAAGTCTTTGTAAATCTTGTTTTTCAAAGTGCACAAATGCTTCTCTTATATGTCTAAGTTTGAGTAATTGAGTTTGAAAGCACGTAGATTATGGATGCATCTTGAAGTTCATTGTCTAGTACATGATAGATGACTTATGGTTAGTATCCATTTTGCTTCGGCATCTACATAGAACTCAACGAGCACCTTCATGGAAAGGGCTACACACCTTGGTTGTGAAGCCGCACAATGTACGAAATGGCTACACCATTGTGATGAGTGAAAGCCGTCATGAAGAGTATATGTTTATCTTAGAAAAATCAAAGAAGTGTTGAAAAAGAACCATTTTAAAAAAAAATCTTTGATACAAAGCCTAAAAAGAAATTGAGGAAGGCTTAAAATGGAGTATAGTTGAAAAATTATGATTGCTAGGGTTGAAAAACATAAATGGGATGACGAGCCACATGCACACACACGCTCACATGTTGAAATCTATTCTCTTTAAAGAAAAATTTTGGATGATAATCGGTTTGACCTTGATTGGAAAAGCTTTAGATGGATAGGCGTTGAAGTGGTTTGCATGTTGATATCACAATCACTCCTTTTATATATGCTTGAAGCATTTTCACACACACATTTTTACTTAATGTGCTTGATTCATTAGCAATGAGAGATTATTTTTTAGAGAATATTGAAAAACTATGATTCTCTTATTAGTTTTGAAAAAAATAAAATATATAATGGTTTACTTTCTTTTATTGCTTGAAATGTGTGATTGTATGATTTCCTTGTGAACAAGTTTATCTTGCTTATTAATATGTGGAGCATATGTTAAGGGGGAGCTTAGTTTGTTAAACATAATTCTCTATACAACTTGTTTGCTCACTATCTCATGATTTCATTATGCATCCCTTATAACCGTATAGGTATTTTCAATTGGCATTTATCTCTCTCTCTAGGTTGTGTAATATGTTTTTGTCTATTCCTTGTCAAAAAGGGGGAGAAAGTGTTTTCCTCACCATGTTACTTACTTTTGATATAAAAGGGGAGACAATTCATTAAGGGGGAGAAATTTTGTCTTAAGGGGGAGAAAGAATTCTTGTTTGCATGAGATAAGAAGAGATAAGGGAATTTTTGTTTTGTTTCATATATTGTTTGTTTATCTCACCTATCTTCTTAGTAGAATATTTCTTTTGGTTTTTCTTGTCTCACAGGTGCTTTGAATGTGTGAAGATATTCTTGAAGATTCTTGAAGATTCTTGAAGGCATGTTAGTCTAGGAATATATCCTTGTAATGTGAGAATGCAATCAACATTGATTATGAGTGATCTTTGTATGGTAAGGTAAAGGTTTTGTCATGGAATAGCCAAAGGGGGAGATTGTTGGGTTTTAGATTTGTGTTGGCTTGATTCCATAACAAAATTTCATTTCTTTGTAATGCTTAGTTGCTTAAGTGATTCGTGATGATAAGAACTTCAAGGAAGAAAAGCAACTTCTCATGATGCAAAGTTCGTCTTCAAGAGGTTTGGTACTATTCTTTGATGCTAAGGTATCGAGATCCTTCTTCCTCTTACAAGGCATAAGCACACACACACACAATTCATACATTTATGTTCCTGCATTGTAGTGCATCATTTGGTATAACACTTTCACACACCTGAAGTTGAATGCTCTTGCATTGGTATGAAAGTAACATGTTTTTGAAATTGCATGATTGATGGCTATCTCTATGTAGTTTGTATTCTTGTGTGAAATGTGTTTGTTTGTTTATATGTTTATATAACATGGATCTTGAACTTGATTTTAGTCTTAAATCATTCCTGATTGAGTTCTGGTCATTTTGGTTACTCATACTATTAATTTCAAGTTCTAAGTCAAAAGATACTACACTTTCAACTCATATTGCATACATTGTCTTCGTCTTCATATATCAAGTCAAATTATTATTTTATGGGTTGAGTATCTTATATTTCTATGTTCATGATGGATTCCCGGTTTGTAATATTCAAACGGATTCAAATTCGGATTTTGGAGGCCAAAGAGTGGTCTAAGAACGCGAGAGGAGCGCAAGGGAACATGTGCGATGGCATAAGCCATCACTAAGCACCATCCCGAGATGGCGCGTGGCCATCTAGGCCCAAAGGTGCTCTACCCTGAGATGTCCATGCACCATCTCGGGGAGGCACTAATGAAAGGGGGAAATTTGGTCATTGTTTGTTCTCTCTTTAAAACCTCTCATTCCCTCTCATTCTTTACAAGTTGAGAAAATTGAAATTGAAGAACAAGTGCAGAATTTTTCTCTCAACATTTTCAGTTTTGTTTTTGTGATAACTTCTTCATTTCAACACCGAATCACTTGATTCAAAAACCAATTTTGAGTGTATTGAAGAGTTATAAAAACCCTAAGAAATTTCTAGAACCAAAGGATGTCTATATTTTTTTTTGTGATCAGATCTTCAGTTCTTGGTTTTCATCCTTGTTGGTAAAATCATCTTCTTCTTAGTTTTCTTCTGTGATCTTCTTTTTGATTGATGTTATTTGATTAAGAAGCATGAATAGGATGATTTTGATATCATTTTGTGGTTTGTTGAATTGATTTTCAAGTTTAGCTAGATTTATGATAAATTGATTGATTTGTGCTAAACTTGATAAACATGAGATTGTTTCTAGAAATGTTTTGTTCTTATGCTTGATTGATTATTTCTAGATCTAATTTCATTTTTATAAGAACTAGGTTGTATTTCTATTGGTATTTATATCTTCATATCTATATTTTTAGTTGATAACATGCTTAGGTTGCCTAGATACATTTGTGTTTGTTCTTTGAAAGCATAATATTGCTATCTAGTTACATGTCCATGGAATTTGTTGGTCATCATTTTCTATGTTGAGTGCTTGTTTACGTTTTGCATTCATGATCACTTAGATGCCTTGTGAAGAGGTAGAAAGTCTCATATCTTAGAGTGATTCTTTGATTTGAGCAATTGGAAGTCTTAGCTAGAGTTGGGAGAACTTGGATAGCTAAGCAAGTGGAAGTCTCGACAAGTGGTGTGAGATCTCGGATTGTTGAGCGAGGAAGTCTTGACTAGAGTCGGGAGGACTCGGATAGTTGAGCAAGAAGTCTTGTCTAGGGTTGGGAGGATCCAGATAGGTGAGCAAGAAATCTTTCTAGAGACAGGAGGTCTTGGATAGGAAGTCGGCTTATTAGATCACTAGGTTCAAGGATAGAGTGAGAGTGATAGCTTGGAGAGCATGTGTGATTGCTTGAGTGTGTAACTCTTTTGAAATATTGGATTTGCTTTTGTCGGTAGTTGTTGTATCACGTAAATATTTTGTGTCATTGTTTGCAATTTTCATTAAGCATTGTTAAAATTGCATTGTTTTTAAAAAAGATATAAATTGGAGCATATACCTATTCACCCACCCCCCCTCCCTCTAGGTATATTTTACTATAAAGATAAAGGGAATTTCATTTACTCGGGACAAATACGAGAAAACCGAATAAAGAAATCCACTACATGATTCGCACATGGGTGAACCAAGAGTCATGTTCAAATACGCAAGACATTCATATCAAAAAGAATTTCTAGAAGAATAAAATACCTAACAGGAAACAGGTTCCAAATCAGGCAAAAACTTTACTTCTTCGAGAAGATTGCACAGTTATAAGGAAATAAGTCCTAAATGAACTATACCACTAGAGTCACATTCAATCTCCACACGATCTTCGAAACAGGAAAGAAGTTAAAGATGACTCCAACAAGCAACTAATTGTAATTAAATATGAATTCTTTCATTACTTGTACAATAAGGATTAAGATTCTATGTATATATAAATAGACCCATAATCTCACTGTTAGGAGATATAGAACAAAAAATATACAGAAAATCACTAGAAGAGAGAGACAAAAGATATCGAGTGGTGTAATTCTTCATTCAAATAGTGGATTTGGCTCGGTTGTTTATTCAATCACCTATGGACGTTTCTCCGATCACCAGAGTTTTACCACGTAAACTCATGTCTTATTCGTTTCAAATTGCTTTCTTTTTCTCTTTCTCTTTGACAGGTCATAACTTAATCCAATCTTGTTGACTATCTCATCCATCGAGAAATCGATGTCAACAATTGGCACTAGAATGAGGGGTGAAACCTCTGATCTGATTAAGCAATGGTTGATAGCGGAAGTAGAAACGGTTCTGGGTATAACCGAAAATCTCCAGATGATGCTCATATAGGCCGGAGTACTCGAGATCCCACCACAACCGTTAAGAACCAACCAGCACTCATGGCCAGTATCCAACAAATCCCTCCTACCAGCGAAGACATAACACGTCGTTTCCGCCAGGCACTGTAACAGCTACTGACGGATGCGGCGAGAGAAGGGGTAGACCTCTTGGCTACAGAAGAGGAGTAAACGTCAAATCCTCCACCTACAAGTCTCCATTTGGTTATAGTTGGGCCAAAAATTGATGTACCAGCGGCTATTGGGAACTCGGATCAAATCAATCAATCTGGAGGTGTAACACGTAATTAGAACAAGGATCGTGAAGCGCCCGAAGAAGAATTACCACATCAAAGGCAGAGTCATAGTCGAGTGATCGATGATAGACACCGTAAATATGATCGGCACAGGAATCAGTCATAGTCATCAGAGGATAGCGATCGACACCATCTTAAACGTCATCATGGAACCATGTGCCTGCAAGGATTAGGCCATCAGACTCGAGAACGGAGTGAAGAGTGGCTGGAAACAGGTATGACGATCATCCGACAGTCTAACCATCATAGAGAACCGGTCGGGAACAGAGATTTTATGATTCAGAGCCTGACTCGAGAAGTCAACAACAACAGGCGTCAAATGGACGCGTTGGTTAGGCGATATAGATATAACGAGTTGTCTAATGATGATTCTAACAATCCTTTTAACAGGGACATCCTGTGAACCCAATTCCCAAAAAGGTTCAGGATGCCAAACGTGGAACAGTTCAAGAAGGATACAGATCCTAAAGAACATGTTAGGCGATACAAAAGCGCCATGGCCCAATATACACACTGTGATCCGTTATTGTGCCTTAATTTCCCACAAACTCTAGGATAGGTTCAAGATGGTTCGGGAGATTACCTCCGACAAGTATTAGGAGTTTCGACGAGTTGAGTAGAAGCTTTTCAAGACAATTCCTAGGCAATGTGCACAGGAAAAAGTCAGTCGCTTACCTTTCTAAGCTAAAGCAAGGGAATGATGAGTCATTGAAGAAATACCTAGGGAGATTCGGCCAGGCGGTCTCATAAATTGACAGTGCAAATGAAGAAGCAATAATTGTTGCATTCATAAACAACCTGTAGAATGGACGACTGTCTTTTGTCCTAAGAAGGGCTCGTCTAACCAGATATGTAAATATGATAGATATGGCTGGAGGATATGCATTAGCCGAGGAAGAAGAGTTAGCAATATGAGGTTGCTACATGCAAGGAGGAAGGCCCGAACAAAAAGATACCAAGTCAAAGGTGCAGAGCCACAATGGAAAACAAAAAGGGAATAGCAAAGAGAAGAGCAAGGACAGGAGAAGAGGGAGTAATGTTGACCGGACCATGGAGAAGTTATGAGGAAAATACACAAACTACACCCCTCTCCAGAAAAAATAGGAAGAAATCCTAGCAATATTAAATGAAAAGAATCAGGTAAATGAGCCACATCGACAGTCTCAATTTGATCGGTGAGACACGACAAAATACTACAGATTCCTTAAGGAAACCGATCATAAGACCTCCAAATGTTAACAACTAAGAGAAAATATATAGACCCTCATTCGGAAAGGACACCTCAAAGATATAATCCTGAAGAAAGATGAGAAGTCAGAAATAAAGAAAAAGACCAAAGCAGATCAAAATTCTGGTCGAACAGAAGAGTCAGTCCCGAAGCGAATGAAGTAATACAAATTATTGTTGGAGGACCATCAATTGGGAGAAGTAACCAGGAGCGGACTTAGGAAATCCGAGAAGTGGTGGAGGCAAGGTAGAATTTTGATGTCAACTCAGTCGAGCCAGACCCAAAAAGAATAAAGGAAGGATGGGACCAGAGAGTATTCACGGAGGCCGATTCATATGGGGTCGACGGCCGACCAAATGACATTCTCGTCATAAGTGCCCAAATTGGCCATAGAGAAGCTAAAAGAATTGTAGTAGATAATGGCAATTCGACCTACATTCTCAATGTTGCTGTCTATGATCAACTCAGGTTGGACCGAAAGGATTTGCAATATTTCCATACCCCATTCAGAGGATTCGAGAGAGTTGACGTCAGGTCTCTCGGGACAGCGAAGCTGCTCGTGAAAATTGGAGTAGCACCTTGTCAGAGAACATTGTTACTCGACTTTGTAGTAGTAGACCTGGACAATTGGCCTTATAATGCACTGTTAGGTCGACCATTCTTGAATAAAACTAAGGAAGTAATAGATACCTACGCTCTAATGATCAAATTTCCAACTGAACGGGGGGGTAGGTGTAGTCAATAGGTCATAGGAGACGGCCAGAAGAGCTAATCTCTCGGTTTACAATGACAGAGATAATAGTGAGCAAGTGTGCACCAAAACACGATCAGATCAGATCGAGTAAGAGTCACTATTGTTTGAGTTCGATCCAAGGAAAGAGTTGAAGTTGTCTAAAAGTGAACCAATAGAGGAAATAGTCTTAAAAGAAGATGAACCAGATAAGAAGATCAAAATCGGGGCCAATTTAGAAGAAAAGGTTAAGCAAGACCTTATTAATCTACTTAGATAATACAAGGATGTGTTTGCCTGGAGTCATGAAGATATGGTAGGAATAGATGCCCGAGTTATATCACATCACTTGGCGGTAGATCCAAACGCAAGACCAGTAACATAAAAGAGAAGGTCATTCAACCATGAAAGAAGTCGGGCAATTAAGTAGGAAGTGGAGAAGTTACTCGTTGTAGGATCAATCAGAGAAATCAGATACCCTCATTGGGTAGCAAGTGTGGTCCTAGTCTAGAAGAAAGACGGCCAGTGGAGAATGTGCGTGGACTTCACAGACCTGAACAAGGTTTGCCCAAAGGACGGTTTTCATGTATGCATACTCAGGATATATGCAAATCTGGATGAATAAGGCTGATGAAGAAAAAACAACATTTACGACCGATCAAGGCAGGCTTATACTGTTACACAGTAATGCCTTTTGGGCGCAAAAATGCTGGAGCAACATACCAGAGATTGGTTAATAGGATCTTTGCTTGCCAAATAGGTAGAAACATGGAAGTTTACATAGACGACATGCTAACCAAAAGCATCTGGGCAGACGAACATGCTTTAGATCTGTGGGAAACATTCGATGTCGTGAGGAAATATGAATTGAAGTTGAATCTGAACAAATGCCTATATAGAGTTCCTTCAGGAAGGTTCCCAGGTTTCTAAGTTCACCAGAGGGGAATCGAAGTGAACCCTGAGAAGATCCAAACCCTTCAAAAAATGACTTCGCCAAGGACGCTAAAAGAAGTGCAACGCTTGATAGGATACTTAGCTTCATTAGGCAGATTTATTTCAAAGGCCACAGATAGATGTTCTCCCTTTTTTAAAGTACTCAAAAAAGAAAAAGGGCTCGAATGGAACGAAGAATGAGAGCAAGAATTCCTAAAAATCAAAGAGTACTTAGGGCAGGCTCTCATCCTTTCAAAACCTAAAATGGGAGAAATACTCTAATTCTACTTATCAATTACGGAATTAATAGCAAGCTCGGTTCTAGTCAGAATAGAAGATAGGGTACAGAGGCCAGTATACTATCTCAGTAAGGCCCTTTTTTCGGCTGAAACCAGGTATTCACAGGTAGAAAAATGGCCCTGGAATTGGTTTTGGCGGTAAGGAAGCTAAGGCCATACTTTCAGGCTCATACAATTCAGGTTCTCACCGATTGCCCACTTAAGCAAATCTTACAGAAGCCAGAAATTTTGGGAAGATTAACTAAATGGAAAATCGTGCTGAGTGAATTTGATATTCAGTACGACCCCAATATGTCTCTCAAAGGCCAAGCAATGGTAGATTTCATAGCAGAATTCACATAACCAAACCTGGAAGCGAAAGGGACGCTGGGCAAGAATTTCTCGTGGAGGTTATATGTCGACGGTTCCTCGAACACTCATGGCTGCGAGGTAGGGATCGTAGTATGAACCCCGAAGGAGATAATGTTGAATGTGCCATGAGGTTCGACTTTAAAGCAATAAATAACCAAGCCGAGTACGAGGCATTACTAGCTAGACTAAGAGTACGCATAGCACTCGAAGCAGATGAGGTCGAGATATTCACTGACTCACAGGTAATCGTCAACTAAGTCCTGGACGAATACCAAGCTAGAGATGAAGGTATGATAGCTTATCGAGGCATAGCAAAACAACTCCTTCAAAAATTCAAGGAATATAAGATTGTCCAGATTTCTAGGGAAGATAATGAAAAGGCAGACGCTTTGTCCAAACTTACATCAGCAACAACCACAATCAGACCAAAAACTATTCTGGTCGCACATCTTCTCAGACCGAGTATAGTTGAGTTGAAAAACTTTAAAATCTCAGAAATCCGAATACCGTTAGACGGTTGGATGACTTAACTAAAAAGGTACCTGGAAGAAGATGTGCTCTTGAAAAATCCTCTAGAAGCCAAACGCAATAGTTACCGATCAACAAGATACACATTAATTGAAGGAGAACTGTACAGAAAGGGCTTTTCCAAACACTCCAAAGATGTGTATCAGAGGAAGATGCATATCGGATACTACAGAAAATCCACAACGAAGTATGCAGAAACCATACTGGGGTAAAGTTTTAGCACACAAGGTACTCAGGCAAGGTTAATATTGGCCATCTTTGTTCTCGGATACACAACGATGTTCAAAAAGTTGCAATGCATGCCAAAGGATGCCAACAATATTCGAAAGTCCCCTGAACCACTTATAATCCTCATAACCCCGTGGCCATTTGCCATGTGGGGCCTGGATTTAATTGGCCTGAATACCGACAGGGACAGCAGGTGGAGCAAAGCATGAGATAGTTGTTGGGGTTTATGCCCTAAAGATGTAATTTGTAAATGGATTTATTAAATAAATAAAAGGAAAAATTCAATACATTCTTGTTGTGTTGTTTATTATATAACTTGTGCATAAATTTAACATCCAAGATTGCCGGATGTAATCTTGAACTGTGTATATGAGTGTCATATACGGATGGATACAGTAAGAGACGTGCAATCTAAAAAGTCAATAGATAGCAAATGTAGCCGGGTACTTTATTTATGGTTAATCTATAGTTGCGGTCCATTCCGTAATGTACGGTGATTCTATCCTGAATCATTCATATGAAGATATGAGAATAGAGGCACCTTGTATGATTTGATCATATAGGATTGGGCCATGATCTATATGAATCTCTCACCAAGATCCGTATATCGATGAGATTCATATATATCAACTAATGATGGCTATATGTGGGTGATCTTAATCCTGAGTGAATTATCGACTCCTTCAGGTTAGATCGTGGTCTTTGATATACCATGGGTGAGGTTAGATGCAGTTCCAGACCAATATGCTCCGTTAGGATTGCAATTTGGCTTGTGGCTGGGAAGGTTTGTACACAACAGTGGAATCCACTCCTTCTTATGAGAAGTAGATGGCAGTTCCCTTAAGGGTTGATTCGGGGCTTGAACAATATGAGCGCTCTCCTAATTCCATAAGGAAATAGGATTTATTGTTCATTATAGAATCAACGGTGCTTAAAGGATATATGTAATAACGGACATTATGACCCAGTTCTAATTATGAACTACTGTGGAGGATCACACCATGTGTAATAGCTATATCGATCGACACCGAGTTGTATCGGTTTGTGTAAAAGCGTCTACAGTTGAGAGAGTGCAGCTTTGGGTTTTTAGTGGAATAACACCGGAGTTAATAATCAAAGAATATTAATTAAAGAGTTTAATTAATGATTCCGAGGATTATTGGAGCTCAAAATATTGTGGGTCCATTATGTTCCCTTGCTAGCCCGATTAATTTAGGTATCAAGGGTCACGGTTAATTAATTGGATTGTCCAATTAATTGTGTTACAAAAGTGACACGTATATATTCGGGAATTAATTGAATAATGAGATTATTTAATTAATTAATGTTAATAGTTAAATTAATTAAACAATTAGATTATTTAATTATATTGATAATTATGAATTATTAATTAACTATTAATTGGAGTGTGTTAGTTGATATATGGATTTAGGTGAAGATAAAATAATAGGATTATTTTATTTTTACTAAATCATTTATCTAAGTATTTGAATTTAGTTTAAATTTAAAATATTTATTATCACTTTTATTATATTAGATATATTTAAAAAGGATAATTAAAAGATATATATCAACTAATAACACAAGAGATTGCATTGGATGCAAATTGGTGTGTACATGAAACAATAATCAAAATAAGAATTTGCATAGGATGCAAATACTTAATAAATATATTTATATAGATATATTTAGAAGCTAATTACGGATATTCATCAGCAAGCAAAATAATATATATAGATATATTAAAAGTTTTGGCAAAGGATGAGATATATATATAAAAAGTGAGCATCAGTAATTTATATATATACACGTGATATAACAAGCAGTGGCGTGAGATATATATTGTGGTTTTTGGTGCGCAAAAGCAGAGGCGAGCAACTGATATTTATATAAAAGAAAACAATAGGCGAGATATATATATATTCGTGAAAAACGAAGCAGGCTATATATATATATTGTTTCATGTTTTATGTGTGTTTTCGAAATACGTAGAAGAAAAAGTTTCTTCAATTCTCTCTACATCATCCATTCAGTTCCTAAGATCGTGACGCACCCACACGCAGTTACCAATCCCGGGAGATAGCGAGGAAGATCGAGTGGTTCAGACAGGAGCGTATCGAAAAGTGAAGGAGCCTCTAAACGTTGGTAAGATTTTCTTCTTCTGATTTTTGTTGATTACAATTTCCTGTATATACATACTTTATGTATTGGTTCCGAAAAATATTACGATCAAAAGTTCACTGGTCCCAGATATAGATATGATATGTATAAAAAAATTTAAAACCTAGTTCCGCAGCGTGACCGGTGAATGGGGTTCCAACAATTTGTATCCGAGCTAATTTATTTTTCGGAATAGGAATTTGTTTTCGATGCTCCGGTATGTATGAATTGTGTAGGCACAATTTAAATTAATTGTATGATGTTTTTGTATGTGTATTATTATTATTATTATTTAATTTACAAAAACATGATTGATCGTTAATTATATGGTACTGTGGATTTAGGGTTTATGGGTTGTATTATTATTATTATTTATATATATATATATATATATATGTATTTATTATTATTGTATTGTAATAAAAAAAATGTAACCTATATTGAAGACCTGGAAAAATCGTGAAGATAGATTCATGAGATGAATCGGAGTGACCTAAAGAGCCTGGAAGATATCTGAAGTTACCAGAAGACCAAGGAATGCCTTGGGAAATTTTTGTAATTTTAGATTCTAATTTTTAGGTTTAATAATCCACAGTACTCGGTCAATTTATGTATGCTTTATATTATGTGATGATAAAAGCATTGTCATGCATATGTATGTCATTTAGATTAGATGTGCCTACACAAATATATTTGATATGTCATACATGCATAATAGCCTGATATTTTATGTATTTGTTTTTAATGTGATTAAAATAGGCAATATACATAATTGGCTATGAATAATGAGATTAGTTTTTTTAATGGTTAGAAAACTTGGTAATTTTCATTAATATTAATCTAGTTATTAAAGAGTTTAATAAGTTAGATTAATAGGGTCATTTATTGTACTTAGAATTAATATGATTAATTACCTAATAATAAATGAACCGAATAAAGTGTTAGAGTTTTAATAGTTAAGATTTGGTAAACACTAACAAAATAATCTAACCCTAGTAAATAGTTTACAAAGGCTTAAATTATTCACTAATAGATTAGATTTTTAATTGTTAAGAATCATTAATAATTTATTAGTTAATTAAAATTTGGTTCTAATTAGTTAATACGCTAGATAACTTGATTAAAGTTAGTCGTTTAATCCGGTAGAGTCTAGGTGCATTAACGGTAAAAAGAAAACCCTAATTTTAAAATAGTGAGTGGGAGAGGGATATCTGACATATATATCCCGCGGTCTCCATCATTAGTTCAATACCGTGAGATCCGAGTGGGGCCTCGTGATGGCTTTACTTTAGTCCTCCCTAAGGAGGGTTTCCACAAAGGTCAATACCAAGGTTGACTTCCTAACATATAGGATTTTTGAAGGTATTTCGGGATTGACCGACCCTAAGGTGGCAATTCTCGAGTTAAGCTCGTGAGATCTGAAATGGTGGGTTACACTCACGAAGGTTTTGATTAAGTTTGTTAATTAAAACCTGACTGAATGAACGATGGTTGAATGATATGGAATAAGAGTTATTCTAGAATATTATTTGATTGAGAATGTCTCGGTCCAACATGCAAAGACTTGACCGACCCTAAGGCGGCACTTCTTTGTGGTATGTTGGATTGTCGTGGTATAGTAACTATTTTTAGGGTAGTTCTAGTTCGTTAAACATGTGCATGCATCATGTTCAAATTTATACCAAAGCACTCGCACTTGTTTTTTAAACAAATGACTGAATGGATATTTTTATTTATTTCAGCAATAATGTCTTCTGCATTACTTCAAATTCTCGCAAACAACAAATTAACTGGTGATAACTACACTAAGTGGAAACTTAACATTAATGCAATATTGGTCACCAAAGACCTCAAGTTTGTGCTTATGGAGAAATGTCCTCCAACGCCTGCTGCAAATGCCACACGAACTGTTCGTGAGGCATACGAGTGATGGGTCACATCTGATGAGAAGGCCCGAACATATCTGTTGGCTTCTATGACAGACGTGCTTGTCACAAAGCATGAAGCAATGACTTCAGCATTCGAAATCATGGAGTAATTGCAAGCCATGTTCGGGCAGCCCTCCGAGCAAAACCGACACGAAGCCATTCGTTCTGCTATGCTCGCTCGCATGAAGGAAGGAAAGTCAGTTCGGGAACATGTCCTGAGCATGATGTCCTACTTCAACACGGAAAAAGTCAATGGCGGGGCCATTGACGAACCCAGTCAAGTGAGCGTCATACTGACAACTCTTCCGAAGAGTTTCGATCAGTTTAAAAGCAACTATGGGATGAACAAGTTAAAGTTTAGTCTTACACAGTTGCTCAATGAGCTTGCTACCTTTGAGTCTTTAATTAAGGACAATAAGGGAAAGACCGATGAGGTAAATGTTGCTAAACCATCTTCCTTCTTAAATAATAAAAAGAGGAAGAGGTCTGCTGGGAAGGCGAAGGTTAAGCCCAAACCCAAGAAAGCCCAAAGCAAAAAGAATGGCGCCTCCACCGACCAAGGCAAAGGAAAATGTTTCCATTACGATAAGGTTGGGCACTGGAAAAGGAAATGTCCTCAATACCTGGAGGAGGCAGCCAAGAAGAAAAAGTCGAAAGGTAAATATGATTTACTTGTTCTTGAATCTTGTTTAGTGGAAGATGATTCTTCATCCTGGATAATTGATTCGGGAGCCACTAACCATGTTTGTTCTTCTTTGCAGTGGACTGATTCTTGGACACAGCTAGAGGAGGGAGCCTTCTCAATATGTGTGGTATCGGGGGATGTCGTGTCGGTAAAAGCAGTAAGAGCACTAAGATTTCAATTTTGTAATAATAATTGATTTTTATTATTGAACAATGTTTTTTATATTCCTATATTTATACGGAATTTGATTTCCGTTTCTAAATTGTTAGAACAATCGTATTCTATTTCTTTTTATAATAAGTCTGTTATTATTGGAAAGAATGGTCTGCATATTTGTTCAGGAATTAATGAAAACAATTTATATGTGTTAAGATCGTTAATACATACTACACTGCTAAACACCGAAATGTTTAAGGTTGAAAAACCAAAAACTCAACGACATAAGATTTCTCTAGATAATGACACGTATCTTTGGCATCTAAGGCTCAGTCATATCAACCTTGACCGGATAGACAGACTAGTAAAAAACGGACCTTTAAGTGAGTTAAAGGTTGGCACTTTACCTGTATGTGAATCTTGTCTAGAAGGTAAGATGACTAAGAGACCTTTTACTGGAAAAGGGCTAAGAGCTAAAGAACCGCTAGAGCTTATATATACAGACGTCTGTGGACTGATGAATGTTAAAGTGAGGGGTGGTTATAAGTATTATGTCACCTTTATAGATGACTACTAAAGATACGGATATGTCTACCTAATGCAACGAAAGTCGAAAACATTTGAAAAGTTCAAAGAATTTTGAGCTGAAGTTGAGAATCAATTAGGTAGAACTATCAAGTCAGTACGATCGGATCATGGAGGTGAGTACCTTGACCAAGAGTTTGAAGACTTCATGGTCGAGCATGGGATAGTTTCCCATTTCACAGCCCCCGGTACACCTCAACAAAATGGTGTAGCGGAGAGGAGAAATAGAACCCTAATGGAAATGGTAAGATCTTTGATTAGTTTATCATCATTACCAAATTCCTTCTGGGGATATGCGTTACAAATAGCGGCATACATTTCGAATGTAGTGCCATCCAAATCTGTTCCTAAGACTCCCCTAGAGTTGTGGAATGATCGTAAAGCTAGTTTGTGACATTTCTGCATATAGGGGTGTCTAGCACACGTGCTAAAAAATAGAACTGGAAAGCTAGACTCCAAATTTATTGTCTGCCTATTTATAGGATACTCCAACGAGACCAGAGGTGGACGCTTCTATAGTCCTGAAGATAAGAAAGTATTTGTATCGACAAATGCAACGTTTCTTGAGGACAATTACATTAGTGACCATAAACCTCGTTCAAAGATTGTATTAAATAAGTTAGAGCCCGGTGAGACTAGTGCTTCATCAACAAGAGTTGTTGTTCTATAAACATCTGAGAGTCAGATGGTTCCTGATCAGGATACACTACCATCTAGACGTAGTGAGAGGGTTGTGAGACAACTTGAACGCTATTTAGGTATAGGTGAGGGACAAGGTGAGGGACAAGGTGTTGTCTCTACAGATAGTGTTGATGATCCATTGACATTTAAGAATGCAATGGAAGATCTTGATAAAGAGGAATGGCTTAAAGCCATAAATCTCGAGATAGAGTCCATGTACTCTAACTCAGTCTGGGATCTTGTAGACTTACCGGATGGGGTAAAACCCATAGGGTGTAGGTGGATCTACAAGAGAAAGAGAGGAGTAGACGGGAAGGTAGAGACCTTCAAGGCAAGGCTAGTGGCCAAGGGTTATACCCAGATAGAGGGGGTCGATTATGAAGAGACCTTCTCGCCAGTAGCCATGTTAAAGTCTATTAGGATTCTCTTATCCATTGCTGCCTATTTCGATTACGAAATTTGGCAAATGGACGTCAAGACTGCATTCTTGAATCGTAATCTGGATGAGAGCATCTATATGATGCAACCAAAGGGATTCGTTTCTCCAGATCAAGAGCAAAAGGTTTGCAAGTTGCAAAGGTCCATCTATGGGCTTAATCAAGCATCTAGATCTTGGAACATCAGGTTTGATGATGTGATCAAAACCTATGGCTTCGAGCAGAATGTCGATGAGCCTTGTGTCTACAAGCGCATCATTAATAGGAAAGTAGTTTTCTTGGTCATATACGTAGATGATATCCTACTCATTGGGAATGATGTGGGAGTACTGTATGATGTAAAGGGTTGGCTGTCTAGCCAATTCCAAATGAAAGATTTTAGAGAGGCGAGTTATGTTCTTGGGATCCAGCTTATAAGGAATCGTAAGAACAAACTCATAGCACTGTCTCAGGCATCATATATCGATAAGATTCTTATACCATTTTCGATGTAAAACTCCAAGAAAGGTAATTTACCTTCCAGGCATGGAGTTCACTTGTCTAAGGAACAGTGTCATAAGACACCTCAAAAAGTTGAGGATATGAGACTTGTACCTTATGCATCGACAGTAGGTAGTCTCATGTATGCTATGTTATGCACGAGACCAGACATCTGCTATACAGTGGGAGTAATCAACAGATACCAGTCCAACCCAGGATTGGATCATTGAGTTGATGTCAAGACAATTCTCAATTATCTTCGAAGAACGAGAGACTATATGCTAGTGTATTCCGGGCAGGATTTGATCCTTTTAGGATACATGGATTCTGATTTTCAATCATCCAGAGATTCTAGGAAATCCATATCTGGATCAGTATTCACCCTGGGTGGTGGAGGCATTGTGTGGAGATGTATCAAGCAATCTTGCATTGCTGACTCCACCATGGAGGTCGAATATGTAGCCGTTTGTGAAGCTACTAAAGAGGCTTTTTGGCTCGTAAGTTCTTGAGTGATCTGGAAGTTGTTCCAAATCTGGATAAGCCCATCACACCTTATTGTGATAACGGTGGTGCTGTGGCTGACTCTAAAGAACCAAGAAGCCACAAAAGAGGGAAGCATATAGAGAGAAAATATCATCTCATTAGAGAGATAGTGCAGAGAGGAGATGTGATCGTCACCAAGATAGCCTCACAAGACAATCATGCTGATCCATTTACGAAGACCTTACCGGCTAAAGTGTTTTTGGGTCACCTAGATGGTCTAGGGTTACGAGACATGCCTCACATGCTTTAGTGCAAGTGGGAGAATGTTGAGGTTTATGCCCTAAAGATGTAATTTGTAAATGTATTTATTAAATAAATAAAAGGAAAAGTTCAATACATTTTTGTTATGTTGTTTATTAAAAAACTTATGCATAAATTTGACATCCAAGATTGCCGGATGTAATCTTGAACTGTGTATATGAGTGTTATATACAGATGGATACAGTAAGAGACGTGTAATCTAAAGAGTCCATAGATAGCAAATAAAGTTGGGTACTTTATTTGTGGTTAATCTATAGTTGCGGTCCATTCCGTATACGGTGATTCTATCCTGAATCATTCATATGGAGATATGATAATGGAGGCACCTTGTATGATGTGATCATAGAGGATTGGGCCATGATCTATATGAATCTCTCACTAAGGTCCGTTTATCAATGAGATTCATATATATTAACTAATGATGGCTATATGTGGGTGATCTTAATCCTGAGTGACTTATCGACTCCTTCAGGTTAGATCGTGGTCTTTGATATACCATGGGTGAGGTCGGATGCAGTTCCCGATCAATATGCTCCATATGTTGGGATTGCAATTTGGCTTGTGGCTGGGATGGTTTGTACACAATAGTGGAATCCACTCCTTCTTATGTGAAGTAGATGGTAGTTCCCTTAAGGGTTGATTCGGGGCTTGGACAATATGAGCGCTCTCCTAATTACGTAAGGAAATAGGATTTATTGTTCATTATAGAATCAACGGTGCTTAAAGGATATATGTAATTAGAGGAGTATAACGGACATTATGACCCTGCTCTAATTATGAACTACTGTGGAGGATCACACCATGTGTAATAGCTATATCGATGGACACCGAGTTGTATCCGTTTGTGTAAAAGCATCTACAGTTGAGAGAGTGCAGCTTCGGGTTTTTAGTGGAATAACACCAGAGTTAATAATCAATGAATATTAATTAAAGAGTTTAATTAATGATTCCGAGGATTATTGGAGATCAAAATACTATGGGTCCATTAGGTCCCCTTGCTAGCCCGATTGATTTAGGTAACAAGTGTCACGGTTAATTAATTGGATTGTCCAATTAATTGTGTTAGGGAATTAATTGAATAATGAGATTATTTAATTAATTAATGTTAATAGTTAAATTAATTAAATAATTAGATTATTTAATTATATTGATAATTATGAATTATTATTTAACTATTAATTAGAGGGTGTTAGTTGATATATGGATTTAGGTGAAGATAAAATAATAGGAATTTTTTTTTTACTAAATCATTTATCTAAGTATTTGAATTTAGTTTAAATTTAAAATACTTATTATCACTTTTAATATATTAGATATATTTAAAAAGGATAATTAAAGATATATATCAACTAATAACACAAGAGATTGCATTGGATGCAAATTGGTGTGTACATGAAACAATAATCAAAATAAGAATTTGCATAGGATGCAAATACTTAATAAATATATTTATATATATATATATTTCGAAGCTAATTGCGGATATTCATTAGCAAGCAAAATAATATATATAGATATATTAAAAGTTTTGGCAAAGGATGAGATATATATATATATATAAAAAGTGAGCATCAGTAATATATATATATATATACACGTGATATAACAAGCAGTGGCGTGAGATATATATTGTGGTTCTTGGTGCGCAAAAGCAGAGGAAAGCAACTGATATTTATATAAAAGCAAACAACAGGCGAGATATATATATATTCGTGAAAAACGAAGCAAGCGATATATATATATATATATATATATATATATATATATATATATATATATATATATATATTGTTTCATGTTTTATGTGTGTTTTTGAAATACATAGAAGAAAGAGTTTCGTCAATTCTCTCTACATCCTGGATTCAGTTCCTGAGATCGTGACGCTCCCACACGCAGTTACCAATCCCGGGAGATAGCGATGAAGATCGAGTGGTTCAGACATGAGCGTATCGAAAAGTGATGGAGCCTCCAAATTTTGGTAAGATTTTCTTCTTCTGATTTTTGTTGATTACAATTTCCTGTATATACATACTGTATGTATTGGTTCCAAAAAATATTTACGATCAAAAGTTCACTGGTCCCAGATACAGATATGATCTGTATAAAAAATTTTAAAACCTAGTTACACTGTGTGACCGGTGAACGGGGTTCCAACAATAGTAGCCATTGATTATTTCACGAAGTGGGTGGAAGCAGAAGTGTTAGTCATCACAGAGGCAAATACCACAAACTTTGTAAAGAAAAACATACTTTATAGATTTGGAGTCCTAAGTACTTTTATTACTGACAACGACACCCAGTTCGACAATCAAAAATTCAGACAGTTGTGCAACGAGTACCAAACTGCAAATTATTATGCCACAGTTGCCCACCCTCAAACCAATGGGCAAGTTGAAGCAGTAAACAAAATCATCAAGCACACACTCAAAGCAAAGTTGGATGCTAAGAAAGGCAGCTGGGTTGAAAAGGTCCCTGAAGTATTATGGGCGTATTGGGCGGCAACAAGGACTTCTACAGGAAAGACTCCATTCTCTTTGGTATTTGGAACAGAAGTTGTTGTCCCGGTAGAAACATCATACATGTCACCTAGGGTTAGGCTATATGATGAAGACCAAAATATTGATATGCTGTTACAAAGCTTAGATAAGCTAGAAGAGAAGAGGGAGAAATCCCGAGTACGAAATATAGCATATCAACAAAGAGTGGCTCGACACTACAACTCTCATGTTCGGATTAGAAAATTACAGCTAGGGGACCTGGTGCTCAGAAAAGTATCATTGAACACAAAGAACAAAGCTGGAGGATTGTTGGCTAACAAATGGGAAGGCCCATACAAGATTGAAGAAGTGGCTGGTCATGGAGCATACTGGATCTCCCGACCAAATGGGGAGATTTTACCCTGACCATGCAACGCTCAATATTTATAGATTTTTTATCCTTAAAATTTGTTTCCTTTTTTAGTCAGAACAACTTTAATAGTCAGGATATTTTTAGCTTGAAATTTATCATATTGTTTTACAAATATAAATAAAAGCCTGATATGGGATTTCAGAATTTTGAGCAAGCACATGATAATAAGAACATGTGAAAGAAACAGGTTAATAAGAACATGAAATTGATAGAATGCTCAGGACCATTAATTTGGTAAATTTCCCGAACGGGCGGAGAAGCTCGAAGGAGCATGCCAGCAGAGCAAGGTCAAACGATCTTTACCAAAAGGTAAACCCGATGCACCAGATTCTGGAGAATGGCTCAGGGTGCCATCGGGAAAAATCCCAATGAGATGCGCAACTGTGTTAAGAGATTAAAAACTTAAGGATTCGGCAAACCCCTATGCAGACAAACTAGGTGACGTCCTCAGTGATCTGCATAAGGTCTCGAACATATGATCATGGTGAGCCTTGATGTGATGTTTGGGTAGCAACCGAGTATGAAGCACAAGCGTAAATCTGCTTACCTGTTTCGAGATGACTAAGTTAATAACAATAGCCAGTTTAATAAGATACTTGGCACAAAAAAATTGTATTAGTCAGTTTAATAAGATACTTGGCGTTAGAAATTGTTCGAGTAACTAAACTAAGTTGAATAAGATACTCGGTAAAGTTATTCGGGCAATTGAGTTAGCTAGTTTAATAAGATACTTGGCGTTAGAAATTGTTCGAGCAACGAAACTAAGTTGAATAAGATACTCGGTGAAGTTATTCGGGCAATCGAGTTAGCCACTTTAATAAGATACTTGGCACAAAGAAATTGTGTTAGCCAGATTAATAAGATACTTGGCATTAGAAATTGTTCAAGTAACGAAACTAAGTTGAATAATATACTCGGTGAAGTCATTCGGACAATAGAGTTAGCCGGTTTAACAAAATACTTGGCATACCGAATAAAACAATTGGCAAAAATATAAAACTACATTGATCAAAAATTTTACAAAGTAAAAATTTTACAAATGACTTAAGGCTAGGATAAGGATTTAGAACTCTTGCCGATACTCGGGTCAGGCACCATCTCATACTCATGGAGGAGAATTTCGTTTAAAGGCCAAGAAATTGTGTCGACCAAATCATCCATCCACTCGCTATAATCTGTTCCAGGGATCGGACCAACATCAGGTGTCGAACCATCCACACCAGATTCCTGACTGGCATAGAAGGTCGAGAGAGAATGCTCTGATGGGACCTCCAAATGCGATAGTAAGCTCTCCATTCCTTCATCTAAGTTCGAAGAGACTCCAGGGACCGGTCTATATGGTTTTTGATCTACAGCTCTCAGTTGTTTTGAGCTTTATCAGTTGCCCGATTCTTGACCTTAAAGAATTCGCCAGCTGAAACGAACCCTCGCTGAAATTCAGTAAGGAGAAGAGCGTCATAAGCTGGAGCCTTTTGAAATGATTAACCCCCTAGACCTCGAGTTCCAGCCTAGCCTCCTTTGAAAGGGATTCGAAAGTCAAGAATTTGCACTCCAAATCTCAATTTTCTGCTCATAATATGACCTGGCTTGTTCAGCCTTAATCATCGACTCCTAGGCATCAAACATTAAATTTTGGAAGGACACAACCTTCTCTTCTACCACAGAAGCTTTCTCTTCGGCCTCCATTTGCTTAGCCAAGCAATGATCAGTGAATTCTTTGGCAGAGCTTACCTCCCTTTGTTAAGCAGCCTCAACCAGAGCACGATTATCCCCACTCTCCTTTAGTTGAGCTTCAAGATGCCATATCCGATCAATGTGATATTGTTGCGTCTGAACTAACTCAGTAAAAATTGGCCACCACCTATAATGAAGATTGAGTTAAAAATTTAACAGACAATAAAATAATGATCGGGGTAGATGTTAGGTTTTAGATTTGTGTTGGTTTGATTCCATAACAAAATGCTCTTTGTTTGTATTGCTTAGTTGCTTAGGTGGTTTGTGATTAGATCGGGCTTCAAAGATGGAAAGTGACTTCGCATGCAAAGTTCGTCTTCAAGAGGATATATGCTTACTTGGATGCAAAGGTATCAAGATTCTTCCTCCTCTTGCAAGGCGTAGGCACACACACACAATTCATTCATTTGTGTCCCTGCATCGTTGTGCACCATTATAGGCACACACATACAATTCATTCATATGTGTCCCTGCATCATTGTCCACCATGTATAACACATTCATACACTTGAAAATGAATGCTCATGCATTGGTATGAAAAATAACATGTTTTGAAAAAATTCATGATTGGAGACTATCTCTATGTAGTTTGCATTCTTGTGTGAAATGTGTTTGTATGTTTATATATTTGTATAACATGGATATTGGACTTGAATTTGATGTTATATTGTTCTTTATTGAGTTCCATTCATTTCGGTTACTCATACATTTGATTTCGAGTTCCGAGTAAAAAGTTATGAAACTTTCTAGTCATGTTGCATGCATTGTCTTCGTATTCGTATATCGAGTCTAATTTTTATTTTCTGGATTGAGTTTCATCGTCATCCATATCCGTGAGAGAGTTACGGTTTATAATCCGTAAACGGATTCGAATTCGGAGTTTGAAGATCGGAGAACGGAGAACGGTTGAAAAATACGAGAGGTATGTAAGAAAAAAAATGGCAAATTACCATTTGCTTCCCTTGGCCGAATTGGCGTGACCATCTCGCCAAAAATATCTCTCTGGTCACGAGATGCCCACGGAACATCTCGGTTGTTTTTTGTTTCATGAATTAAAGAGGTTTTTATTACATATATTGCATGCATATAATGTTTGGTGTGGATAATCAATCAAATCAATTGGAGTCACATGCTTGATTTTCTTTTGGTGAACTTGAATGCATCTAGCGTCAGCTCATTGCATCGAATAATTTTGAATTGATCAGCTTTTTATAGAGTGTGACGTATTCACATGAAACCTATCGTGTTATGCTTATTTTACTGCAATGCGTCGTCGTTCATTGAGCCTCTTATTGTCTCTTCGGTGAGCTCACTGCATGTGATAATTTTCTTTGAATTTTTCAAAAAACACGCGTAACCAGATGTGGTTGTTGGCGCGGCATATTTTTAGAGGTCCCTTGAATATTTTCATATATTCATTTTTTACCTGTATATTTTTGAAGAAACTTTTCAATTTTTGTTTTGGTGTTATCTCTCTCATTATAACTCAGATTGACTTAATTCAAAAACCGAAATCGAGTGTCTTAAAGAGATCTACAACCTCAAGCATTTTCAGAACCAAAGGATGTCTTGATTATTCACAGTGTTCAGATTTTCAGTTCGAGATTTCATCCTTGTTGGTAAAATCATCTTCTTAGATCTTCTTAGATCTTCTTATTGATTGATGCCTTTTGATTAAGAAGCATGACTAAGATGATTTTGATATCATTTTGTGGTTTGCTGATATTATTTTCAAGTTTAGCTAGATTTGTGATAAGTTGAGTGATTTGTGTTAAACTTGATAATCATGAAATTGTTTCTAGAAATCTTTTGTTCTTATGCTTGATTTACTATTTCTAGATTTAATTTCATTTTCTAATAACTAGGTCTACATCAATTGGTATATTCATTTTATTGATTTGGTTCTTCGTTGATACATGCTTAGGTGGTTGCCTAGATACATTTGTGATTGTTCTTTGAAAGCATAATCTAGCTATCTAGTTGCATGTCCATGGAATTTGTTAATCATCATTTTCTGTGTTGAGTGTGTTTGCTTTTTGCATTCATAATCACTTAGATGCCTTGTGATGAGGTAGAAAGTCTCGTATCTTAGAGTGATTCTTTGATTTGAGCAATTGGAAGTCTTAGCTAGAGTCGGGAGGACTTGGATAGCTAAGCAAGTGGAAGTCTCGACAAGAGGTGTGAGACCTCGGATTGTTGAGCAAGGAAATCTCAAATAGAGTCGGGAGGACTCGAATAGTTAAGCAAGAATTCTTGCCTAGGGTCGGGAGGATCCGTAAAGGTGAGCAAGGAATCTTCCTAGAGAGAAGAGGTCTTGGATAGGAAGTCGGCTTAGTAGATCACTAGGTTCAAGGGTAGAGTAACAGTGATAGCTTAGAGAGCATGTGTTGATTGCTTGAGTGTGTAACTTTTATTTGAAATAGTGGATTTGCTTTTACCGGTGGTTGTGGTATCAACCCGTGGATGTTTGCTCTTAGGAGGTTTTACCACGTAAATATCTTGTGTTGATTTTTAGCATCTTTAATACTTCACTTAGTTGATTTGTGTTGCTTGAACATTTGCTTTGTCATATATCATTTTGGATATTATACTAAGTGTTGTATAAGATTGTTTGTGTTTTTAAGGAAGATTAAAATTTGAGCATATACCTATTCACCCCCTCCCCCTCTAGGTATATTTTACACTATAATTGGTTAAGAGAATTTACAATTGGTATCAAAGATGGTGTCTAGAAGTAATTAGATAGGTCCATATTATAGTGTTCGTTGTTTTTGTGTTATGGGTGATTCTATGTTGGAAGGAGCATATAGTGCTAGACTTCCACTTTTGAATAGTGGTAACTACTCCTTTTGGAAAATTAGGATGAGAGCCTACATTAGATCCATCAATGAAATGGCATGGATGATTATTGAGGAAGGTTATGAGATACCTACCAAAAGGCAAGAAGATGGCACTATGATTTTGAAGTCTAGAGCCGAATGGACGGCTATTGAATTTGATAATGCTAAGCAGCATCATAGGGCAATGAATGCAATATTTTGTGGTGTAGATGGTACTCAATTTATCTACATCCAAAACCTTGAATCGACAAAGGAAGCATGAGATACTTTACAAACTATCAATGAGGGTACGTTGGCGGTTCGAAGGTCAAGAGTACAAATGCTTACCTCTCAATTTGAAAAGTCTTGTTATGGATGAGGATGAGAAGTTAGTCGACTTTCAAACTAGACTCTTTAATATCACCAATCAAAGTCAAACTTTGGGAGACCCATATCCACAAGAGAGAATTAATTGAAAAATCTTAAGATCTTTACCTAAGAGATTTAAAGCAAAGGTGACCGCAATTAAAGAAAGCAAGAACGTCGATCTTATGAGGGTTGATGAGCTTCTTGGGTCTCTACAAGCATATGAGCTTGGGTTCAAGCCAAGGTTTGAGGGTAAGGGAATAACACTCAAAGTGACTAATGAGAAGAGTGAAGATGATATGGTTAGTATGGTGATAGCTTTCAAGAAATTTCTAAATAACATATGTTCTAAGAGAGAGGAAGTTGATAAAAAGATCACTCTAAAAGAAATGCTAGATTGCAAGGATAAATCTAAGAAGAAGCTAATTCGATGTCTTGATTGCAATGGGATTGGATTTATTTCTACCAAGAGTGCTAATGAGAAGAAAGAGTCTAAGAAAAGCTTAGCAATGGCGGCTACTTGTAGTCATGTGAGTGATGTAAAAGAGGAAGAGGAGTCCTCAGATGGTCGGAAATATACTAGCAATTACATTGCTCGAACGACTATATATGAAGGAAGATTTGAGGATAGTGATAAAGACTCATCATGTAGTGAGGAAAGTGAATACTCTTCAAGTAATGAAGATAGTGAATGTAAGTTCCTCAGTTTTTGATTGGCTCATTTCGTTAACAACCACAAGTAGGGATTAATGTGTAAAGGTAGTTTAGGCCATCACTGCTCAAGACCTAGCTCAAGCATCAAAGGTAAAATCAATTGCTTAACTTCATTAAAGAGATTTAGAGAACACACTCACACTCATGCATTTTATTTTAATCATCTTGCTTGCATGCTTATTTGCCATTTGGAATGCCTTGTATGCCTTATTTTTAGTTGAGTGTTGAATGTATGTTTGTGCCTTGAAAAGAGATTTTTTCCACTTTACCGCGGTCTAGACCGCTCTTTGTGCAGTGCCCCCGCCGTGGCTTGCACAGCGGTGTTTGACAGAAGATGCACGCTGTGGCTACAGCGGTCTGTGCTTGTTGCATACGCCGCGGTCTCCCAAGCAGAGTTTCACAGAGGATGCATGCTGTCCAAACCGTGGTCTGTGCACACTGCATGCAATGCGTCCTACAGAGCGGTGTTTTCTAGACGATACATCGCTCTTTGTGCCGCGGTCTGGACACTTGCCTAGGCCGCGGCACGCTCAACGGTCATGACGGGAATCAGTTGCCCTTGTCCAAAATGATGCCATTTCGTGTAGGGCACAATATATATATGTTCTCTTCTCTTCTCTTTAGTCTTGTGAGTCCAAGAAGCCATTTTTACTCACCAAGCTTTTCTTTGGGAGAGAGTTTGACTCCAAGAGAGAGAGAGCTCCCAAGAATCCATTTTTACTCAACCAATCTTCAATCCATGAGCATCTAGCTTCTTCTTGCATCTTCTAAGCATGGATTCCTCTTGTTTTAATTGACTAGGTAATCTCTACATCCCCTAGAACTTGTTGTTTCATTACTAGGCCATGTTTACCTAGGAATAGCATTTATTGCTTATTGATTGTATGTTTTTATGTTTAATTGCATTTATAATATGCTTGGGTTGCTGATTGTTGGTTGAGATTTTTATTTTGTGATAGCTAGGGTTTGTGACCATTTTGCCCTTCTAGCTAAATCTCTATGCTTTGCATTTCGATTTTGTTTAGGACTCATTGATTGCATTTTGTGATTGCATTATAGTCCTTGCCATGTTTAATGACAACTTATGTTGATTGGCTCTTTGTTTGATAACTAAGATATATTGTTGCATAACTCTATCTAGTTAAGTCTCTATGAACATTCATTTAGACATTGAATTCTAGGAATTGTACTTAGTGACATTCTTAAATTCCTAGATAAGCATTTAGTGTTGCCTAGCATTACTTGTATGTTTGAATATTTTATCATATTCACTTAGGTTGTTTTTGACTCTTTATTGAGGTTAAGTCTTGTAACTAAGTGGTTAGTGCATAAGCAAATAGATCAAGAATCACTATTAAGGCCGTTGGGTAGAGTGAAAGGGTTAGTAACTGGAAGGTGTGACAGGAGGTCAACCTAGGTTTTAAACTTTTATTCAATAGTGGATTTGAGGATCTAGTGTGGCGAACATATCAGCCTGTGGTTTTTCCCTATTTGGAAGGTTTCCACGTAAATATTGTGTGTTGTTATTATTTTAAGTATAGTTGATTTTATTGAATGCTTGTTTATTCGGAGTAATTTGTGTTAATGTTGATTAATCGAGAAAAATCGGTAATTGATTCGACTAAAACCTATTCACCCCCCCTCTTGGTTATAGACACACACGTTTTAGGAAACTTTCAATTGGTATCAAAGCTGGTGTCTAGATATACTTAGATGATCCGTGCTCTGTGTGTGTCTTGCTTATGCATTCTTGTTATTTGCATCTTGAGTGGTACATTACATTTTTCATCTCATTCATTAACCCAAACACTATGAGTGAGCTTGGGATGAGCAAAGAGGGAGCATCAAGTATAAGACCACATTTTCTTAAAGGTGATAATTATGCCTCATGGAAAACGAAGATGGAGGCTTTTATTTGCCAAATAGATGACCGTGCATGGATGGCAATTGCAGATAGCTACAATTCTCCAACAATGACCACCAAAGAAGGAGATGAAGTTCCAAAGCCTAAGTCTCAATGGAGCACATAAGAATTTGAAGCTTCCAAGTGGAACAACAAGGCAATGCATGCCATCTTATGTTCCATGGATGACAATCAATACAAGGTCGTTCAAAATATTAGGCATGCAAAGGAGGCTTGGGAGATTCTACAAATGTCTCTTAAAGGAATCGAAGTGGTTAAGGACTCCAAGCTTCAAGTCCTTCAAATGCAATTTGAGACAATTCAGATGGAAGAGGACGAGTGTTTTAATGACTTCCAAGTGAAGTTGATGGACATCGTAAATCAAAGCCATCAACTAGGTGACCCATATTTGGATAGAAGGATCAAGCAAAATATCATGAGGTCACTCCCCAAGAGATTTGAGTCCAAGGTGATGGCACTGGAAGAAAATAGTAACTACAAAACTATGAAGCCGAGTGAAGTGATTGGAAGGCTTCTAGCCTATGAGTCTAGGTGGACTTATACACCTATATCTCCTAAGAAGCAAAAGAATATAGCTTTGAAGACATCCAAAGTAAAGATGGAGGAGGATGACTCAGATGAGGAGATGGCTCTTATGGTGAAGAAATTCAAGAGGTTTATGAAACTTCACAAGAATGACTCAAAGAAAAAAATTGAGCCAAGGCAAGAGAAGCCTACAAGAAAAGGCATTCAATGCTATGAATGTAGTGGGTTTGGTCATATAACCACCGAGTGTACTAATTCAAAGATGAAGAAGAAAGGAAAAGTGGTGGCTGCCTCATCAAGTGAGAGTGGAAGTGAAGAAGATTCCTTAATTGATGAAGAGGTTATTCTTAACTACACGGCTTTTGGAGCCTCTTTTATGGAAGATGTAGAAAAAGGCAACAAAGCCTTAAGTAATGACCTTGAAAAAGGAGTAGATGAAAAAGTAGCTAAGAGAGTGATAAGTGAAGCTACTTATGTTGATGATGTCATCATGGCAACAAGTGACACTAGTGATGACTCTAGTGATAAGAGTTTTTCATCTCACTCTACAAATGGAATTGTAGAGAGTATGAACCTTGAAGGGTTCATTGAGCATTTTCAAAGCTCAAGGTTGAATATGAAGAAAGAGGCTCGAAAGCTAAAGGAAGAGAACCTCAAGCTATCAACCGAAGTGACTCACTTAAGTGAGAAAGTGAAGAATGGAAGAAAAGTGGAAGAAAGCTTGAAAGAGGAGCTTAGAGAAGTTAGAGAGTTGATTGCTAAGATGACTTCGAGTACGGAGAAGCTTGACCATATGTTTGGAGTTGGCAAGAAGCCAAGTGACAAGAAAGGTCTAGGGTTTGAAGATGACTAGGAGACTTCAACTCCTATCAAGACAATATTTGTCAATAGCTTGGACTTCAAAGAACCTCTTCCTCCACTTCATCCTAAGAAGAAAATTGAACTAGGAGAGTGTTCTAGAAATGTCCAAGTCAAGATGGCATAAATAAGTCAAGCTCAAGCTCAACCATTGAGAGCACATCAAGCAAGTCTTCCTCAACTAGAATGTCATCAAGCCAAGAAGCATTTCCTGCATGCTCAACAAAGGAAGCAATCTTCTCCAACTCAACAACAAGGGAGAAGAGAATCAATACCACACCAAAGGAAAGCTCAAAGACATGGGAAAGCACCTTTATCCTTACAAAGGAATGGTATGACCTCTCATTTTATTCCTTCATGTCATTTTTATGGTATTGATGGTCATATTAGACCAAATTGCTTCAAGTACATTAACATGTGTAGAACTAAGAGCATGATTGAAAGAAAAAGGGGTAGAGCCAATATGCATGTGCCTAGGAAAGCTAGTGTTAATGATCCTAGGAGTAATATGATGATCTTGACCACTAGGAATGACAATGTGTCACGTAAGTGGATTAGAAGAGATAAACCTGTATGCCATTGTGCTAAGGTTTCACCCATAGGCTTAACTAGGTCATATGGACTTGGTAAGTCTATAGGGACTCATATCCCCTCTTGATTTGTTTTGATTGACCCCATATGGGGAGCTCAAGCAAATAGAGCAAATTGGCATTGCTTTGTGCTCAATGATAATATTTATGTTTTTTTATTAATTGCTTAAGATGTTTGGTTGTACATATTTTTTTAATAAGTGTGCAACTTTCCTTTACATGCAATCCATGTCTTATTTATGACCAAACATACATTTTTGGAATAGGAAAATTGATTTGGAAGTACATTTTGAATGACCTAGAATTGATCTCCATGACATGTTGATTCTTTATATGACATGCTTTAAAGTAATATGCATGATGAAATTGTTGAATGCTCAAAAATGAATGCAAAATTGTGTGTGAAAGCAATTATGAGACTTCAATCAATAAGGATCTTGTATCCATTTCAAGGATTTTACAATCCAAAAGTCTCTCTCCCTTTACTTGTTGAACAAAGCTACTAACATACGGGCATTCCACCCGGAAAAATTAAAAAGGGCGCAATAGTCGCTCATATCTTGTTTTGCTCGTAAAGTTTGATATAGTTGTTCTTAAAATGATTTTTATTTTACAATCTATATCTTGCTTATTCCTTGACAACGGATGAAATTGGTTGAATTCTCTTGGAAACCCTTGTCATTTTGCTTTGCCAAATACCATATTTTGATCTTGAATACAACTTGTCTTGTATGTAAAGCATTCGTTCACACTTTTTTTTAAATAAAACTCATTATTCTCTCTTCTTAATTGAGTTGCATAAATTTAGTTATATGATTATGCATATGTCTTGTGCCATAAGCTCTCCTTACTAATGCCTTCTTAAGGGGATACTCATTTGTCTATCGCATGACAAAAAGGGGGAATAGTGTGGATTTAGGGGGAGTTGAGAGTGGCCTGATTTGATGGGGAATTGTTGGAACCCAGTTCACCGGTCATGCAGCGGAATTAGGTTTTATAAAAAAAAATTATACAGATCATATCTGTATCTGGGACCAGTGAATTTTGGATCAAAATTATTTTTCGGAACTAATACATACAATATGTAAATACAGGAAATTGTAATCAACAAAAATCAGAAGAAGAAAATATTACCAACGTTTGGAGGCTCCTTTACTTTTCGATATGCTCCTGTCTGAACCAATCTTACCAACGTTTGGAGACTCCTTCTCTTTACGATGTGCTCCTGTCTGAACCACTCGATTTTCCTCGCTATCTCCGGGATCTGGTAACTGCGTGTGGGCGCGTCACGGTCTCAGGAAATTGAATGGAGGATGTAGAGAGAATTGAAGAAACTCTTTCTTCTATGTGTTTCATAAACACACAAAACATGAAACAATATATATATATATAGCTTGCTTCGTTTTTCCACGAATATATATATGTAATATCTTTGCACTGCTTCGCGAAATATATATATATAATATATGTATCACGCCTTGCTTGGTTGATAACAAAGGAAGCAATTTTTTTTTTTCACAAAACCAATATAGAAATCACGCCTGGTTGCTTCTTATAACACAAAAAATATATATATTTATATTGTTGCTATTTCACATGAATATATATATATATATCATTGTTGCTGTCCCATATCAAACCAAAAAATTACCGCTTGCTTGCTTACAAATAAATATCATATATGTTTAAGTATTTGCATCCTATGCAAATTCTTCTTTTGACTATTGTTTCATGTACACACCAATTTGCATCCAATGGTGTTATTAATTGATATATTTCTTTTAATTATCATTTTCAAATATATCTAATATATTAGAAGTGATAATAAGTATTTTAAATTTAAATTTAAATTCAAATACTTAGATAAATGATTTAGTAAAATAAAATACTCCTATTATTTTATCTTCACCTAAGTCCATATATCAACTAACACCCTCCAATTAATAGTTAATTAATAATTCATAATTATTAATATAATTAAATAATCTAATTATTTAATTAATTTAACTATTAACATTTATTAATTAAATAATCTCATTATTCAATTAATTCTCGAATAAACACGTGTCACTTTCGTAACACAATTAATTAGACAATCCAATTATTAACCGGAACAATGGTTACTTAAATCGATCGGGCTAGCAAGGGGAGCTAATGGACCCACAGTATTTTGAGCTCCAATAATCCTCAGAATCATTAATTAAACTCTTTGATTAATATTCCTTAATTATAAACTCTGGTGTTATTCTACTAAAAACCGAAGTTGCACTCTCTCAACTGCAGACGCTTTTACACAGACCGATACAACTCGGTGTCCATCGATATAGATATTACTTATGGTGTGATCCTCCACAGTAGTTCATAATTAGAGCTAGGTCATAATGTCATTTATACCCCTCTAATTACATATATCCTTTAAGTACCGTTGATTCTATAATGAACAATAAATCCTATTTCCTTATGGAATTAGGGGAGCGCTCATATTGTCCAAACCCCGAATCAACCCTTAAGGGAAATACCATCTACTTCTCACAAGAAGGAGTGGATTCCACTATTGTGTACAAACCTTCACAGCCACAAGCCAAACCGTAATCCCAACTTACGGAGCATATTGATCGGGAACAGTATCCCACCTCACCCATGGTATATCAAAGACCACGATCTAACCTGAAGGAGTCGATAAGACACTCAGGATTAAGATCACCCACATATAGCCATCGTTAGTTGATATATATGAATCTCATCGGTAAACGGATCTTGGTGAGAGATTCATATAGATCATGGCACAGTCCTATATGATCACATCATACAAGGTGCCTCCATTCCCATATATTATATGAATAATTCAGGATAGAATCATCGTACATTATGAAATAGACCGCAACTATAGATTAACCACAAATAAAGTACCCAGCTTTATTTGCTATCTATGGACTCTTTAGATTGCACGTCTCTTACTGTATCCATCTGTATATGACACTCATATATATAGTTCGAGATTACATCCGGCAATCTTGGATGTTAAATATATGCACAAGTCATAAAATAAACAACACAACATGAATGAATTGAACTTTTTCTTTTATTTATTTAATAAATCCATTTACAAATTACATCTTTAGGGCATAAACCCCAACAATCTACCACTTGCACTAAAGCATGTGAGGCATGTCTCGTAACCCTAGACCATCTAGGTGACCTAAAAACACTTTAGCCGGTAAAGTCTTCGTAAATGGATCATCATGATTGTCTTGTGAGGCTATCTTGGTGACAATCACATCTCCTCTCTACAATATCTCTCTAATGAGATGATACTTTCTCTCTATTTGCTTCCCTCTTTTATGGCTTCTTGGTTCTTTAGAATTAGCCACAACACCAGTGTTATCACAATAAAGTGTGATGGACCTATCCAGATCTGGAACAACTTCCAGATCACTCAAGAACTTACGGAGCCAAACAACCTCTTTAGCAGCTTCAAAAGTGGCTACATATTTGACTTCCATGGTGGAGTCAGCAATGCAATATTGCTTGATACTTCTCCACACAATGGCTCCACTACCCAGGGTGAATACTGATCCAGACGTGAATTTCCTAGAATCCCTGTCTGACTGAAAATCAGAATCCCTATATCCTAACGGGATCAAATCTTGCCCAGAATACACTAGCATATAGTCTCTCGTTCTCCGAAGATACTTGAGAATTGTCTTGACAATAACCCAATGATCCAATCCTGGGTTGGACTGGTATCTACTGACTACTCCCACTGTATAGCTGATGTTCGGTCTCTTGCATAACATAGCATACATAAGACTACCTACTGTTGATGCATAGGGAACACGTCTCATATCCTCAACTTCTTGAGGTGTTTTAGGACATTGTTCCTTAGACAAGTGAACTCCATGCCTGGAAGGTAAATTACCTTTCTTAAAGTTCTGCATCGAAACTCACACAAGAATCTTGTCGATATATGATGCATGAGACAGTGCTATAAGTTTGTTCTTATGATCCCTTATAAGTTGGATCCCTAGAACATAACTTGCCTCTCCCAAATCTTTCATTTGGAATTGGCTAGCCAGCCAGCCTTTTACATCAGACAACACTCCCACATCATTCCCAATGAGTAGGATATCATCTACGTATAAGGCCAAGAAAACTACTTTCTTATCAATGATGCGCTTGTAGACACAAGGCTAATCGACGTTCTGCTCGAAACCATAGGTTTTGATCACATCATCAAACCTAATGTTCCAAGATCTAGATGCTTGCTTAAGTCCATAGATGGACCTTTACAGCTTGCAAATCTTTTGCTCTTAATCTGGAGACATGAATCCCTCTGGTTGCATCATATAAATGCTCTCATCAAGATTGCCATTCAAGAATGCAGTCTTAACGTCCATTTGCCAAATTTGATAATCGAATTAGGCAGCAATGGATAATAGAAACCTAATAGACTTAAACATGGCTACTGGCTAGAAGGTCTCTTCATAATTCACCCTCTCTTTCTTGCTATAACCCTTGGCCACCAGCTTTGCCTTGAAGGTCTCTACCTTCCCGTCTCCTTCCCTCTTTCTCTTATAGATCCATTTACACCCTATGGGTTTTACCCCATCCAGTAAGTCTACAAGATCCCAAACTGAGTTAGAGTACATGGACTCCATCTTGAGATTCATGGCTTTAAGCCATTCCTCTTTATCAAGATCTTCCATTGCATTCTAAATGTCAATGGATCATCCACACTAACAGCAGAGACAACACCTTGTCCCTCACATATAACTAAATAACGTTCAGGTTGTCTCACAACCTTTTCACTACGTCTATGTGGTAGTGTATCCTGATCAGGAACCATCTAACTCTCAGATGTTTATGGATCAACAACTCTTGTTGATGAAACACTAGTCTCACCAGGCTCCAACTCATTCAATACAATCTTATAACGAGGTTTATGGTCACTAATGTAATTGTCCACAAGAAACGTTGCATTTGTCGATACAAATACTTTGTTGTCTTCAGGACTATAGAAATGTCCACCTCTGGTCTCCTTGGAGTATCCAACAAGCATGCAGATAACAGACTTGAAGTCTAGCTTTCCAGTTCTGTTCTTTAGCACGTGTGCTGGACACCCCCATATGCGAGAATGTCACAAACTATCTTTACGACCATTTCACAACTCTAGGGGAGTCTTAGAAACAGGTTTGGATGGCACCACATTTAAAATGTATGCCGCTGTTTGTAACGCATATCCCCAAAAGAAATTTGGTAATTATGAGAAACTAATCATAGATCTCACCATTTCCATCAGGGTTTGATTTCTCCTCTCCGCTACACCATTATGTTGAGGTGTACCGGGAGCTGTGAGTTGGGAAACTATCCCATGCTCAACCATAAGTCTTCAAACTCTTGGTCAATGTACTCACCTCCACGATTCGATCGCAGTGACTTGGTAGTCTTACCTAATTGATTCTCAACTTCAGCTTGAAATTCTTTGAACATTTCAAATATTTTCGGCTTCTGTTACATTAGGTAAACATATCCGTATCTTGAGTAGTCATATATAAACGTGACATAATACTCATAACCACCCCTAGCTTTAACATTCATCGGTTCGTAGACGTCTGTATGTATAAGCTCTAGCGGTTCTTTAGCTCTAAGCCCTTTTCTAGTAAAAGGTCTCTTAGTCATCTTACCTTCCAAACAAGATTCGCAGACAGGTAAGGTGTCAACCTTTAACTCACTTAAAGGTTCGCTTTTTACTAGTCTGACTATCCGGTCAAAGTTGATATGACCAAGCCTTAGATGCCAGAGATACGTGTCATTATTTGGAGAAATATTATGTCGTTTAGTTTTTGGTTTTTCAACCTTAAACATTTCGGTGTTGAGCAGAGTAGTATGTATTAACGGTCTTAACACATACAAATTGTTTTCATTAATTCCTGAACAAATATTCAGATCATTCTTTCTAATAATAACAGACTTATTATTAAAAGAAACAAAATATTTTTGTTCTAACAACTTAGAAACAGAAATCAAATTCCGTGTAAATTCAGGAATATAAAATACATTGTCTAACAATATATAATTATTACAAAAACGTAATCTAATTACGCCCACTGCTCGTGCCGAAACGACATCCCCTGACTCCACATGCATTGAGAAAGCTTGCTCCTCTAGCTGTGTCCAAGAATCAGTCCATTGTAAAGAAGAACAAACATGGTTAGTGGCCCCCGAATCAACTATCCAGGGTGAAGAATAATCTTCTACTAAACACGACTCAAGAACAAGTAAATCATATTTACTTTTCTTGGACTTCTTCTTGCTTTGGGCTTTCTTAGGTTTGGGCTTACCCTTCGCTTGTATGCCTCTCGAACATTTCGTGTGGCATTAGCAGCAGACGCTGGAGGACATTCTTCCGTAAGCACAAACTTGAGGTCTTTGGTGACCAATATTGTATTAATTTTAAGTTTCCACTTAGTGTAGTTATCACCAGTTAATATGTCTTTTAATAGAATTTGAAGTAATGCATAAGACATTATTGCTGAAATAAATAAAACATTCATTCAGTCATTTATTTAAAACAAGTGCGAGTGCTTTGGAATAAATTTAAACATGATGAATGCACATGTTTAACGAACTAGAACTACCCTAAAACTAGTTACTATACTACGAAAATCCAACATACCACAAAGAAGTGCCGCCTTAGGGTCGGTCAAGTCTTTGCATGTTGGACCGAGACACTCTCAATCAAATGATATTCTAGAATAACTCTTATTCCGTATCATTCAACCATCGTTCATTCAGTCAGGTTTTTAATTAACAAACTTAATCAAAACCTTCATGAGTGTAACCCACCATTTCAGATCTCACGAGCTTAACTCGAGAATTGCCGCCTTAGGGTCGGTCAATCCCGAAATACCCTCAGAAATCCTATCCATTAGGAAGTCAACCTTGGTATTGACCTTTGTGGAAACCCTCCTTAGGGAGGACGAAAGCAAAACCGTCACGAGGCCCCACTCGGATCTCACGGTGTTGAACTAATGATGGAGACTGCGGGATATATATATCATATATCCCTCTCCCACTCACTATTTTAAAATTAGGGTTTTCTATTAACCGTTAATGCACCTAGATTCTACAGGATTAAACGACTAACTTTAATCAAGTTATCTAGTGCATTAACTAATTAGAAACAAATTCTAATTAACTAATAAATTATTAATGATTTTTAACAATTAAAAATATAATCTATTAGTGAATAATCTAAGCCTTTGCAAACTATTTACTAGGGTTAGATTATTTTGTTAGTGTTTACCAAATTTTAACTATTAAAACTCTAACACTTTATTCGGATAATTTATTATTAGGTAATTAATCATATTAATCCTAATTACAATAAATGACCCTATTAATCTAACTTATTAAACTCTTTAATAACTAGATTAATATTAATGAGAATTACCAAGTTTTCTAACCATTAAAAACTAATCTCATTATTCATAGCCAATTATGTATATTGCCCATTTTAATCACATTAAAAAAAATACATAAAATATTAGGCTATGATTCATGTATGACATATCAAATATATTTGTGTAGGCACATCTAATATAAATGACATACGTATGCATGACAATGCTTTTATCATCACATAATATAAAGTATACATGAATTGACCAAGTACTGTGGATTATTCAACCTAAAAAATTGGAATCTAAAATTACAAGAAAAAAATCCCAAGGCATTCCTTGGTCTTCTTGTAATTTCCGAGTCTTCCAGTCTCTTCAGGTCACTCTGATTCATCTCATGAATTCGAAACAGGAAATCTGCACGGAACGCACTAGGCAACACTTGCCAACGGAACCGTGCGTGAACAGTACCATGTGAACAGTGCCGGTTAACAGTACGGTGAATAGTACTATGAACAGTGTGGTGAACAGTGTTGGTCGTGAACATTGTCCATGAACAGTAATGTCGTGAACAGTACGTCGTGAACAGTACCCCCGGTGAACAGTATGCCGCCGTGAACAATACCGACGTTGCGCGCGTTTCCAGTTCTTCGTTTACAGGTTACATTTTTTTTTATTTACAATACAATAACAGTAAAATAAATAAAATAAAAATTATACAACCCATAAACCCTAAAATCCACAGTACCATAAAAAATTACGATCAACCATGTTTAAATTAAACAATTTAATTATAAACATTTATACAATCAAAAAGATGGTGCCTACACATTCATACATACAGGGGCATCGAAAACAATGTCCTGTTCCAAAAAATATATTGCCTCTGATACCAATTGTTGGAACCCTGTTCACCGGTCACGCAGCGGAACTAAGTTTTATAAAAAAATTTATACAGATCATATCTGTATCTGGGACCAGTGAATTTTGGATCGTAATTATTTTTCGGAACTAATACATACAATATGTAAATACAGGAAATTGTAATCAACAAAAATCAGAAGAAGAAAATCTTACCAATGTTTGGAGGCTCCTTCAATTTTCGATATGCTCCTGTCTGAACCAATCTTACCAACGTTTAGAGACTCCTTCTTTTTACGATGTGCTCCTGTCTGAACCACTCGATCTTCCTCGCTATCTCCCGGATCTGGTAACTGCGTGTGGGTGCTTCACGGTCTTAGGAACTTAAATGGAGGATGTAGACAGAATTGAAGAAACTTTTTCTTCTATGTGTTTCAAAAACACACAAAACATAAAATAATATATATATCTATAGCTTGCTTCGTTTTTCCACGAATATATATACATATATATATATATATATAATATCTTTGCACTGCTTCTCAATATATATATATATATATATATATATATATATATATAATACGTATCGCGCCTTGCTTGGTTGATAACAAAGGAAGCAATTTTTTTTTTCACAAAACCAATATAGAAATCACACCTGCTTGCTTCTTATATAACAAAAAATACATATATTTATATTGTTGCTATTTCACACGAATAAATATATATATATATATATATCACTGTTGCTGTCCCATATCAAACCAAAAAAATACCGCTTGCTTGCTTACAAATATATATCATATATGTATTAAGTATTTGCATCCTATGTAAATTTTTCTTTTGACTATTGTTTCATGTACACACCAATTTGCATCCAATGCAATCTCTTGTGTTATTAATTGATATATTTCTTTTAATAATCCTTTTCAAATATATATAATATATTAAAAGGGATAATAAGTATTTTAAATTTAAATTTAAATTCAAATACTTAGATAAATGATTTAGTAAAATAAAATAATCCTATTATTTTATCTTCACCTAAGTCCATATATCAACTAACACCCTCCAATTAATAGTTAATTAATAATTCATAATTATTAATATAATTAAATAATCTAATTATTTAATTAATTTAACTATTAACATTTATTAATTAAATAATCTCATTATTCAATTAATTCCCGAATAAACACGTGTCACTTTAGTAACATAATTAATTGGACAATCCAATTAATTAACCGTGACCCTTGTTACCTAAATCGATCGGACTAGCAAGGGACCTAATGGACCCACAGTATTTTGAGCTCCAATAATCCTCGGAATCATTAATTAAACTCTTTAATTAATATTCCTTGATTATTAACTCCGGTGTTATTCCACTAAAAACCCGAAGCTGCACTCTCTCAACTGCAGACGCTTTTACACAGACCGATACAACTCGGTGTCCATCGATATAGCTATTACAAATGGTGTGATCCTCCACAGTAGTTCATAATTAGAGCTAGATCATAATGTCCGTTATACCCCTCTAATTACATATATCATTTAAGTACCGTTGATTCTATAATGAACAATAAATCCTATTTCCTTAGGGAATTAGGAGAACGCTCATATTGTCCAAGCCCCGAATCAACCCTTAAGGGAACTACCATCTACTTCTTACAAGAAAGAGTGGATTCCACTATTGTGTACAAACCATCACAGCCACAAGCCAAACCGTAATCCCAACATACGGAGCATATTGATCTGGAACAGCCTTTGACCTCACCCACGTTATATCAAAGACCACGATCTAACCTGAAGGAGTCGATAAGACACTCAGGATTAAGATCACCCACATATAGCCATCGTTAGTTGATATATATGAATCTCATCGGTAAACGGATCTTGGTGAGAGATTCATATAGATCATGGCCCAGTCCTATGTATAGAATCATCGTACCTTACGGAATAGATCGCAGCTATAGATTAACCATAAATAAAGTACCCAGCTTTATTTGCTATCTATGGACTCCTTAGATTGCACGTCTCTTACTGTATCCATATGTATATGACACTCATATACACAGTTTGAGATTACATCCGGCAATCTTGGATGTTAAATATATGCACAAGTCATAAAATAAACAACACAACATGAATGAATTGAAATTTTTCTTTTATTTATTTAATAAATCCATTTACAAATTACATCTTTAGGGCATAAACCCCAACAGTTGAGAGTTGCATATATGGGGAGTTTTATTCGTTGAAGGGGAGTTAACCTATTTAGGGGAAGTATTTGCATTTGCATTGTTGATGCATGTTGCTTGTTTCTATTGTATGCAAATTGCTCTTGTTTTTTATGTCTTTGATCATCTCACATACACTTGTCTTGGAAAGTGTAGTTATTTTGTTTTGTAGGGATATTGATTCTACAAGAGATGGATGACTTGAAGATCTAGTTATTAGGCATCTCTTTGTAATGTAGAAAAACTTTGTTGACCCCTGTTTTTTTGTTTAGTTTATTTGTGAAGATGAATTGTGAGTGGTGGTTTTGTCATGAAATAGCCAAAGGGGGAGATTGTAAGTTCCTCAGTTTTTGATTGGCTCATTTCGTTGACAACCGCATTTGGGGATTAATGTGTAAGGGTAGTTTAGGCCATCACTGCTCAAGACCTAGCTCATGCATCAAAGGTAAAATCACTTGCTTAACTTCATTGAAGAGATTTAATGCACACACTCACACTCATGCATTTTATTTTAATTATCTTGCTTGCATGCTTATTTGCCATTTTGAGTGCCTTGTGTGCCTTATTTTTATGAGTGTTGAATGTATGTTTGTGCCTTGAAAAGAGGATTTTTTCCTCTTTACCGCAGTCTAGACCGCTCTCGGTGCAGTGCCCCCTCCGCGGTCTGCACAATGGTGTTTGACAGAGGATGCACGCTGTGGCTACCGCAGTATGTGCTTGTTGCATACGCCGCGGTCTCCCAAGCAGAGTTTCACAGAGGATGCATGCTGTCTAGATCGTGATCTGTGCACGTTGCATGCACAACGTCCTACAGAGCGGTGTTGTCCAGACGATACATCGCTCTCTTTACCACTCTCTGGACACTTGCCTAGGCCGCGACACGCTCAACGGTCATGACGGGAATCAGTTTCCCTTATCCAAAATGATGCCATTTCATGTAGGGCACATTATATATATGTTATCTTCTCTTCTCTTTAGTCTTGTGAGTCCAAGAAGCCATTTTTACTCACCAAGCTTTTCTTTGAGAGAGAGTTTGACTCCAAGAGAGAGAAAGCTCCCAAGAATCCATTTTTACTCAACCAATCTTCAATCCATGAGCATCTAGCTTCTTCTTGCATCTTCTAAGCATGGATTCCTCTTGTTTTAATTGACTAGGTAATCTTTACATCCCCTAGAACTTGTTGTTTCATTACTAGGCCATGTTTACCTAGGAATAGCATTTATTGCTTATTGATTGTATGTTTTTATGTTTAATTGCATTTATAATATGCTTGGGTTGCTGATTGTTGGTTGAGATTTTTATTTTGTGATAGCTAGGGTTTGTGACCATTTTGCCCTTCTAGCTAAATCTCTATGCTTTGCATTTCGATTTTGTTTAGGACTCATTGATTGCATTTTGTGATTGCATTATAGTCCTTGCCATGTTTAATGACAACTTATGTTGATTGGCTCTTTGTTTGATAACTAAGATATATTGTTGCATAACTATATCTAGTTAAGTCTCTATGAACATTCATTTAGACATTGAATTCTAGGAATTGTACTTAGTGACATTCTTAAATTCCTAGATAAGCATTTAGTGTTGCCTAGCATTACTTGCATGTTTGAATATTTTATCATATTCACTTAGGTTGTTTTTGACTCTTTATTGAGGTTAAGTCTTGTAACTAAGTGGTTAGTACATAAGCAAATAGATCAAAAATCACTATTAAGGCCGTTGGGTAGAGTGAGAGGGTTAGTAACTGGAAGGTGTGACAGGAGGTCAACCTAGGTTTTAAACTTTTATTCAATAGTGGATTTGAGGATCTAGTGTGGCGAACATATCAGCCTGTGGTTTTTCCTTATTTGGAAGGTTTCCACGTAAATATTATGTGTTGTTATTATTTTAAGTATAGTTGATTTTATTGAATGCTTGTTTATTCGGGGTAATTTGTGTTAATGTTGATTAATCGAGAAAAATCGGTAATTGATTCGACTAAAACCTATTCACCCCCCCTCTAGGTTATAGACACACACGTTTTAGGGAACTTTCAGTGAATTCTCCTCAAATCATGATGAAACAAATTTAAATGACAAGATCTTTCAACTAACAAGTGAAAATGTCAAGAAGAATGATGAGAACAATAAGTTGAAGTTGATCAATGCCAATTTAGTGGTGATAATCAAAGCTCTTGAAAATGAGAAGAATATGTCTTTGAAGAAGATAAGCAAGTAAAGTGAAGTCACTAAGGAGCATAAAGAAACCATTGAAAAATGTTTTTCAAGGATAGAAGAAAGTGCTCAAGAGCTAGATGATTTAAAAGAAGACTTTACTATGAGGTTGTTCATCAAGGAAGAAAAGAATAAGCAAATAGAGAATAAAGAGCTTAAAGATAAAATCCTTAGTCTAGAGAATAACTTGAAAGATAGTAATAAAAGACTAGGAATTTTGAAACAAGAAGTTAAGCAAAGAGATTATTCTCTTGATCGTGCTCAAAGACTTGAAAATGTGCTTAGAGTCAAAATTAGTAAGCATGAGTGTCAAGAGAAGATGTTTAGTGATAAGCTTGATGAGGCTAACAAGATGATAGGTAAGATGTCATCTAGTTCTAGTAAAGTAGAAACTCTCATCAAGATTGGTAAGCATCCTAGTGACAAAAAAGGATTAAGTTATGTGAATGAAAAGGTTACACCTTCATCTAACAACTCTACTTTTGTTAAAGCAAGTGGTAAAGTGAATGTAGGTACTCTCTCTAACGGTGAAGCTATGGATGTAACCGGAGGTGCCTCAACATCAACAAGGAACAACAAAGGAAAATCTCAACAAGGTCACAGACAAAAATCATCATTTTCTCATGCAAAAGACAAAGAATCACGGAATGGACATCAAAGAGGTAACAATGTGAGAAGGTATACTACTTCAAATGCTCAAGCTAAAGGTAACCCTCTCAAATTTGTACCTATTTGCTAATTTTGTAACATGGTAAGACATATAAGACCTAGATGCTATGAATACATTTGTAAATGCAAATATGAGAATGATTTGTATGATATGTCTTTGATGAATGGTCCTAGGCAATCATCCATGTATGGATCTAGATCTAGACCTAGGAAGTCCTTGGAAAAGCATGTTGAGAAAAATATTGTTGATGACTTGCTTGTGAAAACACATGTTGTGCCTCATACTACTATGCATAAAAAGGTTGATAATGCTTTGTTTGACTTGTTTGAAAATGTGACTAATAAAGTCTATTTGCATGAAAGTAAGCCAAAGAATAAGTCAAAGCATGTTGTTAGTAGTAATGAGAAGCATGGTGTTAAGAAAATTTGGATTAGAAAAGGCTCAAATACTATTTCTTCCAAAACCAAAGACAAAGACAAGAAGAGCTATGGAATTTCTCAACCAACTTCTCAACCAAAGCATGCACACTCAAAAGGTAATTTTTCTAAATTCATTCCGGTTTGTCATTATTGCAATGTGATTGGTCACATTAGACCTAGATCTTATGAATATATTAGGCAATGCAAACTAGGAAATAATATGCATGCTAGTTGAACAAATCTTCTTTGAAAGATTCTAAACATGATAATATTTTTGATACTTTGAAAAATATGCATATTGATCATGATCATGTGAAGAAACTTAATAGGAAAGTGTGGATGAAGAAGCATGATGTGAAACATGTTCCTAGTCATTATTCTAAATATGTTAATAGTGATAAAACATTGAATGTTGTGCATAATAATAGTAAACATGTGAAGAAGAATGTCAAGAAGATTTGTATGGATGAGAATGTGAAAAAGCATGATGGTCATATATCTTGTATTGATGAAATATTTGTGCGTGGCAATAACAATGAGTTTAAAATGAGTGATATTTCATGAAAAAGATAGTTGATGATTTATCTTCTAGATTTCATATTGCCATGAGTAATGATCATGATGTTATTTGTGTTGGTTCACTTAAGACCAATATGGTCAAAGGTGAGTGCTCTCATACTTGATTGAGTAGCAAATATAAGAATATTTTTTTTCTTGTTTGATAAGAGTTCTAAGTTTGATGCTTGACTAAGCCATTTGTAATATGCTCGATTTACTATTCAAACTTGGTGTCTCTATTCAATACAGGGACTTAATATTCTCATACTTTTACTATGATGGTCAAAATTTGTTGGTTGACTTTAGAGAAGTCCAATTTTGAAATCTATTTGGTGTAATTTGTTAAGACTTTTGGAGAAAGTCATTTTATATGTTTGTTTGAGTTGAGATGTTTAGTCTTTAACCTCTTGGAAAGACACACCAACAACTTGTTGTCATGAGGACAAACAAACCAAGAGAGCTCATAAAAAAGGTGAAGGCTTTACATTGATGAAAAAGCTTGCTAAGGTATATCTCTACTCTAAAGCTTGCTTTCTTGATTCATCTTTTTAGCTCTATGTGTGCATTACATCATGTAGCATGTCATATTAGAGAACTAGTATAGCTTTCATATGGTTCTTGGTGACATTTGCTATCTAAAGATCATTTAGTGATTTGTTAACAATGATCTTATATATGATGTGTGAAATGCTTGTTTGATTGATGAGTGGCATACTCTTGAAAAATATGAGCTTCATATTCAACGAAAGCTACTCTATTGAGAAGTAAAGATCTTAAGTAAGTCTCTTTGTATTGCTTTTAGATCATGTGCTTTTAAGCTTAAAAAAAATTGGTTTTCAAAAGTGCACACTTTGCTTCTCTAATATGTTTAGTTTGAGTAAGTTAAGTTTGAAGATATGTGAGTTATGGATGCACCTTGAAGTCTTTTGACTAGTACATTTAAAATGACCTATAGTTAGTATCCATTTTGTTTCGGCAACTATATAGAACTCAACGAGCACCTTCATGGAAAGGGCTACACCATTGTGATGAGTGAAAGCCGTCATGAAGTGTATATTTTTATGTATTAAAAAAAAATCAAAGAAGTGTTGAAAAAAATTATTAAAAAAAAAAATCTTTGATTCAAAGCCTAAAAAGAAATGGAGGAAGGCTCAAAGAAGTATAGTTGAAAATTGTGATTGCTTGGGTTGAAAAAAAGAAATGGGATTACGAGCCACATGTACACACATGCTCATATGTTGAAATCTATTCTCTTAAAAACAAACTTTTCCGGATGATAATCGGTTTGACCTTTTATGGAAAAGCTTAGTATGAATAGATGTTGATATGGTTTGCATGTTGATGATCCAATTACTCCTTTATATATGTTTGAAGCAAATCCACACACATTTATTTTGCTTACAAGTGAATTTGATTTGCTAGAAATTTTAGATGAATTATGAGAGAGATTGAAAATCTTGGTGTATCTCTCATAATTTGTGGAGCTTATTTTGTTTAATTTCTTTAAAATTGCTTGATTGTGTGATTATGTGGATATCATTGTGAATAATATCCTATCTAAATCTTAGATAGAGCACTTATCAAGGGGGAGCATAGTATGCTAGACTTTGTTCTCTTTTATGATAAGTTCACATGATTTTATTTAGATAAAAACATGACATACTTGAACAATGAAAATGCATGTTACTTATCTCATATATTTGCTTCGCTCCCTTATTAATCCCTTGTTTGTCTCTTTGACTATTCCTTGACAAAAAGGGGTCGAAATGTATACCTCACCATGTGTGGAAATGTGTGGAAGAAATGTACCTCTTTGTGGATTATTGACATTCTTGTATTAAGGGGGAGTAAAGAATTCTTGTATTTTGAGGTTAAGGAACTAAAGGGAGTGCTTTGAAGTGAACTTAATATGAGATAAATGATTTCTTGTTTGATTTTTATGATATATCTCACCAATCTTCTTTGTAGAAGATCTCTTTTTTGTTTGGTTGTGCTTATCTCACAGGTGCCTTGATAATTAAAGAGGAGAATCTTGAAGACTCATGAAGACTTGAAGATATGTTAGTTTAAGGTTCTCATTGTAATGTGAGGATGTGAGAATGCAATCAACTATGAGTGATCATTGTATGGTGAGGTTGAGGTTTTGTCATGGAATAGCCAAAAGGGGGAGATTGTTAGGTTTTAGATTTGTGTTGGCTTGATTCCATAACAAAACGCTCTTTGTTTGTATTGCTTAGTTGCTTAGGTGGTTCGTGATTAGATCGGGCTTCAAAGATGGAAAGCGACTTCGCATGCAAAGTTCGTCTTCAAGAGGATATATGCTTACTTGGATGCTAAGGTATCAAGATTCTTCCTCCTCTTGCAAGGCGTAGGCACACACACAATTCATTCATTTGTGTCCCTACATCGTTGTGCACCATTATAGGCACACACATACAATTCATTCATATGTGTCTCTGCATCGTTGTGCACCATGTATAACACATTCATACACTTGAAAATGAATGTTCATGCATTGTTATGAAAAATAACATGTTTTGAAAAAATGCATGATTGGAGACTATATCTATGTAGTTTGCATTCTTGTGTGAAATGTGTTTGTATGTATTTATATTTGTATAACATGGATATTGGACTTGAATTTAATGTTATATTGTTCATTATTGAGTTCTGGTCATTTTGGTTACTCATACATTTGATTCCGAGTTCCGAGTAAAAAGTTATGAAACTTTCCAGTCATGTTGCATGCATTGTCTTCGTATTCGTATATCGAGTAGAATTTTTATTCTATGGGTTGAGTTTCATAGTCATCCATGTCCGTGAGAGAGTTACGGTTTATAATCCGTAAACGGATTCGAATTCGGAAGTTGGAGTTCAGAGTTCGGAGACCGGAGAACGGTCGTAGAATACGAGAGGTATGTAAAAAAAAAAATTGGCAAATTACCATTTGCTCCCCTTGGCCGAATTGGCGCGTGACCATCTCGCCAAAAATATCTCTCTGGTCACGAGATGCCCACGGCACATCTCGGTTGTTTTTTGTTTCATGAATTAAAGAGGTTTTTATTACATATATTGCACGCATATAATGTTTGGTGTGGATGGTCAATCAAATCAATTGGAGTCAAATGCTTGATTTTCTATTAGTGAACTTGAATGCTTCTAGCGTGAGCTCATTGCGTGGAAATATTTTTAATTGATCAGTTTTTTATAGAATGTGACGTATTCACGTGAAACCTATTGTGTTATGCTTCTTTTGTTGCAATGCGCCGTCGTTCATTGAGCCTCTTACTGTCTCTTCTGTGAGCTCACTGCATGTGATAATTTTCTTTGAAATTTTCAAAAAACGCGCGTAACCAGATGTGGTTGTTGGCGGGGCATATTTTGAGAGGTCTCTTGAATATTTCCATATATTCATTTTTGACCTATATATTTTTGAAGAAACTTTTCAATTTTTGTTTTGGTGATCTCTCTCTCATTATAACTCGGATTGACTTAATTCAAAAACCAAAATCAAGTGTCTTGAAGAGATGTACAAACCCCAAGCATTTTCAGAACCAAAGGATGTCTTGATTATTCACAGTGTTCAGATTTTCAGTTCGAGATTTCATCATTGTTGGTAAAATCATCTTCTTCTTAGTTTTCTTCTTAGATCTTCTTCTTGATTGATTCCTTTTGATTAAGAAGCATGACTAAGATGATTTTGATATCATTTTGTGGTTTGTTGATTTGATTTTCAAGTTTAGCTAGATTTGTGATAAGTTGAGTGATTTGTGCTAAACTTGATAATTATGAAATTGTTTCAAGAAATCTTTTGTTCTTATGCTTGATTGACTATTTCTAGATTTAATTTCATTTTCTAAGAACTAGGTCTACATCAATTGGTATATTCATTTCATTGATTTGGTTCTTAGTTGATAACATGCTTAGATTGCCTAGATACATTTGTGATTGTTCTTTGAAAGCATAATCTAACTATCTAGTTGCATGTCCATAGAATTTGTTGATCATCATTTTCTATGTTGAGTGCTTATTTGCGTTTTGCATTCATGATAACTTAGATGTCTTGTGATGAGGTAGAAAGTCTCATATCTTAGAGTGATTCTTTGATTTGAGCAATTGGAAGTCTTAGCTAGAGTCGGGAGGACTTGGATAGCTAAGCAAGTGGAAGTCTCGACAAGAGGTGTGAGACCTCGGATTGTTGAGCAAGGAAGTCTCAACTAGAGTCGGGAGGACTCGAATAGTTTACCACGTAAATATCTTGTGTTGATTTTTAGCATCTTTAATTTCTTCACTTAGTTGATTTGTGTTGTTTGAACATTTTCTTTGTCATATATCATTTTGGATATTATACTAAGTGTTGTATAAGATTGCTTGTGTTTTTAAAGAAGATTAAAATTTGAGCATATACCTATTCACCCCCCCTCTATGTATATTTTTTACTATAATTAGTTAAGCGAATTTACAGTAGAAGACTTACGTAGGATGCACTGTTGAAAATATTTTAATGACGATCTGTTGGAGAACCATTCCTGAAGCGGCTCTAATAATCATCCCCAATGAAGGCCCGGCTGGAGGACATCGTCCTTCGCATATCCTGGAGAGTGGGATAAGAACGGTCTCCCGAGGATTCTGCCTTTGCGTCTTCAACCTTAGGAGGTAAAGAATCCCTGTTTAGGTTTGAAATTTCCATTTTTCCCACAGGCGCTTCCACTTGAACACTTGGGGAAACTCTAACCTTGGTATCATCATCACTTGACTCAATAAATGATACCACTCGAGGGACTTTATGAGGACGAGCGGGAGAGCCAGCCATCTTCCTTTTCTCAGCCTGGGTACGATGGAAGCTGAGGTCAGCCGTAGGATCTTCCTGATCATCAACATCTTGGAAGGATCCGAAAAGACCAGGATCAAGATTTACTTGTTCATTTGAGGGTTTTCTAATTCCATCTCCATCCCCGACAACAAACTACTCGACATGAACCTCATCAATCGGGGAGTTTGGCTCACCAGACACCTCACCACTAAGACGACCTCCTTGCCCGCCTTCATCCTCAAAAAACCTCTGGGCATTGGTAGTTCCAACAGGGCCACTCGGATCGCTTGACTCCTCCATGGATGGCTGAATGACCTCTTTAGAAACATACTCAGGAATGATGCTAGGAATTTGATCAGCCTCGTCAAACTCTTCTTCTGATTCACCAGGTGGAGCAATTCCTTCATTGTTTTGGCGAAAAGCTTCTTTTTGGCTCGCCTGAATGATCGATTTCACCTGGCGAGCTTGGACGTCGTAGATGATGTCCGAGTCATACGCTGCACAAGTTAGAGAAGAAAAACCAAGTTGGAAATAATAATGTAGAAGCAAAATATAAATGAGAAAATTCTACTTACATCGCCTACGATAATCTGAAATTTGATTAAAGAAGCCAAGGTCAATCATTTTCTTCTCATTAAAAAAATAGGACTCACTCCTTTTTTCCAAGTTACGCACAGCCGCCCAAGCAAGTCTAGTCAACTCAGTGTCAGTGAAAATAAGTTTCTTCTTATTCCAGACGTCAGGAGAACAGAAAAAATGGGGAACCCTTAGCACCTCCTGATTTTTCCCAGTTGAGAGATTGACCACAAGTCTCAAGTTTCCCTTGGTAAAAAACCAGCTATTTTTCCAATTCTTGTTCGAGGTAGGAAATCCCCACACAAAGCCTCTCTTTTTGGCATCAGAAGAAATATCAACTCCCTGGTTCACTTTCGTTCCCCCAGGGACCCAACAATTTGGCAGGTTGGACATAAGAAAATAAGTTTCATTCAGACCAGATTGCCTTAGTGTGAAAAAATACCTGATTTCATGAGGTTAGGGTGGCGACAAGTTCATCCGACTCCATATGTGCCACATACACATTAGTATTCTATAGTTATGTAAGGAAAATCGGTTCAAAATGTAGCGGAAGCGTGAGAAATAAGAAAATTAGGGTTTGCGTATAAATAAAAATTTTCCCTTTTAATAACAAGAACCTTAACCCTAGATTAATTAATGTATATAAAAAGTATCGTACCTTTTTTTTTCGTGACGATTGAACTAGCGTCGAATTGAATCTGTAAGATCTTCCAATTCAATCATGAACGTGAATCACCTACGAGTGTGGGCTTTATTTCTTTAAATTGTATACCTGAGGATGGAAACAAACAAAATCTTCTTCTTTGTTAGTCACAATAATCCTCCAAGAGAAAAAACCAAGAACGTCCGGTCACTTGTGAATTATCAATCCTTTTGATCGAAACTTGCTTGAACCTTGATTCGATGTTGTAAACAAAACCCTTTTGATGTAAAGGATACTAGTGTACTATCAAAAACAAAAACGTTCCCCCTTTTCTCTATTCTTGGTAGAATTCTTCACATGATGAGTTGGACGAAGTTTTTTTTTATAACAATAAAAAACAACTTCTCACACCAAAAATTTTATGCTTGGTCGAAATTTACAAGTATATATATATATAGGAGACCAAATCCTCTCCCAAAAAGGATTTGCTTGGTCGACAAGAATCATTTCCATAGGTGGATTTACTTGGTGGTTAAGAATTCTTTTCTAAAAGGAATTCTATCCTACACCAAGACTTCTAATCCAACTCAATAGTGTATTTGTCACCATATTAAAGACTTCCTAATTTGATTAGATAAATCATTCATTTTATTTATCTACTTATCAAATATAGTCTTTAATATTAATTATACTACCTACAATAGTATAATATTAGGAGACCATCTCCTAATAGAAAAAGATTTTGACTTTTAATTAAATAATTAATTAATCAACAAATTAATTTCCATTTAATTGAATAATAAAAGAAAAATAATATAATTAAGCTATTCTAAATAGTCTTGCAGCCCAACACATATATATGGGCCATATATTATTTTTCTTATTTTATTAAATCCGTTGGACCTTAATAAAAAGTCCACATGTGAACTAGACCTATTCTTACAAAAAGAAACAAGTTCACATGCCTTAATACAATTCTAGATGGACCCCTTAATTGGTCCGGCAGAATATATTAAGTGATCCATGCAAGTTCGTGTGGATTGGGGATCTTGGCGGGCAATCTAAATTTAAGCTCCAATAGACACAACCCAATCACAATCAACAAATGATTCACTTAGGTCTGATATATTTAATTTTAGTTCATTCCACTAAAGAACTAAAATTGAACTCTTAAATAAAGATAGAATAAGTTGATGTTACTCACTCATACCCTAGATAACTTTATTGGAGAAAGTGTATCCTCGTGAAGAATACCAGTAATCGCCAAGAGCTCATAGACCATCTATAGCTCTCCAAGTTACCATATTTACTCATATGACCACATTTAGAACTTGGATATTTTGACTTGTCCAGAAGTCATGTTTCAATAGACACTATTGAAAACTTAACGTTAAGATTTAATATCCAATACCTTAAAACATCCATATGATGATATTCTACTCTCATTTAATAAATGGAGCCACGATGTATATATCTATAAATGAAGTCCTCTATCGATTAACAAATGAATACCACCAAACTATCGAGGATAGACTATGCTATATAATTGTACTCACTGATAGCTCAAATGATAATACTTACAACCATAAGTCCATCATTTATCTCGGGATTGAGATAGACTCTCCGATTGTCTTCAAATGAATACTTTTATCCACATACGGTTCTAGATAAAATATTTCATAGTGATCCAATTCATTGCACCCAGTGCACTAGATTCTTTCACCCAAAGACACCACACTTTGATGATTTTAGACTCATCATAACACATTTGATCCCACTCAAATGCTAACAAAAAAATCTACAACTTTAACAAGATAAAGGCGCGCAACCTTTTATCTTAAGTTGTGAATATTATTCAAGCTAACTAAAGAATTGTGTCTACCTCATACATATCTAGATGTATGAACAATTCTTCTTTTCTTATAGTCTTTTGACTTGACGATTATTTACTTTTGACAATTATAATAATTAAACTATAAATGCTATAAGATTTGTTAAACTAGAAATCACTTTATTAATATGAAAAGATTGTCAAATACAATATTACACTCTTGCTATCGAGCATAATCCCAACAATCTCCCACTTGCTCTATAGCAAATGTGTTATATTTCTCATCCCCATGTTCTCTAGATGCCCATCAAAACTCTTTTGTGGAAAAGCCTTTATCAAAGGATCTGCTAGATTATCTGCTGACGGGATCTAGGTAATCATCACGTCACCCCTATGCACAATTTCCCTTAGAATGTGATACTTTCTTTCATTGTGTCTCCCGCTCTTACGAATTCTTGGTTCTCTCGAATTAGCCACTGCTCCGCTATTGTCACAATAGATAGTGATCTACTTATTCGCATCAGGAATCACTTCCAAGTCAATCAAGAATTGGTGGAGCCAGACAGCCTCACAAGGTGCAACATACTCAGCTTCCATGGTGGAATCGGCAATACAAGATTGCTTGATACTTCTCCATATGATAGCCCCTCCTCCAATAGTAAACACAGATCCTGATGTTGATCTCCTTCATTTAGAATCTGACTAAAAATCAGAATCTGTATACCCAATGGGAATCAAATCTTTTCTAGAATATACAAGCATATAATCTCTCGTTCTCTTGAGATACTTGAAAATATGCTTGACTGCCGTTCAGTGATCAGGACCGGGTTTCGATTGAAACCTGCTAACTATGCCCACAACAAAACAAATATCTAGTCTAGTACAGAGCATTGCATACATGAGACTTCCAACTGCAGATGCATATGGAACCCTACTCATGAATTGCTTTTCATGCTCATTCTTAAGAACTTGTTCCTTAGAAAGTTTGATTCCATGTCTGAAAGGTAATATACCTTTCTTGGAATCTTGAATGGAAAACCTAGACAAGATTTTATCTAAGTATGAAGCTTGGGATAATGAAATCGTTTTATTCTTTCTATCCTTTATGACTTGGATACCAAGAATATAACTTTATTCTCCTAAGTCCTTCATATCAAATTGTTTTGCTAACCATTCTTTTATTGATGTCAATACACCTACATTGTTTCTGATTAGTAGTATATCATCAATGTAAAGAACTATGAAAACCAACTTGTCGCCTTTATTCCTTTTGTATACACAAGGTTCATCAAGGTTTTAAATAAATCCAAAACTTTTCACGGCTTGATTGAACCTTATGTTCCATAATCTTGATGTTTGCTTCAATCCATATATGGATCTTCGCAACGTGCATACCCTTTCCTCTTGGCCCTTTTCATTGAATCCTTCTAGTTGCATCATATATATGCTTTCGTCAAGACTTCCATTAAGGAAAGCTGTCTTGGCGTCCATTTGCAATATCTCTAAGTCTAGAGATGCCACAATGGATAAGAGTATCCTAATGGATTTAAGCATGGCCACATGAGAGAAGGTTTCTTCATAATCAATACCTTCTTTTTGTGTATAACCTTTAGCTACCAATCTACCTTTAAAGATTTTCACCTTTCCATCCATTCATCTTTTCCTCTTGTATACCCACTTGCACCCGATGGGTTTTATCCCTTTAGGCAAGCCTACAAGAGACTAGACTTTGTTTTTGAACATAGATTCAATTTCGGATTGCATTGCCTTTTGCCAATGGCGACAATCAACATCTTCCATTGCTTCTTTGTACATATAGGGATCATCGTCATCCGAAAGATTCTCTATAGATTCTCCCAGACCGATGTATCTCTCGGGTTGTCTAACAACCTTTCCACTACAACGAGGTATGGTAGATTGTTGATCTTGTGTTGGTACGGAACTTACAATTGGTCTTGGTTGCGAAACCTCTTGTGGAATTGTATCTCCTAAAAGCTCATTCATGACAATTCTACTCTTAGAGACAAAATTATTCATATAGTCCTTATCGAGAAATTTAGCATTTTTTGAAACAAATACTTTAAGATCTAAAGGACTATAAAAATAATATCCTTTTGTTCCTTTTGGATACCCTACAAATATGCATGTTTCTGAACGGGACTCCATATTTTCTGTCTTTCCTTTTAACAAGTGAACAGGACATCCAAATATCCTTAAGTGTTGTTAAACTAGGCTTTCGCCTGGTCCACAACTCATGCGGTGTTTTAGGAACCGACTTAGATGCTACATCGTTTAGAATGTATATTGCGGTTTGTAAAGCATATCCCCAAAAAGAATTAGGGAGCGTTGAATAACTAAACATAGACCTAACCATATCCAAAAGAGTTCTATTTCTCCTTTCTGCCACCCCATTTTGTTAAGGTGTGCCTGGTGCAGAAAACTGAGAAATTATCCAATTATCAATAAAATATTGCTGAAACTCACTAGATAGATATTCTCCACCACGATCAGACCTCAAGATTTTTATGCGTTTCTCAAGCTGATTTTCTACTTCAGCTTTAAATACTTTGAACATATCAAAAGCATCGGACTTATGTCTCATAAGATACATATAGTCAAATCTTGAGTGATCATCCGTGAAAGTTATGAAGTACTCATATCCACCTCTAGCTTGAATGCTCATAGGTCCACACACATCAGTGTGTATCAATCCTAAACATTCGATGGCTCTTACGCCTTTGGTCGTAAACGACCTTTTGGTCATTTTACCTTTCAAACAGATTCACAAGTTGGTAGATCATCAACCTTTAAGTCACTTAAAGGTCCGTCACTTACCAATCTTTTAATCCTATTAAGGTTAATATGACCTAGGCGCAAATGCCATAGGTAGGTTTCATCTTTTGATAATTTTAATCTTTTATGATCAGGTTCTGTTGATTTCGTGTCTAATAAGTGAGAGATATTTCTAGGCAAGTAGAATAAATCGTTTTCCAATGTACCTTTACAAATAAGTTTGTTATTCTTACTAATAATAAAACCTTTATTAAAAGTAACCGAATATCCAAATTTATTTAGATAAGAGACTGAAATTAAATTCCTCTTGAATTGTGGTACATAATAAACATTTATTTAAACTAAATGCCTATAAGAATCTAAACTGATTCTAATATCTCCCATTACACTAGTAGACACCAACGCTTCATTGCCTAAATGCAAGTTGAATTGATTCTTATTCAGTCTATTTCTTTGACCCTTTTCACCATAAAAGAAACACTTTCTTTTGATCTTGGTTACTTTCTTGGTCTTCTTCTAAGAAGGCTCAAGTTTCTTTTTCTTCTGTTGTCTCTAGACCTTCGTACGGGTCTTTAACAGTAGCAACTTACCAAGTATATGAATCTCTTGACCCTTGCCTTTCACAATGATTTTTCCCGCGCTTTGAACATCTTACATCAGGCCTTTCAAGGTGTATTCCTTATTATTCAAGATGTAGACCAACTTGAATTGATCAAAGGAATCTGATAGTGAGTTGACAATCATGTCAATTTTGGTCTTACCATCTATCTCAGCACCATTCAGTTCAACAATGTTGAGATGTGCTATGACTTTCATCATGTGATCTTTCACACTCTGTCCAGGTTTCATCCTAAGATTCATAAAAGCAGTTATTGCCTCTCTCTTAGTCGTCCTAGACCTCATAGCAAACATTTCCTCTAGAGACATCATTATATCGGCAACAGTCTCCATTCCTTCATCTTGCTATTGCAACACGCCGGAGATGGTGGCCATAATGTAACGTACATTTAGCCATCTCATTTGAAGACTTCCACTATTGATACTCATCTATTTGCTCCTTAGTAGATTCACTAGTTTGGTTGTTAAGGAATAGACATAATGAATTTTATGTTTTTCAATTTGCAATAACAACCCAATTTTCCTTTTCCTTGTGACATAATTATCATCAGTTAAAGTATTATCTTTTAGGATGTTGATTAGGGATGGGGTCATGATTTCTTTTTAATAACAAAAATTATATAAGTAAATAATCAAGATAAAGCACTTTTGAATATTTATCTTGAATTAAATAAAATAATTCAATCATAAAAATTCAACGGTGATTCAACACCCATAAATATCACGCCTTCTTTGGTAGTACGCACCATTTACTAGTTGGACTAGGCCCCACCTAATTGTTAACATAACAACCAACATTTTCTATTTTAGCCATGCAATTTTATTAACAAGAACTCATGGGAGGATATTAATAAAATTACATTGAATGTGTTACCAAGTTATCGACCTTCAATATAATCCCTCATGAATATCCCTCCTTTGGGAGTATATATCGTTTGGGCTAATTGTCTAGTCTATCCTTATAAATAAGTATCTTGATAAATCTCATTCATGAATACCTCTTGGGAGGTTATTCACGAAACATAAAGCTTAACTAAACTTGGAGGCCATAGGTGTTCCAAAACACCTTCTCCCACACAATTGTTTAAGGCTAGTGATCGAATTCCAAAAACTGATTTACCAAGTTATCTAGATGCCAATTTAGATACTTAAACCATTCAACGCATGTTCATACCAAAAGAGACACGTCATTACTGCAAGGCACTGTTTAAAGATTATTATTATGGTATTAATGAGGCATAAAAGATTAAAGGGTCGATCAAAATACTTTTGCCAATAACCAATTCTTACTCGGCAAAAATATTTTAAGGGGGTATTGTTATATGTATATTTTTGTCTAATGTACATGTCACTAAGAAGGTGGATAGTTGCTTAAAATTGCCAGGTAGATATCCGAATAGGCATCCAGAAATGACCCTTCAAGACATCACTAAGGAATGGGAACCCGAATAAGTGTGAATAACAAGTATTCGACAGATCATGACCTGCTCAGGACCAAGTGAGGTCATGTCCTACTCGGGACAAATACAAGAAACCCGAATAAAGAAATCCAGTACATGATTCACACGTGGGTGAACCAAGAGTCATGTTTAAATACACAAGACATCCATATCAAGAAGAATTTCTTTAAGAATAAAATACCTAACAGGAAACAAGTTCCAAATCAGGCAACAACTTTACTTCTTCGAGAAGATTGGACATTTATAAAGAAATAAGTCCTAAACGGACTATACCACTAGAGTCCCTTTTAATCTCCACACGATCTTCGAAACAGGAAAGAAGTTAAAAACGACTCCAACAAGCAACTAATTGTAATTAAATACGAATTCTTTCATTACATGTACAACAAGGATTAGGGTTCTATACATATATAAATAGACCCATAATCTCATTGTTAGGAGATATAGAACAAAAATTATACAAAAAATCGCTAGAAGAGAGAGACAAAAGCGATCAAGTGGTGTAATTCTTCATTCAAATAATGGACTTGACTCGGTTGTTTATTCAACCACCCATGGACGTTTCTCCGATCACCAGAGTTTTACCACGTAAACTCATGTCTTATTCGCTTCAAATTGCATTATTTTTCTCTTTCTCTTTAACTGGTCATAACTAAATCTTATTTTGTTGACTTTCTCATCCATCGAGAAATCTACGTCAACAATGTACAAATTCTCATTTCAAAAAAAGAAAAAGAAAAAAAGAAGGGAGTTGTTATTAAAAAAGATAAATGCATGAGATGATGAGTCAAATGAAATCAAGTGAAAGGGATAAAGCTTTATTATGAAAGTGATGAGAAATCAAGATCAACTCAAGAAGGAGAATGAACGAAAGTTGTTCAAGAAGCTTGGATGCAAGTGGAATGAAGAATTCAAAGAAATTCAACCGAATATGAAGAATGTCAAAGAATTTCTCGATATGATCCTAGGTGTGTTTGTTATCCTTTTCCCGTTCTTTCTTAACCTTCACCCGATGGCCCCGTTACAACCAAAGAAAAGACCTAATTGATCTTTTGGGAATGCTAGCTAAAGAGTAAAGTAAACATGTGCTCTATCTTGTTCTTAATGTATGATTCCATTCATGAGATCGTTTGTATAAAATCAAGCATTCTTTCTATCATATATTCATATGCGATTATATCTTGAAATTTCTTGTGCATAAACTCTCTTCGCATATGCTTGATGAGTGTATCTTCCTAGGTTCTGTGAGAATTATAGTCGAGGTGAATTATATCTATGGCATTTGATGAATGCATTTTTGAAGCCAGAGTGTCTTGAGTATGGGCTTTTCATTAAAACTAAGTAGTGCATTCAAATTTGTTGCATAATTTTAGTCTTTCTTCAGTTGCTCTAGCATGTATTGGCTTTGAATGGTACATTTGAGTTTCCGTTTTGATTATTTGGTTTTTTGTAGAAATATGTTTGTGGGTAGCATAGTTGTAAACCCTCAGGAGACAAAAATCTTCCTACTAGGGACACCTAGAGGTTTAAAGGCTTGTAGCATACGCTCAATGCTATCGTGTTCCCTACGAAAGTGGCTTAGTTTATTTTTAGATTTTTGTTTGTTTTTAGTTTTTGTTTTTATTCTAGTTTTGCTTAAGGACTAGCAAAAGATAGGTTTGGGGGTATTACCTTGCATAATGTCCTAGCTCTTCTTCTGTTTGGGAGACTGCTTTAGGTTATCGTTAGGTGCACCTTGCACAATGTCCTTGCTCTATTTCAATTTGGGAGATTGCTTTAGGTTTTCGTTGGGTGTATCATAGTCCAGAGTGCCTTTTCTCTTCTTTTGTTTGGGAGCCTGGTTTAGGTTATCGTTTGGTGCATCACTATCTATAGTGCCTTTTCTTTTCATTTTTTCGAAACTTGCTTTAGGTTCTCCTTGGCTGCATCATTGTCTAGATTTTGTTTTGTCTTCTTTGGTTTCAGAACTTGCCTTAGGTTCTCACTGGCTGTATCACTATCTAGAATTCATTTTTTTTCTTCTTGGGGAACCTGTGTCACCTGACTAGTGACATGCCTCTTCAATCTCTACAAGCTCACAATCCTCACTTACAAGCCAACCATCCAGAAAATCATCAGAACTACTTCCCTCACTAACTCCTTAATATGGTTTTGATTTCCATGATGAATTAGACGATTTGTCCATGGGTTTCATAGAAGTCACCACATGAGTTTTCTGTAAACATTGACCAAAATACATAACAGGCAAACAAGATCAATTCATGTTGTAAACAAAACTAGTAATTATAAATAACTTACAAATATAAGTCACCCTACCAGAGCAGTAATGGTTTAGAGCTTATCAACACGGTCATCCATGATAACTTGGGTATTCCAAAAAAATCATAGATAAGAGCTCTTTCACTTGGGTAACGGGATCTTATGCAAAAAAAGCTATTTCCGGTATAATTTCATACGAAAAAGAGCAACTAAACAACTCACAAATTTTATGTGTTCAGGCACCGGTATAGGACAGTCCTTGAGTATAGCAGTAGTTGGCATGTGAATCTGTGCTATTTGCTTATCATGAGGGGGAGTTGCCAAGGTGGAAACTCAACAAGGCCGATGGAAATAGGGTGAAATTCATCCTACTCAGATTTAAATACAATAAAATAAGAACAATTTCAATGTTTGTTAAAACCAATTCCATTACTAGTATTTATCCTATGGTACTTCTAGTCGGAAAGGGATTATTCAACAAATTCAAATAAACTAACATCCCCAGTAGTGTAACTTGTGAATTTTATGTATCGCCTAATGAACTCCTTGTACCTTTCTAGACCACCATCAGTCTCCAAGAAATTGTTTGCATCAAAGCCCTTAACCGTAACTTAGCCTTATCCTTTTTAATCAGATAATCCCCAAGCATAGATGCTAGTGGGACTTTGGGAACATGTGGTAAACTTAATCCCAAGCTTTGAACAGTCACACACTCTCCTAGGTACCATGCGTACCTGTTTTGCCCATCTAAAAGAATCCTACTCTTTGTGGACTGAGAAGATTGTTGTATATAAGTCGGTAGTTGGTCCTCAAACTTTTCCCACGGGTGCATATTTACCTGAGGAAAATCAAAATTATGGAGATATAACTGGCAACAAACTAATAGCTCTTTGATAAATATGAAACTAAAAGGTAAGGAGAATCCCATTAGTATTTAAAGCATTGCTTACATCCTTCCTTCTTAGCTTCCTTAATGTACCCCTTAGCTGAATGTAATTAACCTTCTTACTAAATGTAGCCCATGTCATTGTTGCAGGATAAATCCTTCCATTTTCTAAGCGGTTCACGCATTTTCCAATAGGTTTTATGTACTCGCAAGCCCACATCTATGTAACAACCACCATAAAACAATATGTTTACTGTTAAAATACCATAAACAAACACTGTTTAATACCTGATAATCTTAAATTATAATTACTAATCATCACCTCCCAGGCCCTCCAATAACCACCACTGTTTTGATTCCCTCAAACCATAACTTCCATGTTTTTGTACAAACAAGAAAGGCTAGCCCTACCCCAGTTGTACAAAGCAATGGAGGACAAGTCTTTTAAGTTTGGCATTTAATACAAGTATGCTACCCTAGCTTTGTCGCACAATAAAGTGCTGCCAATATGAATACACTAGTTAATTTGTCAACAACTTTTTCCCGTATTTTGTTCCCCCTGAATCATTTATAAGCTCCATAAATCTCTCAAAAAATAACCATCTACTTGCCGATATCGACCATAGGCTCTCTAAACCACCAGATTAGCTCATATCTCTTCTTATGAGCATCCAAGTCGTACTCCAGTGGCTTTCCAGAAACCGGTATGCCTGTAATTGAGCTGAAATCTGATGGGGTCATTATCAACTCCCTAAATTCATCGAAGTGAAATGTGTGGGTCATATCCTACCAACGGTCTACCAGCACACTCAATATTGTTCTCTTTATGCTATAGAATTCATCCCCAAAAACTCGTACAAATTCATCGTAACCAGCATCTGAAACCTTCACCTTCACGACATTAGGCAATTCATCATACCATGATTTGTAAAAAAGACCGGTTTATACATCCCCTTATTCTCTCATGAATAGGTTGTATTTACAAAATCATGATTACAAATATGAACAGAAAATTACTTGAACAGGAAGGCATATATTAATCGCAACATGTAAGAATCGTAAATAAAGAATAGGCTTGTGTACAATGACTAAAATGTGTTCTTTCTTATCCACTTGGAGATGATTCATTGTAACATCTTGAGTTTCATGTGGTTTCCATGCTTTGATTCCATATTTTACCGGCCACAACCCACCTATAACTTTTATCTCAGGTAGCCCGGCATCCTGCTGTTTTATGATCCCTTGATGTTTTTTCATTCCATGTTTTTTCATTATATTAACTATCAAATCTGTACAAAACACTAATATAAGCTATAATGATATTCATCTAGTTATTCATCTAGTTAATAGGTAATATGATAAGTAATAAGAGATATCAACAAACATTTAAGAACAAGGGAAGGAAAAGTTCAAAGGATCGAGTTCTGGCTAATTGCAACTACATCAAATAGAATCCAAAACAATTACGCTTAAACATCAATTATCACTATAAACCGATTACAATACAAACATAGTGCAAAGTCTGTAACAAAACACGACATGCCATCAGGTTAATAGTAATGGTTAAAGAATAAGAGACATCAATATACAGTTAAGACCGATCAAGGAAAAGAAACAGTAGATCGATTTCGGGTTAATTACAACTTTAACAAACAGAGTGAGAGACCATTACAAAAATAGAATTTATCATTACAGATCTTTACACTGTAAAATCATTAAACAAACATAGAGTGTAAAACCTATTACCAAAATCACCATACACTTGACAACAAAAACCTATAATGCAAACCACTCAAGAATAACAGTGCAAAGAAGATAAAAATTTAGTGAAACATTGACCATGGAAGTCTTTCAAAAGAAATCAGAGGTACTAATACAAGCTACACTTGCTTCATTGAAAAAACATAGAGTGTAAAACTTGTTACCAAAATCACTATAAACCTGACAACAAAAACATATGATGCAAAGCCATTCAAGAATAGCAGTGCAAAGAAGAAAAATAATTAGAGAAAAATTTGGCATCAAAGTCTTTCAAAAGAAATCAGAGGTACTAATACAAAGTACAGTTGCTTGTCAATGTTCTCTGATTTCTTTAGAAAACTTCCTTGCCCATTGAACTGAATTTATAAAATCAGACAAACACATATAATGTAGAAGATAGTTGACAGAAGATTGTGAGACAACCCTAGTTGTGTGGGTTGTGGAGTGCAGATGATGTCGTGACAGCAATGAGAAAGATGAAGACACAAACGAGTAGTGAAGAAACTACAGTTAGGGTTCATCAATTTTGCTAGTGTTTTGCATATGAAAGAACTTTGTCTTTTAATCTTCATTAGTGTTTTTTTCCTAAAAGAAAATATGTGTTTGGCTAAGTTGCCGTTAAAGGTATGGATACTAGGCCAATTACAGTCTTTAGATTTCAATCTAATGGTGTATAAAAATTAATAATTTGAAAATGAAAACAAAAAAGTAACCTATTCTCTCTCCTCTCTATCACATAAATATCCAGTAATGTTGATGGTAATGTCGATGGTAACAGCTAGATAGCAATACCCAAGAAAACATATAATTAATCTTGTTTTAATTTATGACGCGTTTTCATATGGAAAGGTTTTTTAATTTTGTTTCATTTTTTTTAATTCTATGCAAAAAAGGGTTTATCACTTATTAACTCTATAAACAGAAACCGAAACTCGCCCAATGGATGGCCATAATAAGTAAAAATTACATGAATAAAATAAGTAATTAAGTAATAGTTATCTTTCCAGTTTCCACTAACACTCCACTTCTTTTAGAAGATAAATAAAACAATTGAAGGCTTATATTAGTGTTCGATTAAGTGTTCCTGGGTAAAGGTTTTTGATTTTTTTTTTAAATTCTATGCATCGAAAAAGGGTTTATCACCTGTTACCCCGATAAACAGAAACTTGCCCAATGCATGACCTTGATATGTCAAATTTACAAGATTAAGAAAATTCATTAAGTGATAGTTGTCTTTCCACTAACGCACCACTTCTTTGAAAAGATAAATAAAAATTTCAAGGCTTATATTACTGATTGATTAAACAATATTCTGTTTCTCTGTTATTGATAGTAATCACATCAAAATTTGGGTGATCTTAATAACTAAACAATAGATAGGCAAAGTCTTATTGTGCTGTAAAATATAAGAGTGTTATCAATATTTGTTGTATCTATATATATAAACACGGTTGATATCATAACGAACATCAAACAATGTTGATGTTCATTATGGCATAAACAAAAGTAGAATCACTAAATAGTTTTTAAATCTTCAAATATTACGCAACATCAGTTCTTACAAAAAAAAATCGATCTAATAAAAAAATAAAAAAATAAACTAAGTTTGTTCACATCAGTTTGCTTGAAGTCTACTTTACTTCCTTGGTGGTTGACCTGTATTTGTAGCATTTATTTGAGCTCTCTTTCTACCTCTTGTATTCCTTATGTTAGGGGCTTTCTTCAACTTCTCGTCTGATGCACCAACTGGAAGAGAAGCTACTTGCAACATGGGGGTATCAACATCTTTCTGAACGGTTTTATCAAAGTCTCCGGCCACGTCTTCTACCTATGTCCCTAAATTGACATATACTATACCCTCAGTCTGTTGTTCCTCCACAGCAGCATCTTTGCCTACATAATTATATTGTTATATAGCAACATTACATGTCTTGTCAGGGGAAATACTCAGATTGGAAACAATATATCACTCCAATTTCTGAGTTCAACAATTCCTCATGGTTTCATAAGAAAAATATGTATCAACAAACACACAGAACATTCTAAGGTGCAAAATTATTAGGAAAAATGAAATCTTGGTAGACTTTTTTTAGTGTAAAAAGGAAATATATAGGTAGGAAAACAATAGCAAGATTTTTCCAGTAGTATAAAATAGTCTTATTGGTTTTCCTTCCTTATGTCTCTTTTTTTGGGTCTTCTTGGCGGTGTAAAACAAAACGCATCTTCAACTATTTTGCTATGAGGCTCGTTTCCAGTAAACTTTCCATTCCTCATTTGATTTGACTCCTCCTCTTGCATTGAGTCCGCGAAACCCTATAACGTAAAACTTGTATCGTCGGACATCAATCATGACGTTTGTATACCTTCCTTAGCGGGAGAGGAATTATCATTCCTTTCATTTAGATTCTATTAAGCAGGGGACCCATGTTGTTGTCATTCTCCAATATCAGTGTCAGCATCACTTTTTGAATGACCATAATTGTTGCCCTCGCTAACCCTATCAGAAGCATCTGACTTTGATGAGGACTCAAACGTTCCATCTATTTCATCCATTAGTCTGTTCGATGTCTCCCCACCTTTTGTTCAGTAAATAATACCAACAAACTTATTTAGATAACAAGATGAGTTCAAGTCGTACATTAACATAACTAAAAAAACTAACTAAACGTACCACACAACCCATTCATTCGATCTTCGTGACTTGATAATATTGTCCTTAAATGAGCAAATTGGTCATCCAAGATATCTTAGACAGTAGCTTATTAACTTGGTCAGTGTGCACCTATAAGGCCAATAGTAATGTTATAAAATGAACTACCTACGACAAATATGGTTTTGTAATTCACTAGACACACAAAAACTACACTACTCACATATCGATAGGGTGCAGGCACTTTCGTGTAGGGGTTGTCCCTTAGTATTTTTATTAGTACACATGAGATGTTGTAGTCTTTTCATTCAACGAGGGGGAGTTGCAAAGGTGGTAACTCGAAATTGCAGATCAATTTGGGATCAAACACATCTTACTCAGATAAAAATACAATAATATCAAAACATAAAAGCAAGGACAATTAGAAGGTATTACATATTATATGTTAAACTAACTGGTAATGCTTGAACTTTATGTGTTGCTTTACGAAGTCCCTGTAGTCTCCTGCACCATCAATATTTGGCTCTAAAAAAGTAGAAGCATATAAACCCCTATCCATACCTTGGCCTCATCAGCAGTAATCAGGCAGTCCCCCAACGTAGATGCTGATGGGACTTTGGGTACACGGGATGAAGTCAATCTCAAGCTTTGAACACTTACTCGCTCTTCCAAGTACCATGCAAACTTGTATGGCCCATCTAACAATATTCTATACTTGGAGGCCCGGAATGATTACCGTACATAAGGAGGTAATTGTTTATTAGCCTAACGCCATGAGTGCATATTTACCTAAAACAAAACAAAATTTTAACAATATTAATCAGAGCACAACAGGTAAACAGTTATGAATAGTAAATTAAGACATAGAGATAATTCCAATGATGTTCAATGCTTTGCTTACATCATTCACTTTTAGGTTCCTCATACTATCACTTACATGCATCAACGTACTTTATTTTCTTCCCTCTACCCCATCTCAAGGCACGTGAGTAAGTTTTATCATCTCTTAAGCACTTCATTGAACCGGCAATTAGCTTGACATAACCACAATCCCACACCTACATTTATAGTAGCCAAAACAACCAGAGAGATTATAAAAAAGATAAAGAAACATGATGTAATCATTGAAATTTAAAATACAATACGTACAAATCATTACCTCCCAAGCCTAGGAAAAATGACTGGTACTGTGATTCCCTCTCACAACAGCATCCATGTTTCTATACAAAGTTGAAAGGCCAGCCCCACCCTTATTGTACAAACTTAATGAGGACAAGTCTTTCAGGTTGGGCATGTAGTACAGATAGGTTGCCCTAACTTTGTCGCACAATAAAGTGCTACAAAGCAATGCGATTATGAACACCTTTGTTAATCTTGCAACATCCTCCTCACCAATTTCCTTCCCCCCGAATCCTGTTTTTGCATTATACAGCTGTGAAAAAGTAACATTCTTCTCTGCAAGATTCACCATCGGCTCTCTAAACCACTTGATGAGCTCATCTCTCTTCTTATAAGCGTCCATGTTGTACTCAAGATGCTTTCCACAAATTGGAATGCTCATAATTGTGCTAAAATCTGTCGGGGTCAACATAATCTCCCTAATTCATTAAAGTGGAAGGTATGTGTGGTATCCCACCACCTGTCGGCTAGGCCCATGATAATTGTTCATTTTCTGGTTGATAAATCCTTTCCCAAAACCTTCATAAACTAGCCAAAGCCACCCTCAAAAACCTTCTTCTTCACTGGATCAAGAAATTCTTTGTACCAGGATTCGCAAAATGAGCGATTTTCGTAGCCCTTTATTTCCTTGCCATAAGGTTGTGTTTCAATGAATAAAGTAATTGAAAACCTACTAACAAACTAGTATACTTGTTACCGTACAATGGTTTTGTCAAGTACAACAAATATATATATATATATATATATATATATATATATATAGAAATCTAGTTATCGTACAGTAACAAAAAAAAATGATTGTATGATCGTCATTCACCAGATAGATCATAAAAAAATACATATGGCATTAAAATATAATACAATATAATTAATGATTGTGTGATCGTCATTCCAACTATAGAAATATCACAAAACAATATGAATTGAGGAACCACATGGAAATTCTTGTTAATTCCCAATAGTAATAGTTGATTTTGAAATGAAAAACTAAAATGTACTGATCACAAAAAAAATTATCCAATCAAAGGAGCTTTCCCTCAGCATTATATGTAATTCATGATCCATATGGAAATGATTCTTTGTAACATCCCGATATCTTAAAGGCTTCCACGACTTGATTCGGTAACACGTGGGACGATTTCCACCCTGACTATCTTCATTACACAATCCTTCAGCATGCTCTTCATTCTGATCTTCTCCGTGTGAAGCTTCAAGTATGGTTTCAAGCACTCTCTTACAACGTAGCATAATAATGATTAAGAAATCCCAATAAAACACATATTCAAACTCTGGCCTAAGTGGCTTATTGTTGATTGTTGACTTAAACAAGAATCATGTAATGAACAACACACATGTAACACAACATAAATAAATTTTGGGTTATAAATCGACAAGTAACGGCAATAATTTTTTTTATTATGACAAATAAACCCTAAATGTAATCTTTAGTATGAATAATCAAATATTTACTCACCTCTTTAGAGTGAAAATCTAAGCAGCGTCAAATTGCTTAAGCCTTGAGACCTTTCACAAGATTTGCGAAGAATATAATGACTGCCACAAACACGATGAAGCTTTGTTTTTTTTGTTAGGGTTTCAATTAACCGTGACAAACTGATAATCTAAAAAGACCTTTTGTGCTTCTTAATAACTCAAAAAGTTATACTTACATGATTGCCCTTAATAAAAAGAATAACACAAATAGAAGTTGTCATTAATGGTTTACAACAGTGACAATATATACCAAATAAAATGTGATATTTGTTTGAGTTCACTTTTGCTCACCCATATTCTATAAACTTGACATGTGTCAATAGAAAGGATCAATTTATACAAACCCTTCATCTTTAAGATAACTTTACCCCCCAACGGACACATGTCATGTTTTTGGGAGGGGGTAATGCTCACCCACCATGATTGAAAGGGATTGAGCAAAAATGGACTCTATTTGTTTATGTTTATTGAAAAATTTATTGGTTGCTGGATTTCGATGTTACTTTAAAATCGAATTATGACATGTTTGTATAGGGTATTGTTCTTTTATTTAATTTTTTTGATACAATCATGCCAAAGTAATTGCCCAATGCATGTTCTGTTGATTACCTAACTAAAACAGATAATTATGATTATTTTCAAATTGAAAGACATTTTTATTTTTTCCACCAACTTCTGTCTTTCACGCTAACCGATAATCATCCAATTTCATGTCCCAATAAACAATCTCTACATAGTCTCCAAAATCTTCAAATTCATCTTCATGACCTACAGTAACAAAAAAGTTTGTAAATCACCTATGTCGAATATAGATTATGGGAAGATTTTTTTCGTAACATGGTCTTGATCTTCAATCAGTTTTCATATCATATGTTCGAAACCTATTCTTGTTCCTGGAGACAGGTACGAACACCTTGTACCCATCATACACCTTTAAAATGTTGTACACTTGTCGTGATGTTGTTTCGTTTTTATGGTCAATTGAAATAGTTTTGAAGTAATTTAACTAACTTATAGGTTAGAAAAGGAGTAATGCTTGATGTTCCTATCTTTGCACAGTCCAAAACCGAACAACAAACACAAACATTGTAGCATATGTAACATATAATTACCCAGTAAAATTCGTGACCATAACACAATAGTTTTGATCGTGTTGGTTAATGTTATGGCATATTAATTTAAATTTTTCCTTGGTAATTTTGTTAAACCAATATAGAAAAAAAAACACTTCAGCGAGACTTGATAGTCTTTGTTTCATTCAGATGAATATTGTCCCATTTTAGTCTGGAAAAAAAAAAACAATAGTTTGTAACGTGTGTAACAAATAATCACACCGTAAAATGTGTTACCATAACATAATAGTTTTTTATAACGTCTGATAACAAAATTAAAAATTGAGTCATTGGTTACCAGTCACGCATTATAATAGAATTCATGAAATTGGAAATAAGAAACACATTCATATTCATTGGTAAGTTTAAAAACAATCAAACTTTAAAAAGTGATTAATAATACAAATCAGACTCCATTGTCTAAAGTAGATTGAGTTGGTAGTGGATTAAGCTTTTCCCATTCTCCATTTGGCTGAACCATTATCATTTAATCTTGGAAGAGCTTGAAGCCAACCCTATGACCTGTACTATAAAGATGTTAGATATCTCGAATATGTAATTTTGAAGTTTGAAAAATCTTTCAAGAGGTGTCTGTGGACATCTTTTCATTTAGGACCTTGTATTTTTCCTCCAATACTCCAACACGGTAATTAATTCCATTAAGTTTAGCAGAAATATCTTTAGCAACTAGAAGAGATAGAGTGGTTGTTTCTCGGTAGTGGATGGTGATGGCTTTTTTGTTTCTTAATTGAAAGAAGAGTAGTTTTTGGTTTTTTCAGTAGAGGTAGGAGATGAGTATTGACAGTCTATTCTGTAGATTAGAGAGAGATTTCAAATAATAAAAATTAATTTAGATAGAGTCGTTAACATAGTGAATTAACAATCCACATTTATAGAGAAAATTAAACCAATTTACACACATCATCTATTTTGAATGTAAATCTATTTAATGTTTACTGTTATCAGGTAAATAATCATGCATTGGGCAAGTAATGATAGGTTTTTAAAAAATAAAATTATTTTTGTGTCCCTAAATGAAACCGTTGGAAACCCAACGGAAATATTTTACTTTTTAAAAATGCCTTTCTTCAATATAGATGCACATATATAGATCTTTCTTTCATTTTGCTTTATAGACACACACCCACAAACAATCGTTCATATATTTATGACATACATTCATAAATTTCTTTCTTATGCAAATACATCATCCTACTATGGAAGAAAGTTCAAGCACATCAAGAAACACCAATGGTGAAATGAATACATTCATAAACAAATACCGTGAATGTGGGAGAAGAGCTTCATTGAAAATCTCTTAAACAGAAAGAATATCTCTAGAAAGTGTGTCTATAACCTAGAGGGGGGTGAATAAGTTTTAATTCGATAGATTACCAATTTTGTGAATTAATCAATATTATTGATTCTACCCCATTCTACTAAGTGTTCAAGCAAGAGACAACAAACATAAAATAGTAACAACACGCAATATATACGTGGAAACCCTCCAAATGGGAAAAACCACGGGCTGTTCAATGCGCCACACTCGATCTTACAAATCCACTATTGAGATAAAGTTTACAACCTAGGTTGACCTCCCGTCTAACCCTCCAGTTACTAACTCTTTCACTCTACCCAACGAGCCTTATTAGTGATTTTGGATCACCAACCTTGTGCACTAATCACATAGCCACAAGCTTAAACAACAATGAAGAGATAATGGCAACCTAAGTGAATATGCAAGAATATTCTATATGTAAAAATGCTAGGTCAAGACATTCATGCTTATCTAGGATTAATAATGACAATTATAACAAATCCTAGCTACCAATGTTCTAAATGCAAAGGCAAGAAGAATTAGCTAGAAGGGTAAAACCGTTTTAAATTTTAGCTATCACAAATTAATGCATCTCAACCAACAAACAATACACAAGTATGTCATAAAAGCAATTAACCATACAAGCAAGCATTTAATAAGCTATAGAGACTAAAACCCTAGGTATACATGTCTTTGTAATGAAACTATGAAGTCTAGAGCATGTAGAAGTTACCTAGTCAAGAAGAAGAGGATGCTCCATGCTTGAATGATCCTATAATGAAGCTAGATGATCTTGAGATGAAGTTGGGTTGAGTAAAATGAGTATTTGAGAGTCCCTCTCTCTCTAGAAAAACTAGAACATATAAAAATGGATTCTTGGACTCTTAAAAGCCAAAGAGAAGAGAAGAGAACATATATATATGGTGCCCTACACAAAGTGGCATCGTTTTGAAAGAAAGGTAACTAAATCCCGTCAGGACCGCTGGTTGTACCGTGGTACAGGCAAGTGTCTAGACCGCGGCACAGAGAGCGGTGCATCGCCTGGACAATGCCGCTCTATGGGCCGTTGTGAATGAAGGTGCATAGGCCACGGTCTTGACAACATGCAACACCTATGAAACTCCGCTTGGGAGACCGCGGTGCATGCAATATGCACAGGCTGTGGTAGCCACAACGTGTATCCTCTAGTAAACACAGTTGTGCAGAGCGCGGCATAGGAACTACACAGAGAGCGGTCTGAGCTGCGAAACAGAGGAAGAAACTCCTCTTTTAAGGCACAAAAATGCATTCAACACTTAAATAAAAATGAGACACACAAAGCATATAAAATGGCAAATAAGCATGCAAGAAAGATAATTAAAAGAAAATGCATGAGCGTGTGTGTGCACTGATACCTCTTCAATAAAAGTTAAGCAAGTGATTTTACCTTTGATGCTTAAACTTGGTTACGAACAATGAAGCTCTAAACTACCCTTACATAATGATCCCCAAATATTGTTGTCAACGAAATAAGCCAATCAAACACCGAGGAACTTACAATCTCCCACTTTTGGCTATTTCGTGATAAAACCACTCACTCATAAAGTATCCTCACAACAAAACAACAAGAGGTCAACAGATACATTATATATTACAAGAGATACCTAAAGCTAAATCTTTAAATCTTCCCTCTCTTGTGGAATGATCATCCCTACAAAACAAAGAACTCCACTTTCCAAGACAAGTGTATGAGAGGGATCAAGAAAAATAAAAACAAGTGCAATTTACATAATTTAGAAACACGTAACATGCAATCAACAATGCACATAAGTTAACAACACAAAGTCAGCTCCCCCTAAAAATGACAGTCTCCTCCTATATGCAAAAACAACACAAACTCCCCCTAAATCCATCATTACTCCCCCTTTTTGTCACAAGATAGGCAAATGAGTATTTCTCAACTGGGATGCTGTAGCAAAGAGAGATATTTGCAATGTAAATGCATAATCATATACAACAACTTTATGCATTTTAATTATGAGAGAGAGAAATTCATGGAAGTTTTATTGATTGGAATATGTGCGAAAAGATTGCCTTGAATAAAATACATGCAACATCAACTTCCAAAAGAATGGTATTTGGCAAAGGAAAATAGCACATGAGGTTCCAAGAGAAGTCAAACCAATTTGCATCAAATTGTCAATGGAAAACAAAATATAGTTTAACAAAAAATAAAATAAGAGCAACTATCAAACTTTACAAGTTGACAAGACATGAGCGACTATTGCACCCTTTTAGATTTTTCCGGGCAAGATGCCCGTATGATAGTAGCCTTGTTCAACAGGTAAAGAGAGAGAGACTATTGGATTGTGAAATCCTTGAAATTGATACAATATTCTTATTGAATTAAGTCTCCAAAGCCACTTGCACACATATTTGCAATCATTTTTTAAGCATTCAATAAATTCATCATGCATAACACTTTAAGCATGTCAAGATCAAGTTTTCATAAACATGGAGATAAACTTTGGGTCAATCAAATGTACTTCCCAATCAATTTTCCTAGTCCAAAAGTACATGTTTGAACACAAATGAGACATGCATTTCGAATAAGGCAAAAACACACTTATTGAATAAAAAGTCATATAATAATATATGCATCCAAGATACTCAAGCAATTAATTAAAGAGCATAAAATTGAACAATTATTTGCTTATTAGAATGCAAGTTCGCTCTCTTTGCTTGAGCTTCCCATATGGGTCAAACACCAAAACTCATCAATGTATATGACAAATCCCAATAGATCTACTAAGAGATTTAAACTTAGTTGAATTTAATGGTTTTGTAAACAAATCCGCTAGTTGATCATTTGTGCTCACATATTCAACTGCAATGCATTTGCTCTCAACTAGCTCTATAATGAAATGATGTCTAATGTCAATATGCTTAGTTCTAGAATGTTGGACAGGATTTTTTGAAATATTAATGGCACTCATGTTATCACAATAAAGGGTTAGAGTACATTGATAAAGCCATAATTCACAAGCATTTACTTCATCCAAAGGAGTTATGTGCAAGCACTCCCAACGGCTATATACTCGGCCTCTGCTGTGGACAATGAGATGGAATTTTACTTCTTGCAAAATTGTGACACAAGATTGTTCCCTAGGAAGAAGCAACCGCCCAATGTACTCTTCCTATCATCATAATTACTTGCCCAATCTGCATCACTAAAGCCAACTAAACTAGCATTAGTGTCAAAAGAGTACCATATCCCATAGTTGGATTTCCCATTCACATATCGAATGATTCTCTTCACAGAGGAGAGATGAGAGTCCTTGGGATTGGCTTGATACCTAGCACACACACCAACACTAAAAGCTATATCAGGCCTACTAGCAGTCAAGTTTAGCAAGCTCCCTATCATGCAACGATATATACTTTAATGAATAGCTCATCTTTTGTACACTTGATAAACAAGTTCTTGTCAACACTTTCTCTAGAATAGCCATTGTTAACAAGATAAAGAGTGAGACGCTCATACCAAGCCCTTGGTGCTTGTTTCAACCTATATAGAGCCTTTTTGAGACGATAAACATGATTGGGGTGATATGGATCCACAAACCCCTTGGGTTGCTCAACAATCACTTCCTTTTGCAAGAAGCCATTGAGGAATGCACTCTTAACATCCATTTGATGCAATTTAAACTTGTGCACACAAGAAATGGATAAGAGAAGTCTAATGGACTCCAATTGGGCAACGGGAACAAAAGTCTCCTCAAAGTCGATACCCTCAATTTGTGAGTACCCTTGTGCTACAAGTCTTTCCTTGTTCCGCACAATGTTGCCATCCTAATCAGATTTATTCCTATAGACCCACTTGGTGCCTATCACATTAGCATTTTTAGGCCTAGGAACTAGAGTCCAAACCTTATTTCTTTCAAATTGATTTAGCTCTTCTTGCATAGCAAGTACCCAGAACGCATCACTTAAAGCTTCATCAACCTTTTGGGGTTCAATTTTAGAGGTGTAGCAAGTATAGCTAATTTGATTTGCTAATTGATGCCTAGTCCTAACAACTTAATTCACATCTCCAATGATGTCACTCTTGTTATGAAGATGTCTAACCCAATGAGCAGGTTCCTTAGAGTCCAAGGTAGAATCTCTATCAAGAAATTGAGAGACCTCTTTATCAAGATTGGACTTTTCATCATTTGAAGTCTCACCAATCTTCTCCAAGGGAGAATCATCAACCATACTAATCTCCTCATCATGGATACTAACCTTAGGCCTACAATCATCTATGATTACATTGGATGACTCCATAACACTTCGTGTCTTCAAATTAAAAACTCTATAGGCCTTACTATTTAGAGCATATCCAATGAAAATCCCCTCATCACTTTCAGCATCAAACTTGCCAAGTTGATCACGGTCATTTAGAAGTAACACTTGCTTCCAAATGAGTGGAAGTAACTAACATTTGGCTTCCTTCCCTTCAACAATTCATAAGAGGTTTTCCTAGTACTGGGCCTTAAAAACACTCTATTTCCTATATAACAAGCTATATTCACTGCCTCGACCCAAAGATTCCTAGGAACATTATTGCTAAGCAACATCACATGAGCCATCTCTTGGATGACCCTATTCTTCCTCTCTAAGACTCCATTTTGTTAAGGAGTTCGAGGAGCGGAGAACTCATGGGAGATTCCAAGACTATCACAAAATTTTTCAAAGCAAACATTTTCAAATTCTCTCCCATGGTCACTTCTAATTCTCTTAATGTATTTTATATGTGAATCCTTCTCATTTTGAATTTTAGTGCAAAGCTTTTTAAAAATTTCAAAAGTTTCAGATTTTTCTCTAAGAAAGTAGGTCCATGTAAATCTAGAAAAATCATCAACACACACAAAGATGTACCTCTTACCACTGAGACTCTCGGTTTGTATGGGACCCATAAGGTCCATATGAAGAAGCTCTAGTGGCTCCTTGGTGGCAAGATAATTACCCTTTTTATGCACACTCTTAGTTTGCTTTCCTTGTTGACAAGGTCCACACACTCCCTCAATCCTATTTCCAAACTTAGGAAGACCTCTCACAACATTCAACCCCTCAAGAACTTTCAAGTCTTTGAAATTCATATGACCTAACCTTTGATGCCATAATTCAACTTGATCACAACTAGACAAATGGCAAGAAATGCCATTAGAATCAAGACAATAACAATTGTCACTTGTTCTTTTGCCTTTCAATAGAACTTTTCCATCTTCTCTTAGAATAGAGCAATCAACTTTGCCAAACATAACCGAAAGCCCTTCATCACTTAAATGTGATATGCTAATAAGATTGGCTTGCAAGCCATATAAATAAAGAGCATTAGTTAAGGAGGACAAACAGGGGATGGAAATGTTTCCTTTTCCTAGAACCTTCTTACGTGAACCATCACCAAAGGTGACAAATCCACCATCCTCCATCACAAGAGTTTCAAAGAAACTCTTATTTTCGGTCATGTGCCTAGAACACCCACTATCAAGGTACCAAGTACTGATGGCTTTGGCTTTCAAGGCTACTTGAGCCACATGACAACAAAATTCATCCTTTCTAGTCCACCTAGAAGAAATATTACTATTTCTAGAAGTCATGGGTTCATTTTCTCTAAAATTCCTAGGTGCATGCATTTTGGCTCTTCTAAGCATATTCTTCTCAATCATGCTTTCAAATCGACACAACTTAATAAATTTAAAACAATTCGGCCTTATGTGACTTTCAACACCACAATAATGAAAAATGGGAGTAAAGTAAGAATTCATACCATATCCTTGTGCAAGCATGGAAGACTTCCCTCTCCTTTGAGTTGTCTTTTGTGGTTGAGCCGAATCTCTTCCTTGAAAGACCCTTTGTGATTAAGCCAAATTAACTCTCCCTCTTGGTTGTGGGTGAAAGATCCTTTGTTGACTTTGAGAGCTCCTTAGAGGTTGAGGTCTTGTTTGATGAGCTCTAGCTTTTGGTGGATCTGTTTTAGCTTGAGACATTGTTTTAGCTTGCTTTGATGATTCACCAACCTCATTTGATCTCATTTGTTGGTGTGACTCTTGAACCTTCTTGTCATCTTGACTCTTGACAAAGATGGTCTTCTTCAATGAAGTGGCATCCTTGCCTTCCACATATCCTAAGCCCATTTTATCACTAGGACTCTTTCCAAATGATAGCATCTTGTCAAGTTTCTCGGTTCCGGATGTCATCTTGGCAACCAATTCCTTTGCTTCCCTAAGTTCAATCTTCAAGTTCTCTTCACTCTTCTTAGTGATCACAAGATCCAATTTTAAGCTCTCTTCTAACTCTTTTCCACTCTTCACTTTTTCACTCAAGCTAGTCATCTTGAAATTCAGCTCTCAATTCTCCTTTTTCAACTCTTGAATCTCTTTCTTCTTTTTCAATCTAGACTTTTCAAAAAACCTCATGAAGTCTACGTGATCCATTTCCTTATCAATCTCAAACCTAGAGTTAGAAGAGGTACTCTCATCACTAGAGTCATATACTTTTTCCTTATCACTAACAAATTCTTTGCCATTATGAGATGTTGTGAAGGCAATGAAGTTTGCAACTCTATCTTTATCATCCGAGGATTTTTCTTCCTTTTCTAAGTCTTCACTATCACTCCAAGTGGCCGCCATCTCCTTCCCCTTTTTCTTTTTCTTTTTCTTCAAATTTGCACATTCTGGAGCAATGTGACCAAAACCACTACATTCATAGCATTGAATGCTCTTCTTGGAGTCACTTTCTTGAGACTTTTCAATCTTCTTGAGGGAGTTTTCTTTTTCACTTCCTTCCCCTTTGACCCAAAACCTTTCCTTTCAAACTTCATGAATTTCTTGAATCTTTTAACCATGAGGGCCATTTCTTCATCTGAGTCCTCCTCCTCTTCTTCAACCTTAGTGGTCTTCAAGGAAATGCTCTTTTGCTTCTTCAGAGGTATGGGTGAGGTGTTCCATCTTGACTCATAAGCTAAAAGTCTTCCAATGACTTCACTTGGCTTCATATTCTTGTACTCACTATTCTCTTCAAGTGCTGTCACCTTTGATTCGAACCTAGACGGAAATGACCTCTTGCTTGACTCTTCTATCTGAATAGGGGTCACCAAGTTGATGCCTTTGGTTGACAATATCCATCAACTTCACTTGAAAGTCATTGAAGCATTCATGCTCCTCCATCCTAATCATCTCAAATTGCATTTGGAGGACTTAGAGCTTTAAGTCCTTGGCTACCTCGGTTCTCTCATGTGCCGTTTGAAGAATGTCCTAAGCCTCCTTTGCAATCCTAGTGTTTTGGACCAACTTGTATTGATTATCGTCCATGGCCTTTTTGTTCCACTTGGATGCTTCAAATTCTTGAGTACTCCAACTAGACTTGGGCTGGAAAGCTTCTACACCATCATCATTGGTCACTGTTGGAGAAATATACTCATCTTCAATAGCCATCCAAGCAAGGTCATCTATTTGGCAAAGATAGGCTTCCATCTTGCCCTTCTAAGAAACATAATTCACCCCATCGAGCAAAGGGGGTCTTGTGCTTGAGGCTCCCTAATGACTATGTTTAAGGGTAATAAATGATATGAAGATGCAAATGTAATGCAACACACAAAATGAAAACAACCAAAATGCACAAGGTAAGACACACACAATGCTCGGATCACCTAAGTATATCTAGGCACCGACTTTGATACGAATTGAAATTCCCTAGAAAGTGTGTGTCTATAACCTAGAGGGGGGTGAAGAGGTTTTAATTCGATAGATTACCAATTTTTGCGAATTAATCAATATTATTGATTCTACCCCAATCTACTAAGTGTTCAAGCAAGAGACAACAAACATAAAACAGTAACAACACGCAATATATACGTGGAAACCCTCAAAATGGGAAAAACCACGGGTTGTTCAGTGCGCCACACTCGATCCTCAAAATCCACTATTGAGAGAAAGTTTACAACCTAGGTTGACCTCTCGTCTAACCCTCCAGTTTCTAACCATTTCACTCTACCCAACGTGCCTTAATAGTGATTTTGGATCACCAACCTTGTACACTAATCACATAGCCACAAGCTTAACCAACAATGAAGAGATAATGGCAACCTAAGTGAATATGCAAGAATATTCTATATGCAAAAATGCAAGGTCAAGACATTCATGCTTATCTAGGATTAATAATTACAATTAAAGCAAATCCTAGATATCAATGTTCTAAATGCAAAGGCAAGAAGAATTAGCTAGAAGGGTAAAACCGTCCTAAATTTTAGCTATCACAAATTAATGCATCTCAACCAACAAAAAATACACAAGTATGTCATGAAAGCCATTAACCATACAAGCAAGCATTTAATAAGCAATAGAGCATGTAGAAGTTACCTAGTCAAGAAGAAGATGATGCTCCATGCTTGAATGATCCTAGAATGAAGCTAGATGATCATGAGATGAAGTTGGGTTGAGTAAAAATAAGTATTTGGGAGTCCCTCTCTCTCTAGAAAAACTAGAACACATAAAAATGGCTTCTTGGACTCTTAAAAGCCAAAGAGAAGAGACGAAACTTATATATACGGTGCCCTACACAAAGTGGCATCATTTTGAAAGAAAGGCAATCAAATCCCGTCAGAACCGCTGGCTGTACCATGGTACAGACAAGTGTCCAGACCGCGGCACAGAGAGCGGTGTATCTCCTGGACAACGCCGCTCTGTAGACCGTTGTGCATGCAGGTGCACAGGCCACGGTCTTAACAGCATGCAACACCTGTGAAACTCAAATTGGGAGACCGCGGTAGCCACAATGTGTATCCTCTGGTAAACACCGATGTGCAGACCGGGGCATAGGCACTACACAGAGAGCGGTCTGAGCCGGGGAACAGAGGAAGAAACTCCTCTTTTTAAGGCACAAAAATGCATTCAACACTTAAACAAAAATAAGACACACAAAGCACACAAAATGGCAAATAAGCATGGAAGAAAGATAATTAAAAGAAAATGCATGAGTGTGTGTGTGCATTAATACCTCTTCAATAAAAGTTAAGCAAGTGATTTTACCTTTGATGCTTGAACTTGGTTACGAACAATGAAGCACTAAACTACCCTTAGATAATGATCCCCAAATATAGTTGTCAAAGAAATAAGCCCATCAAATACCGAGTAACTTACACAGAAAACAATCCGAATAAGTTATTTCATACTTGTTAAAGTAAACGATGCAAGTTTTTTACATGGTAGAAGCCAAATCCAACAGCTTTTCAAACTTGGAAAATGACTGAAGAAATCAGGTGGAAGAAATCAAAGTGTTAAATGCAAAGATTCAGAAGCTGGAAACATGTTTACATGAAATAAAGCCCAATTTGGAGTCCAATCAAATTGGCTTAAGAATGATGACACTATATAATTTAATTTTCTTTGTTGTTTCATCAGATGTGATGTTTCTAATTGTACTAATGTTATTGACAGTATCATAACGTGTAATGCATGCATGATGTTAATGAAAGTAACATTGTTTTGAAATTGTATCCAGACTTTACTTTTAATTTCATTAAATCCATAGAAAAAGGATAATCATATGCTCTTTGCTTCAAATATTTGTTATACATTTTATTGTCGATCAATTTTTATTGGCAATGCGGTTTTATTAAAAGATATGCAACTAATTGTTGGGAAAAGTGCCCTTAGAACAAATGTTGTTAATTTTTTGGAGAAATAATAACTGGATTAACATTTCATTTTATATTTGCATACATTTAATGTTATTCATATTGTATTAGTAACATAAAATACCATGGTTATTAAATGTAAAATTAAACATAGTATATAAGTTGTTATATACATGAGGATTACGTTTAATATAATAATCTTAATTGTCTGTAATTGATAATTTAAGTTGGGATCTTTAATTGATTAAAATTGCTAGTACGGTTCATTCCCATTAAGAATGGAACAGGTTTATTCGAATTGTTGATGTGGTGACATTAGAATGAAAGTACTTTGTATAATAAGATTATACAAGACATGGACAAGATAAATTGGAATCTTTAATAATCTTCGTCTTGAAATAAATTATTCTCATTTATAAAAAAGGTGGTCATATACGGAACGATCTTAATTCTGAGTATTTAACTCTTACTTGTAGAGTTATGTCTTTTGACTTACTCGGTATGGTTTGCTCATATTGCCAAACCTAAAACCTTGTATCTTGGAGACATAATGATATATTTAGCTGGGAATGATAATATACAAGATGGAATCCATTCCTTCTTAATTGAAGCAGACAAACAGTTCTCTTGAGTAAATGATTTGGGTCTTGAACAATAGAGCGCTCAATTTATGATAAGATCATAAATAATTGTTCATTACAGAATCACGGGCACTCAAGGATAAAGATGTAATTGAGAGGTCAACGGATTTGAACTTAACTCATATTACGAACTGTTTATGGAGGATTGATCTGTATGTAATGATTATATCATTAAACTTTTCGATTCCTATTCGAGTAATTAATTCTATAATGACAAGAGTGCAGTTCTAGTTTTTTAGTGGAATAAATCTGGAATTAATAAATCTAATATTTAATTAAAGAGTTTGATTAAATATTAAAGATTTATTGGAGCTTGAAATTATAGGTCCATGTGTCCCCATGCCATCTCCATAACACTACATTGAATATTAAGGTATAATGAATAATGAGGCTCAATGATTAGTTTAGAATTAATCAGCTATATATAAATGAGTTTATGTATTGTTTTATTGTTTAAATAATATTTGATTATTATATTATATACAATATAATAATTTGATTATTTATTATATATATAAAATAATATTTGATTATTTAATTATATATATAATAATGATTAATTAAATATTATATAACATATAATTGTTTTCTTTGTTAAGTTGGTGGCGTGGTGACTTTATGTCACCCCCCACCAACAAGTTTTTTTTTAAATTATTTTTTGTTATAAATAGAAAACATGAAGTTTTTATGCCATGACCATGAAAACAATTTTTGTGTTGTTTTCTTTACACACATTTAAACCAAGTTGAATTGAAGCTCATTTTCTATGTTTCTTTATACCACCCACCCTAGCTCTCTCTCATTTTAAAAAGACCACAAAGAAGAAAGAACAAAAAAAAAAAGTGTTCTTGTTTTTATGGTGTGAGAAAGAGGAACAAAGAAGAGTTATTTGTTCTTTGTAGAGAGATATCTATATAAAGAAAGAAATTAAAGTTTTTTTTAATACTAGCCTCAGAAGAATATTGTGAGAGTCTCTCAAAATTTTTCTTGTTGTCTCAAGAGTTGAGTAGACAAGATGAATAGAAATTTGAGAGTTGAAATTTCTATTCAATATCGAGACGCTCATTCGTCGGTTCTTTTGTGTTGGAGATTCAGTGTGGAAGAACTTGGTTCGAGAGAATCACGAAGATCCTGAAGTATAAGAACTCGGATCAAGGGAATCACGAAAAGTTTACAAGGGTAACAATTTATTTCCCTAATATTTATAGTTAAATATTAGAATTAATATAATCACAACGATCCGGCTAAAACGGTTTTGTTTTTATAAAATTTTATAAACCGGGCCCACCGCCCTTTCTCCGTGCGGATGTCGATTTCTGTTTGCAGAACCAACAACTGGTATCATAGTCTCGTTGTAATTAATTTTAATTCTAATATTTGAATTGATTTCGGTAGTAGGCACTGCATTAGATGTGATTTAATGGTTATTTTTATTCATGTGATGAATGATAAATAAAATTGATTTTGGTCGTTAATTATATGGTTCCTTTGGATTTATTATTATTTTTATTTGGTATATCGTTTCTTCAATTTTTAGATAAAAAAAATTGTAAACCCGATGTGGTATAGGATTTTTAGTTGTAAATTGGAGTATTGAAGAAGATGGTGTTATCGACAACCGATGAGATTGGATCGTATCATGTAGGAAAATTACAACAAGACCAAATTTGTAATTTGATTAATTTTTGGGTTGTAATTTAAACATCCATAGGAACTCGGCAAAAATTCATTTATCTTTTATTTGCTTTTTCATATTATATTTTATGTATAATTATATAATATGTTCATGCATATAATATGTCATCTATATTAATTAGTGTCTGCTGGAATCATTAAGACATGTCACGCATACATATTCTATTCTAAAATTGTTTTAGATTAGAAATAGATTTGTATTTGTAAAAATAGTTACTATTACATAATATTAGATATTTTGTAATTAAAATACAACAATTTAAAATATTGAGTGGGAGAGGGTATATGACAATATTACCCATAGTCTCTACCATTAGTACAACACAGTGAGATTTAAATGGCGCCTTGAGACTCTTTGATTATGTCCTCCCTACGGAGGGTGTCCATTTGAGTCAATATCAAGGTTGTTTTTGATGCAATAGGATTTTTAGATGTATTTCAAAATTGACCTACCCTACGACATCAATTTTTGAGTCAAGTCTGAAAAATCTAAAATGGTAGTTTACACTCAAAATATGTAATTAAGCTTGTTAATTACAATTCTTGACCAAATCCAACATTGGTTAATGAAAGTTGAAAACATGAGATATTTTTATTTAACTATTGTTAATTGAGAAAGTCTCAATTCAATACGTGACCTATCCTATGACGGCACGTTATTTGTGAAAATTGAATTATCGTGGTAATTGAGTAAATAATTTTTCTATATTTTTCACATGCACCATGCATCATATTTACATTACCAAAATTTATATATGTGATATATACATGTATTTTGGACACAAATTAAATGTGAATGATTGTTATTTTATTTTGTTTCAGCAAACCAAACATGTCTAATCCAATAATCAAGATACTCGCTACTGAAACACTGACCAATGAAAATTTTGTCAAATGGAAAAGTAACATGAACATCGTTCTTGTATGTAAAAACTTCAAGTTCGTCCTAATGGAGGAATATCCTCCATGACCTCACGTCAAGTCATCAGCAGCTGTTGTTGAAGCATATGACCGTTGGAAAAATGTCAACAACAAAGCCCGCTGCTACCAGTTAGTAGGCATGTCTGATGTGCTTAGGTGTAAGCACTAAGCAGTTTAAACCATAAAAGGGATTGCCGACTCCCTACATGCAATGTTTGGGTGCCCTTCTGAACAGTCTCGTCATGAGGATATTAAGGCACTTATGAACACTTGTTAGGTTTTATTTTGTGTTGGCATTAATTCCATATCAAAATGATGTAACAACTAGTCAAAGCAAGTTCAAAGTCTTCAAAGAGAAAGGATGCAATATGGTTCTACAAAGGTATACTAAGACCTTAACTTTCTCTTACAAGATTTAGGCACACACACACAATTCATTCATATGTGTCCCTGTATCATTGTGCATAATTATAGGCACACACATACAATTCATTCATATATGTCCCTGCATCATTGTGCACCATGTATAACACATTCACATACTTGAAGATGAATGCTCATGCATTGGTATGAAAATAATATGTTTTGAAAATGCATGATTGGAGACAATCTCTATGTAGTTTGCATTCTAGTGTGAATTGTGTTTGTATGTATAAATGTTTGTATAACATGGATATTGAACTTGAATTTAGTCTTAATTCATTCTTGATTGAGTTCCGTTCCTTTCGGTTACTCATACTATTGATTTCAAGTTCTAAGTCAAAAGATACTACACGTTCAACTCATGTTGCATATATTGTCTTCATCTTCATATATCGAGTCGAATAATTATTTTCTGAGTTGAGTATCTTATATTTCCATGTCCGTGAGAGATTTATGGTTCTTAATCCACAAACTGATTTGAATTCCGAGTTCGGAGGCCAAAGAACGGTCGAAGAACGCAAGAGGAGTGCAAGGGAGTTTCACCATGGCCAAAGGCCATCAAATGATTCAAGCTCGAGATGGCGTGTGGCCATCTCGGCCGCAACTCCTTGCTGCCCCGAGATGCCCACCTGCCATCTCAAGGAAGCATTAAAAAAGGGGGCATTTTGTTCCTTTTGCTTCTATTCTTTCCCTCTCCTTTATATTTTCCTTCCCTCTCACATTTCATTCTAAGAAGAAATTAAAAACTTGAGTGCAGAATTTTCTCTCCATATTTTCTCACCTTCCAAACACCATAACTTCTTCATTTGAACTCCAATTTGAATGATTCAAAGTTGAGAGTGTTTGTCCCTTCATCCTCCATCTTTTCTCTGAAGGTTTTAGTTAGTTGTATTGCTGTTTTTGGAGTCTAATCTCACAAAAACGGGACTGCACCAAATCAACTAAGGTATTGATTTTCTCTCAAAGTTTTCTTTTAAAACTTGGTCAATTGCCTTGGGTTTTCTTCTTCAACATATATATGTGTCTTGTGATTGTTTTGATTTGAGTTTTGAACTCATTTAAAGCTATATTGAATTTTAATTGAAATCTCACATGTTGAGTTAGGTTTTGATTTTGCCTATGTTTTACATGTTTGAGATTGTATTGTGCTAGCTTTGATTCTAGGACTATTTGATGATCTTTGATTGATTGATTTTGTGAAAAATAGTTTCTCACATGTATTAGGCTCTCTTTGGCCAAAATCTCACAATGATACATGTGCTTGTGTTCTTTTGAGCTATTCATGTGTTTTGTTAAATCTATGAATAGGAAATATGCTCTAGAACTTTAGCTTTAATCTAAATGACTTTGTCACATGATTTTAGCATGTTTTTGGTTTATGAGATTTAAACTTGATTATGTGTTAATTGAACATATCTTGTGATTCAAGTTTTAGATCTATGCATGTATCTAGGTTGTAATTAATATTGAACATATCTTACATGATCTAGATGGATTAAACATGCAAGATTGACTAGACTACATTTTATTTGTGCATTCATGCTCATGTCTAGTATTTTCCATAGGATGTGTTGATCATAACATTCTATGTTGCGTACTTGTTTACGTTTTACATTCATGATCACCTAGATGCCTTGTGAGAAGGAAGTCTTGACAATAGGTGTGAGACCTATGTTGTTGAGCAAGAAAGTCTTGGCAAGAGGTGGGAGACCTCGAATTGTCAAGCAAGGAAGTCTTGACTAGAGCCGGGAGGACTCGGATAGTTGAGCAAGAAGTCTTGCCTAGGGTCGTGAGGATCCGAAAGGGTGAGCGAGAAAGTCTTGACTAGAGTCGGGAGGACTCAGATAGTTGAGTAAGAAGTCTTGCCTAGGGTCATGAGGATCCGAAAGGGGTGAGCGAGGAAGTCTTGACAAGAGGTGTGAGGCCTCGGATTATTGAACAAGAGGGCAACATCTTCATGAGTAGAATATGAGGGTAGTTTCTAGGTGAAGGGGTCACTAAAGAGATTGTACTTGTCTTATCTACTAGTGGATTTTGTTTGCCGGTGGTTGCTAACCCTTGGATGTTTCCTCTTCGGTGGTTTACCACGTTATATCTTGTGTCAACTTTTCTCTATCCTTATCTCTGTTATATTTGTATTTGTTATTTGAATACTACGGATAGAACTTTATTTGTAAGTTGACTTCCTTTCTATAATATAGATTGTGTATGTGTTATGATTACTTGTTTGTATCACACTTTACTTGTTTTATATATTGATTAAGTGTCTTTAATTGATATATATATATATATATATTGTGATACAAGCAATCTAGAGAGTCAAACTTTTGTTTATTTCTAAGGGAGTCGAAAAAGGTGCCTAACCTATTCACCCCCCCTCTAGGTTAGCCTTAAGCATTTAACCGTGTTTGTATTTTCAACACCAGAATGAAAAAGGGTACTTCAGTCCATGAGCAAACGCTCAAAATGATTGAACACATAAATGAGGTTGAAATTCATGGCGCTAAAATCGACGAAGCCACACAAGTGGGAATGATTTTAGAAACACTATCCCTTAAATTCCTTCAATTTAAAAGAAACTATTTCATGAATAAATTGAAATAAAACATGACTCAGTTGCTTAACAAGCTTCAAACCTCGAAACCATTTAGAATGTAAAAGGAGGTAAGGCAAATGTTGACGAAGCTACAACCTCATCTTCTGAAAAGTCCAAAAAGAGGAAGAATAAGTTTGAAGGAAGTGGCAAGTTGAAAAATAAAAAGGGCAATTTCAAGGCTACGAAAAACAACAACAACAAGGCTAAGAGCTCTGACAAAAAGGCCAAAGGAAAATGTTTCCACTTTGGCATAGATGGTCACTGGAAGAGGAACTGTAAAAAGGACCTCGAAGAGCTCAAGATTAAAAAGAAAAGTAAATCTGATTTACCTGTTCTAGAAGCTTGTTTAGTTTAAGATGATATGTCTTCCTGGATAGTTGATTCAGGAATGGCTAACCATGTTTATTGTTCTATGTAGATGCTTGATTCTGTAACAGAGTTAGCCGATAGGGACTACATGATGAGACTGGGTAATGGGGCTATGGTGTCGGCTAAAGCAGTGGGAGAAGTGCGACTTCTGTTTAATAATAAATTTCTTGTTTTGAACAATGTTTATTATATTCCTGATTTTTGGTAGAAATTTGATTCCTGTTTCAAGACTGTATGAACAATTATTTAAGGTTTCTTCTAATAATAAAGTTGTTATTATTTCTAGAAAAGGTTTAAATATTTTTTCTGGAACTTTAGATAACGGTCGTTATTTTTTAATACCAACTTCTAATACACTGGTTCACACTGAAATATTCAAAGTCGAACAACCAAAGTCTAAAATACAAAGATTTCTCCTAATTATAACACATACCTTTGGCATCTTAGACTGGGTCATATAAACCTAAATAGGATTAAAAGACAGGTAATGGACGGTCCTTTACGAGAGCTAAAAGTTAGCACTCTTCCAGTCTGTGAATCTTGTCTAGAAGGTAAAATGACAAAACGATCTTTTTCTGCAAAAGGTCAAAGAGCCAAAAAAAACCTCTTGAATTGATACATTCTGACGTGTGCGGTCCGATTAATGTACAAGCAAGAGGGGGTTATGAATATTTCGTCACTTTCATTGGTGATTATTCTAGGTATGGTTATATTTATTTAATGCAAAGAAAATTTGAAACTTTTGGAAAGTTTAAGGAATTCCAAGCTGAGGCTTAAAAACAAATAAATATGTGGATTAAAACTCTTTGATCAGATCGATGAGGTGAATACCTTGATACAGAATTCTTGGATCATATAATCGATCATGGGATTTTGTCCGAAGTAACTGCACCTGGGACACCACAATAAAATGTTGTCGTAGAAAGGAGAAATAGAACTTTGCTTGATATGGTGAGATCCATGTTGAGTTACTCATCATTGCCCATGTCATTCTGGGGATATGCACTACAAACTTTTGTATAATACTTAATTTAGTTCCATCTAAGTCTATACCTAAGACACCGTTAGAGTTGTGGATTGGTAGCAAAGTTAGTTTGTAACACATTTGCATATGGGGGGTGTTTTTCACACGTACTTGAAGGTAAGACTGGAAAGTTGGAACCTCAATCTGAAGTATGTATATTAGTTGGATATCCAAAGGGAACGAGAGGAGGTTTGTTTTATAGTCCTCAAGATAATAAAGTATTTGTATCGACAAATACAACTTTTCTTGAAAACAACTATGTGACAGACTTTAACCCACATTAAAGTTACACTTGAGGAGTTACTTTTTGGTGAGATCAGACAAACAACGACAACTGTTGTCGGATGACAAAATGAGAATACCACAACTCGAAATCAGAATGATTTACCACCTCGTCGTAGTGGGAGGGTTGTGACACAAACTATTCGATATGAAAAAATCAAGAAAGCACAAGTTGCAATTTCTAATCTTGGTAAAGATGATTTATTGACATATCGATGTGCAATGGAAGATTCTGATAATGAGAATTGGCAACAAGCAATGAATCTCGAGATGGAGTCAATGTACTCCAACTCAGTCTAGAAACTTGTAACCTATTGGTTGTAAATGGATCTACAAGAGAAAGAGGTGAGTGGATGGGAAAGTGGAAACTTTTAAAGCTAGGCTATGGCAAAGAGTTTTACCTAAAAAGAGGGAGTTTACTATGAAGAGACTTTTTTGCCAGTAGCTATACTTAAATCCATACGCATACTCTTGTCCATTGCTGCATATTATGACAATGAAATATGATAAATGGATGTTAAGACGGCTTTTCTAAATGGTTATCTTGACGAAAGCATCTATATGGTGCAACCAGAGGGGTTCATAACTAAAGGCCAAAAGCAAAAAGTTTGCCAGTTGCAAAGGTCCATCTATGGACTTAAGCAAGCTTCTCGGTCAAGGAATATTAGATTTGATGAAGCGGTTAAATCATATGGATTTGATCAAAATGTTGATGAACCTTGTGTCTATAAGTACATTAAAGAAAAGATGGTGGTCTTCTTAGTTCTTTACATTGATGATATTTTTTTCATTGGGAATGATGTAGAATCTTTATCAAGTGTAAAGAAATAGCTAGCTAACCAATTCCAAATGAAAGATTTAGGAGAAGCGAGCTATGTTCTTGGGATCCAAATTATAGGAGATCGTAAGAACAAGTTGTTAGCATTGTCTCAAGCATCATATTTTGATAAAATGTTAATCAAGTTTGCGATGCATAACTCTAAGAAAGGTAATCTGCCTTCTAGTAATGGATTTACTCTTTCTAACGAGTAGTGTCCCAAAACACCTCAAGAGGAAGAAAATATGAGACATATTCCCTATGCCTCTGTAGTAAGCAGTCTCATGTATGCTATGTTATGTACTAGACCTAACATATGCTATGCAGTGGGAGTAGTCATCCGGTATCAGTCTAACCCAGGATTAGATCATTGGGTAACAGTTAAACTCATTCTCAAGTATCTTAGGAGAACGAGAAACCTAGTATATTCTGGTAGGGATTTTATTCCTATTGGCTACACTGATTATGATTTTCAATCAGATAAAGATAGTTGAAAGTCGACGTCTGGACCAGTGTTTACCATTGGTGGTGGAGCCGTAGTTTAGAGAAGTATCAAACAATCATGTATTGTTGGTTCCATTATGAAGGCTGAATACCTAGCTACCTGTGAAGCAGCTAAAGAAGTTGTCTGGCTCTGAAAGTTTTTATCTTATCTGGAAGTTGTTCTAGACATGGAAAAACCCATGACACTTTAATATGACAACAGTGGGGCCGTGGCTAATTCGAAAGAACCTAGAAGCCACAAAAGAGGAAAGCATATAGAGCTAAAGTATCATCTAATTAGGGAGACTGTTCATCATGGCGATGTGTCTGTTCTGAAGATTAGATCTGAAGACAACCTCACAGATACCTTCACAAAGACTCTTCCTGTAAAGAGTTTTGAAAGCCATCTAGAAAAACTAGGGTTGAGAGACATGTCTCATTTGCTCTAGGGAAAGTGGGAGATTGTTGCGAAAAGTGCCCTTAGAACAAATGTTGTTAATTTTTTGGTGAAATGATAATTGGATTAACATTTCATTTTATATTTGCGTACATTTAATGTTATTAATATTGTACAAATAACATAAAATTCCATGATTATTAAATGTAATATTAAACACAGTATATAAGTTGTTATATACAAGAGGATTATGTTTAATATAATAATCTAATTGTCTGTAATTGATAGTTAAAGTTGGGATCTTTAATTGATTAAAATAACTAGTAAGGTTAATTCCCATTAAAAATGGAACAGGTTTATCCAAACTGTTGATGTGGTGACATTAGAATGAAAGTACTTTGTATAATAATATTATACAAGACATGGACAGGATAAATTGGAATCTTTAATAATCTCCGTCTTGAAACAAAGTATTCTCATTTATCAAAAAGATGGTCATATATGGGATGATCTTAATCTTGAGTATTTAACATACTCTTACTTGTAGAGTTGTGTCTTTTGACTTACTAGGTACGGTTTGCTCATATTGCCAAACCTAAAACCTTGTATCTTGGATACATAATGATATATTTAGCTGGGAATGATAATATACAAGATGGAATCCATTCCTTCTTAATTGAAGCAGACAAACAATTCTCTTGAGTAAATGATTCGGGTCTTGAACAATAGAGCGCTCAATTTATAATAAGATCATAAATAATTGTTCATTAGAGAATCACAGGCACTCAAGGTTAAAGATGTAATTGAGAGGTCAACGGATTTGAACCTAGCTCATATTATGAACTGTTTATAGAGGATTGATCTGTATATAATGATTATATCAATGGATTGTTCGATTCCTATTCGAGTAATTAATTCTATAATGACAAGAGTGCAGTTCCAATTTTTTAGTGGAATAAATCCATAATTAATAAATCTAATATTTAATTAAAGAGTTTGATTAAATATTGAAGATTTATTGGAGCTAGAAATTATAGGTCCATGTTTCCCCATGCCATCTCTATGACACTGTATTGAATATTAATGTATAATAACTAATGAGGCTCAGTGATTAATTTAAAATTAATTAGCTATACATAAATGAGTTTATGTATTGTTTTATTATGTATATAATATTTGATTATTATATTATATATATAATATAATAGTTTGATTATTTACTATATAAATATAATAATATTTGATTATTTAATTATATATATAATAATGATTAATTAAACTGATGGCGTGGTGACTTTATGCACCACCCACCAACAAGTTTCTTTTTAATTATTTTTTGTTATAAATAGAAAACCTGAAGTCTCTATGCATTGACCATGAAAACAATTTTGTACTGTTTTCTTTACACACATTTAAACCAAGTTGAATTGAAGCTCATTTTATATGCTTCTTTGTGCCACCCACCCTAGCTCTCTCTCGTTTTAAAAAGATCACAAAGAAGAAAGAACAAAAAAAAAAGAGAAAGTGTTCTTGTTTTTTTGGTGTGAGAAAGAGGAACAAAGAAGAGTTCTTTGTTCTTTGTAGAAAGATATTTATATAAAGAAAGAGAATAAAGTTTTTTTTAATACTAGCTTCAAAAGAATATTGTGAGGGAGTCTCTTAATATTTTTCTTGTTGTCTCACGAGTTGAGTATACAACTTGAATGGAAATTTTAGAGTCAAAATTTCTGTTGAATACCGAGATGCCCACCCATCGGTTCTTTTGTGTTGGAGATTCGGTATGGAAGAACTTGGTTCAAGGGAATCACGAAGATCCTGAAGTGGAAGAACTCGGATCAAGGGAATCATGAAAAGTCTACAAGGGTAACAATTTATTTCCCTAATATTTATAGTTAAATATTAGAATTAATGTAATCACAACGATCCAGCTAAAATGGTTTTGTTTTTAAATTTTTTTTGAAACCGGGCCCACCGCTCTTTCGTTGCATGGATACCGGTTTTCGGTTCCAGGAACCAACACTAATTTCATACAACAACGAGTTTATGATAAACAGTGTCAAGGCTAAATATCCTAATGTCACAACAATAATTGATTGCTAATTGTAATTATTGTTTTAAAAAAGAAATTACAGATCCATTTTTATAACATAGTAACATATAGAAAGCATACCATTCACATACATCTTTATGTGATTCCAGATATAACGATAACAAAAGTTATAATTATAACAAAGGTACGGAAAAACATTGAAATATATAAATCAAGAAAAAAAAGATCAAACAGAAAATAGTAGTCACCGGTCGAGGGCATCCTTTTCTTGTGCCCATTCAATCTCATCCCAATGCCCATGTGGTTGAATACTCTTCAAGTATTTTCTGAAGAGATTGAAACCATCACGACGACTATCTTCAAAGTGTTTCTGAATGTCTTGAATGTGAAGGTCACTAGTCCAAAATCTCTTCCAAGACCTATCCCAAGAAACACTTGTACGAAGGCAGAAGTTAGTGGCCTCCAAAAATTCCACGTGGGTAGTCAGTTGAATGAGTTAATCAAACACTTTGTCCCCAATTAGAGGAGACTCATCAGTTGTTTTCTCAGAGGAGGAAGCCGAAGGGTATATTGTATGTGAAAAAGTGAAACTTGAAGGGTTTGTTCGTTGTTCACTAATTGAGAGTGATGTTTCTTCAAAAGTGATGTTGAAATATTTCTTTGTTTTTGTGAAGAGATCAGTTTCAGTTTAGGGACATCTGTAGTGTTTGACAAGTTGAGGAAAGTTTTTTTCTTTTTTTTAAAGAAAAAGATGAAGAAAGTTAACTAGAAGAAGAAAGTTTTGGATCCCACTCGTTTATAGAGATAATAAATTCACAATATTTATTAGTCATCTAAAAATGTGATGACAAGTAAGTACACATAATTGATTAGACTTGTTTAGAGTTCAACCGGTTCTGTAATAATAAATATCAATTAAATATGGGAAACTATGTTATCTCTTATTAATGGGAATGGGAAGACTGTAGAAAAAAGCTATAACGTTTCAATCACTAAACTCGTATCACGAGTAATAAATATTTATCTTTTTCTTAGTGGGAATAGGAAGGTTGTTAATGGGTGTCTAGAAAATATTTATTTTGACCTTTCAATTACTAAACTGAGAAGTCTATTAATGGGTGTCTAGAAAACATTTATTGTGACCTGTCAATTGCTAAACTCATTTCCCAAGTAATAAATCTTCATGTTTAAATTATTTTTGGAAGTTTAAACCCCTAATGTCCATAAACTATATTAACCCAACTGATTCTAAAATAAATAAATAAAATGGACACTATAAATATCGTATAAACCCATACAATAACAAATATTTAATCGTGAATGTATGGTTGCTGGGAAAATTTCAGCTTTTTTATTTCAACCAAAGGGTGTATATAAATTAAAGATTTACATATTCAAAAAATATTAAAACAAAGAGTAACTAAGTCTCTCATATTACTTACCATGGACATTATAAGCAAGATGACCATGCATTGGACATTAACGTTTTATTTTTGTAGATAATATGGAATTTCAACAAAAATGAATACAAATTTGACTTTATATAGTTACAGAAGAGATGTGCATAGATGTGTTTCTCAGTTTTTATATTTTTCCACAATTGTGCATGTAAATTTAAACTAAAAAGGACGCCTAAGAAAATGGATAATATATATCAACATCACTAATAAACAGTAGCGATGTGAACAAGCGAATTTAAACTTAAATTGAAATATATTAGCACACCATTAAAGACTGATTACACAAAAGCGGGTACATAAATGGTGGTTAAAGCTCATTATAACAAATAAAGGAAAAGAGGAAATATTGCAACTATGTGAACAATCAGTCTAGTGCACCTCATGCTTTAATGGGATCAAACATTATCCCAGGGAAAATCTTTTTCAGGTAGTCCTTCATGAATTCGAAGCCAACCTTATGAGTGTAATCAATTTTTGGCTGGACCGGATGAAGGTACGATTCTGAAGATCTGGACAATCTCGTAGTTACTTCATCTGCGAGAACCTTGATATCTTCCAATTTGACAACCCTTTCCTCCATATGTCAAATTTTCTAGAGAGTTACTCCACCACTATCTTCATTTCGGGAAGATAGAGCGATTACTTTTGCTTTTTTGGGATAGGGATTGTGTTCGTCCATATCTCTAAATAGTTGTTTACAAGAGAATAGCAAAAAAGTCAGAATGAGAAGTGAAAACAAAATGGCATAGGGCTTTGATTTATAATAATAATTAACCAATTAAGGGCATGCATTAATATGACAATGTGACCTACTTAAACCTCTGTACATTAATACCCTTGTGGCTGGTTTTCTATGGTGATCCGGTGTTTTCTTGTTTCTTTTTTAATATAATTTTGCTTCTAAAAAAAATACTTGGAACTTGAAAATTAGTCAATTGATGAGTTTTTATCATGAATCATGTGTACATTAATGATAGGTGGTAAATGATGTGGCATATTGATGTATTTTTTTTTTTGCAATTATGTTAAACCAAAAACTGAAAAAATAAATGAAAAAAATTATCGTGGGTTTAAGTTACTTCATCTAGGCTGATCTCCAAATGACGTGTAACACATTGCAAAGCATCATATAATTTCTACTTAGTAACAATTTTAGTTTGATGATCCATCGATAGCGTTTGTATGCATAAAGTTTTTCAAACAATCATGAAATTTTATGAGTTTGTATCTTGGTACATTTTAGTCAACCCTAAAAGGTGCATTGAACCCTAAAAGGTGCCATGTGAACAGATGTCTAAAAGGTGCATTAACCCTAAAAGGTGCCATGTGAACAAGTGTGTAAAAACTTATAAACAGGTATCAAATCCCTTGATTTGGTTTAATTACGTTTTCAGGTGGATAAATTTAACCAAAGTTCACTGTAAATAAAGATAATTAATAATTAGTGTATACAATACATTACGATCACAACAAATGAAAAATTTGGATTCAAATTCAAATTTGTAACATTAAAAGATATCGGTCCATGGTAGAGTTTATTGCATTAAAAAAATGTTTTTTTATCTTCGACTACCATCCGTTGATTACACTACAATCAGAAAAACTGGAAGAAAAGTTAGAAAGTTTTTGAAAGTCATGTAGAAGTTTAATTTGGTTAAAAGATGGGTTGAGGGATTGTAATAATTGCTCAACTGTTGAACATTGCATCAATTTATTTGAAAGTGGATGTCATTACAAATAAGTAATCATCGTCTCAACAAACATAATTAATTAATTCATTTGTTTAATCAATGATATCTTTATTTATATTTTCAAATCAAGGTTTTCTTTGTTAAATTTTTTATTTTATTCAACTAGATCAGTATGCAAGATATGTCTATTGTTCTGTTATGAATAATAAACAAAAGAAAATAAGCTAGCTTATTAATTTCTTACCATATCACAACTCTTCAAAGGTTAATGAACTCGATCACACCTTATATAATGTCATTGCTAATGGTATAAACTATATACTTTGATTATGTTTGTGGTTTTAACGGTTCAAAATAACTGATAGAACACATTAACTACCATTCAATGTTAAGTGGAAAAATCAAACAGGGTCTTAGTACACAAAAGAGTCAAATTTTTCAATCCCTGGAGTTTTGCAATTTTATAAATTTTCCTCTAAGCTTTCAAATTTACAAGGTTAATAATTTTCTCTAAATCATTTAGAGAATATATTAGATTATAAATTTACTATAAACATATTTTTTATATATTACAAAAATAGTAGGAGTACAATTTTCAAAAATTCTTTCACAAAAAACTCCATCTTTTTCCGATTTATTCGTTTGTAATGAAATGTATAGGGTTTTGTCACTTCTCTAAATATGTCTCCATTAGGTAGGGTTTTAGTGGTTGAAGTGCTTATTTGTTGAGGAGAGAATAGAGACTCATCCAAGTCGAAGTTATTGATGTTTATACCGATTAATCACATACGAAAATTTGTTATTCATCCTTCTTAATAATCTGGAAGTTTTTCTCAAATACAAGGAAATGATTGAGTTCCCAAGCCAAAAGATCGTAGTTCTCGAACGAGCAATCAAAAAGATTTCAGAACATCTTTGGGTTTAGGTATTGTTCCTCCAAAGATCATAGTACTAGGTACTTCTCGGCGAGCTCTAATATGATTGGATTTTATAAGTAAGCATCTCTCGTAAAATATGAGCAATACCAAATCCCTGAAGAGCCCAAATGTCCATTTCTATGACTTGTTGCCCCCTTGCTTGGACCTTCCTCTAAGGGGTTGTTGGGTTATAGGTGCATAATACCCATTGAAACGTCCGTGTATTGTATCTACTGAATCTTGAAACAATAACCATAAATTTTAGTCTATATCTTGTTTAAAGTAATTCTTGACATAACCCAACTAGTTGTGTGTCAAATGACAGATGGAAGTATACATATAATTATGATTTACATCCCTTGTCACATTATATGGATAAAATTGTCTAAGTTAAAAGTACAAAAAAGAGTTGGAATATCTAGAATTGTTCTTATTTTTATTATATTTTCATCACATTCAAAGATCATTTTAAATAATTAGTAAAACTTCTAAGATATATGTTAATTACTGTTTAAAAATATAAACAACAAATTTTTATTTAACGTTTTGTTTAACATAACTTCTAAGATATATGTTAATATAACCAAAATATTTTTTGCAGTGTAGTCCCTGGAGCTTAAAGATTCTGATGCATACGAGTCCGATCCGTGATTTTGATGCCCAGTTCCGATCCAATCCTATATTATACAGGATCGGTTAAATCTGATCAGATAAATAAAATATCTGGATAGTGATCAATTTTAAGAATTATATATTTTGGATATGGATTCAGCCATGTCCGATTCGATACTTTGAACAACATTTGTTTTTTAACTGCAATATAGTTATTTTATGTCAATATTTTTAACATTAAATGATGTTTTTTAGTCCTCCTCCTCAGTAAAACAATAAACACTTGTTTATTACTTTTAAAAATAAGCAATCTTTATAATCTTCGATGTCCACTTAAATTGTGTTTAAATTAGGGTTACAAGACTTACAGGTCTCTGTGAATTGGCTATAATCATGGTCCTTATTCTGAATTAGGATTGTCATCAAACCCTTTTAAATTGTTCTGATTTCAATATTCGATAACACTTTGTCTAGGTAAACCATGAATCAACCGATATATTCGATGACACTTACGAATCCAATTAAGGGTATGCATTAATATGAAAATGTGACATAGTTAAACCTCTGTATATTAATACCCTTGTGGCTGGTTTTCTGTGGTGCTCCGGTGTTTTCTTGTTTCTTTTTTAACATAATTTTGCTACTAAAAAAACTCTTGGAACATGAAAACTAATTAATTAATGAGTTTGTATCATGAAGCATGTGTACATTGATGATCGGTGGTAAATGATGTGGCATATTGATGTAAAGAATTCTTTGGTAATTATGTTAAACCAAAAACATAAAAAATTAATAAAAAAAAATTGTGGGTTTCAGTTACTTCTCTCGGGCTGATCTCCAAATGATGCGTAAATCATTGCAAAGTAGTGTAAGATTTTTGCTTAGTAACAATTTCAATTTGATGATCCATCGATAGCATTTGTAAGCATAAAGTTTTTCGAAAGTTTTTGCGAGTTTTTATCCTGTTACATTTTTGTCCACCCTAAAAGGTGCATTGAACCGTGAAAGGTGTCATGGAAACATGTGTGTAAGAGATGCATTAAACCCTAAAAGGTGACATGTGAACAGGTGTGTATAAATATATAATCAGGTATCAAATCACTTGATTTGGATTAATTACGTTTTCAGGTGGATGAATAACCAAAGGTCACCATAAATAAAGATAATTAAATAATTAGTATATACAATACATTGTGATAACAAATGAAAAAATGTGGATTCAAATTCAAATTTGTAACATTAAAAGATATTGGTCAATGGTAGAGTTTAATGGATTAAAAAAAAAATCCTTTTTTATCTTAGACAACCATTTAAATTGTTTATAAAAAATCTTTTTTGTCCTCGACTTACCACCTAAATTGTGTATAAATTAGGGTCACAAGTCTCTGTCATTATTATAACATTTTTTTCTTCTCTTCTCTTTAAAAGTGTATGTCATTATCATAACATTCTTTTCTTCTCTTCTGTTTCATGGTTACAAAAATTTTAGTTTTCTGACATCTCGATATCCATATGTTCTAGTCTATGGATCCAAAATAGTCCAAATCGGGTGAAAGAAAAAAAAGGTATGAGATCCTTCAATGTGTATTGAGACATCTGGAAAAAAGACTCATAACCTTGGAGAAGGAACACGTTGACCTCAAATATCAAGCGTCTATGAACTTCCAATGGAAGCAATTCAAGGCATCTAGTTACAGTAAAAATGATTGCCAATGAACTTATTCACATGCTCACTTGATCGGCTTCAACCTTTTCAAAGACTATATCAAAAAGATGTAGCTGGATAAAAACTGGGATGAGGTTAACCCAACTGTTGTAAATGCCACCCTCGGCCGATGATGTTATTACGTGAACCTTTGTAAACTTTGCTATTGTGATGACACCTTTTTTTGTGTGGCTGGAAGATGGTAAATGATGTTTAAATCTTTTGTATTTTTAGAATATTGAGTTTTTATGTTTGTTAAACAACTATGTTTTGTAACCTCTTTTGTGATTGTTTATGGTAAAATTTATTTATTGACGAAGTTTATATTCGTAAAGCCTATATTTTTTCTTCATTCTTTCGCTTTTATATTGTTTTTAGTTTAAAAAATGGTAAATTATATTTAATTTTTTTACGGGTTTGCACTAGTTTCGGATTGTTAAAAAGTTAAACTTTTAGATCTTTAATTACAACAAATATATGAAGTTTTGATGTTTTTTCTTGTCAACAAATATTTTTTATTTTCATTATAAATGCAGACTGGTTTTAATGGTGCAATTTTTTAATTAGATGGTTGTGCTAATGGCTAAATGGAAAGATAATGGTGGATTTGGGGTTTTGGGCTTCATAGAAAACAAGAAACAGATAACTGCTAAATTTCTAAAAAAAAATAATGGTTTTGAAAGTTGTGTACAGATAGATGTTAATAATTTTTCGCCGGCATTTAGAAGAAGTAAATAGCTCGAGTGATTACACTGGAAGCAGAAAAACTGGAAGAAAAGTTAGAAAGGTTTTTTATAAGAGTTGATTTGGTTGAAAGATGGGTGAGGTGAATGGATTGTTAAACTTGCTTCACTGTTGAACTTTGCATCATTTTATATGAAAGAGATTGTCATTAAAAACAAGTATTCATCATCTCAAGAAACATAATTAATTAATTCTTTTATTTACTCAATGTTATCTTTATTTATATTTTCAAATCAAGATTTTCTTTGTTAAATTTTTTATTTTATTTAACTAGATCACTATATAAAATATGTATGTTGTTCTATTATTAATAATAAAGAAAAGAAAACATACTCGCTTATTAATTTCATACCATTTCACAACTTTTCAAAGGTTAATGAACACAATCACACCTTATATGATGTCATTGCTAACTGTATACTTTGATTGTTTGGCTACAGTAATGTTTTTCCTCATTACAAAACATGCTCCACGGCAATATATTTTTAGTCACAATGAAATTTAAAGCATGGTCATAAACCTTTCTATAAAATGTTTAACTTCTATTAGTGTCATTAAAAATGTCTTTTGGTGATCATAAAATATTATATAAAATCGCATTACGTTCTATACAAGTTGATACTAGTGGACTAAAATTAAGTCTGCCTTATTTTATAATAATTAATTAGGGATCTATAGTTATCATGGGATATTTCTATCTCTTTAGTTTGACTAAATTTGAAATTTATTGATGTTTATATTATTATTGATGAAATGAAACAAGTCACTTTAGCTTCTGACCATCATTCTCGTAATGATTGCCACTTGTTATTGGATCCCTAAAAGCTTAGACCATCTCATATGCAAGTGTGAAAGCCAATACCAAATTTAGTACACAAAAGAGTAAAAAATTTCAATCCCTGGAGTTTGTAATTTTATACATTTTCCCCTATTTTTTCAAATGTATATGTCTCTACCCTTATTTCTTATTTAAAATTTATATTTCTTTAAGCAATTAAATTGTTAATAATTTCTCTTAATCATGTAGAGAATATATTTGATTATAAATAAACTATTAACATAGTTTTTATATACTACAAAAATGGTAAGAGTACAATTTCCAAAAATTCTTTCCCAAAATAATCCATCCTTTTCCGATTTATTCGTTTTGTTATTGGTTTTATCATTTCTCCAACTATGTCTCCATTAGGTAGAGTTTTAGTGGTCCAAGCGATTATTTGTTGAGGAGAGAGTACAGACTGATCCAATTCGAAGTTGTTGATGTTTATATCTCATAAGTCATGTTAACCAAAACATTAGTTAAAATAATTGTTGTCTATATTTTAAAACAGTAATTAACATATATCTCAAAAGTTTAATTAATTATTTAAAATGATCCTTGAATGTGATGAAAACATAATAAAATTATGTTCCAACTCATTTTTGTGCTACTTATTCCAACTCATTTTTGTGCTTGTAACTTAGACAATTTTATCCATATAATGTGACGAGGGATGTTATATATTTCCATTTGTTATTTGACACAACTAGTTGGGTTAATTCTAGCATTACTTTAAACACAATATTTTATAAGAGATGCTTACTTACAAAATCTGATCATATTAAAGCTCGCCGAGAAGTACCTAGTACTATTATGATCTTTGTAGGAACAATACCTAAACCCCGAAGATGCTGCAAAATCTTTTATTCGATTGCTCATTCAAGAACTACGATCTTTGGCTTTGGAACTTATTCATTTCCTTGTATTTGATTCAAACTTCAAAAGTAATCACAGAGATCGATCATATGATTATATGTCCAACTCGATAATTATAATAGTTTCGAAGTGGAAATGGTGAGAAATGTCACTTTTTTTTGGGTGAGTTGCAGTGATGTTACCGTTATAATAAGTTATGTATAAAAGGCACCTATTATGGTGAGCTACCGAAATCGAATGTATTTATATCTAAAGATTATGTTTTCTATGTGTTTTCCATTAAAGTATAGTAATCGCAACAATAGGTATCAAAGTAACGTGATGTTATTTTCCATTTACACCTAACAACTATAGAATGACAAATACAATAGACATTAAAACACCGTTTGATAAGGCTAATCACTAACATGGAAGACCCTAATTAAAAACGAAATTTGGAGACACGCCTGATGAAGCAGTGAAGATCTTTAAGGAAAAACTGAAGAAGTGAAGCAACGAAGAACTTTGTGGATTGTGGATATATGAAGAACTTGACAACTTTAATGTTGGAAGAGGAATATAGAGGAATACGAGAAGAAAAACGGTAAGAGATTAGTTGTTTATGGCTGGAAGTGAAAAAAAGATAAACAATTTATCCAAGACAAGAAGAACAACGGTAATTATTGAGATGAGTGAAACTTTAAGGCCGGAAGAGAAATATATAGGGGACGAAGAGAAGAAAGACAGTAAAAGATTAGATTTTTATGGTCGGAAGAGAAAAGAAGAACTTATACTAAGAAAAGAAGAACAAACGGTCATGTAATTTAGTGAATGGGAAGTGACTTTCTTTGTCGGTCATTTTAGGATTCCTATGCATTCAATTCATTAAAAGAATAAGTCATGACTATTGGATGTTTGTTTAAAAGAAATCAATAGTTGAGATTAGAATAACGTAGACTATTTTTTAAAATTGTATGGTGTCATGTTACATTCAAGAATGGACCTATATATATATAAACAACAACAATAAAACCAGATTTACCTTGCAGGAGTTTACTGTGATTATTTTAAAAGGTACATTAATACCAAACTAACCCAAGCAAACACAATGAAATAAAATAACTTAAGCTGTAGCAGACATTGTAATGGAATAGAAGAAATTTGAGAAACCAACAATAAAAATGGAATTTAGTTAGAATTATTCAATTCTTGTAAAATGATATGCATATGTTTTACGGTATGCCTCACAAGTCACAGGTGAACCGTAAGGGTTCGTTTGTTCTTTTGTCTAAAGATATAATGAATTTTGTTGAATACTAAATAGATACTGAACTTTTAATATGAATGATATGTTTGTTTTTCTTTTCTCACGTCTAAATGTAATATCAATATGTTTATTTTTTAAAAATAAAATTATCTGAAAATAAATAATATTTATACCTATTAAAATTAATTCATGTTCTGCTACAAATAATGTTCATTTTAACAAAGCAAAAAAATTATCAAAGAATATAATTGAATTATTTTGCATGCATTTCACATTTATAGTGTATATATAATTAAGTAAATCATTTTTATTTTCTTGGATCATATGCACCAAAAATAATTAAAAAATAGCTATTAATTTTTTTAAAATTAGGTTTATGAGTTATATGTATCGATCTCTATGAGAAATGATTAGTTTTTTATGTCTTTCTTTTTAAAAACAATTTTAAAAAAACATATTAAAAGAAATATCCCTACACCATATCAAATTATAATAAAATTGAAAATATTTCTATAAAAATGATAGACTTGAAACATAATATTTTAATTGTAATACAGTAATTTAGAATTAAATTAAAGGATTTCTTACTTCAATTTTAAAGAAGTTTTTTGATATTTTTAAATCGTTTGATCATTTAAAAATAAACAAATAAAATAACTTTATGAGTTTAACTCAAACCCATTAAATTTATGGAAAAAACAAACGTTCCCTAAATATATGCTTGAGATGTTATTAATTTTATTTTTCCGATACTAGAGAGAGACACGAACCAAGAATTGACAGCAGATCTCACAACATCGTGATCCCCTTCAAACCTGTTCAACAAACTTATCATAAAGTAACCATGTATTTTAGGAAGCAAAACCAAGCACATTACAAGAAGCTTTGAGAATATTCAGTCTCCTGCACCAAGCACATTTATAACAGTCAAATAACCTTGATGAAAAAGATTAATACAATTTCTTATAAATAGATTTACAGGACAGTCTCCAAATAAAATTGTTTCTCGCTATATTTTCGAATGTATTTCTTCAATTGAGTGATTGAGAAAATCTGATAATATTACGTGCTTAATCATATCAAATTGTTTGGTTACACTGCTACTGGTTCTGGCCTTTTGCTGGTTTTGATTCCCTTTATAGCTGTAAAACAAGTAATTTAAGCCTCTCATATAAGGTTTACGGACATAAATTTTTGTGCACGAAAAAGTAATCAATGTTCTGTGGCTTACCTTCAGCATAATCTTTAGCTCCAAAGACAGCTGAACCAGCAACCAAAGCATTAGCTCCGGCCTCAATAACCTGCCAGCACAGATGACAAATACACAACAATTTAAGAAAAATTCTAAGCCAAGGAAGTTTTCTCAAATACAAACGAACAACTAAATTTAAAAAACTAAAAATCAAAGAGAGAACTTTAAGACCGCAAGAAAAGTCAGGTCTACAGGAAAATATTGGAACATATTTTAAAAGCCTCTGTGAAGAAAAGGTGTTGTTTGAATATTTATCAATAAACAACATTCAATATGTTTTGGGTTTGCATTAAATTGTAAGATGTGTGAAAACGCAATGTGATTTTCAAATATTAAAGGAATCCATGGGCAACTGGAACGCTGATTCACAAATCATCGTAGGCCCATTTCTTTTTCACTAGATAAAGATGAAATGATCTCATATAGGGGCCATTCTTTCGTTAGGTCTAGTTCTAATGTTTTTCATGCGGTCCCAAATGATAATCCATTCACATCAAATTACTCGAATTTAAAAAAATTGGGAAGAAGAAATTGTTTATTCACTCTAATTCACATTCTGTACAAAATAAGCAAATATATACATCTAATTTCCCAACCAAAAAATATCCTACTATCAAAGAGTTAACTCCTAACTTAATTAGATAATCACTCTCTTATCTTAGATAGAAAACTTATAAATAGATGAGATCCCTCTAATTTAGGAAACAGAATAAAATAAGCAAAAACTAGGAAATGACATTCCAACACCCCCCCTCAAGCTGGACAGTAAATATTGATCATGCCAAGCTTGGAACATAAAGCATCAAATTGAATTCAAGGTAAAGCCTTGGTGAAAATGTCAGCAATTTGAGAGTTGGTAGGAACATAATTCAACTTGATAACCTCCATTTCAATCTTCTCTTTGACGAAGTGTCTATCTAGCTATCTATCTCCACATGCATACGATCATGATGAACTGGATTCTTGGCTATACTGATAGATGCTTGATTGTCACATAACCTTTTAAGTGTAGCATTAGGAACCCTTAATTCTTCTAATTGCCTTTTCAACCATATCCCTTTACAAATTCCTTGGACTAAAGCTCTGAATTCAGCTTCTGCACTACTGCGAGAGACTACTGATTGTTTCTTGCTGCGCCAAGTTTCTAGGTTCCTCCACACAAATGAACAATAACAAGAAATAGATCTTCTATCAAGAGCTGAACCAACCCAATTTGCATCAGTGTAGATACCGACTTTCCTACACTTTTTTGAAACAAATACCTTGACCAGGAGTCATCTTGAGATACCTTAGTATTCTAACAGCTCCCATATGCTCCTCATTTGGATTATTCATAAACTGGCCCATAGTTCTGACAGCTAAACCAATGTCAGGTATGATATGGAAGAGATAGATGAGTTTCCCAAAGAGCCTTTGATATCTCACTTTGTCCATAAGAGGACTCCCCTCCTGTAGCCCCAACTTTGTTGACGAATCCATAGGTTTTTCTGCTGGCTTACAATCAGTCATTTTTGTCTCCCTAAGTAGATCTAAGACATGCGTTGATTAATACAAATACCCTTCTTGGATCTTGCTACTTCCATGCCTAGAAAATACTTTAGGTCCTTGATTTCAAATTGTTTACCAAAAAACCCCTTCAGTTTCTGAATTTTACCTTCGCTATTGCCCGTAATGATGATATCATCCACGTACACTATGAGTACTGTGATAATACCATTTGTAGTATGATTTACGAACAATGTATGATCAGTTTGGCATTGATGATAGCCAAACTCTTTTACAGACTTCGTAAACCTCTCGAACCAAGCTCTTGGCAACTGCTTTAATCCATACAGAGATTTCATTAGTGTGCAAACTTTATTCCCAAACTCTTCTTCTAAACCAGGTGGACTGTCCATTTACACTTCTTCTAACAAATCACCATTCAAGAATGCGTTTTTTATATCCATTTGATGTAGTTGCCAATCTAGATTCACTGCCATGGACAAAAGAACTCTGACTGTATTAAACTTTGCCACTAGTGCAAACATCTCTTCATAGTCTATCCCATATGATTGTGTGAAACCCTTGGCTACAAGTCTCGCCTTGTAGCGTTCAACACTTCCATCTGCTCTATGTTTCACTAGAAAGACCCATTTGCATCCTACTGCTCTTTCCTTCAGGTAGCACTGTTACTTCCCATGTTTTGTTCTTTTGCAATCCGGTGAGTTCTTCTTGGACAGCCTTTCTCCACTCAGGTATAGCCAAAGCCTCCTGAATTATTGCTGGAACAAAAACGTTAGACACATTCATAGCAAATAATTTGTAACTAGGTGACAACCCTTCATAAGACATATTTGCTAAGAGGATACAGAGGTCTCTCCCTACACTTCCTTATAGGTCTTCTTTGAGCAATTGGAAAATCATTTTCTAGCTGAATATCATAACTGTCACTAACTGAACCATTGTCACTCATGTTTTCGTCCTCATCTGACTCAAGTAGTGGTTCAACTGAATTGGAAAGAGAAGTGTTTGAATGATGTTAGACGTTTGATCTTGGTGAGAAATCACGAACCTGTTGAATAACTTCTAGTTTAAACACAACTCTATCATGCTTTGGCTGCCTTGAATAAACAACTGGTTTTTCTCAGGTAGGTGTTTTTGGTGGACTTTTCTGAATAGGTGTTTGCGATGGACTGGGGGCTGATTTGTTTCAAGAAAATCAATGTCAAAATCTGTGAGGACTTGACTAGGACAGTGTGTTTTAGCTGGACATGGACTGGGGACTAGGGACTGGTGATGGGCTGGGAACAGGTGCTGGAAATGGACCGTACACTGGAACATTATCATTAGAGATGGAAATAGGTGCATGGTCATCAAGAAACTGAAATTCACTCAACTCTTTCCCCCTTTGAATTGCAGTTTTACTAAAAAAAGATTGTGTTTCTAGAAAAGTGACATCGATGTAAACATTTTCCTAAAAGTTGGGTGATAACACCTATAACCTTTTTGTTTTGGGTAATAACCAAGAAACAAGCATTTAAAGGATCTAGGATCTAACTTACTACGATGAGGAGAATTATCAGGTACAAATACAGTACACTCGAAAACTCTAAGAGGAATATTTGATAATAGATGGTTATTAGGATATGCAGTAAGTAGAAATTGAATAGGTGTTTGAAAATTTAAGACTCTAGATGGTTGCCTACAGATTAAATGAACTGCTGTAAGAACAGCATCCCACCAAATTTTTTTAGCCACAAGCATGGTGAATAATAAGGCTCTAGCAACCTCACTTGGACAGTAGTTTATTAAGGTTTTATTGTCAAATTCTTTCCCATTATCGGTTCTTAAGACTAGCACCTTTGTTTGAAATTGATTTTTTATCAGTGAGTTGAAATTTTTGAAAATAATGGCAACTTCTGATTTTTTTTGTTTCATGAGAGATACCCAAGTAACTCGAGTATGATCGTCAATGAATGAAATGAACCACTTAGCACCTATAATATTAGGAATCCTAAATGGACCCCATACATCACTATGAATGAGAGCAAAAGGGTTTGGAAACATGATAAATGCTAGGAGACAGTGAAGAATGTGTAATTTTGGACAACTCACAGATTTCACTATGTTTGGATAACTCAGATTTCGCTATGAATGAGAGCAAAAGGTTCAAAAATATGATAAATTCTAGGAGACAGTGAAGAATGTGTATGTTTGGACAACTCACAGATTTCACAAGAAAATTCTCTAGAACTTTTATTGATAAACAAATTAGGGAAAAGTTTTTCCAAGTACAAGAAGTTAGGGTGGCCTAACCTGTAGTGCCACAACATTACTCTATTTAAACTAGTCCTAGAATTATTTTGGGAGGCTAACTGCTTTGTAGAAAGACATTGCATATTCAAGGATGAGTCGACATCCAGAATGTATAAACCAGATCGCAATTCAGCAGTTCCAATCATCCTCTCCGAGATCAAGTCCTGAAAAAACACAATAAGGATGGAATTTAGTGAGGCAATTTTTGTCATAGGTTAGTTTGAAAATAGATAATAAATTGCAGTCCAAATCAAGAACAAATAAAACTAACTTTAATGTTAAGGTTTTTGAGAGGATAACTGTCCAACAACCTATCACTTTTGACAAATTTCCATCTGATACCTTAACATTAAAGTTATCTTTACATGGCTCAATTGTATTGAACACTCTAGGATCTCCTGTCATGTGGTCAGTTGCCCCCGAGTATATAATCCAAGAACCATGTGCTTCATGCTTGACACTCAAAGCACTTGGAAATATACCTGATTGTACCATGGAACCGGTTCCAACAGGTGATGATAGAGGGCAGCCAAATAACTTCTGCAGCTGATCAAGTTGTTCTTTGCTGAAGAGAATTCCCTCACTTTCACCTGTATTACTTCCACTTGTAACATATCCCTTCTTGACTTGACTGCGAGGTTTCCAATCTGCTGGTTTCCCATAGAGTTTGCAGCAGGTTTCCTTGTAATGGCCTGGACGTCGACAGTGATCACACCAAGGTCTGCCTTTTCTGGTTTCATCATCAGGAGGATTGTTTGGAATTCCTCTGGTTGCGAGAGCTGATACTTCTCCACCGGTAAGCACTGAATCAAACTTGAGCATCACTTTCTTGCGGATTTCTTCTCTACGTACTTCTGAAACCACCTATCGGATAGACGGCAATGGCTTAACACTAAGAATTATGCCACGAACTTCATCTAAACTATCACTCAGTCCAATGAGAAATTTAAAAATCCATATCTTTTACATGTACGTTCTGAAAATAGTTCCATCATCTGAACACCTCCAGTCTAACAAGTTAAGCATGTCCCACCTGCTGCCAAAGGCGCAATAGTTTGTTGAAATATTCTATCATTGTTAAATCCCTCTGCTTCACTTCATGTAGGACTCTTACAATTCTGAACCTTTAAGAGATATTGTCTTTATTTGAGTAGGTTTCTTTAGTAGCCTCCCACACTTCATTGGCTATTTCATATAACAGAAAGTTCTCTCCAACCTCTGGTGTCATTGAGTTTATAAAGCAAGACATGACATTGCTATTTTCTGATTCCCAAAGCTTATAACCATTGTCTTTCTTTTCTGGAATCTACACATCTCCTATGACAAACTCAACTTTACCTTTCCCTTTTGATGTAAAGCATAACAGATTGTGACCAAGGCAAGTAACCGTGCCCATTCAACTTGTGGTTTGTGATGATTTGAGAATTTTGGGTTGGATCAACAGTACCACTACCAGAAGATAAGCCTTCAGAATTAACATTGGAAGCAATCCCGAATCTCGTCATACTTGAACGGTAGTAGAGGAATATGGGTTTTGCTAGTCAAAACCGGAGAGGATATTGCAGGAAAAGTAGTAGAGATTAGGACAGGATATTGCATGAAACGCAGTAGAGATTAGGACCAGAGGTAGCTCTGATACCATAAAGAAACTGGGAAGAAGAAATTGTTTATTCACTCTAATTCACATTCTGTACAAAATAAGCAATATATACATCTAATGTCACCCACCAAAAAATATCCTACAATCAAGGAGTTGACTCCTAACTTATTTAGAGAATCATTCTCCTATCTTAGATAGGAAACTTATAAATAGATGAGATCCCTCTAATTTAGGAAACAGAATCAAATAAGCAATAAGCTAGCAATTGACATATTCCAACAGAATTATCACATGTGATAATCCTTAGAACTGAATGAAAAAATTTAGGACCAGACCTGACTAGAGAATTATTCCTCATATAATATACCTTGTATGCATTTTTTGGACCCACTCCACCATCTACTTCAATCCATGGATTTACTCCCTGTATAAAAACAACCATCTTTCAATAAACTTGAGAAAGATAATCAACCAAGGACACACACGTACACCCATTCAAAAACACAGCAAGAAGATTATACCTTCTCTACACACAATCTTCTCAAGTCTGATATTTTCTTTACTTGGCTCTCAATAAAGCTTTGTCCACCAAAGCCAGGGTTCACAGACATAATCAGGACCAGATCAATCACTGTCAACATGATTAACAGGTAAATTGTCAAATATAAACCAAATGTGTGGTACTAGACCAATTTGTATGTCGTAAAATCCATCTGTTGTACCCTCTTTTTTCAATTTTGCTTCTTGCTAAAAAAAAAGGAAACATTTCTGGAATCTTTTACAACGAAAAGAGCTGGATGACCTTGGTCAATGTTATCTTGATATTTTAAACCTCTTTATTTTTTTGGAGAGATTTAATCATTTATAACCTCATTTAATGTGGCCAAAAATTGTCATAGTTAATTTTATCAAGAAACAGACAACATAGAATGAGAGTGAGCAATAGATTATCAAATTAGCATACAAAGAGTTCAATATACTCACTTCCAAAAGGCTCTAAAATAACCAGTTTTAGTTACCTTATATGATAATTTTAATTTTGCTTGACTAGCTTACTCCTGCAGTTACAATGTACCACATCAGGTTATTATTCATTTGTTAATATTTTGATCATGTCCTTAGGCAAGGCTGGACGGCATCCTCACCCAACTCTACCAAAAAAGAAAAAGAAAAAAGGAACAAATAAGGGCAATATGAGACACAACAAGAAAGCTCACCATCAAGGACATACTCTATTGTACTCAGTGGGGTACCAGGATTTAGGACAACTCCAGCTTTTGCTCCCAGACTCTTTATCTGAATAATAAGAAAAATAATATAGCACACAAAGTTGTGAACTAATAGAACCTAAATGGCAAAAGAGCTTCTCCAAATAACATCTAGACTATTAAGACCGTTAATAACAACCAGAAACAAGCAACCTCATAAGCAAGTTAACAAGGTTATTCTTTGAGCCATAATATAAATACTAACGAAAAACCAATAACATTAAAAAAAAAAAAAAAAACTGTCTGAATTAAGCATCGAGCATTAATTATGTGGGCTAATCCATATGGTTCAGATAAAAAAAAATTATAAAATTATCATGCAGGGAAAAAACAAGTATACCTCATAAGAAAAAAATAAGTTCAAAAGGCTCAGGGAAGAAACCTTACTAATACAAGATACATTCTTAAGGCTTCTTGTTAATTTTTTAAAATGGTTCTCACCATCAACATTCTTGACTAATTGATTGGCAGATTGACTGGGATTGATTGTAGCCTATTGTGTTGACTTATTGATTGGCAGATTGACTGGGATTGATTGGGATTGATTGTAGCTTATTGTGTTGACTTATTTATTGTAGCTAATTATTAGTGATTGATTGTAGCTAACTATCAGAGATTTGATTATGTAATAATAGTATATATAGGACCTCTGTACTAAGAAAAAATAAAGACTAACAAATAAACACAATTGTTCACATGGTATCAGAGCCCTAAATCAATTCTAGGGTTTACATTTTTTTCTTTTCTTTTCTTTTCTTTTTCTCGATCCGGCCTTCATCGCCGAAATTACTTTCTATTTTGCCTTCATCACCGAAATTTCATCTACAATCGGCCTTCATTGACAATTTTGTTCCTCCCTACGGTCTTCATAGCCGGAATCGTCATCATCATCACGATCGATTCACTCTTTTTTTTTCTTCAGACTAGTTTGTTCTAATTAATTATGGCATCCGAGTCATCTTCTTCTTCAATACCATTGTCTTCTACTACCACAAACCAGTTCAACAACCTAGGAAATCCACCCCAGATCAATGAATATCTGCAACTCCAACCATCTTTCAAATTAAATGGGAGAAACTACTTGGTTTGGTCACAGCTGGTGAAAACCTTCCTAAAGAACAAGGGGAAATCAAGCCATTTAGAGGGTACACTAGAAAAAAAATGACCCAAAAGTTTCCGAATGAGATGAAAAATATTCGATGATTATGTCCTAGCCCTGGAACTCTGCAACCGGAGATCAGCGGTACATATATGTTTCTTACAACAGCCAAGGACATCTGGGAGGTTGTGAAACAATCGTATTCTAAGGTTCAAGATGCTGCACGGATATATGAACTTAAGACAAAGATCTCTCTACAAAACAGGGATCCTTGTCTATGATTGAATACTACCATCTGTTGAAAGGCATGTGAGTGGAATTAGACCATTATTAGAATCTAAAGATAAAGTGTGGAGATGACATCGCAGCCCTCCGGGAATATGTAGAGTGTGAACGAATCTTTGAGTTTCTTATCCATACACAAAATTATCACAAACCTTCGGTGTCACACAATATTTTTACTTCATACTGTATGTTTCAGGACCAACTTATAGGAAAACGATTGGGCATGCTGAGGAGCACGATGGATTGTACTACCTTGACACACATAGTTGTTGTAGTGGTGGAGTTTCACTTTCAAATTTTTCTACAAGTTTGTCATCTAATAAAAGTTATGGCTTCTTCATTGTCGTTTTGGACATCTGTCTTTTTCTATTTTAAAGGTCGTGTTTCCATCTTTGTTTGATAATTTAAAACCTAAAATGTTGCACTGCGAAGTTTGCCTATTGGCTAAACATCATCGTGTATCATATCCTTTAAGCAATAATAAAGCAAGTTTTCTATTTCAATTAATCTACACAAATGTATATGGTCCGTCTAGAGTCCCAATTTTATCTAGGGCTCGCTGGTTTGTGTCTTTTACTGATGATTGCTCTTGCGTTACATAGTTATTTCTTATGAAAAATAAGTTTGATGTAAGCTCCATACTTCCTGATTTTTTTTTAAAATGATTAACACTCAACCTGGGGAAAAAGTTAAAATCATTCATTCCAACAATGGAGCAAGATTTTTAGCCAAACTTAGGGTCTTTTTCCTATCAAGAAGGAATTGTACATCAGTGCTTTTGTTTTGATACCCCTCAACAGAATAGTCGCTGAAAGAAAAAATCGCCATCTCCTAGATTTGAATCGGACTTTATTGTTCAAAATAAAGTTCCTAAGTCAAATTGGGGAGAGGCGAGTTTGACTACGGCTCACCTCATCAATAGGATACCTTCTAGGGTCTTGGATCAGAAAGATCAGATTTTAGTCCTCACAATGGTTTTTCCGCAAGTTCCCCAACCAAATTCGATTCCACCGAAAATTTTTGGGTGTCCTACATATTTCCATAGTTTGACTCATCAGCATAGCAAACTTGATGCTCGAGCCTTGAAATGTGTATTTATTGGGTACTCCCCAACGAAGAAAGAATGTGTTATCATCTCCGGTCCTAGAAATTGTCTGTGGATGTTACTTTCAATGAAACACAATCTTATTTTAACGGTCACCATCTTCAGGGGGAGTGTGGTAATAAAGATAGTGATGAGTATATCTTTGAACCTTTACATCTTGAGTCTAAGCCTAATTCTATTATTGTACCAGTGGTCGAGTTGGTTGAACCAATCCGTCAGTGCAGAAAATGATACTACTCAACCATTACAGGTGTGTACAAGATGGAACAAATCCATCCCGTCTATACCGGAGACACCATCTTAAGCGCCTGCCCCTTCAGTTATCCCTAACATGGAGCCTGAAACAAAAACCCACATACACATACAACCGATAATTCTTGACAAGGACCAGCCAATTGTTACAAGGAAAGGAGTCATAAAATGTACATAACATCCCATCTCAAATTTATTTCTTTGGAAAAACTATCTCGTTCACACAAAGCTTTTGTATCCAAGTTAATGAAACAAATTCCCGTTCCATAAGCAGTTTGGGAAGCATTAAGAGATGAGAGTTGGAGAAAAGCTAACAAAACATGAGAGGTTGTGGAGTTACCAAGAGGGAAACAACCAGCGGAATGTAAACGGAGATTCACAGTGAAACACAAGGCAGATGGGTCACTAGAAAGGTATAAGGCAAGGTTCGTTGCCAAGGGGTATACACAGACGTACGGTGTAGACTATCAAGAAAATTTTGCTCCTGTTGCAAGAATGAACACCGTAAGAATTTTTCTTTCCCTAGCAGCGATTTTTTGATGGTCCCTACAGCAACTTGATGTCAAAAATGCCTTTCTCCGTGGTGATTTGGAAGAAGAGGTGAATATTAAGGCTATTCTAGAGTATGATGGGAACCTGAGGAAAAATAAAGTATGCAGGATGAAGAAGGCCTTGTATGGTTTGAAGCAATCGCCAAGAGCTTGGTTTGGCAAGTTCACTACAGTCATGCCAGGGATGAAATACAATCAAAGTCATGGTGACCACACTTTGTTCGTTAAGAAATCGTCCCATGGCAAGATTACTGTCTTGATAGTTTACGTTGACGATATTATAATGACAGGAGATGATATCGAATAGATGACCTTGCTCAAGAAGTGTTTGGCAAATGAGATTGAGATAAAGGAATTAGGGAGGCTAAAATACTCTCGGAATTGAGGTGGCTCACTCAAGAGAAGGTATATTTATCTCACAACAAAAATATGTTTGTGATCTTCTAAAAGAAATTGGGATGTTTGGCTATAAACCCATAAACACTCCGATTGAACAGATCCACAAGCTTAGAGAAACCAAGGAGGAGCCGGAAGTTGATAGCGAACGATATCAAAGGTTGGTGGGAAAACTGATCTATTTATCACACAAGGCCAGACATAGCATATGCTGTGAGTGTGGTAAGCCAATTTAAGCACGCTCCTAAAGAAATTCACTTAGAAACTGTAGAAAGAGGCTTGATTGCCCTTAATTTTATTGGTCCGTATACCAACATATATATACAAGCTGTCAAGGACTACACAAGGAATTACATCCCACTAATCTAGGAATCGCATCCCACTAATCTAGGAATCGCATCCCACTATACAAGGAATCACATCCCACTAATCTAGGAAATCAAAATAGGGAAGACAATCAAGCAACAATAAAGGAGAATAAAATTAGGAACTATAATCTCTAGAAATCAGCATAATAACTAACACCCCCTCTCAAGCTGGGTCGTATATGTTGATTAATCCCAACTTGACACTTAACTCTTCAAATCTGTTTCGAGGTAATGCCTTAGTTAATATGTCTGCTGCTTGCTGGCCCGTTGGAATGTAGGACAGTTTTAGAATTTCAGCTTCCAACTTCTCTTTAATAAAATGTCTGTCTATTTCGATGTGTTTGGTTCGATCATGATGAACTGGATTCTTAGCAATGCTTATTGTAGCTTGATTATCACAGAACACGTTTATAGGCTTCTCCATAGGCACCCTAGGTTCGGTCAGAACTCTTTTGATCCAAAGCTCCTCACATATTCCATGTGTCATAGCACGAAATTCTGCTTCAGCACTGCTCCTAGCCATAACCAATTCTTTTTTGCTTGGCCATGTGGTTAAATTCCCCCAAACAACTGTACAATACCCAGATGTGGACTTTTTATCTAAGATAGATCCTGCCCCGTCAGCATCTGAGTATAGAGTTACTTCCCTGTTTGTTGTTTTTACGAAAAACAATCTTTTTCCAAGTGTGAATTTCAGGTACTGTAGGATTCTCTGTACAGCTGTCTTGTTTCTCAGTAGGATTGTTCATGAATTGACTTACTGCACTTACTGGAAAAGCGATGTTCGGCCTAGTGTGAGAGAGATGAGCTTTCCCACCAACCGTTGGTATCTTCCTTTGTCTACCGGTGCACTCCTAGTGTCAGCTCCAAGTTTCATGGTTGTATCCATGGGAGTTTCAACCGGCTTACAGTCGAGCATATTTATGTTTCATGCAGTAGATCCAACACATTTTTGCTATGAAATCATAATACCATTCTTTGACTGAGCCACCTCCATACCAAGTGCCTGAGATGTCCCAGGTCCTTGATTTCGAATTCCTCAGCTAACCAGCCCTTTATTCTTGGTATTTCATCAAGAAAATCTCTTGTTAAGATGATATCGTCTATATAGACGATCAAAATTGCTCACTGCCCTTTCTGAGAGTATTTGATAAACATGGTGTGATCCGATTGACTTTAGAAATACCCATGTTTTTTCAACAAGCAAGTGAATCTCTCAAACCAAGCCCTATGGGACTATTTGAGGGCCATATAGTGGTTTCTTGAGTCTGCATACTTTATTAACAGTAGCAATTGTCTCTAGTCCAGATGGTACCTCCATATAGACCTCTTCTGTCAAATCCCCATTCAGGAAAGCGTTATTCACATCTAGTTGATGCAAGGGCCACTCGAGATTAGCAACAAGAGATAGTAAGACCCGAATAGTGTTCAATTTTGCCACAGGTGCAAAAGTCTCCTGATAGTCGATTCTGAATGACTGTGTAAGCCCTTTTACCACCAACCTTGCCTTGAGTCTTTCAACACTTCCATCAGCTCGTGTTTTGATTGTAAAAACCCAATTGCATCCCACAAGATTCTTTCCTTTTGGTAATTCCATTAGTTCCCAGGTCCTATTCTTCTTCAAAGCTTGAACTTCCATCGTAACTGCTTTCTTCCATTCAGGGTATTTTAGAGCCTCCTGAATATTATTTGGAATTTGAATATCGGCAACTCTGGTAACAAATGCCCGGAACTGAGGTGAGAGTCTTTCATATGAATCATAATTGCTTATAAGATACAAAGGACGATTCCTGCATTCTTGGTATCCTTTTCTCACGGCAATAGGCTGATCTTGAATTCCTTCTAATACTGTTTCTTTTTGTTTCATACGAGTCGGTTTCTGGGACTATAGAATTCGATTCAGACTCCTGGAGAGCTAAAATCTGTCTGATTTCTTGGTTCTCGCGTATTCATTCTTCTGTGATAGACAATCAGGTCTTTTTGCACGTGAGGTGGATTAGCATACTGACTAGACTATTTGACTTTCTAGAGGCTGCTGACTAGTAGGCTGACTGGATTGATTTTTAGTGTCTATGGGCTGATTGAATTATCCTCACAATTGGGCTGATTTCTAGGAGATTCAAGGCTTATTTCTGGCAGTTGGTTTATTGGAAAATTGGTAAGATGTGTAGCAGATTCCTAGGGAGACTAGGATTGATAGAGGTCTAGTTTCTGAGAGAGGATTAAAGATCTTGTGGCCGATTTTTAGGAGATTGATCATATTGATTTGGATTGAGAGATTGACTAGGATTAGGATTCCTATTATCATGGAGAGGACCAATTTTAATAGGACAAGAAATAATTTGATCAGGATTTGTATCCCAAAACAGATATTTACCTTCTTGATTTTGCTTCCCCACCTAAATATCGGTTTTGGATAAAAACAGTTTGTTTTCAAAAAACGTAACATCCATTGAATTGTAAAATTTTCTAGTCTCTAGACAGTAGCACTTGTATCCCTTCTGAAAAGGAGTATCCAATAAATATTCCCTTAACAGATTTAGAATCCAATTTACTACGGTAATATGGATACACATGAATGAAAACCGTGCACCCAAAAAATTTAATGGGATGTCAATTACAAGTCGGGTATGAGGGAAAGCGTTTTTAAAAACATGACAGGGTGTAGAAAAATTTAAAATGCTTGAAGGAACTCTGTTAATCAAAAATACAGCAACAAGAACTGCTTCACCCCAAAAAGTCTTAGGAGCATTGCTAGAAAAAAGTAAAGATGGGCAATTTCTAAAATGTGACGATTTTTCCTTTCAGCAACTTCATTATGTTGAGGGGTATCAACACATGTGCTTTGGTGAATGATACCCTCATCAGAAAGATAATTCTTGAGAGTTGAATTAAAAAATTCTTTCCGGTTATCGGTCCTTAAAATCTGAATACACGTGTTAAATTGATTTTGAATCATATTTTTGAAATTTTTAAAAATACATGTAACTTCAAATTTTTCTTTCATGAGAAATACCCAAGTGATCCTAGTGTGATCATCTATGAATGTAACAAACCATCTAGATCCTGTGATGTTTGAAACCCGTGAGGGTCCCCAAACATCGCTATAAATCACTGAAAAAGGTTTAGAAGTTTGATAAGTCGAAACGGGATAAATATTGCGACTATGTTTCGCAAATTGACACACTTCACATTGAAACAGATTGGGGATTTTATTTTTGAATTATGAGGGAAACATTTTGGACAAATACAAAAAATTCAGGTGACCTAAACGATAATGCCAGACCAAAACCTGTCTATCATCACTAGACCTAGACAAGAGACTTTGATAGCTAGAAAACACCTCACAACCAGCCCCACATGCTGCTGGATCTAATTGCTTTTTCACATAGGATTCTGCTTTGAGAAAGTAGAGTCCAGACAAAGCTTTAGCACTGCCAATCGTCCTCCTCGAATCTGAGTCCTGAAAAATACATGCATAAGGTGAAAAATTAGCAGTACATTGTTGTTCCTGGGTCAGCTTACTTACAGACAACAAATTACTGTTTAATTTAGGAACAAACAAAACTGATTTAAGGACCAAATCCTTAGTGACAGCCACTGAACCAATGCCAGTTACCTTTGATAGTGTCCCATCCGCTATACGAACATTCAGATTATCAACACAAAGTGAAAATGTCTTAAATACACTGGAATCACCGGTCATATGGTCTGAGGCACCGGAATCAACTATCCAGGTTTGACTAGACACTTGTTTTGCATTCATGGCTAGTAGAAAATTACCTGAGTGAACCAAGGATCCAATTGCTATAGTGGAGGATGGCAGTTGACTGATCATCCATTTGCTGTTTGTGGGGAAATTTGAATCGGAAACAGCCTCTTTAGTGTCGTTTGACATGACTTATTTTTGGAGTGGTTTTAGGATGGTTTACTGCTTGAAAGAGCAGTATAATAGAGAATAAAATATATTGTTTGGTGTTTTGTTGCCGGATAGGGCAGTAAGAAAATTAGGGTTTGCTTGGGTTCAGAGAGTGCTCTGATACCATGTAGAAATAGGCTTGATTGCCCTTAATTTTATTGGTCTGTATACTAAAATATATATACAAGCTGTCAAGGACTATACAAGGAATTGCATCCCAATAATCTAGGAAATCACATCCCACTATACAAGGAATCACACTAATCTAGGAAATCAAAATAGGGAAGACAATCAAGCAACAATAAAGGAAAATAAAATTAGAAACTATAATCTCTAGAAATCAAGTATAATAACTAACAAAAACAGTCTACAAAATCCTGAGATTCTTGAAGTCTACACCAGTTGGAGGAGTTCTTTTCAAAAGAAATAAAAGCTTAACATTAGAAGCCTACACGGATGCAGATTTGGCTGGGTCAGATTACACATTTCTAGGAGGTAATTTATTGACGTGGAGAAGTAAGAAGCAAACGATAGTAGCAAGGTCCAATTAAGAGCCATATCCCAAGGGATTTCTGAGTTACTCTGGATCAAAATCATCTTGAATGACTTAGGAGTTAACTGGGAAGGTAGGATAAAGTTGTACTGTGACAACAAGTCGGAAATTAACATCGCCCACAATCCGGTTCAACATGATCGCACTAAACATGTTGAAGTGGAACGTCGCTTCATTAAAGAGAAATTGGAGAGTGGACTCATTTGCACACCTTATGTATCTAAAAAGAGTAAGGTAGCAAACATTTTTACTAAAGGTTTGGCAGGACAAACATTTGGAGAGATATCTAGCAAGTTGGGAATCAATGACATCCATTCTCCAACTTGAGGGTGGATGTTGACCAATTGATTGGCAGATTGATTAGGATTGATTGTTGTTGATTGTGTTTACTTACTGATTGTAGCTAATTGCTAGTGATTGATTATAACTAATTGTTAGGGATTTGGTTATGTAATAATAGTATATATAGGACCTCTGTACTAAGAAAAAAAAAAGACAATAACAAACAAACACAATTGTTCACATACATATTGTAAGTATCAAGAATTCAAGATATTCTCACTACTTGTATATTTTACTTTCTCAAGTAGTTTTTGTAGAACATGCACACTTAGTGGTGATCCTCTCATCCATTGTCCACCCAAAGATATTTAATGAAAACATCAGGATATTATCCTTTGGTTCAAACGAAAATATATAGGGCAGATAAAGAAGAGAAAACTCTGTGGCAACATCAGGATATTATCCTTAGGTTCACAAGAAAAGAAAATATATAATTCCAGGGCACAAGAAAATCTTACTTGGTCAATTGTGCGATGCAAATGGATGGTGGAAGATTGTTCACAGTGAACGCTGACAATGTCAGCTCCTGCCTTGATAAAATCAGGCACTCGTTGTTCAGGTTCAACAATCATCTGTAATAGTTAAAAAATTTATTAGCAAGAACATTTTTTAATTTTAATATGGCCCAAAAATTGAAAAAACAAAGGAACAAAATCATACCAAATGCACATCCAAAGGAAGATCTGTCACAGGGCGCAAGGCATCAACCACAAGAGGTCCAATTGTTATGTTGGGAACAAAACGGCCATCCATTACATCAACATGAATCCAATCACAACCTGCCAGTTCCACTGCCTTAACCTAAGAAAAAATGAAATTCAAACTCAAGGCTAATGAATGTTAAGCACAATTGGAGATCAGAATCAATTTGAAGATTTTCAGAGAGAGGTTTGAATTATTTTTTATTAAGGAAAATATTAACTATTTATACAAGTGAAGACAGTAGAACTAATAATTACAACTGACCTACGAAACATACTAGAGTGGGTAATAATTACTACAGCAGACCTAGGAAACAACACACTAGAATAAGTAATAACTACAATAGTAGGTACAACTGTCAGAAATTAAAGCTCACATTTCCACACTCCTCGAGCTGGTTCAAATGTCTTCCAATCCCAGCTTGCATATAAGTTTGTCAAACTGAACTTTCTGCAGCCCTTTAGTGAAGATATATGGCGCCTATTTCGCTAAAGGAATATAAAGCATACATATTACACCTTCCAGCTTTTCTTTAATGAAATTTCTATCTTCACATGTTTGGTCCTGTCACGTTGAACATGATTATGAGCAATGTTATTGCAGCTTTATTGTCAAAATAAAATGTCATAGGCATATGGCTTGAAACATACAAACTTTCAGAAGCTTCTTCAACCACAACAGTTCACAAATTCAGTAACAGCCCTAAAATCAGCTTCTGCCATGCTACTTGCCACCACTTTCAGTTTTTTACTTCCCAAGTCACTAAGTTACCTCCAACGTAGGTACAATACCCTGAAGTTGATCTTTTATCCATCACACTTCCTGCCCATTCAACATCTGTGAATGCTTCAATTCCGAGATGTCCATGATTCTCAAACAACAAACCTCTTCTAGGCATCCTTTTTAAGTACTTAAGAATTCTGTAGACTGCATGAACCGACTCACAACACTTACTGCAAGCACAATGTCCGGTCTAGTAAGTGAGAGATAAATGAGCTTCCCAACTAGTCTTTAAAACTGCTCTTTAATCACAACCCTATTTAAGCTAGCTGCCTCCAACTTCAAATTAGCTTCCATAGGTGTTTCAACAGGTTTGCTCCCAAGAAGTTTTGTTTCCCTACGTCAAGTACATACATCCTTTGAGAAACAAAAATGCCTTTCTTGGACCTTGCAATTTCCATTTCCATAAAGTACTTCATTGCTCCAAGGTATTTTATCTCAAATTCCTAAGCAAGAAACAACTTCTGCTCATGTAGTTATTTAACATCATTTCCGGTCCAGATCATATCATCCACATATACAATAAGAATAGCAATCTTACCATCATTAGAATGCTTAAAAAACAATGTGTGGTCAACTTGACTTTGATGATATCCACGGCCCTTAACAGCTTTAGTAAGTTAATCAAACCATGCTCTAGGTTACTGTTGCAAACCACAGAGTAACTTCCTTAGCTTGCAAACCTTTTGACCCGACACTCTTGAAAACCTAGAGGCAATTCCATTGATACCTCCTCTTCTATTTCTCCTTTGAGAAATGCATTTTTTAAGACTAAACTGTTGCAAAGGCCACTCTAAGCTAACAGCAAGAGACAATAACACCGTAATGGAATTTACCTTCGCTACTAGAGTAAAAGTTTCTTCGTAGTCTATTCCATAGGTTTGTGTGAAATCCTGAGCCACAAGCCTTGCCTTGTACCTTTCAATATTCCCATCAGCTTTGTATTTGACAGTAAATACCCACTTGCAGCCCACTGTTTTATTTCCACTAGACAGCACAAAACGATCTCCCAAGTTCTGTTTGTTTTTAGAGCATTCATCTCTTCCAAAACTGCAACTTTCCACTTAGATAGACTCATGGCTTCCTTTATATTCCTAGGAATTGAAACACTAGATAGATTAGTGGTAAAAGCTCTATAACTCGATGATAACCTATGGCAGGAAACATACATAGGAATGGGTTGCATAGTACAAGCACGAGAATTTTTTCGAAGTGCAGTAGGAATATCAAGATCAAAAGGAATGTCCTTTTCCTTACGGGTTTCAGGATTTAATGAGGGATTAGGAACTGAAATACCAGTTTCATTCAAGCTGTCTTCATTCAGAGAAGATTCTCGATGAGTAAAAAGTTGATTTTCCCTGTTTTGACAGATTGCTAATAGTTTTGTAGTGTTTCTCCCACTGAAATATAATCTATAATGTTTGACTCAATAGGTAATGGCAAAGGTAAGACACTTGGTGTTTTTCAAAAATGATCTTCTTCCCTAGAATTACTCTCCCCTTGAAGAGTATTTTTGTTGGAATAGGTTGTATCCTCAAAGATTGTCACATCCATACTTACTAAAATTTTATTTGAAATAGGATTATAACATTTATACTCTCTGTTTTGGAGAATAGCCAACAAAAACACATTTGTTAACCCCAGGATCAAGTTTAGACAGACTCTGTTTGTGAATAAGGACAAAAACCGTGCAACCAAAAACTTTAGAAGGTATGGAGATAAAAATCTGAAAGTGTGGGAGAGTTCCCAGCTATCTGTTTAATGGAGTTTGAAAGTCTAATACCCTAGTTGGCATTCTATTGATTAGGTATGTGGTTGTAAGAACAGCCTCTCCCAATAGGTACTTAGGAACCCCTATAATGAACAAGATTGCTCTAGCAACTTCAAGAATGTGGCCATCTCATTTCGTTGTCGGGTATCTATACAAGTTGTTTGGTGAAAGAAATCTTTTCTTTCAAGAAGCTGTTTAGGATAGAATTAAAATAGTCTTTTCCATTATCAGTTCTAAGAATTTGATTCTGAGTTTGGAAGTTTCCTGCATAAGCAAGGTCTTCCTTTTCAGGAACCTTCATTGTTCCTGTTAGATAATCAATCTTCCCTCTTCCTCTAATAAACAGCTTCACTGATTGAGACCACCGTGAGAAGTTTTGTCCATTCAATAGGTGAGTAGTGATTTGAAGGATAGGTTTATCATTGGGAACGAGCGAAGACATTCTGAAGTTACTTCTTAGGAAACTTCAGTCATTTTGAACAGTAGAAACTACAAGATTAAGTCTTCTAAGAAATCTAGTATAATCGACCAGAAAATCAAGCCTTAGCTGATTAAGTCAGCCGAGCAACAGAGCAACAAGAAAACCTAGTAATGGAAGCTCAGATACCATGAAGATTTTCAAAGAGAAGAATGAATTATTTTTTATTAGCGAAAATATTAACCTATTTATACAAGTGAAGACAGTAGAACTAATAACTATAGCAGACGTAGGAAACATACTAGAGTAGGTAATAATTACTAATAATTACTACCAGCAGTCATAGTAAACAACACACAAGAATAAGTAATAACTACAATAGTAGGTACAACTGTAGGAAATTAAAGCTCTGACATTTCCACACAATTGATGTGCTAAAGAAGTTAGCATAAATTGAAATGAAAATTGTAAAATGAAACAAACATATACAAATTCATACCATAATGGATGTTCAAACAAATATGTTATCACACAGATGGTTAAGAGCAAAACTTAACCTGCTCTCCCAACTTTGCGAAATTAGCCGAGAGAATAGATGGAGAAACAATAACATCACTTTTTGAGAACTTATCAACACGAGATGTTGCGTTGACTATAGTTTGAAATTTTCTCCTGAATGCATATAACAAAATGGGACAGAAGAACATCAGAAACATAGACATGATAACTGAAATAGATATATGCAAATATGACAGAAATCAAGGATGCATGTTTCTGCTGTGTGAAATGCATACAATTGCTTAACTTAACATGAATTGGATTTGCAGGAAGAGAGGGAGGGAGTTTATCAATCTTAGCTCTAACTTGAAAGTAGCCCAATAACATTTCTTTTATCATCAATAAAACAAAAGAACACAGATATAAACACCCAAAAAAATTTTTGGAAAGAACAAATGTTTTAATCAATTGCATACAGTTTTGAGCTACATGACAATAATCTAGAATATAAGAAGATTGAAAGTGCAAAATTCAGTAAGAAACTGTTGGGATTCTTTGCTGTAAATTAGGTGTAATTAGTTGTATAATTGTTTTCCTTATTTAGAATAGATTAGGCAAGATTTTCTCCTTTAAAAATTGTAAAGAATTCCTAATGTCTAGGTCTCTAATTGTATATAAATATATGTTCTGATGGAATAAAAAATATGTCATGCAAACCTAATATTTTCACATGGTATCAGAGCAACCCTAGACACCTCCTGTCAATCCCACAGCCGTTCTAGGTCAACTCTCCATCTACTGCTTTTTCCGGCAGCATTCTACACTGCTTATTCCGGCAGTATTCATCGGCCGTCCTAGCCTTTACCTAATTCTCAGTAGCAACTTCAAATACCAGACATGACAAACACCAAAGAATCTTCAATTGAAACTCCAAAATCATCCTTCTCAAACGTCGAAACTGTTATGTTCAACAACAATGGGGGAGACCTGACAAACTACTCATCCACACTAATCACCATCTACAAATTGAATGGTCGAAACTACATCCAATGGTCTCAATCCTTCATGTTTCATGTCCGCAGCAAGGAAAAAGAAGATTATCTCACTGGACATATCACCAAACCAGACGAAAAAGACGATGGCTATCGGATCTGGAAGAGAGATAATAGCCAGGTTATGTCTTGGCTAGTGAATTCCATGGAGCCACACATAGGAGAAAGTTTTCTCCTATATGAAACTGCAGCAGAGATCTAGGAGGCTGCAAAAAACACTTATTCTCATAAAGACAACACCCCGAACTGGTGACAATTGAGGGCTTTTTGCAAGATCTCCGACAAGGTGATTTATCTGTGACCGAGTATTACAACAAACTCCATCAAAGCTGGCAGCAACTGGACGCTTTTGAAAAATATTCCTGGGATACTACCAATGATCTCAAAATATACAAGAAGATCTTAGAGAATAAGCGGGTTTGCAAATTTTGCTTGGGCTTGAATTCAAGTCTTGATGCAGTAAAAGGAAGGATATTTAGCACAAAACCGCTGTCAAGTTTACGTGAAGCTTTCTCTGAGGTACGAAGGGAAGAGAGTAGACACCATTTGATGCTGGGGATGGAAAAATCAGTTGTTGCTGGTAAGTCATCAACCTTAGCTGTCCGAAACCTGCAGCAGCCACGAAAAGGGGGAAGGCCATGGTGTGAACATTGTCACCGCCCTGGTCATACCAAAGAAACCTGCTAGAAACTCCATGATAAACCTGCTGATTGGAAGCCAAAGATAACAACAGAAAAGGAAATTCGAAGCAACATGGCTAGTAGTTCAGAGCAACTTGCAAATTTTAGCAAAGAGGAACTTGATGGACTTAGAAGGCTGCTGCAATCACAGCAAAATCCACCAGTTGTTGGGTCAGATTCCATAGCTCAAAAAGGTAATTTTCTTAAGGTCTTGACTGTGAAACAAGAGCATTATAAGCCCTGAATTGTAGACTCTGGTGCTTCTGATCACATGACAGGAGATAGACGAGTTTTCCACACATATTCTCCTTGTAATGAAGCTATCATAGTTAGAACTGCAGATGGTTTTTTGGCAAAAGTTGAAGGGACCGGTTCAATTGTGGTATCCAAAGACATAACACTCAAATTTGTTCTATATGTTCCTAATCTAGACTGCAACTTACTCTCCATAAATAAAACTACCCAAGATCTTAACAGTATAGCTAATTTTTCTCCTCATGCCTGCGAATTTCAGGATGCGACTTCAGGGAGGATGATTGGCAGTGCTAGGAGTCATGCTAGGCTCTATCATCTTGAGGTTCAACCGGATTCTGTGAGACAATCTCGTCTAGGAGTGAGTGAACCTGTCTTATCAAACTAATTCTTGTGTCTGTTAGTGAGTTGAAAAGTGAGAGTGAGAGGTCGGTCATGGTGTGGCATTACAGGTTAGGCCACCCAAGTTTTATGTACTTATCCAAACTTTTTCCAAGTTTATTCAGAAATAAAAGTGCTAGTTCTTTTCAATGTGAAATTTGTCAATTTGTCAATTTGCAAAACACTCTCGCATTTCATACCCAATTCAGCCATACAAAGCATCGGAACCTTTTTCTATGATCCACAGTGATGTTTGGGGCCCATCTCAAGTTCTAAATGTCACAGAAGCTCGGTGGTTCATCTCTTTCATAGATGATCACACACGACTCACATGGATTTTTCTCATAAAAAATAAATTAGAAGTTCCTCAAATATTTAAGAATTTCAAACTTCCATTCAAATACTTATAACTGAAAATGGAAGAGTTTTTTAATTCTAACCTTGGCTCATATCTATCAACTGAGGGAATCATACACCAAAGTTCTTGTGTAGATACCCCTCAGCAAAATGGGATAGCTGAGAGAAAGAATAGACACCTTCTGGACATTGCCAGGTCTCTGTTATTTTCATCCAATGTTCCAAAACGTTTTTGGGGTGAGGCTGTACTTACAACAACATACCTAATCAATCAACTTCCATCCAAAGTATTAGATTTTTCAACTCCAAATCAAGTATTTTTACAACACTTTCCTCAAAGTCGGTTGATTTCCACTCTTCCTCTAAGAATATTTGGGTGTATTGTGTTTGTCCATATCCATCAAAAACAACGAACCAAACTTGACGCTCAATCCACCAAATGTATCTTTGTAGGGTACTCTCCCAGCCAAAAGGGTTACAAATGTTTCTGTCCTGACAACCAAAAGTTTTATCACACCATGGATGTCACCTTTTTTGAAACAAAAACTTATTACCCCAAAACTGATATTCGGGGGGAGAGTTCTAGTCAGAGTCAACCACAAGAATATCAGTTTTTCTTGGATAGCATAGATTACACACCTGAAATTAAACCGGAAACACCTGAAATTACACCGGAAACAACTAAAATTGCACCTTCTCCAATTGTCCAAAGTGAACCTAAACCGAAAGCAACTGATTCTGAATATCCCGAGATAATTGTCTATCACAGAAAAAGGAAAACACCGAAGGAATCAGAGACTAGCAGATTCACAACTACTGCCAACATCTGAACCTGAGGTAAGAATCACTGCATCTAACTTACAGAAACTTACAGACTGGAGGAAAATTCTGCAGGTACTAATTTAAGTGATCATGATAATTCCGATGAGAACCTACCCATTGCACTCGAGAAAAGGGTGAGAGAATGCAGAAGTAATCCATTGTACCCTATTGGCAACTACGTGAATTATGAGGGACTATCTTCATCTTACCAAGCATTCACTAGGAAAATAAATCACTTCTATCTACATTCCTAATTCAATCCAAGAAGTCATGGCTATCCCAGAATGGAAGAAGGTAGTTAATGAAGAAGTTAGTGCTCTGGTGAAGAATGATACTTGGGAAATTACTGATATGCCTCATGGAAAGAATGTGATCGGGTGCAAGTGGATCTTCACTGTAAAAACAAAGGTAGATGGTAGTATTGAGAGAAACAAGGCTAGGTTGGTAGTTAAGGGATTTACTCAATCCTATGGCATAGATTATGAGGAGACCTTTGCTCCGATTGCAAAACTCAACACTATTCGAATACTCCTCTCTCTTGCAGCAAATTTGGATTGGCCCCTCCATCAACTAGATGTCAAGAATGCGTTCTTGAACGGGAATCTAGAAGAAGAGGTCTATATGGACATTCCCCAAGGACTACAGAACTCATCAAACAACAACAAAGTGTGTCGACTAAAGAAGTCACTTTATGGTCTCAAACAATCACTTAGATCTTGGTTTGAGAGATTTACCAGAGTTATGAAGAGTAATTGGTATATACAGGGACAGTTTGATCATACAATGTTTGTAAAACATTCTTTAGAATGACTGATTTCTGTGTTGATTGTCTATGTTGATGATATTGTTCTAACAGAGGATTATTTTGAGGAGTTTCCAAGAGTCAAAGAATTTCTGACTAGAGAGTTTGAGATCAAGGACCTAGGTAAACTCACATACTTCTTGGGAATGGAAGTGGCTAGGTCTAAGCAAGGCATTGCAGTTTCTCAAAAAAAAGTATGTACTGGATCTTCTCAAGGAATCAGGTACGCTTGGGTGTAAGCCTGCAGAGACACCTATGGACTACACTACCAAACTTGGTTCAAATAAAGATAGTGCTCCAGTAGAAAAGGAAAAATATCAGACTTGTAGGGAAGTTGATCTATCTCTCACATACTAGGTCTGACATAGCATTCTCAGTAAGTGTTGTTAGTCAGTTCATGAACCCTACTGAAGAACACATGACAACGGTGTACAGAATCTTAAGATACTTGAAAATGACTCCAGAAAAGGGACTGTTATTCAGAAAGAACTCAAGTAGGAAAGTGGAATTGTATTCCGATGCAGACTGAGCAGGCTCAATCACAGATAGACGTTCCACTTCTGGTTATTGTTCCTATGTTTGGGGAAATCTGACAACATAGAGAAGTAAAAAACAAGTTGTTATAGCTAGAAGTAGTGCAGAAGCGGAATTCCGAGCTATGGCTCATGGTATTTGTGAAGGAATTTGGGTGAAAAGAGTATTAGCCGAATTGAAGATACCTTCTGAGGGAACAATTCAGCTACTATGTAATAGTCAATCTGCCATCTGTATTGCTAAAAATCCAGTTCATCATGACCGGACCAAACATGTGGAAATAGATCGGCATTTCATCAGAGAAAAGATAGAAGAGAAAGTAATCAAGCCATTCCTTCTAATCTACAGACTGCTGATATTCTAACTAAAGCACTTCCAAGAGCGTATTTTGAAGATCTTAGTTGCAAGTTGGGTATGCTGAATATTTACAACCCAGCTTGAGGGGGAGTGTTGGGATTCTTTGTTGTAAAATAGGTGTAATTAACTGTATAATTGTTTTCCTTATTTAGAATAGATTAGGCATGATTTTCTCCTTTAAAAATTGGAAAGAATTCCTACTGTCTAGGTCTCCATTTGTATATAAATATATGTTCTGATGGAATAAAAAATAGGTCATTCAAACCTAATATTTTCACAGAAACCATTGCTAGCAAGGAAACTTGTATAAGAAGATTTATAAATGTCTAAATGTAATGAGAATTAAATATATGTGGAAAGTAACATTTAGTCTCACTGAAAGTAAGGTTCTCCCAAGCTTCTTGGCATTGGCAAAGTTTATTGTATCGTAGAAACTCAATTCATAAGAATAATATGAAGCTTAAGAAATGGAATTAAAAACTTAGCTTTTGAACAACTTTCTTGTAAACAAGGATCAGGTCTATTGGCAGAGTGCATAAGAAAAGGTATGATAATTATGAGAAGGGTTCCTAAACAAAACCTTGTCAACGCCATATGTTATTGGAAAATTATGTTAATGGACTATAAGGGTGCATTTGGCATGCCGCAATGTATTAAGTATTATATTGTATTGCATATAACAGGATTGAATGATATTATCTTATTATAATCATGTGTTTGGTGATATGTTGTATGAGAGTGTTTTTGGTGGGGGATTGTATCGCACAGTACAATATTTTGTTTGAAAATTAATATTAAAAGCTACCAATTTTAAAAATTTAGTAGTTGTTAACACAAAAGAGAGGGGAAAAGAGAACTGAGCTGTAATTTATCCTTTTGCCAAGGTACATGAATTTATAGTGCTAGGCATACAAGAGAAAAGGAAGTAGAATCGATATACAATATTCACTCAATCAATAACCTAGCTAATTAAACCAATCTATGACACTCTAACTGTCGTTGATTGACAACTAGATATAACACTTCCCAGGGTGCCCACGAAATGGTTTAACAGAGTGCAAATGAAACGGCTAGAAAGAGTGGCCAACAAAACGGCATGAATAAGTGCTGACAAAACGACTAGATAGAGTTGACAAGGGTTCCGATGAAATAGCTTGAGTGCCAATGAAAAGGTTATACAGAGTGCCAACAAACAGCTTAGACATAGCGGCTAACAAAACGGCTTGACAGAGTGCCGAAGAAACAGCTTGACAGAGTGTCGAAGAAACTGCTTGACATGGTGCCAAGGAAACAGCTTGACAAAATGCCGACAAAATGCCGACAAAACGGCATGACATAGTGGCCGACAAAGCGGCTTGATAGAGTGGCCAACAAAACGGCTTGACATAGTGGCCAACAAAGCGGCTTGATAGAGTGGCCAACAAGGCGGCTGATGAAACAGCTTGGAAAGTTATTTTTTTATATATATGACAAAATGCATGCAGTGGCTTTTGGAGGTGCGTGAGGAGCATGTGGAATAGTGGCAATCTAAATTGGAGGAAAGACTCCTGTAACTAGCTCTCTCAACAACTGCATGCGAAGAACGCAAAATCTTGGACCTTTTATAAGTGTACTTGTGCCACCGTCTGCCAATACAGACGGCAGCACATATGAGATATTTCAAAAGGTTGTGTTTATGAGAAAGATCAACGCTCTAATACCATATTAACACTAAAGAGATAGGGAAAGAGAAAATTGACTTATTTCTTTATTCAATCAATAGTACAAGAATACAAAGAGTAGAACTAGAGTAGAGAAAGGAAATGCAATCAATCTACAATCAATTCTTAATCAATCACATAGCTAATTAGTAATTACATCAATCTATGGTTGATTGACACCCTAGTTATAGCTAAAAGAATTAATATTCTTTAAGCTGAATAAATATTTTCATAAATTTCAACACCGTAGCATTTATTTTTCAAAACTTTCCATACTTATGCAGATTCAAGGCATCAACTGCTAATACTGGCTAAACGCACTTCTTCGCCTTGTATTGCTTGATGCAGCAGGTGTTTAGAGAAATTATAATGGATTAGATATAATACGATACCCAGCTGTATTGCTTTACGCATAATAGGCCTCTTATACCTCTTATAAAATACAATGCAGGGCAGCAAACACCAAAAGGGCATTATGGGGAACAGACAAACAAACAAGGTTGACAGATACTTGTTAACTGAAATATTTCCTCCGTGTATTACATTGGTAATCATATTTTACCGGGTAAGAAGGGCAGTTACTGCACATTAAAAATTAACTACTTGTAGTGACCAGCGTTCCACAAGAACAGTGGGATTAATATCTATGAATACTGTTAACTTTATGAGAATTATCCAGAAAATATGGCTAAAAAGTCCAACATAAAAATTTTACTATAGTCATTGTTAAGTAAGAAATATCCTCAGAATAACTGCCAATGAAGCATTAAAAAACCGTTTCAAGTCTTTTGGGGTTATATGGTACACTCAGTACATCGTTACATGGACAGCACTTCTAGCAAACTTGAAAAATAAAATATTTAACAAGAATGCTACAAAATCTATGCAGCAGAAGTAAGGGCTAATATGATTTCTTTACTAGTTTCAGCAACGGTTTCCGAAAATATTTTTGTACATCCCTTCAGTTTTTCTTTAATTAGGATCAATCTGGACAAAAATTGTAAGATATGGATATTCTTCTGGGACAACAAGTTAATGACTTTCGGCATCTAGATTATAAAGATGGAGAAAAATTACAACTACAGGTGGGGATGGTTCCACCCTCTAAAAGTACAATGAGCCAACAAAATTATGAGCTTTTTTCAGGTTCACCAAAGTAGATGGAAAAGAGAAAACAAGATGTAATTGAACAGAGACAGACACAGATACAGTATATTCAGAAGACGTACTGTAATTAAGAATTATGGCTACAAAGGAATTCGAAGTAAGCCCTATGAATACCACAATCAGATAATAAACCTGGCTCACAGAAGCATAACCACAAACATGCAAGGCACACAGTTGATAATAGAAATATATTACGACCCTATGCTAAGAACAATAAACAATTATACAATTTCATTCTCATGATTCCCTAAAAACTGACCAAAACAAAAATACAACATACTCCTGCAACTGGTTCATTTATCAACAATTTTAAATATAATTATATTTAAATTCGATTCATTATACCGATACAAACCCAACTTCATTTATATACCTTAAATGAAAATAATCAAAATAATCAAAATAATAACGATGTTCATCCCAAGTACACAAAATTTCATTCCAAAATTAAAAACCCCAATAAAGACACAAACCCATTAAACACTGTACCTTGTAAAAGTGAGTGAACTGGATTGATAGAGATTGGTCTTTTGGAGCCTCAGATTAGCTACAAAGCCGTTGATCTGAGTTGTTGATGAGCACAGTGAAGCAGAAGACATCTTCTTTGTACAACTCTACAAAACAGTTGGTGTTCTTCTATCTGAACCAAATTTCAGCGGCAAGTCTAAGTCAAACAGAAATTCGGAGATAATTGATTAAAAAAAAAAAAAGAATTTAAACCGGGGACACGTGTGCAATCGGACTTTGATCTCTTTTGCTTATCTGCAATGGTTGGTGCTCTGTGCGGCTGACCTGTACAGAGTCATACACACTACTTGCCCATTTATTTTTACAAGTAACATCATTGAATTGCACGTATAGGTGAGTAGGTGACCGCGGTTCCGGTTCATCCGGTTCTGGTTTATGTTTAAGAACGGTTTTGAACTTTTTTTCTAGAGAAAAATTTTAAGACATGTTAAATTAGTTTATTCCATAACCAGAAAATATATATATATGAAAAACTAAAATAAAAATAGAAATAAAACTAAGAAAATTATATTTGATTTCTCTTGAATTCAATTTTTACCACAATTAAGTTGCATAAATTTCTTCTTGAAGTTTAGAGGAGCCAAAAACTATGTAATTCTCTTACATTTTATTCAAGGTTTGGTGTTGAAAGTTGGAACCCTAACTAATCGCTAGCGGTGTCTTCCGTTCCCGTGGTTTGGTCATTATCGAATAAATCATAAACTAATTCTTGATCGACTTCTTACTGTTTGCTTAACGCCTTAGTCCAATCATCAATACAAACTTGGACTTGAATTGATTATGGACTCAGAACTGGACATCTTTTGTCCAAAATATTTCCACCAGCACTAAACTCTTGTTCCACAACCATAGTAAAAACCGAAGTTGTAAGAATTTGTTTCTCTATAACAACCAAAATTGGAAAATGTCTTTCATGCTCATTCCACCATTGCTAGATATCAAAATCATCGTCTTCCATAAACTCAAAAAAGGTTTTTAGATAAGTTTTAATCTCAGAATTCAAGCCTGATATAGAATCTGTTCGTACTTTTTTTTTTTTTGGGATAACAGTCGAGACTGATTGCAGCATTTTTGATCTTAATCAATTTAAAAGAAAGTCTGTTCACTGGGATCGGTGATCCCACTAGTTGAACACTAATTAGTCTAATTTAATCATATTCTAAGTGCATGAAAACTAAATGCATAATGCTTGTCTTGAGTTGGTATTTTAATTCACTAATTTGTAAAAATGCAATAAACTAAATAACACAAAAGCTCACACTAAAATATGCATATGAAAGAATGCTAGGGAATCAATGCAACCTAATTAAACTTCTCAATGTAATCCACAAGTCTCAATTAAGCATTTAAATCCAATTGATAGAGTTTGTTTCATGAAGCACCTAATCTTCCATATTACTCACACACGGTCATATAATGAGCAATGGTTAGAATCAGTTTTTAATTAAAAACTCTAAACCAAATAACACATAGCATGGTCATGCATATGGAAATTTTCTCAATTATTAAGCTTGTAGTTAAAGACTAATGGGATGGTCACCCACATCTAACCCTCAACATCATAGATAAACTAATCCAAACAAAAACATTCATTAAGGTCTCATTTGAATAGAAGTGAAGGAATTAGAGCATATATTCCAATAAAAGAGACTACCAAAGTATTTAATTAAAAACCATTAGACTAGGATTACAAAGAGTTGCTCAATAGGTTTACATTAATCCCCTAACATAGAAATTAGTTACACATCAAAGAAAGGAAATTAAACAAAGAAGAGTGAAAGGAGAAACCAAAGTTGGCCATTGAGGTTCCTTGACTTGTAAGCTTCCTCTTCTTGCTTCCCAAGTTTCAAGATGGATGGATGGATGGATTCAAGTGTCTAAGGATGGTGATGGAAGGGTGGAAGTAGTCCAAAAGTTCGTGTGGCTTATGTTCTTTCACAATAATATAAGATGGGTATTTATATGGGTCCAAAAATAGGTCAGAAATCAACTTAAAAACACGTGCTGGTGGACTGTCGCTACCTTGTATGTCGCGGTTGTCCATGACGACATGTCGCGGTCTTCCATGACGACATCACAAGCGACACATTAGAAAAATTATTGTCGCGTGGTGTGTTGCGATCTCCCATGACGGAAATCATAACAGCGACATATTTCGTCATTTTGTCCAAGTTTCCAATTTCCAGCTCTTTTGGGTCCCAATCTTCACTCATAACTCCCATATGATGCCCCTAATACAAAATCCTGTAAATACACTTAATTGAGCCATTAAACACTTGATTTTACTCGAGAATTGAGCAATAAGCATAGGAAGGGGGACTCAAAATCTAGTGTTATCATGGCTCAATCAACACCCCCATACCTAGCCTTTTGCTCGTCCTCGAGCAAAATCAAGAGAAAACACCAACAAAAACAAACAAGCAAACAACACGAAGACTGGATAAAAACAAAATAAATTCAAACAACAATAACACAAAAGTCGCATTTTCAATTGATGATGAGATGCAAAGAGGTGTGGATAAGGAGAGTAGACACATGCAAAACATTCTCAAGCAACTCGAAGGCACTCACAGGACACTCGAACAACATGAATCTCACACCTAAAGTGCTCTTATGTCGGGAACTACTCACTCTCACACCTCGAACATAATTCGCTTCAACTCTAAACCTCACTTGGACATTCTCTTTTCTTTCCTCTTGGAGTCCTAAGTTCACACTCATGCAAAGTATGCAAGGATAGAGTTATGTATGGGAATCAAATACTTACATACAATAATAAATGAAACGTTATTATTTTGGTGAACTAGCCTAGGAAATGAATCAAATGCCATAGATGTGGAAGATCATACTTCAACAAACATTCCCAATCTAGATTTCATAGTAGATCATTTAGGTATTCCCTTTGGTTGTAATGGGGTCATTGGGTGAAATATGGTGAACAAAGAATATGAAATGGAATTCAAAAGTCACAAATCTTGCTAAGACACTACACAATACACCCAATACTTAAGCTCTATTCAAATCACTCGTGGTACTAGTGATTAGGCTTGACTTTTCATTACACTTGTGCTATACATGAGTACTCTACTAGTAAGTACTTTACAATTACATACAAGGCTCTTATTCTCTTCTCTTTTTTTTCAATAAATTTTGCATTTTATCTCATAAGTGCACATTTCTACACTTTTACATTTTTGAGCCTGTTGCCTTGCACATTTACAAATATAGCCTAAATACATGCTAACTTTTCATATTTAGAGCTTTTCCACCTTCAACACAACACAAAACAACACAACACATCCTAACAAGATTGGTAACAAGGGTAGGCATATGTTTAGGTTTAGCTATATGGTGTAATGTGGTTGCAAAAGAAAGGTAAGTGTTTGGCCTCAAAATTGGCTTGGGAGCACACAAATAGGGAAAATGAATGTGTTTAGGTTAATATGAGTAGTTAAGCATACACATTGCCTAAAATCATTTCCACCATTTCATCTATCAAGGGAATGTAAGTATCCATAAAGCAATCCACAAATATAATGCAATTTGATGTCCTATGGCAAATGATGTGCGAGACGAGATAAGTGTTTAAGATGAAACAATGATAACACTCAAATGCGCTTTAACGGCTTGTGTTTGTGAACTCACTATGTGGTCTCCATTATTAGAACAAGGTGATTTAGCACCGAGTCCTCTCAAGTTGAACACAAAAGGATGGGACAAGCCCATGAAGTGCAAGTGAGACCCTAGAGTGACAACAAGATGCTCAATCAAGCACATTATACATAAATAAACTCTTACACAAACACACACTCAAAGCATCACACCCAAGCTACTTGAAGCTCGAAAATTTTGGTCATGCTACTATTTTTGAAAATTTAGACTCAAAATGAAATTTAGGACTCAATAAAACCAAAATGACTGAAACCGGTATCGACACCCCCAAACCTAAACTCAACATTGTCCCCAATGTTGACAATGAGAGCCCGGCGAGAAAGGCGCATATAACACAACCAACACAACACAATTCAACAATATAGAATAAAATAGAATAAAATAAAATAAAATGCACAAAGGCTCGATCAAGATGGCATATAATGCTCTTAATGACAATTAAACATCAACCACAACACAATACAACGCACACCCTTAGTCTAATCGCAACTAAAACAAACAAAAGAAAAGATGGAAAAGTATCACTACGATAGAAATCAAATAACTAGAGTAATTAAAACAAGTACGAAATATTACTGAAAGCAGTAAAACCAACAAAACAAGTCTAGCTACACAAGGACAACTTAAAGCAAATAATGAGGTGGAGGTGGAGGTGGAGGTGGTGGTGGCCAAATGTGCCCCAATTTTCATTATTTTCAGTCAATCTCACCCACAAATCCTTCAAAAACACAGAATCACTACAAAAATGTTTCAATAAACTTCACAACCAAAACCAACCTTTCTATTCACACAAATATGCACAAATTTGCTTTAACCCCAAAGATTCCACTAATTTCCCAAATCAACCCTAGAATGTGTAAATGTAAGTAAAACTAGGATTTGGGACTAACAGGGCCTAAAGTAAGTGAAAAGAAGAAGGAATTACCGATTGTGTGGGTTGGAAGTCTTCGACATCTCGTGGAGGGAGAATTTTAGTGATTGAGGTTTGAATTTTTGGTGAGAGGATGCCCTACCATGAACTGATGTTTTATACCAGGTGTCTGTCGCGGTCAAACTGTTGCTGTAGTCTATGACAGAATCCATGACCGCGACACACCGCCTCTTCGTTTTGGTCTTGAAATTCTTGTGTCGCGGTTGTGCAACCACTCGACAGTTGGTGCGACATGTCGAGCGACAGCAACCCTTAGAATTTATCGTGTGGCTGTGTCGCGGTCTTCCATGATGGAAACTTAGACCGTGACACTCCACTTCCTTGCTCGTTTCATTGTTGCTTCTGTCCATCAACGACACCTTAGGCGATAGCAACTCCTTGATTTTGTCGCGTGGAAAGGTCGTGGTCGTCTATGATGACATCATGACCTCGAAATACCTGGGAAATTTCTGCTTAATGCATTTAAGTGTTCCAAAGTGCCTAATCTGCACATATACTCAACAACAAAGATATCAAGGGCATTTGCTTGAAAAAATTGAATTTGGTAATCATTAGACTTGCAAATAAAATGAAAATGAAAATCACCCCCAAACCTTTGCTTTTCCACACCTTCCACTATCAATTAAGGTGTGGATCAACTTAGACTTGGAAGTGAAGTATAATCACTACCATTCACAATTATTATGCAAAATTAAAAATTATTGAAAAGAAAGATACCTAGGTGGGTTGCCTCCTACCAAGCGCACTATTTAACATCTAGACAAGACGTGGTAAGAGCACCACGGCTTCTGAAGCTCTATCACTTCCAACCAAGTAATCTTCCAATCAACGAGAGTGTCTCTTGCTTTGTGAAGTTCGTCTTTCCGGACCCAAACTTGACTAATCTTTCTTGGCCTTCCTTTAGGCATATTCCGTCTCTTTTTGCACACTTCCATAAATTCAATACATTGGGCCCTTTTATGACCCCTAGCGTGGCAAAAATGACATTTGTAAGGAAAATATGACGAACTACCTTGGGTCTTCTTAATTCTTGCTCTCGGATGATTTGTATCTTTCTCGATGATGTGGAGTTGTGGAGTTTCTTCATCTATACTTTGGTCCTTAGTCAAGGTTTCAATTGTTCGTTCTGCCCTTTCAAGCTCCACTAAACAGTCACATTCCTTGACCTTTGCTACCTTTAAAGCAACTTCTTTTTCGTTCAACTCCTCCTTGATGGCATTGATTTCCTTGTCCTTTTGTTCAATTTGCCATTGCATCTTTCGACTGTTTCGGGTAAAGTTTTCTTCTTGCTCTTCTACTAGCTTAGCAAGGTCTTCCGCCCTTTTGATTGTTTCATCCCTTTCTTTCCTAAGAGCTTCCACTTCCTTCATTAAATACCCATGTTCACTCTTAAGCCCATTGGTCTCTAAGGATGCATCTTCATTACAAATTTCTTTGACATGACTGTCTTCTTCACCCTTGTCCTCAAAGAGTGCTAGGATTTCATCAAAATACTCAATCAGATTCCTAGAATAGTCTTCTACCTGGAGTGTATCCACAGCTACCTGGAGTGTATCCACAGTAAGGCAATCATTTTAGCTAGTGACTTTCTTCAAACTTTCCGGAAATGGAACCAGTGGGATGTAGGGATCGGGTGACTTGTGTAGTAGGGATGTCTTCTTAGGAATCTTCTCTACTCCTAATTCCTCTTCTTCTACCAAAATCTCTACCTCAATTTCCTCTTCCAATTCTTTAGCATTTTTCTCCTTAGGCTCTCCTCGTCTTTCTGGTATCTAACACTTGGGCCTTTCTCAGAACTGTCACTGCCTTAGCTTGTTCATTCATGTGAATTATGTCAGCTACCTGTCTTAATTGTGTCACCAACTTTTTCACCGATGCCTCTAAGTTGGTGAACCCTTGCTCTGTTGCTTGGAGGAAATTATTCAAGTTTTGATATGTCTGTTGTGAACTCTGAGCAAGGGTAGTCACAATGTCCTCCAAAAGACTCTTCCTAGGCTAGTATGAAGTCACATCTCGATTACCCGAGTTGTTCCATTGCTACCCATTTAACCCTTGGCCTTGGTAGTTCTGAGCTTGGTTATTGAAAGTCTTGTTTGGGTCAGACCATGAGAAGTTGGGATGGTTGCACCACCCCGGATTGTAAGAGTTAGAATACGGATCATTTCTTTCTCTTTGAAAATTTAGGGCTTGGACATCTTCCGTCTCATAAAATACCATCTTTCTACCTTGAAGGTTCGCTTCATACACCATGTTTGCCCTTAAACAACAAAAACAAAGTACAAATGAAGTAAAAAAAATAAAAAAATAAAAAAATAAAAAAAACAAAAAAAAAACTAACTAACTAACAAAATAAAATAAAATGACACACACTACCTAAATCAAACTAACTAGGCTCAACTAATGAATATACGCCAATCCCCGGCAGCGGCGTCAAAATTGATTGCAGTATTTTTGATCTTAATCAATTTAAAAGAAAGTTCGTTCACTGGGATCGGTGATTTCACTAGTTGAACACTAATTAGTCTAATTTAATCCTATCCTAAGTGCATGAAAACTAAATGCATAATGCTTGTCTTGAGTTGGTATTTTAATTCACTAATTTGTAAAAATAAAATAAACTAAATAACACAAAAGCTCACACTAAAATATGCATATGAAAGAATACTAGGGAATCAATGCAACCTTATTAAACTTCTCAATGTAATCCACAAGTCTCAATTAAGCATTTAAATCCAATTGATAGGGTTTGTTTCATGAAGCACATAATCTTCCCAATTACTCACACACGGTCATGTAATGAGCAATGGTTAGAATTAGTTTTTAATTAAAAACTCTAAACCAAATATCACATAGCATGGTCATGCATATGGAAATTTTCTCAATTATTAAGCTTGTAGTTAAAGACTAATGGGATGGTCACCCACATCTAACCCTCAACATCATAGATAAACTAATCCTAACATAAACTTTCATTGAGGTCTCATTTGAATAGAAGTGAAGGAATTAGAGCATATATTCCAATAAAAGAGACTACCTAAGTATTTAATTAAAAACCATTAGACTAGGATTACGAAGAGTTGCTCAATAGGTTTACATTAATCCCCTAACGTAGAAATTAGTTACACGTCAAGGAAAGGAAATTAAACAAAGAAGAGTGAAAGGAGAAACCAAAGTTGGCCATTGAGGTTCCTTGACTTGTAAGCTTCCTCTTCTTTCTTCCCGAGTTCCAAGATGGATGGATGGATTCAAGTGTCTAAGGATGGTGATGGAAGGGTGGAAGTAGTCCAAAAGTTCATGTGGCTCATGTTCTTTCACAATAATATAAGATGAGTATTTATATGGGTCCAAAAATAGGTCATAAATCAACCTAGAAACGCGTGCTGGCGGACTGTCGCTACCTTGTATGTCGCGGTTGTCCATGACGATATGTCGCGGTCTTCCATGACGACATCACAAGGGACACTTTAGAAAAGTTGATGTCGCGTGGTGTGTCGCGGTCTCCCATGACGGAAATCATAACAGCGACATATTTTGTCATTTTGTCCAAGTTTCCAATTTCCAGCTCTTTTGGGTCCCAATCTTCACTAATAACTCCATATGATGCCACTAATACAAAATCCTGCAAATACACTTAATCGAGCCATTAAACACTTGATTTTACTAGAGAATTGAGCAATAAGCATAGGAAGGGGGACTCAAAATCTAGTGTTATCATGGCTCGATCAGAGACCCTAACCCCTTTATTAAGGCAGATGGAGGATCATGAGATGTCGTTTCGGTTTGTGGAATATCAATGTTCAATGATGGACCATAAGTACTAAGATATTCATCACATAATTGATAAAATAATAACTTAATTGTAGTACAATAACTACAAATATCAACTTCTTGTCCTAAACATTCATGATAACATTTCAAATAGTCATTCAAACTATTTACTTTAGAACGTGAATCAAAACACAATGCAAACAAATAAATAGATGGAAACTCTCTATAGTAGTCTAACCGTTTTCTTTCATAACATCAATGTAATGATGTGATTGTAAATTGATTGTATGCTCAGAAAATGTAGCAACAATATTAATACTCTCAGTAATAAATAAAGGTGTAGTAAGATAATAAATACCAGATAAGTTGTTAGTAGCATCGTTAAAACTTTTAACAATTGACACATTTTTGTACAAATATCACAATGTTGTGTATGAAGAATAATGTTAGTAACATTATATTGCATAAAATTAATTAATAATTCCGTATATTAATAACTTTCAACAAGCAATTTAAAGTAGAATTCCAACGTATTGGAATATTATTAGAAAATATAATAAAACGCCTGCAGTTTGATTTACAAATTTTTGACCATGCTTTCATTATAAAAGAATATTTCCATAATTAATGAAGAACTTCTCTAATAGGTCTAATAAAATTTTGTAGAACCTTTAATCCACGTTGAACACTTAAATTTAAAACATGACAAGCACATCTTTTATGGATAAATCTACCATCAAAATAAAGATTGCATAAATTACATAAAAAAGGAATAGTTGCGGGATTGTTGGAATGAAGCATGAAAATAAGCATGAACCTAAATTGGTAGCCTAGACACTTGATTTGAAATGTTTGTAGATAGCTTAGTGTTGTAAAATGTTTGCATAAACACCGTAGCATGATTAGTATCTTTCCATACTTTTCCATATCATCTCTACCATTCCATACACCACAAAAATCACCCTTGGCCATAGTACAACTAGGATGAAGCTTATTTAATCTTTTAGAATGTCTATATTGGGAATGTAAGTTAAAGCATGTTATTTCCGCATGCATGCGCTTTCAATTCTTGTCATGAGATTATTCACTTACGATGTGCGTTATTTCAAATACTCACATGCATTTAAAAATTGGTTTCCAATTACATAACTTCCAAAAAATGCATGTGGTTGATAAAGAGTAAGTCTTGGACTCCTAGTGAAAATTGACTGAAATCTAAGAGCCAAGCTGAATTCACCCCTAGGTATTTGAGTATAGTGTATCGTGGACCGAAAGCATCATAAGTATTTGCATACTTGCATTACGTGTTGTTTTGATCCATGTAGCATTTTATTAGTCTTGATTAAGAATTCTTAGCTCGCATAAAGGTTTTGTGTGTACATATATTATTGCATCTCAACGTTTGAATTGGAGAGTTGCATTTATGGGTATCGTATATGGTAAACCATCATAAGACTATAACTCCTCTTACTAGTTGCACCTAGGGTTTTAAAAGGTTTCTGGCATGTGCTAAGTGTCATCGTGCTTCCAATGAAAGTGGAGTAGCCTTGTTTTGTTTATTTTTACTTTAGTTTGTTTCTTTGTTTTTCTTCTTTTGTTTGCTTGAAGACTAGCAAAGGTTAGGTTTAGGAGACTATCACAGTTAGAGCTCCATTTACCTATCAGTTTTTCTCATTTTCGAGCATTTTTTTGTATGTTTTTAGTTAAGTGCAGGCATTTGACTTTTAGAGGAAGGTATTTGTGCTAACTATGAAGAAAAAAGGCAAAAAGAAGGCGAAGTGCAAAAGATGACACATTCGCTAGCAAGAGGCCGTGACATAGAGTGGCGGGATAGGATCTACAGGAATAAACTTATGGAACAGAAGGTGCCAAAGCTGCATTGAAATGCAAGGATAAGCCCGCGAGTTCAAATGATTTGTGCCATAGAAATATAGCCACGAAAGTAGAAGCCTCGAACAATCGTCAGAAGACTCCGTGAGTTCAGACCTTTTGGGTCATGGAAAAGAAGCCACCGGAAAAAATAGGGATTCACGTGAGTTAAGTTTTCTTGAAAGAAGATGCGAAACAGGGAATTAGAAGCCGTGACAAGTTTGTAGGAAGACTCCGCTGGTTTTAACCATGGGAACAAACCCGTAAAAGGAAGTCGTACACAACCTGTCAAGGCTATTTCCCACCCCACTTGTGAACTAATTCTATAAATCTCTCACTAAGATCCGTTTACCGATGAGATTCATTTATATCAACTAATGATGGCTATATGTGGATGATCCTAATCCTAAGTGTATTATTGACTCTTTCAGGTTAGATCGTGGTCTTTGATATACCATGAGTGATGTCAGATGCAGTTCCTGATCAATATACTCTGTATGTTGGAATAACGGTTTGGCTTGTGGCTGGGAAGGTTTGTAGACAATAGTGGAATACACTCCTTCTTGTGAGAAGTAGATGGTAGTTCCCTTAAAGGTTGATTCGATGATTGGACAATATGAGCGCTCTCCTAATTCTATTAGGAAATATGATTTATTATTCATTAGAAAAACAATGGTACTTAAAGGATATATGTAATTAGATGGGTATAACGGATATTATGATCTAGCTCTAATTATGAATTACTGTGGAGGATCACTCCATGTGTGATAGCTATATCGATGGACACTGAGTTGTATCAGTTTGTGTAAAAGCATCTGCAGTTGAGAGAATGCAGCTTCGGGTTTTTAGTGGAATAACACCAGAGTTAATATTCAAAGAATAATAATTAAAGAGTTTAATTAATGATTCCGGTGATTATTGGAACTCAAAATATTGGGGTCCAATAGGTCCCCTTGCTAGCCCGATCGATTTAGGTAACAAGGATCACAGTTAATTAATTGGATTGTCCAATAAATTATGTTACGAAAGTAACATGTATTTATTTAGGAATTAATAGAATAATGAGATTATTTAATTAAAGAATAACGGTGATTAAATAAATTAAATAATAAGATTATTTAATTATATTATTAAACAATAAATGGAGGGTGTTAGTTGATATTTGATTTTAAATAGAATAAAATAATATGATTATTTTATTTTACTAAATTAAATATTTGAAATTGAATTCAAAAAAAAATATTTAATTATCTTTTTGAAATAAAAGATATGAGATATTTTTTTAAAAGATTTTAAAATCAAAATATGTTATTAGTTTTTTAAAAGATAGTGTATAATTGTTAAAAACGAACTGACATAAGACAATAAATATCAATTAAAAAGTTTTAGTTATAATAACATATGTGATATATATTTGATAACAAAAACAGAGGACAAATGTATCATCTGTTAGGGTTTTTCTCGATAGCAAGAGTATAATAATGTATTTGACAATCTTTTCATATTAATAATGTGATTTCTAGTTGGGATTTTAGCAAAAATGTCTGGTTTTAAGAGACCATTTGCAAATCTGCCCTAAAACCTTTTTCAATTGTAAAAATGCCCTAAAATGACGCTCTTACCCTTGTCTTAAATGAAAAATAATGGGTTGTTGCCCTAACATCCAAATCATCAGGCACCTAAATCATCTGGTCGCCCTACCCCGATCTGGCCACCCTATCAGACGTCGCCCTTCCAACCACAATCGCTGTTCAAGTCATCGTCGCCACCGTCTCCTTCAAGCCACCGTCGTCGATCCTACTATATCTCGTTCCAGTCAGCGTCTCCAATCCAGTCGCAGTCGCCTTCGAGCCATCGTCGTCGATCCCAATCGTAGCCATTCTAGCCACCGTCTCCATTCCAGTCACTGCCGCCTTCGAGCCATCGTCGTCGATCCCAATCGTCACCATTCCAGCCACCGTCTCCATTTCAGCCATCGTCGCCTTCGAGCCATCGTCATCGATCTCAATCGTCGCCATTCCCTCCGCCGTCGCCTTCGAGCCATCATCGTAGATCCCAATCGTCTCCATTCCAGCCACCGTCTCCATTCCAGCCGCCGTTGCCTTCGAGGTAATTTGATTTTCGATCCCTATTCTGATTTTAAGTTGAAATTGTTATTTGAGTTTTCAATTTTCTAGTTTGATTGGTTTGATTTAAAACCAAATAATCTTTTGTTATTTGCTTACACCAGTATAATATTATTGATCATTGGACTTGAAGATTCCATGTACCCTTGTGGTTAAGTTTCACTTGTTTGTTGTTGGGTATCTGGTTCATAACCTGACTTCATTGTATAAAATCTCCTATTGAATTTTTTTATATAAAAATCTTAACAAAAGTTGATCGAAATTAGTAGCAACTGCAATATTCATGCATGAATTATTACTATGATGATGTCATCCATGGTTTAATTTCTTCATTTTTCTTGTCATGCTTTGCCATCAAAGTAAGTAGGTAACTGTGTTAGCTTTCGAATCAATTAGTATTTTTTTTATCTTTGCAATACTGATAGTCAAAGTGTTGATCGTGCTTATCGAATTGGGCAAAAGAAGGATGTCGTTGTGTATAGATTAATGACAAGTGGAACCATTGAAGAAAAGATATACAGAAAACAGGTAAGGGATTTGTTTTCTATGTATGTTTGGCTTTCGTGGTACATAATTTTCATCTACTAGCAGCTCATAATTTTATAATTCCAAATAGTTGAGTTAAACAGTTGAGACCTCCATCTTGCTAGGGTTCAATATGTCTAAAAGTTGTTGTAAACCTACTGTGAGAAGGAATTGTGTGTAATCATCTCAATTTGTTTCAAGGGAAATAAATAGAATCGTTGGAACTTTAAAAGGATTTGAAGAACCTGAGATTTTGAAAATTAGACAACTTGTTTGATTTTGAGGGAAATATGCTACTTTATACAATCAAACCAACCAATAATATTATTCTGATTTTGGTTTTAAAATACAAATTATTTGGTTTTCAATTTTCAAATCCTAACAAAAGATTCGAAAAACTGTTGAATTTTGGTTTCCGATTGTATTTTTGTAAGCTTGCTTTTGGTTTATGGCTTTTGGCCTTTAATATACTACCGTTCAAAAATCTATTTTTGTTAAAATTGTTATTTATATTAGTTTTGTTTTAATAATTAAAATTGTTTGAATACAATTATGAAATTTGTTTAGGTCGATACACATGGGTGGAACCAAATTACTTATTTCACTCAAGATTAAAGAGTGTGATCGTTTTCCCTCTCGAGTTACTGGGTATTGTAATTGGGAAAGTATCAGACTTATTAAGTCGCGTCTGACACCAAAACAACTCGAGTTGTTTGGAGTGACATGTTTCGGCCATTTGTTGAATGTGGGTGATATGGTGTTGTTCGGGCAATTTTGTCACTGTATCTTGCTTAGGGAGTGTCATGTTAAGAATGCCAATGAGAATACATCTTCTTTGTGGTACCATGTTGGCAATGGGGTGATACGGTTCAGCCTAGTGGAGTTTTGTTTGGTTAGTGGGCTAACCTTTGGTGCATACTCTGAATCCACATTAGAGATTTTCAAACGAAAGGACAGTAGACTTCGTCGATCCTACTTCCAAGATAGTAAAGTTCATGTCAAAATGATTATTGATTGGTTTAGGAATTTGGGTCCCAATAATAAATATAGTGATGATGATATTGTGAAGTTGGCTTTAATACTTATATTGGAGATGACTTTGGTTGGAAAAGATGATAGGACTAGCATTCTGTATTGGGCATTAAAATTAGTGGATGACTTGGATGCATTTAATAAGTTTCCGTGGGGATCATTCTTATATGATAGGACTTTTAACTCTCTTTCTACTTGCCTTCTTGGCCGTGATGATAAATTCATGAATAAGTTTATTGATAAGTTGAAGGAGAAGGTCGATGGTCCAGTGAAACGGAAAGTGAAGAGGTACAATGTTTATGGGTTTGTGACGGCTTTCCAGGTAATGTGTTAATTGATGAATTTTATTAAAATACATTTGAGGGAACATGCATGTTTCCATACACTAACCTAAATATCATTTGTTTTGTTTCGTTTTCAGGTTTGGGCAATCGAAGCAATACCAAAATGGGTCACACTTGGCTATGCCATTAAGGTGAACAATGTCGCCCCCAGAATTTTGAATTGGCAATGCACGGAAACTCCCACGTTTGTAGAAATTCAGAAAACCATATTTAAGTTCAAAAACATAAGTTTTATTTAAGTTAAATATTTTAATTTGTTATATTTTAAGGATTATATTATAATGTTGTGTTTTAAAATAATTTCAGCCTACCATTTACAAAAATCTTGGCCCCTCTGATGAAGAAGCAAGGAAACCGTATTGGATAGGTATGGATCAACTCCAGTATGTATCACCCAATGTGGATGGTTATGGCGATGAGGATGATGATGAGGATGATGTTGAGGATGACTTGGATGATACTAATCATGATGATATTTAGGGAGATCATTCAACCAAAATATTTACAGAATTGAAGTCGGGGGAAAGAAGAAAAAATTGAATAAACTTGAGCAGCTCCAAAGAAGAATGGATGCTATACAACTACAACAAAATGCTTTACAAGATCAGATGACTTCTATGCACAATTCACTGATGGATGAGATGCTAATGGGATTCCTTCGTTTGACGAAGCTCATATGTTTGAACAAAGTGGCTGAAAAGGTACATTTTGGTTTAATTTGTAAATTCCTCTAATTCGTAAATGGTTCTAACATATGTTATTTATATTTGATGCAGTTAAATGAAGAAAATACCATCGATGTTAGCCAAAATGAGAACATCCACGACTATCAACCTTCAGTTTCCCGTGTTGTTAAGTCTCCATAATTTGTTATCGTGTCTGAGACAAGTGAAGATGTCAAACAATTGACAAGACCACTGAAGTTGACCATAAAAGTACCTAGGGATCGTAAACGGTCGGCCGTTACCGTGAGCCCTTACCTTGATCCCACGACGAAGAGGCCTAGGAAACCGAAAATGCCAGAATTTGGAAGCATTAGCCAAGTGGATGATGACATTGTACGTTCAATGAAATCATGGATAAACGACAACAAGAACACATGGTATGTTGACTCATGTATTTTTATTGTAATCCCCACTCAAATTTCTTTAATAAGTTTTTATTGTTGAACCTCTACATCATGTTCATAGGATTACTCAAAGCAAAGCCTGCTTGGTTTGAGCTACTGCTATTTAAAAACGGGTGGTTAGAGGGAGATGTAAGTTGTATACCTTGTACTGCAGTTCTTTACTATGTATGTATTTTTTGGTAACACGCATTTGTTTCATGACAACATATAGAGACATATTGTCGTTTAATGAGGCGACGTGGCTATTACTATCATCAGTTATCCAAACAGGATACTGTGTTATTGGATTACTCTTTTATTGTATTGAAATACATTTTCCAAAATAACATTTATCATTTTTTATTTCTTTAACAAAGTCTAACCATATTTCGAAATATATATGTTTTGTAGACTCAAATTCAAGGAAGGTGGTCAACTGTAACCAAGGGTAAAAAACAATTTAAGCATGAAACCTACCGATGGGAAAATACAATGTTAGATTATGTGACTGGAAAATCCCCTATGCATGCGAATGTACATTGGCGGACAGTCAATAGAGTAAGCAATTTTCAAATTAATATCAGAAGTGATTCAACTTTTTTATAGACATTCATCCGTCTGTTTCTTGATTTCTTAGATTTTATTTCCAGCGAATGTGAATGGAAATCATTGGGTTGCGGTAGAGGTGGACTTAAAGGAACGAGTCATCAAAGTATTTGACTCAATGCCGGACGCCTATAGTGTTGATGAAATACTAAAGTGGCAACTTGTCTTAGAAAATTGTTGCCTTCGTTGTTGGTGCATGCGATGCTGGATACTTATACTGATCCTTCATCATTTATAGTCGAACGACCCGGCGAAGGCCTTCCAAATCAAGGAAATCAGTATGTGTTTGTTTATGACTTGGTGGTAATAGTTTGTCTTACATGATGGTTTTTATTATTGACAGTTGTTATTGACAACAGGTCAGATTGTGGGGTTTTTACTCTCAAATTCTTGGAGTACCTATGGGCAAGAAAACAATTCGACTTCGAAGACAAAGATGGAGAACCCTTTAGAGTTCAAATAGCAACATAAATATTTCAAAATTCAAAAGAAGTTTCTTGTGAAATTGATAAACCTTTATGTGTAAATAATGTAACTTGATGTGTAAATGATATTTGTATGCACTATCAGTTGGAAACAAAATTAGGTGTAAATAATGCAACTTGTTATATGTTGTGGTTGATACTTGTGACTTGTGTGAACGGTGTAGAGTGTTGTGTGACTATTAGAAGTGTTATCTGTGTAGGTACCCAAAGAAGATATGGATTTGTTAAAATTTCAAACGAAACTCTGTCAAAATTTCGTAAATAATAATATAAGTTCACATTACATGTTCAAATCAAATGGGTAATATTACATGTTCATAACACATGTTCAAATAAAAGATAATTCAAATACATTAGTTATGCGATCCGCTTGCCTAACCAATTTCACTAATATTTCCCATAGCACTTGATGGTCTACTTGACTTCGGGTACCTGCATGTATGGCTATTGTGACCAATACGATGACAAGTGGTGCAACTCCTTTTAGTTACTTCCTCTCTAAATGACGGAGTGCGATTCTGTTTAGGTATTCCAGGACCAAGATGACCTACTGGTGGGTAAACAATTTTTGATGAAATATCCTCATGAACCAACCATTCACTGGGTTGTCCAACGGGATGTATTTCCCCACTGTATGTTGTAGCCAAGAATGCACTGGAGTAATAAGGAGAACAATAATCAACAAATGAAAATCCCCGTAACCTAATGCAAGTTAATGCATGTGCACATGGAAGTTGGTCGACATCAAATTCTTTACAGGTACAAGTTTTTGTTGTCAAATCCATATTTCCATCTAAACCTCCATCTTTAACGTGGAACGTGTAAAATGTAATGGGGTAGACCCGCATATATCGTGCTTCCTCATCCTTGACACTGATGGCTAGATCCACGGTAGTAGTCAACTGAGTTGTAAGTTTAAGTGCAGCTCTGTGTCGATCATGGAACCAACGCTGAAGGATCCCTCTGATGTAATCAATCACTCCAGTAATAGGCAATTCCTTGCATTTTTTAATTGCATTATTCATTGCCTCTGCAATATTGGTTGACATTTTATTATACCTTTTTCTTGGACTGTATGCTCTTGCCCATCGCTCAATCCCGACATCCGTGACATACTGAGCTGCTTCGGGATTAATATGTGCCAACTGTTCCATAAGCTGCAGGAATTGACTTTCCCGATACACGATACACCCTGGCTGCCCTTTGAAAGTACTGTTTCAGTGCCTTATTCCTACCATAGTGACCAATCATGTTCCATTCTAAATGTACCGCACAAGCACCGTGGAATTAATTTGGGAACACTTTTTTTACACCGGTTGTGATACTGCCTTTTCTGTCGAAAACGATAACCAAATCATCAACTTCGCCAACAGCTTTATGCAACCTAATTAAAAACCATTCTCAAGCCTTATTTGTCTCCGAATCGCCAACACCAAAAGCTAGAGGAAATATTTGATCATTACCATCCATACACACAGCAACAAATAGAACCCCTTTATGAGGACCTTTCAAAAATGTCCCGTCAATAGCAATAACCGGTTTAATAGAAGACAAAAAACCATCTATACAAGCTTTCAAATAAAAGAACATATACATGAACCTGTTAGATGAATATCTGTGGAGGTCTGTAACAGTCCCATGATTTGCTTGCTCCAACATGTATAAGTATGATGGCAAAATACTGTATGACTCAACTGGTGTTCCTTGAACCTCTTCTAAGGTAATATGTCTAGTTCGGTACCCTTTGTGGTAGTTACAAGATATGCCAAACTCTCTTTGCATGTCGTGTATAATTTCCTTGGGCTTGTATGAACGATGATCACGAAATTTCTCTTGTATGTGTTCCCCTATAACCCGTGCACTTGCTTGCCTCTGATGCGGAAATCGTGCTTCAGTAGAGCATGTGTGCTGATTATCAAATTTTCTAATCTGAAAATAATCTGAATTCTGAACTTTAGCTTCAAGCAATCGCCAATTGCAATCCTCAACAATGCACCTCACTTGATATCGTGTTGTATCAAACTTGAACACCCTAATCTGGAATCGGTTGGCAAGTGCATAATTACCTAATTGCGATTTTAGCTGTTTCTTACTTGGAAACAATTCACCCACTTTAAGATGCATAGTAACAGGTCTAGGTGCAACTTCACCAGAATCAATAGAATAAAATGTACATGGAGGTGGAACAAGCCTCTGAACATAGGCAAACTGCTCGTCATACCGATTGGAAACTCGTTCAAGAATGTAATTAAATTGTGTTTATGTTTCTTCATGCTCATGAATGTATTGGTTACCCATCGTATCTTTAAAACTAAAATGACGAGAAGGAGATTGTAGTCCATCTTGAATATCATCCAATGGGCAACCATGTTAGGTACATCCGACCTTTCAAACTCATCCATAATACTGACCTATATATTGCTTTTATGTGTATAATGAAATTCATGATGAGGAGTTACATAGTGTAGATTGTGAGAGGACTCTAGTTGTTTATGTTTCATTTCTGGAGTCTCATGGCCGATTTCCTCAATACTTATGCAAACTAATGGGTCAACATTCTCTCGAAGAAGCAACAATGCAACGTCCTCATCATCTACAATCTCAATTGGCATGCTAGGATGAAATGTTTGTGGAAGAGTCGTCATACTAACCCGATAATGATCTCTGTCAATTCCTGTGACGTTGTATACCTTACCTAACAATTGATCATAATTTGAATCCCTTGAAAAATTAAACGCCTTCGCTCTTCGACCTTCATACCAATACTTACCATGATGACTTTTCCATTCTCCACCCCAATTCAAAACCAAATGCACGTTTTTCATTGTCAATCCTGAAAAATAATACAACAAAGATTTAAAACCATTAAAATAATAATTATTTCAAAGAGCATAACTCCAAAAAAATAATTCACAACAAAACTGTCGGGTCATGGTTACCCGACATCGGGTCATGGTGACAAGACAAAGGGTCATTGTGACCCGATGCCTTTTTTCCTCGGGTCGTGGTAACCCGACAAATTTTCCATCGGGTCAAGGTGATCCGATATCGGGTCACCCTTACCCGTTTAATTTAGGCAGAAATTTAATTGTAGGAAAATAGATGTCGGGTCATGGTGACCCGACATCGGGTCACCTTGACCCGAGGAAAAAAAGAATCGGGTGGTGGTGACCCAATTTTGGGTCACAATGACCCGACAAAAATTACTGTCGGGTCATGGTGACCCGACATCGGGTCATCATGACCTGATGGAAAAACCTCTCGGGTCAATCTGACCTGACATCATGTCAAACTGACCCGATACTTTTTCCTATCGGGGTCATGGTGACCCGACCGACATTTTTCAGAAAGGGTGAAACCGATGGGAAAAATCATCGGGTGGTGACCCGATATCGGGTCACCCCGACCCGATAGGAAAATCATCGGGTCATGGTGACCAAATGATCGGGTCACTCCGACCCGATGGAAAGAAACATAGGGTCATGGTGACCCGATGATCGGGTCACTCCGACCCGATGGGAAAAATCATCGGGTCATGGTGACCCGATATCGGGTAATCTTGACCCGATATCGGGTAATCTTGACCCGATGTGTTTTCCCATCGGGTCGGGGTGACTCGATATCGGGTCACCATGACCCGATGATTTTTCCCGTCGGTTTCACCCTTTCGATTTTAAGAAACAAAATTAAAAACTCTAATGATATGTCAATGCCATTATCAAAATAAGGATTATAAGGTTGGAAAAAAAATAGAGTACTTACCTTTCAAATAACCTTATTTCCCTAATGTTTTTGAAACCTTAAATATTAAAATGAAGAGAAAATATAATTGTTAGATGTTTAGTTATTGATTTTATGAGTTTGTTAGTAAATTGTTAGTTGAAGTTAGGTAAATCTAATAAATTATGTAATAAATTGAGTGAAGTTATAAGTTAGGGTATTTAGGGAATTTTAGGGCATTTTTGCAATTGTTTTAGGTTTTAGGGCAGATTTGATATTCAGTCCTTCAAATAGGGTAGTTTTGCTAAAATCCCTTTCTAGTTTAACAAATCTTATAGCATTTATAGCTTAATTATTATAATTGTCAAAAGTAAATAATCATAAGGTCAAAAGACTATGAAAAAAGAAGAATTGTTCATATATCTAGATATGTATGAGGTAGACACAATTCTTTAGTTAGTCTTGAATAATATTCACAACTTAAGATAAAAGGTTGAGCACTTTTATCTTGTCAAAGTTGTAGATTTTTTTGCTAGATTTGAGTGGGGTCAAATGTGTTATGATGAGTCTGAAATCATCAAAGTGTGGTTTCTTTAGGCAAAATAATTTAGTGCACTTGGTGCATTGTATAGGATCACAATGAAATACTTTATCTAGAACCGTCAGTAGATAAAAGTTTTTCATATGAAGACAATCGGAGAGTCTATCTAAATCCTGAGATAAATGATGGACTTATGGTTGCAAGTGTTATCATTTGAGCTATTAATGAGTACGATTATATAGCATAGTCTATTGGTGGTATTCATTTGTTAATCGATCGAGGACTTCTGTAAGGACCTCAATTTTATGATCGGCTTATTTCATGACAAACTACACCACATTGGGGATGATTGTGTAATGGGTAGCTTAGGACCTCATTGGCAAGCTTCCAAGCATCTCCATGACTTCAACAGCAAAAGGTATATTCACTTGACTTTGCCTCTTGAAGAGTTTAGGTGCACACACACACTTCATGCATGCTTTGTTGATCTTGCATTTGTGTTGATATTGTTTATATTTGTGCATCTCTTCACAATCACACTTGCAATTCATTTATAGATTTAAGTGTGGTATTGTGTTGTGTTCGCGCTTGCATAATGGTGTGCTTGTTTTAGCGAATTGAGTAACTATATGAGAAGGTCTCATTCTTCTCTTGGTTTGGTTATATGGAGTAAGGTGTCTAGTTTCAAAAGAGTGTATTTCAATGATTTAATATTTTTGAAAACTGACCTTTGTATGGTCTTGTGACCATATCTTTTTATAAAATGATTCAAAATGAGTTTTCAAATTTCTTTACAAACTAGACACCCATACCTTTCCAACGGTATATTATTCGTAATATTTTATGACCGTTTGGATTTGTTTTGAAATCTCCAAAGTAACCACAAAAACAGGGCATCTCTGTTGTTGTCCGTTTCTAACCTTTGGTCACTAAAATGACCATAACTATTTCTACAGAAATCCAAATCATTTTTTTGCAAATTGGAGTAGAAAGTAGACTTCCATACCTTTCCAACAGTATATTATACGAAAGGTTTTGGGTAGCTCGAATCTCAAGCTGTTGTGCTGTCTGGCGTGTACCGCAGCCTAGACCGCTGTTGGTGCCATGCCTATCCAGCAACCTAGGCAGCGGTAATGTCTAGCCATGCCATGCTGTACAGACCACGGTTTGGACACTTGCCTAGGCCACGGCACGCACAGCGGTCGTGCGAGACTTTGTCTCCCAAGTCCAAAACGATGCCGTTTTGTGTAAGACTTCTTTATGTATGTTCTCTTCTTCTTCCTTGCCTTCTTAGAACTCAAGGAACCCATCTTTAGAGTGAGAGAACCTCCATTAGAGAGAGAAAGCTTCAAGCTTTGTTATTTGACTCTTCAAACCCCAAACTCATCTTCATCTTGCATTCAAGCATCATTCCAAGCATGAGTTTTAATTGATTGGTAAGTAGAACCACCATTGTTGTTCATTTATTGTTCTCGCTTACCAAGACATGTCATTTATTGCTTAAATTAGCATTTATTCATATTAATTGCATATTTGTTGAAATTATGACATGTTTGGGGTTTGTATTGTGATAGCTTGCATTATTAGGTCATTTATGCCTATATAGCTAATCCATGAATGTTCATGTATACATAATTGATGATTAGGTTGACTTTGTGCATCTAGTCTAGTTTATGAACATTTATGTGTATGCCTCATTGATTGCATTTCTTGATTGCAAAATTGCCCTTGATTATTTGTTGTGATAACTTGTGTTGGTTGGACTTTTATTGACAATTAGGTTGTTTGATTTTATCTACACATCTAATTGAGTCCTTGGTATGGGCATGTAGGCATTGTTTGATAACTAGGATGTTTAATTGCATTATCTACATCTAGTTAAGCATTTTGTGTTTGGTCTTACACATAATTGCATTTGAACATAGTGTCATATATACACTTAGACCATATACTCTTCATTGAGTCAAGTCTTGTGGCTTCGGTGTGAAGTTGCACAAGCAAGGGAAGTCTTGCAACCAAGAGTGGGTTGACAAGCAATTGGTCGGGTGCCACTGTAAAAGGCCTAAGGGGGTAGAGTATGAGGCGTTCACGCCAAAAGTAGTGTATCAGGGGATATCACTAGGGACTGAACCAAAAGTGGTAAGTGGCGGTGTCCATAGCCTGAGGTTGTCGAGAGTGAGAGTCCGAGAATCACTTGAGGGTGTAACCTTTTATTCATATAGTGGATTTCTATGACCGAGTGTGGCGCACTGAACAGCCCATGGTTTTTTCCATTTGGAGGGTTTCCACGTATACATCTTGTAATATTTATATTTCCGCACCTTACACTTGATGTTGTATGTTTGTTTTATTGGGTGAATTTTGAATATTGACTAATCAAAAAAATTGGTAATGAACTTGATTAAAACCTATTCACCCCCCTCTCGGTTTAGACACACACGTTTTTAGGGAACTTTCAACTTCATTTATAGATATGGACATCGTGGCTCCATTTATTTAATGAGAGTAGAATACCAGCATATGGATGTTTTGAGGTATTGGATATTAAATCTTAATATTAAGTTTTCAATAGTGTCTATTGAAACATGACTTCTGGACAAGTCAAAATATCCAAGTTCAAAATGTGGTCATATGAGTAAATATGGTAACTTGGAAAGCTATTGGAGGTCTATGAGCTCTTGGCGGTCTATGAGCTCTGGGCGATTACTGGTATTCTTCACAAGGATAAACTTTCTCCAATAAGGTTGTCTAAGGTATGAATGAGTAACATCAACTTATTTTATCTTTATTTAAGAGTTCAATTTTAGTTATTTAGTGGAATGAACTAAAATTAAATAGATCGAACCTAAGTGAATCATTTATTGATTGTGATTGGGTTGTGTCTATTGGAGCTTAAATTTAGATAGCCTACCAAGATCCCCAATCCACACGAACTTGCATGGATCACTTGATATATTCTACCGGACCAATTTAGGGGTCCATCTAGAATTGTATTAAGGCATGTGAACTTGTTTCTTTTTGTAAGAATAGGTGTAGTTCACATGTGGACTTTTTATTAAGGTCCAATGGATTTAATAAAATAAGAAAAATAATATGTGGCCCATATATATGGTATGGACGGCAAGGCTATTTAGAATAACTTAATTATATTATTTTATTTTCTTATTTAATTAAATGGAAATTAATTAATTTGTTTGATTAATTAATTATTTAATTAAAAGTAAAAAAAAAATTCTATTAGGAGATGGTCTCCTAATATTATACTATTGTTGCTAGTGTATTTAATATTAAAGACTTTATTTGATAAGTAGATAGATAAAATGAGTTATTTATCTAATCAAATTAGGAAGTCTTTAATATGGTTACAAACACACTATCAAGTTGGATTAGGAGTCTTGGTGTAGGATAGAATTCCTTTTTGAAAAGAATTCTTAACCACCAAGTAATTCTACCTAAGGAAAGAATTCTTAACAACCAAGTAAATCCCTCTCGGGAAAAGAATTAAGTTTCCTAATACATATCCTAAGAATTTCGGCCAGCTCATGTGTATATAGGTGAGGATAGAATTCCTTTTAGATAAGGATTCTTAACTACCAAATAAATCCATTTAAGGAAAGGATTTTTGCCAGACAAGTAAATCCTTCTTAGGAGAGGATTTATAATCCTATATATATCTCTTGTAATTTTCGGCTAGCCTAAGTAATTCTAAGAGTGAATTTCGGCCAGCCCTAGCATAATTTCAGGAGAAGGTTCGACTATCCTAGGTAATTATTTATGGAGAGAATTCGGCCATCATAAGAATTTTGAGGGAGAAAAAATTGATTTTGCTCTAGAAAAAGTTCGATCACCTCTAAGAAATAGTGTGTGATTCGGGAAAAAAGAAATTGGAAGAAAGAACGTTTGGTTTTTGATATTACACTAGTAGCCTTTACATCAAAAGGTTTTGTGTACAACATCGAATCAAGGTTCACACGAGTTTCAATCAAATTGATTGATAATTCACAAGTGACCTAATGTTATTTGTTTTCTTCTTGGAGGATTATTGTAACTAACAAAGAGAAAGATTTCGTTTGTTTCCATCCACAGGTATACGATTTAAAGAAAGAAAGCTCACACTCCTAGGTGATTTACGTTTGAGATTGGATTGGAAGATCTTGCGGAATTGATTCGGTGCTTGTTCAATCGTCACGAGAAAATGTACGGTACTTTTTATATACATTAATTAATCTATGGTTAAGGTTCTCGTTGTATAAAAGGGAATTTTTTTATTTAAACGCAACCCCTAATTTTCTTATTTCTCACGCTTCCATTGTGTTTTGAACCATTTTTTCCCTACATCATCAATTATTCAATTTGCATAGGATGCAAATTGTGATGGGTGAAACAATTGATAAGAAATGCACTTAGATCATTGTTTGTATAGGATGCAAACAGAGGGTGCATGAATCAATAGAGAAGAGAAACACACAAACGTGCAAAATTAGAATTGGCATTAGATGCAATTTGGTGTGTACGTGAAACAACACAAGATCAGGTCTCTTAAATTATTTTTTTGAAGGCAATTGAAGCGTGGGTTACTAGAACACACAAGAAAGAGACCAGGTCGAAGATTTTGCATGTTTTTGTGCGTGAAAAAAGAAGAATAACAAGTGTTGTTATCTTAAGTTCTCATTTACCTCTATTCAAGTTCCTGAGTACGTGACGCGCTCATACGTCGTTACTAGTCCCGCGAAATAGCGAAGAAGATCAAGTGGTTCAGACCAGGAGCATTGCAAGAAGTGTAAGAGCCTCCAAACGTTGGTAAGGTTCTAAATCTTCTTCTGAGTATTGATTTCAATTTCTTGTATATACGTATATTTTATTAGTACAAAAAAATTATATGTTTTAGTTTCGAAAAAAGTATGATCCCAAGTTCACTGGTTCCATATCAATTATGATCTGTATAAAAAAATTTAAAACCGATTTTCGTTGTGTTACCAGTGAATGGGGTTCCAACAATTGTTTTCAGAATAGGAAATTGTTTTTGATGCTCCTGTATGTATGAATATGTAGGCCTCATCTATATGATTATATGAATGTTTATAATTAAATTGTTTAATTTAAACATGGTTGATCGTAATTTTTTATGGTCTTATGGGTTTAGGGTTTATGGGTTGTATATTTTTTCTTACTATTATTGTATTATAAATAAAAATAATTGTAACCTGTAAACGTAGACCTAGAAAAACGTGAAGAACAGTTCCGTATGGATTTTCTGGTTTGGATTCATGAGATGAATCAGAGTGACCTGATGAAACTGGAAGACTCGAAAATTACAAGAAGACCAAGGAATGCCTTAAGGGTATTTTTGTAATTTTAGAGTCTAATTTTTTAGGTTAAATAATGCACAGTGCTCGATAAATTAATGTATGCTTTATATTATGTGATGATAAAAGCATTGTCATGTATACTATGTCATTTAGATTAGATGTGCCTACACAATATATTTGATATGTCATACATGCATCATAGCTTGATATTTTATGTTTTTTTTTATTGTGATTAAATTGGGCAAATACATAATTGGCTATAAAAATGAGATTATTTTTTAATGGTTAGAAAACTTGGTAATTCTCATTAATATTAATCTAGTTATTAAAGAGTTTAATAAGTTTGATTAACAGGGTCTTTTATTGTAATTAGGATTAATATGCTTAATTACCTAATAGTAAATGAACTGAATAAAGTGTTAGAGTTTTAATAGTTAAAACTTGGTAAACACTAACATAATTATCTGACCTTAGTAAATAGTTTACAAATGCTTAGATTATTAACTAATATATTATATTTTTAATAGTTAAAAATCATAAATAATGTATTTGTTAAATAAAACTTGTTTCTAATAATGAATTTGTTAATACGCTAGATAACTTGATTAAAGTTAGCCGTTTGATCCTGTAGAGTCTATGTGGATTAATGGATAATAAAAACCCTAGTTTTAAATTGTGAGTGGAAGAGGGATATATGATATATATATCCCACAGTCTCCATCATTAGTTCAACACCGTGAGATCCGAGTGGGGCCTCTTGCCGACTTTGCTTTCGTCCTCCCTAAAGAGGGTTTCCACAAAGGTCAATATCAAGGTTGACTTCCTATTGGATAGGATTTCTGAGGGTATTTCGGGATTGACCGACCCTAAGGCGACAATTCTCGAGTTAAGCTCGTGAGATCTGAAATGGTGGGTTACACTCACGAAGGTTTTGATTAAGTTTTGTTGATTAAAAACCTGACTGAATAAACGATGATTGAATGATATGGAATAAGAGTTATTCTGGAATATCATTTGATTGAGAATGTCTCGGTCCAATATGCAAAGACTTGACTGACCTTAAGGCGACACTTCTTTGTGGTATGTTGGATTGTTGTGGTATAGTAACTGTTTGTATAGTAGTTTTAGTTCGTTAAACATGTTCATGCATCATGTTTAAATTTATACCAAAGCATTTGCACTTGTTTTAAATAAATGACTGAATGGATATTTATTTTATTTCAGCAATTATTTTTTTCGCATTACTTCAAATTCTAAAAATTGATAAATTAACTGATGAAAACTACATTAAGTGGAAACATAATATTAATGCAATATTGGTCACCAAAGACCTCAAGTTTATGCTTACGGAGGAATGTTCTCCAACGCTTGTTGCTGATGCCGCACGAACTGTTCGTGAGGCATACCAGCGATGGGTCTCATCCGATGAGAAGGCCCGAACATATCTATTGGATTCAATGACAAACGTGCTTGTCAGAAAGCATGAAGTAATGACTTCAGCATTCGAAATCATGGAGTCATTGCAAGCTATGTTCAAGCAGCCCTCTGAGAAAAAGCGACGTGAAGTTGTTTGTTCAGCTATGCTCGCTCGCATGAAGAAAGTGTTAGGATTATGCTCGATAGAAAGAGTGTAATAATGTATTTGACAATCTTTTCATATTAATAAAGTGATTTCTAGTTTAATAAATCTTATAACATTTATAGTTTAATTATTATAATTGTCAAAAGTAAATAATCATATGGTCAAAAGACTATGTGAAAAGAAGAATTGTTCATACATCTAGATATGTATGAGATAGACACAATTCTTTAGTTAGTCTTGAATAATATTCACAACTTAAGATAAAAGGTTGGGCGCATTTATCTTGTTAAAGTTGTAGATTCTTTTGCTAACATTTGAATGGGATCAAATGTGTTATAATGAGTCTAAAATCATCAAAGTGTGGTGTCTTTGGGCAAAAGAATCTAGTGCATTGAATAGGATCACAATGAAATACTTTGTCTAGAACTGTCAATGGATAAAAGTTTTCATTTGAAGACAATCGGAGAGTCTATCTCAATTCTGAGATAAATTATGGACTTATGGTTGCAAGTGTTATCATTTGAGCTATCAATGAGTACGATTATATAACATAGTCAATCCTCGATAGTTTGGTGGTACTCATTTGTTAATCGATAGAGGACTTTATTAATCGATATGGACATCGTGGCTCCATTTATTAAATGAGAGTAGAATATCATCATATGGATGTTTTGAGGTATTGGATATTAAATCTTAATGTTAAGTTTTCAATAGCGTCCATTGAAACATGACTTTTGGACAAGTCAAAATATCCAAGTTCAAAATGTGGTCATATGAGTAAATATGGTAACTTGGAGAGCTATAGGCGGTCTATGAGCTCTTAGTCATTACTGATATTCTCCACGAGGATATACTTTCTCCAATAATGTTGTCCAGGGTATGAATGAGTAACATCAGCTTATTCTATCTTTATTTAAGAGTTTAATTTTAGTTCTTAATTTTAGTTCTTTAGTGGAATGAACTAAAATTAAATAGATTGGACCTAAGTGAATCATTTGTTGATCGTGATTGGGTTGTGTTTATTGGAGCTTAAATTTAGATAGTCCGCCAAGATCCCCAATCCACACGAACTTGCATGGATCACTTGATATATTCTACCGGATCAATTTAGGGGTCCATCTAGAATTATAATAAGGCATGTGGACTTGCTTCTTTTTGCAAGATTAGGTCTAATTCACATGTGGACTTTTTGTTAATGTCCAATGGATTTAATAAAATAATAAAAATAATATATTGGCCCATATATATATATATATATATATATATATATGTGTTGGGCGACAAGACTATTTAAAATAGCTTAATTGTATTATTTTTATTTAATTATTTAATTAAATGGAAATTAATTAAATTGTTGATTAATTAAATATTTAATTAAAAGTCAAAATCTTTTTCCTACTAGGAGTTTGTCTCCTAATATTATACTATTGTTGGTAGTATAATTAATATTAAAGACTATATTTGATAAGTAGATAAATAAAATGAGTTATTTATCTAATCAAATTAGGAAGTCTTTAATATGGTTACAAATACTTTATTGAGTAGGATTAAGAGTCTTGGTGTAGGAAAGAATTCTTTTTTAAAAAGGATTCTTGGTCACCAAGTAAATCTACCTAAGGATAGAATTCTTTGAAAAGGATTCTTAACTATCAAATAAATCCACCTAAGGAAAGGATTATTGTCAACAAAGTAAATCCTTCTTAGGAGAGGATTTATGATCCTATATATAATTCTCTTAAAATTCGGTCAGCCCTAAGGTTTTCTATGAGAGGAATTTTGGCCAAGCTAAGCAATTTCGGCCTAGCAAGAGAGAATTTTGAGGGAAAAAAATTAGTTTTTGCTCTAGACAAAATTCGAGCAACTCATAGATATGGGGTGTAGAATTCGGCAAAGGAGAAAAGAGAAAAAGATAACGTTTTTGGTTTTGATAGTGCACTAGTATCCTTTACATTAAAAAGGTTTTATGTACAAAATCAAATCGGGTTCACACGAGTTTCAATCAATTAGATTGATAATTCACAAGTGACCGGACGTTCTTGGATTTTTCTCTTGGAGGATTATTGTAACTAACAAAGAAAAAGATTTTGTTTATTTCAATCCTCAGGTGTACAATTTAAAGAAAGGGAGCTCACACTCTTAGGTGATTCACGTTCGTGATTGGATTAGAAGATCTTGTGGATTCAATTCGGTGTTTGTTCAATCGTCCTGAGAAAAAGGTACGACACTTTTTATATACATCAATTAATCTAGGGTTAAGGCTCTTGTTATTGAAAAAAGGAAAATTTTTATTTATACCTAAACCCTAATTTTGATAAATTTTTCACGCTTCCGCTGCTCGTATTTTCCCTACAATTGGTATCAGAGGCTGGTTGTATCTTTGATTAATTGATTTATGTGTTCGTGTATCTTTTTCTTTTATTGTATATAATCATGTTTTAGAAAGAAATAAGACTCTAGGTATTCACATATATATATATATATATATACATTGGAATGTATGGATATATATGTTTTATATGTGGTTTGTTATTGCTCAATTTTGGTCCTAGAATTTCAATGTATTTTTGTTTTGGGATTGTAACAAGAAGGGTGGTCTATCATCGCCATAATTTCCTTTTTGGTGGTTGCTAAGTTTTTTTTTTGTAATAAAAAAAACTACAGTATTTTTTATTTATAATTCTTCTATAATACACTCAAGTATAGAAGACTTGAAGGTTTGAAGAATTGGGAGCAACCGGAACAAGTTTGGGACCGTGCGAGCCTTAGCAACAAACGTGCGTGCAATGAGCTCGCGGCCACATTTGTTGTGGCATGGGCTGCACATGGCAGCCCTTTAAGGGGTTGTCGCATGCGCACGCCCATAGGTAGAGGCCAAGGGTGCGGACGCACATGGGAGGCAGCTGAGGGAGTCCAAACGACGAAGGTCGCGTGAAGACTTGTTCACCAAGAAAGAAGTTTTTTGTATTCCAAGGCATGTAATTTACTTGTTTTTCTAGGATGGACCAAAATTGTAGCTATTTATATTTTGTTGTAAATATTGCAATGTTTGTCATTGTTTGATAACATGTCATATATAATAGGAGTGTCACTTATATATTTCTTTTGGTATGAACATGCATAGAATGGTTTAGGTATCTAAATTAGCATCTAGATAACTTGGTAAATCATTCTTTGGAATTCGATCACATGCCTTAAATAATTGAGTGGGAGAAGGTGTTTTGGAACACCTACGGCCTCCAAGTTTAGTTGAGCTTTATGTTTCGTGTAATAACCTCCCAATAGGTATTCATGAATGGAATTTATCAAGATACTTCCTTACAAGGATGGACTAGACAATTAGCCCACACAATATCTACTCCCGAAGGAGGGATATTCGTGAGGGATTATATTGAAGGTCGATAACTTGGTAACACACTTAATTTGATTAATATCCTCCCAAGAGTTCTTGTTAATAAAATTGCAAGGCTAAAATTGAAAACGTTGGTTGTTATGTTAACAATTAGGTGGGACCTAGTCCAACTAGTAAATGTTGCGAACTCCCAAAGGAGGTGTGACATTTATGGGTGTTGGATCACCGTTGATTTTTTACGATTGAATTATTTCATTTAATTCAAGATAAATATTCGAAAGTGATTTATCATGATTATTAACTTATATAATTTTTGTTATTGTTCAGAAATCATGACCCCATCCCTAATCAACATCCTAAAAGACAATACTTTAACTGGTGATAATTATGTCACATGGAAAAGGAAAATTGGGCTTTTGTTGCAATCCGAAAAGCATAAGTTCGTTATGTGCACTCCTAAACTACCTACTCCTACTAATGAATCTACTCAGAAGCAAAAACATGAGTATCAGCAGTGGGAGTCTTCTGATGAGATGGCTAAATGTTGCTTTATGGCTACCATCTCCGACATGTTGCAACAACAACGTGAAGGAATGGAGACTGTTGCTGATATAATGATGTCTCTATAGGAGATGTTTGCTATGAGGTCTAGGATGACTAAGAGAGAGGCAGTGACTGCTTTTATGAATCTTAGGATGAAACCTGGACAGGGTGTGAAAGATCACATGATGAAAGTCATAGCACATCTCAATATTGTTGAACTCAATGGTGCTGAGATAGATGGTGAGACAACTCACTAAATTCTTTTGGTTTGTTCAAGTTGGACTACACCTTGAACAATAAGGAATACACCTTGTAAGGCCTGATGCAAGATGTTCAAAGCATCGAAAAGATTCTTGTGAAAGGCAAGGGTCAAGAGATTCATACCATAGGTAAAGTTGCTACTATTAAGACCCGTAAGAAGGTTAAGAAACAAAGAAGAAAAAGCAAATGGGACCTACTAAAAAGGAGACAAAGAAAGAAACCAAGATCAAAGGGAAGTGTTTCCTTTGTGGTGGAAAGGGACATTGGAAAAGAAATTGTCCAAAGTCTCAAGACAAGAAGGAAGAAGGTAATATTAATTATCTTGAAACATGTTTTTTGGCGGATTCTATGGATTCTTGGATTATAGACTCCGGAGCCACCAATCATGTTTGTTTTTCCTTACAGGGGTACAAGGAAAGGAGAAAGGTTAATGAGAACGAATTCAACTTGCGTTTAGGCAATGGAGCATTGGTGTCTGCTAGATCAGTGGGAGATATTAGAATTAGTTTAGATTCTTATAGGCATTTAGATTTAATAGACGTTTATTATGTACCTCAATTCAAGAGGAATTTAATTTCAGTTTCTTGTTTATATAAATTTGGTTATTCAGTTACTTTTAATAAAGCTTTTGTTATTAGTAAGAATGATAAAATTATTTGCAAAGGTACATTGGAAAACGGTTTATTCTATCTGCATGGAAATATATCTCACTTGTTAGACACGGAATCAACGGAACCTAATCATAAAAGAGTAAAATTATCAAAAAATGAAACCTACATATGGAATTTGCGCCTAGGTCATATTAACCTTAATAGGATTAAAAGATTGGTAAGTGACGGACCTCTAAGTGACTTAAAGGTTGATGATCTACCATATTGTAATCTTGTTTGGAAGGTAAAATGACCAAAAGGTCGTTTACGACTAAAGGCACAAGAGCCATTGAATGTTTATGATTGATACACACTGATGTGTTTGGACCTATAAGCATTCAAGCTAGAAGTATATATGAGTACTTCATCACTTTCACGGATGATCACTCAAGATTTGGGTATGTGTATCTCATGAGACACAAATCGGTTGCTTTTGACATGTTTAAAGCATTTAAAGTTGAAGTAGAAAATCAGCTTGAGAAACGCATACAAATCTTGAAGTTTGATCGTGGTGGAGAATATCTATTTGGTGAGTTTCAGCAATATCTTATTGATAATGGGATAATTTCTCAGTTTTCTGCATCATGCACACCTCAACAAAATGGGGTGGCAGAAAGGAGAAATAGAACTCTTTTAGACATGGTTATGTCTATTTTAAGTTATTCAACGCTCCCTAATTCTTTTTGAGGATATGCTTTACAAACCGCAATGTACATTCTAAACGATGTACCATCTAAGTCGATTCCTAAAACACTGCATGAGTTGTGGACCGGGCGAAAGCCTAGTTTACAACACTTAAGGATATTTAGATGTCCTGCGCACGTGTTAAAAGGAAAGACATAAAAGATGGAGTCTTGTTCAGAAACATGCATATTTGTAGGGTATCCAAAAGGAACAAAAGGATATTATTTTTATAGTCCTTCTGATCTTAAAGTATTTGTTTTGACAAATGCAAAATTTCTGGAAAATGACTACATGGATAATTTTGTGCCTAAAAGTATAGTTGTCCTGAATGAGCTTTCAGGAGATATAATTCCACAAGAGGTTTAACAACTAAGCCCAATTGTTAGTTCCGTAACAACACAAGATCAATAATCTACCATACCTCATCGTAGTGGGAGGGTTGGTAGACAACCCGAGAGATACATCGATCTAGGAGATTCTGTAGAGAATCTCCCGGATGACGATGATCCCTATACGTACAAGGAAGCAATGGAAGATGTTGATTGTCGCCATTGGCAAAAGGCAATGCTATCCTAGGATAAAATCTTAGGCAATGGTTAGCAAAACAATTTGATATTAAAGACTTAGGAGAAGCAAGTTATATTTTTGGTATCCAAGTCATAAGGGATAGAAAGAATAGAACGATTGCATTATCCCAAGCTTCATTGATAGATAAAATCTTGTCTATGTTTTCTATGAAAGATTCCAAGAAAGGTTTGTTACCTTTTAGACATGGAATCAAACTTTCTAAGGAACAAGTTCATAAGTATGAGCATGAAGAGCAATTCATGAGTAGGTTTCCATATGCATCGACAGTTGGAAGTCTCATGTATGCAATGCTTTGTACTAGACCAGATATTTGTTTTGTTGTGGGCATAGTTAGCAGGTTTCAATCGAAACTTGGTCATGATCACTGGACGGCTGTCAAGCATATTTTCAAGTATCTTAGGAGAACGAGGGATTATATGCTTGTATACTCTAGAGGGGATTTAATTCCTGTTGAGTATACAGATTCTGATTTTCAGTCAGATTCTGACTCCAAGAGATTAACATCAGGATCCGTGTTTACTATTAGAGGAGGGACAGTCATATGGAGGAGTATCAAGCAATCTTGTATTACTGATTCCACCATGGAAGTCGAGTATGTTGCCGTATGCAAGGCTGCTAAAGAGGACGTGTGGCTCCACCAATTCTCGATTGAATTGGAAGTGGTTCCTGATGCGAATAAGCAGATCACTATATATTGTGATAATTGTTGAGCAGTGGCTAATTCGAGAGAACCAAAAAGTCATAAGAGAGGGAAACACTTTGAAAGAAAGTATCACATTCTGAGGGAAATTATGCATAGGGTTGACGTTACGATTACCAAGATAGCGTCAACAAATAATCTAGCCGATCCCTTTACAAAGGCTCTTCCACAAAAGAGTTTAATGGGTATCTAGAGAATATGGGATGAGAGATATGACACAGGTGCTATAGAGAAAAATGAGAGATTGTTGGGATTATGCTCGATAGCAAGAGTGTAATAATGTATTTGACAATCTTTTCATATAATAAAGTGATTTCTCGTTTAACAAATCTCATATCATTTCTAGTTTAATTATTATGATTGTCAAAAGTAAATAATCATAAGGTCAAAAGACTATAAGAAAAGAAGAATTGTTCATACATCTAGATATGTATGAGATAGACACAATTCTTTAGTTAGTCTTGAATAATATTCACAACTTAAGATAAAAGGTTGGACGTCTTTATCTTGTTAAAGTTGTAGATTCTTTTGCTAGCATTTGAGTGGGATCAAATGTTTTATGATGAGTCTAAAATCATCAAAGTGTGGTGTCTTTAGGAAAAAAAATCTAGTGCACTGGGTGCATTGAATAGGATCACAATGAAATACTTTATCTAGAACCGTCAATGGATAAAAGTTTTCATTTGAAGACAATCGGAAAGTTTATCTTATTCCTGAGATAAATGATGGACTTATGGTTGCAAGTGTTATCATTTGAGCTATCAATGCGTACGATTATATAACATAGTCAATCATTGATAGTTTGGTGGTACTCATTTGTTAATCGATAGAGGACTTTATTAATCGATATGGACATCGTGGCTCCATTTATTAAATGAGAGTAGAATATCATCATATGGATGTTTTGAGGTATTGGATATTAAATCTCAACATTAAGTTTTCGTAGCATCTATTGAAACATGGCTTCTAGACAAGTCAAACTATCCAAGTTCAAAATGTGGTCCTATGAGTAAATATGGTAACTTGGAGAGCTATAGGCGGTCTATGAGCTCTTGGTGAAAACTAATATTCTCCACGATGATACACTTTCTCCAATAATGTTGTCTAGGGTATGAATGAGTAACATCAACTTAATCTATCTTTATTTAAGAGTTCATTTTTGGTTCTTTAGTGGAATGAACTAAAATTAAATAGATCGAACCTAAGTGAATCATTTGTTGATTGTGATTGGGTTGTGTCTATTGGAGCTTAAATTTAGATAGTCCGCCAAGATCCCCAATCTACACGAACTTGCATGGATCACTTGATATATTCTACCGGACCAATTTTAGCGTCCATCTTGAATTGTATTGCGGCATGTGGACTTGTTTCTTTTTGCAAGAATGGGTCTAGTTCTCATGTGGACTTTTTATTAAGGTCCAATGGATTTAATAAAATAATAAAAATAATATATCGGCCCATATATATGTGTTGGGCGGCAAGGCTTTTTAAAATACCTTAATTATATTATTTTTATTTTATTATTTAATTAAATGGAAATTAATTAATTTGTTGATTAATTAATTATTTAATTAAAAGTCAAAATCTTTTTCCTACTAGGATTTTTTCTCCTAATATTATACTATTGTTGGTAGTATAATTAATATTAAAGACTATATTTGATAAGTAGATAAATAAAAGGAGTTATTTATCTAATCAAATTAGGAAGTCTTTAATATGGTTACAAATACTTTATTGAGTAGGATTAAGAGTCTTGGTGTAGGAAAGAATTCTTTTTTAAAAAGGATTCTTGGTTACCAAGTAAATCCACCTAAAGATAGAATTCTTCTTCGGAAAGGATTCTTAACTACCAAATAAATCCACTTAAGGAAAGGATTCTTGTCTACCAAGTAAATCCTTCTTAGGAGAGGATTTATGATCCTATATATAATTCTCTTAAATTCGACCAACCCTAAGGTTTTGTATGAGAGGAATTTCGGCCAAGCTAAGCAATTTTCAAGAAGAGAATTCAGCCTAGCAAGAGAGAATTTTGAGAGAGAAAAATTTAGTTTTTGCTTTAGACAAAATTCGATCAACTTATAGATATATGGTGTAGAATTCAACCAAGGAGAAAAGAGAAAAAGAGAACGTTTTTTTTTTTTATAGTACACTAGTATCCTTTACATCAAAAGGGTTTTGTGTACAAAATCAAATCTGGTTCATGCGAGTTTCAATCAATTAGATTGATAATTCACAAGTGACCGGACGTTCTTGGATTTTTCTCTTGGAGGATTATCGTAACTAACAAAGAAAAAGATTTTGTTTGTTTCCATCCTCAGTTATACAATTTAAAAAAAGGAAGCCCATACTCCTAGGTGAATCACATTCATGATTGGATCGGAAGATCTTACGGATTTAATTCGGCTCTTGTTCAATCGTCACGAGAAAAAAATTACGACACTTTTTATATACATCAATTAATCTAGGGTTAAGGTTCTTGTTATTGAAAAAGGGAAATTTTTTATTTATACCTAAACCTTAATTTTAATAAATTTTTCAAGCTTCCGATGCCTATATTTTCCCTATAGGAAGGAATGTCAGTTCAGAAACATGTCATGTGCATGATATCCTACTTCAACATGACATAAGTCAATGGTGGGACCATTAACAAACCCAGTCCAGTGAGCATCATACTGACAACTCTTTCGAATAGTCCTGATCAGTTTAAGTGCAAATACGGTATGAAAAAGTTAAAGTTCAGTCTTAAATAGTTGCTGAATGAGCTTGCTACCTTTGAGTCCTTGACTAAGAACAACATACGTGCTTTATAGACTTCCAAGTGAAATTGATGGACATCGTGAACCAAAGCCAAAGATTATGATGTCACTTCCCGCTAGATTCGAATTAAAAGTGATGGCTCTTAAAGAAAACAATGGCTACAAGAACATGAAGATGAGTGAAGTGATTGGAAGGCTTCTAGCTTATGGGTAAAGGAAGACTCCCATATCTTCACCACTCAATAAGCATAAAGGAATTTCTTTGAAGACCCCTAAGCATGATAAGGAATATGATGACTCCGATGAAGACTTGGCTCTATTGGTAAAGAGTTCAAGAAGTTCTTGAAGCTATAAAAGAGTGGTTATGGCTCCAAGGAAAATGACTTCAAGAAGAAGAAAAAGTTCAAGAAAGGCGAATCAAGATAAACATTCAAGAAAAGGCATTCAATTCTTTAAATGTGGAGGACTCATGAATATCTCTAAGGAGTGCGACAATTTGAATGATAATAGAAAGGAAAGGCGATGGCCACCTCATTGAGTGATAACGAAAGTGAAGAAGATTCTTCGAGTGATAAAGAACTTGCAATTAACTACACGCTCTTTAGAGCCTCCTATGTGGAAGTTGAAAAAGAAAGCAAGAGCTTCTTGAGTTGTTACCCTAAAGAAGGAATAGATGAAGAGGTAGCCAAATATGTGATTGATGTAGCTACACATATGGAAGTTGCTGGCACAATAATAAGTGACCAAGGAAAAAGTCTTCATGAGAAAGTTGACTTACTTAATGAGAGGCAAAGTGAGAAGAGTCCATCATCCTTAATTGTAGGAAAAGACTCTAGTGATGAGAGGTTTTCATCTAATTATAGAATAATTTATAAATCCATGAACTTTGAGGACTTCTTCATGTACTTCGAAGACTCTAGAATGAATAATAAGGGGGAGATTCAAGAATTAAAGGAGGAGAATCTTAAGCTTACAACCAATGACTCACTTGAATGATGAAGTGAGTAGAGTCAAATAAAATGAAGTTAGGTTGGAGAAGGAGCTCGAAGAGGCAAAAAACACCCTTGCTAAGTTAACTTCGGGTTTGGAAATACTCAACAAAATGATGGGCTATGGGAAGAAGCTCAATGATAAATAAGGCTTTGATTTTGTAACTGACAAGGAAACTTCTTCATCGAACAAGACGGCGTTCGTAAAAGGAAAGAAGACTGAAGGACCATTACCTCCTCAACAATCAAGGAGGAAGATCAAGCTTGGGGAATTATCAAAGAATGCAATCTTGAAAATGCAACCAAGAAGTATTGCATAACCCCAACCTTCAAAGATGCCACAACCAAAGGTGCATCAACCCTTGGAAAAATTATGTTTATCAAGGGAAATGGCATGAAGGAAGCTTCATCTCTACAACATCCTAGGAGGAATATTGAACTTGGAGATTCATCCAATAATGGCCAAGTGAACATGTCAATAAAATATAGAGCTCAACCTCAACAACTAAAAGCTCAACGTCCAAGCTTCCATCAACCAAGGTTCCCTCAACAAAGAAGGCAAGTAAAGAAAATTCAACCAAGAAGGGAAGCCTACCAAATCTAGCCAAGGAAATATGCCAATCTATTTCAACAACAAAGGAGAGAACTGGTTCAACACCAAAGGCGACATTAAATGCATGACTAGTCTCAAATCACTTCACAATGGTATGGTATGACTCCTAACGTTATACCTACTTGTCATTTTTGTGGTGTTTATAGGCATATTAGGCCAAATTACCATATGTACATTAAGAAATGTAGGGTTGAAAGAATGATGGAAAGAAATAGACTTAGAAAAGCCAGTATGCATATGCCTAAGAATTCTAGAGCCAATGATCTTAGGAAATCTAGTAACATGTTGACGATGACCACTAGGAATTGAAATGTTTCACCTAAGTGGATTAGAAAAGATAAACGCGCATGCTATTTTGATAACATGCCACCCATAGAATCAACAAGGTCTAATGGACTTGGTAGGTCTATAGGGGCTCATGCTCCTATTGACTTTGTTGGAATTGACCCCACGTGGGAGCTCAAGCAAAGAGAGCAAACTTGCATGATTTATAATGTGCAAAAATTTGATCAACTTTATGCGTCCTTATTAATTGCTTGAGATACTTGGTTGCACATATACACTTATATGGTATTTTATTCAATAAGTGTGTAACCTTGCTTTGTTTGTAATCCATGTCACATTTATATTCAAACATGCCTTTTTGAACTGGGAGAATTGATTGGGAAGTACATTTGATTGACCTTTAATTTATCTCCATAACATGTGAACTTGATTATGACATGCTTAAAATGATATGCATGAAATATGTTTGATTTCTTTATATGCAAAATGTGTGTGAAAGCAAATGAGAAGACTAAACTCAATAAGGATCTTGTATCCATAAAATCAATAAAGATGTATCACCCAATTTAGTCTTCTCTTTATTCTTAATGACATGAACAAGAGAACAATCAATAATGATTTCATATCCATTCAATCAATAAGGATGCAATATCCATGTCTTGTTTAGTAGTTAAGGATTGATATAGTTGTTAGGTTTTTTGAGTTGTGTTGGTATTAATTTCATATCAAAACAATGTTTCACTTGTATTGATTTAGTTGTCTTAGATTGATGATGATTCAAGCTTCAAAGAAGATACAACAACCTATCAAACAAGTTCAAGTCTTCAAAGAGAAAAGTACTTTATTGTTCAATAAAGGTATATTTAAGACATCATTTCTCTTACAAGGCTTAGACACACACACACATTGCATCCATATGTGTCCCTGCATCGTTTTGCTGATTTTGTATAACACATTCACACACTTGATATTGAATGCTCATGCATTTGTGCTAAACTGACTAGTTTTGTAAATTGCATGCATTTGGACTTTGTCTAAGAAATAACATTCTTATGTATAATATGTTTTTATGTTTATGTAATGTGGACCTTGGACTTGAATTTGGTATTATATTGTTTCTTATTGAGTACCGATCATTTTGGTTACTCATACATTTGATTTCAAATTCTAAGTCAAGAGTTACGAAACTTTTTGGTCACTTTACATGCATTGTCTTCATCTTCATATATCGAGTCAAATTCATAATTTATGGTATAAGTTTTGTTGTCGTCCATGTGCGTGAGAGAGTCCTGGTTTGTAATCTACAAAAGGATTTGAATTTGGAATTTAGAGGCCGGAGAACGGTCAAAGAATGCGAAAGTGCGCAAGTGACCAAAAAGCCACCAAGCCTTCCATCCCTAGATGGCGCTTGGCCATCTCGGGGAGGAACCCTTCCTGCCCCTGAGATGCACACATGCCATCTCAGGGATGGGAAGGGGCATGGAGACATTTTGTTCTTTGCTCTCTTCCTCTCTCTCTCAATTAAATATCTCTTCCATCTCTCATTTTCATTTCAAGAAGAAAAATTGAAAATCTAAGGCAAAAGATTCTCTCAACTTTCTCTTCTCCCAAACACCATATCTTTTTTGTTTGAACTTTGATTCAACCGATTCAAGTTGGAGATTGTTTCTATTTCAATTACTATGATTTTCAAGAAGGTTGAGGTCATTTATTCAAGTTTTTCTAGTGGTTTTCCATCAAAAACGGGACTGCACTTTTTCTTCTAAGGTATTGAAAATTTCTTATGTTTTGAACTTCAAAGTTTTTCAATTACCTTGGGTTTTCTTCTTCTATATATGTATGTTTAATGTGTGTACTTTGATTAGAGTTTTAGACTCTATTAAAGCTAGATTGAGCATGATTAGAATCTCTCATGTTGAGTTAGATTTTCTAAAGTCTATGTTTTCACATGGTTGGATATTTTATTGTGCTAGCTTTAATTTTAGGACTATTTGTGCTTCTTATTGATTGATTTTTGTTGATAAATAGTCTCTATATGTGTTAGGTTTTTTAATTGAAAATATTTTGGATTGACACATTTGTTTGAATACTTAGAGCTTTTTAACTTTTGATTGAATAGTATGAGAAAAATATGCTCTAGGTTTTTTCTAGAAACTTGATTGATATCATTTTATGATTCTAGCATTTTGTTTGTGTTTGTTACTAAAAACCTTGAATATGTTCTTCGTGTGTATGTTTTTTATTCAAGTTTTAGTCACATGAATGATTCTAGAATTTTAATATGTTTGTGGTGTTTCCGATGATTCTAAAATAATATTCATGTTTAGTATCTAGACAACATTTGTTTTATAATCTTCCATGTGTATGTCTAGTTCCCATATGATACGTTTGATCATCATATTCTATGTTGATTGCTTGTTTGCATTTTTGCAATCCATTGATCATATATAGGAAGTTCTTGTAAAAGGCCTGAAGTCTTGGCTAGGACAAGTGGTTCAGATAGCTAAGCAATAAGTCTTGGTTAGGACATGAGGTCCGGATAATCAAGCAAAAGGAGACTTTCTAGAGGCAAGGGTGCATTGGATAGAAATTAGACTTTTAGTGGTAGACTCGGGACATTAAGATGCGATGGAGTCCAATAGAGGGTAAGTCATTTGTTGATCACTCTTGAGGAATTTCCAACTTCTTAAAGGTGTTGGTTGAAGTGGATTGCAATAGAAAACGAGTCATTTGTTGATCACTTTTGAGGAATTTTCAATCTACCAATAAGGATTAGGTAGACATCAAGTCCAATATAGAGTGTGTCATTTGTTGGTCACTTTTGAGGAATGTCTTGTCTACTTTCCAATAATAAAAGTATCTGACGGTTGTATTCAACCCATGAATGTTTCCTCTATGGAGGTTTATTCATATAAAAATATCATGTGTCAATTCTTTCTATCCTTCTCATATATTTGTATGTATTGTTTGTATCTTGCTTCACAATCTTTATTTCTAGATATTCTTGAAAACAAAATTGTTGTAATATGTGATATACAAGCACTTCAATTGATCAAAGTTGTAAATATCTTTGTATGTGTATTTGGATATATTTGTATATAATCATCCTTGTTTGAATACTTATATATATATATATATATTAATGTCAATTCTAGTTTCATTTGTTAACCTTTTCACTAGCAACCCATGTTTGACAATACTTGATTTGATAATACATATTGTTTACTTACATATGCTTTATTATCTTAACTATTGTTATCCAAGCTAGCTAGTGGGACAAACATAAGTTTATCTCAAGGGATTGAAAAAGATGTAAAAACCTATCCACCCCCCTCTAGGTTAGCTTAAGGCAATTTAACCGAGTTTTTACAATTTCAATAGTTGCTTGTGTGTTACAAATGCTTTTGAAAAACTATATCATGCTTGCTTATGAAAAAAGGGTACAAATTTGTTTGAACTCCTTTGGAAACCCTTTTGATGTTTGCTTTGCCAAATACCATTGCTTTAATCTTGATTTTATATGTCTTGCATTCAAATTAACATCTTCACATACTTTTCTTTTAAATAAAACTCCATGAACGCCTCTCAATTATTTAAGTTGCATAAATTTTATGTATATGATTTTACAATCATCTTTTATGCGAAAACCTCTGTTTGCTAAAGCAACCCATTAGGGGGAGCTCTTTTGCCTATCTCATGACAAAAAATGGGAGAAGTCTTGAGAAATATAGGGGGATCATTGTCTATGCTTTGGGGGAGAAGTCTTGAGAGAGAGTAGCCTTTTAGGGGGAGCATTGCACGTGCACTACTCTGTTTCACTTTATATTGAGTGCAAATGCTTTTTATGTTTGATCACCTCACATGCACTTGTTCTTGGAAAGTGCTTTATTGTCTATTGTGTGTAGGTCTGATGATCTACAAAGAGATTGAAGACCTTGAAGACTTAGATTCTTAGGTTTCTCGTTTTATAACTTTTAATGAACTTTTGTTGACTAATAGTTTTTTCTTTGTTTTGTTAGGAATTTTTATGAGTGGTTATTTTGTCATGAATAAGCCAATCATAAAACAGAGGTCCTTACAGTTAAGTGATCTTAGCATCACATATAAAGATAGATTTTATCCCTATTAGATCGAATTGGTTCTTAAAGAATGGATTGACCACTATTCATATATGAATAACATCAACTCCTGCATTCACATCTCACTATCTTATCATTCCACATTCTTGCAAATTAACTTTAGATTAATTAACATAATTATAGTTTGCATCTTAGATGTTAGTTTTCAAACTCAACCATTGAAACTTTACTTTTATGCATTTTAGTATTATTAATCCTAATCTAGTCATTGCTACCTCTGATCACTATGAACGTTGTTTAGAGCAATTTAAACCACATAGCTAAGGTCTTTTAAAAATTCTTTTGAAAGATATTTTCTAATGAAAAAAACATACTCATCATGTATGTGTTATACCAATTGAGCACAATAATTCATGGGCACATATGAATGCAATGTGCGTGTGCATTAATGCCTTATACGAGGAATAAGGTCTATATGTACCTTTAATGTGCAACAAAGCTTGTTCCTCTTGAAGACTTCTCTTTGGTTGATGTGATATCATTTTTTTTGAAGTTTGAGTTATCGTGAACCTAGACAACTAATCAATACAAAGGAAATGTTATTTTATATAACCTTTTTGAAAATAAAAGTATTTACGGAACTTAAAAAAATTCAAAACATCATCCGATCGTATTCTAAATGTAATACAAATTGAATTAATTTAGAGATTACTTTTGTAGTTTAATCTCTACAAATCTTCCGTACTTAGCACAAGATCGAAACATCTAAGAGTGTGGGTTCCTTTTTCTTTTGAACTAAAGTGTAAATCCACCTACAAAACCTAAAGAAAAAGATTAGAAGATCAAATCGAATTTGAAACTTACAGCTAACTTTCAAGCTTGTGACAACGCCAATGAGAATGCCAAGCTTGGTGTAAAATTATTCTTTCTCTTTAGCTACCTATTTATAGGTTTAGAAAAGAGTGATTTGTTTTCTCATAGGACACAAAAATAAAAAATCCTATAGTGATTTAGCAATTCTAAACTTATTAGAAGCCCTTTCCTTTTATTTCCTTTTATTTATTTTTCCATCAAAATTCTATTTTTATTTATTTTCCATTCCTAATGGGAAATAAAATAAAAGAAGTAAGAAGGGTTTTTGTCTTGTAACCCAACATTTGAGCCTAACAAGTTCCTTTTACGTGATCCAATTTAACTTGTGAAGGTTGAGGATCGACGGGGATATTTTAATTACAAGCTCCAATATATTTGGCCCTAGTACCAATTAACTCTTAATTAATTGTGCCCTTCAATTTAGTCCACTAAAAAACTAAAATTGCTATCTTGAATTAAAATAAAATACATTAAATATTTTTACCCAAAGTAACTGTGTGATATATATATATATCTTCATGAAAATACCAATAATTAAAATGTCATTTGACCATTGCATTATTACTTATTTTTTTTCTTTCGACCGTCCTTACGTCTAATAGATAATTTTGATTTATCATAAATCATGATTCAAATAACCCCTTATTGAATATTTGATACCAAGATTTATTATCCAAGTCCTCGTAAGACCTATAAGTGGTATTTACTCTAATTTCACTATCAGAGACATAATGTTCATATCTATAAATATATGTCTCGTATAACATATGAATCACTGAGGCCAAACTATCAGGATTAAACCGTTAATCTATGGTCGTACCCATTGATGGCTCAAACGTTACAACTCATAACACATATCGCATAGTATTTATCTCAAGATTAAGATAGATATTTCATTAACTCTATTGTGAATGTGTTATTCAATTAATGAAAAAATCGAAATATACTATTCACTTGATCCATTCAATACATCATATGTACTAGGTCTTCTGTTTAAAGTCTTTTACTTTGTGATTCTAGACTGATCACTTCCCAGTTGAAAACAAAAGTCCCACAACTTTAATCGAGATAAGGTGTCCAACTTATATCTTAAGTTGTGACCATTTTTAGACTAAATAAAGAATTATGTCAACCTTATATAAATTTCTTTATGTGATTAATTCTTTATATTTCTTTCAGTCGTGAATCCTTAGAATATTTTACTTTTGACATATATAATAAACGATTTATATATGCTATATACTTTATTTGTAAAGAAAAGACTTTTATTCATATCAAACTATTTGTTACAAAAAAACCTTTGTTTTAAGGCACACTTCCTAACAATCTCTCACTACCACAAAAGTAGGTGTGTCGTATCCCTCATCCAAAAACTTTATAGGTGAAAAATTTAAAAATTAGCAATAAAATTGTTGAAGTAATTGAAAAAAATTAAATTTTACTTAGTGGTTGATTTCAGTGAACTTATTTTCCATAAAAAAATTAAAATCAAAATTCATTCAAATCGATGTGATTTTATTATGGTCCTTACCGAAATTAAAATTAGGGATTCCTTATGAGAGACTCAATATATATATATATATATTGTTAACCAATAATTAGCTCTAGGAGAGGAATCTCAGACAACACCATCAAGACCACGACTATGATGAATCGCGATTAAGGTTGGTACTTTCGGTACCGGTTTTATGTGTTAAAATGGGCGAGGTTATCAAAAGGAAAATTTGATGTGGTGGATAATATTATTGATCAAATAAAGTGACGGATACAGTGAAATGGTAATAATATTGTAATGTGAAAACACTCAAACTCAATCTCTTTTGCCTAACTAATCTGGAGACGGCGATCTCGTATCTGTCGATAAGTGGACATAACTTTCTACAATGATGACTAGGCTTACTCTAGATTGTAGAATCAAGTGATTGTTCAATCATTTTTCTAGCCTCCTCCTCAAGTCGATTTCGACCTTATACTTATACATGAAGTGGCTAGGGTTTTTCTTTAACGTACACTTCGAAGATCACTGGATTTGAAACAAATATTATGGTGTGTCTAATATTAGTCTAGGGGGGGGGGGGTGAATAGATTTTAAACAAGTTTATCCAATTTTCGTTAAAGGTCAAGATTACGAAAATGCCCCTATCTAGTTACAAAAATATCACAAGTGTAATAAATACGGAAATAATAAATACACTTGAGATATACGTGGAAACCCTCCAAATAGGAAAAACCACGGGCTAATGAGTGTGCCACACTAGAACCTCGAATCCACTAATGGTAAAGGAATTACAACCTAATCCCGGTTTAATCCACTACAACTACCTAATCTCGGTATAAGTGAACCTAGTCCATCTTGCTTGCGATTTAAGCTACCTACTCCCTGAAGCAACACAAGTCTTACTTCTCAATGAAGAGATAGAATGTCCTAAGTGAATATATAATGATATTCAATGAACAAACAAGGCTAGGAAACCTTATATGCTTATCTAGGATAATGAGATGCCAATTAATGCAATCCTAGATATCAAGAGCTAAATGACATGTTCAAGAAGCTTAGTTAAGCATAGATCAACCAATCCTATGAAGCTATCGCAATACAATACTCAATCATGGCATCACAACAATCTCTAATTTGTATCTAGAAAATGTTCTAAGAGCATACAAATAATTAAAGAGAAGGCTTATCAAGTAAAACACTTAACTTGTAAGAAGATAATGAAGAACTTACCAAACAAGATGTGATGAAGCAACCCTATCCATTGATGCACTCTAAATGAACTTAGATGATGCAAGATGAAGTTTTGATGCACATGGGAATGCTTTGAGTGATTAAAAATGAGTTCTTTGAGGAGTTTTTCCTTTGAAATGTGTTCTTAGGAAAAAATGTGATATTCTGAACTCTTGCACGACCTTAAAGCACTGAGTTATATATATATAAGATCCAAACAAAGTGAGGTCATTTTTGAAAAAAATGTTCCAGCTTCCTCTGTGTGCGCTGGTGACGTGCACTGGTCGAGTAGCGCATCACAAGTGCACAACCTATTTTTACAACAGGCGCTAGACGAGTAGCGCACCACCAGCGCACGCCCACTTTGTTCAACTGTGCGCGGGTGCAACAACGCAGCTCAGTGGCTCATGTCTAGCAGCGTTCCACCGGAATGTTAGGCTAGTGAGGTGCGCTGGTCGAGTAGCGCAGCACCAGCGCACAACCTGATTTCAACACTCATACATACAATTTCAACAAGTTCAAGAGTGATGAAACATGCATATTATTCTAATGCCAAACATGACATAAAATATTTAATTACAAGATGCAAATAAATCAATAAGAGTCATCAAAATGCACACAAGAAAACACTCTACATATAAGAATTAAAGTTATGCATGAATTTGTGAGTGTGTGCAACTATCTCTTCAAAGTAAGTAAGCACAAGAATTTTACCTTCGGTGCTTCTCCTCTTGAGGTCTTGAGAGCCTAAGCTACCCTTACATAATATCCCAGAAATGTGATTTGTTCACGAAATAAGCCAATTAACAAATGAGGACTTTACAATCTCCCCCTTTGGCTATTTCGTGACAAAACCACCACTCAAATTGATCCTCACAAAACAAAATAAAAACACCGGAAAGATATTCTACATTACAAAGAGATAAACAAAAAAAAACTTCAAATCTTCAATCCCTTGTAGAACTATCAACCCTACACTCAAAGTAAGCTCAAATACACTTTCCAATCAAGTGCATGTGAGATGATCAAGTGAATATACAACAAAAGCAATTGCATTCAATATGTTAAGATTATGCTTGATAGTAAGAGTGTAATATTGTAATTAACAATCTTTTCATATGAATAAAGTGATTTCTAGTTTAACAAATCTTATAGCATTTACAGTTTAATTATTATAATTGTCAAAAGTAAATAATCATAAGGTCAAAAGACTATGAGAAAATAAGAATTGTTCATACATCTAGATATGTATGAGGTAGACACAATTATTTAGTTAGTTTTAAATAATATTCACAACTTAAGATAGAAGGTTGGGCGCATTTATCTTGTCAAAGTTGTAGATTCTTTTCCTAGCATTTGATTGGGATCGAATGTGTTATGATGAGTCTCAAAGCATCAAAGTGTGGTGTCTTTGGGCAAAAAAATCTAGTGCACTGGGTGCATTGAATAGGATCAAAATGAAATATTTTATCTAGAACCGTCAATAGATAAAAGTTTTCATTTGAAGACAATCGGAGAGTCTATCTCAATCCTGAGATAAATGATGGACTTATGGTTACAAGTGTTATCATTTGAGCTATCAGTGAGTACGATTATATAGCATAGTCTATCCTCGATAGTTTGGTGGTATTCATTTGTTAATCGATAGAGGACTTCATTTATAGATATAGACATCGTGGCAACATTTATTGAATGAGAGTAGAATACAATGATATGTATGTTTTGAGGTATTGGATATTAAATCTTAACGTTAAGTTTTCAATAGTGTCTATTGAAACATGGCTTCTGGACAAGTCAAAATATCCAAGTTCATAATGTGGTCATATGAGTAAATATGGTAACTTGGAGAGCTATAGGCGGTCTATGAGCTCTTGGCGATTACTGGTATTCTTCACCAGGATACACTGTCTCCAATAAGGTTGTCTAGGGTACGAATGAGTAACATCAACTTATTGTATCTTTATTTAAGAGTTCAATTTTAGTTCTTTAGTGGAATGAACTAAAATTAAATAGATTGGACCTAAGTGAATCATTTGTTGATTGTGATTGGGTTGTGTCTATTGAAGCTTAAATTTAGATATCCCGACAAGATCCCCAATCCACACGAACTTACATGGATCACTTGATATATTCTACCGGACCAATTTAGGGGTCCATCTAGAATTGTAATAAGGCATGTGAACTTGTTTCTTTTTGTAAGAATAGATCTAGTTCACATGTGGATTTTTTATTAAGGTCCAATGGATTTAATAAAATAAGTAAAATAATATATGGCCTTTATACTAGGTATGGGCGGAAATGGCTATGGTGAATAGCTTGAATATATTATTTTTATTTTATTATTATTTAATTATATGGAAATTAATTAATTTGTTGATTAATTAATTATTTGATTAAAATTCAAAATCTTTTCCTATTAGGAGATGGTCTCCTAAAACTATACTATTGTTGGTAGTATAGTTAATGTTAAAGACTATATTTGATAAGTAGATAAATAAAAGGAGTTATTTATCTAATCTAATTAGGAAGTCTTTAATATGGTTACAAACACACTATTGAGTAGGATTAGGAGTCTTGGTGTAGGAAATAATTCTTTTTGGGAAAGGATTCTTGATCACCAAGTAAAACTACTTAGTGGTAGAATTCTTATTTGAAAAGGATTCATAACCACCAAGTTAATCTACCTAAGGATATGATTCTTGTCCATCAAGTAATCTTTCTTATGAAAGATTAAACACTCCTAATCTACTTCAAACAAGGGAAATTCGGCCAACACAATATATAGTTAAAGGAGTAGTTAGTTTTCTTCTAAGATAAGGATTCTAACTACCAAAATAAATCCACATAAGGAAAGGATTCTTGCCAACCAAGTGAATCATTCCTAGGAAAGGATTTATGAATCTATATATATGTGGATGATGAATTCGGCCAGCCCTAAGGCATTAGAGAGGAATTTCGGCCAAGCCATATTTTTCTTAGTGAAGAATTCGGCTATCATAGAATTTTGAGGGAGGAAAATCTGATTTACTCTAGACAAAATTCAGTATTCTCTAAGCAATAGTGTGTGAATTCGGCCAAGTAGAGAAAAAGGGGAACGTTTTTGTATTCGATAGTATACTAATATCCTTTACATCAAAAGGGTTTTGTGTACAACATCGAATCAAGGTTCACGCGAGTTACAATCAAATTGATTGATAATTCACAAGTGACCGGACGTTCTTGGATTTTTTCTTTTGGAGGATATTTGTAACTAACAAAGAAAAGATATTTGCTTTGTCTCCATCCTCAGGAATACAATTTAAAGAAAGGGAGCCCACACTCTTAGATGATTCACGTTCATGATTGGATTGGAAGATCTTACGGAATTGATTCAGCGCTTGTTCAATCGTCACGCAAAAAAGGTACGATACTTTTATATATATCAATTAATCTAGGGTTAAGGTTCTCGTTGCATAAAAGGAAATTTTTTTATTTATACGCAAACCCTAATTTCATTTTTTTAACACGCTTCCGCTACGTTTCTAAACCATTTTTTCCCTACAATTGGTATCAGTGCCTGGTTGTACTCTTGATTAATTGATGTATGTGTTCGTGAATCTTTTTCTTTTATTGTATATATGCATGTTTTAGAAAGAGATGGCACTCTAGGTATTCGTATATATATTTACATTGGAATGTATGGATATATATATATATGTTTTATATGTGGATTGTTATTGCTCAATTTTGGTCCTAGAATTTGAATGTAATTTTGTTTTGAGATTGTAACAAGAAGGGTGGTCTATTATCTCCATAATTTCCTTCTTGGTAGTTGCTAAGTTTTTTTTTTATTTTGTTGTTGTAATAAAAAAAACTGCAGTATTTTGTTATGTAAATTCTTCTGTAATACATTCATGTTTTGAAGACTCGAAGGTTTAAAGAATTAGGAGTAACCGGAATAAGTTTGGGACTGTGCGAGCCGTAACAATGAACATGCGCGCGAAGAGCAAATAGCCATGTTTGTTATGGCATGGGCTGCGCACGGCAGCCCTTGTGCTAGCTATGGGCTGTGCACGGCAGCCCTTGTGCTAGCCATGGGTTGTGCATGGCAGCCCAGCCCTTTATGGGCTTGTGACATGCGCATGCCTATTGGTAAGGGCAAAGGGTGTGCACGTCCATGGGAGGTAGCCGAGGGAGTCCGAACGACGATGGTCGCGTGAAGACTTGTTCGCCAAGAAAGAAGTTCTTGTATTCCAAGATATATGTAATTTACTTGTTTTTCTAGGATGAACCAAAATTGTAGCTATTTATATTTTTGTAAATATTGCAATGTTTGTCATTGTTTGATAACATGTCATATAGAATAAGAGTGCCACTCATATATCTCTTTTGGTATGAACATGCATTGAATGGTTTAAGTATCTAAATTGACATCTAGATAACTTGGTAAATCATTCTTTAGAATTTGATCACACGCCTTAAACAATTGTGTGGGAGAAGGTGTTTTGGAACACCTACGGCCTCCAAGTTTAGTTGAGCTTTATGATTCGTGAATAACCTCCCAAGAGGTAATCATGAATGGAATTTAGCAAGATACTTCCTTACAAGGATAGACTAGACAATTAGTCCAAACGATATCTACTCCCAAATGAGGGATATTCGTGAGGGATTCTATTGAAGGTCGATAACTTGGTAACACACTCAATGTGAGTTTATTAATATCCTCCCAAGAGTTCTTGTTAATAAAATCACAAGACTAAAATTGAAAACGTTTGTTGTTATCTTAACAATTAGGTGGGACCTAGTCCAACTAGTAAATATTGTGAACTCCCAAAGGAGGCGTGACATTTATGGGTGTTGGATCACCTTTGAATTTTTCCGATTGAATTATTTTATTTAATTCAAAATAAATATTCAAAAGTGCTTAAACATGATTATTTACTTATATAATTTTTGTTATTAAAAAGAAATCATGACCCCATCCCTAATCAATATCCTAAAAGATAATACTTTAACTGATGATAATTATGTCACATGGAAAAGGAATATTGGGTTGTTGTTGCAAATTGAAAAGTATAAGTTCATTCTGTATATTCCTTAACCACCAAACTAATGAATCTACTCAGGAGCAAAGAGATGAGTATTAGTAGTGGAAGTCTTTAGAAGAGATGGCTAAATGTACGTTACATTATGGCCATCATCTCCAACGTGTTGCAACAGCAACATGAAGGAATTGAGATTGCTGCCGATATTATGATGTCTCTAGACAAAGATTCATATGGTTGGTAAAGTTGCTACTGTTAAGACCCGTTAGAAGGTCAAGAGATAACAAAAGAAAAAGCAATTTGAGCCTTCTTAGAAGGAGACCAAGAAAGTAACCAAGATCAAAGGAAAGTGTTTCTTTTGTAGTGAAAAGGGTCAAAGGAATAGACTGGATAAGAATGAATTCAACTTGCATTTAGGCAATGGAGCGTTGGTGTCTACTAGTGTAGTGGGAGATATTAGAATCAATTTTGATTCTTATAGGCATTTAGTTTTAATAAACGTTTATTATGTACCACAATTCAAGAGGAATTTAATTTCGGTCTCTTGTCTAAATAAATTTGGATATTCGGTTACTTTTAATAAAAAGTTTTATTATTAGTAAGAATAACAAATTTTTTTGCAAAGGTACATTGGAAAATGGTTTATTCTATTTGCATGGAAATATCTCTCACTTGTTAGACACGGAATCAACGGAACCCAATCATAAAAGAGTAAAATTATCAAAAAGATGAAACCTACCTATGGCATTTGTGCCTAGGTCATATTAAACTTAATAGGATTAAAAGATTGGTATGTGACGGACCTCTAAGTGACTTAAAGGTTGATGATCTACCAACTTATGAATCTTGTATGGAAGGTAAAATGACCAAAAGGTCATTTACGACCAAAGGCACAAGAGCCATTGAATGTTTAGGATTGATACACACTGATGTGTGTGGACCTATGAGAATTCAAGCTAGAGGTCGATATAAGTACTTCATCACTTTCACAGATGATCACTCAAGATTTGGCTATGTGTATCTCATGAGACATAAGTCGGACGCTTTTGATATGTTCAAAGCATTTAAAGCTGAAGTGGAAAATCAGCTTGAGAAACGTATAAAAATCTTGAGGTTTGGTCGTGGTGGAGAATATCTATCTGGTGAGTTTCAGCAATATCTTTTTGATAATGGAATAATTTCTCAGTTTTATGCACCAAGCACACCTCAACAAAATGGGGTGGCAGAAAGGAGAAATATAACTCTTTTGGATATGGTTAGGTCTATGTTGAGTTATTCAACGCTCCCTAGTTCTTTTTGGGGATATGCTTTACAAACTGCCATGTATATTCTAAACGATATACCATCTAAGTCGGTTCCTAAAACACCATATGAATTATGAACTGGGCGAAAGCCTAGTTTACATCACTTAAGGATATTTGGATGTCCTGCGAACGTGTTAAAAGGAAAGACAGAGAAGATGGAGTCCAGTTCAGAAACATGCATATTTGTTGGGTATCCAAAAGGAACAAAAGGATATTATTTTTATAGTCCTTCAGATCTTAAAGTATTTGTTTTGACAAATGCTAAATTTCTAGAATAGGACTATATGAATAATTTTGTGCCTAAAAGTAGAATTGTCCTAAATGAGCTTTTAGGAGATACAATTCCACAAGAGGTTTCGCAACCAAGCCCAATTGTAAATTCCGTACCAACACAAGATCAACAATCCACCTTACCTCGTCGTAGTGGGAGGGTTGTTAGACAACCTGAAAGATACATCGGTCTAGGAGAATCTGTAGAGAATCTTCCAAACGACGATGATCCCTATACGTACAGGGAAGCAATGAAAGATGTTGATTGTCACCATTGGCAAAAGGCAATGGCGACAATTGAATCTATGTTCAAAAATAAAGTCTGGTCTCTTGTAGACTTGCCTAAAGGGATAAAACCCATCAACTGCAAGTGGGTATACAAGAGGAAAAGAGGAATGAATGGAAAGGTGGAAACCTATAAGGCTAGATTGGTAGCTAAAGGTTACACACAGAAGAAAGGTATCAATTATGAAGAAACCTTCTCTCCTGTGGCCATGCTTAAATCCATTAGGATACTCTTATCCATTGCGGCATCTCTAGACCTAGAGATTTGGCAAATGGATGTCAAGACAGCTTTTCTTAATGGAAGTCTTGACGAAAGCATCTACATGATGCAACCAGAAGGATTCATTGAAAAGGGCCAAGAGAAAAGGGTATGCAAGTTGCAAAGATCCATATATGGATTAAAGCAAGCATCAAGATCCTGGAACATAAGGTTCGATCAAGCCGTTAAAGGTTTTGGATTTATACAAAACCTTAATGAACCTTGTGTATACAAAAGGATTAAAGGCGACAAGTTGGTTTTCCTAGTTCTTTACGTTGATGATATACTACTCATCAGAAACGATGTAGGTGTACTGACATCAATAAAAGAATGGTTAGCAAAATAATTTGATATGAAGGACTTAAGAGAAACAAGTTATATTCTTGGTATCCAAGTCAAAAGAGATAGAAAGAATAGAACGATTGCATTATCCCAAGCTTCATACTTAGATAAAATCTTGTCTAGGTTCTCAATGCAAGATTCCAAGAAAGGTATGTTACCTTTCAGGCATGGAATCAAACTTTCTAAGGAACAAGTTCCTAAGAATGAGCATGAAGAGCAATTCATGAGTAGGGTTTCATACGCATCGACAATTAGAAGTCTCATGTATGCAATGCTTTGCACTAGACCAGATATTTGTTTTGCTCTAGGCATAGTTAACAGGTTTCAATTGAAACCTGGTCCCGATCACTGGACGACAGTCAAGCATATTTTCAAGTATCTTAGGAGAATGAGAGATTATATGCTTGTATACTCTGGAGGGGATTTAACTCCCGTTGGATATACAGATTCTGATTTTAAGTCAAATTCTGACTCCAGGAGATCAACATCCGGATCTGTGTTTACTATTGGAGGAAGGGCAGTCATATGGAGGAGTATCAAGCAATCTTGTATTGCTGATTCCACCATGGAAGTCGAGTATGTTGCCGCATGCGAGGCTACTAAAGAGGCTGTCTGGCTCCACCAATTCTTGATTGACTTGGAAATGGTTTCTGATGCGAATAAGCATATCACTATCTATTGTGACAATAGTGGAGCAGTGGCTAATTCGAGAGAACCAAGAAGTCATAAGAGAGGAAAACACATTGAAAGAAAGTATCACCTTCTAAAAGAAATTGTTCATATGGGTGACATGGCGATTACCAAGATCGCGTTAGTAGAAAATCTAGCGGATCCCTTTATAAAGGTTCTTCCACAAAAGAGTTTTGATGGGCATCTAGAGAACATGGGGATGAGAGATATGACACATTTGCTATAGAGCAAGTGGTAGATTGTTAGGATTATGCTCGATAGTAATATTGTAATTAACAATCTTTTCATATGAATAAAGTGATTTCTAGTTTAACAAATCTTATAGCATTTATAGTTTAATTATAATAATTGTCAAAAGTAAATAATCATATGGTCAAAAGACTATGAGAAAAGAAGAATTGTTCATACATCTAGATATGTATGAGGTAGACACAATTCTTTAGTTAGTCTTGAATAATATTCACAACTTAAGATAGAAGGTTGGGCGCCTTTATCTTGTCAAAGTTGTAGATTCTTTTGCTATCATTTGAGTGGGATCAAATGTGTTATGATGAGTCTAAAATCATCAAAGTGTGGTGTCTTTGGACAAAAGAATATAGTGCACTGGGTGCATTGAATAGGATCACAATGAAATACTTTGTCTAGAACTGTCAATGGATAAAAGTTTTCATTTGAAGACAATCGGAGAGTCTATCTCAATTCTGAGATAAATTATGGACTTATGGTTGCAAGTGTTATCATTTGAGCTATCAATGAGTACGATTATATAACATAGTCAATCCTCGATAGTTTGGTGGTACTAATTTTGTTAATCGATAGAGGACTTTATTAATCGATATGGACATCGTGGCTCCATTTATTAAATGAGAGTAGAATATCATCATATGGATGTTTTGAGGTATTGGATATTAAATCTTAATGTTAAGTTTTCAATAGCGTCCATTGAAACATGACTTTTGGACAAGTCAAAATATCCAAGTTCAAAATGTGGTCATATGAGTAAATATGGTAACTTGGAGAGCTATAGGCGGTCTATGAGCTCTTGGCGATTACTGGTATTTTTCACGAGGATACACTTTCTCCAATAAGGTTGTCTAGGGTACGAATGAGTAACATCAACTTATTCTATCTTTATTTAAGAGTTCAATTTTAGTTCTTTAGTGGAATGAACTAAAATTAAATACATTGGACCTAACTGAATCATTTGTTGATTGTGATTCAGTTGTGTCTATTGGAGCTTAAATTTAGATAGCCCGTCAAGATCCCCAATCCATACGAACTTGCATTGATCACTTAATATATTCTACCGACCAATAGGGGTCCATCTAGAATTGTAATAAGGCATGTGAACTTGTTTCTTTTTGTAAGAATAGGTCTAGTTCACATGTGGACATTTTATTAAGGTCCAATGGATTTAATAAAATGAGAAAAATAATATATGGCCTTTATACCAGGTATGGGCGGCAAAGGCTATGGTGAATAGCTTTAATATATTATTTTTATTTTATTATTTTTTAATTAAATGGAAATTAATTAATTTGTTGATTAATTAATTATTTGATTAAAATTCAAAATCTTTTCCTATTAGGAGTTGGTCTCCTAAAACTATACTATTGTTGGTAGTATAGTTAATGTTAAAGACTATATTTGATAAGTAGATAAATAAAAGGAGTTATTTATCTAATCAAATTAGGAAGTCTTTAATATGGTTACAAACACTCTATTGAGTTGGATTAGGAGTCTTGGTGTAGGAAATAATTCTTTTTGGGAAAGGATTCTTGGTCACCAAGTAAAACTACTTAGTGGTAGAATTCTTATTTGAAAAGGATTCTTAACCACCAAGTTAATCTACCTAAGGATATGATTCTTGTCCATCAAGTAATCTTTCTTAGGAAAGATTAAACACTCCTAATCTACTTCAAACAAGGGAAATTCAGCCAACACAATATATAGTTAAAGGAGTAGTTAGTTTTCTTCTAAGATAAGGATTCTAACTACCAAATAAATCCACCTAAGGAAAGGATTCTTGCCAACCAAGTGAATCACTCCTAGGAAAGGATTTATGAATCTATTTATATGTGGATGATGAATTCGGCCAAGCCATATTTTTCTTAGTGAAGAATTCGGCTATCATAGAATTTTGAGGGAGAAAAATCTGATTTTACTCTAGACAAAATTCAGTCTTCTCTAAGCAATAGTGTGTGAATTCGGCCAAGTAGAGGAAAAGGGGAACGTTTTTGTATTTGATAGTACACTAATATCCTTTACATCAATTGGGTTTTGTGTACAACATCGAATCAAGGTTCATGCGAGTTACAATCAAATTGATTGATAATTCACAAGTGACCGGACGTTCTTGGATTTTTTCTCTTGGAGGATATTTGTAACTAACAAAGAAAAGATATTTGCTTTGTCTCCATCCTCAGGAATACAATTTAAAGAAAGGGAGATCACACTCCTAGGTGATTCACGTTCGTGATTGGATTGGAAGATCTTGCGGAATTGATTCAGCGCTTGTTCAATTGTCACGCGAAAAAGGTACGATACTTTTATATACATCAATTAATCTAGGGTTAAGGTTCTCATTGCATAAAAGGGAAAATTTTTATTTATATGCAAACCCTAATTTCTTTTTTTTAACACGCTTCCGCTGTTTTTTTAAACCGTTTTTTCCTTACAATATAATATGAGTATGACATCATGAAATGCTCATGCAACGCTCCCCCTCAACGGGTTATTCCCCCTACATGTAATCTCCCCCTCAAACAAGTACTACTCTCCTAACACCACAAAGGTAGGTCAATGCTACTCCCCCTTTTTGTCATGATATAGGCAAAGGAGAAGTCCCAAACCGGGTCACTCAAGGCAAAGAAAGCAAGGAGCATACAAGATTGTTGAATAATTATATAAGTCACATTTATATAACTCTATCAATAGGAGAAAAACAAGGAGATTTATTTGAAAGAAAATGTGTGAATCAAGAATGCTTTGCATACAAGACATGTTGCATTCAAGTCCAAAAACAATGGTATTTGGCAAAGCAAATGACAAAGGTTTCCAATATAATTCAAACCAATTTCACCATTTGTCATGAGATAAGCAAGGATATAGAAATTTTACAGATATCAAATTAATGGCACTATATCCAACTTTATAAACTAAACATGGCTTGAGCAACTTTGCACCCTATTTGATTTTTCCGGGAGGATACCCGTATGATAGTAGCCATGTTCAACTAATAAAGAAAGGGAGACAATGATGCAACATTTTAGTCTCACTAGCTTTTTCACACAATATTTTGCATTCAACAATTGCAATCATCAATTCATGCTTTATCATTTTTCATTAGCATGTCATTAAAGAATCATCATTTCATAGAGATAATTATAGGTCATTCAATATATACTTTCTATGTAGATCTCCTAGTCCAAAAATGCATGTTTGAACAAAAATATGACATGGATTGTAATCAAAGCAAAGTTCACACCTATTGGAGAAAATATAATATTTTATAGTAAGTGTACCCAAGCTACTCAAGCAATCAATAAAGAAGCATAAACATTTAAAAAAAATGGATGCAACAAGTATACAATAGCTCTCTTTGCTTGAGTTCCCCTTATGGGGTCAAAGACCACAACATATCACTCCATTAAACAAATCCCAATAGATCTACTAAGAGTCTTGAATCGAGTATCATCTAAGGGTTTAATAAATAGATCCGCTATTTGATCGTTAGTACCTACATGCTCAAGTACTATACATTTGCTCTCAACTAGTTCTCTAATGAAATGATGACGGATGTCAATATGCTTAGTCCTAGAATGCTAAACCGGATTCTTTGAAATATTAATTGCACTCATGTTATCACAAAAGAGAGTAAGAGTACCTTGATTGAATCCGTAGTCGACTAGCATTTGCTTCATCCAAAGAAGTTGTGTGCATCCACTCCTAGCAGCAATGTATTCGGCCTCAGCCGTGGACAAGGAAATCAAATATTGCTTCTTGTAAAACCAAGAGACAAGTTTGTTCCCAAGGAAAAAGCAATCGCTCGATGTACTTTTCCTATCATCACAATTTCCTGCCCAATCTGCATCACTAAAGCCTACAAGACTAGCATTAGTGTCAAAAGAGTACCAAATCCCATAGTTGGATGTCCCATTCACATATCGAATGATTCTCTTAACGGAAGAGAGATGGGACTCCTTGTAGGGAAAAAACGGTTTAGAAACGTAGCGGAAGCGTGTTAAAAAACTAAATTAGGGTTTGCGTATAAATAAAATTTTTCTCTTTTATGCAACGAGATCCTTAACCCTATATTAATTGATGTATATAAAAGTATCGTACCTTTTTCACGTGACGATTGAACAAGCGCTGAATCAATTCCACAAGATCTTCCAATCCAATCACGAACGTGAATCACCTAGGAGTGTGGGCTCCCTTTCTTTAAATTGTATTCCTGAGGATGGAGACAAAGCAAATATCTTTTCTTTGTTAGTTACAAATATCCTCCAAGAGAGAAAAATCCAAGAACGTCATGTCACTTGTGAATTATCAATCAATTTGATTGTAACTCGCGTGAACCTTGATTCGATGTTGTACACAAAACCCTTTTGATGTAAAGGATATTAGTATACCATCGAATACAAAAACGTTCCCCTTTTTCTCTACTTGGCCGAATTCACACACTATTGCTTAGAGAAGACTGAATTTTGTCTAGAGTAAAATCAGATTTTTCTCCCTCAAAATTCTATGATAGCCGAATTCTTCACTAAGAAAAATATGGCTTGGCCGAAATTCCTCTCTAATGCCTTAGGGCTGGCCGAATTCATCATCCACATATATATAGGTTCATAAATCCTTTCTTAAGAAGGATTCACTTGGTTGGCAAGAATCCTTTCCTTAGGTGGATTTATTTGGTAGTTAGAATCCTTATCTTAGAAGAAAACTAACTACTCCTATAACTATATATTGTGTTAGCCGAATTTCCCTTGTTTGAAATAGATTAAGAGTGTTTAATCTTTCCTAAGAAAGATTACTTGATGGACAAGAATCCTATCTTTAGGTAGATTAACTTGGTGGTTATGAATCCTTTTCAAATAAGAATTCTACCACTAAGTAGTTTTACTTGGTGACCAAGAATCCTTTTCCAAAAAGAATTCTTTCCTACACCAAGACTCCTAATCCTACTCAATAGTGTGCTTGTAACCATATTAAAGACTTTCTAATTTGATTAGATAAATAACTCCTTTTAGTTATCTACTTATCAAATATAGTCTTTAACATTAACTATACTACCAACAATAGTATAGTTTTAGGAGACCATCTCTTAATAGAAAAAGATTTTGACTTTTAATTAATTAATTAACAAATTAATTAATTTCCATTTAATTAAATAATAATAAAATAAAAATAATATATTAAAGCTATTCACCATAGCCTTTGCCGCCCATACCTAGTATAAAGGCCATATATTATTTTTCTCATTTTATTAAATCCATTGGACCTTAATAAAACGTCCACATGTGAACTATAACTATTCTTACAAAAAGAAACAAGTTCACATGCCTTATTACAATTCTAGATGGACCCCTATTGGTCGGTAGAATATATTAAGTGATCCATGCAAGTTCATGTAGATTGGGGATCTTGGCGGGCTATCTAAATTTAAGCTCCAATAGACACAACCCAATCACAATCAACAAATGATTCACTTAGATCCAATCTATTTAATTTTAGTTCATTCCACTAAAGAACTAAAATTGAAATCTTAAATAAAGATAGAATAAGTTAATGTTACTCATTCGTACCCTAGACAACCTTATTGGAGAAACAGTATCCTCATGAAGAATACCAGTAAACGCCAAGAGCTCATAGACCGCCTATAGCTCTCCAAGTTACCATATTTACTCATATGACCACATTTTTAACTTGGATATTTTGATTTGTCCAGAAGCCATGTTTCAATAGACACTATTGAAAACTTAACATTAAGATTTAATATCCAATACCTCAAAACATCCATATGATGGTATTCTACTCTCATTCAATAAATGGAGCCACGATGTCCATATCTATAAATGAAGTCTTCTATCGATTAACAAAATAATACCACCAAACTATCGAGGATAGACTATGCTATTCAACTGTACTCATTGATAGCTCAAATGATAACATTTGCAACCATAAGTCCATCATTTATCTCAAGATTAAGATAGACTCTCCGATTGTCTTCAAGCAAAAACTTTTATCCATTGACGGTTCTAGATAAAGTATTTCATTTTGATCATATTCAATGCACCCAGTGCACTAGATTCTACAACTTTGACAAGATAAAGGCGCCCAACCTTCTATCTTAAGTTGTGAATATTATTCAAGACTAACTAAAGAATTGTGTCTACCTCATACATATCTAGATGTATGAACAATTCTTCTTTTCTCATAGTCTTTTAACCTTATGATTATTTACTTTTGACAATTATAATAATTAAACTATAAATGCTATAAGATTTGTTAAACTAGAAATCACTTTATTCATATGAAAATATTGTTAACTACAATATTACACTCTTGCTATCGAGCATAATCCTAACACTCCTTAGGATCCGATTGGTACCTAGCACATACACCCACACTAAAAGAGATATCGGGCCTACTTACGGTCAAATAGAGCAAGCTACCAATCATGCCACGATATAAAGTTTGGTCCACACTTTTACCACTAGCATCCTTGCTTAGCTTCAAAGTGGTACTTATGGGTGTATCACAATGTTTGGCACTTTCAAGGCCAAATTTCTTCACTAGGTTTTTGGCATACCTAGCTTGAGATATGAAAATCCCATCATCCATTTACTTGATTTGTAAACCTAGAAAGTAACTTAGCTCACCAACAAGACTCATCTCAAATTCATGAGACATGACATCAACAAATTGTTGGACTTTGGTGTCACTGGTGGAGCCAAAGACTATATCATCAACATAGATTTGAGCTATAAAGAGCTCATCTTTGTCTTTCTTGATGAATAGAGTCTTGTCAACACTACCCCTAGTGTAACCATTGTCTATGAGATATTGGGTGAGACGCTCATACTAAGCCCTTGGTGCTTGTTTCAACCCATATAAAGCTTTCTTGAGATGATAGACATAATTAGGGTGGTGAGGATCTACAAACCCTTTGGGTTGCTCAACAACTACTTCCTCTTGCAAGAAGCCATTAAGGAAGGCACTCTTAACATCCATTTGATATAATTTGAACTTGTGCAAACAAGAAATGGATAAAAGAAGCCTAATGGACTCTATCCTAGCAACGGGAGCAAATGTCTCCTCAAAGTCAATACCCTCAATTTGAGAGTACCCTTGTGCTACAAGCCTAGCTTTATTTCGTACAATGTTGCCATCCTCATCGGATATTTTCCTATATACCCACTTGGTGCCTATCACATTGGTGTTCTTCGGCCTAGGAACTAGAGTCCAAACCTCATTCCTTTCAAATTGGTTAAGCTTTTCTTGCATGGCAAGAACCCAAAATTCATCTTTTAAAGCCTCATCAATTTTCTTGGGTTCTATTTGGGAGGTGTAACAAGTGTAGCTAATTAGATTAGCCATTTGATGCCTAGTCTTAACACCCTCACTAACCTTTCTAATAATGTCATCCTTGTCATGGAGTTTCCTAACCCATGGAGCAGGTTCTTTTGAGTTCAAGAGAGGAATCCTATCAATAGGTTGTGTTATGTCATCATCAAGGTTAGTCTTTTCAACATTAGAGACATCAACAACCTTCTCCAAAAGGGAGTCATCAACTAAATCTACCTCCTCCTCATGGTCATTAGATTTGAGCCTAGTATCATCAATGACAACATTAGATGATTCCATTACAGTCTTGGTCCTTAGATTGAAAACTCTATAGGCTCTACTATTCAAGGCATAGCCAATGAAGATACCCTCATTACTCTTAGCATCAAATTTGCCAAGTTGATCACAGTCATTCAAAATGTAGCATTTGCTTCCAAAGGTGTGGAAGTAGCTAACATTTGGCTTTCTACATTTCCATAACTCATAGGAGGTTTGCCTAGTGTGAGGCCTAAGGAAGATTCTATTTCCTATGTAGCAAGCAATATTGATGGCCTCAGCCCAATGATTCCTAGGGACATTGTTGCTAAGCAACATCACACGGGCCATTTCTTGAAGAACCCTATTTTTCCTCTCAACAACTCCATTTTGTTGAGGTGTCCTAGGAGCCGAAAACTCATGAGAAATGCCTAGACTATTGCAAAAGTTTTCAAAATGGGCATTCTCAAATTCCTTCCCATGGTCACTCCTAATTCGCTTAATGCTTTTAATCTTAGAGTTCATTTCATTTTGAATTTTAGAACAAAGCATTTTAAACTTGTCAAAAGTTTCAGATTTTTCTCTAAGGAAATAAGTCCATGTGTACATAGAGAAGTCATCTATACACACAAAAATATATCTCTTTCCACCTAAACTCTCGGTTTGCATAGGATCCATAAGATCCATGTGGAGAAGCTCTAGAGGTTCCTTGGTGGTTATATACTTTCCCTTTTTGTGTATACTTTTGGTTTGCTTCCTTTGTTGGCAAGGTCCACAAACACCATTAACCTTTTTCCCAAGCTTGGGAAGGCCTCGTACAACATTGAACTTATCTAAGAATCTTAAATCCCTTAAGTTCATGTGACCAAGTCTTTCATGCCATAACTCAATTTGTTCATCCTTGGACACACTGCAAGAGATACCCCTAGCCTCAAGACAATAGCAATTGTCATTAGATCTCATACATTTTAACAAGGTTTTTTCCATTTCGTAATAGGATTGAACAATCATTTTTCCTAAACAAGACGGAAAGTCCTTCATCACTAAGATGTGAAATGCTTATCAAATTGGCTTTTAAACCATCCACATACAAGGCATTGGACAAGAAGGGTAATCTGGGAATGGAAATGGTTCCCTTTTCTTTAACCTTCGTTTTGGATCCATCACCAAAGGTGACATTTCCTCCCTCCTCCATCATAAGAGTCTCAAAGAAACTCTTATTTCCAATCATGTGCCTAGAGCACCCACTATCCAAATACCAAAAATCACAAGAATGAGCATTCAAGGCAATTTGTTCCACATGGCAAAGGTGTTCATCCTTTCTAATCCACCTAGATGTAATATTTTTCTTCCTAGTGGTCAATGGCACATGGGCTCTAAGTGTCCTAGGATCATGGAAAGTTGTTTCATTTTTCCTAGTGACATGCATCATGGCTCTAGATGTCTTAGGATCATGCACGAGTGTTCTATTTTTCTTAGTGACATGCATCATGGCTCTAGCCTTTTTCTTCTCTATCATGCTTTCAATTCTACAAAATTTGATATACCTAAGCAATTTGGTCTAATGTGACCATCAATACCATAAAAATGACATGTAGGAATGAAGTTAGGAATCATACCATAACCTTGAGGATGCATTGGAGCCTTCCCATGTCTATGTGGTTGTCTTGATTGTTGTTGAGGAGCTTTCCTTCTTTGTTGTTGAGCAAGACTTGATTGCTTCCTTGGTTGAGCTTGCATGATAGGTATCTTCCCTTTGTGAGCATTCAGTTGAGGGAAGTTAGCTTGAGGAGCCCTTGTAGGATGAGCTTGAGGCAGGCTTCTTGGTGCCACCTTCACTTGAGCACTACTTGAACACTCTTCGAAGTCAAGTTTTTTCCTATGTAATTGATGAGAAGATGACCCATTGAAGTTCATGTTTCTTACAAAAATGGTCTTGCTTAGAGTGGAGGACACCTTGTTATCTTCAAACCCAAGCCCCTTCTTGTCACTTGGCCTCTTTCCAACATCTAGCATGTGGTCAAGTTTTTTGGTGCTAGAGTTCATCTTGGCCAACAACTCTCTAGAATCTTCAAGCTCTTTCTTCAATCCTTCTTCAATCCTCTTAGATCTCTCCAACTCTTTATTTAGTTGGTCAACTTGAGTTGAGAGGTCTAGGTTTTCTTCTTTTAATCTATTGATCTCATTCTTGTTCTTTAACCTTGAGCTCTCAAACTTAGCCATGTAGTCCTTGAGATCCATCCTATCCACACTTCCATTTGTGGATTGTGATAAAGATCCATCATCACTTGAGTAGTCTTCCTCTTGACTTTCATTCTCTTCTTCACTAGCATTTTTGCTCCTAAGAGAGGATGTAAATGCTATGAAGTTAGTCATGAGTTCTTCATCATCCGAAGACTCATCCTCTTCGATAGAGTTATCACTTTCACTCCATGTGGTAACCATCACTTTTCCCTTCTTCTTGCTCTTGTGATTTGCACATTCTGGAGCAAAGTGACCTATTCCACCACATTCATAGTATTGGACTCCTTTCTTCTCGGTCTTTTCTTGCCTAGGCTCAAACTTTTTGAAGTGAGCCTTTTTCTTCAAGTCTTGACTCTTGGATACAAAACCTTTCTTCTCGGACTTGTAGAATTTCTTGAACTTCCTCATTAGCAGGGCCATTTCTTTATCCGAGTCATCACTCTCCTCCTTCTCAACTTTGGAGGCTTTCAAAGCAATATCTTTTTACTTTTTCGATGGTGTGGGGTTAGGACATTTCCTAGATTCATAAGCTAAAAGCCTCCCAATTACTTCACTCTGCTTCATATCCTCGTAACCACTATTCTCTTCCAAAGCCGTCACCTTAGACTCAAATCTATCGGGTAGAGATCTCATAATCTTCTGATTGATCTTCCTATCCAAATAAATATCACCAAGTTTATGACTTTTGTTCACAATGTCCATCAATCTTACTTCAAAGTCATTGAAGCACTCATTCTCATCCATCTTGAGCAATTCAAATTGCGTTTGGAGAACTTGAAGCTTCGACTCCTTAACCACATCGGTTCCCTCATGTGCAACTTCTAGGATATCCCATGCTTCCTTAGCTATCCTAGTATTTTGAACCAACTTGTACTGGTTATCATCCATTGCACATAGGATGGCATGCATTGCCTTCCTATTCCACTTTGAAGCCTCAAACTCTTATGCATTCCACTGTGCCTTTGGTTTAAGTACATCATCTCCTCCTTCTGCAGGAGTCATCATGGGTGGAGTGTAGCCATCTTCAACTGCCATCCATGCCCTGTCATGAATTTGGCAAATGTACGACTCCATCTTGCCTTTCCAAGAGGCATAATTCAACCCGGTGAGAAGTGAAGGTCTAGTGCTGGAAGCTCCCTCGTTGCCATTGTTTCCACTCATTGTGTTTAATGAATGAATGATATGAATGCAAATGTATGAATGATCAATACACACACAAAATGCAACACACACAAAATGCAACACACACAAAAATGAGCAAGGATCACCTATGTATGTCTAGGAACCTGCTCTGATACCAATTGAAACAAATATTATGGTGTGTTTAATATTAGTCTAGAGGGGGGAGGTGAATAGATTTTAAACAAATTTACCCAATTTTCGTTAAAGGTCAAGATTACAAAAATGCGTCTATCTAGTTACAAAAATACCACAAGTGTAATAAATGCGGAAATAGTAAATACACTTGAGATATGAGTGGAAACCCTTCAAATAGGAAAAACCATGGGCTAATGAGTGCGCCACACTAGAACCTCGAATCCACTAATGGTAAAGGAATTACAACCTAATCCCGGTTTAATCCACTACCACTATCTAATCTCGGTATAAGTGAATCTAGTCTATCTTGCTTGTGATTTAAGCTACCTACTCCCGGAAGCAACACAAGTCTTACTTCTCAATGAAGAGATAAAATGTCCTAAGTGAATATATGATGATATTCAATGAACAAACAAGGCTAGAAAACCCTATATGCTTATCTAGGATAATAAGATGACAATTAATGCAATCCTAGATATCAAGAGCTAAATGACATATTCAAGAAGCTTAGCTAAGCATAGATCAACCAATCCTATGAAGCTATCACAATACAACACTCAAACATGACATCACAACAATCTCTAATTTGTATCTAGAAAATGTTCTAAGAGCATACAAATAATTAAAGAGAAGGCTTAGCAAGTAAAACACTTAACTTGTAAGAAGATAGTGAAGAACTTACCACACAAGATGTGATAAAGCAACCCTATCCATTGATGCACTCTAAATGAACTTAGATGATGCAAGATGAAGTTTTGATGCACATGGGAATGCTTTGAGTGATTAAAAATGAGTTCTTTGAGGAGTTTTTCCTTTGAAATGTGTTCTAAGGAAAAAATGTGATATTCTGAACTCTTGCACGACCTTAAAGCATTGAGTTATATATATATATATATATATAAGATCCAAACAAAGTGAGATCATTTTGGAAAAAACGTTCTAGCTTCCACTGTGTGCGCTGGTGACGTGCGTTGGTCGAGTAGCGCACCACCAGTGCATAACCTATTTTTACAACAGGCGCTGGACGAGTGGCGCATCCTAGTGGCGCAACACATGCGTAAATTCTTTGGAATGTTTACGCTGGTGAGGCTGCGCTAGACAAGTAGCGCACCACCAGTGCACGCCCACTTTTTTCAACTGTCCACGGGTGCAACAACGCAACTCAGTGGCACATGTCTAGCGGCGTTCCACTAGAATGTTAAGCTGGTGAGGTGCGCTGGTCGAGTAGCACATCACCAGCGCACAACCTGATTTCAACACTCAAACATACAATTTCAACAAGTTCAAGAGTGATGAAACATGCATCCTATTATAATGTCAAACATGACATAAAACATTTAATTACAAGGTGCAAATAAATCAATAAGAGTCTTCAAAATGCACACAAGAAAACAATCAACATATAAGAATTAAAGTTATGCATGAATTTGTGAGTGTGTGCAACTATCTCTTCAAAGTAAGTAAGCACAAGAATTTTACCTTCAGTGCTTCTCCTCTTGAGGTATTGAGAGCCTAAGCTACCCTTACATAATACTCTAGAAATGTGATTTGTTCACAAAATAAGCCAATCAACAAATGAGGACTTTACAAGATTAATCTTGGTCCCCTATTTGGCGAGATTTTCCATTTAATACGATTGACTTTAGACAATCGACTGGCGGAGGATATCTTGGTGGGAAATGTGTTTATTTCCTTTTAGGATTCTGTCTCTATAATTATGCATACATGGAGTTTCTTACACCTTGGAGAATAATTTGACTTCCTCTGTTATCGGCCTAGTACTTTAAAGCATTGACCCAGTGATGTTGTAGAGTATCTTGGAGTACACATATGCTGGCGAGGTATCCTGAAATACCATCCTGGTGAGGTGGTGCTTGACATATGGCAATGGAAGGGTATCCCGAGGTACCAGCCTGCTAACAGGGTACCCTGGGGTATCATTCTGATGATGTGGCGCATGATTGGTTTCTCTAGCGAGGTATCTCGAGGTACCATTCTAGTAGTGAGGTGTCTGGTTGATATCATTATAGCTTTGCAATCTCCTAAGAGATCCCGGGGCATCTTCCCTCATGCTAGAAATGTATGATAAGTACCTCAATGGGTTAATAGGGCAATGGCAAGGTACTTAGGTACCAAGTTGGTCCGCGTGAGTGTAGGAGGTTCATCTTGCTACTTTGATGATGTTGAGGTACCTAGGTTGTGCTTGGCCTTGCACTTCATGGTAAACTATTATATCTGGTACCTATCTGGTGTTTGGAGACACTTTCTATCAGGTGCCAATCGGGTGGAAAATTTCCTTTTAGGCCCTTACCGAGTTTTGTTATTAACAGAAGTCCCCTCTGACTTGAACACCTGTGATTGGTTTAGGGTTAGAGTCAGATTTCCTGTTTCATTTTGGAAATTTTTCATTTTCAACCGGCTGCTAGAATCTGAGAAGAAATCTTCTCATTAAATGTGATTGCCATGTGTCAATCGAGGGAAAGCTTCCTGTTTTGAAAAAGGAGGTGTTTTCGATGGCTCGTGAGTATCGATGGAAAATCTCACCTTCTAGATCACGCTTCAGTTACTGATTACTATTCCATTATGCCTATTTAAACCCGGCCTCCTCTTCATTTTCTCTCACGCTTTCAAATGTTTAACTTTAAAAATATGTGAAAACCCTAAGCTCTTCCGTCTTCTTCACTTCTCTCTAGCTTTCTCTCATTGACTTTTCAAAACTCGAATCCAGTGATACCATGTCAAAATCTGATCGTGACGGCATCGAAAGGTTGGTGGCAGGCGACTCCCCAAGGCTTGGTGGTAAGAAACAGGCTTAGGAAGAAGATAGTGAAGAAATCGATGCTCCTCCCTTGCAACCATGCCGTCACTCCGGTCAAAACACCGTCATCAGGACAGAATATTCGAACAACCCAGATACCCCTTTAGAGATAGTTACAGAAGATTTTGAAGGGGAATCAGGTGAAAAAGATGTTGTAGGGGTCAGGTCAAGGCAACCGCTATCGCAGTAGAAGGGGCACTCACCCTCCCCGTATGACTTTAGAATCATCCCCAATTCCATCGCCACTGTCGAATCGATCAACTGTCTGAGGGAGAGATTTGGCATTCCTGATAGTATCTCGGTTACCATTCCTCACATGAGCTATGATGTATTAACTCCTCTACCCGGTGTTTGTCCCATCCATACCGCTGCTTTCGAAAGTGGGGTTCAGTTACTTCTTTTTCCCTCTCTTCGTAGGACCCTTCACGCCCTACAACTTGCCTTTTTCAACTGACACCCGGGTTTTGGAGACACTTGGTGGGTTTTCTTATGCTATGGAAGGAACAGTGCAAGAAGAAGGGTATCGACCTGGAACCGGGTCTGGACGAGCTGGGATTCGTTTTCCATGTTACTGCTAATTCCCCTAGTTTAAGGGGTAGTTCTACCTTTGAGCGAAGAACAACTTGAACTTCATAGTCCCTGGCGCTACCAAGAAGGACAACTTATGGAAGACAGAGTGGGTGGTGATAAGTGGGGGCTGAAGGAGCTCGGTCTTTATCGGGGGAACCGAATACTAGGTTCCAACCTGGTTCCGTGGTAAGCCAACTTGGGGAAAAGTTTCCATCACCGTCAAGTCTAGGGCGATTCTAGAGGCGATCGTCGAGCAAAACTTTGTCAACATAAAGTATCCCACCTCGGATGTTTACGATCCCGGTAGGGTAAACCGGTATTTGTGCATTTTTGCTGCTTCTCCAGGTGTGAGTAATGTTTCTTCCTCTGTTAAATCGGATTCCTTGCTTGCCACTTGCTTATTCTAATTCTTGGTTGGTTTGTATAGTTTCAGTTGTTCCATTACCGACTTAGTAAGAGACCAGCTTGCCCAACAGTTATCCCATTCTAAGACTTTCATCTTCACTCGATTCTCCTACCGCTTAAACTATCAAGTCCCCTCATCCCTAGTCGTGGCTAGGTGTATACCGGTTGGGATTCCTAGGGCACCTTTCATTACCAAGGTCGTGTTTCAGATGGATGTCTTCGCATCCAGGCAAACCAGGGTGAGGGGTCAAGTACTGCTTATCCACCTGCAACTACTGTTGTGGCTCCCAACTCTACTTTTGTTGCTTCTACTCCTTCTATCGTCTCTGCTATTCCTCTCTCTCTGCCTGCTTCAGTACCTCCCCGAATTACGGGGGGTCTTGAGACCTCTGGTGCCTCCGCCTCTACAACTCCTAGCTTAGGTACTAGACCTCGACCGAGGTATTTTGAACAAAATGAGGTCTTTGATCGATTCATCCTCTCTTGCCCTAGTGGGGGCCTTGCTCCGATAACCCCTCTACCCTCTGAGATTCTGCTCACCTAGGGTGCTACCTTTATTGCTAAGGTAAGCATGTTGTCATATCCCATCTCATTCTTACTTTTTCTTTCATATAACCGGTATATTAGTGTTTACTAACCTGGTTGCTGTGTATTGCAGACTTTCATGTATAATGTAGCGGTAAGCTAGCATATGGCCTCGCTGAGGACTCGCACTGAGAATACTGAGTCTGATGCTGAGGTTGCCAGAGGGGAGCTCGATCAAACCAAGGGCACAGTGCAGGCATTGAAATTGAACATGGACGATATCAACAAGGCACTGGAGGATACACGTTGTGACCTAGAGATGTGGAAGCGCTCTCTATATCAGAAAACCCTTAGGTCATAGCAGTGAGGATTGGAAAGAAACTCTTAGAGAAGGAAAGCTAGGGAGCAAAAGGCTAAAAATCAAGCTATGCGTGCTCAAATGGCCAGCTTGGAGGCTGAGATTGACTCCTCTTTCGGTGATGGTTATTTTTATGCTGCATTCCATGTAGCCCAAGCTCTACCTCCTCCTTTTGACTTAGCCTTCATCACGAATTGGGATAAGGAAAAGATCATGGATGAGGCAAAAAAAATGTCAAACCCTACTGGTGATGGAGTTGGTACCTTGCGTGTCGATGTCATTGATGAAGGTGTAAACGTTGAAGATCTCAGAAACAAGAAAGAAGACAAATGACTTCACTAAGCAACCAGTCTCAACTAAATACAGTTCTTTCTCTTGTACAACACGGATTAGGGTTATATGCATGTATAAATAGACACATAATCTTACTATAAAAGATAGAGATACAAAAAAAAGATAGGCAAGACGGTAAACAGAATAGAGAAGAAATCATTGTAAGAGAGTAAAAAGGGAGATCAAGTGGTGTAATTGATTATTCAATAGTGGATTTGGCTTGTTTGGTCATTCAACCACCCATGGACGTTTCTCCGATCATCAGTGTTTTACCACGTAAACTCGTGTCACTAACATATCAACTGTATTCTCTTTCTCTTTCTCTTTTAACAGGTCATAACCAAATCCAACACTGTTGACTTTCTTGACCATCAAGAAATCGACGTCAACAATTGGCGCTAGAAGGAGAAGCGTGAACCTCCGATCTGTTTAAACGATGGCCGGTAGTTGAAGTAAGTACAATTCCAAGGACATCCGAAAATCTCCAGATAATGTTCATATAGGCAGAAGCACTCACGATCCCACCATAATCACCAGAAGCCAACCGATATCCCTGGCTGGCGTCCAGCAAGTCCCTTCTACCAGCGAGGACATAACACGTCACTTCCGTGATGTATTGCAGCAGTTGCTGACAGATGCGACGCAGGAAGGAATATATCTATTGTCGGTAGGAGAGGCACATCTGCCAAACCCTCCATCATTCCCTAGGCTCTGATCGATTGTGGTTGGGCTGGAACCAGATACGCTAACAACCGTCAGGAACTCAGATCCTATCAACCAGACTGGGGTACAATGCATAGCCAGGACAAAGATCGTGAAACACCCATAGAAGAACGGCCCTATCAAAGATGAAACCACGGTCAAGCGGGTCAAGATAGGCATCGTAAATACAACATGTGAATAGATCTATTATCGTTATCAGACGACAGTAACCGATATCATCATAAATGTCACCATGGAACCACACGCCTGCAAGGGTTAGCCAATGAGACTCGGAGGTAAGATGAAGAGGAGATGATAATTGCTATGACAGTCACATGATGGGTTGACCATTAGGGAGAGCTGATGGATGATAGAGATATCGTGATTCAGAGCTTGACCCGAGAAGTCTAGAACAACAGGCTTCAAATGGATGCGTTGATTAGGCGATATCGATATAATGAGTTGTCTGACGATGATTCTAATAGCCCTTTTACTAGAAACATTCTACGAACGCCATTCCCAGTGAGATTCAGGATGCCACACGTGGAACAATTCAAAAAGGATACAGATCCTAAAGAGCATGTCAGACGATATAAGAGCGCCATGGCCCAGTATGCCCACAATGATCCTTTGTTGTGCCTTAACTTTCCATAAACTCTCGAGGATACAGGTTCAAGATGGTTTGGGAGATTGCCTCCGGCAAGTATTGGTAGTTTCAGTGAGTAAAGCAGTAGCTTCTCAAGACAATTTCTATTTAATGTACACAGAAAAAAATCGGCGGATTACCTTTCTCAACTGAAACAAGGGAAAGATGAGTCGCTAAAGAAGTATCTAGGAAGATTCGGTCAGGCGGTCTCAGAAATCGGCAGCGTAAATGATAAAGCAATAATCAATGCGTTCATAAATAACTTACAGAATGGGCATTTGTCTTTTGACCTAAGAAGGGCTCGTCTAACTAGATATGCAGATATGATGGATATGGCAAGCGGATACGCCTTGGCGGAAGAAGAAGAGTTGGCGATAGGAGGTAGTTACATGTATGGGGGGAAACCTGAACAAAAGGATGCTGAGTCAAAGTTGCAAAACCATAAAGGGAAACAAAAAAAAAAAGCAAAGAGATGAGCAAAGACAGGGGAAATGGACATAATACTGACCAAACCAGGGAAAAATTTCAAGGAAAATATACAAACTACACCCTGCTTCGGAAAAGACAGGAAGAGATCCTAGCAATACTAGAAGAGAAAAATATGGTGAAGGAGCCATGTCGGCAGTCGCAATTTGCTCGGTGAGACACGATAAAATATTACAGGTTCCATAAGGAAACCGGTCACGAGACCTCTAAATATTACCACCTCAGAGACTATATAGAAACCCTCATCCGAGAAGGACATCTGTAAGATATAATTTTGAAGAAATATGAGAAGTAAAAAATTCAGAAAGAAACCAAGACGGGAGATTATAATTTTGGTCGGAATAAAAGGGTCAGTCTCGAGGTGAATGGAAAGATATAGACAATCTTTGGAGGACCATCAGCTGAGAGAAGTAACCGAGAACGGATTTAGGAAACCCGAGAAGCAGTGGAAGCAAGATAGAATTTTGACGTTAATTTTATCGAACCTGATCTGAAGAAAATAAAGGAAGGATGAGACCCGATAATATTCATAAAAGTTGACTCACATGGGGTCGATATCTGACCAAACGACGCTCTCGTCATTAGTGCCCGAATTGACCATAGAGAAGTCAGGAGAAGTTTGGTGGACAATGGTAGCTCGACAGACATCCTCAATATGGCTATTTATGATCAGCTCAGATTGAATCGAAAGGACTTGTAACCTTTCCATACCCTGTTCAGAGGATTAAGAGGAGTCGAGTTTAGGTCTCTTGGAACAGCGAAGCTGACCGCGAAGACCGGAGTAGCTCATTGCCAGAAAATAGTGCTACTAGACTTTGTGGTGGTAGATCTGGACAGTTGGCCTTATAATGCTTTACTAGGTCAACCTTTTCTGAACAAAACAAAGGCGGTAACAACAACCTACGCCCTGATGATTAAATTCCCTACTGAATGAGGGTTTTAAATAATCAAGGGGTCGTAGGAGATGGCCAGAAGAGCTAATCCCTCAATTTACAAAGATATAGATAATAGTGAACACCAAGTAAGCACTTTAACTCAACCAAATCAGATTAATATTAGGTTTTAGATTTGTATTGGCTTGATTCCATAACAAAATGCTCTTTATTTGTATTGCTTAGTTGCTTAGGTGATTCGTTATTAGATCGGGCTTCAAAGATGGAAAGCGACTTAGTATGCAAAGTTAGTCTTCAAGAGGATATATGCTTACTTGGATGCTAAGGTATCAAGATTCTTCCTCTTCTTGCAAGGCGTAGGCGCACACACACACATATCATACATTTGTGTCTCTGCATCGTTGTGCATCATTTGGTATAACACATTCACACACTTGAAGTTGAATGCTCGTGAATTGGTGTGAAAGTAACATGTTTTGGACAAATATGTAGTTTGCATATCTATGTAGTTTGCATTCTTGTGTGAAATATGTTTGTATGTTTATATATTTGTATAACATGGATATTGGACCTGAATTTGATGTTATATTGTTCTTTATTGAGTTCCGGTCATTTCGGTTACTCATACACTTGATTTCGAGTTCCGAGTAAAAAGTTATGAAACTTTCCAGTCATGTTGTATGCATTGTCTTCGTATTCGTAAATCGAGTCGAATTTTTATTTTATGGGTTGAGTTTCATGGTCATCCATGTTCGTGACAGAGTTCCGTTTTGTAATCCGCAAACGGATTGGAATTCAGAGTTCGGAGACCGGAGAACGGTCGAAGAATACGAGAGGCATGTAAAAAAAAAGTAAAAAAACATAATAATGGCAAATTGCCATTTGCTCCCCTTGCCCGAATTGGCGAGTGACCATCTCGCCAAAAATATCTCTCTGGTCACGAGATGCACGAGATGCCCACGGCATATCTCAGTTGTTTTTTGTTTTATGAATTAAAGAGGTTTTTATTACATATATTCATGCATATAATGTTTGGTGTGGACAATTGGAGTCACATGCTTGATTTTCTATTAGTGAACTTGAATGCTTCTAGCGTGAGCTCATTGCGTGGAATAACTTTTAATTCATCAGCTTTTTATAGAGTGTTACGTATTCACGTGAAACCTATCGTGTTTTGCTTCTTTTGCTGCCATGCGTCGTCGTTCATTGGGCCTCTTAGTGTCTCTTCCGTGAGCTCACTTCATGTGATAATTTTCTTTGAAATTTTCAAAAAACACGCGTAACCAGATGAGGTTGTTGGCGCGGCATATTTTGAGAGGTCCCTTGAATATTTTGATATATTCATTTTTGAAGCAACTTTTCAACTTTTGTTTTGGTGATATCTCTCTCATTATAACTCGGATTGACTTGATTCAAAAACAGAAATCGAGTGTCTTGAAGAGATCTACAAACCCCAAGCATTTTCAAAACCAAAGGATGTCTTGAAGAGATCTACAAACCCCAAACATTTTCAGAACCAAAGGATGTTTTGATTATTCACAGTGTTCAGATTTTCAGTTCGAGATTTCATCCTTGTTGGTAAAATCACATTCTTCTTAGTTTTATTCTTAGATATTCTTATTGATTGATGCCTTTTAATTAAGAAGCATGAATAAGATGATTTTGATATCATTTTGTGGTTTGTTGTTTTGAGTTTCAAGTTTAGCTAGATTTGTGATAAGTTGATTGATTTGTGCTAAACTTGATAATCATGAAATTGTTTCTAGAAATATTTTGTTCTTATGCTTGATTGACTGTTTCTAGATTTAATTTCATTTTCTAAGAACTAGGTCAACATCAATTGGTATATTCATTTCATTGATTTGGTTCTTAGTTGATAATATGCTTAGGTTGCCTAGATACATTTGTGATTGTTCTTTGAAAGCATAATCTAGCTATCTAATTGCATGTCCATAGAATTTGTTGATCATCATTTCTATGTTGAGTGCTTGTTTGCGTTTTGCATTCATGATCACTTAGAAGCCTTGTAAAGAGGTAGGAAGTCTCATATCTTAGAGTGATTCTTTGATTTGAGCAATTGGAAGTCTTAGCTAGAGTCGAGAGTACTGGGATAGCTAAGCAAGTGGAAGTCTCGACAAGAGGTATGAGACCTCGGATTGTTGAGCAAAGAAGTCTCAACTAGAGTCGGGGAGGACTCAGATAGTTGAGGAGGAAATCTTGCCTAGGGTCGGGAGGATCCGGAAAGGTGAGCAAGGAATCTTCCTATAGACATGAGGTCTTGGATAGGAAGTAGTCTTAGTAGATCACTAGGCTCAAGGGTAGAGTAAGAGTGATAGCTTGGAGAGCATGTGTTGATTGCTTGAGTGTGTAACTCTGATTTGAAATAGTGGATTTACTTTTTTCGGTGGTTGTGGTATCAACCCGTGGATATTTTCTCTTAGGAGGTTTTACCATGTAAATATCTTGTGTTGATTTTTAGCATCTTTAATTTCTTCACTTAGTTGATTTGTGTTGCTTGAACATTTGCTTTGTCATATATCATTTTGGATATTATACTAAGTGTTGTATAAGATTGCTTGTGTTTTTAAAGAAGATTAAGATTTGAGCATATATCTATTCACCCCCCCCCCCCCCCCCCCCCCCCCCTTCCATCCCCTCTAGGTATATTTTACACTATAATTGGTTAAGAGAATTTACAATTTGTATCATAGCTGGTGTCTAGAAGTACTTAGATAGATCTTCTTTATAGTGTTTGTTGTTTTTGTGCTATGGGTGATTATATACCGAAAGGTTCTTCTAGTGCTAGGCTTCCACTATTAAATAGTGGTAACTACTCATTTTGGAAAAGTATGATGAAAGCCTACATTATATCCCTGAGTGATGTGGAAGAGGAAAAGAAGTCCTCGGATATTCATGAATATACTAGAAATTGTGTTGCTCATGTGGCCATATATGAAGGAAGATTTGAGGATAGTAATGAAGACTCCTTATGTAGTGAGGAAAGTGAATACTCTTCAAGTAATGAAGATAGTGAATTCTCCTCAAATCATGATGAGACAAATTTCTAGACAAGATCCTTCAACTAACAAGTGAAAATGTCAAGAAGAATGATGAGAACAATAAGTTGAAGTTGATCAATGCCAATTTAGTGGTGATAATCAAAGATCTTGAAAATAAGAAGAATATGTCTTTGGAGAAGATAAGCAAGCAAAGTGAAGTCATTAAAGAGCATAAAGGAACCATTGAAAAATATTTTTCAAGGATAGAAGATTTAAAAGAAGACTTTACTATGAGGTTGTTTATCAAGGAAGGAGAGAATAAGCAAATAGAGAATAAAGAGCTTAAAGACAAAATCCTTAGTCTAGAGAATAATTTGAAAGATAGTAAAGAAAGACTAGGAATTTTGAAACAAGAAGTTGAGCAAAGAGATGATTCTCTTGATCGAGCTAGAAGGCTTGAAAATGTGCTTAGAGTCAAAATTAGTAAGCATGAGTGTCAAGAGAAGATGCTTAGTGATAAGCTTGATGAGGCTAACAAGATGATAAGTAAGATGTCATCTAATGCTAGTAAAGTATAAACTCTCATCAAAATTGGTAAGCATCCTAGTGAAAAAAGAGGATTAGGTTATGTGAATGAAAATGTTACACCTTCATCTAACTATTCTAATTTTGTCAAAGCAAGTGGTAAAGTGAATGTAGGTACTCTCTCTAACGGTGAAGCCATGGATGCAACCAGAGGTGCCTCAACATCAACAAGGAGCAACAAAGGAAATTTTCAACAAGGTCAAAGACAAAAATCATCATTTTCTCATGCAAAAGACAAAGCATCAAGAAATGGACATCAAAAAGGTAACAATGTGAGAAGGTATACTACTTCAAATGCTCAAGCTAAAGGTAACCCTCTCAAATTTGTACCTATTTGCCATTTTTGTAACATGGTAGGACATTGAAAATAATATGTACAAGGTTATACAAAACAACCTAGAGGGGGTGGGGGTGAATAGGTTGTCTCTCACTTTTATTAAATCTTTCGAGACAAGTGACAAAACCTTGATAAGCATACAAATTAACATTTAACATGATTGTTATGAGAAAACAATATATTCATGTATGCTCCAATCTCCACTCTTAGTCTACAAAACATACAATAAGAATCAATGTATCTTATGAACAAATATATTCAATGTAGACAAAATTCCATAAGTTGTACTTAGAGTATTACAATGTGGTATTTTACAACTTGAATGGAATATCACAAGATACAAAGATATCTAACATACACAAACAATATTGTGTAAGGAAGTCAACTTACATATAAAGTTATATCCACATTATTCAAATAACAATTACCAATATAAGAGAGATAGGGATAAAGAAAAGTTGACAGAAGATATAACGTGGTAAACCTCCGAAGAGGAAACATCCACGGGTTAGCAACCACCGGCAAACAAAATCCACTAGTAGATAAGAAAATTACAATCTCTCAAGTAACCATTTCACCTAGAAACTACCCTCCTATCCTATTCATGAAGATGTCGCCCTCTTGGTCAACAATCTGAGGCCTCACACCTCTTGTCAAGACTTTCTCGCTCACCCTTCCGGATCCTCATGACCCTAGGCAAGACTTCTTGCTCAACTATCCGAGTCCTCCCGACTCTAGTCAAGACTTCCTCGCTCACCTTTCTGGATCCTTATGACCCTAGGCAAGACTTCTTGCTTAACTATCCGAATCCTCCCAACTCTAGTCAAGACTTCCTCGCTCACCATTCTTATGACCCTAGGCAAGACTTCCTTGCTTGACAATCCAAGGTCTCTCACCTCTTGCCAAGACTTTCTTCTCACAAGGCATCTAGGTGATCATGAATGCAAAATGCAAACAAGCACGCAACATAGAATAAGATGATCAACAAATTCTATGGAAACTAGAATTAATCAATGAGCACACAAAGTATATTTTCTAGTTTATAATCCAAAAATGACACCACACAAGATGATGCATGAGCATATGAAATGTATGGATTAGGTACACTCCATAAGGATCAAGACATAGACAATAAAGTTCACAAAACAAGATTGTCTAGATCTTATGCATGAATAAAAAATCTAGAGCATGCCAAATTTCCAAACACACACTTTAAACCTAGATTTTATTCATGTTACTAAAGCTTGAAATAAACATGTTTATGAAGTACATATTCAAGACTTTATTACTACCACAAAAATGCTAGAAACACAAGATGTGATCAATCAAATCTCTAGCAATCATTTAGAGCATATATTCACAAAATAGTCAATTAAACTCTAATAGACTCTAAATATAAAGTCAAATGTGCTAATCCTTGATCTATTCAAAAAATGAGTTATAGCACATGATAAGACTACTGTTGACGTCGATTTCTGGATTATGCCAGAAAAGCCAACAAGGACCGGATTTTGGCTATTAATTCAAAGAGAAAGAGATATAGAGAGAGTAACAAAGACAAGTTTTACGTGGTAAAACTCCGATGGTCGGAGAAACATCCACGGGTCGTTGAAAGATCAACCAAACCAAAATCCACTAAGAGAACAAGATGTTTTTACAAGCTCTCGATCTCCCTTTTTCTCTCTGTATTATTTGTGATTACTGTATGCTATATTGTCTATATCTTTTCGAACCAGATTATGGGTCTATTTATATGCTTATAGAACCCTAATCTGCTTTGTACAAGTGATACAAGATATTTGTATTTAATTGTGATTTGGTTACTTGCTTGAGGTTGATTTGTCTTCTTTCCTATTTCGGAGTCTCTTATGGAAATTGAGTGGGATTCCAGTAGTGTAGTTCAATTTGAATTGTTTCCTTATAAGAATGTAGTCTTCAAAAAAAAAATCAAGTTGTTTCCTGATTGGGGGACTCTTCTAACTTAAAGGTCCAGTATTTAGGATTCCTTCATGACGGATATCTTTGTGTATTTAATGACTTAACCCGTATGATATGTTCTTATTCGAGTTGTATTTACTCCCGAGTAAGAATAATACCTGATGGTCCCGAGTAGTGCCGTTTGAGCCCGAGTGGAAGCGTTGTTTTAACCAGTCCCGAGTATTGTTAACTGATCCCGAGTAGGTCTTTATTCAGTATATGCTTACTCGGGCTTGCTCCTCTTTAATGACGCCTTGTAGGATATTTCCCGGATGCCCATCTAAGAATCCACCTGGCTATTTTTTCCTTCCTGTCAATGACATGTATGCTTGGTAAAATTTACATACAACAATACCCCCTTAAAATATTTTTGCAGTGAAGATTTTATTTCGGGCAAGAATATTTTAATCATTTTGTTTTTCTTTCGTCAGAAAAACCGTCTTGCCATAATGATGTATTTTAATGGTGACTCTGTAATTTCGATTCGCTTTGTCACGCAAGATCTTAAATGATAGCGATGTTTCAAAGTTTTGACGGTTGAGGGCTACTTCTTGTCTTGACACGTGTCCCTTGTCTCTTCTTTTTTCAATATTATTTATGAGAAGTGACTTTTGCATTTCCCCAAACGCCGCCCACGCCATCTGGTTTCGTCATAAAACTTTTTCCCGCTTTGAAATCCTAGGATTTCGTGCCGTCTCGCCTTTAAATTCTTCGTTGAGACACTATTGGTTTATTCTCAAAAATCCAGCAGAAATCTCTTTAAACTCAGATTTCTTCATCCAGAAGTTTGTGATTCTCCGCTTTGAAGATCTTGCATCAGTCTCAATTCAAGGTTAGTTTTAATGGGGCCATTTTCCCGTCATCGTCTCTTTAAATTTGCTTTTAATGCATTAGAGCGTGGGGATTTCCAGTTAGTATCTTGCATTAAACGATTACTGGGGGATATCCCAATAGATGAACCTCCATTTTTAGAGGTTGATGTTTCTGGGATTCACCCTGACGTCACTTTCAGCCCCATATCGAGTTCTCCATCTAGTTCTGATTCTGATATTTCTGATCACAGGGTATCTTCTCGAAGGATGGGTAAACATCAAAGCACAAGCAAGGTATACGAGCACGGCTCGAGCATCGTTCAGACTGGGGAACAAACTGTTAATGAGGGCGACGTTGATGTACACAGGGCGTCTCGCCTTTCATTTTCTGACACTCTCCCGAGTGGCTTTGATATTGAACCGAATGTGGTCGGGCCAGCTGAGATAGAAAAATACCGATCCCGATTTGATTTGCCCAACTCAGTCACTTTGGTTCCTACGGGGAATAGAGCCGTATGGAATCCTCCTGAGGGGATGATCATGATTTACGGATCGATGCTTTGCTGCGGCGTCACACTTCCCCTTCTGCCTTTTATTGCCCGATTTTTAGCTGAAGCAGGGATAACCCCAACTCAGTTGGCCCCGAATAGTTATAAAGTCTTGATGTGCATGTGGCATATGTTCAGCCGAATGAACCTTTCGCCGCCTTCCTCAAATAAAATCAGACATTTCTTTACGCTAAGGCAGGTTAGTAAAACGGGGACCTATTTTCTTACGTCTACTCCTTCAGACGGTTGGGTCCCTAAAGAAGTGAAGGTGAATCAGGGGGGGTCGAGGCTTCTGATGACCCAAAAAAGAAGGGCTTTATATGGGGATTCCCCACATCCAACAAGTTCTGGAAGAACAGTTAGTTTTTTGCTGGAGGGGCTCTCGGCTCGAAGTCACTGTTCGATTTGGGGATTCCCGAATGGTGTTGAATGTTCCCCGCTTCTTCTGTTCCCCCGAAGCGTGGAATAAGAAAACAATTGATTATAACGATTTAGAGCTGAAGAGGCTGACCCAGGCAGCTATCCGTACTCTGGAAAAGAGAAGCAATAGCTATCTTTTCAAAGAGGATGACTTGATCAAGCTCGGCTTCTTTAGACAGGTTTTGGGTCATCGCAGGCGTTGTAAGTAACCCAGCGCCCTTTCTGCTGTGTTTCTCCGTTTTTCCATTTCCTTTTCTAACTTTTTTTTTTAGTGTTCGATACGGACGTTGTCTGCGATCTTCAGGCTCGTCAGGTGAAGGCAATTCTTCAAGTGAGTAAGAAGGAGGCTTCCTGTCAGGGCGATGAGGGTATTGCTCCACCCGAGCCTGATGAGGAAATGGATATTGCTGAGCAAATTCTCGACTGCGTTGATGGGGGTGCTCAGCCTTCTGCTCAGGATCTCGCTGGTTCAAGTGGCTAAGGTGAGCTGACTGTGACACAACTACCTAAAAATAGGGAGAGGCGGTGTGAGAGTCCAAGTGAAGAGCCTGTTGGACTGTCTGAAGCTGGCGATGGTGGTAACGTCTTGACGGATCAAATGCCTATCATTGCCGAGCTTTTTGAGTCTTTTCGGGATGATTTGCTGGAAGATCTTGCTGCTGATCTCTTCCACCGTTCTCAGGGTGAGAAGCGAAAAGCAGTTAGTTCGCCTCCTCGTCCTCTCAAAGTTCCTCGGGTAGTCACATTCATTGACTCCAGCGATGAAGATGTTGCGGATGAGATTGCCCCGAGTGTAGGTGCTGGAGTATCAGTAGATGTAGTCGCTTCAGGTCCAAGTAGGGCTTCCTTTACCCCCGAGGTTGGAGATATAGGCGCTGAACCTTCGGGGGTTCCCTCTTCATCCCTAGAGCCAAATAGAGCTTCTCCTGTCCCCGAGTCTGGAAATCTAGGAACTCAACCCTCGGGGGTTCCCTTATCTGTTTCTCCAAAAGATATGCTCCAGGAGATGTCCTCTGGGCGGGCTTATATCAGGGAAGACCACTGAAGAGGTTTTAGAGATGGTTCACTGCCCGAACGTCTCCAAAACGTTTTCAACGGCGCATCTTATGTAAGTTTAGCTAATTCTGACTCCTTTACTGTTTTGTCTTTGTTGGATTTCTAAGTATATTCTTTTACAGATGGTGGCCGAATTCGCTGAGCTTGTTCAGACGCAGCAATGTCAGGCTGATTGGATAAAGCGTCTGGAGGCTCTGCTGAAGGCGAGTGAGGAGGGTCGTGCTCGAGCTGAGCAGGCTTACCAGCAGGAGGTCGGTTCTGTGCAGATATTTGTCGACAATGCCTGGCAAAGCAGGTTGAAGCTGAAGACAAGGCATCTTTGGCAGAGGAGAAGGTTACATCACTTCAAAACCTTCTTTCTTCTACTGAAGAGTCTATGCTCAAGGCCGAGCAGGAGGTGGAGCAGGCGAAGTCGACGTATGTTCAAAAAATAGAAGATTTGGAGCGCCAAGTGCTGACAATTGAATCCCTTTCCCGAGAGGCCAGGTTGGAGCTGGAAGTCCAAGGGGTGGATCGTTTTAAAAGATCCTCTGCTTACGATGCTCTACTTCTTTGGGAATTTCAACGTGGGCTAGTTTCGGCCAACGAATTCTTCAAAGTAAAGAGTAGGGCAACCGAGAAGGACCGTGCTAACTGGGACCTGTCAATCAAACACCATGTGGACCGGTCCTTGGAATCTCTTCGGATTCAGATGAAGGAATGGAGAGCCTACTGTCATAGTCAAGGCAAGGAGCCCCATCCTATGCATTAAGAGATTCCGTCCGAGCATTCTCTCTCGACCTTTTACGCAAGTCGAGAGTCTGTCGAGGGTGTAATCCAGGATATCGGGCCAACCCCGGGTAATGATTACATCCAGTGGAGGGATGATATTGTTGATGATTTCACTTGGCCGTCTAATGAGAGCCTGCTTCGTGAATACGAGATGGTGCCAGACCCGAGTATTGGTAAAGGCTCGAAATCCTCGCAACCTTAATCTTGTAGATTTGTAGAAGATTCTGATTCTGATTCTTTATTTTTTACTTGTGTAAAGAATCATTTCTTTGAACTGTAACCACCCTTTTTAAGAGCAATAGAATTCGATTTTCTGAGTTGAATGGTTTCAGTCTTTATTTTTGTTGCCGGAGGTTGTATTAAACTGGCTGATGGTCGGATAACTTAACCGGGTATCTTATTAAACCGGTTATCCGAATAACTTCAATTGCCAAGTATCTTATTAAACTGGCTGGTGGTCGGGTAACTTAACCGAGTATCTTATTAAACCGGTTGTTACCCGAATAACTTCAATTGCCAAGTATCTTATTAAACTGGCTGGTGGTCGGGTAACTTAACCGAGTATCTTATTAAACCGGTTGTTACCCGAATAACTTCAATTGCCAAGTATCTTATTAAACTAGCTTCTTTATTATTAACCGAGTCATCTTAAAACAGGATAGTTTGCACTTATGTTTCATACCCGGTTGCTACCCGAACATTATATCAAGGCTCATCATGATTATGCGTTCGAGTCCTTACGCAATACCAAAGACGTCTCCCTAGTTTTTATGCGCAAGCGTTTGCCGAATCGTTGAGCTCTTTTTTTTTTAAAAGTTACTTCAACATAGCTACGCATTTCACCGGAATTTCTCCCGATAGCATCCCGAGCATTTTTCCAGTTTGGTGCATCGGGTTTGCTTTTTTACGAAGGCCATTTTGACCCTGCTCGGCTGGCATGCTCCTACGAGCTTCTCCGCCCTTTCGGGATTTGTTGGTCCCGAGAATTCTATTTGCATGTTCTTATTATCATGCCCTTCTTCCATTTGTTCTTATTGTCATATGCTTTTTGGAAATCTCGAGCTAGGTGCTTTCCTTTTGGAAATTCCTAGTTTTATTTATTATTGTGAAAAATCAACAAAGATTAATATCACAGTTTTAATATTTATTCTGACTAATAATGTCCTGACTAGAAAAAGAATAAAATATTTAATATAAATATATATTTTAAGGATAGAAAATCTTCAGATATTGGGCATTGCACGGTCGGGGTAACACCACTCCATTGGGTCGAGCAATCCAATAAGCTCCATGGCCAGCTATCCCCTCGATCTTGTATGGACCTTCCCATTTGTTAGCCAGGGGTCCCGCGACTCTATTCTTTGTGTTCAGTGACATCTTCCTGAGCACCAGGTCTCCTAACTGAAATTTCTTGATCCGAACACGAGAGTTGTAGTGGCGTGCCACTCTTTGTTGATAAGCTGTATTTCTTATTCTTGACTTTTCCCTTTTTTCTTCTAGCTCATCCAAAATTTGTAGCAGTGTATTAATGTTTTGTTCTTCATCGTATAGCCTGACCCAGGGGGACACATACGATGTTTCTATGGGGATGACAGCTTCTGTTCTGAATGCTAGGCTAAACCGAGTTTCTCCTGTTGAAGTTCTTGCTGTCGTCCGATATGCCCACAGTACTTCAGGAAGCTTTTCAACTTAGCTTCCTTTTTTGTTATCTAATTTTGCTTTGATAGTGTGCTTGATAATTTTATTTACTACTTCTACTTGCCCGTTTGTTTGTGGATGAGCTGGTGTTGCATAGTAGTTAGCAATATGATACTTCTCGCACAATTGTCTGAACCTTTGGTTATCAAACTGAGTGCCATTGTCGGTGATTATAGTGTCCAGAATTCCAAACCTGTAAAGTATGTTTTTCTTTACAAAATTTATGGTGTTGGCTTCCGTGATATGCACCAACGCTTCAGCTTCGGCCTATTTTATGAAATAATCGACAGCTACTATGGCGTGCTTCGCTCCACCCCCTATTCCAGCTGGCATTGGCCCGATCAGGTTTAGGCCCCACATGGCGAATGGCCACGGGGCAATGAGATTTCTGAGCTTTTCTGGGGTTGTCGGATATCGTTGGCAATTCTTTGACAGGTATTGCAACTTTCCGACCATTGCTGTGCATCTGAGAAAAGTGTAGGCCAATAATAGCCTTGCCTGAGTACCTTATGCGCCAGACTCCTACCCCCAGTGTGGTTCCCGCAAACTCCTCCGTGGATCTCTTGAAGTACTCAATGTGCATCTTCTTCCGATATATATCTCTGGAGAGCTCGAGAAAACCCCCTTCTGTATAATTCTCCTCCGATCATGGTGTACCTAGTCGATCGATAACTGATGCGCTTTGCTAATACCGGATCTTCCGGGAGTATGCCTTCTTCTAGGAACCTTCTCAGCTGGACCATCCAACCGTCTTGCGGTGTTCGGATTTTTGAAATTTCCAAATGCTTAAGTTCAGCCGTACTCGGTTTAAGGAGGTGTGCAACTGGAATGGTTTTTGGTCTGATTGAGGTTGTTGCTGATGCTAATTTAGATAAAGCGTCTGCTTTTTCATTTTCTTTTCGGGGGATCTGAGTGATCTTGTATTCTTTAAATTTTTGGAGGAGCTGTTTTACGATGTCACGTTAGGCGACCATTCCTTCATCTTTAGCCTGGTATTCATCCATAACCTGGTTGACAACTACCTGTGAATCGCTGAATATCTCCACTTCATCTGCCCCAAGAGCTATGCAGACTCTGAGTCCATCTAACAATGCCTCGTATTCGGCCTGATTATTGGTTGCTTTAAAATCAAATCTCATGGCACATTCAACATCATCTCCTTCTAGGGTGCGAACTACGATCCCTACCCCGCTGCCATGAGTGTTTGAAGAACCATCAACATATAATTTCCATGGGAAATTTTTATCCAACAGTCTTTTTGCTTCTAGGTTCGGTTCTGTGAACTCGGCTATGAAGTCTGCCACTGCTTGTCCTTTGGGGGAGGTTCTAGGGACATAGTGAATATCGAATTCACTCAATTCGATTGCCCATTTAGTAAGTCTTACCGATATCTCTGGTTTTTGTAAGATTTGTCTTAATGGGCAATTGGTGAGAACCTGGATCGTATGAGCCTGAAAGTATGGTCTCAGCTTTTTTGCTGCTGAAACCAATGCTAAGGCTATCTTCTCTGCCTGTGAGTATCTGGTCTCGGCAGGTAGGAGTGTCTTGCTTGTATAACACACTGGTTTCTGCAGTCCATCTTCTGTCCTGACTAGAACTGAACTTGCTGCGAGCTCGGTTATTCATAGATACAGTTGAAGTATCTCCCCTTTTTGTGGTTTTGAGAGGATGAGAGCTTGCCCCAAGTATTCTTTTATTTTTAAGAATGCTTGCTCGCACTCTTTATTCCACTCCAGGCCTTTCCCTTTTTTGATTACTTTGAAAAAAGGCGAGCACCTATCTGTAGCCTTTGAGATGAATCTTCCCAAGGAGGCTAAACACCCTGTTAAGCGATGTACCTCTTTCAATGTTTTAGGTGAAGTCATTTGTTGCAAAGCCTGGATCTTCTCTGGATTAACTTCGATTCCTCTTTGATGGACTTGAAAACCTAAGAATCTTCCCGAGTGGACTCCGAATAAACATTTGCTTGGGTTTAATTTCATCTGATATCTTCTAAATACATCAAATGTCTCTCGGAGGTTGCGGGCATGGTCATCTGCTGAGACGCTTTTAGTCAACATGTCATCAATGTACACTTCCATGTTCCTTCCTATTTGCCGAGTGAAGATCTTGTTGACCAACCTTTGGTACGTGGCTCCTGCATTTTTTAAACCGAAAGGCATTACTATGTAGCAATATAAACCCTGATCCGTTGTGAAAGCTGTTTTTTCTTCATCAGCTTTGTTCATCCGGATATGATTGTATCCCGAGTAAGCATCCATGAAGCTGAACAGTTCTTGACCTGATGTGGCATCCACCAGCTGATCTATTCTTGGGAGTGGGAAGCTGTCATTTGGGCATGCCTTGTTTAGATCCGTGAAATCTTCGCACATCCTCCATTGTCCATTTTTCTTCTGGACGAGAACTACGTTGGCGACCCACTGGGGGTAGCTGACTTCTCTGATTGATCCCGTCGCTAGTAGCTTTTCCACCTCTTGTTTGATTGCTTGACTTCTTTCAGGATTGAACGATCTTCTCTTTTGTACTACCGGTTTGGCATTCGGGCTAACTGCTAGGTGGTGGGATATTATTCGGGCATCTATTCCGGTCATATCTTTGTGACTCCAGGCGAATACATCTTTGTATTCTCTGAGCAAATTGGTCAATTCTCGCTTGATTTTTTCTTCTAAGTTGGCCCCGATCTTGACTTTCCTGTCCAGTTTGTCTTCATCGAGTAGTATTTCGACCACTTCTATCTTGTATTCATTCGAGCCCTCCCTTGGATCAAGTTCGAATGACAAGGATTCTTCACACTCATTTGGCTGCATTATGGTTCACACTTGTTCGGCATCATGCTTGTCTCTGTATACCGACAGGTTTGCTCTTCGGGCCATCTCTTGGGATCCCTTGACTATCCCAACCTCTTGTTCTGTTGGGAACTTGATCATTAATGCGTAAGTGGCCGTCACGGCTCTTGTTTTATTCAGGAATGGCCGACCCAACAACGCATTATACGGCCAATTATCCAAATCAACTACCACGAAGTCGAGCAGGACAGTCCTCTGGCATGGTGCCGTTCCGATCTTTATAGGTAATTTGACCGTCCCGAGTGACCTGACCTCTATTCCCCCAAATCCTCTTAATGGATTATGAAAAGGCTGTAAATCTTTTCGGTCCGATCTTAGCTGGTCGTATACGGCCACGCTTAAGATGTCTATTGAACTTCCATTATCTATTAAAATTCTTCGGACTTCCTTATGGCCAATCCGGGTACTTATAACCAAAGCGTCATTAGGTCAAACATAGACGCCGTGGGAATCTGCCTCTGTGAAGACTATCGGGTCCCATCCTTCCTTTACCCTCTTCGGGTCTGGTTCAACCGAATTCACGTCGAAGTTATTTCTCTGTGGACCGTTCGACGTTGAGCCCATTACCCCCCATCCTTATTTCTCTCCTTGCTGCTCCCTTTCTGTTTTTCTTTTTGATTATGTCCCTTGGATTCGGTATTCCTCTGTTCGGGCTTTCCTCCATGCATATAGCTTCCTCCTGTAGCTAACTCGTCTTCCTCGGCCAGAGCGTATCCTCCCGCCATATCTATCATGTCGGCATACCTTGTCAGCCGTGCTCTTCTCAAATCAAAGGATAATCGTCCATTCTGCAAGTTATTGTTGAAGGCAGCAATAATGGCTTCATCATTAGCACCGCCAATCTCTGATACTGCTTGGCCAAACCGGCCCAAGTATTTTTTTAATGACTCGTCCTTCCCCTGTTTTATTTCTGAGAAGTAGGCCACCGACATCTGTCTGTGAACGTTGCTCAGGAATTGCCTTGAGAAGCTCCTGCTCAACTTGCTGAAATTTCCGATGCTTACCGGGGGTAGTCTTCCGAACCATCCTGAGCCTGTGTCCCCTAGTGTTTGTGGAAAGTTGAGACACAATAGGGGGTCACTGCGGGCATATTGAGCCATGGCACTTTTATAGCGTCTAACGTGCTCTTTTGGATCTGTATCTTTTTTGAATTGTTCCACATGCGGCATCCTGAATCTTTCTGGGAAAGGGGTCCGTAAAATTTCCCTGGTAAATTGACTATCGGAGTCATCATCGAATAGATCGTTGCAACCGTAACGTCTGACAAATGCCTCAATCTGTCGCCTATTATTCTCTACTTCTCGAGTTAGGCTCTGGATTGTAATATCTCTATCCCCTACCGGGCTTCCTTGACGGTTGAACCATTGGGTGACTGTCATTCTTTCCTCAAATTCTTCACTCTGAAGTCGGAACCCTCGTGTGACTCCATGATGACGTTTACGATGGTGTTTATCACTGTCTTCTGATGATGATCGTCCTCTGCGCCGATCGTATTTACGATGTCTGGCACGTACTGTTTGATTGCGATCCAGCTTTTGGTGATTTTCCTCTAGTGTTTTCTGTCCAACTGGATTGATTGGGGAAGAGTTCCTTCTGGTTTCTGGCTTAGTTATTCCTGGTCCTACCACCATTGAACGGAGCCTCACGGGTGGAGGATTGGGAGTATGAGCTCTTGCGGCTAGTAGGTCAATCCCTTCCTTTGCTGTGTCCGTCACCAATTGCTGCAGGGCCTCTTGGAAACGCAGCGTAAGATCTCTGCTGGTTGGAGGAACTTGCTGGATCCCTGCCAAGTGCGCAGGTTGGTTTTCTGTCTTTGCTGCAGGATTTTGTGACGTATTGCCAATATGGAAATCGCCTGGTGATCTTTTTCCATTCCCTGAACTACTTCTGCTTCCAGCCATTGCTTTTTAACAAGTTCGAAGGTTCAAGTCTCTCTTTCTAGCGCCAATTGTTGACGTCGATTTCTGGATTATGCCAGAAAAGCCAACAAGGACTGGATTTTGGCTATTGATTCAAAGAGAAAGAGATGTAGAGAGAGTAACAAAGACAAGTTTTATGTGGTAAAACTCCGATGGTCGGAGAAACATCCACGGGTGGTTGAAAGATCAACCAAGCCAAAATCCACTAAGAGAATAAGATGTTTTTACAAGCTCTTGATCTCCCTTTTTCTCTCTGAATTATTTGTGATTACTGTATGCTATATTGCCTATATCTTTTCAAACCAAATTATGGGTCTATTTATATGCTTATAGAACCCTAATCTACTTTGTACAAGTGATACAATATATTTGTATTTAATTGTGATTTTGTTACTTGCTTGAGGTTGATTTGTCTTCTTTCCTGTTTCGGAGTCTCTTATGGAAATTGAGTGGGATTCTAGTAGTGTAGTTCAATTTGACTTGTTTCCTTATAAGAATGTAGTCTTCGAAAAGAAATCAAGTTGTTTCCTGATTGGGGGACTCTTCTAACTTAAAGGTCCATTATTTGGGATTTCTTCATGACGGATATCTTTGCGTATTTAATGACTTAACCCATATGATAAGTTCTTATTCGAGTTGTATTTACTCCCAAGTAAGAATAATACCTGATGGTCCCGAGTAGTGTCGTTTGAGCCCGAGTGGAAGCGTTGTTTTAACCAGTCCCGAGTGTTGTTAACTGATCCCGAGTAGGTCTTTATTCAGTATATGCTTACTCGGGCTTGCTCCTCTTTAATGACGCCTTGTAGGATATTTCCCGGATGCCCATCTAAGCATCCACCTGGCTATTTTTTCCTTCCTGTCAATGACGTGTATGCTTGGTAAAATTTACATACAACAACTATTAATCATGAAAATAAAGTCAATCAAAGCACTAATAGTCCTAGATAAGATGCTAGCACAATACAACTCACAATCATGTGAAAACATAGGTTTGATTGAAACCTAACTCACAATCAAGTTTCTAATTAAGCACAACTAGCATTTAATTGAAGATATAACACTCATCAACATATGTTCAAGTCAAATACACACAAGTAGGAAGAAGACCCAAGGTATTTGAACATTAGAATCAAGGAAATCAAAAGTTAAACAAATACCTTGACAATTTCGAGTACAGTCACGAAAATGGTGTGATCCACCAAAAAACTTGAACAAATGACTTCAAGGTTGCTTAATGATGATAGAGGACTTCAATACAAAACTTTTGCAACTTGAATCACTCAAATCAGATAAGAAATGAGAGAGATATGGTGATTCAAAGTTGAGAGAAAAAACTAGGAAATTTTCTGCACTACATTTTCTTCTTCCTTAGATTCAAATGAGAGAGAGAAGAGATATATAAAGAAGAGGGAACAAAAGAGCATGAAAGGACCAAAATAACCCCTTTGAGAATGCTTCCCCGAGATGGTGCATGGGCATCTCGGGGCAGCAAGGAGTTGTGGCCGAGATGGCCACTCGCCATCTCGGGCTTGCACCATTTGATGGCCTTTAGCCATGGTGCACCTCCCTTGCACTCCTCTGGCAATCTTTGACTGTTCTTTGGTCTCCAAACTCGGAATTTGAATACTTTTGTGGATTACAAACTGTAACACTCTCACGGACATGGATATATAAGATACTCAACCCATAAAATAATAATTCGACTCGATATACAAAGACGAAGACAATGTACGCAACATGACTGTAAAGTATCATAACTTTTGACTCGGAACTTGAAATTAATAGTATGAGTAACCGAAATGTCCGGAACTCAATCATGAATAATCTAAGACTAAAATCAAGTTCAAGATCTATGTTATACAAACATATAAATGAACAAACACATTTCACACAAGAATGCAAACTACATAGAGATAGTCTCCAAACATGTTACTTTCATACCAATGCATGAGCATTCAACTTCAAGTGTGTGAATGTGTTATACCAAATGATGTGCTATGATGCAGGGACACAAATTTATGAATTTTGTGTGTGTGCGCCTTAGCCTTGAAAGAGAAAAGAAAGGTCTTAATATACCTTTGTAGAATCATGAAGCACTTTTCCCTTTGAAGACTTGAACTTGCTTGAATAGTTGTCATTTCTTCTTTGAAGCTTGAATCATCATGAATCCTAGACAACTAAACAATACAAAGGAAATGTTGTTTTGATATAGAATAATGCCAACATAACTCACAAACCTAACAAACATATAAGATCTAGATGCTATGAATACATTCGTAACGCAAATATGAGAATGATTTGTATGATATGTCTTTGATGAATGGTCCTAGGCAATCATCCATGTATAGATCTAGATTTAGACCTAGGAAGACCTTGGAAAAGCATGTTGAAAAAAATGTTGTTGATGGCTTGCTTGTGAAAACACATGTTGTGCCTCATACTACTATGCATAAAAAGGTTGATAATGCTTTGTTTGACTTGTTTGAAAATGTGACTAATAAAGTCAATTTGCATGATAGTAAGCCAAAGAATAAGTCAAAGCATGTTGTTAGTAGTAATGAGAAGCATGGTGTTAAGAAAATTTGGATTAGAAAAGGCTCAACTACTATTTCTTCCAAAACCAAAGACAAAGACAAGAAGAGCTATGGAATTTCTCAACCAACTTCTCAACCAAAGCATGCACACTCAAAAGGTAATTATTCTAAATTTATTTCGGTTTGTCATTATTGCAATGTAATTGGTCACATTAGACCTAGATGTTATGAATATATTAGACAATGCAAACTAGGAAATAATATGCATGCTAGTGAGCTGGACAAATCTTCTTTGAAAGATTCTAAATATGTTAATAGTGATAAAACATTGAATGTTGTGCATAATAATGGTAAACATGTGAAGAAGAATGTCAAGAAGATTTGTATGGATGAGAATGTAAAAAAGCATGATGGTCATATATCTTGTATTGATGAAATATTTGTGCGTGGCAATAACAATGAGTTTAAAATGAGTGATATTTTCATGAAGAAGATAGTTGATGATCTATCTTCTAGATTTCATATTGCCATGAGTAATGATCATGATGTTATTTGTGTTGGTTCACCTAAGACCAATATGGTCAAAGGTGAGTGCTCTCATACTTGATTGAGTAGCACATATGAGAATATTTTTTTTTGTTCTTGTTTGATAAGAGTTCTAAGTTTGATAGTTGACTAAGTCATTTGTAATATGCTCGATTTACTATTCAAACTTGGTGTCTCTAGTCACTACATGGACTTAATATTCTCATACTTTACTATGATGGTCAAAATTTGTTGGTTGACTTTAGAGAAGTCCAATTTTGAAATCTATTTGGTGTAATTTGTTAAGACTTTTGGAGAAAGTCATTTTATATGTTTGTTTGAGTTGAGATATTTAGCCTTTATTCTCTTGGGAAGACACACCAACAACTTGTTGTCATGAGGACAAACAAGCCAAGAGAGCTCATAAAAAGGGCGAAGACTTTACGTTGATGAAAAAGCTTGCTAAGGTATATCTCTACTCTAAAGCTTGCTTTCTTGATTCATCTTTTCAACTATATGTGTGCATTAGATCATGTAGCATGTCATATTAGAGAACTAGTACAACTTTCATATGGTTCTTGGTGACATTTGCTCTCTAAAGATCATTTAGTGATTTGTTAACAATGATCTTATATATAATGTGTGAAATGCTTGTTTGATTGATGAATGACATACTTTTGAAAAATATGAGCTTCATATTCAATGAAAACTACTCTATTGAGAAGTAAAGATCTTAAGTAAGTCTCTTTGTATTGCCTTTAGATCATGTGCTTTTAAGCCTTAAAAAAATTGGTTTTCAAAAGTGCACACTTTGCTTCTCTCATATGTTTAGTTTGAGTAAGTTGAGTTTGAAGATATGTGAGTTATAGATGCACCTTGAGGTCTTTTGACTAGTACATTTCAGATGATCTATGGTTAGTATCCATTTTGCTTCGTCAACTACATAGAACTCAATGAGCACCTTCATGAAAAGGGGTACACACTTTGGTTGTGAAGCCACCTAATGTAGGAAAGGGCTACACCATTGTGATGAGTGAAAGCCGTCATGAAGTGAATATTTTTATGTTTAAAAAAAAATCAAAGAAGTGTTGCAAAGAATCAATAAAAAAAATCTTTAATTCAAAGCCTAAAAAGAAATGGAGGAAGGCTTAAAGTAGTATAGTTGAAAATTGTGATTGCTCGGGTTGAAAAACAGAAATGGGATTATGAGCCACATGCACACACACGCTCATATGTTGAAATCTATTCTCTTAAAAGCAAAAATTTTCGGATGATAATCGGTTTGACCTTTTATGGAAAAGCTTAGGATGAATAGATGTTGATATGGTTTGCATGTTAATGATCCAATTACTCCTTTATATATGTTTGAAGCAAATCCACACACACATTTATTTTGCTTACAAATGAATTTGATTTGCTAGCAATTTTAGAAAAATTATGAGAGAGATTGAAAATCTTGGTGTAATTTTTTTAAAATCGCTTGATTGTGTGATTGTGTGGATATCATTGTGAACAATATCCTATCTTAATCTTAGATAGAGCACTTATCAAGGGGGAGCATAGTATGATAGACTTTGTCCTCTTTTATGATAAGTGTTGTATATAAATTTTACCGTGCATACACGTCATTGACAGGAAGGAAAAATAGCCAGGTGTATGCTTAGAAGGGCATCCTGGATATATCCTACAAGGAATCATTAAAGAGGAGCAAGCCCGAGTAAGCATATACCGAATAAACACCTATTCGGGATCAGTTAACAACACTCGGGACTAGTTAAAACAACGCATTCACTCGGGCTCAAACGGCACTACTCGGGAGTAAATACAACCCGAATAAGAACTTATCGTACTGGTTAAGTCATTAAATACGTGAAGATATTCGTCATGAAGGAATCCCAAATAATGGACCTTTAAATTAGAAGAGTCCCCCAATCAGGAAACAACTTGATTCCTTTTCGAAGACTACATTCTTATAAGGAAACAAGTCAAATTGAATTACGCTACTAGAGTCCCACTCGATTTTCATAAGAGACTCCTAAACAGGAAAGAAGACAAATCAACCTCAAGCAAGTAACCAAATCACAAATAAATACAAATATCTTGTATTACTTGTACAAAGCAGATTAGGGTTCTATAAGCATATAAATAGACCCACAATCTGGTTAAAAAGGATATAGGCAAGATAGCATACAGTAATAAAAAATAATCCAGAGAGAAAAAGGGAGATTGAGAGCTTGTAATAACATCTTATTCTCTTAGTGGATTTTGGCTTGGTTGATCTTTCAACCACCCGTGGATGTTTCTCCGACCATCGGAGTTTTACCACGTAAACCTTGTCTTTGTTACTCTCTCTGCATCTCTTTCTCTTTGAATCAATAGCCAAGATCCAGTCCTTGTTGGCTTTTCTGGCATAATCCAGAAATATACGTCAATAATTGGCGCTCGAAGGAGGGGTTGAACCTCCGAAATTGTTAGAAAGCAATGGCTGGAAGCAGAAGTAGTTCAGGGAATGGCCAAAGATCACCAGGCGATTTCCATAATGGCAATTTGTCACAAAATCCTGCAGCAAACACAGAAAACCAACCTGCGCACCTGGCAGAGATCCAGCAAGTTCCTCCAACCAGTAGAGATCTTACGTTGTGTTTCCAAGAAGTCCTGCAGCAATTGGTGACGGACGCAGCAAAGGAAGGGATTGACCTACTGGCCGCAGGAGCGCATACTCCAAATCCTCCACCCGCGAGGCTCCGTTCAATGGTGTTAGGACCATGAATAACTATGCCAGAAACCAGAAGGAACTCTTCCCCAATCAATCCGACTGGACAGAAAACACTAGAGGAGGAGAATCACCAAAAGCTAGATTGCAATCAAACAGTATGTGCCAGACATCGTAAATACGATCGGCGCAGAGGACGATCATCATCAGAAGACAGTGATCAACACCATCGTAAACGTCATCATGGAGTCATACGAGGGGTCCGGCATCAGAGTGAAGAATCTGAGTAAAAAATGACAGTCACCCAACGGTTCAACCGTCAAGGAAGCCCAGTAGGGGACAGAGATATTACAATCCAGAGCCTAACCCGAGAAGTAGAACATAATAGGCGACAGATAGAGGCACTTGTCAGACGTTACGGTTAGAATGATCTATCTGACGATGACTCCGACAGTCCATTTACCAGGGAAATTTTGCGGACCCCTTTCCCAGAAAGATTCAGGATGCCGCATGTGGAACAATTCAAAAAAGATACAGATCCAAAGGAGCACGTTAGACGCTATAAAAGTGCCATGGCTCAATATGCCCGCAGTGACCCCTGTTGTGTCTCAACTTTCCATAAACACTCGGGGACACAGGCTCAAGATGGTTCGGAAGACTACCTCTGGTAAGCATCGGAAAGTTCAGCGAGTTGAGCAGGAGCTTCTCAAGGTAATTCTTGAGCAACGTTCACAGAAAGAAGTCAGTGGCCTACCTCTCAAAAATAAAACAGGGGAAGGACGAGTCATTAAAAAAATACTTGGGCCGGTTTGGCCAAGCAGTTTCAGAGATTGGCAGCGCTAATAATGAAGCCATTATTGCTACCTTCACTAATAACTTGCAGAATGGACGATTATCCTTCAATTTAAGAAGAGCATGGCTGACAAGGTATGCCTATATGATGGATATGGCGGGAGGATACGCTATGGCTGAGGAAGAAGAATTAGCTACAGGAGGAGGCTATATGCATGGAGGAAAGCCCGAACAGAGAAATACCGAATCTAAGGGGCAGAATTAAAAAGAAAAACAGAAAGGGAACAGCAAGGAGAAAAATAAGGATGGGGGTAACGGGCGCAACGCCAAACGGTTCACAGAGAAATACCGCGGCAGATATACCAATTACACCCCTCTTTGGAAGAAACAAGAAGAAATTATAGCCATCCTGGAAGAAAATAATATGGTACAAGAACCGAGGCGACAGTCACAGTTCGCACTGAGAGATACAACCAAGTATTGCAGGTTTCATAAAAAGACCGGGCATGGAACTTCAAAGTGTTTTCAGCTTAGAGATTACATAGAAACCCTTATTCAAGAAGGGCACCTGCGGGATGTAGTCTTAAAAAAAGATGAGAGATTGGAAGTCAAGAAAGCCAAGGCTGATCACAACCCTGGTAAAAACCGAAGAGCCAGCCCTGAAGCCAATCAAGTAATACATGCAATCTTCGGAGGACCTTCTACTAGGAGGAGCAACCGAGAACGGACTTAGGAAGTCCGAGAAGCAGTAGAAGCCAGGAATAACTTCGACGTGAATTCGGTTGAACCAGACAAGAAGAGGGTTAAGGAAGGATGGGACCCGATAGTCTTCACAGAGGCAGATTTCCACGACGTCGATGTTCGACCTAATGACGCTTTGGTTATAAGCGCCCGGATTGGCCATAAGGAAGTCCGGAGAATTTTGATAGATAATGGAAGTTCAACAGACATCTTAAGCGTGGCCGTATACGACCAGCTAAGATTGGACCGAAAAGATTTACAGTCTTTCCATACTCCATCAAGAGGATTAGGGGGAATAGAAGTCAGGTCTCTCGGGACGACCAAATTACCTATGAAGATCGGAACGGCACCATGCCAAAGGACTGTCCTGCTCGACTTTGTGGTAGTTGATTTAGATAATTGGCCGTATAATGCGTTATTGGGATAGCCATTCCTGAATAAAAAAAGAGCCGTGACGGCCACTTAAGCATTAATGATCAAGTTCCTAATAGAACAAGGGGTTGGGATAGTCAAGGGATCCTAAGAGATGGCCCGAAGAGCAAACCTGTCAGTATACAGAGACAAGCATGATGCCGAACAAGTGTGCACCCTAATGCAGCCAAATGAAAGTGAAGAATCCTTGTCATTCGAACTAGATCCAAGGGAGGGCTCGAATGAATACAAGACAGAAGTGGTCGAAATACTACTCGAAGAAGATAATCCGGATAGAAAAGTCAAGATCGGGGCCAACTTGGAAGAAAAAATCAAGCAAGACTTGACCGATTTGCTCAGAGAATACAAAGATGTATTCGCCTGGAGTCATGAAGATATGATCGGAATAGATGCCCGAATAATATCCCACCACCTAGCAGTTAGCCCGAATGCCAAACCGATAGTACAAAAGAGAAGATCGTTCAATCCTGAAAGAAGTCAAGCAATTAAACAAGAGGTGGAAAAGCTACTAGCAACGGGATCAATCAGAGAAGTCAGCTATCCCCAGTGGGTCGCCAATGTAGTTCTCGTCCAGAAGAAAAATGGACAATGGAGGATGTGCGTAGATTTCACGGATCTAAACAAGGCATGTCCAAAGGACAGCTTCCCACTCCCAAGAATAGATCAGCTGGTGGATGCCACAGCAGGTCATGAATTACTCAGCTTCATGGATGATTACTCGAGATACAATCAGATCCGGATGAACAAAGATGATGAAGAAAAAACAGCTTTCACAACGGATCAGGGTTTATATTGCTACACAGTAATGCCCTTCGGTTTAAAAAATGCAGGGGCCACGTACCAAAGGTTGGTCAACAAGATCTTCACTCGGCAAATAGGAAGGAACATGGAAGTGTACATTGATGACATGTTGACTAAAAGCGTCTCAGCAGATGACCATGCCCGCGACCTCAGAGAGACATTTGATGTATTAAGAAGATATCAGATGAAATTAAACCCAAGCTAATGTTTATTCGGAGTCCACTCAGAAAGATTCTTGGGTTTTCAAGTCCATCAAAGAGGAATCAAAGTTAATCCAGAGAAGATCCAGGCTTTGCAACAAATGACTTCACCTAAAACATTGAAAGAGGTACAACGCTTAACAGGGTGTTTAGCATCCTTGGGAAGATTCATCTCAAAGGCTACAGACAGGTGTGCGCCTTTCTTCAAAGTAATCAAAAAAGGGAAAGGCCTAGAGTGGAATAAAGAGTGCAAGCAGACATTCTTAAAAATAAAAGAATACTTGGGACAAGCTCCCATCCTCTCAAAACCACAAAAAGGGGAGATACTTCAACTGTATCTATGAATAACCGAGCTCGCAGCAAGTTCAGTTCTAGTCAGGATAGAAGATGGACTGCAGAAACCAGTGTGTTATACAAGCAAGACACTCCTACCTGCCGAGACCAGATACTCACAGGCAGAGAAGATAACCTTAGCATTGGTTTCAGCAGCAAAAAAGCTGAGACCATACTTTCAGGCTCATACGATCCAGGTTCTCACCAATTGCCCATTAAGACAAATCTTACAAAAACCAGAGATATCGGTAAGACTTACTAAATGGGCAATCGAATTGAGTGAATTCGATATTCACTATGTCCCTAGAACCTCCCCCAAAGGACAAGCAGTGGCAGACTTCATAGCCGAGTTCACAGAACCGAACCTAGAAGCAAAAAGACTGTTGGATAAAAATTTCCCATGGAAATTATATGTTGATGGTTCTTCAAACACTCATGGCAGCGGGGTAGGGATCGTAGTTCGCACCCTAGAAGGAGATGATGTTGAATGTGCCATGAGATTTGATTTCAAAGCAACCAATAATCAGGCCGAATACGAGGCATTGTTAGCTGGACTCAGAGTCTGCATAGCACTTGGGGCAGACGAAGTGGAGATATTCAGCGATTCACAGGTAGTTGTCAACCAGGTTATGGATGAAAACCAGGCTAAAGATGAAGAAATGGTCACTTATCGTGACATCGCAAAACAGCTCCTCCAAAAATTTAAAGAATACAAGATCTCTCATATCCCTAGAGAAGAAAATGAAAAGGCAGACGCTTTATCTAAATTATCATCAACAACAACCTCAATCAGACCAAAAAACCATTCCAATTGCACACTTCCTTAAACTGAGTACGACTGAACTTAAGCATTTGGAAATTTCAGAAATCCGAACACCGCAAGACGGTGGATGGTCCAACAGAGAAGGTTCCTGGAAGAAGGCATACTCCCAGAAGATCCGGTATTAGCAAAGCGCATCAGGTATCGATCGACTAGGTACACCATGATCGGAGGAGAATTATACAGAAGGGGGTTTTCTCGAGCTCTCCAAAGATGTATACAGGAAGAAGATGCACATCGAGTACTTCAAGAGATCCACGGAGGAGTTTGCGGGAACCACACTGGGGGTAGGAGTCTGGCGCATAAGGTACTCAAGCAAGGCTATTATTGGCCTACACTTTTCTCAGATGCACAGCAGTGGTCGGAAAGTTTCAATACCTGTCAAAGAATTGCCAACGATATCCGACAACCCCCAGAAAATCTCAGAAATCTCACTGCCCCATGGCCATTCGCCATGTGGGGCCTAGACCTGATCGGGTCTAGACCTGATCAGGAAAATGCCAGCTGGGACAGGGGTGGAGCGAAGCACGCTATAGTAGATGTCGATTATTTCACAAAATGGGCCGAAGCTGAATCGTTGGTGCATATCACGGAAGCCAACACCACAAATTTTGTAAAGAAAAACATACTTTACAGGTTTGGAATTCCGGACACTATAATCACCGACAATGGCACTCAGTTCGATAACCAATGGTTCAGACAATTGTCCGAGAAGTATCATATTGCTAACTACTATGCAACACCAGCTTATCCACAAACAAACGGGCAAGTAGAAGCAGTAAATAAAATTATCAAGCACACAATCAAAGCGAAATTAGATGACAAAAAAGGAAGCTGGGTTGAAAAGCTTCCTGAAGTATTGTGGGCATATCGCACGACATCAAGAACTTCAACAGGAGAAACTTCGTTCAGCCTAGCATTCAGAACAGAAGCTGTCATCCCCATAGAAAAATCATATGCGTCCCCCCGGGTCAGGCTATACGATGAAGAACAAAACATTGATACACTGCTACAAAGTTTGGATGAGCTAGAAGAAAAAAGGGAAAAGTCCCGAATAAGGAATACAACTTATCAACAAAGAGTGGCACGCCACTACAACTCTCATGTTCGGATCAGGAGATTTCAGTTAGGAGACCAGGTGCTCAAGAAAGTGTCACTGAACACAAAGAATAGAGTCGCAGGGTCCCTGGCTGACAAATGGGAAGGTCCATACAAGATCGAGGGGATAGCTGGCCATGGAGCTTATTGGATTGCTCGACCCAATGGAGGGGTGTTACCCCGACCGTGCAATGCCCAATATCTGAAGATTTTCTATCCCTAAAATATATATTTATATTAAATATTTTATTCTTTTTCTAGTCAGGACAGTATTAGTCAGAATAAATATTAAAACTGTAATATTAATATTTGTTGATTTTTCGCAGTAATAAATAAAATTAGGAATTTCCAGAAGGAAATCATCCAGCTCGAGATTTCCAAAAAGCATGACAATAAGAAATGGAAGAAGAGCATGATAATAAGAACATGCAAATAGAATTCTCGGGACCATCAAATCCGGAAAGGGCAGAGAAGCTCGTAGGAGCATGCCAGCCAAGCAGGGTCAAAATGACCTTAGCAAAAAGGCAAACCCGATGCACCAGACTGGAAAAATACTCGGGACGCTATCGGGAGAAATTCCGGTGAAATGCGTAGCTGTGTTGAAGCAATTTTTTTAAAAAAGAGCTCAACGATTCGGAAAACCCTTGCGCATAAAAACTAGGGAGACGTCCTTGGTATTGTGTAAGGACTCGAACGCATAATCATGGCGAGCCTTGATATAACGTTTGGGTAGCAACCGGGTATGAAACATAAGTGCAAAACTTTCCTGTTTCAAGATGACTCGGTTAATAATAAAGAAGCCAGTTTAATAAGATACTTGGCAATTGAAGTTTTTCGGGTAACAACCGGTTTAATAAGATACTCGGTTAAGTTACCCGACCACCAGCCAGTTTAATAAGATACTTGGCAATTGAATTTTTTCGGGTAACAACCGGTTTAATGAGATACTCGGTTAAGTTACCCGACCACCAGCCAGTTTAGTAAGATACTTGGCAATTGAAGTATTTCGGGTAACAACCGGTTTAATGAGATACTCGGTTAAGTTACCCGACCACCAGCCAGTTTAATAAGATACTTGGTAATTGAAGTTTTTCAGGTAACAACCGGTTTAATAAGATACTCGGTTAAGTTACCCGACCACCAGCCAGTTTAATAAGATACTTGACAATTGAAGTTTTTCGGGTAACAACCGGTTTAATGAGATACTCGGTTAAGTTACCCGACCAACAGACAGTTTAATAAGATACTTGACAATTGAAGTTATTCGGGTAATGACCGGTTTAATAAGATACTCGGTTAAAAAACCAGACCACCAGCCGGTTTTATAAGATACTTGGCAATTGAAGCAATTCGGGTAACAACCGGTTTAATAAGATACTCGGTTAAATTACCCGACCAACAGCCAGTTTAATAAGATACTTGGCAATCGAAGTTATTCGGATAACCGGTTTAATAAGATACTCGGTTAAGTTATCCGATCACCAGCCAGTTTAATACAACCTCCGGCAACAAAAAGAAAGACTAAAACCATTCAACTCAAAAAATCGTATTCTATTGCTCTTAAAAAGGATGGTTACAGTTCAAAGAAATGATTCTTTACACTAGTAAAAAATAAAGAATCTATCAGAATCTATCAGAATCTCCTACAAATCTACAAAATCAAGGTTGCGAGGATTTCGAGCCTTTGCCAATACTCGGGTCTGGCACCATCTCGTATTCACGAAGCAGGCTCTCATCAGACGGCCAAGTGAAATCATCAACAATATCATCCCTCCACTGGCTGTAATCAATACCCGGGGTTGGCCCAACATCCGGGATTACACCCTCGATAGACTCTCGACTCGCGTAAAAGGTTGAGAGAGAGTGCTCGGACGGAATCTCTAAATGCTTAGGATGGGGCTCCTTACCTTGACTACGGCAGTAGGCTCTCCATTCTTTCATCTGAATCCGAAGAGATTCCAAGGATCGGTCCACATGGTGTTTGATTGACAGCTCCCAGTTAGCACGGGCCTTCTCAATTGCCTTATTCTTCACTTTGAAGAATTCGTTGGCCGAAACTAGCCCACGTTAAAATTCCCGAAGAAGCAGGGCATCGTAAGCAGGGGATCTTTTAAAACGATCCACCCCTTGGACTTCCAGCTCTAACCTGGCCTCTCGGGAAAGGGATTCAATTGTCAGCACTTGGCGCTCCAAATCTTCGATTTTTTGGACATACGCAGACTTCACCTGATCCGCCTCCTGCTCGGCCTTGAGCATAGACTCTTCAGTAGAAGAAAGAAGTTTTTGAAGCGATGCAACCTTCTCCTCTGCCAAAGATGCCTTGTCTTCAGATTCAACCTGTTTAGCCAGGCAATTGTCGATAAATATCTACACGGAACCGACCTCCTGCAGGTAAGCTTGCTCAGCTCGAGCACGACCCTCCTCACTCGCCTTCAGCTGAGCCTCCAGACGCTTTATCCGATCAGCCTGACATTGCTGCGTCTGAACAAGCTCAGCAAATTCGGCCACCATCTGTAAAAGGATATACTTAGAAACCCAACAAAGGCAAAACAGTAAAGGACTCAGAGTTAGCTAAACTTACATAAGATGCGCCGTTGAAAATGTTTTGGAGACATTCGGGCAGTGAACCATCTCTTAAGCCGCTCCAGTGGTCTTCCCCGGTATAAGCCCGACCAGAGAACATTTCCTAGAGCATATCCTTTGGAGAAAGGGATAAGGGAACCCCCGAGGGTTGAGTTCCCAGATTTCCAGACTCGGGAACAGGAGAAGCTCTATTTGGCTCTAGGGATGGAGAAGAAACCTCTGAAGGTTTGGCCCCCATATCTCCAACCTCGAGGGAAGAAGAGGCCCTACTTGGACCTGAAGGGGCTGCATCTGCCGATACTCCAGTACCCACACTCGGGGAAATCTCATCCGCAACATCTTCGTCGCTGGAGTCAATAAATGTGACTACCCGAGGAACTTTCAGAGGACGAGAAGGCGAACTAACTACCTTTCGCTTCTCACCTCGAGAACGGAGGAAGAGATCAGCAGCAAGATCTTCCAGCAAATCATCCCGAAAAGACTCAAAAAGCTCGGCAATGACAGGAATTTGATCTGTCAAGACGTTACCATCATCGCCAGCCTCAGACAGTCTAACAGGCTCTACACTTGGATTCTCACACTGTCGCTCCCCATTTTCAGGCAGTTGTGTCACAGTTGGCTCACCTTGGCTACTTGAACCAGCGAGATCTTAAGCAGAAAGCTGAGCACCCTGATCAACGCACTCGGGAATTTACTCAGCAGTATCAATTTCCTCATCAGGATCGGGTGGAGCAATACCCTCATCACCCTGACAGGAAGCCTCCTTCCTACTCGCTTGAAGAATTGCCTTCACCTGACGATCCTGAAGATCGCAGACAACGTCCGTATCGAACACTAAAAAAAAGGGGAAAAAAGAGTTAGAAAAGGAAATGGAAAAATGGAGAAACACAGCAGAAAGGGCGCTGGGTTACTCACAGCGCCTGCAATGGCCCGAAACCTGTTTAAAGAAGCCAGGCTTGATCAAGTCTTCCTCTTTGAAAAGATAACTCTTGCTTCTTTTTTCCAGAGTGCGGATAGCAGCCCGAGCCAGCCTCTTCAGTTCTGAATCGTTATAATCAATTGTTTTCTTATTCCATGCTTCAGGGGAACAAAAGAAGCGGGGAACATTCAACACCATTCAGGAATCCTAAAATCGAACAGTGACATCGAGCCCGAGAGCCCCTCCAGTAAAAAACCAATTGTTCTTCCAGAACTTGTTGGATGTGGGGAATCCCCATATAAAGCCCTTCTTTTTTGGGTCATCAGAAGCCTCGACCCCCAGATTCGCCTCCACTTCTTTAGGGACCCAACTGTCCGAATGAGTAGACGCAAGAAAATAGGTCCCCGTTTTACTAACCTGCCTCAGTTTAAAGAAATGTTTGATTTCATTCAGGGAAGGCGGCGAAAGGTTCATTCGGCTGTACATGTGCCACATGCACATCAAGACTTTATAACTTTTTGGGGCCAACTAAGCTGGGGCTATCCCTGCTTCAGCTAAAAATCGGGCAATAAAAGGCTGAAAGGGAAGTGTGAAGCTGCAACAAAGCATCGATAGATAAATCGCGATCATCCCCTCAGGAGGATTCCATACAGCTCTACTCCCCGTAGGAACCAATGTGACTGAGTCAGGCAAATCAAATCGGGATCGGTATTTTTCTATCTTAGCTGGCCCGACCATATTCAGTTTGATATCAAAGCCACTCGGGCGAGTGTCGGAAAACGAAAGGCAAGACGCCCTGGGTACACCAGTGTCACCTTCATTAACAGTTTGTTCCCCAGTCCGAACGTTGCTCGAGCCGTGCTTGTATACCTTGCTAGTGCTTTGATGTTTACCCATCCTTCGAGAAGATACCCTATGATCAGAAATATCAGAATCAGAACTAGATGGAGAACTCGATACGGGACTGAAAGTGACGTCGGGGTGAAGCTCAGAAACATCAACCTCTAAAAATGGGGGTTCATCTATTGGGATATCCCCTAGTAATCGTCTAATGCAAGATACTAACTTGAAATCCCCAAGCTCTAATGCATCAAAAGCAATTTTTAAGAGACGATAACCGGAAGATGGCCCCATTGAAACTAACCTTGAATTGAGACTGACGCAGGATTTTCAAAGCAGAGAATCGCGAACTTCTGGATGAAGAAATTTGAGTTTAAAAAGATTTCTGCTGAATTTTTTAGAATAAACCAACAGTCTCTCAACGAAGGATTTAAAGGCGAGACGGCACGAAACCCTAGGATTTCAGAGCGGGAAAAAGTTTTATGACGAAACTAGATGGCGTTGGCGGCGTTTAGAGAAACGTAAAAGTCATTTCTCATAAACAATATTGAAAAACGAAGAGACAAGGGACACTTGTCAAGACAAGAAGTAACCCTAAACCGTCAAAGCTTTGAAACGTCGCTATCATTTAAGATCTTGTGTGACAAAGCAAATCGAAATTACAGAGTCACCATTAAAATACTTCATTATGGCAAGACAGTTTTTCTGATGAAGGAAAATCAAAATGATTAAAATATTCTTGCCCGAAATAAAGTCTTCTCGGCAAAAATATTTTAAGGGGGTATTGTTGTATGTAAATTTTACCGTGCATACACGTCATTGACAGGAAGGAAAAATAGCCAGGTGTATGCTTAGATGGGCATCCGGGAAATATCCTACAAGGCATCATTAAAGAGGAGCAAGCCCGAGTAAGAATATACCGAATAAACACCTCTTCGGGATCAGTTAACAACACTCGGGACTGGTTAAAACAACGCATTCACTCGGGCTCAAACGGCACTACTCGGGACCATCAATTATCAGTCTTACTCAGGAGTAAATACAACCCGAATAAGAACTTATCGTACTGGTTAAGTCATTAAATACGCGAAGATATTCGTCATGAAGGAATCCCAAATAATGGACCTTTAAATTAGAAGAGTCCCCCAATCAGGAAACAACTTGATTCCTTTTCGAAGACTACATTCTTATAAGGAAACAAGTCAAATTGAATTACGCTAATAGAGTCCCACTCGATTTCCATAAGAGACTCCGAAACAGGAAAGAAGACAAATCAACCTCAAGCAAGTAACCAAATCACAATTAAATACAAATATCTTGTATTACTTGTAAAAAGCAGATTAGGGTTCTATAAGCATATAAATAGACCCACAATCTGGTTAAAAGGATATAGGCAAGATAGCATACAGTAATAAAAAATAATCCAGAGAGAAAAAGGGAGATCGAGAGCTTGTAAAAACATCTTATTCTCTTAGTGGATTTTGGCTTGGTTGATCTTTCAACCACCCGTGGATATTTCTCCGACCATTGGAGTTTTACCATGTAAACCTTGTCTTTGTTACTCTTTCTGCAGCTCTTTCTCTTTGAATCAATAGCCAAGATCCAGTCCTTGTTGGCTTTTCTGGCATAATCCAGAAATATACGTCAACAATAAATTCACATGATTTTATTTAGATAAAAACATGACATACTTGAACAATGAAAATGCTTGTTACTTATCTCATATATTTGCTTCGATTCCTTATTAAACCCTTGTTTGTCTCTTTGACTATTCCTTGACAAAAAGGGGGAGAAATGTATACCTCACCATGTGTGGAAGAAATGTACCTCTTTGTGGATTATTGACATTCTTGTATTAAGGGGGAGAGTTCTTTTCTTAAGGGGGAGTAAAGAATTCTTGTATTTTGAGGTTAAGGAACTAAATGGAGTGCTTTAAAGTGAACTTATATATGATATAAATGATTTCTTGCTTTATTTTTGTGGATATATCTCACCAATCTTCTTTGTAGAAGATCTCTTGTTTGTTTGGTTGTGCTTCTCTCACACGTGCCTTTATGATTAAAGACGAGAATCTTGAAGACTCATGAAGACTTTAAGACATGTTAGTTTAGGGTTCTCATTGTAATGTGAGGATGTGAGAATGCAATCAACTTTGAGTGATCATTGTATGGTGAGGTTGAGGTTCTGCTATGGAATAGCCAAATGGGGAGATTGTTAGGTTTTAGATTTGTGTTGGCTTGATTCCATAACAAAACGCTCTTTGTTTGTATTGCTTAGTTGCTTAGGTGGTTCGTGATTAGATCGGGCTTCAAAGATGAAAAGTGACTTCGTATGCAAAGTTCGTCTTCAAGAGGATATATGCTTACTTGGATGCTAAGGTATCAAGATTCTTCCTCCTCTTGCAAGGCGTAGACGCACACACACACACATATCATACATTTGTGTTCCTGCATCGTTGTGCATCATTTTGTATAACACATTCACACACCTGAAGTTGAATGCTCATGCATTGGTATGAAAGTAACATGTTTTGGACAAATGCATGATTGGAGACTATCTCTATGTAATTTGCATTCTTGTATGAAATGTGTTTGTATGTTTATATATTTGTATAACATGGATATTGGACTTGCATTTGATGTTATATTGTTGTTTATTGAGTTCCGGTCATTTTGGTTACTCATACACTTGATTTCGAGTTCCGAGTAAAAAGTTATGAAACTTTCCAGTCATGTTGCATGCATTGTCTTCGTATTCGTATATCGAGTCGAATTTTTATTTTCTGGGTTGAGTTTCATAGTCATCCATGTTCGTGAGAGAGTTCCGTTTTGTAATCTGCAAACGGATTGGAATTCGGAGTTCGGAGACCGGAGAACGGTCAAAGAATACGAGAGGCATGTAAAAAAAAAAGTAAAAAAACATAATAATGGCAAATTGCCATTTGCTCCCCTTGCCCGAATTGGCTCGTGACCATCTCGCCCAAAAATATTTCTCTGGTCACGAGATGCACGAGATGCCCACGGCACATCTCAGTTGTTTTTTGTTTCATGAATTAAAGAGGTTTTTCTTACATATATTGCATGCATATAATGTTTGGTGTGGATGATCAATCAAATCAATTGGAGTAACATGCTTGATTTTCTATTAGTGAATTTGAATGCTTCTAATGTGAGCTCATTGCGTGGAATAATTTTAATTCATCAGCTTTTTATAGAGTATGACCTATTCATGTGAAACCTATCGTGTTTTGCCTCTTTTGCTGCAATGCGTCGTCGTTCATTGAGGCTCTTAGTGTCTCTTCTGTGAGCTCACTGCATGTGATAATTTTCATTGAAATTTTCAAAAAACACGCGTAACAAGATGTGGTTGTTGGCGCGGCATATTTTGAGAGGTCCCTTGAATATTTTCATATATTAATTTTTGACCGGCATATTTTTGAAGCAACTTTTCAACTTTTGTTTTGGTGATATCTCTCTCATTATAACTCGGATTGACTTGATTCAAAAACCGAAATCAAGTGTCTTGAAGAGATCTACAAACCCCAAGCCTTTTCAGAACCAAAAGATATCTTGATTATTCACAGTGTTCAAATTTTCAGTTCGAGATTTCATCATTGTTGGTAAAATCATATTCTTCTTACTTTTCTTTTTAGATCGTCTTATTGATTGATGCATTTTGATTAAGAAGCATGAATAAGTGGATTTTGATATTGTTGTATGTGAAATTCACCAAGCATACACGTCATTGACAGGAAGGAGAAAATAGCCAGGTGGACGCCCAAATGGGCACTCAGGAAATATCCTACAAGACATCATTAAAGAGAAGAAAAGCCCGAGTACGTATATGTAGAATGACCTACTCGGGATCAGTTAACAACACTCGGGACTGGTTAAACAATGCTTCCACTCGGGCTCAAACGGCGCTACTCGAGACCATCAGGTATTATTCTTACTCGGGAATAAATACAACTCGAGTAAGAACTTGGTGCTTATTTCACACGGATTAAGTCATTAAATACGCGAAGATATCCATCAGGAAGGAATCCCAAATAATGGAACTTTAAGTTAGAAGAGTCCCCTAATCAGGAAATAACTTGATTTCTTTACGAAGACTACATTCTTATAAGGAAACAAGTCCAAATTAAACTACACTACTAGTATCCCACTCGATTTCCGTAAAAGACTCTGTAACAGGAAAGAAGACAAATCAACCTCAAGCAAGTAACCAAATCACAATTAAATACAAATATCTTGTATTACTTGTACAAAGCAGATTAGGGTTCTATAAGCATATAAATAGATCTATAATCTGGCTCAAAAGGATATACGCAATATAGCATACAGCAATCATAGCAAATATAGAGAGAAAAAAGAGAGATCGAGAGCTTGTAAACATCATATTTTCATAGTGGATTTTGGCTTGGTTGATCCTTCAACCACCCGTGGACGTTTCTCCGATCATCGGAGTTTTACCACGTAAAAATTTTGTCTTCATTACTCTCTCTGAATCTCTTTCTCTTTGAATTAATAGCCAAAATGCAATCCTTGTTGGCTTTTCTGACGTAATCCAGAAATCGACGTCAACAACTGGCGCTAGAAGGAGGGGCTTGAACCTCCGAACTTGTTAAAAGCGATGGCAGGAAGCAGAAGTAGTTCATGGAATGGCCAAAAATCACCAGGCGATTTCCATGTTGGAAATACGTCACAAGATCCTGCAGCAAACACAGAAAACCAGCCTGCGCACCTGGCGGGGATCCAACAAGTTCCTCCAATCAGCAGAGATCTTACGCTGCGTTTCCAAGAGGCCTTGCAGCAATTGGTGACGGACGCAGCATGGGAAGGGATTGATCTACTGGCTGTAGGAGCACATACTCCCAATCCTCCACCCTCAAGGCTCCGTTCGATGGTGGTTGGGCCAGGAATAACTATGCCAGAAACCAGAAGGAACTCTTCCCCAATCAACCCGGCTGGACAGAAAACACTTAAAGAGGAACATCACCAGAGGCTGGACCACAATCAAATAGTACGTGCCAGACATCGTAAAAACAACCGGCGCAGAGGTCGGTCATCATCAGAAGGCAGTGATCAACACCATCGCAAACGTCATCATGGAGTCACAAGAGAGGACCGGCATCAGAGTGAAGAGTCTGAGGAAAGAATGAAGATAACCCAATGGTTTAACCGTTTGGGAAGTCCAATGGGGGACAGAGATGTCACGATCCAGAGCCTAACTCGAGAAATTGAGAAAAACAGGCGACAGATGGAGGCACTGGTCAGACGTTATGGCTGTAACAATCTATCCGACGATGACTCTGACAGTCCATTCACCAAGGAAATTTTGCGGACCCCTTTCCCAGAAAGATTCAGGATGCCGCATGTGGAGCAATTCAAAAAAGTTACTGATCCAAAGAAGCACGTTAGACGCTATAAAAGTGCCATGGCTCAATATGCCCGTAGTGACCCCCTATTGTGTCTCAACTTTTCGTAAACACTGGGGGACACAGGGTCAAGATGGTTCGGAAGACTGCCCCCGGCAAGTATAGAAAATTTCAGTGAACTGAGCAGAAGCTTCTCAAGGAAATTTCTGAGCAATGTTCACAGGAAGAAGTCGGTGGCCTACCTCTCTCAAATAAAGCAAGGGAATGACGAGTCATTATTAAAGTACTTGGCCGGTTTGGCCAAGCAGTATCATAAATTTACAGTGCTAATGATGAAGCAATTATTGCTGCTTTCACCAATAATTTGCAGAATGGACGACTGTCCTTTGATTTGAAAAGAGCACGGCTGACTAAGTATGCTGACATAATGGATATGGCAGGAGGATACGCTCTAGCCGAGGACGAAAAGTTAGCTACAGGAGGAAGCTATATGCATGAAGGAAAGCCCGAACAGAAGAATACTGAATCCAAGGGTAAGAATCAAAAGGAAAAATGGAAAAAGAACGGCAATGAGAAAAACAAGGATGGGGGTAATGGGCTCAACGCCGAACGGTCCACAGAGAAATACCGAGGCAGATATACCAATTACACCCCTCTTCGAAAAAAACAAGAAGAAATTTTAGCTATTTTGGAAGAGAAAAATATGGTGCAAGAGCCGCAGCGACAATCACAGTTCGCTCGGAGAGATACAACCAAGTATTACTGGTTTCACAAAGAAACCGGGCATGAAACTTCAAAGTGTTATCAGCTCAGAGATTACATAGAGACTCTTATTCGGGAAAGGCACCCGCGGGATGTAATCTTGAAAAAAGATGAGAGATCAGAAACTAAGAAAGAAGTCAAGGTTGATCATAACCCAGGTCAAAATCAAAGAACCAGCCCCGAAGCCAATCAAGTAATACATACAATTTTCGGAGGACCCTCTACTGGGAGAAGCAACCGAGAACGAACTTAGAAAATCAGAGAAGCAATAGAAGCAAGGAATAAGTTCGACGTAAACTCGGTTGAGCCAGACCCGAAAAGGGTAAAGGAAGGATGGGACCTGATAGTCTTTACAGAGGCAGATTCCCATGGCGTCGATGTTCGACCTAATAACGCTTTGGTTATAAGTGCCCGGATTGGCCATAGGGAAGTCCGGAGAATTTTAATAGATAATGGGAGTTCAGCAGACATCCTAAGCGTGGCCGTGTACGTCCTGTTGAGACTAGACCAAAAATATTTACAACATTTCCATACTCCATTAAGAGGGTTTGGGGGGATAAAGGTCGGATCACTCGGGACGGTAAAACTACCCGTGAAGATCGGAACGGCACCATGCCAGGGGACTATCCTGCTCGACTTCATGGTAGTTGACTTGGACAATTGGTCGTATAATGCATTATTGGGCCGGCCATTCCTGAATAAAACAGGGGTCGTGACGGCCACTTATGCATTAATGATCAAGTTCCCAACAGAACAAGGGGTTGAGATAGTCAAGGGATCTCAAGAGATGACCCGAAGAGCAAACCTGTTAGTATACAGAGACAAGCATGATGCTGAACAAGTGTGCACCATAATGCAGCCAAATCAGTGTGAAGAATCCTTGTCATTCGAACTGGATCCAAGGGAGGGCTCGAATGAATACAAAACAGAATTGGCTGAAATAGTACTTGAAGAAGACAAACCGGACAAGAAAATCAAGATCGGGGCCAACTTGGATGGAAAAGTCAAGCAAGACTTAACCAATCTGCTTAGAGAGTACAAAGATGTATTCGCTTGGAATCACGAAGATATGATCGGAATAGATGTCCGAGTAATATCCCACCACCTCAGAGTTAGCCCGAATGCAAAACTGATTATAAAAAAGAGAAGATCGTTCAATCCTGAAAGAAGTCAAGCAATCAAACAAGAGGTGGAAAAGCTACTGGCAACTGGATCAATCAGAGAAGTCAGCTACCCTCAGTGGGTCACCAACGTAGTCCTCGTCCAGAAGAAAAATGGACAATGAAGAATGTGTGTAGATTTCACGGATCTAAACAAGGCATGTCCAAAGGATAGCTTCCCACTTCCAAGGATAGTCCAGCTGGTGGATGCCACAGCAGGTCACGAATTGCTCAGCTTCATGGACGCTTACTTGGGAAACAATCAGATCCGGATGAACAATGAAGAAAAAATAGCTTTCACAACGGATCAGGGTTTATATTGCTACACAGTAATGCCCTTCGGTTTAAAAAATAAAGGTGCTACATATCAAAGGTTGGTCAACAAAATCTTCACTCGGGAAATAGGAAGGAACATGGAAGTGTACATTGATGACATGTTGACTAAAAGCATCTCGGTAGATGAGCATGCCCGGGACCTCAGAGAGACATTTGATGTTCTGAGAAGATACCAGATGAAATTAAACCCGAACAAATGTTTATTCGGAGTCCATTCGGGGAGATTCTTGGGTTTTCAAGTCCATCAAAGAGGAATTGAAGTTAATCCCGAAAAGATCCAGGCTTTGCAAGAAATGACCTCACCTAAAACATTGAAAGAGGTACATCGCTTAACAGGGTGTTTAGCCTCCTTGGGAAGATTCATCTCAAGGGCTACAGACAGGTGCGCACCTTTCTTCAAGATAATCAAAAAAGGGAAAGGACTCGAGTGGAATAAAGAGTGTGAGCAGGCATTCTTAAAAATAAAAGAGTACTTGGGACAAGCTCCCATTCTCTCAAAACCGTAAAAAGGGGAAATACTTCAGCTGTATCTGTCAATAACTGAGCTTGCAGCAAGTTCAGTCTTAGTCAGAACAGAAGATGGAGTGCAGAAACCAGTGTATTATATCAGCAAGGCACTCGTACCGGTTGAGACCAGGTACTCACAGGCAGAGAAGATGGCCTTAGCATTGGTTTCAGCAGCAAAAAAGCTGAGACCATATTTTCAGGCCCATACAATCCAGGTTATCACCAATTGCCCATTAAAACAAATTTTACAAAAACCAGAAATATCATGACGACTTACCAAATGGGCAATTGAGCTAAGTGAATTCAATATATTCATTATGTCCCCCAGAACCTTCCTCAAAGGACAAGCTGTGGCAGACTTCATAGCCGAATTCACAGAACCAAACCTGGAAGCAAAAAGACTCTTGGAAAAGAGTTTCCCATGGAAACTGTATGTTTATGGCTCTTCAAATACTCATGGCAGCGGGGCAGGGATCGTAGTTTGCACCCTAGAACAAGATGATGTTGAATGTGCCATGAGATTTGATTTTAAAGCAACCAATAATCAAGCCGAGTACGAGGCATTGTTAGTTGGAATCAGAGTCTGTATAGCTCTCGGGGCAGATGAAATTGATATATTCAGCGATTCACAGGTAGTTGTCAACCAGGTTATGGACGAGTACCAGGCCAAAGATGAAGGTATGATAGCCTACGGTGACATCGCGAAACAGCTCCTCCAAAAATTTAAAGAATACAAGATCACTCAGATCCTTAGGGAAGAAAATGAAAAGGCTGACGTATTGTCTAAATTAGCATGAGCAACAACCTCAATCAGACCAAAGACCATTCCAGTTGCACACCTCCTTAAACCGAGTACAGCTGAACCTAAGCATTTAGAAATTTCAAAAATCCGAACACCGCAAGACGGTTGGATGGTCAAGCTGAGAAGGTTCCTGGAAGAAGGCGTGCTCCCAAAAGATCCGGTATTAGCAAAGCGCATCAGGTATCGATCGGCTAGGTATACCATGATCGGAGGAGAATTATACAGAAGGGGGTTTTCCCGAGCTCTCCAGAGATGTGTACCGGAAGAAGATGCATATCGAATACTTCAAGAGATCCACGGAGGAGTTTGCGGGAACCACACTGGGGTAGAAGTCTGGCGCATAAGGTACTCAGGCAAGGCTATTACTGGCCTACGCTTTTCTCAGATGCACAGCAGTGGTTGAAAAGTTGCAATACCTGTCAAAGGATTGCCAACGATATCCGACAACCCCCAGAAAAGCTCAGAAATCTCACCGCCCTTATGGCCATTCGCCATGTGGGACCTAGACCTAATCAGGCCTATGCCAGTTGGGACAGGGGTGGAGCAAAGCACGCCATAGTAGCTGTCGATTATTTTACAAAATGGGCAGAAGCTGAAGCGCTGGTGCATATCACAGAAGCCAACACCATAAATTTTGTAAAGAAAAACATACTTTATAGGTTTGGTGTTCCGGACACTATAATCACAGACAATGACACTCAGTTTGATAACCAAAAGTTCAGACAGTTGTGCGAGAAGTATCATATTGCTAACTACTATGCGACAGCAGCTCATCCACAAACAAATGGGCAAGTAGAATCAGTAAAAAAAATTATCAAGCACACCATTAAAGCGAAGTTAGATGACAAAAAAAGAAGCTGGGTTGAAAAGCTTCCTGAAGTATTATGGGCATATCGGACGACAACAAGGACTTTAATAGGAGAAACTCCGTTCACCTTAGCATTCGGAACAGAAGCTGTCATCCCTGTAGAAACATCGTATGCATCCCCCTGGGTTAGGCTATACGATGAAGAACAGAATGTTGATATGCTACTACAAAGTTTGGATAAGCTAGAAGAAAAAAGGGAAAAGCCCCGAATAAGAAATACTGCATATCAACAAAGAGTGGCTCGCCACTATAACTCTCGTGTTCGGATTAGGAAATTCCAGCTAGGAGACCTGGTGCTCAGGAAGGTGTCATTGAACAAAAAAAATTGAGCTGCAGGATCACTGGCTGACAAATGGGAAGGTCCATACAAGATCGAAGGGATAGCTGGCCATGAAGCTTATTGGATTGCTCGACCTAATGGAAGAGTGTTACCCCGACCATGCAATGCCTAATATCTGAAGATTTTCTATCCTTAATATATATATATATATATTTATATTGAATATTTTATTCTTTTTTTCTAGTCAGGACAATATTGGTAGGATAAATATTAAACTGTAATTTAAATTTGTCGATTTTTTACAGTAATAAATAAAATTACCTGGAATTTCATAAAGGAAAGCATCTAGCTCGAGATTTCCAAAAGAAAGCATATGATAATAAGAACATATGGAAGAAAAGCATGATAATAAGAACATGCAAATAGAATTCTCGAGACCATCAAATCCCCGAACGGGTGGAGAAGCTCGTAGGAGCATGCCAGCCGAGCATGGTCAAAATGACCTTCGTAAAAAGGCAAACCCGATGCACCAGACTCTTGAAAAATGCTAGGGACACTATCGGGAGAAATTCCGGTGAAATGCGTAGCTGTGTTGAAGCAACTTTTTTTAAAAAGGAGATTAACGATTCGGCAAACCCTTGCGCATAAAAACTAGGGAGACGTCATTGGTATTGCGTAAGGACTCGAACGTATGATTATGGTGAGCCTTGATGTAACGTTCGGGTAGCAACCGGGTATGAAACACGTGTAAACTTCTGTTTCAAGATGACTCGGTTAATAATAAATAACCATTTTAATAAGATACTTGGCAATTGAAGTCATTTGGGTAACAACCGGTTTAATAAGATACTCGGTTAAGTTACCCGAACATCGAAGAAGCCAGTTTAATAAGATACTTGGCAATTGAAATTATTCGGGTAACAACCGGCTTAATAAGATACTCGGTTAAGTTACCCGAACACCAGCCAATTCAATACAACACTCGCCAACAATCAGCAATGAACAGATCAAGACCATTCAATTCAGAATAAAATAAGATTTTATTGCTCCTAAAAGAATGGTTATAGTTCAAAGAGTGGTTTTGTATAAGTAAAAAATAATCAGAAATTTCTACAAAATCTAGGTTGCGAGGATTTCGAGCCTTTGCCAATACTCGGATCTGGCACCATCTCGTACTCACGAAGCAGGCTCTCATTAGACGGCCAAGTGATATCGTCGACAGTGTCATCCATCCACTGGTTGTAATCTTCACCCGGGACTGGCCCGACATAAGGGACTGTACCCTCAACCGACTCTTGACTTACGTAAAAGGTCGAGAGAGAATGCTCGGACAGAATCTCTAAATGCATAGGATGGGGCTCTTTGCCTTGACTACGACAGTAGGCTATCCATTCCTTCATCTGAATCCGAAGAGATTCCAAGGACCGGTCCACATGGTGTTTGATTGACAGCTCCCAATTAGCACGGGCTTTCTCGGTTGCCCTATTCTTAACTTTGAAGAACTCGCTGACCGAAACTAGCCCACGTTGAAATTCCCGAAGAAGTAGGGCATCATAAGCAGGGGATATTTTAAAATCATCAACCCCTTGGACTTCCAGTTCCAACCTGGACTCTCGGGAAAAGGATTCAACTGTCAGAACTTAACGCTACAGATCTTCAATTTTTTGGTCATACGCCGACTTCGCCTGCTTCCCCTCTTGATCGACCTTGAGCATGGATTCTTTAGCAGAAGATAGAAGATTTTGAAGTTATACAACCTTCTCCTTTGCCAGATATGCCTTGTCCTCGGCATCAACCTGTTTCGCCAGACAATGGTCGACAAATATTTGTACAGAACTGACCTCCTGCTGGTAAGCTTTCACGGCTCGAGCACGACCCTCCTCACTCACCTTCAGCTGAGCCTCTAGACACCTTATTCGATCGGCTTAATGTTGCTGCGTCTGAATAAGTTCAGCAAATTCGACCACCATATGTAAAGGGATATACTTAGAAATTTGGCAGAAGCAGAACAATAAAGGAGTCAGATTTAACTGAGTCGGATTTAACTTACATAAGATGCACCGTTGAAAATATTTTGGAGACGTTCAGACAGTGAACCATCTCTAAAACCGCTCCAGCGGTCCTCCCAGATAAAAGCCCGACCGGAGGACATCTCCCGTAGCATATCCTGGAGAGAAAGGAATAAAGGAACCCCCAAAGGTTCAAGTCTCAGGTTTCTAAAATCAGGGGCAAGAGAAGCCCTATTCGGTTCTAAGGATGGAGAAAGAACCCCCGAAGGTTCGGCCCCCATATCTCCAACTTTGGGGGTAGAAGAAGCCCTACTCGATTCTAAAGCGGCTGTATCTACTGATGCTTCAACGCAAACACTCGGGGCAATCTCATCCGTAACATCTTCGTCACTAGAGTCAATAAATGAGACTACCGAGGAACTTTGAGTGGATGAGACGACGAACTAACTGCCTTTCGCTTCTCACCCCGAAAACGGTGGAAGTTAAGATCAGGAGCAGGATCTTCTTGCGGATCGTCCCGAAAAGACTCAAAGAATTTGGCACCTGCAGGCACTTGATCCGACAAGACGTTACCACCGTCGCCAGCTTCAAATCGTCCAACAGGATCTTCACCCACACCTTTATATTGCCTCTCCCTATTTTCAGGCAGTTGGGTGTCAATTGGCTCACCTTGGCCACTTGGACCAGTAAAATCCTGAGTAGAAGACTGAGCACCCCGATTAACGCATTCGGGAATTTGCTCAGCAATATCAGTTTCCTCATCAGGCTCGGGTGGAGCAATACCCTCATCACCCTGACGGGAAGCTTTCTTTCTACTCGCTTGTAGAATCGCCTTCACCTGGCGAGCCTGAAGATCCCTGACAACGTCCGTCTCGAACACTAAAAAAAAAAAAATTATGATAGAAAAGTAAATGAAAATTAGAGAAATAAAACAGAAAGGGTGCCGGGTTACTTACATCGCCTGCGATGGCCCGAAACCTGTCTAAAGAAGCCGAGCTTTATCAAGTAATTCTCTTTGAAAAGATAGCTCTTGCTCCTCTTCTCCAGAGTACGAACAGCTGCCCGAGTCAGCCTCTTCAACTCAGAATCACTATAATCAATTATTTTCTTGTTCCACACTTTAGGGGAACAGAAGAAATGGGGAACACTCAGCACCGTTTGGGAATCCCTAGATCGAACAGTGACGTCGAGCCCGAGAGTCCCTCCAGTAAAAAAACAAATGTTCTTCCAGAGCTTATTGGATGTGGGGAATCCCATATAAAGCCCTTCTTTTTTGGGTCATCAGAAGCATCGACCCTCCGATTCGCCTTTGCTTCTTTGGAGACCCAACCGTCCGAAGGAGTAGACGCAAGAAAATAGGTCCCTGTTTTCCTAACCTGCCTCAGCGTAAAGAAATGCCTGATTTCATTCGGGCAAGGTGGCGAAAGGTTCATTTGACTGAACATGTGCCACATGCACATTAAGACTTTGTAACTATTCGGGGCCAACTGAGCTGGGGCTATCCCTGCTTCAGCCAAAAACCAGGCAAAAAAAGGCTGAAGGGGAAAAGTGACGCTGCAGCAAAGCATGGATCCATAAATCGCGACCATGCCTTAAGGAGGATTCCATACGGCTCTATCCCCCGCAGGAACCAAAGTGACTGAGTCGGGCAAGTCGAATCGGGAGCGGTATTTTTCTATCTCAGCTGGCCCGACCACATTCGGCTCAGTATCAAAGCCACTCGGGTGAGTATCAGAAAACAAAAGACGGGACGCCCTGTACACTTCATCAACGTCACTCTTGTTAACAGTCTGTTCCCTGGTCTAAATGCTGCTCGAGCCATGCTTGTATACCTTACTTCTGCTCTAATGTTTACCTATCCTTCTAAAAGATACCCTATGATCAGAAATATCAGAATCAGAACTAGATGGAGAACTCGATACAGGGCCAGAAACATTAACCTCTAAGAATGGAGGTTCATCTATTGGGATATCCCTCAGTAATCGTTTAATGCAAGATACTAACTGAAAATCCCCACGTTCTAATGCACCAAAAGCGATTTTAAAGAGATGATGGCGGGAAGATGGCCCCATTAAAACTAACCTTGAATTGAGATTGATGCAAGATCTTCAAACCGAGAATCATGAACTTATGGATAAAGAAATCTACGTTTAAAGAAATTTTTGCTGAAATTTTTTGAGTATAAACCAACAGTGTCTCTCAGCTAAGAATTTAAAGACGAGACGGCACGAAATTCTAGGATTTCAAAGCGGAAAAAAACTTATGATGAAACTCGATGACGTAGGCGGCGTTTAGGGAAATGCAAAAATCATTTCTCATAAATGATATTAAAAAACGAAGAGACGAGGGACGCGTGTCAAAACAAGAAGTAGCCCTCAACCGTCAGAACTTGAAAACGTCACCATCATTTAAGATCTCGTGTGATGAAGCGAATAGAAATTATAGAGTCACCATTAAGACACACCATTATAACAAGACGGCTATTCCGACAAGTGAAAATTAAGACGATTAAAATACTCTTGCCCGAAATGAAATTTACTCGGCAAAAATATTTTAAGCGGGTATTGTTGTATGTGAATTTTACCAAGCATACACGCCATTGACAGGAATGAGAAAATAGCCAGGTGGATGCCCAAATGGGCACTGAGGAAATATCCTACGAGGAATCATTAAAGAGAAGAAAAGCCCGAGTACGCATATGTAGAATGAAACCTACTCGGGATCAGTTAACAACACTCGGGACTGGTTAAACAACGCTTCCACTCAGGCTCAAACAGAGCTACTCGGGACCATCAGGTATTATTCTTACTCAGGACTAAATACAACTCGAGTAAGAACTTGGTGCTTATTTCACACGGATTAAGTAGTTAAATACGCGAAGATATCCATCAGGAAGGAATCCCAAATAATGGAAATTTAAGTTAGAAGAGTCTCCCAATCAGGAAATAACTTGATTTCTTTACGAAGACTACATTCTTATAAGGAAACAAGTCCAAATTGAACTACACTACTAGAATCCCACTCGATTTCCGTAAAAGGCTCCGAAACAGGAAAGAAAACAAATCAACCTCAAGCAAGTAACCAAATCACAATTAAATACAAATATCTTGTATTACTTGTACAAAGCAGATTAGGGTTCTATAAGCATATAAATAGATCTATAATCTGGCTCAAAAGGATATACGCAATATAGCATACAACAATCATAGCAAATACAGAGAGAAAAAAGAGAGATCGAGAGCTTGTAAACATCATATTTTCATAGTGGATTTTGGCTTGGTTGATCCTTCAACCACCCGTGGACGTTTCTCCGATCATCGGAGTTTTACCACATAAAACTTTTGTCTTCGTTACTCTCTCTGAATCTCTTTCTCTTTGAATTAATAGCCAAAATCTAATCCTTGTTGGCTTTTCTGACGTAATCCAGAAATTGACGTCAACAGATATCATTTTGTGGTTTTTTGTTTTGAGTTTCAAGTTTATCTAGATTTGTGATAAGTTGATTGAATTTTGCTAAACTTGATAATCATGAAATTGTTTTTAGAAATCTTTTGTTCTTATGCTTGATTGACTGTTTCTAGATTTAATTTAATTTTCTAAGAACTAGGTCTACATCAATTGGTATATTCATTTCATTGATTTGGTTCTTAGTTGATAACATGCTTAGGTTTCCTAGATACATTTTTGATTGTTCTTTGAAAGCATAATCTAGCTATCTAGTTGCATGTCCATAGAATTTGTTGATCATCATTTTCTATGTTGAGTGCTTGTTTATGTTTTGCATTCATGATCACTTAGAAGCCTTGTGAAGAGGTAGGAAGTCTCATATCTTAGAGTGATTATTTGATTTGAGCAATTGGAAGTATTAGCTAGAGTCGGGAGGACTTGGATAGCTAAGCAAGTGGAAGTCTAGACAAGAGGTGTGAGACCTCAGATTGTTGAGTAAGGAAGTCTCAACTAGAGTCGGGAGGACTCGGATAGTTGAGCAAGAAGTCTTGCCTAGGGTTGGAAGGATCCGAAAAGGTGAGCAAGGAATCTTCTTAGAGACAGGAGGTCTTGGATAGGAAGTCAACTTAGTAGATCACTAGGTTCATGGGTAGAGTAATAGTGATAGGTTGGAGAGCATTTGTTGATTACTTGAGTGTGTAACTCTTATTTGAAATAGTGGATTTGCTTTTACCGGTGGTTGTGGTATCAACCCGTGAATGTTTCCTCTTAGGAGGTTTTACCACGTAAATATCTTGCGTTGATTTTTAGCATCTTTTATTTCTTCACTTAGTTGATTTGTGTTGCTTGAACATTTGCTTTGTCATATATCATTTTGGATATTATACTAAGTGTTGTATAAGATTTCTTGTGTTTTTAAAGAAGACTAAAATTTGAGCATATACCTATTCACCCCCCCCCCCCCCCCTCTAAGTATATTTTCTACTTTAATTGGTTAGAGGAATTTACAATTAAGCAAGAAGAATCATTGTTGTTCGAGTTCGATACAAGGGAGGAATCGGAAACGTTAAAGAATGAACCAACAGAAGAGGTTGTCTTAAAAGAAGATAAGCCGTATAGGAAGATCAAAATTGGAGCCAACTTAGAAGAGAAGGTCAACCTAAATCTTATAAATTTGCTCAGAGAATACAAAGATGTGTTCGCATGAAGTCATGAAGACATGGTGAGGATATACACATGAGTAATATCACATTACTTGGCAGTGGATCCGAATGTGGGACCTGTGATACAAAAGAGAAGATCTATCAACCTTGAAAGAAGTTGAGCGATCAAGCAGGAGGTGGATAAGTTACTCACTGTGGGGTCAATCCGAGAAATCAACTATCCTCCGTGGGTAGCAAATGTGGTTTTAGTCTAAAAGAAGAATGGCCAATGGAAAATGTGAGTGAATTTCACGGATCTGAACAAAACCTGCCCAAAAGACAGTTTTCCACTCCAGAGAATAGACCAACCGGTCGATGCTACAGGTCATGAATTACTCAGTTTTATGGAGGCTTATTCGGGATACAATCAGATCCTGATGAAGAAAAAACAGTATTCACGATCGATCAGGGTTTGTACTGTTATACAGAGATGCCTTTTGGGCTAAAAAATGCTAGGGCCATATATCAAAGATTGGTCAACAGAATTTTCGCTCATAAAATAGGAAGAAACATGGAAGTTTACATAGACGACATGTTGACCAAAGGTATTTCGGTAGGCGAACATGCTTCGAACTTGGGTGAAACATTCGATGTTCTAAGAAGGTATCAGATAAAGTTAAATCCGAGCAAGTGCCTATTCAAAGTTTCTTTAGGAAGGTTCCTTGGGTTCCAAGTTCACCAGAGGGGGATCGAAGTTAATCCTGAGAAGATCCAAGCCCTTCAAAAAGTGACTTCACCAAGGACGTTAAAAGAGGTACAACGCCTGGCGGGATGCTTAGCTTCCCTAGGAAAGTTTATTTCGAAGGCCACAAATAGATGTGCTTTTTTTTTCAAAGTGATCAAAAAGGGGAAAGGACTTGAATGGAATGAAGAATGTGAATAGGCATTTCGGAAGATCAAAGAATACTTAGGTCAAGCTCCAATCCTCTCAAAACCTAAGGTGGGTGAAATACTCTACTTGTACTTGTCCTTTATAGAGTTAGCAGTAAGCTTAGTTCTAGTCAGGATATAATAGAGAATACAAAGGCCAGTGTACTATACCAATAAGACTTTTCTTCCAGCTGAAACCAGATACTCAAAGGCAGAAAAAATGGCTTTAACATTGGTTTCGGCAGCGAGGAAGTTGTGGCCATACTTTCAAGCATATACAATCAAGGTTTTCACTGACTGGCCATTTAAGCAAATTCTACAGAAGCCTGAGATTTTAGAGAGATTGACTATATGGGCAAACGAGCTGAGCGAATTTGATATCCAGTACATGCCCGGGACAACACTCAAGGGCCAAGCAGTGGTAGATTTCATAGCAGAGTTCACTGAACCAAATCTGGAAGCAAAAAGAATGTTAGGCAGGAGTTTCTCATAGAGATTATATGTCGATGATTCCTCGAACACTTATGGCAGCAGGGCAGGGATCGTAGTATGCACCCTAAAGGAAGACAGTGTTTAATGTGCCATGACATTCGATTTCAAAGCAACAAACAACAAAGCAAAATATGAGGCATTGCTAGCAGGGCTTAGAGTTTGCATAGCTCTCAGAGCAGATGAGGTTGAGATATTCAACGACTCACAGGTAGTCGTCAACCAAGTCTTAGACGAGTATCAAGTTAGGGATGAAAGTATGACGGCTTATTTGGGCACAACAAAATGAATCCTCCAAAAATTCAAGGAATATAGGATTGTCTAGATCATTAGAGAAGAAAATGAAAAGACAGATGATTTGTCTAAACTAGCATCAACAACAACCACAATCAGGTCAAAGAATATCCCGGTTGTACATCTTCTCAGACCAAGTATAATTGATCCAAAAGACTTTGAAGTCTCAGAAATCTGAACACCGTTAGACGATTGGATTACTCAGCTAAAAAGGTAACTAGAAGAAGATATACTCCCGAAAGATCCCTTAGAAGCAAAACGTGTAAGGTATAGGTCAGCTAGATACACATTGATTCGAGAAGAACTGTACAGAAGAGGGTTTTCCCGAACAATTCAAAGATGTGTACCAAAAGAGGATGGTCACCGGATACTACAGGAAATCCATGGTGGAGTATGTGGGAACCATACAGGAGGCAAAAGCTTGTCACACAAGGTACTCAGGCAAGGTTTTTATTGGCCTTCTCTGTTCACTGATGCACAACGATGTTCAGAAAGTTGCAACGTTTGCCAAAGGATCACCAATGACATTCGGTAACCCCTAGAACACCTTAGAAGCCTCACATCCCCATGGTTGTTCATCCTGTTGGGCCTGGATTTAATTGGTCCGATGCCAACATAAACAAGAGGTGGAGCGAAGCATGCAATCGTGGCTGTTGATTATTTTACTAAGTGGTTGGAAGCTCAAGCATTAGTTCACATCACAGAAGCAAACACCATAAACTTTGTAAAGAAAAATATACTCTATAGGTTTGGAATCCCGAATACTATTATCACTAACAACGGTACCCAATTTGACAATAAAAAATTCAGCCATCTGTGCAACGAGTACCAAATTGTAAATTATTATGCCACACCTTCCCACCCTCAAACAAATGGACAAGCTGAAGCACTAAACAAAGTCATCAAGCACACGCTCAAAGCAAATTTAGATGCCAAAAAGGGCAGTTGGGTTGTTCCTAAAGTATTATGGGCTTATTGGACGACATCAAGGACTTCTACTAGAGAAACATTGTTTTCTCTAGCATTCGGAACAGAGGCTGTCATCCCAGTAGTAACATCGTATATGTCACCTAGAGTCAAGTTGTATGATGAAGGTCAAAATGCTGATATGCTGTTACAAAGCTTGGATGAGTTGGAAGAAAAAAAAGGGAGAAATCCTGAGTACGAAATGTGGCATATCAGTAAAGTGTGGCCTGATACTATAATTCTCATATTCGGATTAGGAAGTTCCAGTTAGGAGACCTGGTGCTCTGAAAAGTATTCCTAAACACGAAAAACAAAGTTGTGGGCTAGTTGGCTGACAAATGGGAATGCCCATACAAAATTGAAGGAATAGCTGGTCATTGAGCATACTGGATTCCCGACCAGATAGAGAGATTTTACCCTGACCATGCAATACCCACTATTTAAAGATCTTATATTCTTGAAATTTGTTTTTAATTTTTAGTCAGGATATTTTTTTTTATTCTTAGTAATCCTTTGGGATTTTCATATTGTTAGTTTTGCAGTTATGAATAAAAGCCCGATACGGGATTCCAGAAATCTGAGCATATGATAATAAGAACATGAAAAAGATTGAGCATATGATAATGACATGAAACTGTATGAAATAAAATGCTCGGGGACATTATTTTGGTGAAAATCCAGAATGGACGGAGAAGCTCAAATGAGCATACTAGTCGAGCAAGGTCAGCCAAGACCTTAGCCAAAAGGCAAACCTCAATGCATCAGATTCTGGAAAACGGCACGGGGCACCGTCGGGAAAATCCCGGTGAGTTATGCAGCTGTGTTAAGAAATTCAGATCTTAACGATTCGGTAAACCCTTGCACAGACAAAACTAGAAGACGTCCTCAGTGATTTACGTAAGGACTCGAACGTATGACTGTGGTAAGCCTCGATGTAACATTTGGGTAGCAACTGAGTATGAAACACAAGTACAAATCTACTTGCCAGTTTCGAGATGACTCGGTTAATAATGTTAGCCAGTTTAATAAGATACTTGTCACTTAAAAATTGTGTTAGCCAGTTTGATAAGATATTTGACACTTAAAATTGTGTTAGCCAGTTTAATAAGATACTTGGCGTTTTAGATTACGAAGAAGTTATTCGGGCCACGACCTTAGCCAGTTCATAAGATACTTGGTGTCTAAAAAGATTTTCTTGGACAACGATATTGGCAAGTTAATAAGATACTTGGCGTTTTAATATTCGTAACAAGATTCGTAACAAAAAGCAATCAAGCAAAATATGGAATTTTATTAATCCTTAAGATTTTTACAAATATGCCAAAGGTGGGGCTAAAGATTTGGAGCCTTTGCCGATGCTCGAATCAGACACCATTTCGTATTTATGTAAGAGACTTTCATTCGAAGGCCAGACGATTGTGTCAACTGAATCATCCATCCATTCGCTATAATCCATTCTAGAGACCGGTCCAACGTCAGGCTCCGACCCATCCACACCGGTTTCTTGACTGGCATAAAGAGTCGAAAGTGAATGGTCAGACGGGACCTCCAGATGTATAGGATGAGAATCTTTGCCGTTGTTATGACACACTCCTTCATTTGAATCCGAAGAGCCTCCAATGAGCGATCCACATGATTTTTGATTGATAGCTCCCTATTGGCTCGAGCCTTTTCAGTCACCCGATTCTTAACCTTGAAGAATTCGCCAGCCAAGACCAACCCCCTTTGGAACTCCCTAAGGAATAGGGAATCATAGGCTGGGGACCTCTTAAAATGATCAATCCCATGCACTTCAAGTTCCAAATTGGATTCCTTCGAAAGGGATTCAACCGTCAAAGCCTAGCACTCAAGATCTTCAATCTTACTTTCATAAGAAGACTTTGCTTGTTCAGCCTCTTTCTCGGCCCGAAGCATTGACTTTTGGGCAACGGAGAGCAAGTCTTCCAAAGATTTAGCTCTCTATTCAGTAGTAGAGGTTCTCTCCTCGACCTCCATCTATCTTGCCAAACAATGATCGACAAACTCCTGGGCAGAACTCGCCTCTTTTTGACATGCCACCTCAATCTGAGCACGAATATCCTCACTCTCCTTTAACTAAACTTCAAGATGACTAATCCGATCAACTTGATGTTGTTGCGTCTGAATAAACTCAGCAAACTCAGCAAACTCAGCAACCACCTGCAGGGAAGTAAGATAAAAATCTGAATTAAGGCATGTTAAGACGAAGTTTGGGAAAGAAGACTTACATAAGTCGCACTATTAAAAATGTTGTGAAGACGCTCCGTAGGAGAACCATTCCTGAAGTGACTCCAATGGTCAACATCAATAAAAGCCCGATCAGATGACATCGTTCTGGGTATAGCCTGGGGGGTGGGACGCGTAGGGTTTCCCGAGAATCCCACTCCTACATCTTCAACCTTAAGGGAAAAGAATATCCTCTGTTCATTTTTTTTGGAGGTTCCTCTCTTCCCAAAGGTCTCTCTGCTTGAGCACTCGGGAACCCCTAATGTCAGCATAGTTATCGCTCGACTCAATGAACAAAACCACCCGGGGAATTTTTAGAAGAGGTCGAACGGGAAAATCAACTGCCTTCCTCTTCTCAGCTCGAGTATGGTGGAAGCCGAGGTCAGCTGCATGATCTACCTGATCCTCTATGATATCTTTAAAAGATTTGAAAAGATTAGGGAGACGGCCAACCTGTTCAGTAGAGGGTTTCTTTATCCTTCAACTATTGAACTAGGATTGTCAGACGTTACACCACCAGGATGCCCTCATTGCCTGTCTTCATCCTTTGAAACCCTTTGGTCACTATCAAGTCCCATAGGGCCACTCGGACCACTTGATTCCCCCGCGGTCAGCTGAACGACCTCTTCAAGAATATATTCACGAACCTGCTCATCTGCCTGCTTAGAATCTTTATTCGATTCATCATCAGGTGGAGCAATCCCTTCTTCGTTTTGACGAGAAGTATCTTTACGACTCGCCTGAATAATTATTTTCACTTGGCGGGCTTGGGTGTCACAAACGACATCCATATCATACACTGAATTTTAAAAAGGATGAGTTAAAAAGGCACGGTGAAAAGAAACAAAGTAAAAGAAACGAGAAAAATCCCACTTACAACGTGTGCGGTAAGCTGAAATCTGAGTAAAAAATCTGAGAGATATCATCTTCTTCTCATCAAAAAGATATGACCTACTACTATTCTCCAGAGTACGGATGGCCGCCCAAGCAAGGTTACCCAACTCGATATCAGTGAAGACAGGCCATGACTTGTTCCAGTGAGCAGAAGAGTAGAAAAAGGAGGAACCTTTAATACTTCTCGGTTTTCCCTGGCTAAAAGCTTGATCTCATGTCCCTAGTTTCCTCTAGCAAAAAACCAGCTGTTTTTCTAGTACATATTGGAGGTAGAAAAACCTATAAAAAAACCTTTCTTCTTGACTTCCGAGGAGATTTCCACTCCCCGGTTCACCTTCGTCCCTTTAGGAATCCAGCTATCTGGCTGGCTGGATAAGAGAAAGTAAGTCCCAGTCTGACCAGACTGCCTTAGAGTATAATAATGTCTAATTTCGCGAGGAGAGGGTGGTGTCAAATTCATTCGGCTTCACATAACACATACATATCAGGATTTTAAAGCTGTTCGGGGCTAGCTGGGCCTGAGCAATCCCCGCCTTAGCGAGGAACCAGGCAATGAAAGGCTGAAGAGGAAGAGTCACACCGCATCAGAGCATAGATCCATAAACTGCTACCATGCCCGGAGGAGGGTTCCATGCGGCCTTATTTTCAGTAGGAACAATCAAAACTGAGTTGTCCAGATCAAATCGAGTACGACATTTCTCTATCTCTGCTTCCCTGACCACGTTCGGTTCGATATCATACGCACTCAGACAATCAAGAGAGAAGAGAATTCAAGAGGCATTGTGCTCTTCTTCAACATCATTCTCATTAATTACTTGCCTCCCAATCAAAACGTTGTTTGAACCATGTTTACGAACCGAGCGATTACTTCGATGCTTTCCCATCCTAGATCATGGAGAAACCCTGTGATTATCAGAAATGAAAGACTCAGAGCTGGAAGAAGATTCAGAGCTAGAACTAAAAAGGACATCAAGATAAGCCTGAAAACATCAACATATAGAAAATAAGGCTGATCAGAAGTTGATTCCCCCAATAATCTACGAATACAATAAGCTAATTGAGTGTCTCCACGCTCAAGCATATCGAAAGCCATAACAAAAAGATGGTGACATGCAATAGGATCCATGAGAACTGACCTTAAAAGTAGACGCAAAGAAACTAAAAAAAAAACGATGAAGAACTGAGACGAATCAGCGTGAAAGAAAAGAGCCTGGGTATTTGCCTTTTACTGCAAAAATGAACGATAAGAACAACTCCCCTTCAGTTTAGATAAACTACTAAAATGACCAAAAGACGTGAAACCCTACGATTTCGAGAAGCGAGAAAAATTGAAAAGATAGAAGGAATGTTCAGTGACGCAAACGGTATATAATATAATCAGCAGGTCTTATCTCATAAATGTTATCAGAGCAACCAATTGACTAAAGGACACATGTCGTGGAAAGAACATATTAAGCCATCAAGATTTCAAAACGTCATAATCATTGAGATCTCGCGTAAAGAGACAAATTGCGTATACATGGTTGCCATTAAGACACGTCATAAATGTTGTGAATTGATTTAAGGATTATAATCCCTACATAATAAGGCATTAATGAAGGGCAGAACAAAAGCTAGTCGGAATTCCAAGTGATTAAAATACTTGCGCCAAAATTAATTATACTCGGTAAAAGTATCTTAAGGGGGTATTGTTATATGTATATTTTATTGGATGTACATGCCACTGACAGGTAAGACAATCCCCTAAAGAGATTGCCAGATGAGCATCCGAGCTGGCATCAAGAAGACACTATCCGTGACATTACTAAGGAACAAGAACTCGAGTAAGCCCGAATACGGGTACTCGGGAGATTATATTCTAATCGGGACAAAACAAGAAGCCTGAATAAAGATGTTCGATACTCGATCCACATACGTGAATACGCCCAAGAAAGAATCTAGAATCATACTCCGGTACGTAAACATCTGTATTTCATCCCCCATATAAAAGAAGGAAAGAGTTTAGAAAGTTTTCAGAAGGTTAAAACACCAAATAGGAAACGAGTCCAAGTTAAGTAATAACTCTATTCTTCTAGAAGACTGTACACCGATAAGAAAATAAGTTATAAACGGAATGTGCTACTAGAATCCCATGGAAGATTCATATTCGATCCATAAGATCTCAGAAACAGGAAAGAAGACAAGCGATTTTAGCAAGCAACCAATCTCAATTAAATAAAGTTTATTTTACTTGTACAACACGGATTAGGGTTCCATACATATATAAATAGACCCATAATCTTACTATAAAATAGAGAGATACAAAAAAAAGATAGGCAAGACGGTAAACAGAATAGAGAAGAAATCACTGTAAGAGAGAAAAAATAGAGATCGAGTGGTATAACTGATTATTCAATAGTGGATTTGGCTTGGTTGGTCATTCAACCGCCTGTGGATGTTTCTCCGATCATCGGAGTTTTACCACATAAACTCATGTCACTAACATATCAATTGCATTCTCTTTCTCTTTCTCTTTCTCTTTTAACTGGTCATAACCAAATCCAACATTGTTGACTTTCTTGACCATCAAGAAATCGACGTTAACACCATCCAACTTGACCCTAGTGTTTTGAATCACCTTTCTGAGTACTAGATCCTCTTCTTTGAAGCTCTGGGTCCTTACCCTCTTGTTAAAGTATCTCGTTATCCTGTCCTAGTAAACTGTCACCTTTCTACCACTTTGTCTTGCTTTTCATCTAGGAGGTCCAATTTGCCCTGAATTTGACCTCGTTACTTTTTGGCTCAAAGTTTTAGACCTGGAATGAGGTCAGTTTATGCTTGATAGGTAAGACCGCCTCTACCCAGAATGCTAAGGAGTAGGGTGTTTCTCTAGTCGTGGTTTTTCTAGTGGTTTGGTAGTCCCAAAGTACCTCGGGCAATTCCTCTACCCACTTACCCTTCTTCTGCTGGAGTTTCTTTTTTAGGAGTTTTTTTTATTGTTTTATTTGTGGCCTCTACTTGGCCATTGGTTTGTGGGTGGGCTACTGAGGAAAAAAGGAGGTTGATTCCCAAGTCTTCATTGAAACCCTTAAAACAGGCATTATCAAACTGCTTACCGAGGTCAATGATGATTGCAATTGGGGTACCAAACCTGCACACCACATTAGTCTTGATAAATTTAGTGGTGTTTTCCTCTGTGATCTGGGTTATTGGTCCTACTTCCACCTACCGAGTGAAGTAGTCAATCGCGACAATAACATGCTTAGCTTGACCTAGAGCAGTAGGGAGTGGCCTAATCAAATCGACCCTTAAAATGGCGAATGGATAGGGTGAACCGATCGAAGATAGTCGCTGAGAAGGAAGGGTGGCTCAAGTCTAACATCTTCTGGCAAGTTTCACTAGACTGCATAATGATTTTCACATTCTGGTGTATGGTAGGCTAGTGATATCTCATGCGAAGTACCTGGTAAGCTAACACTTCCCCACCGATGTGATTTCCACAGTCCCTAGAGTGGACCTCTCTCAATGCCTAATTGGCATCGTCAAGAATTAGGCAGCGGAGAAAAGAGAGAGACTTTCCCCTCTTGTAGAGGTATCCGTCCACCAACCAATATCGGACTAAGATTCTCTTGATTTTACGGGCTTGGTCGGAATCCGTATGGAGATTTCCATCTTGAAGTTAGGTCACTTATTGACAGCTATCTTTGCCATGAAATCTGTTGGGGGGGTATCTGCTCAACTCTAAATCCTTTGAACCCGTTTTTGAGAAATTGAACTTGTTTGAGATAAGCTACCTTATTGTCCCCTTTAGCCTGGTAAAGTCCGTTGACCTGGTTAACTATAAGTTGTGAATCACTCTTGATGTATAGATAATTAGCTTCGAGCTCGAGGCCTACTTTCATTCCTACCAAAAGGGCTTCATACCCCGCCTCATTATTTGTGACCTTGAATTCAAACATGAAGATGTGGCAGCAATTTGCTTTTCAGGGATCTATTAGAACAATGTCGATACCTCTGCCTGTTTGTCCAGATGCTTCATCTATGTAGCAGATCCAAGCATTACAGCCAACCAACCAATTATCGGGCTACGGCTTTTAGAGGGCTGGGCTCAGTTCTACCGAGGTCCCTTACTAAGGGAGACCTGAAAACTCAGCCATAAAGTCTGCTAGTGCTCAAGCCTTAACAATCGTCCTTACCTTGTATTTTAAATCAAATTGAGTTAGCTCCAGGGACCAAAAGACCAACCGCCTAGACACATCTAGTCTTTGCAAGAACTGGCGGAGTGGCTAGTCGGTTGCTACCGCTACTGTATATGCCTGGAAGTAAGGGCAAAGCTTCCTCGTTGAGGTCACTAAGGTGAAGACAAGCTTCTCGAGGTGGACGTAATTCTTTTTTGGCTTGGTTAGTGCATGGCTCTCTCATGTACCATGAAACTAAGAAACCAAGAAACCTTTCCGCAGTCACCCAAAAAGCACATTTGGCGGGGTTCAACCGCATCTGGTTTTCTCTTATGATCTGGAAATTTATGCAAAGGTGATCCTGGTGCTCTTCTGCTACTTAGGACTTGGTGATCATGTCGTCAATGTATACCTTCATCGTCCTTACGATCTCTAGCTTGAACAAACGGCTGACCAGCCGTTGGTATGTAGCTCCCATAGTTTTTTAGGCCAAATGGCATCACCTTGTAGTAGTAAAGATCCTGCCCGGTGATGAAACTAGTCTTGTCCCGATTATAGGGGTGCATCATGATCTGGTTGTTGTAGGGAAAATCGCATAACGGAAGTGTGAAAATAAGGTTTGAAATATTTTAAAAAAAATTCCTTTAAAAGAAAGAACCCTAATCCTAGATTAATTTATATATATTAAAAGTGTCGTACCTTTTTTTTCGTGAATTGAACCATCGTCGAATTGAATCCGTAAGATCTTCCAATCCAATCACGAACGTGAGTCACCTAGAAGTGTGGGCTCCATTTCTTTAAATTGTATACCTGAGGTAGGAAACAAACAAAATCTTCTTCTTTGTTAGTTACAATAATCCTCCAAGAGAAAAACTAAGAACGTCCGGTCACTTGTGAATTATCAATCAATTTGATTGAAACTCGCGTGAACCTTGATTCGATGTTGTACACAAAACCCTTTTGATGCAAAAGATACTAGTGTACTATCGAAAACAAAAACGTTTTCTCTTTTCTCTATGCTTGGCCGAATTCTTCATATAATGAGTTGGACGAAGTTTTTTTTTTTAACAATATACTTCTCACACCAAAAATTAAGCCTTAGTTGAAATTCTGTATAGGAGTATATATAGGAGGCCGAAAATCCTCCTAGAAAGAGGATTCTACTTCACCAAGACTCCTATCAAAATTTGGACTCAATCTTCTTAAAAAAAAGATTTCTTTTTAATTTAGGAGACCAAATCCTCTCCTAAGAAGGATTTTACTTGATGGGCAAGAATCCTTTCCTTAGAAGGATTTACTTAGTGGGCAAGAATCAGTCCCTTAGAAGGATTTACTTGGTGACCGAGAATCCTTTTTTAAGAAGAATTCTTTTCTACACCAAGACTCTTAATCCAACTCAAATAGTGTATTTATTCAATAACCAATTATTGAATGCAATTAAATTGTGACTAAATTTAAACTTCCTAATTTGACCAATTTTCAATTAGAGTTTTAATAGCAATCAAATACTTCCTAATTTGACTAGATAAATAAATTCATATTATTTATCTACTTATCAAATATAGTATTTGAACTTACCACATTACCAACAATAATATGAAAATAGGAGACCTACTCCTACTAGGAAAAAGATTTTGACTTTTAATTAAACTATTAATTAATTAATTTTCATTTAATTAAATAATAAAATAAAAAACAATATATTAAGCTAATATATTTAGCCTTGCCACCCAAGACCACACATGGGCATATATATTATTTTTCTTATTTTATTAAATCCATTGGACCTAAATAGAAAGTCCATATGTGAACTAGACCTATTTTTACAAAAAGAAATAAGTTCACATGCCTCAATACAATTCTAAATGGATCCATTAATTGGTCCAGTAGAATATATCAAGTGATCCATGCAAGTTCGTGTGGATTGGGGATCTTGGCGGGCTATCTAAATTTAAACTCCAATAGACACAACCCAATCACAACCAATAAATGATTCACTTAGGCCCGATATATTAATTTTTGTTCATTCCTGATATGAACCTCACCAAGAACAGTGAGACCCGGAACCAATATATGGTAGCAAGAATCATTTTGCTAACTTCAAGTCTGTAAACAAGAAAAAATGTTTGACCGTGACCTGTTGTCTTTATAGAGACAAAAACCAACGGTATCAAGAGAAATTGTAGATGCCACACTCAAGAATAAGAAGGGGATGTGAGTGATAAGTCAAGATTGAAGAACCTAAAGAGTTGAACTCTCACTATTTTTTTTATTCAATTCAAGTCTGTCAAAAAGTTACATCATTTGATCCTTTATAAACTAAAACCCGAATCGAAAAGAAAGGCTACAAGCCAACCCTAAAAGGAAACAATAAAATTCGGCCATTAAGGCCTTACAATCAGAAAAATAAACCTGGCAATAATTGCCTTACAAAAGAAAAAAGACCCAAAAAACTAAATCAAGCAACTATTGATTTGTTCCCTAATTGAAAGGCTTAAATCTGGAAACAAATCAGCCCCTTAATTTGGGAAACAAATCAACTCTTATTCTTTGGAAATTGAAAAGAAAATAGATCAGCCAAAGTTGAATCTTCTCCTAGCTTGTGCCACACGCCCAAGTCTTCCTTATTCGGCTCAATCAATTGCCTTGATGACATTAATTAAGGCTTGGTCTTCATGTTGGATTTTCTTAGACTTCAACAATTCAAAATCAACTAAAGTGTCTTGAATTAGGCCAATTATTGCTTCTTTGAATCTCTTAGCTCTTACCCTTGTTATTGGCCCAACCGGAACATGCAAAGGATCCCTTGATGTAGCTTCCATGTTCTCATCATTCCTTCCCTATTGAAAAGGATTTGTCCTCAAATCATCACCTACATCAAAAGGAGATAAAAATCAGAAACAATGAAGCTTACACTAACATTATACTCATCTGGAAGATCTAACTTGTATGCGATGTCATTGATCCTTTCTATCACTTGAAATGGGCCATCTCCCCTTGGAAGTAGTTTAGAACACCGCTGGGATGGAAATCGTTCCTTCCTTATATGCAACCACAACCAATCACCGGGCTCAAACACAACTTTCTTTCACCCTTTCTTTGCTTGGTTGGCATATTGCTCAGTTCTCCTCTCTATGTTTTGCCGAGTTTTTTCATGGATTTGCTTGACAAAATCTGCCTTTTTCTTCCCATCCAAGTTAACATGCTCATTCACAAGTAATAGAGTAAATCCAATGAAGTTAATGGGTTAAAACCATACACAATTTCAAAGGACAAAAAACGAGTTGCAGAATGCACACTCCTATGATAAGCAAACTCTGCACGCGGCAAACAATCCTCCAATGTTTTCAAGTTCTTTTGTATTATAGCACCAACAAGGTAGATAAAGTCCTATTAACTACTTTAGTTTGACCATTAGTTTGTGGATGATAAGTAGTAGAAAATAAAAGTTTAGTGCCTAACTTACCCCACAAAGTCTTCCAAAAGTAGCTTAAGAACTTAGCATCTGTATCCAAAACAATGGTGTTAGGCATGCCATGCAATCTCATAATTTCTTTGAAAAAAATTAGCAATATGTGATGCATCATCGGGTTTATGACAAGGAATGAAATGTGCCATTTTAGAAAACCTATCAACAACTACATATATAGGACCCCTACCTCATTTTGACCTAGGCAAACCCAACACAAAATCCATAGAAATGTCAATCCAATGTCCACTAGGTATAGGGAAAGGAGTATACAATCTGTGAGGCTTAATCCTAGACTTGGCTTGTCTGCATTACCTCTCACAGATTCTTTCTACATCACGTTTCATATGAGGCCAAAAAAAAATGTTCATGCAACGTATCTAGCGTCTTAGCTATACCAAAATGCCCTATCAAACCTCCCCCATGAGCTTCTTTAACAAGCAATTCACACAAATAACTCTTAGGCACGCATAATTTAGTTTCTGTAAACAAAAATCCATCATGCCTATAAAATTTGCCAAACGCAACCTTTTCACATGCATTGAATACATTGCCAAAATTAGAATCTTCCACATACAATTCTTTAATGTAGTCAAACCCAAACAATCTAGCATCCAAAGTAGAAAGTAGAACGTACCTTCTAGACAGAGCATCAGCGATCATATTCTCCTTACCTTTTTTGTACCTTATCACATATGGAAATGTTTCAATGAACTCCACCCACTTAACATGCCTCTTATTTAGCTTGTGTTGTCCCTTTATATGCTTCAAAGTTTCATGATCCGTGTGAATCACAAATTCTTTCGGCCAAAGGTAGTGTTGCCAAGTTTCCAATGCCCTAATCAAAGCATACATCTCCTTGTCATAGGTAGGATAATTCAAGACCGTTCCACTTATCTTCTCACTAAAATATGCAACGGGATGACCTTCTTGCATTAGAACAGCTTCAATACCTACTCCTGAAGCATCACACTCAATCTCAAAAGTTATAGCAAAGTCAGGCAAAACAAGTAAAGGTGCATTAGTTAATTTTTCCTTAATCAAGTTAAATGTCTTTTCTTGTTTATAACCCCACTTAAGACCCACATTCTTTTTGATACCTTCAGTTAAAGGTGCATATACACTACTAAAATCTTTCACAAACCTCCTATAAAAACTGGCCAATCCATGACAACTTCTTATTTGTCCCACATTTGTAGGTTTCGGCCACTCATTAATTGCCTTAACCTTTTCTTCATCAACCCCAATCCCCTTAGCACTAAAAATAAAACCCATAAATACAAGCTTATCGGTGCAAAAGGTACACTTTTTAAGATTAGCAAAAAACTTTTTTGTTCTTAAAACACATTAAACAAGTTTTAAATGTTCAACATGCTCATCCACGATTTTGCTATAAATCAGAATGTCATCAAAATAAACAACCACAAACTTCCCAATAAAAGCATGCAAAATATGGTTCATTAATCTCATGAAAGAACTTGGTGCGTTAGTTAATTCAAAAGGCATAACTAACCACTCATATAAACCGTATTTTGTTTTGAAAGCTGTTTTCCACTCATCACCTTCCTTCATCCTAATTTGATGATATCCACTTTTAAGATAAATTTTAGTAAAAACAATAGAACCATGCAATTAAGCATATCATCTAATCTAAGAATAGGATGTCGATACTTTACAGTGATATTGTTGATGGAACGACAATCAACGCACATCCTTCATGTTCCATCCTTTTTTGTCATAAGCAACACAAGAACAGTACAAAGACTCATACTCTCATGCACATACCCCTTTTCCATGAACTCACTAACTTGCCTTTGAAGTTCCTTTGTCTTCTCGAGATTACTTTTATATGCTGGTCTATTTGGGATGGGTGCTCCGGGTACAAAGTCAATTTGGTACTCAATCCCCCTTATTGGTGATATACCAATATGCATCTCTTCGGGAAACACTTTATCAAAGTCCTACAATAGAGAAACAACAACATTAAGCAAGGAAGGGTTAAATTCATTAGTTCTAAAGCAAGCCTCTTTGTACAAAAGTACAATCATTGGCTAATTTGAAAATAAAGCCTTTTTGACCACACTCTCTTGCATAAAAGCTTACTTATTTCCTCTCTTTTTTTTCTCAACAACCTCCTTTTCTTTTTCACCTTTTATTTATTTTTTCGCTATTTCAGACTCTCTTTCTTTTCTCTCTCTTTCTTTTAAACTCTCATTCTCACTTTTTTTTTTGACATCTCTCACTTTTCTTAACCTCACTTGATCTTCATGCACTTGTTTTGGGGTTAAAGGTACAAGAGTGATTGATTTTTTATTGAGTACAAAGGAGTATCTATTGGTATACCTATCATGAGTCACATGCCTATCGAACTGCCATGGTCTCCCCGAAAATATATGGCCAGCATTCATTGGTACCACATCACAAAAGACTTCATCTTTGTACTTTACAATTGAAAATGACACCAACACTTATTTAGTCACCTTGATTTCCCCACTATCATTTAACCACTGTAGCTTATATGGTTTTGGATGCTTCAAAGTGGCCAAATTCAATTTCTCCACAAAACTAGTGCTAACCACATTAGTACAACTCCCCCAATCAATAATCATACTACATACCTTATCATTAACATGATAGCGAGTGTGAAAAATATTGTCACGTTGTACCTCATCATCTTTCTTGGCTTGAGCATTAAGAGCTCTTCTTGCCACCAAAAGCTCTCCATCCACCGGATATTCAATGTCACTTGCATCCTCCAAAGGTGGCATGGACTCATCATCAGATTCACCATCGGATTCAATTTCACCATCATCCTTTAAAACCATTACTTTATTGTTTGGGAATTGAGATGCAATATGACCTGCTCCAAAACACTTAAAGCATTTAATGTCACGATTTCTAGAAGGTTGAGAATCTGATTTACCTTGTTGTAATGTGCCATCGGCCTTATTATCTTTGGAAGGTTCGACATTAGCCTTGAAACTAGGTTGGTCATCCCTTTTGCTCCAATTCGGTTTCCATGATGATGAAGAACCTGAATTTTACCCAACATGTGTAGAACTCTTCCTCTTCAACTGTTGTTCCACCTTAATGGCCATGTGCACCATGTCATTGAATTCAACATAATGTTGCAACTCCACCACATTTGCTATGTCTCGGTTTAGTCCAATTAAAAGCCTAGCCATAGTAGCCTTTTGGTCTTCCTCTACATTAGTCCGAATCATGGCTATCTCCATCTCCTTGTAGTAGTCTTCAACACACTTAGACCATTAAATAAGATCTTGCAATTTTTGAAACAAACCCCTATAATAGTGACTCGGAATGAAACGCTTCCTCATGACAACTTTCATCTCCTCCCAATTCTCAATAGGTCTTTCTCCGTTTCGCCTCCTACTAGCAATCAGTTGATCCCACCTAACAATAGCATAATCAGTGAATTCTATGGCAACCAACTTCACCTTCTTCAATTGGGAATATTCATGGCAGTAGAATACCAATACTATTCTTTTCTCCTACTCTAAATAAGCTTCAAGATCAGTTTTACCTTGGAAAGTTGGGATCTTCACCTTTATACTACCCAAATTATTATCAACCCTCTCTCCGTACCTATCTCCTCTATTCCCATACCTACCTTCTCTATTTCTATACCTAACTTCTCTATTCCCATGCCTAATTCTACTCGTTCCCATATTAGACATGCGATCATCCTCCTCTAGGTCATTCCTATAATCATTTCCATAGTCATTCATAGGTAGGTTCCTTTCTCTTCGTTCCACATTAGGAGGCTTGAATGGCTGACCCCTTTGTGAACTAGACTCCACCTTGTCTATTCTATCATGCACCTCACCAAACTTAATCTCCATTCGCTCTATGTTTTTTGTATGGCTTTATCCAAAAAATTGAGATCTACTGTTTCTGGTGCATCATCGGATAAGTCTCTACTCTTATCACGTGACATAGTTAAAAACCTGCAAAACAAAAAAAATACAATTAGTAAGCCTCACAAACACTCCTTCACGTGTTTACCCTCAAAGATGGTGGCACTCACATTCGAGTTTCACTCAATTCTTTTGGTTTTTACCCTTCGATGAGATCACACTCTCTTGCCTTTTTCCACTATTTGTTCACCTTTTTAGTTCCCTTTGTTTTTGACTTAGACGGACACTCACAATAAACAATAGGACAATATTATCAAAGACAAGATTCTACTACTATTTTTTTTAATATCAATGCTCAGAATCAAGAAACGAATAAAAATAGTTGATATAAGTTCAACTACAGGACCTAAAAGAAAAATTGCACTGTTTTATTATTATTATTATTTTTTACCGACCTTGATCAAGTGGACTCAAACACGGCTTTCAGTACACTTTTTTTTTGTAACAGATTTAATCAAACAGAATAGATTCTTTTTGTATTTTAGAATCAAACGAATACAGAGAAGAAGAAGAAGAAAATGGATAGTTTAAACCTAAGTTTAGAAACCTAAGCTCTGATACCAACTGATATGAACCTCACAAAGAACAGTGAGACTCGGAACCAATATATGGTTGCAAGGATCGTTTTTCTAACTCCAAGTTTGTAAACAAGAACAAATGTCAGACCGTGACCCGTTGTCTATATAGAGACAAGAACCAATGGTATCAAGAGAAATTGTAGATGCCACACTCAAGAATAAGAAGGGGATATGAGTGATGTAGGGATAATCGCGCAACGGAATCGTGAAAAAATAGAAATTAGGGTTTGGTATAAATAAAAATGTTACCTTTTTAAATAACAAGAACCTTAACCTTAGATTAATTTATGTATATAAAAAAGTATTGTACCTTTTTCTTGTGACGATTGAACTAGCTCCGAATTGAATCCGCAAGATCTTCCAATCCAATCACGAAAGTGAATCACCTAGGAGTGTGGGCTCACTTTCTCTAAGTTCTATACCTGTGGATGGAAACAAACAAAATCCTTTTCTTTCTTTGTTAGGTCACTTGTGAACTATAAATCAATTTGATTGAAAGTCACGTGAACCTTGATTTGATGTTGTACACAAAACCGTTTTAATGTAAAGGCTACTAGTGTACTATCGAAAACTAAACGTTCTTTCTTCCTTTTCTTCTTTGCCGAATCTTACACTATTTCTTAGAGTTGAGCGAATTTTGTCTAGAGTAAAAACAATTTTTTCTCTCAAAATTCTTATGGTGGTGGAAATCTCTCCAAGAAGAATTACTTAGGCTGGCTAAAATTTTCTCTTATATAGAACTAGGGATGGCCGAAATTCCTTCTTAGAATTATATAGCTGGCCGAAATTTAAGATATATATATATATATATATATATATATTTATATATATAGGATCATAAATTTGTTAGGTTTTAGATTGTGTTGGTATTAATTCCATATCAAAATGATGTTTACTTGTAATGATTTAGTTGTTTAGATTCATGATGATTCAAGCTTCAAAGAAGAATGAACAACAAGTCAAAGCAAGTTCAAATTCTTCAAAGAGAAAGGATGCAATATGGTTCTACAAAGGTATACTAAGACCTTATCTTTCTCTTACAAGGCTTAGGCACACACACACAATTCATACATATGTGTCCCTGCATCGTTGTGCACCATTATAGGCACACACATACAATTCATTCATATGTGTCCCTGCATCATTGTGCACCATGTATAACACATTCACACACTTGAATAAGAATGCTCATGCATTGGTATGGAAATAACATGTTTTGGAAAATGCATGATTGAAGACTATCTCTATGTAGTTTGCATTCTAGTGTGAATTGTGTTTGTATGTGTATATTTTTATATAACATGGATATTGAACTTGAATTTAGCCTTAAATCATTCTTGATTGAGTTCCGGTCATTTCGCTTACTCATACTATTGATTTCAAGTTCTAAGTCAAAAGATAATACACTTTCAACTCATGTTGCATACATTGTCTTCGTCTTCGTATATCGAGTCAAATTATTTTTTTTCAGGGTTGAGTATCTTATATGTCCATGTATTTGAGAGAGTTACGGTTCATAATCTGCAAACGGATTCAAATTCTGAGTTTGGAGGCCGGAGAACGGTTGAAGAACGCGAGGGGAGCGCACGAGGAAAAGAAGTGCAACCAAGCACTCTTTCCCTAGATGGCGCGTGGCCATCTCGGGACAGAATGCTTGCTGCCCCGAGATGCCCATGCGCCATCTCGGGAAGCAAGCATGCTTGGCACACTTAAGGGCATTTTGGTGTTTTTGCTTCATTCTTTCCCTCTCCTTTATATTTCCCTTCCCTGTCACATTTTATTCTAAGAAGAAATTTAAAAACTTGAGACCAGAATTTTCTCTCTACATTTTCTCACCTTCCAAACACCATAACTTCTTTATTTAAACTCTGATTTGAGTGATTAAAAGTTGAGAGCATTTGTATATTCATCCTTCATCCTTTCTCTGAAGGTTTAAGTTAAGGTTTAAGTTAGTTTTATTACTTTTTTTGGAGTCTAATCTCACAAAAACGGGACTGCACCAAAATCAATTAAGGTATTGATTTTCTCTCAATGTTTTCTTTTAAAACTTGGTCAATTGCCTTGGGTTTTCTTCTTCAACATATATATGTGTCTTGTGATTGTTTTGATTTGAGTTTTGAACTCATTTAAAGCTAGATTGAGTTTCAATTGAAATCTCACATGTTGAGTTAGGTTTTGATTTTGCCTATGTTTTCACATGTTTGAGATTGTATTGAGCTAGCTTTGATTCTAGGACTATTTGATGATCTTTGATTGATTGATTTTGTGAAAAATAGTTCCTCACATGTATTAGGCTCTCTTTGGCCGATTTCTCACAATGATACATGTGTTTATGTTCTTTTGAGCTATTCATGTGTTTTGTTGAATCTATGTATAGGAATATGCTCTAGAACTTCAGCTTTAATCTAAATGACTTTGTCATATGATTTTAGCATGTTTTTGGTTTATGAGATTTAAACTTGATTATGTGTTAATTGAACATATCTTGTGATTCAAGTTTTAGATCTATGCATGTATCTAGGTTGTAATTAATGTTGAACATATCTTACATGATCTAGATGCATTAAACATGCATGATTGACTAGACTACATTTGATTTGTGCATTCATTCTCATGTCTAGTATTTTCCATAGGATGTGTTGATCATAACATTCTATGTTGTGTGCTTGTTTACGTTTTACATTCATGATCACCTAGATGCCTTGTGAGAAGGAAGTATTGACAATAGGTGTGAGACCTATGTTGTTGAGCAAGAAAGTCTTGGCAAGAGGTGTGAAACCTTGGATTGTCAAGCAAGGAAGTCTTGACTAGAGTCAGGAGGACTCGGATAGTCGAGCAAGAAGTCTTACCTAAGGTCGTGAGGATCCAGAAGGGTGAGCAAGGAAGTATTGACTAGAGTCGGGAGAACTCGGATAGTTGAGCAAGAAGTCTTGCCTAGGGTTATGAGGATCTGGAAGGGTGAGCAAGGAAGTCTTGAAAAGAGGTGTGAGGCCTCGGATTGTTGAGCAAGAAGGCAACATCTTCATGAGTAGGATAAGAGGGTAGTTTCTAGGTGAAGGGGTCACTTGAGAGATTGTACTTGTCTTATCTACTAGTGGATTTTGTTTACCGGTGGTTGCTAACCCGTGGATGTTTCCTCTTCGGAGGTTTACCACGTTGTATCTTGTGTTAACTTTTCTCTATCCCTATCTCTCTTTTATTTATACTTGTTATTTGAATACTATAGATAGAACTCTTTATGTAAGTTGACTTCCTTTCTATAATAAAGATTATGTATGTGTTACAATTACTTGTTTGTATTACTTGTTTTATATATTGATTAAGTGTCTTTAATTGATATATATATTGTGATACAAGCAATCTAGAGGGACAAACTTTTGTTTGTTTCTAAGGGAGTCGAAAAAAGTGTCTAACCTATTCACCCCCCCTTTAGGTTAGCCTTGAGCATTTAACCGTGTTAGTATTTTCAATTGGTATCAGAGCAGGACACTAGATTGTACTTAGTAAGAGTCCAGGTGATACATTCACGGTGTTTGTAAAGCTTTTGAAGTCATGGGTTTACAAGATGATGTAATGGCGGAAGGAGCCTCAGATACAAGGCCACCATTACTTCGAGGCACTAACTATGGGTATTGGAAGTTGAGGATGAAAGTCTACATCCGCTCTAATGATGAAAGGGCTTGAATGGTAGTTGAAGAAGGTTATAGTCCTCCTACCAAGGTTTAAGAGGATGGAACCATGATACTCAAGCCAATGAGTGAATGGACAACAAATGAGTTTGAGGTTGCTAAATGGCACCATCGTGCTATGAATGCCATCTTTGGAGGAGTTGATGGGCATCAATTCTCCTACATTCAAAATCTTAAATCTATAAAGGAAGCTTGGGATACTCTCCAAGTTACTAATAAAGGAACCTTAGCGGTTAAGAAATCGAGGCTTCAAATGTTAGCATCACAATTTGAAGGTTTAAGTATGGGTGAAGAAGAAAAGTTTGAAGACTTCCAATTCCGGCTTCTTAACATTGCTAACCAAGGTCAAGCACTTGTAGTACCTATCTCAAAAGAGCGTTTAAATTGGAAAATCCTTAGGTCTCTTCCTAAGAGATTCAAATCAAAGGTGACAGTCATTGAGCAAAGCAAGGATGTGGATAGCATGAACATTGATGAGTTGCTTGGGTCTCTCCAAACTTATAAGATATGCTTGAAGCCAAGGATTAAGAGTAAGGGAATCGCTTTCAATGCTATTGAGGAGAGTGATGATGAAAATGAAGAGATAGCTCTTTTGATTAGAAAGTTCAAGAAGTTTCTAAAGAAGAATGCAAAGCCTAGAGGCAAGTCTTCTAAGGAAAAGGGAGTTAAGAAAACATCATCTCCAAGGAATGAGAAGAATAGTCAAGCCAAGAACAAGAAAGATGTTCAATGCTATAATTGTCATGGTTTCGGTCACTTTGCTAGTGAGTTCACCAAGAAGCGTCTAAGAAAGACAAGAAAGGCAAAGTGTTGGCGGCTACTTGGAGTGATGATAATTCTAGTGATAATGAGAGCTCTAGTAGTGAGTCTTCAAGTGATGAAGAGTTGGTGAGCAACTTTGTAGCTCTAACGGCTTCTCATTCTCCACTAGATGTTAATGGTACAATATCTTTAAACAAGAACTTTGATGCAAATCATCATGGAAGCTCTAGTTCCATTCCTACTAATCTTGAGTTGTTGGACAAGATAGAAAAGCTTGATGAAGCTAGAGAAAATACTCTAAGATAGGTAGTTGAAAAGGATGATTTGATCAAGAAACAACTAGATGAGTTTGTGATTGTCACTCGTAGACTTCTTGGTGAGAAAGGTGATATTATGAAGAAGTTTAGAGAACTTGAAAAGATAAACGTTGAGAAGGATAATCTGATATATTCTTTGAAGAAGAGAGAACAAGAATTAATGGAAGAAATAGACACGGCTAAGGAGGCTATCAAGGACTTAGTGAATGATTCGGTAAGTGTGTCTAGTGTTAGGAATCTTGTTAACTCTTATAGTGGTGAAGACGACTTGGTAGTTGAAGAGGAGCTTTTGGAAGCACCACTTCCTACTCACTTGGATGAAGTCGTGATTGATAATAAACCAAACAAGAAGAGAAGATCAAAAGCCAAGAAGAAGTTGGCGAATAAGGTATCTTTGCAAACTCCTAGTGAAGCTAGTTCAACTCCAAAAGGTACAATCTCATCGTTTATTCCAATTTGCCATTATTGCAACACAATAGGTCATATTAAGCCTATGCGTTATAAATATATTGAAAAATGCAAATTAAGGAATGAATCTAGAGATAAGGAGATTAAACTTCAACTTGAACATACTAAGGATTTGAAAGTTAAAAAGCATGATAATTTTGCTAAGCATGAAAATAAGTTTTGGAGTAGAAAGAAAACTAATTTTGTTCAACTTGACAAAGCTTATGTTGAAAATGTTAAGGAAGAGTGTGTTAATGATATTCTTGTTAATCAAGTCATTGAAGGACTTTACTCTAGATTTAACATTGTTGTCAAGGATGATATTGGAAATGTTTGTGTAGGTACACCCAAGGACAAGTGGTTCAAGGGTGAGTGCTCTTATCACTAATATAATTTGTGAATATTATTCAAGACTAACTAAAGAATTGTGTCTACCTCATACATATCTAGATGTATGAACAATTCTTTTTTTCTCATAGTCTTTTAAGCTTATGATTATTTACTTTTGACAATATAATAATTAAACTATAAATGCTTTAAGATTTGTTAAACTGGAAATCACTTTATTAATATGAAAAGATTGTCAAATACATTATTATACTCTTGCTATCGAGCGTAATCCTAACAATCTCCCACTTGCTCTATAGCAAATATGTCATATCTCTCAACCCCATGTTCTCTAGATGCCAATCAAAACTCTTTTGTGGAAGAGCCTTTGTAAAGGAATCCATTAGATTATCTGTTGATGCAATCTTGACAATCGTCACGTCACCCCTATGCTTATTTTCCCTCAGAAAGTGATACTTTCTTTCAATGTGTTTCCCTTTTTTATGACTTCTTGGTTCTCTCGAATTAGCCACTGATATACTATTGTCACAATAGATAGTGAAGGTTGGAGGACTGCAAGAATTGGAAAAAGCTGGCCGCAAGTCATAGCAGATTCTAAGCATTTTTTATGGGATGCGTTCAACATTCAATTATACCTGCCTAGTATCCCTGCACATATCAATACATTATTCAACCTCTACCCATACGGTTTGTTATGTAAATCAATATGAATAATTGTAAATCCGATTTGATTTTAAGTTCAACTCTTCGAGTCTTGATTGAATTAGGTGTAAGAAACAACTAACTTTGCAAAAACAAAAAGGTTAGGAGACGGTTGTTGTTGGTCCCGATCTCATCCATGAGTGCCCGTTGTTATAACATGTAATCAAAACTGAAGTCTTGACACTTCATTCTCTCTTACAGACTTATTATCAGCTGATGATGCTATCATCAGATGTTATTGCTAGCCTTATCATTGCCAGCAAAATACTTTTTTTCTGTAATACTTTTTGTCTGAATAAATTCTAGGTCAAATGTAGACTTGTTAGGATTACATCCAACCAATTAATTCCATACAAACCCACTCGTCAAAAATAGTTCATGGGTCTAACTTTATTGGGCTAGGTCACTAATAGATTGGGTTTCTAAAAGAGCGGTGATAATGTCACCTTTAAAAACCATAACTAAACTTTGAAAATAATTATAATTTGTAAAAAAAAATCCCAGTTAATGACAAAAATATCATTTTTAAAATTATACTGTGTTATATTTTAGTAAGTACACACTTATGTATATGGTGGCTTTATTGCTACCCACAAAATATCTTCTTACACCCATATTTTATTGAAACTTTTTTATTTCTAAAATACCCTAACATTTAATTACTTAAAATACATGTCTTTATAATTAAAAATTAAACTTACTTCCCACACCACACCTAAAAGTTGAACATTCAATCTATCATAAACCCTAATAATATATACTTAATCAAACCCCAGATCAATCGGGATTTTTTTTTCCACATATAGTTAAGGAATGAATGAACAAATAATTGATTTCATGGATTCTGAATTCATACAAGTAAGTTTACTTTCAATTTTTTTTATTGTTTTTGGAGTGAATAAAAATTTGTTACATTGTAGTATTTTTAGATTTTTTTTTGGTGTTTTCATATATGACCACTTTAAAGATGCAAAAACAACATATATCTAGAAATTATTAAAATACCAATTGTGACCAGTTTATTGTATTTGAAACCTTGATCTTATAATTATATCTCTGATTAAGTATTATGTTCTGACAGTTAAGAATTCTCTTAAAGGACTAAAATACCCAGTTTAATGGATTCTCGCCCATAACAAATCCATAAAAAAGGGAAAACTAGAGAACAGTGTGTGGATATAGTCAAGAACATAACCACGACCTCCTGACCTCTCGAACCAGTTGACAACCAAAAACCCCGACTGCTTAACAAAAACGGTGAACTTTTGGACTCCGTAGAAGACGAGGCACTGGTTGACAATATATGTTCCTACAGATTGTAGAAAAAGCTATTTTCAATTTACGATTTAGTACACTGTCAACGGCTACTTCGAATATGAAGGAGACGAGGTAGAATCGAATTAGGTCTGTCTTCTTAATTGGCACAGTCGATTCCAATTTCTTTCTTATTCAAGGCCGCCTTATGTAAATGTGTATGGAGTATAAGAGAATTTCTGAATTTGGACAATGATAAAACATGCCATTTTGAAGGATGTATTGGTTAGGGTATATACCTTTATCTATTTGTTCCTCTAATTGGTGTCCTTTGAGCCATGTTTTCCACTATAATTTTTAAGATTGCCAAAATTTTGATCCTTTATTAATTTCCTAACATTTGTTTAGCAAATAAAGGAGTAATGTTCTATATAGTTAGACTATTGTTTCCCCCTTGTTTTTATGGAAATCTAGAAAAAAAATCCATATGAACAACTAGCCTAATTCTAATAAATTTTCTTTGTAGATTAGTCTATCATGAAAATTATTTGTCTTACAACCCTCTCACTGCGCCTAGGTGGTAGTGTATCCTGATCAGGAACCATCTTACTCTCAGATGTTTGTGGATTAACAACTCTTGTTGATAAAGTACTAGTCTCACCATGCTCCAACTCATTCAATCCAATCCTAGAACGAGGTTTATGGTCACTAATATAATTGTCCTCAAGAAACATTGCATTTGTCGATACAAATACTTTGTTATCTTCGGGACTATAGAAGTGTTCACCTCTGGTCTCCTTGGAGTATCCTACAAACAGGCAGACCACAGACTTGGAGTCTAGCTTTCCATTTATGTTCTCCAGCACATGTGCTGGACACCCTCGTATGCAGAAATATCATAAACTAGCTTTACGACCATTCCACAACTCTAGGGGAGTCTTAGGAACATATTTGGATGACACTACATTCAAAATGTATATCGCTGTTTGTAATTCATATCCCTAGAAGGAATTTGGTAATGATTAGAAACTAATCATAGATCTCACCATTTTCATCAGGGTTCTATTTCTCTTCTCCGCTATACCATTTTGCCGAGGTTTGCTAGGAGCTGTGAGTTGGGAAACTATCCCTTGCTCGACCATGAAATCTTCAAACTCCTGGTCAAGGTACTCACCTCCACGATCTGATCGTAGTGACATGATAGTCCTACCTAATTGATTCTCAACTTCAGCTCAGAATTCTTTGAACTTTTCAAATATTTTCGACTTTCGTTGCATTAGGTAGATGTATCCGTATCTTGAGTAGTCATCTATAAAGGTGACATAATACTTATAACCACCCATAGCTTTAACATTCATCGGTCTACAGACGTCTGTATGTATAAACTCTAGGGGTTCTTTAGCTCTAAGCCCTTTTCCAGCAAAAGGTCTTTTAGTCATTTTACCTTCTAGATAAGATTCACAGACAGGTAAGGTGCCAACCTTTACCTCACTTAAAGGTCCGTTTTTTACTAGTCTGTCTATCCGGTCAAGGTTGATATGACCAAGCCTTAGAAGCAGAGATACGTGTCATTATCTTGAGAAATCGCATGTCGTTTAGTTTTTGGTTTTTCAATCTTAAACATTTCGATGTTGAGCAGTGTAGTATATGTTTACGGTATTAACACATACAAATTGTTTTCATCAATTCGTGAACAAATATTCAGATCATTTTTCCAAAAAATAACAAACTTATTATTAAAAGAAACAGGATATTTTTATTCTAACAACTTAGAAATGGAGATCAAATTTCTTGTAAATCCAGGAATATAAAATACATTGTCCAACAATATATAGTTATTACAAAAACATAATCTAATTACGTCCACTGCTCGTACCGACACGACATCCCCTGACCCCACATGTATTGAGAAGACTCCCTCCTCTAACTGTGTCCAAGAATCAGTCCATTACAAAGAGGAACAAACATGGTTTTTGGCCCCCGAATCAACTATCAAGGGTGAAGAATCATCTTCCACTAAACATGACTCAAGAACAAGTAAATCATATTTTTCTTGGGTTTGGGCTTACCCTTCCCCTTCCCAGCAGACCTCTTCCTCTTTTTGTTGTTGGAGGAAGATGGTTCGGTAATATTTGCCTTACCGATTATGCCCTTGCAGTCCTTAGTCAAGAACTCAAAGGAAGTGAGCTCATTGAGCAATTGTGTGAGATTGAACTTTAACTCGTTCATCCCATAGTTGCTCTTAAATTAATCGAAATTCTTCGAAAGAGTCGTCAGTATGATGCCCACATGATTGGGTTCCTCAATGGTCTCGCCATTGACTTTGCCTTGTTGAAGTAGGACATCATGCTTAGAACATGTTCCCAAACTGATGTACTATTCTTCATACGAGCGAGCAAAGCGGAATGAACAGCTTCGTGTCGCTTTTGCTCAGAGGCTACTCAAGCATAACTTGCAATGACTTTATGATTTCGATTGCTGAAGTCATTGCTTCATGCTTTGTGACAAGCACATCTGTCATAGAAGCCAACATATTACCAGTTTACTAGAACAATTCTAGTATATAAAATATTACAAATACTTTTTCTTTCTTTTTGTTTGCACTACGCAGTGCACGAACATACAATATTTTTCTCTCTTTGTTACAAACACACACACTTGCCACACTAACCTTTTTAAACCCATGCATTGATATTAGGTGTAGTGTTTTATATTTAATATCTCACACAACCCTTGCAAAGATACGTATTTTGTATGATGTTAATTCACTCACCCCTGAATTGCATTCTAAAGAAAACACTTATGCCTGATATCTGTATTTGTGTTTGTGTTTTGATATATCACTTATTCGTTTTTCAAATAATAATATATATCAAATATATTTTTATCTTTTAAACAACAAATGATATCTTTATTTGATTTTCAAATCTTTTGAATGATATCTCATATCTTTTATTTGAAAAGATAATTAAATATTTATTTTGAATTTAAACAATTTAAATTCAATTTCAAATATTTAATTTAATAAAATAAAATAATCATATTATCTTATTTTATTTTAAATGAAATATCAACTAACACCCTCCATATAGTGATTAATAACATAATTAAATAATTTAATTATTAAATTTATTCAATAACCATTAGTCATTAATCAAATAACCTCATTATTCAAGTAATTCATGAATAAATACATGTCACTAACACAATTAATTGGACAATCCAATCAATTAACCGTGACCCTTGTTACCTAAAACGATCGGGATAACAAGGGGACCTAATGGACCCATAATATTTTGGGCTCCAATAATCATCAGAATCATTAGTTAAACTCTTTAATTAATATTCCTTGATTATTAACTCCGGTGTTATTCCACTAAAAATCCGAAGCTGTACTCTCTCAACTAGAGACACTTTTACATAGACCAATACAACTCGGTGTCAATCGATATAGTTATTACATATGGTGTGATCCTCTACAGTAGTTCATAAATAGAGCTGGGTCATAATGTCCGTTATACCCCTCTAATTACGTATATCCTTTAAGTACCGTTGATTCTCTAATGGACAATAAATCATATTTCTTCACAGAATCAAGATAGCGCTCATATTGTCAAAGCCTCGAATCAACCCTTAAGGGAATTACCAACTACTTATTACAAGAAGAAGTGGATTCCACTATTGTGTACAAATCTTCCCAGCCACAAGCCAAACTGTAATCCCAACAAACGGAGTATGTTGATCAGGAACTGCATCTAACCTCACCAATGGTATATCAAAGACCAGGTTATAACCTGAAGGAGTCGATAAGACACCCAGGATTAAGATCACCCATATATAACCATCATTAGTTGATATTTATAAATCTCATCAGTAAACGGATCTTGGTGAGAGATTCATATAGATCATTGCCCAGTCCTATATTATCACATCATACAAGGTGTCTTCATTCTCATATCTCATATGAATGATTCAGGATAGAATCACTGTACATTGTGGAATGAACCTCAACTATAGATTAACCACAAATAAAGTACCCAGCTTTATTTGCTATCTACAGACTATTTAGATTGCACATCTCTTACTGTATTGTATCTATCTGTATATATGACACTCATATGCACAGTTCGAGATTACATCTGGAAATCTTGGATGTTAAATATATGCACAAGTTATAAAATAAACAACACAATATGAATGAATTGAATTTTTTCTTTTATTTATTTCATAAATCCATTTACAACTTACATCTTTATGGCATAAATGACACGTCCTAAAGAAGTGTTCTTACTCCCAAATATAAGAGTGTCAAAGTAATAAATTAACCGGTAAGACCGGGTCGAACCACAAGGAGGTTGTTCACTTGTCCTTGTAGAATTAATTATCTAAGCTTGTTATAAAAATGTAAGTCAATTAAAATTAAAACTGGGTTATGAGATCCACTGTTGGTAATTCAAATATGATCCAATAATTAATATTTAGTCAAGATTAATGGGAGGGTATTCCACTCCACTGACCACTCTCTGATAGATGTGGGTAAAAGTACTTACTATGCTAGACAACATCTGTCTGTCTACAGTGAGTCAAAACTCCACAAAGATCAGAAGGGATAAACCACTCTCTTATAGATATGGGTGAAAGAACTCACTGTGCTAGACAATATCTGTCTGTCTACAGTGAGTCAAAAACTCCACAAAGATCATAGGGGAGAAACCACTCTCTGATAGATATGGGTAAAAGTACCCACTGTGCTAGACAATATCTGTCTATCTACAATGAGTCAAAAACTCCATAAAGATCAGAAGGGAGAAAGCATAAAAATAATAAACTTACCAAAATTGGATCATATTATTTATACCAACAGTATTACCTTTTGTCCCAGCTATATAAAATTAGCCAGACATAATTTAACTAGAAAATATTTATTTTATTTAAAATGATGAATTTAAGAACAAAAGAGAGAGAATTTCACAAATCTAATATCAGATTTGGATTCAGAATATCGAAATTAGGGGGGAGAGGCCCTCTATTTATACAAAATACAGATGAAAATTGACCTTAGGATGAATTTAGAATGGAGCGTCCAGATTTCGCAACGTCATCAGTGAATAGTGAATAGTGAACAATGAAATATGACCGTGACAGTGAACAATAAACGCATCCGTGAAAGTGAATAGTGAACAGTGAATAGTGAATAGTGACAGTGAACAGTAAACACATCCGTGAAAGTGAATAGTAAACAGTTCACCAACTTCTAGAATATTATTCTCTACAGCACGTGTACGGTGCACTCACAATTAAGGCCAATAGAAATGTGTCACATCATTGGTCAATAATCTTCTAGAAAGTCAACTATAAACAGTGCACCGACTTCTAGAATGTGATTCTCTGCAGCTGCGTGTACGGTGAACTCGCAGTTTGGGCCAATAGAAATGTGCCACATCATGAGGAACAGTGAAAGTCAACTGTGAACGGTGAAAATCAATTGTGAACAGTGAAAGTCAATTGTGAACAGTAAATAGTCAAAATTACAAAAATACCCTTCGTGGCCTTCCTAAGGTTTTTGACGTTCTAAACTTGAAAACGATATTTGTTTTGCTATCTGACTTCTCCATAATTATGAATTGATCGAATTACCTCTGAAATACAAGGAAAAATACACTGATTACTACACAACACATTTATTTAAGCGAGCGAACGAAATTATGTCTAAATTGGGGAATTAATCATATTAGAAGTGTAAAATGGTGATATTATCCCTTAGTAAACATACACTTTTCAGTGTTAATCAATAAACCCCAGGAGACTTGGCCTTTGAAAACGCCTTATTCCTTAGTGACTTGCCTTTAGTTGTAGGAGACTTTGCTTGCTCATCTACAAAGCCTAAGCCACTTGAACCATCATGAAGTTTACCAAGCTCTTTGGTCTTAATGATTGCCAATTCTTCCTTGCCAATGATTGTTTCCTTCAAGAAAAACAAACCACTAGCAAAATCAATCCTTAAATTTTCTAACATAAGAGCGTCTTCAACCATCTTCTTCTCTTGACATTTGATCACTTCATTCTTCACTTACACTTCCTTTAAAGCTTCATATATTTCCATCAAGTTAAAGTTGGTGGTCTTTGACTTGCACTTCTCTTCATTAAGTTGCAAATACAAGTGATCATGTCTTGCTTGATTTTCCATCGGGAAACCCTCCTTTTTTTCTTCAATTTCGTCTTGATGTGAAGTCGTGTCACATAGGTGGTTACTTACATAAAGATTATCTTCCAAAGAATCTAGCTCCTCCTCATATTCACTTTAGTCACTTATATTCTCTTTAAGCTTATCAACAAAAATGTTAATAGACAATTACCAAGTAGGAAATAAAGAACTAAATCCTTTTTGTTTCAACAACATGAGATGGACAATCAACACAAACAATATTAGACTTAAGGTTGCTATCCATAGCAAGGAAATCACTGTGAGTGTATCCAGGGATCTCACTAAGTGTAGTCTAGTGACCCGCTATGATGCCAAATGAAAAGACAAACATGATTAATTTGCCTTAAACTATCATAGATGAGGTGAATAGGTTATGACACCCTTTTATTCCCTTGAAACAAACATAAGTTTGTCCCTCTAGATAACTTGTATCACAATTTATTAGTCAAACACAAGCAAATTCAATTTATAAAGATTTACTTGGTCAAACAAAGTCATTGTAGATTACAACTTGCATGTGATACAAACTCAAGTTGCATATAGGCTATCAATCATAAGCCTTTAACATATACAATGCTTAATATAAAATGGATATAAATTACAAGTAAATCAAACAAGATGTAAATATATATATATATATACATATGCATATACGTATATCAACACATATACAAACATCAAGAGATAGGGATATTAACATAGGATTTTTAAGTGGCAAAACCTCCAAAGAGGAAACATCAATGGGTTGATTCCACAACCACCGGCAAACAAATTTCACTAATAAGATAAAAAGATACAATCACTCAAGTGACCATTTAACCTAGAGATCTACCCATCATCTCTACACAATGAAAGAGATGCCACCTTGCTTAACTATCCAGATCACCCCAATCTTAGACAAGACATCCAATGCATAGCTATCCAAGACCACACGTCTCTAGCGAAGACTTCCAATGGCACAAATCAAAGAATCACTCTAAAAATTATGAATTCCAATGCTTAGTTATCTGGATCACCCCAATCCTAGCCAAGACTTCCGATGGACAAATCAAAGAATCACTCTAAGAAATGAGACTTCCAACCTTTTCACAAGGCATATGATATAAGTGGATGCAAATGATGCAAACACACACAACGCAGTATATATGATCAATATATCCTATGGAAACTAGAAATGATTCGATAAGCACATTTCAAATGTATTATTGTTTACAATCCTAAAAATAATATATTCAAGCAAATGATGCATGTACATATGAAATATGTAGATTAGGCACAAATCATGAAGGACTAGATTTTTATCAACAAAAGCATAAAACAAGTTTCTCTAGAACTTATACCATGAACAATCAATCTAGAGTATATGATGTTGGAACCGTAAGGCAACGAAAGTAGGTTTTAATTTTTTTTATACATATCATAAACGATCTGGAACCAGTGAACTTAGGATCACAATACATTTTCGAAACTTATACATATAAAATTATTACGATAATAAAATGGACGTATATAAGGAAATTGAAATCAATGCTAAGAAAAAGATTTTCAAACCTTGCCAACGTTTGGAGGCTCCTTCACTTTACGATATGCTCATGTCTGAACCACTTGATCTTCCTCACTATCTCCAGGGACTGGTAACGGCGTGTGGGCTCGTCACGTACTCAGGAACATGAATGGAAGATGTAGAGAAACGACTTGAAGAAACTCTTTCTTTAATATCAGTGCACAACACTTGCATACAATTTCTTTTCTCACTTTCAACACACATACACACTTACACCAAATAATACACTGATGCGTAATCCGTTGATATCAAGCACACACAAAAGCAAAACAAAACACATTTGCACCAATCAAAGTATTGATGCATTTTTTTTCTTCGATGAATGTTGCTTGTATTGTTTTACGCACCCTTAATTTGCATCCTATGCAAAAACTGATATCACATATATACAATTTGCATCATATGCAAATTCTTCTTTTTGCACGTTTGTGTTGTTTTAGTTTTGATATGTATCTTATTCGTTTTTCAAATAAAACAATATATATCATATATATATATATATATATATATATATATATATATATATATATATATAATCGATTAAAAAACTAATTATATATTTAATTGATTTATAAATCTTTAAATGATATCTCATATCCTTTATTTTAAAAGATAATTATTTTTTTTTGAATTTAAACATTTAAATTCAATTTCAAATATTAATTTAATAAAATAAAACAATCATATTATCTTATTATATTTAAAATCAAATGTTAACTAACACCCTCCATTTAGTGATTAATAACATAATTAAATAATCTTATTATTTCATTTATTTAAACACCATTATTCGTTAATTAAATAATCTTATTAATCAATTAATTTCTGAATAAATACGCTTCACTTTCGTAACACAATTAATTGGACATTCCAATTAATTAACCATGACCACCCTTGTTACCTAAATCGATCGGGCTAGCAAGGGACCTAATGGACTCACATTATTTTGAGCTCTAATAATCCTCAGAATCATTAATGAAACTCTTTAATATTCCTTGATTATTAACTCCAATGTTATTCCACTAAAAATCCGAAGCTACACTCTCTCAATTGCAGACGCTTTTACACAGACCAATATAACTCAGTGTCCATTGATATAACTATTACACATGGTGTGATCCTTCGCAGTAGTTCATAATTAGAGCTGGGTAAATAATGTCCGTTATACCGCTCTAATTACATATATCCTTTAAGTACTATTGATTATCTAATAAACAATAAATCCTATTTCCTCACGGATTAGGAGTGCACTTATATTGTTCAAGCCCCGAATCTACACATAAGAGAACTACCATATGCTTCGCACAAGAAGGAGTGGATTCCATTATTATGTACAAACCTTCCCAACCCCAAACCAAACCACAAACCCAACATACAGCGCATATTGATCAGGAATTGCATCTGACCTCACCCATTGTATTATAGGGAAAAATCGATTCAAAATGCGGCGGAAGCGTAAAAATAGGGTTTGGTATATTTTTTTTAAAAAAAAGAACTTTAACCCAAAATTAATTGACATATAATTAAAGTATCGTACTTTTTTCCTCGTAACGATTGAACTAGCATCAAATTAAATACGAAAAATCTTCCAATCCAATCACGAACATAAGTCACCTAGGACTGTGGGCTCCCTTTCGTTTAATTGTATACCTGAAGATGGAAACAAACAATTTTTTTTCTTTTGTTAGTCACTATAATCCTCCAAGAGAAAATAAAAAGAACGTTTGGTCACTTGTGAATTATCAATCAATTTGACTGAAACTCTCGTGAACTTTGATTCGATGTTGTACACAAAACCTTTTGATGTAAAGGCTACTAGTGCACTATCGAAAATGAAACATTCTTTCTTCCTTTTCCTCTTTGCCGAATTTTCACACACCAAATCTATGAGTTGGCCGAATTTGGTTTAGAGTAAAATCTAATTTTTTCTCTCAAGGCCGAAATCTTTCTCTAAGAAAAACTTGGGCTGTGGCCGAATTCTACACTAATATATATATATATATATATATATATATATAGTTGCGAAATTCTACAAGCTTTTAATTTAGGAGACCAAATTCTCTCCTAAAGAGGATTTACTTGGTGGGCAAGAATCCTCTCCATAGGAGGATTTACTTGGTGACCTAGAATCCATTTCAAAGAAGAATTCTTTTCTACACCAAGACTCCTAATCCAACTCAATAGTGTTTTTATTCAATAACAAATTATTAAATATAAATTAAATTGTGAATAAATCAAAACTTCCTAATTTGACCAATTGTCAATTTAGAGTTTTAACAGAAATAAAATACTTCCTAATTTGACTAGATAAATAAATTCATTTTATTTATCTACTAATCAAATATAGTATTTGATACTTATCATATTACCAACAGTAATATGACACTTGGAGACCTTCTCCAACTAGAAAAAAGATTTTGACTTTTAATTTAATAAATAATTAATTAACAAATTAATTAATTTCCATTTGACTAAACATTAAAATACAAAAACAATAAAATAAGCTATTATATATAGCCTTGCTGCCCAAGTCCACATATGGGCCAATATATTGTTTTTTCTATTTTATTAAATTCACTGGACCTTAATAAAAAGTTCACATTTGAACTTGACTCGATATTATCCAAAGAAACAAGTCCACATGCCTTAATACTATTCTAAATGGATTCCTAAATTGGTCCGGTAGAATATATCAAGTGATCCATGCAGGTTCATGTGAATTGGGGATCTTGGCGGGTTATCTAAATTTAAGTTCCAATAGACATAACCTAATCACAATCAACAAATAATTCACTTAGGTCCGATGTATCAATTTTAGTTCATTCCACTAAAGAACTAAAATTGAACTCTTAAATAAAGATAGAATAAGTTTACATTCCTCGTTAGTATCCTAGACAATCTTAATGAATATAGTGTATCCTCATAAAGAATACCAGTAATCGCCAAGAGCTCATAGACCGCCTATAGCTCTCTAAGTTACCTTATTTACTCATATTACCACATTTTGAACTGGGATATTTTGACTTGTCAATAAGCCATATTTCAATAGACACTATTGAAAACATAATGTTAAGATTTAATACCCAACACCTCAAAACATCCTTATGATGATATTCTAATCTCATTTAATAAATGGAGCCACAATGACCATATCTATAAAGGAAGTCCTTTATCGATTAACAAATGAATACCACCAAACTATCAAGGATAGATTATGCTATATAATCGTACTCATTGATAGCTCAAATGATAACACTTACAACCATAAGTCCATCATTTATCTCAGGATTGAGATAGACTCTCTGATTGTCTTCAAGTGAAAACTTTTATCCATTAACAGTTCTGGATAAGTATTCCACTGTGATCCTATTCAATGTGCCCAGTACACTAGATTCTTTTGCCTAAAGGCACCATACTTTGATGATTTTAGATTCATCATAACACATTTGATCCCACTCAAATGCTAGCAAAAGAATCTACAACTTTGACAAGATAAAGGCCTTCAACCTTTATCTTAAGTTATGAATATTATTCTTGACTAACTAAAGAATTGTGTCTACCTCATACATATCCAGATGTATGAACAATTATTGTTTTCTCATAGTCTTCTGACCTTACGATTATTTACATTTGACATTTATAATAATTAAACTATAAAAGTTACAAGATTTGTTAAAGTTAGAAATCACTTTATTAATATGAAACGATTTTCAAAAACATTATTACAATCTTGCTATTGAGTATAATCCTAACAGTTCCCCATTTCTCTTCTCTTTGGACTAATTCAATGCACAATATCTATGAGTTTGCCGAATTTTGTCTAGATCAAAAACTAATTTTTTTTCTCTCTCAAAATTCTCTAGCTTGGCCGAAGTTAATATGGAGATATATATATATATATATACGTTCTCAAATCCTTTCCTAAAGAGGATTTACTTGGGGCAAGAATCATATCCCTAGGTGGATTTACTTGGTGACAAAGAATCATTTTTTAAAAAAGATTTCTTTCCACACCGAAACTCCTAATCCAACTCAAATAGTGTATTTATTCAATAACCAATTAATGGATATAATTTAATTTGTGACTATATTTAAACTTCCTAATTTGATCAATTATCAACTAGAGTTTTAATAGAAAACAAATACTTCCTAAATTGACTAGATAAATAAATTCCTTTTATTTATCTATTTATCAAATATAGTATTTGATACTTATCATATTACCAATAGTAATATAACTCTAACAGACCATCTCCTACTAGGAAAAATATTTTAATTTTTAATTAAATAATTAATTATTAATAAATTAATTAATTTCAATTTAAATAAATAATAAAATAAAAAACAATATAAAGGCTATTATATAGTCTCTTGTTGCCCAAGCTATATAAATTGTAGGGATAAATCGGTTCCAAATGTGGAGGAAGCGTAAAATGAGGGTTTGGTATATTTTAAAAATTCCCCCCTTTAATAGAAAGAACCTTAACCCTAGATTAATTGACATATATTAAAAATATCGTACCTTTTTTTTCGTGATGATTGAACTAGCACCGAATTGAATCAGCAAGATCTTTAAATCCAATCACGAACGTGAATCATCTAGGAGTCTGAGCTCCATTTCTTTTAATTGTATACCTGAGGATGGAAACAAACAAAATCTTCTTCTTTGTTAGTCACAATAATTCTCCAAGAGAAAACCCAAGAATGTCCGGTCACCTGTGAATTATCTATCTATTTGATTAAAACTCACGTGAACGTTGATTCGATGTTGTACACAAAACCTTTTGATGTATAGGCTCCTAGTGCACTATCAAAAACAAAACGTACCTCTTTTCACTTCTCCTTGGCCAAATTTAATACACAATATCTATTAGTTGAACGAAGTATTTTTTTTATAACTATAAAAAACCAAATAAAAAACAACTTTTCACACCAAAAATTAGGTCTTGGTCGAAATTCTATATAGGAGTATATAAAAGTGGCTGATACTTCACCAAGACTCCTATCAAAATTTGGATTCAATCCTCTTAAAAATAGGATTTCTTTTACACACCAAGACTCCTAATTCAACTTAAATAGTGCATTTATTCAATAACAAATTATTGAATATAAATTAAATTGTGACTAAATAAAAAAAAAACTTTCTAATAAAAATAAAATACTTCCTAATTTGACTAGATAAACAAATTCCTATTATTTATCTACTTATCAAATATAGTATTTGATACTTATTATATTACCAACAATAATATGAATCTAGAAGAACATCTCCTACTAGGAAAAATATTTTGAATTTTAATTAAATAATTAATTAATTAACAAATATATTATTTTCCATTTAATTAATTAATAAAATAAAAAAAATATAATAGGCTATTATATATAGCCTTAGCAGCCCAAGCCAATATATATGAGATAGACTATGCTATATAATCGTACTCACTGATAGCTCAAAGGATAACACTTGCAACAATTAGTCCATCATTTATCATAGACGTCCCGATTGTCTTCAAGTGAAAACTTTTATCCATTGACGGTTCTGGATAAAGTATTTCACTGTGATCATATTCAATGCACCCAGTGCACTAGATTCTTTTGCCCAAATACACCACATTAAGATAATGCTAGCAAAAGAATCTAAAACTTTAACAAGATAAAGGCGTCCAACCTTTATCTTAAGTTGTTAATATTATTCAAGACTAACTAAAGAATTATGCCTACCTCATACATGTCCAGATGTATGAACAATTCTTCTTTTCTCATAGTCTTTTGACCTTATGATTATTTACTTTTGACAATTATAATAATTAAACTATAAATGCTATAAGATTTGTTAAACTAGAAATCACTTTATTAATATGAAAAGATTGTCAAATACATTATTTCACTCTTGTTATCAAGCATAATCCCAACAATCTCCCACTTGCTCTATAACAAATGTGTCATATCACTTATCCCATATTCTCTAGGTGCCCATAAAAACACTTTATTGGAAGAGCCTTTATGAAGGGATTCGCTAGATTTTCCGCTGACGCGATCTTGGTTATCGTCAAGTCTCCCCTATGCACAATTTCCCTTAAAAGGTGATACTTTCTTTCAATGTGTTTCCATCTCTTATGACTTTTTGGTTCTCTCGAATTAGCCACTGCTCCACTATTGTCACAATAGATAGTGATCTGCTTATTCGCATCAGGAACCACTTCCATGTAAATCAAGATTTGGCGGAGCTAGACAGCCTCTTTAGCAGCCTTGTATGTGGCAACATACTCAGCTTCCGTGGTGGAATCAGCAATACAAGATTGCTTAATACTCCTCCGTATGACTGCTCATACTCTAAGTGTAAACAAAGATCCTGATGTTGATCTTCTTGAGTCAGAATTAGATTGGAAATCAAAATCTGTATACCCAATAGGAATTAAATCCCCTCTGGAGTATACAAGCATATAATCTCTCATTCTCCTGAGATACTGGAAAATATGCTTGACTACTATCTAGTGATCTGGACCAGGTTTCGATTGAAACTTGCTAACTATTCAAATAACAAAACAATTATCTGGTCTAGTGCAGAGCATTGCATACATGAGACTCTCAATTGCCGAGGCATATGGAACCCTAATCATGAATTGTTCTTCATGCTCGTTCTTAGGAACTTGTTCCTTAGAAAGTTTGATTCCATGTCTAAAAGGTAACATACCTTTATTGGAATCTTGCATGGAAAACCTAGGCAAGATTTTATCTATGTATGAAGCTTGGGATAAGGAAATCGTTCTATTCTTTTTATCCCTTATGACTTGGATACCAAGAATATAACTTGCTTCTCCTAAGTCCTTCATATCAAATTGTTTTGCCAACCATTATTTTACTGATGTTTAAACACCTACATCGTTTCCGATGAGTAGTATATCATCAACATAAAGAACTTGGAAAACCAACTTTTCACCTTTAATCCTCTTATATACACAGGGTTTGTCAAGATTTTGAATAAATCTAAAAATTTTCACGGCTTGTTCGAGCCTTATGTTCCAGAATCTGAATGCTTGCTTCAGTTCGTATATGGATCTTTGCAACTTGCATACCCTTTCCTTTTGACCTTTTTCAATGAATCCTTTTGGTTGCATCATATAGATGCTCTCGTCAAGACTTCCATTAAGGAAAGCTATCTTGATGTCCAATTGCCAAATGTCTAGGTCTAGAGATGCCACAATGGATAAGAGTATCTAATAGATTTAAGCATGGTCATAGGAGAGAAGGTTTTCTCATAATTGATACCTTCCTTTTGTGTGTAACCTTTAGCTACCAATCTAGCTTTAAAGGTTTCCACATTTTCATCCATTCCTCGTTTCCTCTTGTATACCCACTTGCACCTGATGGGTCTTATCTCTTTAGGCAAGTTTGCAAGAGACTAGACTTTGTTTTTGAACATAAATTCAATTTCGGATTGCATTGCATTTTACCAATGGCGACAATCAACATCTTCCATTTTTTCCTTGTACGTATAGGGATCATCGTTGTCTGGGTGATTCTCTACAGATTCTTCAAGACCAATGTATCTCTTTGGTTGTATACTAACCCTCCCACTACGACGAGGTATGGAAGATTGTTGATCTTGTGTTGGTGCGAAACTTGCAATTGGGCTAGGTTATGAAACCTCTTGTGGAATTTATCTCCTGAAAGCTCATTCAAGACAATTCTACTTCTAGGCAAAAAATTATTCATATAGTCATATTCTAGAAATTTAGCATTTATCGAAACAAATACTCTAAGATCTGAAGGACTATAGAAATTATATCCCTTGGTTCCTTTTAGATAACTTACAAATATGCATATTTCTGAACGGGACTCCATATTTTCTATCTTTCCTTGTAACACATGCACAGGACATCCAAATATCCTTAATTATTGTAAACTAGGCTTTCGCCCAGTCCACAACTCATGCGGTGTTTTAGGAACCGATTTAGACGGTACATCGTTTAGAATGTACATAGCGGTTTGTAAAGCATATCCCCAAAAAGAAATAGGGAGCGTTGAGTAACTTAACATAGATCTAACCATGTCCAAAAGAGTTTTATTTCTCATTTCTGCCACAACATTTTGTTGAGGTGTACCTGGTGCAGAAAACTGAGAAATTATCTCATTATCAATAAGATATTCCTGAAACTCACGTGATAGATATTCTCCACCACGATCAGACCTCAAGATTTTTAAGTGTTTATCTAGCTGATTTTCAACTTTAGCTTTAAATACTTTGAACATGTCAAAAGCATCCAACTTTTGTCTCATTAGATACATGTAGCCAAATCTCAAGTAATCATCCGTGAAAGTGATGAAGTGCTCATATCCATCTCTAGCTTGAATGCTCATAGGACCACAAACATCAATGTGTATCATAACGCTCTGTTGCCTAAACGCAAGCTGAATTCATTCTTATTAAGTCTTTTCCTTTCCCGGAACCCTTTCTAGTTAGGCCCAAGTTGTTTTTTATTCTATTGTTTCTTGACCATCTTACGGGTCTTAACAGTAGCAACTTTACTAACCGAATGAATCACTTAACCCTTGCTAAATTCCATTCATGAATACCCCTTGGGGGGTTATTACACAAAACATAAAGCTTAACTAAACTTAGAGGCTGTAGGTGTTCTGAAACACCTTCTCCCACTCAATTGTTTAAGGCGTGTGATCGAATTCCATTGAATGATTTACCAAGTTATCTATATGCCAAATAGATACCTAAACCATTCGATGCATGTTCATACCAAAAGAGATATATGAGTGGCACTCCTATTCTATATGACATGTTATCAAACAATGACAAACATTGCAATATTTATAAAAATATAAATAGCTACAATTTTGGTCCATCCTAGAAAAGCAAGTAAATTAAATATGTCTTGGAATATAAAAAACTTTCTTTCTTGGTGAACAAGTCTTCACACAACCTTCATCGTTTGGACTCCCTCGACTGCCTCCCATGGGCGTGCGCACCCTTGGCTCCCTCCCATGGGCGTGCGCAACCGACAACCCTATAAAGGGCTGCCATGCCCAGCCCATGGCTTCCATAGCGCTGCCGTACGCAACTCATGCCACAACAACCATGGCCGCGTGCTCATTCACACACATGTTTGTTGCTATGGCTTGTACGATCCCAAACTTGTTCCGGTTGCTTACAATTCTTCAAAACTTTGAGTATTTGATACTTGAATGTATTAGAGAAGAAATTTAAATATAAAAATACTTCATTTTTATTACTATTATTACAATAGTAAAATAAAAAAAAACTTAGCAACTACCAAGACGGAAATGATGGCGATGATATGCCACCCTTCTTGTTACAATCCCAAAACAAAAATACATTGAAATTCTAGGACCAAAATTGAGCAATAACAAACCACATATAAAACATATATATATCCGTACATTTCAATGTAAATATATATGTGAATACTTAGAGTGCCATCTCTTTCTATAACATGCATATATACAATAAAAAGAAAAAGATTCACGTACACATAAATCAATTAATCAAGGGTACAACCAGGCTCTGATACCAATTGTAGGGAAAATCGCACAACAGAAGCGTGTAAATAGGGTGAGATATTTAAAAAAAAATTCCTTTAAAAGAAAGAACCTTAACCCTAGATTAATTGATGTATATTAAAAGTGTCGTACCTTTTTTTTGTGATGATTGAACTAGGGTCAAATTAAATCCGTAAGATCTTTCAATCCAATCACGAACGTGAATCACCTAGGAGTGTGGGCTTCCTTTCTTTAAATTGTATACTTGAGGTTGGAAACAAACAAAATCTTCTTTGTTAGTCACAATAATACTCCAAGAGAAAAACCTAGAACGTATGGTCATTTGTGAATTATCAATCAATTTGATTGAAACTCTCGTGAACCTTGATTCAATGTTGTACACAAAACCCTTTTGATGCAAAGGATACTAGTGTACTATCGAAAACAAAAACGTTCCATTTTTTCTCTATGCTTGGCCGAATTATTCACACAATGAGTTGGACGAAGTTTCTTTTTTAACAAAAAAAAAACTAATAAAAAACAACTTCTCACACCATAAATTAAGCCTTGGTCGAAATTCTATATAGGAGTATATATAGGTGGCCGAATATCCTCCTAGAAAGAGGATTTCAACTTCACCAAGACTCTTATCAAAAATTGGACTAAATCCTCTTTAAAAAATGATTTCTTTTTAATTTAGGAGACCAAATCCTCTCCTAAGAAAGATTTTACTTGATGGGCAAGAATCATTTCCTTAGGAGGATTTACTTGGTGGGCAAGAATCCTTTTCTTAGAAGGATTTACTTGGTAACCAAGAATCTTTTCTAAGAAGAATCTTTTCTAAGAAGAATTCTTTTCTACACCAAGACTCCTAAATTATGACTAAATTAAAACTTCCTATTTTGACCAATTGTCAAATTATTGAATATAATTAAATTATGATCAAATCAAAACTTCCTAATTTGACCAATTGTCAATTAGAGTTTTAATAGCAATCAAATACTTCCTAATTTGACTAGATAAATAAATTCATATTATTTATCTACGTATCAAATATAGTATTTGATACTTATCATATTACCAACAATAATATGGCAATAGGAGACCTACTCCTACTAGGAAAAAGATTTTGAGTTTTAATTAAATAATTGATTACTAAAATAATTATTTAATTTACATTTAATTTAATAATAAAATAAAAAACAATAAATTAAGCTAATATATTTAGCCTTGCTGTCCAAGACCACACATGGACATATATATTATTTTTCTTATTTTATTAAATCCATTGGACCTAAATAAAAAGTCATCATGTGAACTATGCACATTCTTATAAAAAGAAACAAATTCACACGCCTCAATACAATTATAAATGGATCCATAAATTGGTCCAGTAGGATATATCAAGTGATCCATACAAGTTCGTATGGATTGGGGATCTTGACTGGCTATCTAAATTTAAGCTCCAATAGACACACCCTAATCACAACCAATAAATGATTCACTTAGGTCAGATATATTAATTTTAGTTCATTCTAATGAAGAACTAAAATTGAACTCTTAAATAAAGGTAGAAAAAGATAATATTGCTCATTCGTACCCTAGACAATCTTAATGGAGAAAGTGTATCCTCGTGAAGAATACCAGTAATCGCCAAGAGCTCATAGACCGCCTATAGATCTCCAAGTTACCATATTTACTCATATGACCACATTTTGAACTTGGATATTTTGACTTGTCCAGAAGCCATGTTTCAATAGACACTATTGAAAACTTAACGTTAATATTTCATATCCAATACCTCGAAATATCCATATGATGGTATTCTACTCACATTTAATAAATGAAGCCACAATGTCCATATCTATAAATGAAGTCGTCTATCGATTAATGAATGAATACCAACAAACTATAGAGGATAAACTATGCTATATAATCGTACTCATTGATAGCTCAAATGATAAAACTTGTAAACATAATTCCATCATTTATCTCAGGATTGAGATAGACTCTTCGATTGTCTTCAAGTAAAACTTTTATCGATTGACAGTTTTGGATAAAGTAATTCACTGTGATCTTATTCAATGTACCTAGTGCACTAGATTCTTTTACCCAAAGACACCTCACTTTGATGATTTTAGACTCATCATAACACATTTGATCTCTCTCAAATGCTAGCAAAAGAATCTATAACTTTAATAAGATAAAGGCGCCCAACCATTATCTTAAGTTGTGAATATTGTTCAAGATTAACTAAAGGATTGTATCTACCTCATCCATATCCAGATGCTTGAACAGTTCTTTTTTTTTCTCTTAGTCTTTTGACCTTGTGATTATTTACTTTTGACAATTATAAAAATTAAACTATAAATGCTATAAGATTTGTTAAAACTATAAATCACTTTTATTAATATGAAAAAATTGTGAAAAACATTATTACACTCTTGCTATTGAGCATAATCCTAATAGTTGTACCCCAAAAATGCATCCATAAAACTCAAGAGCTTGTTTCCTGCAGTGGAGTACACTAGCTGATCGATTTTGGGTAGGGGGAAGCTATCCTTCGGGCATGCGCAGTTAAAATCTGTATAGTCAACGCACATGCATCATTTTCCACTTCCTTTAGTTACCATGACCACATTTACAAACCAATCAGAGTATCGAGATTCCCTGATAAATCTGGCCTTTATCAACTTGTCAACCTATCATTGTATGGTAGCATTTCTTTCGGCGTTGAAGTGTAGTCTCTTCTGCTTGATAGGTTTGATAGTGGGGTCAACTGTAAACCTATGTGTGGCCAAAGAGATAGGGATTCCTGGTATTTTATCAAGGCTCTAGGAGAATATGTCACTGTGTTACCGGAGGAGCTGGATCAGGCCCTCTTTTACTTTCGGTTCTAGGGTCGCCCCAATCTTGACTACCTTTGTCTAGTCATCCTTCATAATAGGAATTTATTCTAGCTCATCAACGCTGTGGCCTATGGCCCATCCCCTGCCATCTTCTTTCAAGTCCTTATCTTGGACATCGCCCTGCGGATATTCTACTAACTCTAGGACCTCAGAGTCCGTCTGTAATGATTCTTATCCTTGTACCACAGCTACCAGCGTATACTATTTTGCTAGTGCAGTGAAACTAGCTGATACTGTGTAGCACTTGCAGACAGCTTGTTGGTCCCCATGTACCTCACCTACCTCATTTCCTACTGAAAACTTCAGGATGTCGTGGTAGACTGACATTACCCTCTTGAGTGTTAATAGAAAAGACCTTCCTAATATGGCGTTGTAGGCCGACGAGGTGTCAACCACAATGAAGTCCGTAATGATGTTTTGTTGTAAAGGTGCAGTACCAACGAAAACTTGTAGAATTTTTACACTTTGTGGTATAATCGAGTCCCTAGTGAACCAGTATAAGGAGGTGGTGCAACTATTGTAACACCACCGCTTCTGGTTGAGATTTTCTAAGGTGTATTTGAAAAGGATGTCCACACTGCTCCCTATATCAATCAGGATGCAGTGGACTAAGTAATTGGTGATCTGTACTTTGACCACCATAGAATCGTCATGTGGTTGCAAGGTATTGTACACATCCACTTCACTAAAAATAGTCTGTCCTTGAAGACACCATGCCCCACATCAATCCGGGGTATCTTCTTGGCATAGTTTTTCCATAAGTTGTTGGATGTCCCAACTAGGGTGGGTCATTCACTAATGGTATGGATAACCTGAATCTGCTGCATTAGATCTTTCTGTTCTCATTTCCTCTTCTCCGCATGATCCTGGATCTCGGCTTGAACCTCTTTACCTGTATGGATGTTGTCTCGAATTTACTATAGAAACTCCACCAAACAGCCACCTTGTACCAATGCTTCGATCTGGTTACGCAGACTAAAACACTCTGAGGTGTTATGTCCCACGTCCTTATGGAAGTCACAGTACTTGTATCGGTTCCTTGTATTGGCTGGTGCCTTCATGGAAGTAGGCTTTCTGAGTAGGCCCTTATCTCAGATAGCAAGGAATATTATCTCACGAGAGGTGTTCAAAAGGGTATAGTGGTTGTAACGTCTCTCATCCAAGGTTACGGAGGCTACAACACTTTGAGGAGGAGTACTCGAGTTGGGGTCCGCCTCACCAGGTATTGCTCTCATTGAGGTTGGAAAGGCGGATGACGATATGTAGACCGGTTGGGCAGCCTATTATAGGCCTTTTAGACCAGTACTGGATATGGTGCCTCTTTCTTCTAGTGTTTTACAGTCCTCATGTCATCGTGCTTAATCTTGACCCTGAGCTGCTTATAGAGGTCGACTTGTATCAGCGTCCTATCATAGGCTTCCTGATAACTCTCATGTCGGTGCTTTGAAAATGACCTGTAGAGTCTCCCGACCCAAAGGTTCCTATGAAAGTTAGCCAAGGTCTCCTTCTCGATGAAAACTCCCATCTGGATTACCTCTTTATGGAAACTCTCTATATAAAATCTGAGAGTTTCCCCATGCTCCTGGATTAAATGTCGAAAGTGGATCGAATCCTTTAGTAGGGGCTAGACACATTGGAAATGTGAAAAGAAATCAGTAGACAACTTAGTAAAGGAATCCACACTACCTGCATGTAGCTTATTGGACCATGTTTTGACATGATTCGATAACATGGTTAGGAATATCGACACATGGTGGCCCTGGTAGTGTTCTGGAATTCCATCTGCGGAACAAAGCTTTCCAAATGACTCAAAGGATCCAAAGTGCCTGAAAACTTATCCATTGGCATTTTGAATTTTGGTGGAAGCTCGGCTTCCCTAATCCTTCTAGTGAAATGGGCATTCATCTCACTCAGAGGATTCTTCTTGACCTCCTTGCGTTTACCCTTCCTCAATTCCCGGATCACCCTTTGCATCTGGGCTAGCTGATCCCCACAGGCGCTTGTTCCCAGCGTTCTTGGATTTAACCTCAGAGTCCTTGTTGTTGGAGCCCTCAGTGGAGACAGAGGCCTCATCCCTGTTACCATTGAGTGTGAGATCCCTTCTGGCACTTCTCCGGCTACCTCTGTCTCGGGTATAGATTCTCTCCTAGTATCCGCTAGTCTAACTGAGTGGCAAGGTCTCTCCTACGGAATGTTGGCAACAAATTTCACTTGTCTGGGTTGGTAATAGGCCGACTTGAGCGGATCGGCATGGGCTCTAACCGACCTAAGACTTAGGATAAGGACCCTAACCTATCACTGACCAATGCTGGTCGTGGAGATCCTAACCGGTGGAAAGCAGGGGTCCTAGCTTCCGGTCTGTCAAGATCCTCACGGGTGCAAGGTTTAACTGGTTGAGGGGTAATTCCCTCTGTCCTAAAACGTTGTCGAATACTTTCCATGAAAGCTAAGGCATGTTGTTCTAGTATGGTCTGGCCAATCATGGAAGGGACCGAGGCTTACGTGGTACCGGTCGGTGTTGGGATCGAATTTCGGACTTCGATATCCTTCTTTTCCTGTGAGCCTTTCGGGTGGAGGATACAGATTGATGCCTAGACACCTCGGGCTGCCCTTGGGAAGATCAAAGCCTCATGATCCTGCAAAAACAATAAACATGTGATTTTATAAAGGGTGTGGAATTTTTTCCACAGACGGTGCCAAAAAGTGTTAACCGAAAATTCGCTCTAGGTGAGGAATCTCAGATAACACCCTCAAGATCATGGCTATGATGAATCGGGGTCAGGGTTGTTACCTTTGGTACCGGTTTTACGTGTAAAAATGGGTGAGGTTATAAAAAGGATACGTTCATGTGGTGGATAATATTATTGATCCAATAAAGTGATGAATATAGTGAAATGGTAATAATAGTGTAGTGTGAAAACACTTAATCTCTATCTCCCTTGCCCAACTAATCTAGAGACGGTGATCTCGTATCTGTCAATAAGTGGACACAACTTTCTACAGCGATGACTAGGCTTGTTCTAGATTGTAGAATCAAGCGATTGTTCAATCGTTTTTCTGGCCTCCTCCTCCAGCCGATTTCGACCTTATACTTGTGCATGAAGTTACTAGTGTTTTTCCATGGCGTACACTCTAAAGATCACTGGATTGATCTTCGTCCCCTATTTGGCTGAATTTTTAAATTTAATACGATTGACTCTAGAGAATTGACTGGTGGAGGATATCTTGGTGGGAAACGTGTTTGTTTCCTTTTTAGACTTTGTCACAATAATTACGCATACGTGGAGTTCACTTACACCTTGGAGAATAATTCGAATTCCTCTATTATCGGCGTGGTGCTTTAAAGCATTGACCCAGTGATATGGTAGAGTATCTTAGAGTACACATATGCTGACGAGGTATCATGAGATACCATCCTGGTGAGGCAGTGCGTGATTTTTGGCGATGGTGAGGTATCTTGAGGTACCGGTCTGCTAATGGGGTACCCTGGGGTATCATTCTGGCGTTGTGGCGCTTGATTGGTATCTCTGACGAGATATATTGAGGTACCATTCTGGTATCGAGGTGTTGGGCTGATCTCACTGGAGCTTTGCGATCTCCTATGAGGTTTAGGGGTATCATCCATTCTGATGGAATGGTAGTATAAGTACCTCAACAGGTTAACATGGCAATGCTAAGGTACTTAGGTACTAGTTGGTTTAAGCGAGTGCAAGAGCTTCATCTTGCTACTTCGATTATGTCGAGGTACCTAATGATGAGAACAAGGCAGCTGTATCAAATGATCTATTGCAAGTTCTGGTTGGGCCAATAACAAGGGCAAGAGTTAAGAGATTCAAAGAAGCACTAAATGGCCTAATTCAAGACACTTGGGCTGATTTTGAATTGTTGAAGTCCAAGATAAGCCCACATGAAGACCAAGGCATAATTAATGTCATCAAGGCAATTGATTGGGCCGAATAAGGAAAACTTGGGTGTGTGGCACAAGCTAGGAGAAGAGTCAATTTTGGCTGATTTATTCCCTTTTAATTTCCAAAGAATAATAGTTGATTTGTTTCCCAAATTAAGGGGCTGATTTGTTTCCAGATTTAGCTTTCCAATTAGGGTGCAAGTCAATAGTTTCTCAAAAATTAGTTTTCTTCTGATTATAAGGCCTTAATGGCCGAATTATCTTGTTTCCTTTTAGGATGGCTTATAGCCTTTCTTTTCGTTTAGGGTTTTAGTATAATTTGATGTAATTCGACAGACTTGAATTGAATAAAAATTGTGAGAGTTCATCTCTTTTTTTTGGTTCTGAAAACTTGACTTATCACTCACATCTTTTTCTTGTTCTTGAGTGTGGCGTCTTCAACTTCTTGATACCGTTGGTTCTTACCTCCTTATAGGTAACGGGTCACGGGTCACGGTCCGATAACGTTCTTGTTTATAAATTTGGTTAGAAAATGATCCTTCGTTACCATATATTGGTTCCGGGTCTCACTGCTCTTGGTGACAACATTTTTCATACCCGCTGCCATGTTAATGATAAGGTATGTAGCATGATCATTGATGGGGGGAGTTGTACTAATGTGGCTAGCACTAATTTTGTGGAGAAATTGAATTTAGCCACTTTGAGGCATCCAAAACCATATAAGCTACAATGGTTAAATGATAGTGGGAAAATCAAGGTGACTAAACAAGTGTTGGTGACGTTTTCAATTGGAAAGTACAAAGATGAAGTCCTTTGTGATGTGGTACCAATGAATGCGGGCCATATCCTTTTGGGGAGACTATGGCAGTTCGATAGGCATGTGACCCATGATGGGTATACCAATAGATACTCCTTTGTACTCAATAAAAAATCAATCACTCTTGTACCTTTAACCCCAAAACAAGTGTATGAAGATAAAGTAAGGTTAAAAAAAGAGAGAGATGTAAAAAAAGAGAGTGAGAGTGAGAGTGAGAGTTCAAAAGAAAGAGAGAGAAAAGAAAAAGATTCTGAAATAGCAAAAAAAGAAAAAAAAGATGAAAAAGAAAAAGTGGTTGTTGAGAAAAAGAGAGAGAGAAAACAAGTAAGCTTTTATGTAAGGGAGAGTGAGGTCAAAAAGGCTCTATTTTCAAATCAGCCGATGATTGTACTTTTGTACAAAGAGGCTTGCTATAGTACTAATGAACTTAACCCTTCCTTGCCTAGTGTTGTTGTTTCTCTATTACAGGACTTTGATGAAGTGTTTCCCGAAGAGATGCCTATTGGTTTACCCCCAATAAGGGGGATTGAACACCAAATTGACTTTGTACCCGGAGCACCCATCCCAAATAGACCAGCATATAGAAGTAATCCTGAGGAGACAAAGGAACTTCAAAGGCAGGTTAGTGAGCTCATGGAAAAGAGGTATGTATGTGAGAGCATGAGTCCTTGAGCGGTTCCCGTATTGCTTGTGCCAAAGAAGGATGGAACATGGAGGATGTGCATTGATTGTCGTGCCATCAACAATATCACTGTAAAGTATCGACATCATATTCCTAGATTAGATGATATGCTTGATGAATTACATGGTTATATTGTTTTTACTAAAATTGATCTTAAAAGTGGATATCATCAAATTAGGATGAAGGAAGGTGATGAGTGGAAAACTGCTTTCAAAACAAAATATGGATTATATGAGTGGTTAGTTATGCCTTTTGGATTAACTAATGCACCAAGTAATTTCATGAGATTAATGAACCATGTTTTGCGTGCTTTTATTGGAAAGTTTGTGGTTGTTTATTTTGATGACATTCTGATTTATAGCAAAAACTTGGATGAGCATGTTGAACATTTAAAACTTGTTTTATGAGTTTTAAGAACAGAAAAATTGTTTGCTAATCTCAAAAAGTGCACCTTTTGCACCGATAAACTTGTATTTTTGGGCTTTGTTGTTAGTGCTAAGGGAATTGGGGTTGATGAAGAAAAGGTTAAGGCAATTAAGGAGTGGCCGAAACCTACCAATGTGGGACAAGTGAGAAGTTTTCATGGGTTGGCTAGTTTTTATAGGAGGTTTGTGAAAGATTTTAGTAGTGTAGCTGCACCTTTAACCGAAGTTATCAAAAAGAATGTGGGTTTTAAGTGGGGTAATGAACAAGAAAAGGCATTTAACTTGATTAAGGAAAAATTAACTAACGCACATTTGCTTGCTTTGCCTGACTTTGCTAAAACTTTTGAGATTGAGTGTGATGCTTCAGGAATAGGTATTAGAGTTGTTCTAATGCAAGAAGGTCGTCCCATTGCATATTTTAGTGAGAAGATAAGTGGAGCAGCCTTGAATTATCCTACCTATGAAATGGAGATGTACGCTTTGATTAGAGCATTGGAAACTTGGCAACACTAACTTTGGCCAAAAGAATTTGCGATTCACACGGATCATGAGTCCTTAAAGCATATAAAGGGGCAACACAAGCTAAATAAGAGGCATGCCAAGTGGGTGGAGTTCATTGAAACATTTCCATATGTGATCAGGTACAAAAAAGGTAAGGAAAACGTGATCGCTGATGCTCTGTTAAGAAGGTACGTTCTACTTTCTACTTTGGATGCTAAATTGTTTGGTTTTGAATACATTAAACAGTTGTATGTGGAAGATTCTGATTTTGGTAATGTGTTCAATGCATGTGAAAAGGCTGCATTTGGTAAATTTTATAGGCATGATGGATTTTTGTTTAGAGAAACTAAATTATGTGTGCCTAAGAGTTCTTTGCATGAATTTCTTGTTAGAGAAGCTCATGGGGGAGGTTTGATGGGGCATTTTAGTGTAGCTAAGACGCTAGATACTTTGCATGAATATTTTTTTTGGCCTCATATGAAACGTGATGTAGAAAGAATCTGTGAGAAATGCATTACTTGTAGACAAGCCAAGTCTAGGATTAAGCCTCATGGATTGTATACTCCTTTGCCTATACCTAGTGGACCTTAGATTGATATTTCTATGGATTTTGTGTTGGGTTTGCCTAGGTCAAAAAGGGGTAGGGACTCTATATATGTGGTTGTTGATAGGTTTTCTAAAATGGCACATTTCATTCCTTGTCATAAAACCGATGATGCATCACATATTGCTGATTTGTTTTTCAAAGAAATTTTAAGATTGCATGGCATGCCTAAGACCATTGTTTCGGATAGAGATGTTAAGTTCTTAAGCTACTTTTGGAAGACTTTGTGGGGTAAGTTAGGCACTAAAATTTTATTCTCTGCTACTTGTCACCCACAAACTGATGGTCAAACTGAAGTAGTTAATAGGACTTTATCTATCTTGTTGCGTGCTATAATATAAAAGAACTTGCAAACATGGAAGGATTGTCTGCCGCATGTAGAGTTTGCTTATAATAGGAGCGTGCATTCTGTAACTCATTTTTCGACTTTTGAAATTGTGTATGGTTTTAACCCATTGACTCCTTTGGATTTAATTCCTTTACCTGTGAATGAGCATGTTAACTTGGATGGAAAGAAAAAGGCAGATTTTGTTAAGCAAATCCATGAAAAGACTCGGGAAAACATAGAGAGACGAACTAAGCAATATGCCAATCACGCAAATAAAGGGCGTAAGAAGGTTGTGTTTGAGCCCGGTGATTGGGTGTGGTTGCATATGAGGAAGGAACGATTCCCAGCCCAGCGGAGTTCTAAACTACTTCCAAGGGGAGATGGCCCATTTCAAGTGATTGAATGAATCAATGACAATGCATACAAGTTGGATCTTCCAGGTGAGTACAATGTTAGTGCAAGCTTCAATGTTTCTGATTTGTCTCCTTTTGATGTAGGTGATGATTTGAGGACAAATCCTTTTCAAGAGGGAGGGAATGATGAGAACAAGGCAGCTGCATCAAATGATCCATTGCAAGTTCCGGTTGGGCCAATAACAAGGGCAAGAGCTAAGAGATTCAAAGAAGCACTAAATGGCCTAATTCAAGACACTTGGGCTGATTTTGAATTGTTGAAGTCCAAGATAAGCCCACATGAAGACCAAGGCATAATTAATGTCATCAAGGCAATTGATTAGGCCGAATAAGGAAGACTTGGGTGTGTGGCACAAGCTAGGAGAAGAGTCAACTTTGGCTGATTTATTCCCTTTTAATTTCCAAAGAATAATAGTTGATTTGTTTCCCAAATTAAAGGGCTGATTTGTTTCCAGATTTAGCTTTCCAATTAGGGAGCAAGTCAATAGTTTCTCAAAAATTAGTTTTCTTCTGATTATAAGGCCTTAATGGCCGAATTATCTTGTTTCCTTTTAGGATGGCTTATAGCCTTTCTTTTCGTTTAGGGTTTTAGTATATAAAGGAACGAATTGGATGTAATTCGACAGACTTGAATTGAATAAAAATTGTGAGAGTTCATCTTTTTTTTTTTGGTTCTGAAAACTTGACTTATCACTCACATCTTCTTCTTGTTCTTGAGTGTGGCGTCTTCAACTTCTTGATACCGTTGGTTCTTACCTCCTTATAGGTAACGGGTCGCGGTCCGATAACGTTCTTGTTTATAAACTTGGTTAGAAAACGATCCTTCGTTACCATATATTGGTTCCGGGTCTCACTGCTCTTGATGAGGTTCATATCACCTAGGTTGTGCTAGGCCTTGCACTTCGTGGTAAACCATTGTATCTGGTTCCTTTTCCGTGTTTGGAGATGCTTTCTATCAGGTGCTAATTGGGTGAAAAATTTCCTTTTGAACCCTTACCGAATTTGGCTATACATACACACACTACATATATATATATATATATATATATATATATATATATATATATTCGCATCCACTTAACCCTAGTTGTCGTCTGTATACTCATGCCTATGATGGTGTTAAATATACTTTGAGAGTAATTTCCATGAAAAATGGAATTTAATCTGATGCAAAGGGTTTTCTTGTTTTGGTATTCATTAAAGATACTTTAGTTTTAGAAATTGTTTTGCAAGTTTTTTTAGTTGTTTAAATTTATATAATGAACTAACTATTAATTTTCATGTGATATCAAATTGATCTCTGCATGACTATGTTGTGATTTTTTTTTAGATTCAATTTTATTGATTTCTATTATATAATTTTGTTGATTATGATAATTTTATGTTGTATCCCACTTTTTACATGAGGATAGGATTTTTTTTTTCAATTTTTTTTTTGTAGTAGAATAAAATATCGATGCTAATCTAGATCCATTATATTTTGGTTATCAATCATCCATTTTTTTTAAAATAGTATCTATCTATCAATCTATTTAAATTAGATATATATATTTTTAATTGTGTTGTCTTAGAATGATTTGAACCGTTGACTTGAGACTTATTTATCCGAGTCCCAAACTTATCCATCTACCTACTGAACTATACAAGTGGACTTTTTAGTCTTTTCTCTGACGCACATTTATAGTTAGTGGTTCTTTTTGGGAAATTATATTGTATGAGTATGGGATTGTGCCAAAAAAATATATATTTTGAATTTGCTTCTAATATATGAAATAGGAGTTCTCCAACAGATAAAAGAGGATTTATTCAACCACATAGTTTTGCCCTAACCCTAGAATAATGTGGCATGTCTAGAGAAATGAGTATCGAAAGAGTGAGGATGAATATTGGTCCCATAAATTACTCATTGGAGAAAATGGGCTCCCCTTTTTTTTCTTTTCATTTTTCTCTTTTTGCTTATTTTTTCTCCGTTTCCCCAAAAATTACCTATTAAAAACGAACACTAATGGGAAATATGGAAAATAGGGTAAATATAGAAAATAATAAAATAATATTAAAATGAATTTAGGAAATTTATCTATTTTCGCAATGCATTTCAATGTTATTAAAAGAATATTAAAATTAATTTAGAAAATTTAAAAAAGAAGGAAAGAAAAAAGAAAAAAAAAAGAAAATTATGAAAAATATTTTAACTGAAAAATCAACACTAAACTCGATCCAAAGGTCGGATTGGAAGTCGATTGTTTTTTTTTTAAATAAAAATATTCATATTTGTTTTTTCCATAAATAAAAAAATTGGACTATTTCTAGATTTATCATCACTAGTTTTAGCATTAGCATAAGATTTAAGTGTGGCATTATCCAATAAGTTTGTGGTGCAGAAGAGAGGATGCAAATGATTTCCTTATCCACTTGCTCTGTCCATAACATACCATCAAGCAAACAACTCTAAAAACCACAGAAGGGTGGATGCAAATGATTTTCTTCGCATAAATATACAGACGTCTCCCTACTCAGATTAATGGCTGAGGCTATCAAGAGTTTCACCATTATAAAACCACATGGTCACAACTCGCATCAGCTGCAATCAACTAAATGGGTAAAAATATCCGCTTCATTCATTTGTTACAAGAGATTCAGACACATTCATTGACTATTAGCTACTTTTGTTTTAAGCAGCTTAGGCAGTGTTCAAGAACTGGAATGTTCAATGGGTTGCACAAGGTAAGTGCGTTATTAATTATAGGAATATGCATGCAGCAGTTGCAGTTGCTTTTCCAAGAATGAAATTTGAAGAATTTGTGACTTGAATGAGATTATTAGGTTGAAGGTATCAACAGGAAAAGGGAGTCTTTATGTAAAGTGAATGCTTGGCCTTTAACTGTAATGGCAGTTCTGGTTGAGCATGCAGAAGGCCAAAGAGATCTTATAACTCACAAATCTGTTTGGCATCTCAGTGATCATGCCATCAAGAACGTTTGTAAGTGTAATACTTGAACAATGTTAATATGAATATCATATTTATATATGTAATAATCTTACTCATGTAATTTGTAGATCTTTTCTACATCATGTTCACTTGTTGGGGCTGTTTATTCTTTGGTGCGACTAAAGTAAGCATGTCTCTCCTTATTTATTCCTGAATTTGATTTGTGTAGAGACTGAGTTCACCTGCTTAATTGTGAAGAGCGATTTCGTTTTCTAGGATCCTTACTACGACTCTGAGGTTTACAGGGGAGATGGAGGAGATGGTACTGGACATTGGTTCTATGAGAAGGTAATTTCTATATATCTTTCAAGAAACCTTTTCTGTTTGTCAGTCAGAGAGCTTGAGGGATGTGTTATGGTGAAACTATTCGATTTATTCATAATAAATCATAATTGCTTTGCAGCAGGAGGAAATTGAAGAAGCTGCAAGAGCAGAGTTGTGGCGCGAGGAGCTAATTGAGGAGATAGAGCTGAAGGTTGGAGGACTGCAAGAATTGCAAGAAGCTGGCCGCAAGTCTTAGCAGATTCTAGGCATTGTTTATGGGATGCATTCAGCATTCAATTATACCTGCCTAGTATCCCTGCACATATCAATACATTATTCAACATCTATCCAGACGGTTTGTTATGTAAATCAAAATGAATAATTGCAAATCTGATTTGATTTAAAGTTCAACTCTTCGAGTCTTGTAGGTGTAAGAAACAACTAACTTAGCAAAAAAAAAAATAGCTTAGGAGCCGGATGTTGTTGGCCCCGATCTCATCAATGAGTGCCCGTTGTTATAACTATAAATCGTAATTTGCAATCAAACCTGACTGGTATCAAGGAAAACAGAAAGTAATAGCACAAGAAAATCACGTTAGAAAACAGAGTTTGATTCGAGGTCCGTGTTTCACACGGTGTCCTTAAGACAATTTCGTCGGACAACACCGTATGTGTATTTGGCGATTGTCTCCCAGAATACAACGGTTCAACAGTGGTAGGTCTAAGCATAATCCACTACCAGCGAACTCAAACTTAGTTTTGAACTTACCAAGAAATCAGAGAAGAAAAGAATTCGGCTGCCCAAAAGAAAACTGTAATTATTTTTCTGTAATTTGAACAGAATATTAGAGGTATTAAATACCCAAACCGAAACATTAGAGTTTTGGGATTAATTCGGGATTATTTTAGAAAATTCGTTTTTGATTTAATAAGGAAATAATTTAATTAGATAATATTCTCCAAAGAGATTTCTAATTAAAGCCCGATTCTGTATTCTTTGTGATCAAATAAGAAATCAGAATCCAAACATTAAAGCTTTTCTTATTCATCACAATCAAAAAACGTTAACTTAGGAAAGTGGTAAAAGGTCAACTGGACTCTCACGGTCCAATCGGAGCGGTATTCGTGTCCGCAAGTCGTGTCCACATACGAGTCGTGCATTCGAAGGTTCTGGGTCCATGATTTGCACCCCACCTTGTGCGCGCGAGAGAGAGCCTCTATACCACACATGTTGATAGCTCATATCACACATTCACTTATAAACTACATACAAGTGATTTCCCTAAGCAATGTGGGATTCATTTTAATCCCTACACAATCGGTCCACTTTGAGACTCAATATCTCATTCACCCATTAACCATTTTGTGAATTTGAGTATACCATTTCGAAGTTCTCATGGAGGAGAATTCAAATCCACTTTAATCTTCCATTTATAAGGAATTTATCATACTCAATTTGTGCTCTCAAAATGAGAGTTTATCACAAATATTTTTTTCCAACAATCCCCCACATGAATGAAATTGATCTAGGAGACACAAAGAAGATGTTTGGTAAGTTCAAACGGTCGAAACCTGCATAGGATAGGTAGGTGTTACCCTTTGAACCTTCCCTTGTAAAGGTATGCTTACTTTACTAGTTGATCAGTAGATGTGATATCCTTGAACTGTTCTGTCGTTTTGTGTAAACGATCAAACACTTTACACAGGTATCTTCCAGACCCGATTTTGGTTCTCATTTTTATGTTCGTTTTGGCCATGAACATGCGCCTGGCTCTGTGAGAGTCTCTGGAGAATATAGCCCTTCACTATTATCTTTTAGAAGCCGCCCCACTTCTCTCTCACATAGGTGATTTCTTAATTAAGTGTAACCTGCTTTACTCTGTTCAGATTTCCATAGCTAGGAATTTCGACGCATAAGAATCACTAAAACCACAATTTAACCTTTTCCCTACGGGCATCACTGTTTCATCATCGGAATGGACTTAAGGGTAACCCCCACAGTGATCCAACTGAGCCTTACAACTTGGTTGTCCTATTGAACCTAGATCTTGGGATCTACAGTCAACTAGGTTGGGTTTCCATTGTATTGACCTTTCATCTAATGGGCTTTAGTCCCATTCCTCTCGATGATGTCTCAACTAGTTCTCTGTTTAACCCTTTAGTTAGCAGATCCGCAATGTTATCTTCTGACCTTACATAGTCAATAGTAATAACCCTAGTTAAGATTAGTTGTCTAATAGTATTATGTCTTCGACGTATATGTCTAGACTTCCCATTATACACATTGCTTTGTGCTCTTCTTATTGCTGATTAACTATCACAGTGAATGCATATCGCCGGCACAGGCTTTGGCCGTCTTGGAATATCTTCTAAGAATTGGTGTAGCCATTCAACCTCCTCTCCACATTTATCTAATGCTATAAACTCAGATTCCATGGTGGATCTGGCTACACATGTTTGTTTGGAGGATTTTCAAGTTACCGCCGCACCACCTAGTGTGAACACATACCCACTAGTGGATTTTGAATCCTTCATATCAGATATCCAGTTAGCATCAGTGTATCCTTCTAGGACAGCTGGATATCTGGTATAATACAGTCCATGATTACTAGTGAATCGTAAGAACTTCAGTACTCTTACTATTCCTTTCCAGTGACCGGTTCCTAGATTACTCGTATATCTGTTTAATTTGCTGACTGCATTCGCTATGTCTGGTCTTGTACAACTGGTTAAGTACATCAGACTTTCTATCACTCGAGAATATTCTAGTTAAGAGATGCTCTCACCCTTATTCTTAGATAGATGTAGATTTGTATCTAATGGTGTTCTAAAAATTCTAGAATCATTTTTGTTGAATTTCTCAAGAATCATGTCAATATAGTGTGATTGACTTAGTATGAGTCCGTTAGATGTCCTTGAGATTTTCATTCCCAACATTACATCAGCCGGTCCTATATCTTTCATATCAAATCTTGATTTCAACATATCCTTGGTAGATTTGACCACATTATCATCACTACCAACAATGAGCATGTCATCAACGTAAAGGCGTACAATGACATAGCCATTTTCCGTGTCCTTGACATAAACATATTTGTCACATTCGTTGATCTTAAATTCGTTTGACATCATAGCATTGTCAAATTTCTCATGCCATTGTTTTGGTGCTTGCTTTAAACTATATAAAGACTTCACCAATTTACAGACTTTCTTTCCTTGTCCTGAAGCAGAAAAACCCTCAGGTTGTTCCATGTAAATTTCTTCATCTAAATCTCCATTTAAGAAAGCCGTTTTCACATCCATTTATTGTACTTCAAGATTTCGCAAAGCTACGATTGCAAGTATCATTCTAATGGAGGTTATTCTCGTCACAAGAGAATATGTATCAAAGTAGTCTAGGCCTTCTCGTTGATTGTAACCTTTAATTACAAGTCTGGCCTTATACTTATCAATTGATCCATCTGCTTTCATCTTTCTTTTGAAAATCCATTTGGATTCTAGCGGTTTACATCTTGAAAGAAGATCAACTAATTCCCAAGTATGATTTTGAAGGATGGAATCAATTTCGCTCTTAATTGCCTTTTCCACAAGAGTCCTTCAGAAGAGCTTACCTCTTCTTTGAAAGTTTGGGTTTACCTACTAGCAAATAGGTCATAAAATCTGGACCAAAAGACGTTTCCATCCTTGCTCTTTTGCTACGTCTAGGTTCATCCTCTACTTCATTTCCTTGTTCTTGGTCCTTACAACTATAAACATGTGTTCGTTTTGACGAACTTGCTACATTATTGGATTTATATGGAAAAACATGTTCAAAGAACATTGCATTTTTAGATTCCATTATCGTGTTTTTGTGTATATCTGATATGTCAGATTTATAGACCAAGAATCGATGAGCACTACTGTTTTGTGCATATCTAATGAAAATGCAGTCAACAGTTTTCAGACCTATTTTCACCTTCTTAGGTATAGGTACGGCTACTTTGGCAAGACACCCCCACATTCGTAAGAATTTATAGGAAGACTTTCTTCCTTTCCATAGTTCATATGGTGTCTTGTCTTCTTTCTTTCGGGGTACCTTGTTTAAAAGGTAATTGCTAGACAATATAGCGTCACCCCACATGTTCTGAGGCACTCCAGAACTTATCAGTATTGCATTCATCATCTCTTTCAAGGTACGATTTTTACGTTCTGCAATACCGTTTTGCTGAGAGGATTATGGTGTAGTAGTTTGATGTATGATTCTGTGTTGAGCACATAATTCACCAAATGGTGCTACATATTCACCACCTCGGTCACTTCTCAGTACCTTGATTTTCTTGTTGGGTTGATTCTCAACTTCAGTTTTATAGAGACTAAACTTTTTTATAGCTTCATCCTTGTTTTTCAACAAATATACATAGCAGTATATGGTGCTATTATCTATAAATGTGATGAAATATTTGTTGCCACCTCTTGTTTGAACAAATTTTAAATCTTATATATCTGTGTGAATTAAATCAAGAGGTTCAGATTTCCTTTCAGTAGTTTGAAATGATGACTTTGTTAGTTTTGCTTCAACGCAAACTTCACACTTATGTTTAGGATCAATATTAAATGCGGGAATATGATTTAAGTTAATTAATCTACGCAGGGTATCATAATTAACGTGTCCTAGTCTACCATGCCATAAATTGGAAGACTCAAGCAAATAAACTGAAGAATTATCTTTATTGATTTTTTTTTTTGAAAACAGATACATTAAGCTTAAACAACCCTTCAGTTACATATCCCCTACCCACATAAGTTCCCTGCTTGGTTAAAACCACTTTGTCTGATTCAATCACCATCTTAAACCCATACTGATTGAGCAACGAACCGGACACCAAGTTCTTATGAATATCAGGTACATACAACACATTGTTCAAGCTCAAGGTTATACCAGAGGTCATCTTGAGAATGACTTGACCACGTCCCTTCACGTCAGATGTGTCTGAGTTTCCCATATACAACTTTTCTTCATTCTTCATTTCTTCATTCTTCATTTCTTCATTCTTCATTTCTTCAAATGTATTGAACATCTCTTTGTTAGAGCATATATGACGAGTGGCCCCAGCATCCAACCACCACTCCATTGGGATTGACCTAACTAGGTTTGCTTTTATCACAACTTTAGAGAGATTGATCTCGGATACATCTCTTGAGATCCCAGCAACCACGTTTGCCTCGTGGTTCTTCTTCTTCTTTGGCAACCTGCACTCAGAAGATTTGTGACCCAGCTTGTCACAGTTGAAACACTTCCCTTAGAATTTTGGCTTCTTAGAGACTCCTCCCTTAGAACCCAATTTGGATCCTTTCCCATGCTTGTTCTTATTTGGTTTAGAACTTTGGCCATGCTCAACCACATTGATCTTCGCTTCAGGCGTATTGACATCTTTCTTGTCATACTTCATGTGATCTTCTTGAATACGAAGCTTGAGAATCAGATCCTCGATCTTCATCTCCTTTCGCTTGTGTTTGAGATAGTTTTTGAACTCTTTCAATGAAGGAGGAAGCTTCCCAATGATTGTAGCCACATGGAAAGTTTCACTAAGGGTCATCCCTTCGGCATGTATCACATGCAGAATCCCCTGTAGCTCTTGGACTTGACTCATAACTGTCTTGGAATCCCTCATCTTGTAATCAAGAAACTGGCCGACAATTAAGTTCTTAGAACCAGCGTTCTCAGTTTTGTATTTACGGTCTAATGATTCCCACAGTTCTTTGGCTGTTTTCTTTGAAGAATAAACGCTATATAGCGAATCTGACAGCCTGTTCAGTATGTAATTACGGTACAGGAAATCCGAGTGATTCCATGCATCAATAGCATTCCATATCTAAACATCTCGCTCTTCACCATTATTAGGTTTAGGAGCATCTTCAGTCAAGAACTTGTCAAGGTTCAGTGTGGTTAGATAAAACAACATCTTTTGCTATCATCGTTTAAAATTCGGTCCACTAAACTTATCAGGCTTCTCCATATGATTCATTAGTAAAGGTACATAATTCATGTAGGGATTTGCCATGGGAATATTCCCTTGACTCATATACTGGCTCATCACCGGATCGTGCATGTTTCTCACCAAGGAGTTGATGGCCGGAGTCGTTGTAGCCACAAAAGGTACTACTACTGGTACCTAGCCCACAAGCACACAGTTCACAGCTGAAGTATCTAATCCCATACTTGGATTCACTTTTGGAGTCTCTAGTGGAACACTGGAGTTCACATTCGATTTGTTTGCCATAATATCTGAAACAAAAACAAAATCGTTTGAGTATCACAGAAATAATAGCATGGATATCAGTTGATATCAAATCAGATTTCACGATGGAAATCACAATCAGTGTATGATATTACAGACCAGAAAACCCAATTGAAATCGTAATCGATTTCGAAATCAGTGTCAAATAATAGACCCAATTTCCACAGATTAATGATTTTTTTTTTCCAATTGAAATCAGTGTTCCAAAGAACCCGATTTCCAAAGGTAACGTATGTATATAAAATTGAAATCAGTGTTCCAAAGAACTCGAATTTCAAATTGAATCAGTGTTCCAAAGGAACCCGATTACCACAGCTGAAAAATGAATCAATGATTTTTTATTTTCCAAGTCCGTTACGATCTGAACCAGAACTCTGATACCAGAAAGTTTGAAGAAGCAAACGTTATTTGAAAAATAATTTTAAAGAGAGAAATTGTCTTAAGATTGTAAATCGTAATTTGCAATCAAACCAGACTGGTATCAAGGAAAACAGAAAGTAACAGCACGAGAAAATCACGTAAGAAAACAGAGTTTGATCCGAGGCCCGTGTTTCACACGGTGTCCTTAAGACAATTTCACCGGACAACACCGTATTGTATTAGGCGATTGTCTCCCACGATACAACGGTTCAACAGTGGTAGGCCTAAGCACTATCGACTACCAGCGAACTCAAACCGAGTTTTGAACTTACCAAGAAAACCAGAGAATAAAAGAATTATGTTGCTCAAAAGAAAACTGTAATTATTTTTCAATAGGTTGAGCAGAATATTGGAGGTATTAAATACCCAAACCGAAACACTAGGGTTGGGATTAATTCGGGATTATTTTGAAAAATTCGTTTTTGATTTAATAAGGAAATAATTTAATTAGATAATATTCTCCAAAGAGATTTATTTTTAATTAAAACCCAATTCTGAATTCTTATTGATCAAGTAAGAAATCAGAATACAAACAATTAAAGCTTTCCTTATTCATCACAATAAAAAAACGTTGACTTAGGGAAGTGGCAAAAGATCAACTAGACTTTCACGGTCCAATCGGAGCGGCATTCGTGTCCGCAGGTCAAGCCCACACACGAGTCGTGCATTCGAAGGTTCGGGGTCCATGATTTGCACCGCCCCTGCACGTGCGAGAGAGAGCCTCTATGCCACACATGTTGATAGCTCATATCACACATTCACTTATAAACTATATATAAGTGATTTCCCTAAGCAATGTAGGATTCATTTTAAACACAGTGGGTCCACTTTGAGACTCAATTTCTCATTCACCCATTAACCATTTTGTGAATTTTAGTATACCATTTCAAATGTAGACTTGTTAGTATTACATCGAACCCATTAATTCCATACAAACCCACTCGTCAAAAATAGTTCATGGGTCTTACTTTATTGGGCTAGGTCACTAATAGATTGGGTTTCTAAAAGAGCGGTGATAATGTCACCTTTAAACACCGTAAATAAACTTTGAAAATAATTATAATTTGCAAAAATATCATTTTAAAATTATACTGTATTATATTTTAGTAAGTACACACTTATGTATATGGTGGCTTTGTTGCTACCCATAAAATATCTTCTTACACCCATATTTTATTGAAACTTTTTTATTTCTAAAATACCCTAACATTTAATTACTTAAAATACATGTCTTTATAATTAAAAATTAAACTTACTTCCCACACCACACCTAAAAGTTGAACATTCAATTTATCATAAACCCTAATAATATTTACTTAATCAAACCCCAGATCAATCGAGATTTTTTTTTTCCACATATAGTTAAGGAATGAATGAACAAATAATTGATTTCATGGATTCTAAATTCATATAAGTAAGTTTACTTTCAATTTTTTTATTGTTTTTGGAGTGAATAAAAAATTGTTACATTGTAGTATTTTTAGATTTTTTTTTTTGGTGTTTTCATAAATGACCACTTTAAAGATGCAAAAACAATATATAGCTAGAAATCATTAAAATACCAATTGTGACCAGTTTATTGTATTTGAAACCTTGATCTTATAATTATATCTCTGATTAAGTATTATGTTATGACAGTTAAGAATTCTACTAAAGTACTAAAATACCCAATTTAATGGATTCTCTCCCATAACAAATCCTTGAAAAGGTAAAACTAGAGAACAGTGCGTGGATATAGTCAAGAACATAACCACGACCTCCTGACCTCTCGAACCAGTTGACAACCAAATACCCCGATTGCTTAACAAAAATGGTGAACTTTTGGACTCCATAGAAGACGAGGCACTGTTTGACAATATATGTTCCTACAGATGGTAGAAAAAGCTATTTTCGAGTTACAATTTAGTACAGTGTCAACGACGACTTCGAATATGAAGGAGACGAGGTAGGATCGAATTAGGTCTGTCTTCTTAATTGGCACATTCGATTCCAATTTCTTTCTTATTGAAGGCCGCCTTATGTTAATGTGTATGGAGTATAAGAGAATTTCTGAATCTGGACATTGATAAAACATGCCATTTTGGGGGATGTATTGGTTAGGGTATATACCTCTATCGATTTTTTCCTCTAGTGAGCCATGTTTTTCCATTGCAATTTTTAAGATTGCCAAAATTTTGATCCCTTATTAATTTTCTAACATTTGTTTTGAATATAAGGGATTAATGTTCTCTATAGTTAGACTATTGTTTTCCCCTTGTTTTTAAGGAAATCTAGAAAAAAAAATTCTATCTGAACAACTAGCATAATTCTAATAAATTTTCTTTGTAGATTAGTCTATCATGAAAATTATAGGGTCCCAGCCTTTCTTGATCCTTTTCGGGTCAGGTTCAACTGAGTTTACAATGAGGTCCCTATTTCCTATCATGGCTTCTCTGACTTCTTGTGCCTTTTCTCTGTTGCTCTTCTCTATTGAGGGTCTGCCAAAGATGGTGTTTATCGCCCCCTAATTCATAACCTATTTTGGTCTAAATTTACTTTCTCGGCTTCGTTCTCAGTGATTTTCTTGACATGGTTAATCGACTATCTTTTTAAGAACATCGTCTTTCAAATGCCAATCCTGGATAAGAGTCTCGATATGGTCCTTGAGCTAGTAGCACTTTGAGGTTACATGCCCATTCTCCTTGTGAAAATGACAATACTTGGTGGTGTCCCGTCAAGCATAGTTCGACTACCTGGGCGGTTCTTTTGACAGGTTTTTCTCCTCCAAGATCATGAGGATCTCAAATGTGTGTAGTTTGTGTACTTCCCCTGAAATTCAAAGCTGGTATGATCAGTTTTGGGTTCCTTGTCCCGTCATCTTGCTTGAGCTTTGTTCTTTTGGTTATCTCTTTTTTAAGCTTTACCTCTATTATCTTTTGGCTTAGTCTCTACAGGTCAACCCCCATGCATTAAACTTCCTTATGTTGCAACTTCTTCATCCTCAGCTAGCGCATACCCTGCAGTCATGTCCATAATGTTGGGATAATTAGTCAAGTGCGCTCTCTTTAGATCAAAAGATAGCTGACCATTCTGCAAGTTTAAAAATGCCACTATGATGGCCTCATCATGCGTACTTCTGATTTCTGACACCTCTTAGCCGAATCGGTTCAGGTATTTCTTCTATGACATGTCTTTCCGTTGCTTGAGTTGAGAGAGATACGCTACCGATTTCTTCCTTTGCATATTCCCTAGGATTTTTTTACGAGAATGCCATGCTAAGCTCGATGAAACTGCCTACGGGGAGATTTTCAAACCGTCTAGAACCCAAATCCCCAAGATTCTCAGGGAAATTCAAGCTCAACAGTGCATCACTCATGGCATCTTAGGCCATTGCACTTCTCTATTGTAGGAAAAAAATGTACGGTGGAAGGGACAAAATAGATTGGTATATTTTAAAAAAATTCATTTAAAAGAGAGAACATTAACCCTTGATTAATTAACATCTAATAAAAAGTACTGTACTTTTGTAACGTGAAGATTGATGTTGCGTCAAAAAGAAAACCGCAAGGTCTTCCAATCCAATCACAAACATGAATCATCTAGGAGTGTGAGCTCCTTTTCTTTGAATTGTATACCTGACGATGATTTTTTTTTTCTTTTGTTAGTCACAATAACCCTCCTACAGAAAAACAAAGAACGTTTGGTCACTTTTGAATTCTTAATCTTTTGATCGAAAACTTGCCTGAACCCAATTTGATGTTGTGTACAAAGCCTTTTGATATAAAAGCTACTAGTGCACTATAGACAACAAAACACTCCCTTTCTTATTCTCCTGTCGACTGAATTCTCACACCTTTTCTTTGAGTTGGATGAAGTTTTTTTTTTTTAAATTCTTTTTAAACAAATGAAAAAACTTCTCACCATGACACTAGTGTTGGCCGAATTCTATTGATGGATTTATATAAGTTGCCGAAAATCCTCATACAAGGAGGATTTAGTGTATTATCCAATAATAAGTTATTGAATATCAATTAAATTGTGACTTTATCAAAAACTACCTAATTTGACCAATTGTAAATTTGAGTTTTGATAGATATCAAAGCTTTCTAATTTGACCGGATAAATAAATTTCTTTTATCAATCTACTTATCATACAAATTTGATACTTATCATACTACCAACAATAGTATGACACTAAGAGACATTTTCCTAGTAAGAAAAAGATTTTGACTTTTAATTAAATAATTAATTGAAGGAACTCTTTCTTCTATGTTCACAAAACTAGAACAATTCTAGTATATAAAATATTACCAATATTTTTTCTTTCTTTTTGTTTGCACTACACAGTGCACGAACATACAATATTTTTCTCTCTTTGATACAAACACACACACTTGCCACACTAACCATTTTGAACCCATGCGTTGATATCAGGCGTAGTGTTTTATATTTAATATCTTACGTAACCCTTGCAAAGATATGTATTTTGTATGATGTTAATTCACGCACCCTTGAATTGCATCCTAAACAAAACACTTATATGTCTGATATCTTTATTTGTGTTTGTGTTTTGATATATCACTTATTCGTTTTTCAAATAATAATATATATCGACTATATTTTTATCTTTTAAACAACAAATAGTATCTTTATTTGATATTCAGATCTTTTAAATGATATCTCATAACTTTTATCTTAAAAGATAATTAAATATTTATTTTGAATTTAAACAATTTAAATTCAATTTCAAATATTTAATTTAATAAAATAAAATAATCATATTATCTTATTTTATTTATAATGAAATATCGACTAACACTCTCCATTTAGTGATTAATAAAAAAATTAAATAATCTCATTATTTAATTTAATTAATCACCATTATTCATTAATCAAATAATTTCATTTTTCAATTAATTCCTGAACAAATACGTGTCACTTTCGTAACACAATTAATTAAACAATCCAATTAATTAATCGTGTCCCTTGTCACCTAAATCGATCGTGCTAGAAAGGGGGCCTAATGGATCCACAGTATTTTGAGCTCCAATAATCATCAGAATCATTAATTAAACTCTTTAATTAATATTCCTCAATTATTAACTCTGGTGTTGTTCCATTAAAAACTCAAAACTGCACTTTCTCAATTGCAGACGCTTTTACACAGACCGATACAACTCGGTGTCCATCAATATAACTATTACATATGGTGTGATCCTCCACAGTAGTTCATAATTAGAGTTGGGTCATAATGTCGGTTATACCCCTCTAATTACATATGTCCTTTAAGTACCATTGATTCTCTAATGGACAATAAATCCTATTTCCTCAAGAAATTAATAGAGCGCTCATATTGTCCAACCCCCGAATCAACCCATGAGGGAACTACCATATACTTCTTACAAGAAGGAGTGGATTCCACTATTGTGTACAAACCTTCCCAGCTACAAGCCAAACCATAATCCCATACGGAGTATATTGATTAGGAACTGCATCTGACCTCACTCATGGTAAATCAAAGACCACTATCTAACCTGAAAGAGTCGATAAGACACTCAGGATTAAGAGCACCCATATATAACCATCATTAGTTGATATATATGAATCTCATCGGTAAACGAATCTTAGTGAGAGATTCATATAGATCATGACTCAGTCTTATATGAACACATTATACAAGGTGCTTCCATTCCCATATCTCATATGAATGATTCAATATAGAATCACTGTACATTACAGAATGGATCACATCAATAGATTAACCACAAATAAAGTACATAGCTTTATTTGCAATCTACGGACTCTTTTGATTGCACGTCACTTATTGCATCCATCTATATATGACACTCATTTACAAAGTTCGAGATTACATCAGGCAATCTTGAATGTTAAATATATGCACAAGTTTTAAAATAAACAACACAACAAAAATGAATTGAACTTTTTCTTTTACATATTTCACAAATCCATTTACAAATTTCATCTTTAGGGCCTAAACCCTAACAATCTCCCACTTGCACTAAAGCATGCGAGGCATGTCTCGTAACTCTAGACCATCTAGGTGACCCAAAAATACTTTAGCCGGTAAGGTCTTCGTAAATGGATCAACATGATTGTCTTGTGAGGCTATCTTGATGACAATCACATCTCCTCTATACACTATCTCTCTAATGAGATTATACTTTATCTCTATATGTTTCCCTCTCTTTTGGCTTCTTGGTTCTTTGGAATTATCCATAACACCACTGTTATCATAATAAAGTGCGATAGGCTTATCCAGATCTGGAACAACTCCCATATCACTCAAGCACTTACAGAGCCAAACAACCTCTTTAGCAACTTCACAAACGGCTACATATTCGGCTTCCAAGGTGGAGTCAGCAATGCAAGATTGCTTAATACTTCTCCACATAATGGCTCTACCACCTAGGGTGAATACTGATCCAGATGTGGATTTCCTAGAATCCTTGTCTGACTAAAAATCAGAATTTGTGTATCTTAACGGGATAAAATCTTGTCCGGAATACACTAGCATATAATTTATCGTTCTCCGAAGATACTTGCGAATAGTCTTGATAACAACCCAATGATCTAATCATGGGTTGGACCGGTATCTGTTGACTACTCTCACTACATAACAGATGTCCGGTCTCATGCATAACATATCATATATGAGACTACCTACTGCTAATTCATAGGGTACACGTCTCATATCTTTAACTTCTTGAGGTGTCTTATGACATTGTTCCTTAGACAAGTGAACTCCATGTCTGCAAGGTAAATTACCTTTCTTACAGTTTTGCATCGAAAATCGCATAAGAATCTTGTCGATATATAGTGCTTGAGAAAGTGCTATAAGTTTATTCCTACGATCCTTTATAAGTTGGATCCCTAGAACATAACTCGCCTCTCCTAAATCTTTCATTTGGAATTGGCTAGCCAGTCACCACTTTACATCTGACAACACTCCCACATCATTCCTAATGAGTAGGATATCATCTACGTTTAGGACGAAGAAAAATACTTTCTTGTCAATGATGTGCTTGTAGACACAAGGTTCATCAACATTCTGCTCGAAGCCATAGGTTTTGATCACATCATCAAACTTGATGTTCAAAGATCTAGATGTTTGCTTAAGTCCATAGATGAACCTTTGGGGATTGTAAACCTTTTTCTTTTGATCTGGGGATATGAATCTTTCTGGTTGCATCATATAGATGCTCTCATCAAGAATGCCATTCAAGAATACAGTCTTCACGTCCATTTGACAAATTTCATAATCGAAATAGGCAGCAATGGATAAGAAAATCCTAATAGACTTAAGCATGGCTAATGGCCAGAAGGTCTCGTCATAAGTGACCCCCTCTTTATAGGTATAACCCTTGGCGAAGGTCTCTACCTTCCCGTTCATTCCTCTCTTTCTCTTGTAGATCCACTTACACTGTATGGGTTTTACCCCATCCGCTAAGTCTACAAGATCCTAGAATGAGTTAGAGTACATGGACTCTATCTCGAGATTCATGGATTAAAGCCATTCCTCTTTATCTAGATCATCCATTGCATTCTTAAATGCCAATGGATCATCCACACTATCAACACAGACAACACCCTGTCTCTCACTTATACCTAATTAGGATTCAAGTTGTCTTACAACACTCTCACTACGCCAAGGTGGTAGTGTATCCTGATCAGAAACCATCTGACTCTTAGATGTTTATGGATCAACAACTCTTGTTGATGAAGCACTAGTCTCACCAAGCTCCAACTCATCCAATACAATCCTAGAATGAGGTTTATGGTCACTAATATAATTGTCCTTACGAAACGTTGCATTTGTCGATACAAATACTTTGTTATCTTTGGGACTATAGAAGTGTCCACCTCTGGTCTCCTTGGAGTATCCTAAAACAGGCAGACCACAGACTTGGAGTCTAACTTTCCACTTCTGTTCTCCAGCACATGTGCTTGACACCTCCATATGCGAAAATGTCGTAAAATAACTTTACAACCATTCCACAATGCTAGGGGAGTCTTAGGAACATATTTGGATGACACTACATTCAAAATATATATCGCTGTTTGCAATGCATATCCCTAGAAGGAATTTGGTAATGATTAGAAACTAATCATAGATCTCACCATTTTCATCAGGTTTTTGTTTCTCCTCTCCGCTACACCATTTTGCTGAGGTTTACCAGGAGCCGTGAGTTGAGAAACTATCTTATGCTTGACTATGAAGTCTTCAAACTATTGGTCAAGGTACTCACCTCCACGATCTGATCGTAGTGACTTGATAGTCCTACCTAATTGATTCTCAACTTTAGCTCAGAATTCTTTGAACTTTTCAAATATTTATGACTTTTGTTACATTACGTAGACATATCCGTATCTTGAGTAGTCATCTATAAAGGTGACATAATACTTATAACTACCCCTAGCTTTAACATTCATCGGTCAGTAGATGTTTGTATGTATAAACTCTAGCGGTTCTTTAGCTCTAAGCCATTTTTCCAGTAAAAGGTCTCTTAGTCATTTTACCTTTTCGATAAGATTTACAGGCAGGTAAGGTACCAACCTTTAACTCACTTAAATGTCTGTTTTTTACTAGTTTGTCTATCTGGTCAAGGTTGATATGACGAAGCCTTAGATGTAGAGATACATGTCTTTATCTGGAGAAATCTTATATCGTTTAGTTTTTGATTTTTCAAACTTAAACATTTCGGTGTTGAGCAGTGCAGTATGTATTTACGATCTTAACACATACAAATTGTTTTCATTAATTCCTGAATAAATATTCAGACCATTCTTTCAAAAAATAACAAACTTATTCCTTATAAATCCAGGAATATAAAATACATTGTCCAACAAAATATAGTTATTACAAAAACGTAATCTAATTACGTCCACTGCTCGTGTCGACACGACATCCCCTACCTCTACACGTATTGAGAAGGCTCCCTCCTCTAACTGTGTCCAAGAATCAGTCCATTGTAAAGAAGAACAAACATGGTTTGTGGCCCCTGAATCAACTATCCAGGGTGAAGAATCATCTTCCACTAAACATGACTCAAGAACAAGTAAATCATATGTTTCTTGGGTTTGGGGTTACCCTTCGCCTTCCCAGCAAACCTCTTCCTCTTTTTGTTATTAGAGGAAGATGCTTCGGTAACACTTGCCTCACCGGTTATGCCATTGCAGTCCTTAGTCAAGGACTCAAAGAAAGTGAGCTCATTGAGCAACTGTGTGAGAATGAACCTTAACTCGTTCATCCCATAGCTGCCCTTAAATTAATCAAAATTAATCAAAATTCTTCTAAAGAGTCGTCAGTATGATGCCCACTTGATTGGGTTCGTCAATGGTCTCGCCATTGACTTTGCCTTATTGAAGTAAGACATCATGCTCAGGACATGTTCCCAAAATAGTGTACTATTGTTCATACGAGCGAGCAAAGCAGAATGAACAACTTCTTGTCGCTTTTACTCAAAGGGCTATTCGAGCATAGCTTGCAATGACTTCATGATTTCAATTGCTGAAGTCATTGCTTCATGCTTTGTGACAAGTACATCTGTCATAGAAGACAACATATTACCAATATCCTAGAACAATTCTAGTATATAAAATATTACCAATATTTTTTCTTTCTTTTTGTTTGCACTACACAGTACACGAACATACAATATTTCTCTCTCTTTGATACAAAAACACACACTTGCCACACTAACCTTTTTAAACCTATGCGTTGATATCAGGTGTAGTGTTTTATATTTAATATCTCACGTAACCCTTGCAAAGATACGTATTTTGTATGATGTTAATTCACTCACCCTTGAATTGCATTCTAAACAAAACACTTATGTCTGATATCTGTATTTGTGTTTAGGTTTTGATATATCACTTATTCGTTTTTCAAATAATAATATATATCAAATATATTTTTATCTTTTAAACAACAAATGATATCTTTATTTGATTTTCAAATCTTTTAAATGATATCTCATATCTTTTATTTTAAAAGATAATTAAATATTTATTTTGAGTTTAAACAATTTAAATTCAATTTCAAATATTTAATTTAATAAAAAAATAATCATATTATCTTATTTTATTTTAAATGAAATATCAACTAACGCCCTCCATATAGTGATTAATAACATAATTAAATAATCTAATTATTAAATTTATTCAATCACCATTAGTCATTAATCAAATAACCTCATTATTCAAGTAATTCATGAATAAATACATGTCACTTTCGTAACACAATTAATTGGACAATCCAATTAATTAACCGTGACCCTTGTTACCTAAAACGATCGGGATAGCAAGGGCACCTAATGGACCCATAGCATTTTGAGCTCAAATAATCATCAGAATCATTAATTAAATTCTTTAATTAATATTCCTTGATTATTAACTTCGGTGTTATTCCACTAAAAACCTAAGGCTGCACTCTCTCAACTGCAGATACTTTTACATAGACCAATACAACTCGGTGTCCATCGATATAGCTATTACATATGGTGTGATCCTCCACAGTAGTTCATAAATAGAGCTGGGTCATAATGTATGTTATACCCCTCTAATTACGTATATCCTTTAAGTACCGTTGATTCTCTAATAGACAATAAATCCTATTTTCTCACAGAATTAGGAGAGCGCTCATATTGTCAAAGCCTTGAATCAACCCTTAAGGGAACTACCATTTACTTCTTATAAGAAGGAGTAGATTCCACTATTGTGTACAAACCTTCCCAGCCACAAGCCAAACTGCAATCCCAACAAATGGAGTATGTTGATCAGGAACTGCATCTAACCTCACCTATGGTATATCATAGACCACGTTATAACCTGAAGGAGTCGATAAGACACTCAGGATTAAGATCACCCACCTATAGCCATCATTCGTTGATACTTATGAATCTCATCGGTAAACGGATCTTGGTGAGAGATTCTTATAGATCATTACCCAGTCCTATATGATCACATCATACAAGGTGCCTTCATTCCCATATCTCATATAAATGATTCAGGATATAATCACCGTACAATATGGAATGAACCGCAGCTATAGATTAGCCATAAATAAAGTACCCAGCTTTATTTGCTATCTACAGACTCTTTAGATTGCACGTCTCTTACTGTATCTATCTGTGTATATGATACTCATATACACAGTTTGAGATTACATCTGGCAATCTTGAATGTTAAATATATGCACAAGTTATAAAATAAACAACACAATATGAATGAATTGAACTTTTCTTTTATTTATTTCATAAATTCATTTACAACTTACATCTTTAGGACATAAACCCCAGCAGACTTGGCCTTTGAAAACGTCTTGTTCTATAGTGACTTGCCTTTAGTTGTAGGAGACTTTACTTGCTCATCTACAAAGCCTAAGCCACTTGAACCATCATGAAGTTTACCAAGCTCTTTAGTCTTAATGATTGCCAATTCATCTTCCTTGCCAATGATTGTTTCCTTCAAGAAAAACAAATCACTAGCAAAATCAATCCTTAAATTTTCTAACACAAGAGCATCTTCAACCATCTTCTTCTCTTGACATTTGATCACTTTATTCTTCACTTACACTTCCTTTAAAGCTTCATCTCTTTCCATCAAGTTGAAGTTGGTGGTCTTTGACTTGCACTTCTCTTCATTGAGTTGCAAAGACAAGTGATCATGTCTAGCTTGATTGTCCATCGGGAAACCTTCCTCTTTTTCTTCAATTTCGTCTTGATGTGAAGTCGTGTCACATAGGTGGTTACTTACATAAACATTATCTTCCAAGGAATCTAGTTCCTCCTCATCTTCACTTTAGTCACTTATATTCTTTTTAAGCTTATCAACAAAAATGTTAATAGACAAATACCAAGTAGGAAATGAAGAACTACATTCACGAATAGCTTGAAGAATATCCTAAATCCTTTTTGTTTCAACAACATGAGATGGACAATCAACACAAACAATATTAGACTTAAGGTTGTTATCCACAACAAGTAAATCACTGTGAGTGTATCCTGGGATCTCACTAAGTGTAGTCTAGTGACCCGCTATGATACCAAATGAAAAGACAAACATGGTTAATTTGCCTTAAGCTAACATAGATGGGGTGAATAGGTTATGACACCTTTTTATTCCCTTGAAACAAACATAAGTTTGTCCTCTAGACAACTTGTATCACAATTTATTATTCAAACACAAGCAAATTCAATTTATAAAGATTTGCTTGGTCAAATAAAGTCAATGTAGATTACAACTTGCATGTGACACAAACTCAAGTTGCATATAGGCTATCAAACATAAGCCTTTAACATATATAATGCTTGATATAAAATGGATATAAATTACAAGTAAATCAAACAAGATCTATATATATATATGTATATACGTATATCAACACATATATAAACAACAGGAGATAGGGATAGAGAAAATTAACATAGGATTTTTAAGTGGTAAAACCTCCAAAGAGGAAACATCAATAGGTTGATTCTACAACCACTGGCAAACACATTTCACTAATAAGATAAAAAGATACAATCACTCAAGTGACCATTTCACCTAGAGATCTACCCATCATCTCTACACAATGAAAGAGATGCCACCTTGCTTAACTATCCAGATCACCCCGATCTTAGACAAGACATCCAATGAATAGCTATCCAAGACCCAACGTCTCTAGCCAAGACTTCCAGTGACACAAATCAAAGAATCACTCTAAGAAATAAGAATTCCAATGCTTAGTTATCCGGATCTCTCCGATCCTAGCCAAGACTTCTGATGCACAAATCGAAGGATCACTCTAAGAAATGAGACTTCCAACCTTTTCACAAGGCATATGATATAAGTGGATGCAAATGATGCAAAAACACACAACATAGTATATATGATCAATATATCCTATGGAAACTAGAAATGATTCGATAAGCACATGTCAAATGTATTCTTGTTTACAATCCTAAAAATAATGCAATCAAGCAAATGATGCATGTACATATGAAATGTGTAGATTAGGCGCAAATCATGAAGGACTAGATTTTTGTCAACAAAAGCACAAAACAAGTTTATCTAGAACTTATACCATGAACAATCAAGCTAGAGTATATGATGTTGGAACCGTAAGGCAACGAAAGTAGGTTTTTTTTTTTTATACATATCATAAACGATCTGGAACTAGTGAACTTAGGATCGCAATACTTTTTCGAAACTTATACATATAAAATTATTACGATAATATAATGGACGTATAAAAGGAAATTGAAATCAATACTAAGAAAAAGATTTTCAAACCTTACCAACGTTTGGAGGCTCCTTCACTTTACGATATGCTCATGTCTGAACCACTTGATCTTCCTCACTATCTCCCGAAACTGGTAACGGCGTGTGGGCGCGTCACGTACTCAGGAACATGAATGGAAGATATAGAGAAATGACTTGAAGAAACTCTTTCTTTAATATCAGTGCACAACACTTGCACACAGATTCTTTTCTCTCTTACAACACACATACACACTTACACCAAATAATACACTGATGCGTAATCAATTAATATCAAGCACACACAAAAGCATAACAAAACACATTTGCACCAATCAGAGTATTGATGCATTTTTTATTTCAATTAATGTTGCTTGTAATGTTTTACGCACCCTTAATTTGTATCCTACGTGAAAACTGATATCACATATATACAATTTGCATCATATGCAAATTCTTCTTTTTGCACGTTTGTGTTGTTTTAGTTTTGATATGTATCTTATTCGTTTTTCAAAGAAAAAAAAAATATCTTATATATATATATATATTATCTATTAAAAAACTAATCATATCTTTATTTGATTTATAAATCTTTAAATGATATCTCTTATCCTTTATTTTAAAAGATAATTAATTTTTTTTTTTGAATTTAAACATTTTGTTATAGGTATATTTTATCGAATGTACGTGTCATTGACAAAGTGGATAGTCCCGTAAGATTGCCAGGTATATATCCGAATAGGCGTTCAGAAAATATCCATCAAGTTATCACTAAGGAATATGAACCGGAGTAAGTCCGAATACAGGTATTCGACAGGTCAAGACTAACTCGGGGCCAAGTGACGTCATATTCTACTCGGGACAAGAACGAGGAATAAAGAAGCCCAATTCATAATTCGCCCATGGGTATACCAAGAGTCATGCTCAAATACGCAAAGACATCCATGTAAAGAAGAATTCCTAGAATAATAAAGTACCAAAAAGGAAATATGTTCCAAATCGGGCAATACTTTACTTTTTCAAGAAGACTGCACATTTATAAGGAAATAAAGTCCTAAACTGACTGTATCTTCAGAGTCTCATTCAATCTCCATACAATATCCGAAAAAGAAAAGAAGTAAAAAAAAAATGAATCCAACAAGCAACCAAATTGTAACTAAATACAAAAATCTTTCATTACTTGTACAACGAGGATTAGAGTTCTATGCGAATATAAATAGACCCATAATCTTATTGTTGGAGAGAGAGAATCATGAACAGAGAGGAAAAAGAGAGATCGAGAATTATAATTCTTTATTCCAAGTAGTGGATTTTGGCTCAGTTGTTTGCTCAACCACCCCTGGACGTTTCTCTGATCACCGGAGTTTTACCACGTAAACTCGTGTCTAACTGGTTTTAAATTGCATTCTCTTTCTCTTTCTCTTTGACAGGTCACCACTAAATTCAATCTTGTTGACTTTCTCACCCATCGAGAAATCTACATCAACAATTGGCACTCGAAGGAGGATCTGAACCTCCGATCTGATTTAAAGTAATGGCTAGAAGTGGAAGCAAGAACAATTTTACGGACATCCAAAAATCTCCAAAAATGCTCATACTCACGAGGTCCCACCATAATCACTGAAAACCAACCAGCATCCCTGGTGGGTATCCAACAAATCCCTCCTCCTAGTGAGGACGTAGCACTATGTTTTCGTGAGGCATTACAACAGCTACTGGCAGACGCGACGAGAGAAGAAGTAGATCTATTGGCTGCGGATGAGGTGCACCCACCAAACCTTCTACCTACAAGGCTTTGTTCTGTTATAGTTGGGTCGGAACCAGATGCTCTAGTAGCTGCTAGGAACTCGGATCAAAACAATCAATCTAGGGGTAAAATATGCACCCAGGACAGGGATCGTGAAACACCCGAAGAACCACGTCTAATGTGGAATCATGGTCTGGTGGATCGAGATAGGCACTGAAAATATGACAAGGAGTAGGGCTCGGTCATCGTCATCAGAGGATAGCGATCATCACCATCGCAAGTACCGTTATGGAACCATACACCTACAAGGGTTATCTCACGAGACTTGGATACAGGATGAAGATGAGTTGGAAACAGGCATGGCGATCACCCGTCGGTTTAACTTTCATAGAGAACCGGTGGGAGACAGAGATGTTATGATTTAGAGCCTAAACCGAGAAGTCGAAAACAACAAGCATTAAATGGATGCGCTGGTTAGGTGATATGGATATAATGACTTATCTTACGATGATTCTGATAGTCCATTCACTAGGGACATCTTGCGAACCCCATTCCTAGAAAAGTTCAAGATGCAACACGTGGAATAATTCAAGAAGAATACAGATCCTAAAGAATACTTCAGACTGTATAAAAGCGCTATGGCTCATTATGCCTACAATGACCCTTTACTATGTCTCAACTTTCCACAAACTCTAGGAGACACAGGCTCAAGATGGTTCGGAAGGTTACCCCCAGCAAGCATCAAAAGTTTCGGCGTGTTAAGCAAAAGTTTCTCAAGACAATTTCTGGGTAATGTACATATGAAAAAATCAATGGCTTACCTTTCTCAGTTGAAACAAGGGAAATATGAGTCGTTGAAAAAATACCTGGGTAGATTCGGCAAGGTGGTCTCAGAAATCGGCAGTGCAAATGATGAAGCAATAATTGTTGTATTCATAAACAATTTACAAAATTGACGGCTATCTTTTGACCTAAGAAGGGCCCGTTTAACCAGATATACAGACATGATGGACATGGCTGAAGGATATGCACTAGTTGAAGAAGAGGAGTTAGCCATATGAGGAGGCTACATGCATGGGGGGAGACTTGAACAAAAAGACGCCAAGTCAAAGGTACAGAACCACAAAGGAAAACAAAAGGCAAGCAGCAAAGAAAGAAGTAAGGATGGCGTATTGTTGACAAGACCACGGAGAAATTCTGAGGAAAATACACAAACTACACCCCTCTCCAAAAAAAGCAAGGGGAAATCCTTGCCATATTAGATGAAAAAATCTGGTAAAGGAGTCACACCGACAGTCTCAGTTCGCTCAGCGAGATACAACAAAGTACTGCAGATTCTACAAGGAAACCGGTCATGAGACTTCCAAATGTTACCAGCTTACGGACTACATAGAGACCCTCATTTGGGAAGGACACCTATAAGATATAATCCTGAAAAGAGATGAGAAGTCAGATGCAAAGAAATTGACCAGGGCCGACCATTGTTTCGGTCGAAACAAAAGGGCCAGTCCCGAGGCCAATGAAGTAATACAAACAATCTTCGGAAGACCATCAACTGGAAGAAGTAATCGGGAGCGAACTCAGGAAATCTGAGAAACGGTGGAGGCAAGGCAGAACTTTGATGTCAACTTCGTCGAACCAGACCTGGAAAGGGTAAAGGAAGGATGAGACTCAATAATATTTACAATGGTCTACTCATACGGGGTTGATGTTCGACTGAATGACACCCTTGTCATAAGTGCCAGAATTGGACACAGGGAAGTCAGGAGAATTTTAATAGACAATGGTAGTTCGGCTGATATTCTTAATGTAGTTGTCTACGATCAACTCATGTTGGATCGAAAGGATTTGCAACCTTTCCATACCCCACTCAAAGGATTCGGTGGAGTTGAGGTCAGGTCTCTTAGGACGACAAAGTTGCTCGATTTCGTAATGGTAGATCTAGACAATTTTCCATATAACGCACTGTTAGGTCGACCATTCTTGAATAAACCAGGGCAGTAACAGCTAGTTATGCTCTGATGATCAAATTCTCAACTGAACGGGGGGTAGGAGTAGTCAAGGGGTCCCAGGAGATGGCCAGAAGAGCTAATCTCTCGATTTACAAAGATAGAGACAAAAACGAACAAGTGTTCACCATCACACGATCAGATCAAACCGAGCAAGAATCACTATTGTTTGAGTTTGATCCGAGGGAAGAGCCGAAAGTGTCTAAAAGTGAATCAATAGAGGAAATAGTCTTAAAAGAAGATGAACCGGGTAAGAAGATCAAAATCAGGGCCAATTTAGAAGGAAAGGTTAAGCAAAACCTTATTGATCTTCTCAGAGAATATAAAGATGTGTTCGCTTGGAGTCATGAAGACATGGGTAGGGATAGATGCCCGAATAATATCACATTATCTTGCAGTGGACCCAAATACAAAACCAGTAATACAAAAAAGAAGATATTTTAACCACGAAAGAACTCAGGCGATCAGGCAAGAAGTGGAGAAGTTACTCGCTGTAGGATCTGTAGGGAAAAAAAAGGTTTAAAAACGCAACGGAAGCGTGAGAAAATTTATTAAAATTATGGTTTCCGTATAAAAAAAAAATTCCCTTTTAAATAACAAGAACCTTAACCCTAGATTAATTGATTTATATAAAAGTGTCGTACCTTTTTCTTGTGACGATTGAACAAGTGCCGAATTGATTCCGTAAGATCTTCCAATCCAATCACGAACATGAATCACCTAGGAGTGTGGGTTCCCGTTCTTCAAATTGTATACCTGAGGATGGAAACAAAAACCAAGAACGTCCGATCACTTGTGAATTATCAATAACTTTGATTGAAACTCAAGTGAACCTCGATTCGATGTTGTACACAAAACCCTTTTGATGTAAAGGATACTAGTATACTATCGAAAACAAAAACGTTCCCTTTTTTTCTCTTCTTGGCCGAATTCACACACTATTGCTTTGAGTTGATCGAATTTTGTCTAGAGTAAAAACCAAATTTTTTCTCCCTCAAAATTCTCTCTTGCTTGGCCGAAAAATCTCTTTAGAAAGTCCCAAGCTTGGCCGAAATTAATTTTTGCAATTTATTATATAGGTTGGCCGAATTTCAATCACATATATATAGGATGATTAATCCTCTCCTAAGAAGGATTTACTTGGTTGGCGAGAATCCTTTCCTTAGGTGGATTGATTTGGTAGTTAAGAATCCTTATCTAAAAGGAATTCTACCCTCTTCTTATGTATACATAGCCGGCCGAAATTCATAGGATATGTATTAGGAAACGTAATTCTTTCCCTAAGAAGGATTTACTTGGTTGTTAAGAATCCTTTCTGAAAATGCAAACACGGTTATATGCTCTAGGCTAACCTAGAAGGGAAGAAGGGGGGGGGGTTGAATAGGTTAGACACCTTTTTCGACACGATTAGAAACAAACAAAAGTTTATCCCTCTAGATTGCTTGTATCACAATATATATATATCAATTAAAGACACTTAATCAATATATAAAACAAGTAAAGTGTGATACAAACAAGTAATGGTAACACATACACAATCTATATCATAGAAAGCAAGTCAACTTACATAAAGAGTTCTATCCTTAGTATTCAAATAACAAGTACAAATATAAGAGAGATAGAGATAGATAAAAGTTGACACAAGATATAACGAGGTAAACCCAAGAAGAGGAAACATCCACGGGTTAGCAACCACCGATAAAAAAAATTCACTAATAGATAAGACAAGTACAATCTCTCAAGTGACCCCTTCACCTAGAAACAACCCTCCTATCCTACTCATGAAGATGTCGCCCTCATGCTCAACAATTCGAGGACTCACACCTCTTGTCAAGACTTCCTCGCTCACCTTACCAGATCCTCACGACCCAAGGCAAGACATCTTGCTCAACTGTCCGAGTCCTCCCAACTCTAGTCAAGACTTCCTCGCTCACCCTTCCGGATCCTCACGACCCTAGGCAAGACTGCTTGCTCGACTATCCGAGTCCTCCAGACTATAGCCAAGACTTCCTTGCTTGACAATCCAAGGTCTCACACCTCTTGCCAAGACTTTGTTGCTCAACAACATAGGTCTCACACCTATTTTTAAGACTTTCTTCTCACAAGGCATCTAGGTGATCATGAATGCAAAACGCAACCAAGCACGCAAAATAGAATGTTATGATCAACACATCCTATGGAAAATACTAGACATGAGCATGAATGCACAAAACAAATGTAGTATAGTCAATCATGCATGTTTAATCCATCTAGATCATGTAAGATATGTTCAACATTAATTGCAACCTAGATACATGCATAGATCTAAAACTTGAATCACAAGATATGTTCAATTAATCATATAATCAAGTTTAAATCACATAAACCAAAAACATGCTAAAATCATATGACAAAGTCATTAAGATTTAAGCTAAAGTTCTAGAGCATATTTCTATACATAGATTCAACAAAACACATGAACAACTTAGAAGAACATAAGCACATGTATCATTGTGAGAATTCGGCCAAGAGAGCCTAATACACGTGAGGAACTATTTTTTCACAAAATCAATCAATCAAAGATCATCAAATAGCCCTAGAATCAAAGCTAGCACAATACAATCCCAAACATGTGAAAACATAGGTAAAATCAAAACCTAACTCATCATGTAAGATTTCAATTGAAACTCAACCCAGCTTTAAAAGAGTTCAAAACTCAAATCAAAACACTCACAATACACATAAATATGTTGAAGAATAAAACCCAAGGCAATTGACCAAGTTTTAAGAGAAAACTTTGAGAGAAAATCAATACCTTAGTTGATTTTGGTGCAGTCCCGTTTTGTGAGTTTAGACTCCAAAAACAGCAATAAAACTCACTCAAACCTTCAGAGAAAAGATGGAGGATGAATAGAAAAACACTTTCAACTTTGAATCACTCAAATCGGAGTTCAAATGAAGAGGTTATGGTGTTTGGAATGTGAGAAAATAAAGAGAGAAAATTTCTGCACACAAGTTTTAAATTTCTTCTTAGAATGAAATGTGAGACGGAAAGGAATATAAAGGAGAGGGAAAGAATGAAACAAGAATGACCGAATTGCCCTCCTTTGTTATTGCTTCCCCGAGATGGCGCGTGGGCATCTCGAGGAAGAAAAGAGTTGGAGCCTAGATGGCCACGCGCCATCTCGGGCTTGCACCTCTTGTTGGCCTTAGTCCAAGGTGCAACTCCCTTTCACTCCTCTCGCGTTATTCGACTGTTCTCTGGCCTCCAAACTTGGAACTTGAATCCATTTACGGATTACGAACCGCACTCTCATGGACATGGAAATATAAGATACTCAACCCAGAAAATAATAATTCGACTCGATATAGGAGGACGAAGACAATGTATGCAACATTAGTTGAAAGTGTAGTATCTTTTGACTTAGAACTTGAAATCAATAGTATGAGTAACCGAAATGACCAGAACTCAATCAAGAATAATTTAACAGTAAATTCAATTTCAATATCCATGTTATACAAACGTATATACATAAAAACACAATTCACACTACAATGCAAACTACATAGAGATAGTCTCCAATCATGCACTTTCAAAAATATGTTATTTCCATACCCATGCATGAGCATTCATCTTCAAGTGTGTGAATGTGTTATACAAGGTGCACAATGATGTAGGGACAAATATGAATGAATTGTATGTGTGTGCCTATAATGGTGCACAACGATGCAGGGACACAAATATATGAATTGTGTGTGTGTGCCTATAATTGTGCACAACGATGCAGGGACACATATGTATGAATTGTGTGTGTGTGCCTAAGCCTTGTAAGATAAAGATAAGGTCTTAGTATACCTTTGTAGAACCATATTGCATCGTTTCTCTTTGACGACTTTAAACTTGCTTTGACTTGTTGTTCATTCTTCTTTGAAGCTTGAATCATCATGAATCTAAACAACTAAATCATTACAAGTAAACATCATTTTGATATGGAATTAGTGCCAACACAAACTAAAACCTAACAATCTCCCCCTTTGGCAAATTCCATGTCAAAACACCTATACTTTTACTACAAATATAAAACTGAAGATAGGTCACAAAATCACTCCCTCACATTACAATGAGTAAGATTCCTATAACTAATCTTCATCAACTCTTGAACTTCATCTTGATCTTCTCTTAAAGCAACCTACAATTCATCTCAAAGCACAATGCATATACAAGAGAAAAACAACAAATGGCAACATATAATATGGATAAGAATATACTATTAAGTTCACAAATACATGTATTTCCCCCTCAATACATGCGAAAATACAAGAATTCTTAACCAAATCTTAAGACTAATTATTACATGCCATTGAAAGTTCAAAAGTTCACAAAAACAACATACAAAAAAACTAAGTAACTAGCATCTCTTTCTCCCCCTTTTTTACATGAAATGATGCCAAAAGGTAAGCAATATACCACAAGACTCAAATACTAGCTACTTGGTCTACCAAAGAAAGATGTGCGAGTAGTTGATCTAACATAATGCTTGAGAGGTGGTCTTGTATTTGAAGCAATACATTCCTCCAACTCTTTTATCCTAGCATATTGTTGAACAACTATAGCACTAAGTTCATCAACCTTCTCCTTCAATTGAATAGCCCAATCTAGAAGAATGTTTGTGCTAATCACATGACTAACAACTTGAGAACTACTAAATAGTCCAAAAGTATCACAAGTCTTACCCTTGTTCTTATATGACATGTATGACACACGTTTATCATAATACTTTTCCAAGGGTTGAACTATCACATCATCTTCTTTACTCTTAACCCCACGAGCTAAACACATTGAAGTTATAAACCCTGGTAATGCAAGTTTTTTATCACCTCTAGTAGAGAAAGCTACACTATCAATATAAAGCATGAGAAGATCCCTAAGGTTTATAGGTTGATTAGTCACCAAGGCATAAACTATCTTGATCTTGTCCTTATTCAACTCGGTTGAATTCAAAGATCCAATAATGTTAGTGCAAATGAATAGATGCCAAAATTCACTAGCCTTAGTTAACTCATGTTGACTAATATATGCTCTACCTTTCCACTCAAAAGAAGCATTGTCACTAAGAGTTCTACCCATGATATTAAGATTCTAAATGACATCCATATCTCGAAAACTAGAATCTATATCATTAGATCGCCCAAGAAACTTGTTAATGTTTTCCGGGTTAACTCTAAACACAACACCCCTAATCTTCATCAAAGCATCCAATAAGGTGGCACTTTCTCTACTCAAGATAAAACTCTCTAACAAGAGTATCATTCACAATTTCTAACATGCTCACCCAAGATTCCCAATTTCTATCCTTAATGCACTTAAGAATATAAGAATCTTTACACTTACCTAAGTAAATGTCTCTCTCTTTAAATATCTTCTTAGTTCCAAAGATCCCTAAATATTTTGACCTTGAAGCTTTGGATCCTTTTGAGGTAGACTTGTCTTTCACAACGGGATTCAATTGATTTCCACTTCTGGTAACCTTAGTTCTTCCCATTTGTTCTTGTGTTATAAGATGTTATATACATACAATAAAAGTGAGTGAAAGACAAAAATAGAGCATATTAAATATATAAAAACAAAGACATATGACTTAAGAATGAATCATCATGCAAGACAAAGATAGTGAGTAATATCTTACAAGTATCATTAAGTCAAAATATGCCAACATGTAACAAAATGAAGCTTGTGAACATATCATAAAAGAGAACAATGTCTAGCATACAATGCTCCCCCTTGATAAATGCTAAAACTAAAATCAATGATAGCATAAAGTTCACAAAGATGTTCACACAATCACACATTCAAGCAATTTGAAGAGATATCAAAAAATAAGCTTCATATGCTAGAAGAGATACACAAATATTTTTCAAGTTCTCTCATAATTCTTCAACAATTGATAAAATATCATCATACTCATAAACAAAGTGTGTGTGAGAGTGATATGCTTCAAATATATATCCAGAAGTAGTTTGATAATCAACATGCAAAAAATTTCCAACAACTATTCATCTTAAGCTTTTTCCATAAAAAGTCAAACCGATTATCATCCGGATTTTTTGCTTTTAAGAGAATAGATTTCAACATATGAGTGTGTGTGTGCATGTGGCTCGTCATCCCATTTTTGTCTTTCAACCCAAGCTTATTTGATTTTCAACTATACTCTTTTTTAAGTCTTCCTTCTTTTCTTTTTAGGCTTTGAATCAAAGAATTTTTGTTTATGATTCCATTTCAACACTTCTTTGATTTTTCATTTTTTTTAAACATAAACAAAATTCACTTCATGACAGCTTTGACTCATCACAATGGTGTAGCTCTTTCCAACATTTGGTAGCTTTCACAACACAGGTGTGTAGCCCTTTCCATGAAGGTGCTCGTTGAGTTCGATGTATTAGCTGAAGCAAAATGGATACTAACCATAGGTCATTTTAAATGTACTTAAGCACAAAAACTTCAAAATGTATCCAATGTTTACATATTAGTAAACTCAACCTACTAGCAAAACATATAAGAGAAGCAAGGTGCAATTTTAGAAAACCAAGATTTTATAGCTCATAAGCACATGATCTAAGAGCAATAAGTAGAGACTTATTCAAGATCATTACTTCTCTAATGAGTAGCTTTCAAATAATATGAAGCTCATATTTTCAAAAGTAATGCCACTCAATATACTATACACAAACAATCATCAAAGTTAAGATCAATGTGAACAATATCACTATTAGATCCTAAAATACCAAATGTCAATGAGAACTTTATGTAAGCTATACAAAATTCTCTAATATGACATGCTAAGAGATGTATATCAAAAATTGAGTCAAAAGATGAATATCTAAGAGAACATGCATTGGAGTATAGAGATACCTTTTTTGCACATTATATTTACCAAATATCATACTTCTGCCCTTTTTATGAGCACTCTTGCCTTGAATGTCCTCATGACACCAAGTTGACGATGTTTCACAACAAGAGTATAAAAAGAATAATATCTCAACTCAATCAACACATATATCAAAAGAACTTCTCTAAAGTTAATCAACAAATTTTGACCAACATAACAAATATGATGTGAGATAACCAAGTTCATATCAATACATGGAGTATTCAAAGCTAGCAAGCAATAATTCTGAACACAATTGATATACTGCCTCAAAACTATCTCACATGTGCTTCTTATATTAGTGATAAGAGCACTCACCCTTGAACCACTTGTTCTTGGGTGTACCTACACAAACATTTCCAATATCATCCTTGACAACAATGTTAAATCTAGAGTAAAGTCCTTCAATGACTTGATTAACAAGAATATCATTAGTATTCTTTCTCATCCAAAACTTTTTTTCCATGCTTAGCAAAATTATCATGTTTTTCAACTTTCAAATCCTTAGCATGTTCAAGTTGAAGTTTAATCTCCTTATCTTTAGATTCATTTCCTAATTTGCATTTTTCAATATATTTATAACACCAAGGCTTAATGTGACCTATTGTGTTGCAATAATGGCAAATTGGAATAAAAGATGAGATTGTACCTTTTGGAGTTGAACTAGCTTTACTAGGAGTTTGAAAAGATACCTTGTTCGCCAACTTCTTCTTGGCTTTTGATCTTCTCTTCTTGTGTGGTTTCTTATCAATCATGACTTCATCCAAGTGAGTAGGAAGTGGTGCTTCCAAGGGCTCCTCTTCAACTACCAAGTCGTTTTCATCACTATATGAGTTAACAAGATTCCTAACACTAGACACACTTACCGAATCATTCACTAAGTCTTTGATGGCCTCCTTAGCTGTGTCTATCTTTTCCATTAATTCTTGTTATCTCTTCTTCAAAGAAGATATCACATTATCCTTCTCAAGGTTTATCTTTTCAAGTTTTCTAAACTTCTTAATAATATCACCTTTCTCACCAAGAAGTCTATGAGTGACAATCACAAACTCATCTAGTTGTTTCTTAATCAAATCATCCTTCTAACCTACCTCTCTTAGAGCATTATCTCTAGCTTCTTCTAGCTTTTCTATCTTGTCCAACAACTCAAGATTAGTAGGAATGGAACTAGAGCTTCCATAATGATTTGCATCAAAGTTCTTATTCAAAGATGTTGTACCATCAACATCTAGTGGAGAATGAGAAGCAGTTAGAGCTACAAAGTTGCTCACCAACTCTTAATCACTTGAAGAATCACTACTAGAGCTCTCATTATCACTAGAATTATCATCACTCCAAGTAGCCGCCAACACTTTGCCTTTCTGGTCTTTCTTAGACGCTTCTTGGTGCACTCACTAGCAAAGTGACCGAAACCATGACAATTATAGCATTGAACATCTTTCTTGTTCTTGGCTTGACTATTCTTCTCATTCCTTGGAGATGATATTTTCTTAACTCCCATTTCCTTAGACGACTTGCCTCTAGGCTTGACATTCTTCTTTAGAAACATCTTGAACTTTCTAACCAAAAGAGCCATCTCTTCATTTTCATCATCACTCTCCTAAACAGCATTGAAAGCGATTCCCTTACTCTTAATCCTTGGCTTCAAGCACATCTTATAATTTTGGAGAGACCCAAGCAACTCATCAATGTTCAGGCTATCCACATCCTTGCTTTCCTCAATGACTGTCACCTTTGATTTGAATCTCTTAGTAAGAGACCTAAGGATTTTTCCAATTTAAACGCTCTTTTGAGATAGGTACTCTAAGTGCTTGACATTGGTTAGCAATGTTAAGAAGCCAGAATTCGAAGTCTTCAAACTTTTCTTTATCACCCATACTTAAACCTTCAAATTATGATGCCAACATTTGAAGCCTTGATTTCTTCACCTCTAAGGTTCCTTCATTAGTAACTTGGAGAGTATCCCAAGCTTCCTTTACGGATTCAAAATTTTGAATGTAGGAGAATTGATACCCATCAACTCCTCCAAATATGGCATTCATAGCACTATGGTGCCATTTAGCAACCTCAAACTCATTCGTTGTCCATTCACTCCTTGGCTCGAGTATCATGGTTCCATCTTTTAGGTCTGTGAGTTTTGTTGGCATTATTCTATTTCAAAACAACATTTCTTTTGTATTGTTTAGTTGTCAAGGATTCATGATGATTCAAGCATCAGAGAAGAAATGACAACTATTCAAGCAAGTTCAAGTCTTCAAAGGGAAAAATACTTCATGATTCTATAAAGGTATATTAAGACCTTCCTTTTCTCTTTCAAGGCTTAGGCACACACACATATATCATACATTTATGTCCCTGCATCGTTGTGCACCATTAGAGGCACATACATACAATTCATTCATATGTTTCCCTGCATCGCTGTGCACCATGTACAACACATTCACACACTTGGAGATGAATGCTCATGCATTGGTTTGGAAATAACATGTTTTGGAATATGCATGATTGGAAACTATCTCTATGTAGTTTGCATTCTAGTGTGAATTATGTTTGTGTGTGTATATATTTGTATAACATGGATATTGAACTTAGATTTAGTCTTAAATCATTCTTTATTTAGTTCCGGTCATTTCGGTTACTCATACTATTGATTTCAAGTTCAAAGTCAAAAGATACTACACTTTCAACTCATGTTTCATACATTGTCTTCGTCTTCGTATATCGAGTCGAATTATTACATTCTGGGTTGAGTATCTTATATTTACAAGTCCGTGTGAGAGTTATGATTCATAATCCGTAAACTAATTCGAATTTCGAGTTCAGAGGCCGGAGAACGGTCGAAGAACGTGAGGGAAGCTCGAGGGGAATGCACCATGGCCAAAGGCCATGGAGGTGTGCATGCTCGAGATGGCGCGTGGCCATCTCGGCAGCACAACCTTGCTGCCCCGAGTTTCCCACGCGCTATCTCGGGGGAGCACTTCCAAAGGAGGGCAAATTGGTCTTTTAGCTCCTTTCTTTCCCTCTCCTTTATAAACACCGTCCCTCTCACATTTCATTCTAAGGAAGAAGAAAATGTAGTGTAGAAAAATTTTCAGATTTTTTCTCTCAACTTTGAATCACCATATCTCTCTCATCCTCTTATCGGATTTGAGTGATTCAAGTCGGAGAAGTTTCGTATTGAAGTCCTCTATCATTTCCAAGTAACCTTGAAGTCATTTGTTCAAGTTTTCTGGTGGATCGCACCATTTTCGTGACTGCACTCGAAATTGTCAAGGTAGTTGTTTATCTTTTGATTGCTTGATTCTATTGTTCAATTACCTTGGGTCTTCTTCCTATTGTTGTGTATTTGACTTGAAAAAATGTTGATGAGAGATAGATCTTCATTTAAAGGCTAGATTGAGTTTCATTTGAAATCTCACATGTTAAGTTAGGTTTTGATTTTACCTATGTTTTCACATGTTTGGGATTGTATTGTGCTAGTTTTGAATCTAAGACTATTTGTGCTTTGATTGACTTTATTTTCATGATTAATAGTATTATCAAGTGCTAAGAACTCATTTGTTTAATAGATCTAGGATTAGCACATTTGATTTTATATTTAGAGTCTATTAGAGTTTAATTGACTATTTTTGTGAATATATGCTCTAAATGATTGCTAAAGATTTGATTGATCATATCTTGTGTTTCTAGCATTTTTGTGTTTGTACTAAAGTCTAGAATATGTACTTCATGAACATGTTTATTTCAAGTTTTAGCAACATGAATAAAATCTAGGTTTAAAGTGTGTGTTTGGAAATTTGGCATGCTCTAGCTTTTTGTTCATGTATAAGATATAGACAATCTTGTTTTGTGAACTTTATTGTCTATGTATAGATCTTCATGGAGTGTACCTAATCCATACATTTCATATGCTCATGTATTATCTTGTGTGGTGTCACTTTTGGATTATAAACAAGAAAAATATACTTTGTGTGCTCATTGATTAATTCTAGTTTCCATAGAATTTGTTGATCATCTTATTCTATGTTGCGTGCTTGTTTGCGTTTGCATTCATGATCACATAGATGCCTTGTGAGAAGGAAGTCTTGACAATAGGTGTGAAACCTATGGTGTTGAGCAAGAAGTCCTGGTACGAGGTGTGAAGCCTCGGATTGTCGAGCAAGAAAGTCTTGTCTAGATGCGTGAGGGCTTAGATAGTCTAGCAAGAATTCTTGCCTAGGGTCGTGAAGATCCGGATAGGTGAGCAAGGAAGTCTTGACTAGAGTCGCGAAGACTCGGATAGTTGAGCAAGAAGTCTTGCCTTGGGTTGTGAGGATCCGGATAAGGTGAGCAAGGAAGTCTTGACAAGAGGTGTAAAGCCTCGGATTGTTGAGCATAGGGTGACAACTTCTAGAGTAGGATAGGAGGGTAGTTTCTAGGTGAGGGGTCACTTGAGAGATTGTACTTGTCTTATCTACTAGTGGATTTTGTTTGCCGGTGGCTGCTAGCCCGTGGATGTATACTCTTCGGAGGTTTACCAGGTTATATCTTGTGTCAACTTTTCTCTATCCCTATCTCTCTTATATTGCTAATTGTTATTTGAATAATGTGGATAGAACTTTATATGTAAGTTGACTTCCTTATACAATATTGTTTGTGTATGTTAGATAACTTTGTATCTTGTGATATTTCATTCAAGTTGTAAAGTATCACATTGTAATACTCTAAGTACAACTTATGGAATGTTATCTACATTGAATATATTTGTTCATAAGATACATTGATTCTTGTTGTATGTTTTGTAGACTAAGAGTGGAGATTTAAGCATACATGAATATAATGTTTTCTCATAACAATCATGTTTAATGTTAATTTGTTTGCTTATCAAAGGTTTTGTCACTAGTCTCGAAAGATTTGTCATAAGTGAGAGACAACATATTCACCCCCCTCTAGGTTGTTTAGTATAACCTTGTACACATTCTTTCAGTTGGTATCAGAGCGGGTCACTTAAAGTAGTTAGTGTGATTCGGGATCTACAAGGTTATTTACTAATCATGGATATCAACCTCTAGTCTACAATTGTTTATTTTTGGTTGTCCTCCTTCGTTGGTTGTGAAAATGGTTCTTCTTGTTTTATATTTCATTTGTCTACTAACAATTTTGTTGATAAGCTTGAAAAGAAAGTTAGTGACAAAAGCAAAGATGAAGAAGCTTTTTCTGGAGGATGATCAATCTAGACATGATTACTTGTCTTTGCAACTCAATGAGGAGAATTGCATGTCAAAGACCACCAACTTCTACTTGATGGCAAGAGTTTAAACTCTTGACAAGAAAAGAGATGAAGCGTTAAAGGAAGTTGAAGTGAAGAGTGAAGTGATCAAACGTCTGGAAAAGAAAATGGTTGAAGAGGCTCGTATGGTAGATAGATTAACATATGATTTTGCTAGTAATTTGCTTTTGTTTCTTGCAGGTAATGATCAAAGGCAAGGAAGAGGAATTGGCAATCATGAAGGCCAAAGAGTTTTGGTAATCTTCATGGAGATTCAAGTGACTTAAGCATTGTAGATGAGGAAGTGGAATCTCCTACAACTAAAAGGCAAGTCACTAAGGAACAAGAGGATTTCAAAGGCCATGTCTTCCAAGGTCAAATGCAAAATCAAGGAACTTAAGGAGTTTTCACCATCGGTACACTCTCACCTAAATAGTAACATCTCAAAATTTATTCCGGTTTGCTAATTTTGCTATTTTGCCGTGAGTATATTAGATGATGCAAACTAGGGAATGTGATGCATGCTAATGAGATGTGAAAATCTTATATGAATGTTTCTTGCATGATAATTCTTTGAATCTTGTGTGTGATAATGATAATCGTGTGAAGAAAATAATTGAGAAGATTTGGGTGAAAATGAGTGATTCACATGATCATATGTATAGTCTTGATGATATCTTTGTTGATGGCAATAATTATGTGTTTTACATGAGTAATATATTTATAGAGAAGATAATTGATGGTTTATCTTCTAGATATATTTTTTCCATGAGAAATGATCATGATTTTTGTGTGAAATTTCACCCAAGAACAAATGGTTCAAGGGTGAGTGCTTTTACCTCTAGTGTAAGTAGCACATGTGAGTTAGCTTTAAGGCTAAGTGTTAAGCGTGTTAAGAATTCTAGCTAGCTAGCTTGGAATACTCCACGTCTAGACACGAACTTAGCTATCTCACTTAACTTTGTTATGATAGTCAAAATCCATTGATTAACTTTTGAGAAGTTACTTTTATGAAATCTATTCGGTGATTATCTTGTTAAGACTTTTGGAGAAATTCATTTCTATGCTTGCATTTCATCATATAGCATGTCATATTAGAGAACTAGTATAGCATTCATATGGTCCCTATTGACATTTGCTCTCTAAAGATCTTTTTGTGATGTGTTCACAAAGATCTTACTCATAATGCTTGAAATGCTTGCTTGAATGATGAGTGGCATACTTTTTGAAAATATGAGCTTCATATTCTTTGAAAGCTACTCATTAGAGAAGTAATGATCTTGAATAAGTCTTTACTTGTTGCTCTTAGATCATGTGCTTTTGAGTAATAAAAACATGATTTTCAAAAATTGCACTTTGCTTCTATTATATGTTTAAGTTTGAGTAATTGAGTTTGAAAGCATGTAGATTATGGATGCATCTTGAAGTTCATTGTCTAGTACATGATAGATGACCTATGGTTAGTATCCATATTGCTTCGGCAACTACATAGAACTCAACGAGCACCTTCATAGAAAGGGCTACACACTTTGGTTGTGAAGCCGCCCAATGTAGGAAAGGGCTACACCATTGTGATGAGTGAAAGCCATCATGAAGAATTTATGTTTATGTTTATGTATGCAAAATCAAAGAAGTGTTGAAAAAGAATCAATAAAAGAAAAATCTTTTATTCAAAGCCTAAAAAGAAATGGAGGAAGGCTTAAAATGGAGTATAGTTGAAAAATTGTGATTGTTCGGGTTGAAAAACAGAAATGGAATGACGAGCCACATGCACACACACACTCACATGTTGAAATCTATTCTCTTTAAAGCAAAAAAATATGGATGATAATCGGTTTGACCTTGATTGGAAAAGCTTTAGATAAATAGGTGTTGAAATGGTTTGCATGTTGATATCATAATCACTCCTTTTATATATGCTTGAAGCAAAATTCACACACACACTTTTTGCTTATAGAGTATTTTGATATTCTAGAAATTTTTAGAAGAATTATGAGAGAGATTGAAAATCTTGGTGTATCTCTCATAGTTTGTGGAGCTTATTTTGTTGAATTTCTTTAAAATTTCTTGAATGTGTGATTGTGTTGATTTATTGTGAACATTATTCTATCTTGATCTTAGATAGAGCACTTATCAAGGGGGAACATAGTATGCTAGACTCTGTTCTCTTTTATGATATGTTCACATGTTTCAAGTTGATATTTATTGGCATATTCATTGGTTGATATAAAGAATCTTGTAGATTCTATTTCATATTTCTTGATTTCCATGATGATTCTTTGTATTACGGCCTTTGTATTTTTGATCACAAATAATGCATGAAACATTTTTGTAATAATTGTATGATTGTATTTGCAGTCAACTTATCCTTATTTGGGGTTGTCTAGTAGTTGAGATTGCAATCAATTCCCTCATTCTTGAAATTGAAATGAGAATAGTTGCATTGAATTCTTCTTTGTTTTGGAGTCGATAGTAATTGTAATTGTAATTAATTCTATTGATTTTAGTTATAGTGAATTCCTCTTTGTTTGGGGTCGATAGTAATTGTAGTTGTAATCAATCCAATTTGTTATAGCTGCAGAAAATTCCTCCTTGCATAGGGAGATAGTAATTGTAGTTTTAATCAATTTAATTGATTGTAATTGCAGAAAATTTCTCCTTACTCTGAATGATAGTAGTTGTGGTTGTAATCAAATCTTTTCTTGTTTGAGGTTGATATGATTGTCGTTGATACCAATTCCTTCATATTTGGGGTTAATATGATTGTTAATGCAAATTGTTAAACTTGGTAGAAATGGCCTATATGCTTAAGAGTAAAATTTATGCATTTGTGATTCACTATACCTTGATGAGTTTGTTGTGGTGTATAGAATTGAATAACCTTTGATAGGTTAACATGGAAAAGCAAACTAGAATCAAGGGAGAAGATATGGGAGCTAGATGCTTGAAATAAATGGATTCTTCAAGTAAGGCATCCATCTCCGAACATTATGTGAGATCACCAATTGTTTCACCATTTGATCTCAAGATATCATTTTTTTCTTTGGCATAATTTTATGTCAAAAAAGGGGAGAAATATGATATTGTTTTAGCATATCTTGTTTGAATATTTCTCAAGTATTGAACTTCTTATGGCATGTAATATTGTGATTTCATTTGGTTAAGAATATCTTTGAGATAACATGTATTAAGGGGGAGATACATGATTCATTTTGGACATAAGAATATCTTTGAGATATCATGTATTAAGGGGGAGATACATGATTTGTTTTGGATTTAAATGTTTAATTCTTGCCATAATTGTATATTGCCATAGGTGTCTTTCTCTTGGATATTCTTTGTGCTTTAAGTTTATTTTAGGTGGCTACAAGCGAAGATCAAGAAGAAGTTCAAGACTTGTTGAAGATTATTCTTAAAAAAATAACTCATTGAAATGTGAGGGTGTGATTTTGTGACCAATCTTCATTTTATGTGTTTTAGTATTTTGTATAGGTGTTTTGACATAAAATTTGCCAAAGGGGGAGATTGTTAGGTCTGTGAGTTTTGTTGGCATTATTCTATATCAAAACAACATTTCCTTTGTATTGTTTAGTTGTCTAGGATTCATGATGATTCGAGCTTCAAAGAAGAAATGATAACTATTCAAGCAAGTTCAAGTCTTCAAAGGGAAAAATGCTTCATGATTCTACAAAGGTATATTATGACCTTCCTTTTCTCTTTCAAGGCTTAGGCACACACACACATATCATACATTTGTGTCTCTGCATCGTTGTGCACCATTATAGGCACACGCATACAATTCATTCATATGTGTCCCTGCATCGTTGTGCACCAAGTATAACACATTCACACACTTGGAGATGAATGCTCATGCATTGGTTTGGTAATAACTTGTTTTGGAATATGCATGATTGGAAACTATCTCTATGTAGTTTCCATTCTAGTGTGAATTGTGTTTGTGTGTGTATATGTTTGTATAACATGGATATTGAACTTGGATTTAGTCTTAAATCATTCTTGATTGAGTTTCGGTCATTTCGGTTACTCATACTATTGATTTCAAGTTATAAGTCAAAAGATACTACACTTTCAACTCATGTTTCATACATTGTCTTCGTCTTCGTCTTCGTATATCGAGTCGAATTATTACATTCTGGGTTGAGTATCATATATTTCCATGTCCTTGTGAGAGTTACAGTTTGGAAACAGTAAATGGATTCGAATTCCGAGTTCGGAGGCCTGAGAACAGTTGAAGAATGCGAGGGAAGCGCCAGGGGAATGCACCATGGACAAAGGCCATGGAGGTGTGCATGCCCGAGATGGCGCGTGGCCATCTTGGCCTCACAACCTTTCTGCCCCGAGATACCCATGCGCCATCTCAGAGGAGCACTTCCAAAGGAGGGCAAATTGGTCTTTTATCTCCTTTCTTTCCCTCTCCTTTATAAACTCCCTCCCTCTCACATTTCATTCTAAGGAAGAAGAAAATGTAGTGCAGAAAAATTTCCAGATTTTTTCTCTCAACTTTGAATCAACATATATCTCTCATTTCTTATCCGATTCGAGTGATTCAAGTTGGAGAAGTTTCATATTAAAGTCCTCTATCATATTCAAGCAACCTTGAATTCATTTGTTCAAGTTTTCTAGTGGATCGCACCATTTTCGTTACTGCACTCGAAATTGTCAAGGTAGTTGTTTATCTTTTGATTCCTTGATTCTAATGTTCAATTATCTTCTTCCTATTGTTGTGTATTTGACTTGAAAAAATGTTGATGAGTGATAGATATTCATTTAAAGGCTAGATTGAGTTTCAATTGAAATCTCACATGTTGAGTTAGGTTTTTATTTTACCTATGTTTTCACATGTTTGGGATTGTAATGTGCTAGTTTTGAATCTAAGACTATTTGTGCTTTGAATGACTTTATTTTCATGATTAATAGTTTTATCATGTGCTAAGAACTCATTTGTTGAATAGATCTGGGATTAGCACATTTGATTTTATATTTAGAGTCTATTAGATTTTAATAGACTATCTTTGTGAATATATTCTCTAAATGATTGCTAGAAATTTGATTGATCATATCTTGTGTTTCTAGCATTTTTGTGTTAGTACTAAAGTCTTGAATATGTACTTCATGAACATGTTTATTTCAAGCTTTAGCAACATGAATAAAATCTAGGTTTAAAGTGTGTGTTTGGAAATTTGGCATGCTCTAGATTTTTGTTCATGTATAAGATCTAGACAATCTTGTTTTGTGAACTTTATTGTCTATGTCTAGATCTTCATGGAGTGTACCTAATCCATACATTTCATATGCTCATGCATAATCTTGTGTGGTGTCACTTTTGGATTATAAACAAGAAAAATATACTTTGTGTGCTCATTGATTAATTCTAGTTTCCATAGAATTTGTTGATCATCTTATTCTATGTTGCGTGCTTGTTTGCGTTTTGCATTCATGATCACATCGATGCCTTGTGAGAAGGAAGTCTTGACAATAGGTGTGAAACCTATGGTGTTGAGCAAGAAGTCTTGTCAAGAGGTGTGAAGCCTCGGATTGTCGAGCAATGAAGTCTTGGCTAGAGCCGTGGTGCCTTAGATAGTCGAGCAAGAAGTCTTGCCTAGGGTCGTGAAGATCCGGATAGGTGAGCAAGGAAGTCTTGAATAGAGTCGCGAAGACTCGGATAATTGAGCAAGAAGTCTTGCCTTGGGTCATGAGGATCTGGATAAGGTGAGCAAGGAAGTCTTCACAAGAGGTGTGAAGTCTCGGATTGTTGAGCGTAGGGCGACAACTTCTAAAGTAGGATAGAAGGGTAGTTTCTAGGTGAAGGTCACTTGAGAGATTGTACTTGTCTTATCTACTAGTGGATTTTGTTTACCGGTGGCTGCTAGCCCGTGGATGTTTCCTCTTCGGACGTTTACCACGTTATATCTTGTGTCAACTTTTCTCTATCCCTATCTCTCTTATATTGCTAATTGTTATTTGAATAATGTGGATAGAACTTTATATGTAAGTTGACTTCCTTATACAATATTGTTTGTGTATGTTAGATAACTTTGTATCTTGTGATATTTCATTCAAGTTGTAAAGTATCACATTGTAATACTCTAAGTACAACTTATGGAATGTTATCTACATTGAATATATTTGTTCATAAGATACATTGATTCTTGTTGTGTGTTTTGTAGACTAAGAGTGGAGATTTAAGCATACATGAATATAATGTTTTCTCATAACAATCATGTTGAATATTAATTTGTATGCTTATCAAAGGTTTTGTCACTAGTCTCGAAAGATTTGTCATAAGTGAGAGACAACCTATTTACCCCCCCCCCCCTAGGTTTTTTAGTATAACCTTGTACACATTCTTTCACCATCCTCTTGAACCTTGGTAGGAGGACTATAACCTTCTTCCGCTACCATTCAAGCCCTTTCATCAATAGAGCGGATATAGGCTTTCATCCTCAACTTCCAATACCCATAGTTAGTGCCTCGAAGTAATTGTGGCCTAGTATTTGAGGCTCCTTCCGCCATTACATTATCTTGTAAACCCATGACTTCAAAAGCTTTGCAAAAATAGTGAACGTATCACGTAGACTCTTACTAAGTACAATCTAGTGTCCTGCTCTGATACAAATTGAAAATACAAACACGGTTGAATGCTCACGGCTAACCTAGAGGGGGGGTGAATAGGTTCGACACCTTTTTCGAATCCTTTAGAAACAAACAAAAGTTTGTCCCTCTAGGTTTCTTGTATCACAATATATTGTATATATATCAATTAAAGAAACTTAATCAATATATAAAACAAGTAAAGTGTGATACAAACAAGTAATGGTAACTCATACACAATCTATATCATAAAAAGGAAGTCAACTTACATAAAGAGTTTTATTCTTAGTACTCAAATAACAAGTACAAATATAAGAGAGATAGGGATAGAGAAAAGTTGACACAAGATATAACGTGGTAAACCTCCGAAGATGAAACATCCACGGGTAAGCAACCACCTGCAAACAAAATCCACTAGTATATAAGACAAGTACAATCACTCAAGTGACCCCTTCACCTAGAAACTACCCTCCTATCCTACTCATGAAGATGTCGCCCTCATGCTCAACAATCCGAGGCTTCACACCTCTTGTCAAGTCTTCCTCGCTCACCTTATCGGATCCTCACGACCCAAGGCAAGACTTCTTGCTCAACTATCCGAGTCCTCCCGACTCTAGTCAAGACTTCCTCGCTCACCCTTCCGGATCCTCACGACCCTAGGCAAGACTTCTTGCTCGACTATCCGAGTTCTCCTGACTCTAGCCAAGACTTCCTTGCTTGACAATCCAAGGTCTCATACCTCTTGCCAAGACTTTCTTGCTCAACAACATAGGTCTCACACATATTGTCAAGACTTCCTTCTCATAAGGCATCTAGGTGATCATGAATTCAAAACACAAACAAGCACTCAACATAGAATGTTATGATCAACACATCCTATAGAAAATACTAGACATGAGCATGAATGCACAAAACAAATGTAGTCTAGTCAATCATGCATTTTTAATCCATCTAGATCATGTAAGATATGTTCAACATCAATTGCAACCTAGATACATGCATAGATCTAAAACTTGAATCACAAGATATGTTCAATTAATCATATAATCAAGTTTAAATCACATAAACCAAAAACATGCTAAAATCATATGACAAAGTCATTTAGATTTAAGCTAAAGTTCTAGAGCATATTCCTATACATAGATTCAACAAAACACATGAATAGCTCAAAAGAACATAAGCACATGTATCATTGTGAGAATTCGTCCAAGAGAGCCTAATACATGTGAGGAACTATTTTTTCACAAAATCAATCAATCAAAGATCATCAAATAGCCCTAGAATCAAAGCTAGCACAGTACAATCCCAAACATGTGAAAACATAGGTAAAATCAAAACCTAACTCATCATGTAAGATTTCAATTGAAACTCAACCCAGCTTTAAAAGAGTTCAAAACTCAAATCAAAACACTCACAATACACATAAATATGTTGAAGAATAAAACCCAAGGCAATTGACCAAGTTTTAAGAGAAAACTTTGAGAGAAAATCAATACCTTAGTTGATTTTGGTGCAGTCCCGTTTTTGTGAGTTTAGACTCCAAAAACAGCAATAAAACTCACTCAAACCTTCAGAGAAATGATGGAGGATGAATAGAAAAAAACTCTCAACTTTGAATCACTCAAATCGGAGTTCAAATGAAGAGGTTATGGGGTTTGGAAGGTGAGAAAATGTAGAGAGAAAATTTCTGCACACAAGTTTTAAATTTCTTCTTAGAATGAAATGTGAGACGGAAAGGAATATAAAGGAGAGGGAAAGAATGAAACAAGAATGAACGAATTACCCTCCTTTGTTATTGCTTCCCCAAGATGGCACGTGGGCATCTCGGGGCAGCAAGGAGTTGCAGCCTAGATGGCCACGCGCCATCTCGGGCTTGCACCTCTTGTTGGCCTAGATGGCCACGCGCCAACTCCCTTGCACTCCTCTCGCGTTCTTCGACCGTTCTCCGGCCTCCGAACTCAGAATTTGAATCCGTTTGTGGATTATGAACCGTACTCTCACGAACATGATCATATAAGATACTCAACCCAGAAAATAATAATTCGACTCGATATACAAGGACGAAGACAAAGTATGCAAAATGAGTTGAAAGTGTAGTATCTTTTGACTTAGAACTTGAAATCAATAGTATGAGTAACCGAAATGACTGGAAATCAATCAAGAATGATTTAACACTAAATTCAAGTTCAATATCCATGTTATACAAACATATACACATAAAAACACAATTCACACTACAATGCAAACTACATAGAGATAGTCTCCAATCATGCACTTTCAAAAATATGTTATTTCCATACCAATGCATGAGCATTCATCTTCAAGTGTGTGAATGTGTTATACAAGGTGCACAACGATGCAGGGACACATATGAATGAATTGTATGTGTGTGCCTATAATGGTGCACAACGATGCAGGGACACAAATATATGAATTGTGTGTGTGTGCCTATAATGGTGCACAACGATGCAGGGACACATATGTATGAATTGTATGTGTGTGCCTAAGCCTTGTAAGATAAAGATAAGGTCTTAGTATACCTTTGTAGAACCATATTGCATCCTTTCTCTTTGAAGACTTTAAACTTGCTTTGACTTGTTGTTCATTCTTCTTTGAAGCTTGAATCATCATGAATCTAAACAACTAAATCATTACAAGTAAACATCATTTTGATATGGAATTAGTGCCAACACAAACTAAAACCTAACACTTTTCTTAGGTAGAATTACTTGGTGGTTAAGAATCCTTTTCAAAAAGGAATTCTATCCTACACCAAGACTCCTAATCCAACTCAATAATGTGTTTGTAACCATATTAAAGACTTCCTAATAACTCCATTTATTTATCTACTTATCAAATATAGTCTTTAATATTAATTATACTACCAACAATAGTATAATATTAGGAGACCATCTCCTAATAGAAAAAGATTTTGACCTTTAATTAAATAATTAATTAATCAAACAAATTAATTGATTTCTATTTAATTAAACAATAAAATAATATAATATAATTTAAGCTATTCTTAATAGCCTTGCCGCCCAACACATGTATATGGGCCATATATTATTTTTCTTATTTTAATAAATCCATTGGACGTTAATAAAAAGTCCACATGTGAACTAGGTCTATTCTTACAAAAAGAAACAAGTTCACATACCTTAATACAATTCTAGATGGACTCTTAAATTAGTCCGGTAGAATATATAAAGTGATCCATGCAAGTTCGTGTGGATTGGGGATCTTGGCGGGCTATCTAAATTTAAGCTCCAATAGACACAACCCAATCACAATCAACAAATGATTCACTTAGGTACGATCTATTTAATTTTTGTTCATTTCACTAAAGAACTAAAATTGAACACTTAAATAAAGATAGAATAAGTTGATGTTACTCACTCATACCCTAGACAACCTTATTGGAGAAAGTGTATCATCGTGAAGAATACCAGTAATCGCCAAGAGCTCATAGACCGCCTATAGCTTTCCAAGTTACCATATTTACTCATATGACCACATTTTGAACTTGGATATTTTGACTTGTCTAGAAGCAATGTTTCAATAGTCACTATTGAAAACTTAAAGTTAAGATTAAATATCCAAAACCTTAAAACATCCATATGATGGTATTCTACTCTCATTCAATAAATGGAGCCACGATGTCCATATCTATAAATGAAGTCATCCATCAATTATCAAATGAATACCACCAAACTATCGAGGATAGACTATGCAATATAATCGTACTCATTGATAGCTCAAATGATAACACTTGCAACCATAAGTCCATCATTTATCTCAGGATTTAGATAGACTCTCCGATTGTCTTCAAATGAAAACTTTTATCCATTGACGGTTCCAGCTAAAGTATTTTATTTTGATTCTATTCAATGCACCCAGTGCACTAGATTCTCTTGCCCAAAGATACCACACTTTGATGATTTTAGACTCATCATAACACATTTGATCCCACTCAAATGCTAGAAAAAGAATCTACAACTTTGACAAGATAAAGGCGCCCAACCTTTTATCTTAAGTTGTGAATGTTATTCAAGACTAACTAAAGAATTGTGTCTACCTCATACATATCTAGATGTATGAACAATTATTCTTTTCTCATAGTCTTTTGACCTTATGATTATTTACTTTTGAAAATTATAATAGTTAAACTATAAATCACTTTATTAATATGAAAAGATTGTCAAATACATTATTATACTCTTGTTATCGAGCATAATCCTAACAATTTCCCACTTGCTCTATAGCAAATGTGTCATATCTCTCATCCCCATGTTCTCTAGAACCCCATCAAAACTCTTTTGAGTAAGAGCCTTTGTAAAGGGATCCACTAGATTTTCTACTGACGCGATCTTGGTAATCTTCACGTCACCCCTATGCACAATTTTCCTTGGAAGGTGATACTTTCTTTCAATGTGTTTCCCTCTCTTATGACTTCTTGGTTCTCTCGAATTAGCCACTGCTCCACTATTTTCACAATAGATAGTGATCTGCTTATTCGTATCAGGAACCACTTCCAAGTCAATCAAGAATTGGCAAAGCCAGACATCCTCTTTAGAAGCCTCGCATGCGGAAACATACTTGGATTCTATAGTGGAATCGACAATACAAGATTGCATGATACTCCTCCTTATGAATGCCCCACCTCTAATAGTAAACATAGATCCTGATGTTGATCTTCTAGAGTCAGAATCTGACTAAAAAACAAAATCTGTATACCTAACGGGAATTTAATCCCCTCTAGAGTATACAAGCATATAATCTCTCGTTCTCCTAAGATACATGAAAATATGTTTGATTGTCGTCCAGTGATCAGGACCATGTTTCGATTGAAACCTGCTAACTATGCCCACAACAAAACAAATATCTAGTCTAGTGCAGAGCATAGCGTACATGAGACGTCCAAATACCGATGCGTATGGAACCTTACTTATGAATTGCTCTCCATGCTCATTCTTAGGAACCTGTTCCATAGAAAGTTTGATTCCATGTCTGAAAGGTAACATACATTTCTTGGAATCTTGGATAGAAAACCTAAACAAGATTTTATCTATGTATTAATCTTGGGATAATGTAATCGTTCTATTCTTTTTGTCCCTTATGACTTGGATACCAAGAATATAACTTGCTTCTCCTAAGTCCTTCATATCAAATTGTTTTGCCAACCATTCTTTTACTGATGTCAATACATCTACATCGTTTCCAATGAGTAGTATATCATCAACTTAAAGAACTTGGAAAACCAACTTGTCACCTTTAATCCTCTTATATAAACAGGGTTCGTCAAGATTTTGAATAAATCTAAAACTTTTCACGGCTTGATCGAACCTTATGTTCCAGGATCTGGATGCTTGCTTCAGTCCGTATATGGATCTTTGCAACTTCCATACCCTTTCCTCTTGTTCTTTTTCAATTAATCATTCTGGTTGCATCATATAGATGCTCTCATCAAGACTTCCATTAAGGAAAGCTATCTTGACGTCCAATTGCCAAATGTCTAGGTCTAGAGATGCCAGAATGGATAAGAGTATCTAATAGATTTAAGTATAGCCATAGGAGAGAAGGTTTCCTCATAATCGATACTTTTCTTCTGTGTGTAACCTTTAGCTACCAATCTAGCCTTAAAGGTTTCCACATTTCCATCCATTCCTCTTTTCCTCTTGTATACCCACTTGCACCTGATGGGTCTTATCTTTTTAGGCAAGTCTGCCAAAGACTAGAATTTGATTTTAAACATAAATTCAATTTCGGATTGCATTGCATTTTTCCAATGGTGACAATCAACATCTTCCATTTCTTCCTTATACGTATAGGGATCATCATTGTCTGGGAGATTCTCTACAGATTCTTCTAGACCGATGTATCTCTTGGGTTGTATACTAACCCTCCCACTACGTCGAGGTATGGTAGATTGTTGATCTTGTGTTGGTACAGAACTTGCACTTGGGCTAGGTTATGAAACCTCTTGTGGAATTTATCTCCTGAAAGCTCATTCGGAACAATTCTTCTTCTAGGCACAAAATTATTCATGTAGTTATCTTCTAGAAATTTAGCATTTATCGAAACAAATACTTTAAGATCTGATGTCTTATAGAACTTATATCCTTTTGTTCCTTTTGGATACCCTACAAATATGTATATTTCTGAACGGGACTCCATCTTAACTTATGTAAACTAGGCTTTCGCCCAGTCCACAACTCATACGGTGTTTTAGGAACCGATTTAGAAGGTACATCGTTTAGAATGTACATACAAGTTTGTAAAGCATATCCCCAAAAAGAATTTGGAAGCATTGAATAACACTACATAAATATAACCATGTCCAAAAGAGTTCTATTTCTGCTTTCTGCCACCCCATTTGGTTGAGGTGTACCTGGTGCAGAAAACTGAAAAATTATCCCGTTATCAATATGATATGCTGAAACTCACCAAATAGATATTCTTCACCACGATCAGACCTCAAGATTTTTAAGTGTTTCTCTAGTTGATTTTCAACTTCAGCTTTAAATGCTTTGAACATTTCAAAAGCATCCGACTTATTTCTCATGTGATACACATAGCCAAATCTCGAGTAATCATCTGAAAGTGATGAAATACTTATATCCACCTCTAGCTTAAATGCTCACAGGACCACACACATCACTGTGTATCAATCCTAAATATTCGATAGCTCTCGTGCCTTCGGCCGTGAATGACCTTTTGGTCATTTTACCTTCCAAACAAGATTCACAAGTTGGTAGATCATCAACCTTTAAGTCACTTCAAGGTCCATCACTAGCCAATATTTTGGTCCTATCAAGGTTAATATGACTTAGGCACAAATGCCATAGGTAGGTTTCATCTTTTTATAATTTTACTCTTTTATGATTAGGTTGCATTGATTCCGTGTCTAACAAGTGAGAGATAATGCTATGCAAATAAAACAAACCATTTTCCAATGTATCTTTTTAAATAAATTTATTATTTTTACTAATAATAAAAGCTTTATTAAAAGTAACCGAATATCCAAATATATTTAAACACGAAATCGAAATTAAATCTAAATGCCTATAAGAATCTAAACTAATTCAAATATCTCCCACTGCACTAGTAGACACCAACGCTCCGTTGCCAAAACATAAGTTAAATTCATTCTCATTCAGTCTATTTCTTTCCTGCAACCCCTTCTTGTCAGGCCTAATTTGATTTTTCTTATGTTGTTTCTTGACATTCTTACGGGTCTTAACAGTAGCAACTTTACTAACCGTATAAATCTCTTAACCCTTGCTCTTCACAAGGTTTTTCTTGATGCTTTGAACATCTTGCATCGGGCATTGCAAGGTGTATTCCTTATTGTTCAAGGTGTAGTCCAACTTGAACTGATCAAAGGAATCTGAAAGTGAGTTGATGATCATGCCAATTTTCATCTCACCATCTATCTCAATACCATTACGTTAAGTAATGTTGAGATGTGCAATGCATTTCATCATGTGATTTTGCATAGCCTCTCCAGGTTACATCCTGAGATTAATGAAAGCAATTAGTGTCTCTCTCTTAGTCGTCTTGGACTTTATAGCAAACATCTCTTCTAGAGACATCATTATATAAGCAGCAATCTCCATTCCTTCATGTTGCCGTTGTAAAACGTCGGAGATGATGACCATAATGTAACATTTAGCCATCTCATATGAAGACTTCCACTGTTGATACTCATCTCTTTGCTCTTGAGTAGATTCATTAGTAGGAATAGGTGGTTTAGGAGTGCACAGAACAAACTTACACTTTTCTGATTGCAATAACAACCCAATTTTCCTTTTCCATATGACATAATTATCACCAGTTAAAGTATTATCTTTTAGGATGTTGATTAGGGATGAGGTCATGACTTTTGAATAATAACAAATATTATATATGTAAATAATCATGATAGAGCACTTTAAAATATTTAGCTTGAATTATATAGAATAATTCAATCGTAAATTTCAACGGCGACCCAACACCCATAAATGTCATGCCTCCTTTAGCTGTTTATACCATTTACTAGTTGGACTAGGTCCCACCTAATTGTTAACATAACAACCAACATTTTCAATTTTAGCCTTGAAATTTTATTAACAAGAACTCTTGGGAGGATATTAATAAAATCACATTGAGTGTGTTAGCAAGTTATCGACCTTCAATATATTCCTTCACGAATGTCCCTTCTTTGGGAGTAGATATCATTTGGGTTAATTGTCTAGTATATCATTGTAAGGAAGTATATTGCTAAATTCCATTCATGAATACCCCTTTTGGGGTAATTACACAAAACATAAAGCTCAACTAAACTTGGAGGCCGTTGGTGTTCCAAAACACCTTCTCCCACTTAATTGTTTAAGGCATGTGATCGAATTCCATAGAATGATTTACCAAGTTATCTAGATGCCAATTAGATACCTAAACCATTCAATGCATGTTCATACCAAAAGAGATATGTGAGTGGCACTCCTATTGTTTATGACATGTTATCAAACAATGACAAACATTGCAATATTTACGAAAATATAAATAGCTACAAGTTTGGCCCATCCTAGAAAAGCAAGTAAATTACATATGTCTTAGAATACAAAATTCCTTTCTTTGCGAACAAGTCTTCACCCGACTATCGTCTATTTGGACACCTCTCGGCTGCCTCCCATTGGCCTGCACACCCTTGGCTCCATAAAGGGCTGCAATGCGTAGCCAATGCCACAACAATCGTGGCTCGTGCTCATTCGCACACACGATTGTTGCTATAGCGCGCACGGTACCAAACTTGTTCCGGTTGCGCCCAATTCTTCAAATCTTCAAATCTTTACTATATTATAACAATATTTTAAGTAATAAAATAATGCAGTTTTTTTTTAATTACAACAATAAAAAAAATTAGCAACTACGAAGAAAGAAATTATGGCGATGTTAGGCCACCCTTCTTGTTACAATGCCAAAGCAAAAATACATTAAAATTCTAGGACCAAGATTGAGCAATAACAAATCACATTATCTATATATATATATATATATATATATATATATATATATATTCATACACTCCAATGTAAATATATATGTGAATACCTAGAGTGTCATCTCTTTCTAAAACATGCATATTAACAAAAAGAAGAAGAAGTTGATTGATGTACATATACATCAATTAATCATGGGTACAACCTGCCTCTGATACCAATTGCAGTGAAAAACAGTTCAAAAAGCGACGGAAGCGTATAATGAGGGTTTGGTATATTTTAAAAAAAAAAATCCTTTAAAAGAAAGAACCTTAACCCTAGATTAATTGACATATATTAAAAGTATCACACCTTTTTTTCGTGATGATTGAACTAGTGCCGAATTAATCCGTAAGATCTTCCAATCCAATCACGAATGTGAATCACATAGAAGTGTTGGCTCTCTTTCTTTTGATTATATACCTGAGGATGGAAACAAACAAAATCTCTTTCTTTTGTTAGTCAAAAACTCACAATGATCCTCTGAGAGAAAACCCAAGAACGTTCGGTCACTTGTGAATTATCAATCTATTTGATTGAAACTAGCGTGAACCCGACTCGATTTTTGTACACAAAACCCTTTTGATGTAAAGGATACTAGTGCACTATCAAAAACAAAAAGGCTCCCCTTTTCTCTTCTCATTGGCATTCAATACACAATATCTATGATTTGGTCAAATTTTGACTTGAGCAAAAACTAATTTTTTTTTCTCTCTGAAAATTTTCTAGCTGCGCCAAAATCTCTCTAAGAAAAACTTTAGCCTTGGCCGAAATCTCACTTAGAATTTAGCCTTGGCCGAAATTAATATGGAGATATATATATATATATATATATTGGTTCTCAAATCCTTTCCTAAAGAGGACTTGTTTGGTGGGCAAGAATCATATCCCTACGTGGATTTACTTGGTGACAAAGAATCTTTTTCCAAAAAAGATTTCTTTTTCACACAAAGACTCCTAATCCAACTCAAATAGTGTATTTATTCAAAACCAATTATTGAATATAATTTAATTTGTGACTATATTAAAACTTCCTAATTTGGCCAATTGACAACTAGAGTTTTAATAGAAATCAAATACTCTCTAATTTTACTAGATAAATAAATTCCTTTTATTTATCTGATTATCAAATATAGTACTTGATACTTATCATATTACCAACAATAATATGAATCTAGGAGACCATTTCCTACTAGGAATTTTTTTTTGACTTTTAATTAAATAATTTATTAATTAATAAATAAATTAATTTCCATTTAATTAAGTAATAAAATAAAAAAGACAGATGCGGGTGTTACACCCGCTCAACTGATTCCCAATTCATATCGGATGTTGATCAGTCTATGGCATTTGTGGAAAAAGATTGGGGCAAAGTACCTGCCAACCCCCCAAGAGATTCGTATTTTCTATACCTTGGGTCGATCAAATATAGGTGGGACATTTTATCTCTAATCGATGTCACCAAGCAATTGGATCCCACATGGTTATAAGGAAAAGCCTGCCCCTCCAACGCATAAAGACCACAAAAGTTTCATCTAGGGTTTTCCAACTTCTAACAAATATTGGAAGAACAACTGGTTCTTTATCAGAGGATATTGGGGTTAGGTGGTAGTCGATCTAACCTATCGGCTAAACCAAAGTACAGTCCCGAGGCATTTTTGTAGCCCTAAGCTTTGGAACAAGATTACATCCGTTATGACCGGGAAACAAGCCAATACAGTTGTCAAGGCGGCCCAAACTACTTGGGAAATCAAGGACCCCCGCTGCTTGTACTCAGAGAGAGAGAGAGAGAGTTGGGTGAATTCAGCCTCTTTCCAGAGATATCCGCTCGGAGCAATCGCAGTAAGTTTATGTTTCTGAGCTTTCCTGGTGGTGGCTAATTATTATTGTTATTGCTCATTACTTCCCGTAACGCTTTCCTTTTCAGTATTTGAATTGGACATCGTTCTTGGTGAGCAAGCGCAGAAGGTTAAGAACCTCTATCGCGTGAGTTGGAAAACAGCTGCTGACCAAGTGGCTCAGGGGATTGCTCATCCAGAACATGACTTAGTGGAGCATGTGTATGAGTCTGATCATGACTTTCTGACGGTTCCTACTGACCAAGTTATGGTAAGTAGTCGTGATGCCCCTCTCCCTCGAAGTGGTCAGAGGGGTTCATCCAGAGATAGGTCTGGTCGGGGTTCATTCCTCCATAAAAGGATCTGATCGTGAGAGGTCCAGTAGAGAAAGATCAAGCTGGGATAGACCCATTAGGGATAGGCAAGGTTAAGATAATCCAAGCAAGGGTAAGTCCTATAGGATTGGATCTGATGAAAATTTCCCCAATAACAAGGTGGCTAAGAGAGTGGAGGGATCTTCTGCCCCCGAGGCCATCCATAAAAGGGTGAGATTCCTGGGGATGTTGACCCTTTGCTATCTTGGTCGTATGTCGACCCCATTCTTTTGGATGAGGAGGTGGAGGATGACGATAAGGGGACCATAACTAAGTTAATTATAAGGGAGTGACGATCGAAGAAGAAAGGTGACCGGCTAGTTTCAATGCCCTCTGCTGCCCCATCTGAACCAACTGAGGCCACTGAAGCAGGAATACCCCCAACTTGTCCCACACTTGCTCAAATGCAACCTGTTCATTCCCCCATAGGGTTCTCAACACATCATCCGGGGAAAGCTCCCATGGAGTTTTCGGTTAGATGTCAGATAGTCTTCATTGGCTTAGACTTTGATGATGATGAATGCAACTCAGAAGATTTATTTATTGACAATGATTTCCAGGATGTCACAGAGGAGCAAATGCTAGGGCCAGTGCTGAAGTTAAGGACAAGTGCTGCAGTTAAATTAGTTGAGGATATTCTAGCAACCCAGTATGGTAGTATTCACCCTCTTACACCATCTGTGTTCCTTCAAGAGGGTTGTGTCAGTGAAGGTCAAGCACTCGAGGGGCAAAGTTGCAAAGCTCCTGAGGTTTCCTTTCAGGTCAGTGAGAGTATCATAGCTTCGCAGATGCTAAACACTAGTGGCAACCCATCCTATAGCACTTCCAGCTACCTCTGTTTATGACCGACCCACCTATCGGTGATTCCCGATGCTCCAGCCTCTAGGTCTCCTCACTCAGGCAATTTTTAAGATGACACCCTCTCTATGCTTCGCTCAATGTCAGCCGACGAAGGATATATTGGTGATGGTAACTGGAAGAGGGTCAGGACTACTAGTCTCTCTAAGCAGGCTTGCATGATTTTGAACAACGAAAATTTTATAAGTGCCTCCCGAATCGCCTTTTGCTTGCTCACTTTTCGATTTCCCTAACCCTTGCTCTCTTTTCAGATGGTGGAGAATTTGACCCGGGCCTTGGCGAATCAAAAGAATCAGGTTGCAGAGATATCTTGGCTGAAAAGGGCTATTGTGTAGAAAGATGATGCCCTTAAGTCTTCCTATGCCAGTGCCTCCATAGTCAAGCAGTATGAGAAGCATATGAAGACCCATGGTGTTATCGAGCTTGCCCTAAGAAAGACCATATCGAACATCCAGGGCAAGGCTTCGGCTTCTGAGGTAACTCTCAAGCAGCTTACCATAAGGAATGTTGAGCTAGAGAAGATAGTTGCCAATTTTATACTGTTGAACGCTCAACTTGAGTTGAGGGCCATCTTGGATAAGACAGCTATAAAAAAAGCTAAGGAGGAGACCAGTCTTACCCAAGACACTCTTACCTCTACCCATCAGTTAATGCTTGAGACGCAACAGTCATCTGAGGAGGCTCGGGTTCATTACGAACTCCTAGCCAAGGACTTGGAGCAATAACAAGTTAGCATGGAGGTGCTTTTCGAGGAGGCTAGGTAAGCCCTCGAAGTCTAGAACATGGACCGCTACAAGAGATCCCTAGCTTTTGATGCAGTCACATTGAGGGAATTCGAGAGGGGGCTGACCACCACCAAAGCTTTTTTCAGGGTCAATGAGATATCTTCGGAGGAGGCTCACCTTAAATGGGATAGAGCTATTAAGAAACATAAGAATGGGTCCCTGGAAGCTATAAGGAATCATAGGATTCATTAGAGAGCCTACTGTCGATCCATCGGGAAGGATCCTCATCCGATGCATCTGGAGCTTCCTTCGACATCTTCTCTGGTAGTTTTTCATGCTAATGAGGAAAACAGTGCCTTAACCAAGGGTGCCGATATTGGTCCTTTGCTAGGCACAGACTGTTCTCCATTTATGGCTGATGTGCCCGAGGACAACATCACTTGGCCAGGTTTTGATGACTTGAGCCAAGGAGGTGGTGATCCCTTTTTCTGGCGGTTATAGGCTCGGAGGCCCTTCTAACACTCCAAATGCTTTAAAAAAAATTATATATCATTTTTTATAATTACTACTCTGCAATCACATGCTCCAAGAATAAAAGGAAATTTATTTTCTTTGGTGTTTCTGAATGATTTATGATTAACTGCAAGCACCTATTAACTTAAACTTTATGATGCGTCGACCCATATCTAAGTTAACCAATTCGGTTGTGATCATGCCCTGTTACTTGATTTCTCTGATTTTGGCCAGGACGTTCTACCAACCCATGCTACGTTGAGTCTGTTATCCTGACTATGGTCAAATAACTTTATATGATAGAGCTTGTAACAGCCCCTACGTAGGCAGGGTCAGGGGACCGTTCGGGTTAGCAGATCGGTTTTTTGAGCCCCCAACCATCTTGCTACTTTTATGTCAGAAAGTGTTTGTTTATAACCCATTTGCAAGATATTTATTTCATAGACTCTTGTCTTTTATCTGTCAACTAAGTCATTGGGATGTCTCTCAATAGTCTGTTGATCAAGATTAGTTGCAATAGGGCATCTTGTAATTTACTGACTTAACAGGTGCCTCGATTGCACCTGTTTTTAACCAAAAATACTTATCCTTTGTTCAAATTTTGGTGCATCCAATCAGGCATTTTTAACCTGAAGGTACCCTAGCAGTGCCTTATTGCACCCAGCTAGTCTCGGTGAGTGTACACTGTCTTTACGACATATGTTTTTAGGCCTCTCGGTTGCCCCCACCCGACACTAAACTATTTCTAGGTGCCCTGAGATTGCTTTTGTATACGAAAGCAAGGTTTATGAACACTACTCTTGACTTCTGAAATTGTTCCCTTTAATGGGCTTTTATTGAATGCTTAAAAGGAAACACAAAATAACAAGCGAACGAAGTAAAATCACTCTCTAAAGAAATAAGGACAAGCAAGAAGAACTAATGGACCCTTATGGGTAGAACATTTTTTGGTATTGGAAATTGCATGGCCTGGGTAACTTGCTTCCTTCTGATCGGGCAAGGAGGTACGCCCCATGCCAAGCCAATTCGACTACCTTGTACGGACCTTCTTATTTGTCTGTCAGAGCCCTAACTGACTTATCTCTGGTGTTGGGTGACACCCTTTTTAGAACTAGATCTCCAAGTTGGAATCTCTTTATTCGTACATGTGAGTTATAGTATCTAGCGACCCTTTGGTGATAGGTCGTGGTCCTTACTCTTGACATATCTTTTCTTTCTTCCAACTAGTCTAAGTTCTGCTCCAGCATACCAGCATTTGACTCGGGATGGAAGAGATGCACCCTTGGTGAGTTATGAATTAGTTCAACGGGGATCACTGCCTTTATCCCAAACGCCAGCGAATAAGGGATTTCCACTGTCGAAGTCCTCTTTGTGGTTCGGTATGCCCATAAAACTTCATGCAGCTTGTTTGCCAAGTTCACTTTTTTGGCATCTAGTTTTGCCATCAAGGTGTGCTACATTATCTTGTTTACTTCTTTTGTCTGACTGTTGGTCAGAGGGTGAGTTGGTGTGGTATAAAAATTCTTTATGCCGAAATCCCGACACATGTTTCTAAAATTGTCACTGTCAAGCTGAATTTCGTTATCCGTGATTATTATGTCTGGGATTCCAAACAGGTAAATGACATTCATCTTGACGAAACTTGTTGTATTGGTTTCGGTTATGTATATCAGAGCTAACAACTCGACCCATTTGGTGAATAAAACTACAACCACAATAGTGTGTTTTGCCCTACCTTTCGTTGGAGTTAGCATCGGGACGATCAAGTCTAACCCCCATATGGCGAATGACCAAGGTGATGATAGACTCTTCAACTGCTCAAGAGGCCTCTTTATGTCATTAGGTATCCTTTAGCAACCCTTATATCGGTTCGTGACCGCTTGAAAGTTTTGGAATAAGGTTGGCCAATAGAAGCCTTGTCTGAGAGTTTTGTGTTCCTAGCTTTTACCTCCTGAGTGACTTTCACATACTCTCTCATGGAAACTCTCTAATATTTGCCTACCCTTCATTAGGCAAACACATATCTGCAGAGCTTTTGAGAATCCTCTCATGCACCGCTCTCCCCCAGCCATTGAATACCTTGTAGCTCTGTACTTGAGGCGTTTCACTTCATTTACCTCTGTTGGTAGTGTTCCATTCTCTAGGTAGTCCCTGATCGGGGTCATCCAAGTGACTTGGTCTCTTTCAATTGCACCAATCTTTAATGTCTCTTTTTAGTCCTCAATGCTTAGCCTTTTAAGATAGGCAACTGGATAGTCTTTGACTGTACACCGATAGTAGCTAATGTTAATTTTGACAAAGCATTTGGTTTTTCATACTTCTCCCTCTGGATCTGAGTGATCCTGTACATTTTGAATCTTCCTAACAGCATTTTAGCCACCAAGTATGTGACAATGTTGTTATCCTTTCCTTCATATTCATCCAAAACTTGGTTTACAACCACTTGCGAGTCATTAAACATTTCTTCCTCATCTGCCCTAAAGTCGTGCAAACTTTGGCCCTTGCCAAAAGTACCTCATACTCGGCCATGTTGTTGGTGGCTTTAAAGTCAAACCGCAGGGCACATTCTACCTGACCACCTTCTGGGTTAATATGACTATCCCGGCCCCGCTACCATGTATGTTTGACAACCCATCTACATGTAGTTTCCACGTGAACTCGTCATTCTCTTTCAACATCCTGATTACCTCACTTTTTGGTTCAACTAATTCTGTGATCATGTCAGCCACGACTTGCACCTTTATTATGGCCCTCGGTAGGTATGCTATCTCACACTCGCTCAGCTCTACAGCCCATTTAGTTAGTCTTTCAAACACCTCAGGTTTTGACAGGATTTGCTTCAATGGACAGTCCGTATAGACCTTGATCTTAAAGGCTTGGAAATATAGCCTTAGTTATCTTACTGCAGTTACAAGGGCCAACGCCATCTGCTCGGTCGGTGAATACCTTGTCTTGACTGGTAACAAAGCTTTACTCTTATAATGCACTGGATTTTTTACCCCCTTATCAAGTCTATCCAGTATTGAACCTCATGCTACAGGCATTAGGGACAGGTACAAATAAAGCACTTCTTCTTCAAGGGGTTTGGATAGAATCAGTGCTTTCCTTAAATATTCTTTGATCCTTTTAAAGGCCTGTTTGAATTCTACATTCCATTCCACCCTCTTACCCTTCTTAATTGCCTTAAAAAAGGGAAGACATTTGTCAGTTGACTTACTTATGAATCGGTTCAGGGATGCCAAGCACCCTGTTAGCCTCTGGATCTCTTTTAATGTTTGTGGGGACCTCATTTCCTCTAAAGCCTTTATTTTTTATAGGTTGACTTCAATTCCCTTCTAGTGAACTTGGAGCCCTAGGAATCTCCCCGAAGGCACTCCAAAGATGCACTTTTTTGGGTTAAACTTCATACCAAACCTTCATAGCACTCCGAATGTTACCTTGAGATCTCTTGGATGTTTCTTTGACGTTATGCTTTTTGTCAGCATATCATCCACATATACTTTCATATTTTGGTTGATCTGTCGAGCGAACATCTTGTTTGCTAGCCTCTAGTAAGTTGCCCTGGCATTTTTAAGACCAAATGGTATGACTTTGTAGCAATATATGCCTTGTTCAGTGGTAAAAGACCTCTTGTCATAGTTAGGTTCAAACATCCGGATCTAGTTGTACCTTGAGTATGCATCCATAAAGCTCAAAAACTCATGACCAACAGTTGCATCCACTAACTGATCAATGTGATGGAGAGGGAAGCTATCATTTGGTCATGCTTTGTTGAGGTCGTGAAATCCACACACATCCTCCATCGACCATTCTTTTTTTTTTACCAGCACCACGTTAGTCACCCATTATGGGTACTTTACTTCCCTTATAAATCCTACTACCAATAGCTTTTCTACTCCTTCCTTAATCACCTTGCTTCTCTCAGGGTTAAACTGCCTCTTTTTCTGAACAATTGGCTTGTGATGGGGGTCGACTACTAATAGTACGATATTATCTTTGAATCGATTCTCGACACATCCTCGTGTTTCCATTCAAACACGTCTTTATATTCCTTTAGTAGTCTGATCATCTCATCCTGTACTTGTTTTATCAACTGAGCCCTGAGCCTTACATTTTTTTCGGGGTTGTGGTCATCAACTGCCTCTGTGGTCGGTTCATCTTCCTGATTTTTCCATCTTCTAAAGGTGTCTCCCTTTGGGCCAGGTGGAACCGGGTCAGAGTTTTATGCCTCGATTTCCACGTCATCTATCTTATGGTCTTCACACTCCTCAAGGGCATACAATTGCATCACCCCGGACTCTACTTTCTCTTTGTATACAACCAGATTTGCCTTTCTTGCCCATTCTTGTGAGCTTTTCGTGATTCCCACTTCTGCTTCCAAAGGAAACTTCACCATTAGTGAAAAAGTGGTCGGCACTGCTTTTGTCTTGTTCAAGATAGGTTGGCCTAGTAAGCCATTGTATAGCCAATTCTCTACATTCACGACCATAAAATCTAGTAACACTGTCTTGGTACATGAAAAGCTACTGATCTCCAAAGGTAGCTTCATCGTTCCTAGTGAGCTCACCTCCGCTCCTTCGAAGCGTCTAAATGGGACTTTGAGTGGTTAGAGGTCTCTTTTTTGCAGCCTGAGTTGGTCAAATACTTCCACACTCAGAATATCAGCCAAGCTTCTATTGTTGATCTGTACCCTTCTTACTTCCCTATAACCTACGCGGATCGACACTACAATTGCATCATTCGACCTTACTTCTGATGCATGTGCATCAGCTTCGGTAAAAATTATAGGATTCCAACCTTGTTTGTATCTCTTTTGATCATGCCCCAATAGATTTATTTTCAGGTTTCTCTGACCAACTATAGCTTCTCTGACTTCGGAAATCATTTCTTGACCGCTATCCCCAGTGTATAGTCCACCAAAAATGGTATTGATGCCCTATTACCTAGATCTCTCCTGGGACTCTTTTGGCTTCTACCTCTCTCTTCTATCGTGGTGTTATTACACTGATCCTCCAAACTTTTGAGGATTATATCTTTTAGGTGTCCTTCTCTAATTAGCTTTTTGATGTGGTCCCTCAACAAATAACAATTGGAGGTTTCATGGCCATTCACTTGATGAAACTTGTAGTACTTGGTGGTATCTCTTCTGGTAAAACTTGAATATTTCACGGGTTTCTTGTACAGATTCATATCTTCTATCACATTCAAGATCTCTTCTTACCCTCTGGCCAATATAGTGTAGTTTGTGTATTGCCCCTTGAATTGCCTACCACCTTTGTCATCGTCTCTTCATCCATCCTTACCTTTTCCCCCACTGTCTTTCTGCTCCGCTTTACCTTTAATCTTTCGGTTACCGTCCATGTGCTTCTGGCTACTTTCGGGCCGACCCCTTCTATAAGTTCTCCACCATGGGCTAGTTGTTCCTCCTCCGCCATGGCGTATCCTCCGACATGGTCTACCATGCTCACATACTTGGTCAGTCCCCTAGCCTCAGGCTTAGGGTCAGTTGGCTGTGTTATAGATTGTTGATTAATGCCGACACCACTACATCATTGTTGGGGTCTTACACTTCTGACACCTCTAGTGAGAATCTGGTCAGGTAATCTTTCAGCTTCTAATCTTTCCTTTGCTTCAGACTAGACAAGGCTGATATGGACTTCCTTCACTGGTTATTTCCTATGAATTGCCTGGTGAAAGCATGTACTAATTCTTCAAAATTCCTAATGGAGCTTGCAGATAGCTCGTCAAACCATTTGGTTCCCTAATCTAAAAAGGTTTGTAGGAACGTGGGGCATATGAGGGTACCATCATAATCATACTACGCCATGGAACTTTGGTACTTCCTTATGTGCTCCTGCGGGTCAGTATTGGCATTGAACTACTCCATATGCGGCATTCTGATCATAGGGTTTCCCTAGCTTTGCCTTCATTCCAGGACTTTTATCCTACTAAGGAGAATCTATCGCTTCTTATCTAACTCTCCACGTTCACCGAATCTCTGATGGATTTTTAACCCATATAGATCCCTCGGGACCCTCTCTCTGATCTGGGCACCAAAAGGGTTATGCTTGACCGCAGTGGTTGGCTCTCTGGCTTTCCAGGGGCCATTTCACTGTCACTTGAATATGAGCGGGAAATTTTCCTCTGGTTATCATACCTATGCACCCGTTCGTTGTATGTTTTCTCTCCATTGTACCTTTCCATGTCTTCCCGCGAACTAGATACCTGGTGTTCCCTTGATCCCCGACCTTCTAGGCAACTTCACGTGTACGAACGCCTCCTCTTTCGATGGTGAGACCAAAATTGACATGATTGTCAACACATTGCCAGATTCCTTTGATCAATTCAAGTTGGACTACACCTTGAATAATAAGGAATACACTTTGCAAGGCCTGATGCAAGGTGTTCAAAGCGCAGAAAAAATCCTTGTGAAAGGCAAGGGTCAAGAGATTCATATCGTAGGTAAAGTTGCTACTGTTAAGACCCGTAAGAAGGTCAAGAAACAACAGAAGAAAAACCAACTAGGACCTATTAAGAAGGAGACAAAGAATGTAACCAAGCTCAAAGGGAAATGTTTCCTTTATGGTGAAAAGGGACATTGGAAAATAAATTGCCCAAAGTCTCAAGACAAAAAAGAAGAAGGTAATATTAATTATCTTGAAACATGTTTTTTGGCGGATTCTATGGATTCTTGGATCTTAGAGTCCAGAGCCACTAATCTTGTTTGTTTTTCCTTACATTGGTTCAAGGAAAGGAGAAGGCTTATATAAGAACGAATTCAACTTGCATTTAGGAAATGGAGCATTAGTGTCTGCTAGTTCAGTGGGAGATATTAGAATTAGTTTAGATTCTTATAGGCATTTAGATTTAATAGACGTTTATTATTTACCTCAATTCAAGAGGAATTTAATTTCAGTTTATTGTTTAAATAAATTTCGTTATTCGGTTACTTTTAGTAAAGCTTTTATTATTAGTAAGAGATAAAATTATTTGCAAAGGTACATTGGAAAATGGTTTATTCTATTTGCATGGAAATATCTCTCACTTGTTAGACACGGAATCAATGTAATATAATCATAAAAGAGTAAAATTATCAAAAGATGAAACCTACCTATTGCATTTGTGCCTAGGTCATATTAACTTTAATAGGATTAAAAGATTAGTAAGTGACGGACCTCTAAGTGACTTAAAGGTTGATGATCTACCAACTTGTGAATCTTGTTTGGAATGTAAAATGACCAAAAGGTCATTTACGACCAAAGGCACAAGAGCCATCGAATGTTTAGGATTGATACACACTGATGTGTGTGGACCTATGAGCATTCAAGCTAGAGGTGGATATGAGTACTTCATCACTTTCACGGATGATCACTCAAGATTTTGTTATGTGTATCTCTTGAGACATAAATCGGATGTTTTTGAAATGTTCAATGCATTTGAAGCTGAGGTTAAAAATCAGCCTGAGAAACGCATGAAAATCTTGAGGTCTGATCGTGGTGGAGAATATATATCTGGTGAGTTTCAGCAATATCTTATTGATAATGGGATAATTTCTCAGTTTTCTGTACCAGGCACACCTCAACAAAATGGGGTGGCAGAAAGAAGAAATAAAACTCTTTTGGACATGGTTAGGTCTATGTTGAGTTATTCAACGCTCCCTATTTCTTTTTGGGGATATGCTTTACAAACCGCAATGTACATTCTAAATGATGCACCATCTAAGCCAGTTCCTAAAACACCGCATAAGTTATGGACCGGGTGAAAACCTAGTTTACAACACTTAAGGATATTTGAATGTCCTACGCACGTGTTAAAAGGAAAGACAGAAAAGATGGAGTCCCTGTTCAGAAACATGCATATTTGTAGGGTATCCAAAAGGAAAAAAGAGATATTATTTTTATAGTCCTTCAGATCTTAAAGTATTTGTTTCGACAAAATGCTAAATTTCTAGAAAAGAACTATATGAATAATTTTGTGCCTAAAAATAGAATTGTCCTGAATGAGCTTTTAGGAGATACAATTCAACAAGAGATTTCGTAACCAAACCCAATTGTAAGTTCTGTACCAACACAAGATCAACAATCTACCATACCTCGTTGTAGTGGAAGGGTTGTTAGAAAACCCAAGAGGCACATCGGTCTAGGAGAATCTATAGAGAATCTTCCAGATGACGATGATCCGTATACGTACAAGAAAGCAATGGAAGATGTTGATTGTTGCCAATGGCAAAAGGAAATTCAATCCAAAATTTAATCTACATTCAAAAACAAAGTCTGGTCTCTTCTAGACTTGCCTAAAGGGATAAAACCCATTGGGTGCAACTGATTATACATTAGGAAAAGAGGAATGGATGGAAAGGTGGAAACCTTTAAAGCTAGATTGGTAGCTAAAGGTTATACATAGAAGGAAGGTATCGATTATGAAGAAACCTTCTCTCATGTGGCTATGCTTAAATCCATTAGGATACTCTTATCCATTGCGGCATCTCTGGACCTAGAGATTTGGAAAATCGACGTCAAGACAACTTTCCTTAATGGAAGTCTTAACGAAAGCATCTACATTATGCAACAAGAAGGATTCATTGAAAAAGGCCAAGAGGAAAGGGTATACAAGTTGCAAAGATCCATCTATGGATTGAAGCAAGCATTCAGATCCTGGAACATAAGGTTCGATCAAGCCATGAAAAGTTTTGGATTTATTCAAAACCTTGACGTACCTTGTGTATACAAAAGGATTAAAGGTGACAAGTTGGTTTTCCTAGTTCTTTACATTGATGATATACTACTCATCAGAAACGATGTAGGTGTATTGACATCAATAAAAGAATGGTTAGCAAAACAATTTGATATGAAGGACTTAAGAGAAGCAAGTTATATTCTTGGTATCCAAGTCATAAGGGATAGAAAGAATAGAACGATTGCATTATCCCAAGCTTCATACATAGATAAAATCTTGTCTAGGATTTCCATGCAAGATTCTAAGAAAGGTATGTTACCTTTTAGACATGAAATCAAACTTTCTAAGGAACAAGTTCCTAAGAGTGAGCATGAAGAGTAATTCATGAGTAGGGTTCCGTATGCATCGGCAGTTGGAAGTCTCATGTATGCAATGCTCTGTACTAGACCAAATATTTGTTTTGTTGTGGGCATAGTTAGCAGGTTTCAATCGAAACCCGGTCCTAATCATTGGATGGCTGTCAAGCATATTTTCAAGTATCTTAGAAGAATGAGAGATTATATGGTTGTATACTCTATAGGGGATTTAATTTCCGTTGGGTATACAGATTCTGATTTTCTGTCAGATTCTGACTTCAGGAGATTAACATCAGGATCTGTGTTTACTATTGGATAAGGGGCAGTCATATGGATGAGTATCTAGCAATCTTGTATTATTGATACCACCACGGAAGCCGAGTACGTAGCCATATGCGAGGATGCTAAATAGGCTGTCTAGCTCTGCTAATTCTTGATTGACTTGGAAGTGGTTCCTGGTGCAAATAAACAGATCACTATCTATTATGACAATAGTGGAGTAGTGGCTAATTTGAGAGAACCAAGAAGTCATAAGAGAGGGAAACACATTAAAAGAAAGTATCACCTTCTAAGGGAAATTGTACATAGGGGTGACATGACGATTACCAAGATCGTGTCAGCAGATAAGCTAGCGAATCCCTTTACTAAGGCTCTTCCACAAAAGAGTTTTGATGGGTATCTAGAGAACATGAGGATGAGAGATATGACACATTTGCTATAGAGCATGAGGGAGATGTTAGGTTTAGATATGTGTTGGCTTGATTCCTTAACAAAACTTAATTTCTTTGTAATGCTTAGTTGCTTAAGTGGTTCGTGATGATAAGAGTTTCAAGGAAGAAAAGCAACTTCTCATGATGTAAAGTTCATCTTCAAGAGGATTGGTTCTATTCTTTGATGCTAAGGTATCAAAATTCTTCATCCTCTTGCAAGGCGTAAGTGCACACACATACAATTCATATATTTGTGTCCCTACATCATAGCACATCATTTGGTATAACAAATTCACACACTTGAAGTTGAATGCTCATGCATTGGTATAAAAGTAACATGTTTTGGAAAATGCATGATTGAAGACTATCTCTATCTACTTTGCATTCTTGTGTGAAATGTGTTTGTTTGTTTATATGTTTGTATAACATGGATCTTGAACTTTATTTTAGTCTTAGATTATTCATGATTTAGTTTCGGTCATTTCGGTTACTCATACTATTGATTACAAGTTCTAAGTCAAAAGATACTACACCTTCAACTCATATTGCATACATTGTATTCATCTTCTTATATTGAGTCGAATTCTTATTTTCTGGGTTAAGTATCTTATATGTCCATGTCCATGAGGGAGTTTTGATTGGAAATCTTCAAACAGATTCCAATTCGGAGTCTGGAGGCCAATGAACGGTCGAAGAACGCGAGAGGAGTGATAGGGAAGAGGTGCGATGTCATAAGCCATCACTTGGCACCTTCCCGAGATGGCGTGTGGCCATCTTGGACCCAAAGCCTTGCTGCCCTGAGATGCCCATGCGCCATCTCAAGGAGGCACTATGGCATGAGGGAAATTCTGTCTTTAGGTTTATTTCTCTTTAAAATCTCTCTTTCCCTCTCATTCATTACAAGTTAAATAAGTTGAGAAAAACGAATTTGAAGAACAAGTGCAGAATTTTTCTCTCAACATTTTTATTTTTGTTTTTGTCATAACTTCTTCATTTCTACCCCGAATCACTTGATTCAAAAACCGATTTCGAGTGTCTTGAAGATTTCTACAAACCCCAAGCATTTCCAGAACCAAAGGATTTCTATAACATTCGTAGTGATCAGATCTTCAGTTCATAATTTTCATTCTTGTTGGTAAAATCACCTTCTTCTTAGTTTTCTTCTTTGATCTTCTTATTGATTGATGCTATTTGATTAAGAAGTATGACTAGGATGATTTTGATATCATTTTTTTTTTGTTGATTTGATTTTCAAGGTTAGCTAGATTTGTGATAAACTGAATGATTTGTGCTAAACTTGATAAACATGAAATTGTTTCTAGAAATCTTTTGATCTTATGATTGATTGGCTATTTCTAGATTTAATTTCGTTTTCTAAGAACTAGGTTGTGTTCAATTGGTATCTACATCTTCATATCTATGTTCTTAGTTGATAACATGCTTAGGTTGTCAAGATACATTTGTGATTGGTCTTTGAAAGTATAATCTAGCTATCTAGTTGCATGTCCATAGAATTTGTTGATTATCATTTTCTATGTTGAGTGCTTGTTTGCGTTTTTCATTCATGATCACTTAGAAACCTTGTAAAGAGGTAGGAAGTCTCATATCTTAGAGTGATTTTTTAATTTGAGCAATTGGAAGTATTAGCAAGAATCGGGAGGACTTAGATAGCTAAGCAAGTGGAAGTCTCGATAAGAACTGTGAGACCTCGGATTGTTGAGCAAGGAAGTCTCAACTAGAGTTGGGAGGACTCGGATAGTTGAGCAAGAAGTCTTGCCTAGGGTCGGGAGGATCTAGAAAGGTGAGCAAGGAATCTTCCTAGAGATAGGAGGTCTTGGATAGGAAGTCGTCTTAGTAGATCTCTAGGTTCAAGGGTAGAGTAAGAGTGATAGCTTGGAGAGCATGTGTTGATTACTTGAGTGTGTAACTCTTATTGGAAATAGTGGATTTGTTTTTTGTCGGTGGTTGTGGTATCAACCCGTGGATGTTTCCTCTTTGGAGATTTACCACATAAACATTGTGTGTCATTGTTTGCTATTTTCATTAAGACTTATTAAAATTGCATTATTTTAAAAGAAGACAAAAAATTGGAGCATATACCTATTCACCCCCCTCTAGGTATATCTACACTATAAAGATAAAGGGAAATTTCAATTGGTATCAGAGCCGGTGTCTATACGCACTTGGATAGATCTTCTTTGTAGTGTGTGTTATCTTCTTTTGTTTCATCATGATTAAAGAAATGTATTCTTTTGTGGCTTCTCTTGTTGAAGGTGAGTTTATTGGCGTAGATGGTCAAAAGATCAAAGATCTTATTCAAGAAAATGAAAGGATCTCTAAGATCAATAAGTCTCTCACTAAGAAGTTAGAAAATCATGATTGTAGCTCAAAATGTGTTATTGATCTTAATGACAAAACTCTTAATCTTGAGAAAAAATTGATTGATAACAATGATAGATTAAGTATTTTGAAGCATTAAATTGAGCAAAGAGCTGAATCTCTTGATCGTGCTAGGAGAATTGAAAATGTGCTTAGAGCAAAACTTAATGAGCATGAGAATCAAGAGAAAGTGTTTAATGACAAACTTAATGAGGCTAAAGATATGATTAACAAGATGTTATCTAGCTCTAACAAAGTGAAAGCTCTCGTTAAGGTTGGAACCTTCAAGCGACAAAAGAGGTTTAGGATATGTTAATGAAAACTCAACTCCTTTATATAACAAATCTACTTTTGTCGAAGCTTGTAGCAATTTAAATGTAGGTACACTCTCCAACGATAAAGCCATAAATGCTACCGGTGGTGCCTCAACATCAACAATGAAGGTCAAGGAAAAGACTCAATAACGTCGAAGACAAGCTACATCATTATCAAATGCAAAAGGCAAGACATCTAGTGTTGCACGCCAAAGAGGTAAAAATGTGAGAAGGAAAAATGTGTTGAATGCTTAAGCAAATGGTAAACTTCTCAAATTCATACCTATTTGTCATTATTACAACACGGTAGAACACATAAGACCTAGATGTTATGAATACATTCATAAATGTATAATTACCAATGATTTGCATGATATGTCTTTGAATGGCCCTAGGCAATCATCCATGTATAGATCTAGAATTAGACCTAAGAAGACCCTGGAAAAGCATGTTGAGAATAAATGTGTTGATGATTTGTTTATTAAATCTAGTGTTGTGCCACGTTCTACCATATATAAGAAATTTGATGATGCTTTGTTTGATTTGTTTGAAAATGTGACTGATGGAGTCAATGTGCATAAAAACAAGTCAAATCATGTTAATAAAAGTAGGAATGAGAAACTTGTCAAGAAAGTTTGGGTTAAGAAAAACACAACACAATGTTTGGTTGCACAATATGATTTAAGAGCTAATTTATCCTATGACCGGTAATAAGGAATTCTTTAAGAATCTTGTTATCAACAATGGTGGATGGGTTACATTTGGTGATGGCACCAAAAAGCAAGTAATAGGCAAGGAAACAATTTGTATTCCTGGATTGCCTAAACTTCGTGACACCTTGTATGTAGATGGTCTACAAGCTAATCTAATAAGCATCACTCACTTGTGTGAATTTTTTAAAGAAGTTATCTTTAACAAGGATGTGTGCACGATAATCGATAAAAAAGGCAACATTGTTTTGAAAGTCAAAAGGTCTTCGGACAATTGCTATTGTCTAGAGGTTGATCCACTAACATGTAATATGGCACATGAGTGCAACAAACTTGAATTATGGCATGAAAGATTGGGTCACATGAATTATAAAGATTTAAAGAAGCTTGAGAAATATAACATTGTTAGAGGTCTTCCTAGTCTTGGTAAAAAACTTGATGGTGTTTATGAACCATGTCAATTAGGTAAACAAACCAAAGTGTCTCATAAAAAGAACACTAATTTTGCTACCAAGAAGTCTTTAGAACTTGTGCATATGGACCTAATGAGACCAATCCAAATCAAAAGCATAAATGGTAAGAAATACATTTTTGTATATGTTGATGATTTTTCTCGGTTTGCTTGGGTATATTTTCGTAGAGACAAGACCGAAAATTTTGGTTACTTTAAAAAGTTTTGTAATCAAGTTCAAAATGAAAAAGGTCTTGTGATCAAGAAGATATGTCTCATTAGGAGTGATCATGGGAGTGAATTTGAAAATGCTAGATTTAATGAGTTTTGTGATGATTATGGGATTTCACATGAGTTCTCGGCTTCTAGAACTCCTTAAAAAAATGGTGTTGTTGAGAGGAAGAATCTTGTATTGCAAGAGATGGCTAGGGTCATGATCAATAGCAAGAAAGTCCCTAGAAATATTTGGGCCGAAGCGGTCAATACCGCATGTTATGTCACTAATAGAGTTTTTAGAAGGCCCGACACAAAACAAACCTCCTATGAACTTTGGAAGGGCAAGAAGCCCAATGTGAGTTACTTCCACACTTTTAGGAGTAAGTGTTTTATTTTGAATGATAGAGATCACTTAGGAAAGTTTGATACTAAAAGTGATATTGGTCTCTTTCTTGGGTATGCTAATAATAGTCGTGCATATAGAGTGTTCAACTTGAAAACTAATACTATTATGGAGTCTATTAATGTGAAAATAGATGATCTTAGCATGCTTGATATGTGTGATGATAATGGTATCAATGAACCTAAAGAATGTTTGTTAAATGACACTAAAACACCTATTGATGTGACTAGTTGTGATGAAAGTGAGTCTAGTCATAATGATGATAATGGTGGTGTTGCTAGAGAAGAAAGTCAAGAGTTAGAAAATGGTTTGAATGATAACCAACAAGATGTTGAAAATTCTAATTCTAGACTTAGAAACATGCATTATCAACAAGACATCATAGGTGATTTGAATGAAGGGGTTAGAACTAGAAGGCAATTAGCTAACCAAATTTCATATGCTTTCTACACTTCTCAAATTGAGCCCAAAAATATTAGTGAAGCAATTATTGATGAATATTGGGTTAATGCCATGCAAGAAGAACTAAATCAATTTGATAGGAATGAAGTATGGTCCTTAGTTCCTAGACCAAAAGATATCAATGTAATTGGTACAAAATGGGTGTTTAGGAATAAGACCGATGAATGTGGCAAGATAGTGAGAAATAAAGTAAGACTAGTGGCTCAAGGATACACTCAAGTTGAAGGTGTAGACTTTGATGAGACTTTTGCACCCGTTGCACGTCTTGAGGGTATTAGGCTTTTACTGTCCATTGCATGTGTTAAGAAATTCAAATTATTTCAAATAGATGTCAAAAGTGATTTTCTCAATGGATACCTTCAAGAAGAAGTGTATGTTGAACAACCTAAGGGTTTTGTAGACCCACACTCTCCTAATCATGTGTTTAAGTTAAAAAAGGCTCTTTATGGCCTTAAGCAAGCTCTATAAATAGGTAGAATTCTCTACTACACAGCTAGTAGGCCGCGTGTGCCAGGTTTCAAGCTAATCCAAAAGAATCTCACTTGAAAGCCGTTAAAATAATCATTAGATATACAAACGGAACACATAATCTTGGTTTATTCTTTTCCTTTGATACTAATGATATTCTTGTTGGCTATTGTGATGCGGATTGGGCAGGAAACATTAATGATTGTAACAGCACATCGGGCGGTTGTTTTTACTTGGGAAATAATTTGGTTACTTGGCAAAGCAAGAAGCAAAATTTCGTCTCTCTTTCTTCATCTGAAGCTAAGTATATATTGGCCAAAAGTGCTTGCACACAACTTCTATGGATGAAGAAAATTCTCATGGATTATGAGATTGATAAAGGTAAAATGACTCTCTATTGTGATAATATGAGTGCCATTAACATCTCTAAAAATCCGGTTCAACACTCACACACAAAGCATATAGACATTAGGCATCATTTCATAAGAGAACTTGTTGAACATTCAATAGTAACTCTTGAGCATATGCCTACTAAAAATCAACTTGCGGACTTGTTCACAAAACCATTGGACAAAGAGAGATTTGTATCTCTTAGAAGATCCATTGGCATGATTTGTGTTGATTAATGCTTGTGTGTGGTTGTGAGTGGCTTGATAAGTAAAACTATATTGTATATCTATTTCTTTGAGAGCTACTCATGTGAGAAGTAATGATTTTGATAAAATAGCTTTTATTGCTTCTAGATCATTCACTTAAGTCTTTGTAAATCTTGTTTTTAAAAGTGCACAAATGCTTCTCTTATATGTCTAAGTTTGAGTAATTGAGTTTGAAAGCATGTAGATTATGGATGCATCTTATAGTTCATTTTCTAGTACATGATAGATGATCTATGGTTAGTATCCATTTTGCTTCGGCATATACATAGAACTTAACGAGCACTTTCATGGAAATGGCTACACACATTGGTTGTGAAGCCACCTAACGTAGGAAGGGCTACACTATTGTGATGAGTGAAAGCCGTCATGAAGAGTATATGTTAATGTTAGAAAAATCAAAGAAGTGTTGAAAAAGAATCATTTAAAAAAATATCTTTGATACAAAGCCTAAAAAGAAATGGAGGAAGGCTTAAAATGGAGTATAGTTGAATATTGTGATTGCTCTGGTTGAAAAACATAAATGAGATGACGAGCCACATGCACACACATGCTTATATGTTGAAATCTATTCTCTTTAAAGCAAAAATTCGGATGATAATCGGTTTGACCTTGATTGGAAAAGTTTTAGATGGATAGGTGTTGAAGTGGTTTGCATGTTGATATCACAATCACTCCTTTTATATATGCTAGAAGCATTTTCACACACACATACATTTTTGCTTAATGTGCTTGATTCATTAGCAGTGAGAGATTAATTTTGAGAGAATAATGAAAATCTAAGATTCTCTTATTAATTTTGAAAAAAATAATGGTTTACTGTCTTTTATTGCTTGAAATATGTAATTCTGTGATTCCCTTGTGAACAAGTTTACTTGCTTATTAATATGTGGAGCATATGTTAAGGGGGAGCTTAGTTTGTTTAATTTAGTTCTCTATACAACTTGTTTGCTCATTTCATGATTTTATTACGCATCCCTTATAACTTTGTAGGTATTTTCAATTGGTATTTACTTCTCTCTCTCTAGGTTGTGTAATATATTTTTGTCTATTCCTTGCCAAAAAAGGGGAGAAAGTGTTTTCCTCACCATGTTACTTAATTTTGATATAAAGGGGAGAAAATTCATTAAGGGGGAGAAATCTTGTCTTAAGGGGGAGAAATAATTCTTGTTTGCATGAGATAGGAAGAGATAAGGGAATTTTTGTTTTGTTTCGTATGTTGTTTGTTTATCTCACCTATCTTCTTTGTAGAAGATTTCTTTTGGTTGTTCTTATCTCACAGATGCTTGGAATGAGTGAAGATATTCTTGAAGATTCTTGAAGACATTTTAGTCTAGGAATATCTCTTTGTAATGTAAGGATGTGAGAATGCAATCAACACTGATTATGAGTGATCATTGTATGGTGAGGTAGAGGTTTTGTCATGGAATATCCAAAGGGGGAGATTGTTAGGTTTTAGATTTGTGTTGGCTTGATTTCATAACAAAACTTCATTTCTTTGTAATGCTTATTTGCTTAAGTTGTTCGTGATGATAAGAGCTTCAAGGAAGAAAAGCAACTTCTCATGATGCAAAGTTTGTCTTTTAGAGGATTGGTACTAGTATTGGATATTAAGGTATCAAAATTCTTCTTCCTCTTGCAAGGCGTAAGCGCACACACACACAATTCATATATTTGTGTCCCTGTATCGTAGCGCATCATTTGGTATAACACATTAACACACTTGAAGTTGAATGCTCATGCATTGGTATGAAAGTAACATGTTTTGGAAAATGCATGATTGAAGACTATCTCTATGTAGTTTGCAATCTTGTGTGAAATGTGTTTGTTTGTTTATATGTTTGTATAACATGGATCTTGAACTTGATTTTAGTCTTAGATTATTCATGATTGAGTTTTGGTCATTTCGGTTACTCGTACTATTGATTTCGAGTTCTAAGTCAAAAGATACTACAATTTCAACTCATGTTGCATACATTGTCTTCGTCTTCATATATTGAGTCCAATTCTTACTTTCTGGGCTGAGTATCTTATATCTCCATGTCTGTGAGGGAGTCTTGTTTGGAAATCTTCAAACGGATTCCAATTCAAAGTTCGGATGCCAATGAACGGTCGAAGAACGCGAGAGGAGCTCAGGGGAAGAGGTGAGATGTCATAAACCATCACTTGGCACATTCCCGAGATGGCGCATGGCCATCTCAGCCCCAAAGCCTTGCTTCCCCGAGATGCCCACGCTTCATCTTGGGGAGGCACTAAGGCATGAGGGAAATTTGGTCTTTTGGTTTGTTTCTCTATAAAATCTCCCCTTCCCTCTCATTCATTAAAAGTTGAATAAGTTGAGAAAAACGAATTTGAAGAACAAGTGCAGAATTTTTCTCTCAACATTTTGATTTTTGTTTTTGTCATAACTTCTTCATTTCTACTCCGAATCACTTGATTCAAAAACAATTTCGAGTGTATAGAAGAGTTCTACAAACCCCAAGCATTTCCAGAACCAAAGGACGTCTAGATATTTCGTAGTGATCAGATCTTCAGTTCGTGATTTTCATCCTTGTTGGTAAAATCATCTTCTTCTTAGTTTTCTTCTTAGATCTTCTAATTGATTGATGCTATTTGATTAAGAAGTATGACTAGGATGATTTTGATATCATTTTGTGGTTTGTTGATTTGATTTTCAAGGTTAGCTAGATTTGTGATAAACTGAATGATTTGTGCTAAACTTGATAAACATGAAATTGTTTCTAGAAATCTTTTGATCTTATGCTTGATTGGCTATTTCTAGATTTAATTTCATTTTCTAAGAACTAGGTTGTGTTCAATTGGTATCTACATCTTCATATCTATGTTCTTAGTTGATAACAAGTTTAGATTGTCTAGATACATTTGTGATTGCTCTTTGAAAGTATAATCTAGCTATATAGTTACATGTCCATAGAATTTATTGATCATCATTTTCTATGTTGAGTGCTTGTTTGCGTTTTGCATTCATGATCACTTATAAGCCTTGTGAAGAGGTAGGAAGTCTCATATCTTAGATTGATTCTTTGATTTGAGCAATTGGAAGTCTTAGCTAGAATCGGGAGGACTTGGATAGCTAAGCAAGTGGAAGTCTCGATAAGAGGTGTGAGACCTCGTATTGTTGAGCAAGGAGTCTCAACTAGTGTCGGGAGGACTCAGATAGTTGAGAAAGAAGTCTTGCATAGGGTCGGAAGGATCCTGAAAGGTGAGCAAGGAATCTTCCCAGAGATAGAAGGTGTTAGATTGGAAGTCGGCTTAGTAGATCACTTTGTTCAAGGGTAGAGTAAGAGTGATAGCTTGGAGAGCATGTGTTGATTGCTTGAGTGTGTAACTCTTATTTGAAATAGTGAATTTGCTTTTACCGGTGGTTGTGATATCAACCCGTGGATGTTTCTTCTTTGGAGGTTTACCACGTTAACATTGTGTGTCATTGTTTGCAATTTTCATTAAGACTTATTAAAATTGCATTGTTTTAAAAGAAGAAAAAAAAATTGGAGCATATACCTATTCACCCCCACTTTAGGTATATTTACACTATAAAGATAAAAGGAAATTTCTAGAGATTGTTAGGATTATGCTCGTTAACAAAAATATAATAATGTATTTGACAATCTTTTCATATTAATAAAGTGATTTCTAGTTTAACAAATCTTATAGCATTTATAGTTTAATTATTATAATTGTCAAAAAGTAAATAATCATAAGGTCAAAAGACTATGACAAAGGAAGAATTGTTTATACATCTAGATATGTATGAGGTAGACACAATTCATTAGTTAGTCTTGAATAATATTCACAACTTAAGCGAAAAAGGTTGGGCGCCTTTATCTTGTCAAAGTTTTAGATTCTTTTGCTAGCATTTGAATAGGATCAAATGTGTTATGATGAGTCTAAAATCATCAAAGTGAGGTGTCTTTGGGCAAAAGAATCTAGTGTACTGGGTGGACTAAATAGGATCACATTGAAATACTTTATCTAGAACCGTCAATGGATAAAAGTTTTCATTTGAAGACAATCGGAAAGTCTATCTCAATCCTGAGATAAATGATGGACTTATGGTTACAAGTGTTATCATTTCAGCTTTCAATGAGTACAATTATATAGCATCGTCTATCCACGATAGTTTGGTGGTATTCATTTGTTAATCGATAGAGGACTTCATTTATAGATATCGACATCGTGGCTCCATTTATTAAATGAGAGTAGAATACCATCATATGGATGTTCTGAGGTATTGAATATTAAATCTTAACTTTAAGTTTTCAATAGTGTCTATTGAAACATGGCTTCTGGACAAGTCAAAATATCCAAGTTCAAAATGTGGTCATATGAGTAAATATGGTAACTTGGAGAGCTATATGCGGTCTATGAGCTCTTAGCGATTACTTGTATTCTTCACGAGGATACACTTTCTCCATTAAGGTTGTCTAGGGTATGAATGAGTAACATCAACGTTTTCTATCTTTATTTAAGATTTCAATTTTAATTCTTTATTGGAATGAACTAAAATTAAATAGATCGGGCATAAGTGAATCACTTGTTGATTGTGATTGGGTTGTGTCTATTGGAGCTTAAATCTAGATAGCCCGCCAAGATCCACAATCCACACGAACTTGCATGGATCACTTGATATTCTACCGGACCAATTTAGGGGTCCATCTAGAATTGTATTGAGGCATGTGGACTTGTTTATTTTTGTAAGAATGGGTCTAGTTCACATGTGGACTTTTTATAAAGGTCAAATGGATTTAATAAAATAAGAAAATAATATATTGGCCCATATATAGTGGTATGGGCGGCAAGGCTATTTAGAATAGCTTAATTATATTATTTTATTTTATTATTTAATTAAATGGAAATTAATTAATTTATTGATTAATTAATTATTTAATTAAAAGTCAAAATCTTTTTCCTAGTAGGAAATGGTCTCCTAAAATTATACTATTGTTGGTAGTATAATTAATGTTAAAGACTATATTTGATAAGTAGATAAATAAAAGGAATTGTTTATCTAATCAAATTAGGAAGTCTTTAAGATGGTTACAAATACACTATTGAGTTGGATTAGGAGTCTTGGTATAGGATAAAATTCCTTTTTGAAAAGGATTCTTAACCACCAAGTAAATCTACCTAAGGAAATGATTCTTAACTACCAAGTAAATCCTTCTTAAAAAAAGAATTAAGTCTCCTAATTATACTCTATGAAATTTCGGCCAGCTATTTATATATAAGAGGAGGATAGAATTCAGTTTAGATAATGATTCTTAACTACCAAATAAATCCACCTAAGGAAAGGATTCTTGCCAACCAAGTAAATCCTTCTTAGGAAAGGACTTATGATCCTATATATATAGGTTTGGAAATTTTGGCCAACTCTAATTAATTGCAAGAATTAATTTCGGCCAAGCTTGGGACTTTCTAAAGAGAGAATTCGGCCAAGCAAGAGGGAATTTTGAGGGAGAAATTTTTTGGTTTTTACTCTGGACAGAATTCGACCAACTCATAGAGATAGTGTGAATTCAGCCAAGAAGAGAAAATGGGGAACGTTTTTGTTTTCAATAGTACACTAGTATCTTTTACATCAAAAGGGTTTTGTGTACAACATCGAATCATGGTTCACGTGAGTTTCAATCAAATTGAATGATAATTCACATGTGGCCGGACGTTCTTGATTTTTCTCTTAGAGGATTATTGTGACTAACAAGGAACAAGATTTTGTTTGTTTGTTTCCATCCTCAGGTATACAAGATAAAGAAAGGGAGCTCACGCTCCTAGGTGATTCACGTTCCTGATTGGATTGGAAGATCTTGCAGATTCAATTCGGTGTTTGTTCAATCATCACGAGAAAAAGGTACGACATTTTTTATATACATCAATTAATCTAGGGTTAAGGTTCTTGTTATTGAAAAAGGGAAAATTTTTATTTATACGCAAACCCAAATTTTAAAATTTTCTCACGCTTCCACTGTGCGGGTTTTATTTTGCCTACAGTGTTTGCCAAGAAACCTCAAAAAAAAAGATTTTTTTTCCACACCAAGACTTTTATTCAAACTCATTAGTGTATTTATCCAATAAATAATTATTGAATATAAATTAAATTGTGACTTTATCAAAAACATCCTAATTTAAACAATTGTCAATTAGAGTTTCGATAGATATCAAATACTTCCTAATTTGACTGTAAATTCCTTTTATCTATCTACTAATCAAATAAAGTGTTTGATATTTATCATACTACCACCAATGGTATGACACTAGGAGACCTTCTCGTACTAGGAAAAATATTTCAACTTTTAATTAATAAATAATTATTGAATAAATTAATTAATTTCAATTTAATTAAATAATAAAATAAAACAATATTTTAGGCCAACAAACTTTAGCCCTTGCCACCCAAGCCATATATATTTAGGGTCATATATTGTTTTTTCATTTTAATAAATTCATTGGACATTAATAAAAAGTTCACATCTGAACTAGATCCATTTTTACTAAAAAAAGAAACAAGTCCACGTGCTTTAAATTAATACATTAAAATAATTAAACAGCCCATTTAATTAAAAATGCACAAATTATATTCTTAATGTATTAATGGAACCCATTAGGGCCACTCAATGATTCCCACATCCTTGACCGCCCATGCTAGGTATTTTGATGAGTTTCTGCGTGTCTTGATCACACATGACCACAACTCTACAAGACTTTTGAATTCCGAAATCCAAAAAACAATTCTAGATGGACCCATAACTTAGTCAGGTAGAATATATTAAGTGATCCATGAAAGTTCGTGTAGATTGGGGATCTTGGCAGGCTATATAAATTTAACTTCTAGTAAACATAACCTAATCATAATAAACAAATGACTCACGTAGGTCCAATGCATTAATTTTAGTTCATTCCACTAAAAAGTTAAAATTTAACTCTTAAATAAAGATAGAATAAGTTAATGTTCCTCATCCATACCCTAGACAACCTTAACGAAGATAGTGTATCCTCGTGAAGAATACCAGTAATCGTCAAGAGCTCATAGACCGCCTATAGCTCTCCTGGTTACCATATTTACTTATATTACCACATTTTGAACTTAGATATTTTTGACGTGTCCAGAAACCATATTTCAAGAGACACTTTTGAAAACTTAACGTTAAGATTTAATATTCAGTACCTCAAAATACCCATATGATGGTATTCTACTCACATTTAATAAATGGAGCCACGATGTCCATATCTATAATTGAAGTCCATTATTGATTAATAAATGAACACCACCAAACCATCAAGGATAGACTATGCTATATAATCGTACTCATTAATGGCTCAAATGATAACACTTGTAACCATAGGTCCATCATTTATATCAGGATTGAGATAGACTCTTCGATTGTCCTCAGGTGAAAACTTTCATCCATTGACAGTTCTAGATAAAGTATTTCACTGTGATCCTATTCAATGCACTTAGTGCAGTAGATTCTTTTGCCAAAATACACCACACTTTGATGATTTTAGACTCATCATAACACGTTTGATCCCACTCAAATGCTAGTAAAAGAATCTACAACTTTAACAAGGTAAATGCGCCCAACATTTATCTTAAGTTATGAATATTGTTCAAGACTAACTACAAAATTGTGTCTATATCATACATATCCAGATGTACGAACAATTCTTCTTTTCTCATAGTCTTTTGACCTTATGATTATTTACTTTTAACAATTATAATATATTAAACTATAAATGCTATTAGATTTGTTACAATAGAGATCACTTTATTAATATGAAAAGATTGTCAAATACATTATTACACTCTTGCTTTTGAGCATAATCCCAACAAATACAAGATTTGTTTCTATAGTTCGTTTGGTATGTTGATACAACCCAGAAGAAAGTCCAAAGAATCTTTCTAGTTTCTGCTTCCTGCACGATACAATAGTAGTGATACAAAGGTATTCTATATTACTTTCATTAGTAGTCTCATTGTGGTATTAATTAAGATAGATACCTTTAAAGATTAGCAAATTTCTCCTGGAATTGCTAGAATATAAAGTATCATTAATTTGTAATTTTGTTCCATTTGGTAACAAAATATTTGCTCTTTAGGAGCCATCTATCAGGTTTGTAGTATCTGATATTGTGTTAACTTTGGCTTTAGCTAATTTTAAGTGAGTGGAATATTTTTTGTTTCAAAGGATTGTATGAGTTATGGCACTGTCTACATTCATCTTTTGATAGTTCAAATTATTAGTATGATCTGAAGTCATCTTCACATATATAAATTTAAGTTAATATAAATATATATATATATATATATTTTTAGGAGATTATATGTTAGTTAATAAATAATTGAAAATAAAACTCAAACTTCATTAAAAGCAAACCAAATTATAAAACAAATTTACTTTCTTAAAAGCACACACTGTGGGGAATTTTAATAGAATCACACTCAAAATACGTTAGAGCACTCATAACAAACTTAAACACAATGATAATTAAGAACTAGAAACACACCAAAAGCATAATGAAAAAAACACTAAAAGTAATACCAAACATGCTAATTGGTATTAACATTTCCATCATAAATCAAGTGGCTAATATTTCCTATTAGGCCCTCAAAGAAATTTGAAATGTCCAGGTGAGTTATGTAAATAGGCTCATCATGATTAATGAAAGTTGTTTCTACCTATTTTCCTTTTGCCTTCAATGATGCTCGATAAAGTTACACAAGGTGTTTAGGAATACGACAGGTATGCCACCAATGCCCTTTTACTCCACATCGGAAACAAGAATTGTCATGATTTTTTTGAAAATCTTTTCCCTTTTCTTGTTTTTGATCATTATTATTCCACTTATGTTGGTTTGGTTTAGATTTCCCTCGACCTTGGTAATGACCATGACCATGCCCATGCCTACAATAATCGCCACAGTTATTTGATTAATTAGCATTCGTTTATAGGAATTCTACAATTCCAATTGGGTGAGATTGATGATTTTCATCAAAAGCTTATTATTTTGCTCAGCCACATGAAGACATGAAATTAACTCAGAATATCTAGTAAATCTATGCTCTCGAGGCATGAAAAGTAGAAAATGTTTTTTTTTTCTAATATGTCATGTTCAGTTATTGTATCTCAATATAATTTCAATTGACAGACAATCTAAAATAGCGAAGAATTATACTCACACATCGATTTGAAATCTTGCAGTCGTAAGAGCATCCAGGCATAAAGAGCATTTGGAAATATCATCATTTTCTAATGATTAAATCTCTCTTTTAAATTTGTCAAAACTCAAATGGATTTTTGACAATAAGATACTCAGATTTCAATCCCTCATGGAGATGGTGCCGAAGGAAAATCATTACTCTAGTAAAGTCCTGTGAAGATGCTTCATTATTTTCTTTAATTGTGTTTTCCAAAGTCTTAGCATCAAGATGAATTTCACATAAAGAATCCATGACTGATAGTTGTTACCAGAAATATCAAGAGCAACAAATTCAAGCTTTGTGATATTTGACATATCCAGCCAGCTAAATCACAAAAATGATTATTAAAAATTCCTAAACACAAATATGTCAAATTCTATAACAAAGTATGTAAGGGTAGAAATATACTTGTTAAATCCATAATATTTTGTAATTGTAAAAATAATGAATATTTTTGTTGTGAGTTAATAACAAATTACAACGTATATAATTTTCATACCTTGTGAAAAAAGAATAAATAAAGAAAAATATTTACCTTATTGAAGCTACTTCGTGCTGATAACGTAAGATAAACTTAATAGTAAGAACACAAGAACACAAGAAAAAAACAAGAGAAAGACAACATATAAATATGATATTTTATTCACTTCTCAATGGTATTTACAACTTGGTGAGACCTCCTTTTTATAGGCTCATAATATAGTAGTTACAAACTTGAAAAGACATTAGCAATAAACTTGAGAATCAATGGAGCCATAAACTTGAGAATAAATTGGGGAATGTGAAGGATTATAAGTTACATTGTGAGATTGAATGGATATTCACTTATATTATATTTTCGTAAAAATCATATATTTTTCCTAATGCTTGATGAATAATACATTATCATAAAGTTTCAACATACCACGTGAGAAAGCATAATCTGACCACTAATTAATTTTTTTGGAGATGTCATAGAAATAAATTTAGAGAAATATCCCAAGATTCTTTTTCATCACTTATACATCCAATATCTTAGACCAATAAGTTAAATAATTAAATTAATATTGTGTTATATTTTATAGTTCCCACACATAGTATGAGATACAATCTAGTTTATTCTATATTTTATCCGACTTCATTTTATAAGTGACATGATCTAGTAACACCTTTGTCATCTTTATTCTATCAACGATAGTAAAAATCAAACAAGTGTAAAACATTAGCTACATTTTCAAATTTAATTTGATCCATTTTTAAATTGAGTGTCAGAACAGAACCATTAAGTCTAAATTTGAGATTGTTTTACTTAAAAAATAATATGTTGTTTATTGTTTAATTTAAGAAGTAATCAGCTTTAAATAAAGATCGATAGGTGTTTGGTAAATTTATTTTATAAATAATCATCTTAAGAAAAAGCAAGGCAATTGTGTTCAGCAAACTTTAATTTTTTAAGTAAAATGACTCAAATGAACATAATGTTAAATATATTATTCATGTATATTTTTTTCTATTTATTATTAATTTTTTATCCTTTGTCTTTCTTTTTTTCAGCCTTTTTTTTGTTTACATTTTTTCAACATTTTTTTATCATTCATTTTCTAACTTTTTCCTCATTTTATGTATTTCTCATTTTTCAAACGTTGTTCTTTTAGATTTGTTTTTAAATAAATTTTTAATAATAATTAAAAATGATAAATTTGATTACTCTTAAAAATATAATAATAAATTTAAGTAAAAATTAGGGATTTTAGTAAAAATACCCCATTTGAGGGCTTCTATTGCAAATATACCCTATAAAATAGAATTATAGCAAACATGCCCTTGAAAGACGAAATTACCCTTAATGAGATATACCCCCAATTCGTCCATGATTTTCCAATTGCCCTAACCCTCCCTACCAGGCACCCGATTGACCCGATACTCCCAATTCATCCATCATCTCCGTGAAGCTGCTCTTCGCCGGTAATCCGGCTCATCGACGTGGACCTTCACGAATCGAGGACGCGTGGCGTGCATCTGGCGGCTTCATTCATCATCCCTTACCATTCCGCTGCTTCGATCGTCACCCTCACCATCTCTCCACCGTCGTTAATCTAGCTCGTCGATACGGTCTTCATGAAACAAGGAGGTGTGGGCATCCCGCCACTTCGTTCATCATCCGTCACCATCCTGCCAGTCGTCACTCATCGTCGCCACTCTCCAAATCGAAGCTCAAAGCTCGTTCTGCAATTGAATCTCCAGTCGTCGTCGCCACTCGTCGTCGTCGCCATTCACCACTCATCGCCGGTCAACCGAAGAAGCATAAAGCTTTCTCAGTTGAGACTTAAACCCAAGTACCCAACAAATCAGTTGAAATTCCAAGGTAAATTACTCGAGCTAACGGTTGAAATCAGTTGAAAACAGTTGTTTTCCAATTGACTTCATTTTGTTTTCTGATTGATTGTCGTTGAACCTGATTTGCAAAATGTTGTGGTTTTTTGTTTCTCTACTGTCACGCCATTTGATCAACTGGGTTTGCAAGATTGATTATTTGTTCAATTGAATTTGATTGATTGCAATTGTTGTAGATTGATTATTTCTTTGTAGCTTTTTGTTTGAATAGCTCCAATCAAAGAAAACTCAATTATGCTAGTTAAATTTTCGTTAACATTGTAGGATGAATGGTGACTGTTTCTGGAAGGAGGAATTTCGTCATTGTGTTAGATTAGTTGTGGATGCTGAGTATATGAGTATCTGAGATATGCATATTGTTTTATTTCCTGTAAAGTGATTTTAAGAGCTAATGTTGACTCTTTGCGTGGGTTCTTGATAATTATCAAGTGAGCTGATTATGTAATATCATTGATTATATTGAGTGTGTAATTAAATGTTTGAGTGTTTGAGTGTTTGTGTGTGTGTTTGATTTGTGTGTGTGTTTGAGTGTTTGTGTGTGTGTTTGATTTATGAAAGCTGATCGTATTTTATGATTTGTGATCAGTTAGATATCGTCATAAGTGTTTTTCTTCCACGTTAAGCGGCATGGGTCGAAAGAAACTACGTGAATCACTCAAAATTAAGGAACATGATCGATTTCCATCTCGAGTTAGTGGATACTGCAATTGGGAGAGTATTAGACTTATTAAAGCAATTCTTTCACATAAACAACTGGATATGTTTAGAGTGACATGTTTTGGTTATTTTTTTGATGTGAGTGATATGGTATTGTCTGGGCAGTTTTGTCACCATATTTTGCTTCGGGGGTGTCATGTTAGGGATGTCGATGACACGGCATCGACTTTGTGGTTCTATGTTGGAAATGAGGTGATAAGGTTTAGCGCGGTGGAGTTTTGTTTGGTTACTGGGCTTACATTTGGAGATTCATGTGAATCACCATCGTACATCACCAAACATATGGATAAAAGGATCCTCCGATCCTACTTTCGAGATGGTGAAGTTAATGTAAAACTGTTTGCTAATTTGTTTAGGAATCTTGGTCCTGATAATAATGTTAGTGACGATGATATGGTGAAGTTGGCTTTAGTACTTTTTTTGGAGATGACTTTGGTTGGTAATGACGATAGGAATGCCATTATGTATTGGGCGCTACAGTTAGAGGATGACTTAGATGCGTTTAATAGTTTTCCATGGGGAACATTCTTATACGGTAGGACATTTGACTCTCTTTCTACTTGTGTTGTTGGTTGTGATGACAAGTACAAGGAGCATCTTGAGTCTCCAGCAAAGCGAAAAGCTGAGAAGTACAATGTTTATGGGTTTGTCACAGCTTTCCAGGTGATGTGTGATATTTTGTGATTTATTTAATGCCATCATGCATGTGGTTGTGAAGCTACTATGAACTCATTTATTTCATTTTCAGGTATGGGCAATCGAAGCAATACCCAAATGGGCTATGCTTGGGTATGCATCAAGGGTAAATAATGTCACTCCTAGAATTTTGAATTGGAAATGCACAGGGATTCCCAGTTATGTAGAGTTATATGGTAACATTTTCAAGTATAGAAATGTAAGAATGCCTTAGTGTTGTTCACATTTAAATAACTTTATTTATGTTTGATCATAATATATATATATATATATATATATATATATATATCAGCTCACTATCTTCAAATATCTAGTCCCCTCCGATGAAGAAATTAGGAAACCCTATTGGGCGAGTATCGATCAAAGCCAATTTCCAATTGATCCAATGATTGTATCACCAGAGAAGTTTGATTGTGGTGGTGATGATGATGATTTTGAGGTTGATGTTCAGGAGGATATTGACAATGTTGAGGGGGGTGCTGAAAAAAAATATAATGATTGTAAGGATGATATACAACATTCAAATGTTGGTTATGAGATGAAAAAAAAAGTTAATCCTACATCATTTAAAAAAGACCAAATAGAAAGTAAGAAAGGATGGAAGAGATTGAAAGAGATGGAAATACGATTAAAGAAGATGCAAACACAACAAGATGAATATTGACAGAAAGTACGTGACAAGATGACTTCTATGAAGAACGAGATGCGTACAGGATTTCTTCGTTTATCTCAGCTTGTATGCAAGTCAAAGAATGAAAAGGTAAATTGTGATTAAACAATTTGTCTTAATTATTATTACTAGTATTTAACAATTTTTATGAAATTCATTGCAGACATGTCATAATGTGGATACTGATGTAATCAACTTGAGCCAAGATAGCAACATACATTTTGAGCCATCTACATTTCACCTTGTTTTTCCGTCTCCTGAAATGACCAAAGGTAATTTTGAACCAAGCGACGATGTGAAGCAACTATCAAGGCCACCCAAGATTACCATCAAAGTAACTAGAGATCGAAAGCGGTCGGCCTATACCGTTAGCCTTACATTAATCCTACAGCTAAGCAGCCTAGAAAACCCAAAATGCTAGAATTCGGAAGAGATAGCCCGTTAGATGAGGATTTTTTACTTTCAATGAACTCATGGATCAACGACAACAATATGAACACTAGGTATGTGCTATTATAGCAGTATTTGAAACCAATGAGGATTTGCTTCGAATACACCGGTGTGCATACTGTGAAGTTTCAACAACATAAACATGAAAGTTATATACTTTAATTCATGTTTTATATCGTAAGGATCAACCATTTTGGTTACACACTTTTTTTTTTACAGCATATGGAGACATATTGTCGTCTCATGCGGCGGTGTGCATTTTTCTTTCCTCGGTTATACAGCCACAACATTGTATTACTAGATTACACATTCATGGTAATTGTATCTACTTATATCATAATTTATATGAAATATAATCACTAATTCTAACCATAATTTATAAGTGTTGCAGACTAGAATTCAAGGTAGGTGGTCACTACTTGTGGAAAAAAAAAACACAGTTCAAGCATGAAACCTACAAATGGGATAGTGAAATGACAGATTATGTGATCGGCAAGAAACGGTTTGAAGCGTGGGAACATTGGCGGAAAGTCAATCTTGTAAGTAAATTTAGGCATGTTATACGAATCTAATATTATTCTACTACAAAGACTTAATTTATATAATGTTGATTTGATGTCATGTGCAGATTTTGTTTCCAGCGAACGTGAACGGAAATCATTGGGTTGCAATTGTTGTCGACTTGAAAAAGCGGGTCATTACAATCTATGATTCTTTACCAGAAATCAATAGTGTATTGGAGATTACAAAGTGGATATCTTGCCTTAGAAAGATGTTGCCTTCTTTGTTGGTGCACACAATGCCGGATATCTATAATGATGCTTTGCCATTTGCTGTACAAAGACCCGAGAAAGACATTCCAAATCAAGGGAATGGGTATACCTCCAACTTTTTTCATCTAATACTATATTAAATAGTTTGATTGTCACTTACATTGGATATATTTATTTGTTTTGGATAAAATAGGTCAGACTGTGGGATATTTGTTCTCAAATTCTTGGAGTACTTGTGGGTCGGGAAACCGTTCGACCTCGAAGCAAAAGATGGACCAGCCGTTAGAGTTAAAATTGCAACTGAAATTTTTAAAAATTCTAAACAAGTACTTTGTAATAATATAGTTGAAGGTAGCTTAGTTGAAAAGGATTGTAATTAACAGATTGTTTGTTTAATTACTGAGAATTATGTTTGTATTTGTCGTGGTAGTAAATGTGTGTGAACTGAAATGTTGGGAGTTGAGAAGTGTTGTGGATATTGGGAGTGTCTTGTTTGCAGGTTTGCAGGTACAAAAAATGACATGGCTTTGTTGAAAATACAAAGGAGACTCTGTCAAATTTTAGCAAATATGCACAAAAAAATATTGCACAAAATAATAACCAAATTCTCAGCTCACCAAAATTACTCAAATCACTCAAATCATCTCACTAGTACTCAAATCATTTAATAAATCAACAACTCACTACACCAACTAACTATACTTAATACAAAGAGAAAAATAATAAGCAAGTCATCATATCACTATACGAAATCATAAAAGAAAAAAATGACCAAATCATCAACTCACTACACCAACACCACTCGCACAAAATAGTAACATTAAACATTGTGTGATCCGCTTCCCTCACCAACACCACTCGTACTTGTTAATGGTCTAGACGATCTCAAGTATGTTCATGAATGACTGTTGTGACCATTACAATGACAAGTTGTACATCTTGATTGACTTACTCCCTCACCAAATGACAAAATACGGTTCTTTTTAGGTCTTCCTAGAAGGCGTCGGCCATCGGGTGGGAGAACAACTATTGATGCAATATCTTCTGGAACCAACCATTCAGAAGGGTGTCCAACTGGATGAATTTCCCCACTGTATGCTGCAGCGAGAAATGAACTAGAGTAATAAGGTGAACAATAATCCATATATGAAAATCGTCGGACCCTAATTCAAGCCAATGTATGTTCACATGGAAGTCCGTCCATGTCAAATTCTCTACAAGTACATGTTTTTGATGTCAAATCAATAGTTCCATCCAAATCTTCATCCTTAACAAGAAATAAGTAATATGTGATCGGGTAGACCGTTAGATAACGTGCCTTTTTGTCCTTCACACCTATGCTTACATCTGCTTTGGTTGTCAATGTCAACTTAAGTTTACCTGCAGATGTCTGACGATCATAGAACCACCATTGGAGAACCCCTCTGATGCAGTCAATAACTCCGGTAATAGGTAATTCCCGACAAACTTTAATTGCATTATTCATGGCCTCTGCAATGTTGGAAGACGTTAGGTTGTCCCTTTTCCTTGGACTGTTTGCTCTTGCCCACCGTTCAAATCCGACATTCGTGATCTACATAGCTGCTTCAGAATTTATTTTTGCCAATTGCTCCATACATCGTGTGAATTGATTTACCCAATAAACTTTAGCTGCCTTTCTGAATATGTCTTTTAGTATCTTATTCTTCCCATAACGTCCAAGCATATTCCGTTCTAGATGTACCGCACATGCGCCATTGAATGATTTTGCAAACACTTTTTCCACACCGGTGATAATACTATTTTTCCAATCAGAAACAATAACCAAATCATCAACTTCGCCAATGGCACGATGCAACCTAGTTAGAAACCATTCCCAAGCTTTATTTGTCTCTGAATCACCAACACCAAAAGCTAGAGGAAATATTTGGTCATTTCCATCCATACACACTGCCATAAATAAAACCCCTGCATGAGGGCCTTTCAAAAATGTTGCGTCAATAGCAATTACAGGTCTAATCGAAGATTGAAACCCGTCTATATAGGATTTGAGGCAAAAAAAATATATACATGAACATATTAGCCGAATCTGTGTGGAGGTCTGTAATAGTTCCAGGATTAGTTTGCTCCAACATGTACAAATATGATGGCGAAATTCGGTATGACTCAACCGGTGTTCCTTGAACCTCATCTAAGGCAATATCTTTGGCTCGGTATGCTTTGTGGTAGTTACATGAGATGCCAAACTCTTTCTGTATGTCTTGTATAATTTCCTTAAGCTTGTATAAACGATGATCACAAAAAATTTCCTTTATGTGTTCCCCTATAACCCGTGCACTTGCTTATCTCTGATGCGGAAATCGTGCTTCATTGGAACATGTGTGCTCATGGTCAAATCTTCTAATTTGAAACTAATCTAAATTAGCAACCTTAACTGCACGTAATGGCCATTTGCATTCCTCAACAATGCACCGAACTTGATAACGTGTTGGGTCTGACTTTATCACCTTGATCTGGAACCGGTTGGCAAAGGCATACCTACCTAATTGTGATTGCAATTGATGCTTACTTTCAAACAATTCACTCACTGCAATACACATATCAATAGGTCTAGGTGCAACTTCACCAAAATTAATAGAATATGATACAGATGGAGGTGGAACAAGCCTCTGGATATGGGTAAATTGATCATCAGAGCAAATAGGAACTTGATCAGAAATAGAGTCAAACTGTGGTTCTGATACCTCATGCACAGAAACATTTTCAGTTTCTGTGGTATCATGGAAACCAAAATGACGATGAGGGGAATTACCGTTGTTGGCAGTTTCTGTAAAACCCTCTCGAATATCATCCAAATGGGTATTTGTGTTAGGCATATCCGCGGTGTGCTAGAAATCATATTCAGTTGCATCGTGTGGGTGATGAGGTGATTCTGGATATAAATTCTGCTTCACTTCTGGATGGTCATCATTGATTTGCTCAACACTTATGCAAACTAGAGGGTCAACATGCTCTCGGCACAGTAACAATGCAACATCATCATCATCGATAATCTCAATAGGCAAACTAGGACGAATGGTTTGTGCAACAGTCGTAAGAGTAACCCGATAATGATTTCTATCAATTCCTATCACGCGGTACAACATATCTAATAGTTGATCATAATTTGCATTCCTTAGAAAATCAAATGCCCGTCCTCTCCGACCGTCGTACCAATATACACCGTGATCACTTTTCGATTCTCCTCCCTAATTCAAAACCAATTGCACATTTGTCATCTTCAATCCTGGAAACATCAATTAAAATAAAATTTACTACATCAAATATAAAGAGTGTAAATTATTATTTTTAAAAAAAAAAATCTTCTGCGGGTCAATGGACCCAATCGGGTCACCATTGACCCGAAGACCAATTGTAATGGCTTCGGGTTGCCCCTAACCCGAAGCTATTAAAATTGATCTTCGGGTCAGGAGTGACTGAATCGGGTCACAACAGACCAAAGACCAATTTTAATGGCTTCGGGTTACTCCCTACCCGAAGCCATGAAATTGGTCTTCGGGTCAAGTGTGACCCGAAGACCAATTTCATGAAACCCAAAAATAAAACTCACCTTATCAACACTATAATGCCTCCAAATAAATTTTTTTTTCAAGAGCTCAATCTAAACAATATAAACAATGTTTAGTTTACTTCTTTTCTTTTCTTTTCTTTTTTATTATTGGTTGGTTAAATGTAATAATTATAATAAATATGGTGTTTATAATTTAAGTTGAGGTATTTTTCGTACATAGGGTATATTTGCAATAGAGGCCCTCAGATGGTGCATTTTTACTAAAATCCCTAAAAATTATTAAAAACTAAAAACATAGCAGGTGAGAAGCCTCGCTTCATTTGTCACAAAATCACTAAAGAAAGAAGGACCTTTCCTGGCGACTTCAACGTAGAGTAGATCTTCACTCGATGATGTTAGAGGAGGTCAAAAACTCCTCTGGCACAGGAAGGAGGTGAGTTGCCTAAGCCGTTATTTTGACTAATGAAGATGTCAACATCTGTGTTGTTGGTGGTGGTCGATCCTCCTACCGATGTTAGATGAGGCGAGAACCATCTCATTCAGTCGGAAATGCAGTAGATTGAGGAGGCCTCCATCCATCTCGAGATTGACCTCCTCCATATTCAGAGGAAGTTGATTCTCTTTCGGCCTCCATCGCCGATGGTGGTCACTAGTGAGCAACCGTTGTGGCCACTATGTGATTTGGATTTTTTTTCTTTCAATTAATTAGTTTATAAAATATTATTACAATAACCATAGGGGTATTATTGTCTCTGTATTAAAAATGAGAGGGTATTATGGACATGTTGGGGAAAGTGCCCTGAGAATAAATAATTTTTGATCTTTTTGTTAAATTAATAAATTAGATTTACATTTTATTTTAAGTTTGTTAGCATTTAATGTTATTAATATTGACATAAAATTCCATGATTATTAAATGTAATATCAAACATAGTTAATAATTAAATTTAGGATCTTTAATTAATTAAAATTACTGGTATGGTTCATTCTCATTAAGAATGGAATAAAATTATCTGAAATGTTGATGTGGTCACAATAGAATGAAAGTACTTTATATAATAAGATTATATAGAACGTGGACATGATAAATTGTAATCTTTGATAATATCCGTTTTAAAAAAATTATTCCTATTTATCAAATCAAATGGTCATATATGAACCGATCATAATCTTGAATATTTAACGGACTTCTACTTAACATTCTATCTTTTGACTTACTCAGTACGGTTTCCTCATAATGTCAAATCTAAACTTTGTATCTTGGAGACATAATGTGATATTTAGCATGAAATGATAATTTAAAAATTGGAATCCATTCCGTCTTAAATGAAGTTTGACAAACAGTTGCCTTGAGTAAATGATTCGGGTCTTGAACAATAGAGTGCTTAATTTACAATGAGATCATAAATAATTTTTCATTAGAGAATCACTAGAACTCAAGGATAAATATATAATTGAGAGGTCAACAGATTTGAACCAAACCTAAATTACGAACTGTTAATGGAGGAATGATCTACATGTAATGATTATATAGGTGGACTATTCTATTCCTATTGAGTAATTAATTCTATAATGACAAGAGTGCAATTACAGCTTTTTAGAAAATAATTCTAGAATTAACAAATCAGATAATTAATTAAAGAGTTGATTATGAAAGAATTTTCGGAGCTTGAAATTATAGGTCCATATGTCCCCATACCATCTCAATAACACTGCATTGAATATTAAGGTATAAAGAGGTTTAGTGATTATCTTAAAATTAATTGTCTCTGCACAAAATAGTTTATGTACCGTTAAATTAGTTAGTAACTAATTAAATATTAACCGTTTTATTTTATTAGTTTTGAATTAATTAAATGTTATTAAAATAATACGAATATTTAAATATTTAATTGGATCCATATAGTGTGGTTACAAGACTGTAATTTGAAAATTGTGAGAAATGTCACTTTTTTTTGGTGAGTTGCAATGATATCTCCAGTTTAATAAGTTAAGTTTAAAAACCACTTATTGTGGTGAACTACCAAAATCGTCCTTAAATAACCGATTCTTTATTTTTTAAAAGTCTCTCTCTCCAAAAAAAATTGTCTGAAAAAGTTGTCTAAAAATCAATCAATTACTCCTCTGTCTATCCAAAAAACGTCTCTCTCTAGATATTGCAAAAGAAGGTAAAAAATATTTCGGATCTTCATTTTAATTTTTTCATGCATTTGTGTGGTTTAACAATGTATGAACATGTATATGTAGGGAAAATCCGCACAACGGAAGCATGAAAAATAAAAATTAAGGGTTGGTATAAATAAAAAATTTCCATTTTTCAATAACAAGAACCTTAACCCTAGATTAATTGATGTATATAAAAAGTATCGTACATTTGACGATAGAACTAGCATCGAATAGAATCCGCTAGATCTTCCAATCCAATCACGAACGTGAATCACCTAGGAGTGTGAGCTCCCTTTCTTTAAATTGTATACCTGATGATGGAAACAAACAAAATCTTGATTTTTGTTAGTCACAATAATCCTCCAAGATAAAAACAAAGAACGTTAAGTCACTTGTGAGTTATCAATCAATTTGATTGAAACAATCGTGAACCTAGATTCGATGTTGTACATAAAACCTTTTAATGTAAAGGCTACTAGTGTACTACCGAATACAAAACGTTATTTCTTCATTTTCCTCTTTACCGAATTTTCACACACTAATCTTTAGAGTTGGATGAATTTATCTAGAAAAAGAACCAGATTCTCTATACTCAAAATTTTATGGTGGTCGAAAACTCATTTAGAAAAATTAGGGCTTGGCTGAATTTTTCTTCATAGAAATATCTAATGGCCGAATTTTTCCTCTCTCTAAATTTTCTTTGGCTTGCACGAAATTTGGGGCTTCAAATCTTCTCTTGGCCAAAACTTAGAGGTAGTATAAATAGGCATACAAATCCTTTTCTAAGAAGGATTTACTTGGTGAGCGAAAATCCTATCCTTAGGTGGATTTACTTAGTGACCAAGAATCCTTTTCCAAAAAAAAATCTTTCCTACACCAAGACTCCTAATCCAACTCATTAGTGAATTTGTGACCATATTAAAGATTTCCTAATTTGACTAGATAAATAATTTCTTTTATTTATCTACTTATCAAATATAGTCTTTAATATTAATTGTACTAACAGCAATAGTATAATATTAGAAGATCATCTCCTTCTAGAAAAAAGATTTTGACTTTTAATTAAATAATTAATTAATTACCAAAATAATTAATTTCCATTTAATTAATGAATAAAATGAAAAACAATATAATAAGCTATTTTATATTGCCTTTCTGCCCAACACATATATATGGGCCAATTTATTATTTTTCTTATTTTATTAAATCCATTGGACCTAAATAAAAAATCCACATGTGAACTAGACACATTCTTACTAAAAGAAACAAGTCCACATGCATTAATACAATTCTAGATGAACCCCTAAATTGGTCTGGTAAAATATATCAAGTGATCTATGCAAGTTCATGTGGATTGGGGATCTTGGTGGGTTATCTAAATTTAAGCTCCAATAGACACAACTCAATCACAATCAACAAATGATGCACTTAGGTCTGATCTATTAATTTTAGTTCATTCCACTAAAGAACTAAAATTGAACTCTTAAATAAAGATAGAATAAGTTAATATTTCTCATTCATACTGTAGACAACCTTATTGGAGAAAGTGTATCCTCGTGAAGAATATCAGTAATTGCCAAGAGCTCATTGACCGCCTATAGCTCTCCAAGTTACCATATTTACTCATATGACCACATTTTGAACTTGGATATTTTGAATTGTCCAGAAGCCATGTTTCAATATACACTATTGAAAACTTAACGTTAAGATTTAATATCCAATACCTCAAAACATCCATACGATGATATTCTAATCTCATTTAATAAATGGAGCAACGATGTCCATATCTATAAATGAAGTCCTCTATCGATTAACAAATGAATACCACCAAACAATCAAGGATAGACTATGACATATAATCGTACTCATTGATAGCTCAAATGATAACACTTGCAACTATAAGTCCATCATTTATCTCAGGATTGAGATAGACTCTCCGATTATATTAAAGTAAAAACTTTTATCCATTGCCGGTTCTAGATAAACTATTTCACTGTGATCCAATTAAATGTACCCAGTGCACTAGATATTTTTGCCCAAAGACACCACACTTTGATGATTTTAGACTCATCATAAAACATTTGATCCCACTCAAGTGCTAGCAAAAGAATTCACAACTTTGACAAGATAAAGGCACCCAACCTTTTATCTTAAGTTGTGAATATTATTCAAGACTAACTAAAGAATTGTGTTTACCTCATACATATCTAGCTGTATGAACAATTCTTCTTTTCTCATAGTCTTTTGACCTTATGATTATTTACTTTTGACAATTATAATAATTAAACTATAAATGTTATAAGATTTGTTAAACTAGAAATCGCTTTATTAATATGAAAAGATTGTCAAATACATTATTATACTCTTGCTATCAAGCATAATCCCAACAATCTTCCACTTGCTCAATAGCAAATGTGTCATATCTTTCATCCCCATGTTCTCTAGATGCCCATCAAAACTCTTTTGTTGAAAAGCCTTTGTAAAGGGATCCGCTAGATTATCTGCTGATGCGATCTTGGTAATCGTCACGTCACCCCTATACATAATTTCCCTTAGAAGGTGATACTTTCTTTCAATTTATTTCCCTCTTTTATGACTTCTTGGTTCTCTCGAATTAGCCACTGCTCCATTATTGTCACAATATATAGTGATCTGCCTATTCGCATCATGAACCACTTCCAAGTCAATCAAGAATTGGCGGAGCCAGACAACATCTTTAGCAGCCTCGCATGCAGCAACATACTCGACTTGCATAGTGGAATCAGTAATACAAGATTGCTTGATACTTCTCCATATGGTTGCCCTTCCTCCAATAGTAAACACAGATCCTGATGTTGATCTCCTAGAGTTATAGTCTGACTGAAAATCAGAATCTATATACCCAACATGAATTAAATCCCCTCCAGAGTATACAAACATATAATCTCTCAGTCTCTTAAGATACTTGAAAATATGCTTGACTACCGTCCAGTGATCAGGACCAGATTTTGATTGAAACCTGGTAAATATGCCTACAGCAAAACAAATATCCGGTCCAGTATAGAGCATTGCATACTTGAGACTTCCAACTGCCGATGCATATGGAACCCTACTTATGAATTGCTCTTCATGCTCATTCTTAGGAACTTGTTCCCTAGAAAGTTTGATTCCATGTTTGAAAGGTAGCATACCTTTCTTAGAATCTTACATGGAAAACCTAGATAAGATTTTATCTATGTATGAAGCTTGGGATAATGCAATCGTTCTATTCTTTCTATAACTTATGACTTGGATACCAAGAACATAACTTGCTTCTCCTAAGTCCTTCATATCAAATTGTTTTGCTTACCATTATTGTACTGATGTCAATACACTGACATCGTTTCCAATGAGTAATGTGTATCATCAATGTAAAGAACTAGGAAAGCCAACTTGTCGCCTTTAATCCTTTTGTATACACATGGTTCATCAAGGTTTTAAATAAATCAAAAACTTTTTATGGCTTGATCGAACCTTATGTTCCTGGATCTGGATGCTTGCTTCAATTCATATATGGATCTTTACAACTTGCATACCCTTTCCTCTTGGCAATTTTCAATGAATCCTTCTGGTTGCATCATATAGATGCTTTCGTTAAGACTTCCATTAAGGAAAGCTATCCTGACGTGCATTCGCCAAATCTCGACGTCTAGAGATGCCACAATGGATAAGAGTATCCTAATGAATTTAAGCATGGCCACAGGGGAGAAGGTTTCTTCATAATCGATACCTTCCTTTTATGTATTACCTTTAGCTACCAATCTATCTTTAAAGATTTCCACCTTTCCATCCATTCCTCTTTTCCTCTTGTATACCCACTTGCACCCAATGGGTTTTATCCCTTTAGGCAAGTCTATAAGAGACAAGACTTTGTTTTTGAACATAGATTCAATTTCGGATTGCATTGCCTTTTGCCAATGGCGACAATCAACATCTTTCATTGCTTCCTTGTATGTATAGGGATCATCGTTATCCGAAAGATTCTCTACAGATTCTTCTAGACCGATGTATCTCTCGGGTTGTCTACTAATCCTCCCAATAAAATGAGGTATGGTAGATTTTTGATCTTGTATTGTTACGAAACTCACAATTGGGATTGGTTGTGAAACCTCTTATGGAATTGTGCCTCCTAAAAGCTCATTCAGGACGATTCCACCTTTATGCATAAAATTATTCATATAATCCTCTTCTAGAAATTTAGCATTTGTCAAAACAAATACTTTAAGATCTGAAGGACTATAGAAATAATATCCTTTTGTTCCTTTTGGATACCCAACAAATATGCATGTTTCTGAACGGGACTCCATCTTTTCTGTCTTTCCTTTTAACATATGTGCAGGACATCCAAATATTCTTGAGTTTTATAAACTAGGCTTTCGCCTGGTCCAGAACTCATGCGGTGTTATAGGAATCGACTTTGATGGTACATTGTTCAAAATGTACATAACGGTTTGTAAACATATCCCTAAAAAGAATTAGGAAGCGTTGAATAACTCAACATAGACCTAACCATGTCCAAAAGAGTTCTATTTCTCATTTCTGCCACCCCATTTTGTTGAGGTATACCTGGTGCAGAAAACTGAGAAATTATCCCATTATCAATAAGATATTGTTGAAACTCACCAGATAGATATTCTCCACCACGATCAGACCTTAAGATTTTTATGCGTTTCACAAGCTGATTTTCTACTTAAGTATTAAATGCTTTGAACATGTTAAAAGCATCTAACTTATGTCTCATGAGATACATATATCCAAATCTTGAGTGATCATCCGTGAAAGTGATGAAGTACCCATATCCACCTCTAGCTTGAATGCTCATAGGTCCACACATATCAGTGTGTATCAATCCTAAACATTCGATAGATCTTGTGCCTTTGGTCGTAAACGACCTTTTGGTCATTTTACCTTCCAAACAAGATTCACAAGTTGGTAGATCATCAACCTTTAAGTCTCTTAGAGGTGCGTCACTAACCAATCTTTTAATCACATTAAGGTTAATTTGACCTAGGCGCAAATGCCATAGGTAGGTTTCATCTTTTGATAATTGTACTCTTTTATGATTAGGTTTCGCTGATTCTGTGTCTAACAAGTGAGAGATATTTATATGCAAATAGAATAAACCGTTTTCCAATGTACCTTTGCAAATAATTTTGTCATTCTTACTAATAATAAAGGCTTTATTAAAAGTAACTGAATAACCAAATTTATTTAAACAAGAAACTGAAATTAAATTTCTCTTGAATTAAGGTACATAATAAACGTCTATTAAATATAAATGCCTATAAGAATCTAAATTGATTTTGATATCTCCCGTTACACTAGTAGACACCAACGCTCCATTGCCTAAAAGCAAGATGAATTCATTCTCATTCTGTCTTTTCCTTTCCCGGAATCCCTTCTGGCTATTTCTTCTATTGTTTCTTGACCTTCCTATGGGTCTTTAACAGAAGCAAATTTACTAACCATATGAATATCTTAACCTTTACCTTACATAAGGATTTTCTTGGTGCTTTGATCATCTTGCATAAAGCCATGCAAGGTGTATTCCTTAATGTTCTAGGTGTAATCCAAATTGAACTGATCAAAGGAATCTGATATTGAGTTGATGATTATGTCAATTTTCGTCTCACCATCTATCTCAACACCATTCAGTTCAGCAATGTTGAGATGTGCTATGACTTTCATCATGTGATCTTTCACAACCTATCCAGATTTTATCCTAAGATTCATGAAAGCAGTCACTGCCTCCCTCTTAGTCATTTTAGACTTCATAGCAAACATCTCCTCTAGAGACATCATTATATTGGCATCAGTCTCCATTCCTTCATGTTGTTGTTAAAACACGTCGGAGATGGTGGCCATAATGTAACATATAACCATCTCATATGAAGACTCCCACTGATAATACTCATTTTTTGCTCCTGAATAGATTCATTAATAGGAGTAGGTATTTTAGGAATAGACAGAACGAACTTATGGTTTTTCAACTTGCAACAATAACCAATTTTCCCTTTCCATTTGACATAATTATCATCAGTTTAAGTATTATCTTTTAGGATGTTTGATTAGGGATGGGGTCATGATTTCTTTTTAATAAAAAAAATTATATAAGTAAACAATCAATATAAAGCACTTTCAAATATTTATCTTGAATTAAATAAAATAATTCAATCGTAAAAATTCAATGGTGATCCAACACCCATAAATGTCACGCCTCTTTTGGGAGTTCGCACCATTTAACATAACAACTAGCGTTTTGAATTTTAGCCTTGTGATTTTATTAACAAGAACTCTTTGGAGGATATTAATAAACTCACATTGAGTGTGTTACCAAGTTATCGACCTTCAATATATTCCCTCTCGAATATCCCTCCTTTGGGAGTAGATATCGTTTGGGTTAATTGTCTAGTCTATCCTTGTAAGGAAGTATCTTGCTAAATTCTATTCATGAATACCCCATGGGGGGTTATTACACGAAACATAAATCTCAACTAAACTTGGAGGTTGTAGGTGTTCCGAAACGTCTTCTCCCACTCAATTGTTTAATGCGTGTGATCGCATTCCATGGAATTATTTACAAAGTATCTAGATGCCTATTAGATACCTAAATCATTCAATACGTGTTCATACCAAAAGAGATACATAAGTGGCACTCCTATTCTATATGACATGTTATCAAACAATGACAAACATTGCAATATTTACAGAAATATAAATAGCTACAATTTTGGTCCATCCTAGAAAAGCTAGTAAATTACATATGTCTTGGAATACAAAAAACTCATTTCTTGGCTAACAAGTTTTCACGTGACTTTCGTTGTTTGGACTCCATCGGTTGCCTCCCATGGGCGTGTGCACCCTTGGCTACCTCCCATGGGCATGCACATGCCACAACCCAATAAACGGCTGTCATGCATAGCCCATGGCTTTATAGGGCTGCCGTACACAACCCATGCCACAACAAACGTGGCCGAGTGCTCTTTGCACGCACGTTTGTTGCTACAGCTCACACGGTCCTAAACTTGTTCTGGTATCTCCTAGTTCTTTAAACCTTCGAGTCTTTGATACTTGAATGTATTACAGAAGAATTATAAATAAAAATTTATTGCAGTTTTTTTTATTACACTATAGTGCAATTTGTTTTTATTACAATAACAAAATAATTAAAAAAAAACTTAGCAACTACCAAGAAGGAAATTATGGCGATGATAGACCACCCTTTGTGTTACAATCCCAAAAAAAAAATACATTGAAATTCAAGGACCAAAATTAAGCAATAACAAACCACATATAAAACATATATATATCCATACATTCCAATGTAAATATATATGCGAATAACTAGAGTGTCATCTTTCTAAAACATGCATATATACAATAAAATAAAAAGATTGACGTACACATACATCAATTAATCAATGGTACAGCCAGACTCTGATACCAATTGTAGGGAAAACTGCAAAACGAAAGCGTAAAAAAAATAGGGTTTTAATTTTTTTTTTTTAATCTCTTTAAAAGAAAGAACCTTAACCCTAGATTAATTGATGTATATAAAAGTGTTATACATTTTTTCACATGACGATTGAACAAGCGCCGAGTTGAATCCGCAAGATCTTCCAATCCAATCACGAACGTGAATCACCTAGGAGTGTTCGCTCCCTTTATTTAATTGTATACCTAAGGATGGAAACAAACAAAATCTACTTCTTTGTTAGTCACAATAATCCTCCAAGAAGAAAACAAAGAACGTTAGGTCACTTGTGAATTATCAATCAATTTGATTGAAACTCGCATGAACCTTGATTCGATGTTGTATACAAAACCTTTTAATGTAAAGGCTACTAGTGTACTATCGAAAACTAAGCATTCTTCCTTCGTTTTCTCCTTTGTCGAATATCACACTATTTCTATAAGTTGATCGAATTTTGTTCTAGAGCAAAAACAAATTTTCTCTCTCAAAATTCTATGGTAGCCGAATTCTCTCAAAAATCCTTAGCCTTGGCCGAAATTATGTACGCTATATATATATATATCATGGCCGAATTCCTAGCCCTAAAATATATAGGGTTGGCCGAATTCAACTTATATTTGATTTAGGAGACTTAATTCTTTCCTAAGAATGATTTACTTGATGGGCGAGAATCCTATCCTTATGTGGATTTACTTGGTGACCAAGAATCCTTTTCAAAAAAGAATTCTTTCCTACACCAACACTCCTAATCCAACTCAATAGTGTATTTGTAACCATATTAAAGATTTCCTAATTTGTAAATAAATCTTTTATTTATCTACTTATCAAATATAATCTTTAATATTAATTATACTACCAACAATAGTATAATATCAGGAGACTTTCTCCTAAAAGAAAAAGATTTTAACTTTTAATTAAATAATTAATTAATTACTAAATTAATAAATTTCCTTTTAATTAATTAATAAAATAAAAATAATATAATTAAGCTAAACTATATAGCTTAACCGCCCAACACCATATATGGGTCATTATATTATTTTTTCTATTTTATTGAATCCATTGGACCTTAATAAAAAGTCCACATGTCAACTAGTCCTATTCTTACAAAAAGAACCAAGTCCACATGCCTCAATACAATTCTAGATGGACCCCTAAATTGGTCATGTAGAATATATCAAGTGATCCATGCAAGTTCGTGTGGGTTGGGGATCTTGGTGGGCTATCCAAATTTAAGCTCCAATATACACAACCCAATAACAATCAACAAATGATTCACTTAGGTCCGATCTATTAATTTTAGTTCATTCCACTAAAGAACTAAAATTGAACTCTTCAATAAAGATATAATAAGTTAATATTCCTCATTCATACCCTAGACAATCTTAATGGAGAAAGTGTATCCTCGTGAAGAATACCGGTAATCGTCAAGAACTCATAGACCGCATATAGCTCTCCAATCTACCATATTTACTCATATGACCACATTTTTGTTGGGATTATGCTCGATAGCAAGAGTATAATAATGTATTTGACAAAATTTTCATATTAATAAAGCGATTTATAGTTTAAAAAATCTTATTGCATTTATAGTTTAGTTATTATAATTGTCAAAAGTAAATAATCATAAGGTCAAAAGACTATGATAAAAGCAGAATTGTTCATACATCTAAATATGTATGAGGTAGACACAATTCTTTAGTTAGTCTTGAATAATATTCACAACTTAAGATAAAGGTTGGGCGTCTTTATCTTGTCAAAGTTGTAGTTTCTTTTGCTTGCATTTGAGTGGGATCAAATGTGTTATGATGAGTCTAAAATCATCAAAGTGTGGTGTTTTTGGGCAAAAGAATCTAGTGTACTATCGAAAACTAAAGGAGATGAAGGAATGGAGATTGCTGCCGATATAATGATGTCTCTAGAGGAGATGTTTGCTATGAGGTCTAGAATGACTAAGAGAGAGGCAGTGACTCCTTTTATGAATCTTAGGATAAAACCTGGACAGGGTGGGAAAGATCACGTGATGAAAGTCATGGCACATCTCAATATTGCTGAACTGAATGGTGTTGAGATAGATGGTGAGACCAAAATTAACATGATTGTCAACTCACTGTCGGCTTCCTTTGATCAATTCAAGTTGGACTACACCTTGAATAATAAGGAATATACCTTGCAAGGCCTGATGCAAGATGTTCAAAGAGCGGAAAATATCCTTGTGAAAGGCAAGGGTCAAAGATTCATATCGTAGGTAAAGTTGCTACTATTAAGACCCATAAGGAGGTCAAGAAACAACAGAAGAAAAAGCAACTAGGACCTACTAAGAAGGAGACAAAGAAAGTAACCAAGATCAATGGGAAGTGTTTCCTTTGTGGTGAAAAGGGACATTGGAAAAGAAATCGCCCAAAGTCTCAAGACAAGAAGGAAGAAGGTAATATTAATTATCTTGAAACATGTTTCTTGGCGGATTCTATGGACTCTTGGATCACAGACTCCGGAGCCACTAATCATGTTTGTTTTTCCTTATAGGGGTTCAAGGAAAGGAGAAGGCTTAATGAGACCGAATTCAACTTGCATTTAGGCAATAGAGCATTGGTTTCTTCTAGTTCAGTGGGAGATATTAGAATTAGTTTAGATTCTTATAGACATTTAGATTTAATAGACGTTTATTATGTACCTTAATTTAAGAGGAATTTAATTTCAGTTTCTTATTTAAATAAATTTGGTTATTCGGTTACTTTTAATAAAGCTTTTGTTACTAGTAAAAATGACAAAATTATTTGCAAAGGTACATTGGAAAACGGTTTATTCTATTTGCATGGAAATATCTCTCACTTGTTAGACACGGAATCAACATAACCCAATCATAAAAGAGTAAAATTATCAAAAGATGAAATCTACCTGTGGCATTTGCGCCTAGGTCATATTAACCTTAATAGGATTAAAAGATTGGTTAGTGACGGACCTCTAAAAGACTTAAAGGTTGAAGATCTACCAACTTGTAAATCTTGTTTGGAAGGTAAAATGACCAAAAGGTCGTTCACGACCAAAGGCACAATAGCCATCGAATGTTTAGGATTGATACACACTGATGTGTGTGGTCCTATGAGCATTCAAGCTAGAGGTGGATATGAGTACTTCATCACTTTCATAGATGATTACTCAACACAAGATGGGAATGAACATGTGTATCCTATTGGTTTTGGGTACGGCGACTCAGAAAACAACCTTTCATGAGAGTGGTTTTTGGATTGCTTGAAGGGTGCCCTAGGTCATATTGATAAGCTGGTTTTCATTTTCGATGGACATGCAAGAAAGTGTTCCCTTATGCCACCTATACCATATGTTGCTGGCACTTTTCTGAAAATATTAAGAAGCAATATCATAGAAAGGATGTTACTGCAATAATGGACAAAGTAGCCCGTGCGTACACTGAGTTTGAATATAACCGGTACATGGAAGAGTTAAGAAACTTACACTAGAATGCATATGATGTAATTGATGTTGGACAACACAAGTGGTCCTGTACACACTGTCCCAAAAGAAGGTACAGGGTGATGACAACAAATGCTTCAGAATGCTTAAACTCATGCCAAAAAATTTGCACGACAACTGCCTATGTTGACTCTGGCTGAGTTGATTAGAAATATGCTACAACGGTGGTTTCATGATCGCTATAGAGCTGCACAATCCATGCATCATCAATTGACCGATGTAACACATCTTGTTATCTTAAAACATACGGAGAAGTGTGGTTTTATGACCGAAAATCCAATATACTGGAATATTTTCTCAGTCAAGTGGTCTAGAAAATAGTGGTCGACGGTCAAATATGTCCAGCTTCCCGAGAATAAGGTCGACGGTCACCACCAGCCAATGTTGGCCCCCAACGTTGTAGGGTATCAGAACCTGTAATAGCATGTAGAAAGTGTTAGGTCAGGATATACAAACAGTTTATATTTTAAATCATTTCCACCGTCTAACACTTACCAAGCCAACCTCGTGCCATGGGCAGTTTACACTCGTGGTAGCTTCATGGACCATCTGAAGGTCCTCTTCCAACCATCAGGGCAGTAACACATTCCACCTTGCCGTGGTAACAGCCCCGTGAGAATCACAAGGCATCATTCTCTCCCATTGTAACAACATAAGTGGATGTACATACAATCATTGACAAATTCTTGTCAATAATAAAAAACCAAAAAACGAGATGCGATACCAAAAATTTATAACTACTTACATAGAATTGTGCATCCAATACGTTGATCCTCTAGTTGTACATAGTGGAGAATCCTCACGGACGTTTTCGAAGAATATGGAGGTATGCATCCATATGCCGACATACAATAAAAGTAATGAACGGTTAACAATACAACATTATTTAATCAAAAGTTAATTTGAAAATCAAGTAAGTACTTACCGTGTCCTCCAAGTCCATGAAGTTAGACTGCATACGCATGAACCATTTGGCATCCATTGATGCTAGTACATCCACATCACATCTGTTTAATGGTTGGATTAGCTTTATCAAAATTTGAATAAACATTAAAACACTGTCAAATTCATAGATGAAGTTGTACTCACAGTTCCCCGTTGATTTTCCTCTTGAAGGCTTTGTATTCCACAAGTTGGTCGGCGTCCACAAGTCTGTGGGGGTCAAATATGTGTTCCGCGGACTGGGGTCGTGTCCTCAACCTCTTCGGCCTGTATGGATCTGTGTAATGGCTCAGCAACTGCCATCCATGCTTAAGTATAGGCTTCTTGGGCGATACTTCATCCTATAAGAAGCTTTGGAGCTAGGTCGATATGTTGGGTGGGGGAGGGGTCCATTGAGGCTCGATCGATGTGCTAGATGAGGAAGGGGACCGCTGAGCCTGGGTTAATGTGCTTGGTGGGGGAGGGGACCGCTGAGCTTGGATCGATGTGCTGGGTGGGGGAGGGGGCAACTGCGGCTGGATCGATGGGCTAGGTGAGAAAGAGGACCGATACGGCTGAATTGATGTGATGGGTTGTGGGTAGAGCTCAGGCTAAGTCGACCCAGATAGAACAGTTGAGAGGTCAGACCAGACTGCTGTATGTGTAGCAGGCCTACTATCGCTGGTATGCGATTGTGCTTGACTCTCTGGTCATGTCCCCCGGTAGGCGGGTCCTCGCTACATCCACATGTCTTGTCTGTCTCCCCACCCCCCCCCCCCCCCCCCCCCGTATACCCATCAGTTCTGTCTTCAGGACTAATGTCTGGATCAGAAGGTGGGGGGCCATCCCTGTGTGTATGTATAGTCGACCTAAAGCCCCCGGCTCATATCCAGTAACACTCAGTGTTATTACTGACGATCCTCGTAACTTTTTCAGATCATATCCACCAATTCCAGGTGTTGACGCTCTCAATCCTCCTCACTCTTCCGGAGGGCTTCATGCACATCGTTCAACAGATCTGTCCATGGGGCCTGAAATCATGTCTACAGTGTTAGTACAAAACTATCAACATCATGTGTTAATAAAAAAACAAAACTTTCTTTTCAATTTACCTCTCCATCACGTCCAAGGCCCTCACAAAAATTTCCTGTACATGAAGCATGTATGGGGGTGGTAAACCGAACCCGTCTATACCTATGTCTTTCTCGCTGAGGGTCTGTCTGATATCCCTCACTGTCACTGGGCCTTAAACCCCAGGTATCAGGCTCAGATCCCTCACTGTCTTTGGTCCTGTCTGTAAAACCCCCACCCTCTGTCCCACTGTTCCCTCCAAAGGTAGTCCGATCAAGGACCGAAGGTGAAATATGAAACATGTCCTCTTCTACATACAGGTTCCCCCCGTCGTTTAGCCCCGTATAGTACGGTGTCTGTCTCTCAGCTGGTGTAGGGACTAGTTCCTTCCTCGCAAACATCTGAAATATTATTTAGAACAATGTAATTGTACACTTACTAACAAATATAAACATTAACCAATTAAATACATACCCTGCCTTTGAAAATCTTGTCCGGCTTCTTCCCTCTCGGTTGTTTGGTCAACTCCCACTTCAAAATACGGGGAGATAGATCCGTAACCCTCCGGGTTCTGAACTCTTTGACCAAATCAGGGATCACCTTGAAAGCAAATATATGTATCAAAGATAAGTACGATAAGTATCCATAACATTTAGGACAAAAACAATAAAGTACAACTTGTAATTCGAAGTCCTTACCAATAGGACGTGAGATAGACCGTATATGTTGTAGGTCTCCACCGTATGTATGTGAGCGCCCTTTTCTTGCTGGCGTCGCTCGAACCCGTCTCGACGCCTGTCAAGCGCATGCTTGAATGAGTAAATGGAATGCATGTACGCGTGGGCACCCCATAAAAATGCATCGAGATCCTCAACCAGCCGAAACTGCCAAACTGGAATCTTGAATCTCTCGTCCACCCCTATCAGTATCCAATTCAACATATATATGAGGCATAGCTTCATAGCATCGTATGTCTCTCCAAACTCTGCGACTGCGACAACACCCCTTATCTCCTCCAACGAGACCTTATCGACTCCAGGAAAGTACCGTTGATGTATGTCATTATCCACTTCTGTATACCCGGTCGTGTCCGGTACAATTACAAACGGTAATCCGATGATTAGGCAAAATTCCACCTTCGAAAACTCACCGAATGGTTCCTTAGCATGAATTGCATCTCATCTATTGGGCAGTTATGATGCACCTCCTTCAAAAGCAAACGATGGATAAAATCACCCGAAAATTTCATCTCCCGATGCATCGCTAGAAAATGCCCGAAACATGACACCATGAACCGACGTCGATCTTTATCTGTAAATTCTGTAGGGACCTGGTTCAGCGTGTCGTCTATATGGGCAAGGGCGTCAAAATGGTCGTGTCGAGTCAATTTGCCCTCGTACCAGTCTCCCTGTGGAGTTTTAAGCAAATCCATCAACCTATTTATCATCTGCAATGTAACAGAAATACAACATCATTAAACAGAAAAAATCTCGGAACCAAAATTATAAGTCTCTATTCAATGTAAAAACAGCTCGATCCTAAAAAAAATTATGCTTGATCCCAGGACAGATAAGCTTGACCTTTTAAAAAAAAAGCTCAATTCTATGACAAAAAAGCTTGATCCCATAACAAAAAAAGCTCGATCCAATGTAAAAAAAGCTCAGTCCAATTAAAAAAAAACTCGGTCCATTAAAAAATAAACTCGATCCCAGGAAAAAAAGCTCAACCCTTTAAAAAAAGCTCGATCCTATGAAAAATATGTTCGATCCTATGTAAAAAAAACTCGAGCCTATTGAAAAAAGGCCGATCCCTTTCAAAAAAGCTCGATCCCATTCAAAAAAAGCTAGAATCCTTAGAAAAAAAGCTCGACTCAACTACAAAAAAGCTCGATCCTTTAAAAAAAAGCTAGATCATATGAAAAAAAATGTTCGATCCCATAACAAAAAAGCTCAATCCCATAACAAAAAAACTCGTTCCTATGTAAAAAAAAACTCGATCTTATTTAAAAAAAGCTCGACCACATGATGAAAAAGCTCGATCAAATGTAAAAAAAGCTCGAGCCTTTTAAAAAAAGGTCGAGCCTTTTAAAAAAAGCTCGATCCCTTTAAAAAAAACTCGATTCCTTTCAAAAAAACTCGATCCCATTCAAAAAAACTCGAACCCTTACAAAAAAAACTCGATTTATCAAAACCTAATTTTTACGGGAAAAAAAAACTCGACTCAACTACAAATAAGGTTGATTCTCCTGTAAAAATTCTCGGTAACCCAGAATTTCATGTTCCTCAACAGATATTCAGCCAAATTTCAAACCTTAACCCAAGTCACAACCATTCTCAGATCTCTATTTTAACCCTAATCTACAATTTCAATCAACAAAACTCAATTCTAACATGCAATACAAGTTATCAACAACAAAAACGAGGAAAAAAACAAATTCATCTTACCTTTGTCAATCGCAGTTGTTCTCGTGTACACTCATTCCGGTCATTTCGCCGTCGATTAGCTTCCCGTCGGTTTCACTCTTACTTTTCTCTGACTTAGAAAACGACAAATTTCTCTCTGTTTTAATATTTCGGGATATTTTCGTCTGATCACGTTAAATGGTACATTTGAAACGTATATTAGAAAAGTGATGATATTTGCTACTAATGTTGTGCCCTCCCCACCCTCCTAAAAAAAAAAATTGTGCCAAAAAAATTTCGAACCCTATATTTAAATATAAGGATCATAAGGGATGGTTACCCTTTGTTGGTAAAACTTACCTAACGGATTTATCCACCGGTAATTTTGAAAATTATCTATTTTGATAATTGTTTTGATAAGGATTTTCAAAATTATTATTTTAAATATTTAAATAAATTGTTTATTTTAATGTTTAATTAAAATCCAATAAGGTTTCTAATTAAAAAAATAAAAACAAAGTTACACGAGAGAGATATAATGATCTCTTGCTGTCATTAAGATAGGGCTGAAGTCTTATTAGATAAAAAAGATAGAAAAGACAAATTTTATTTTTTTTAATCTCTGGGCTGTCGCCATATAATGCAGAGTACTTAGAGTCGCTTTAAGATATACATAGTCAAGAGCTAGTAAAAGACAAAAAGAGTGTTTTTGTTTTCTCTAAAGAGTGTTTTTGTCAGATTGAGAGAAAGAAATAAAAAAAAAAAAAAAATTAACAAAAACACTATTTTCGTTTCCCAATACTTTTCTTGTTTTCACATGTGATGAGTACATAATTAGAACAGAAAATTCGCGAGTCACAATTCTTCCGTTTAAATATGGAGATGTCCACCGTCCGTTCCTATCCGTCTTGGTGTTGAAGATTCGGATTAAGGGAATCATACAGATTTTACTTTGGAAGAATTTGTTTCGAGAGAATCACGACAATTCTATAAGGGTAACGATTTCTTTCTAAATTTTTATATTTAAATATGAGAATCAATATAATCGTAACGATCCGATTAAAATGTTTTATTTTAAAGAAATTTCTAAAACCAAGCCCACCATCCTTCTGTTATGTTGTGCCAATTTTTGGTTTTTAGAACCAACAATTGGTATCAAAATCATATTATAATTTATATTGATTTTAATATTAAAATTGATTCCGGTAGTAGGCACTTTGCATTGAATGTGATTTAATGGTTATTTTTATTTATGTGATGAAGGGTAAATAAAAAGGTTTTTTGATCGTTAATAATATGGTTGCTTTGGATTTATGTTTTATCGCTTCTTCAATTTTTGGATAAAAAATTGTAAACCCGTTAGTATATAGGATTTTTTTAATTGTAAATTGTGATATTAAAAAATACAACGTTATCAAGAAATCAATGAGATGGATCGGATCCTGAAGGAAAATTACAATAAGACCTATTTTGTAATTTCTTTTTTTTTTAGTGGTAATTTAAAAATCCAAAAGAATTCGGCAAAAAATCATATTATATTTTCAGCGATAATTATATAATATGTTCATGCATATAATATGTCATCTATATTAATAAGTGCCTGTAATAATATGACGTGCATAAATATTATGTTCTAAAACTGTTTCAAATTAGAAACGTATTTGAATTTTTTTATATTTGTTATTATTACATAATATTGGATATTTTATAATTAAAATACATTGAATTCAAAATATTGGGTGGGAGAGGGTAACATGACAATATTACCTATGGTCTCTACTATTAGTACAACACCGTGAGATTTAAATGGTGTCTTTAGACACTTTGATTTCATCTTCCTACAGAGGGTGTCCATTTGTGTCATTAGCAAGGTTGTCTTCCAAACGACAAGAATTTTAGATGTATTTCAAAATTAACCAACCTTACAGCGGCAATATTTAAGCTGAGTCGGAAAAATATGAAATGTTATGTTATACTCAAAAGATGTTATTAAGCTTGTTAATTACAATCTTGACACAAAAGTTGAAAATATGAGATATTTTGATTTAACTTCTATTGATTGAAAAAGTCTCAATTAAACTATGAAATGTGTGACATATCCTATGATGATACGTTATTTTTGAAAATTGAATTATCATGGTAATTGAGGAAGTCATTTTTCTATATTTTTATACATGCATCCTGCGTCATATTTACTTTACACAATTTTATATATGCGACACACACACACACACACACACACACACACACACACACACACACACACACATATTAAATGTAAATTATTTAATTTCAGTATGTTAGACATAACCAATCCAATAATCACAATACTCACTGCTGAAAAATTGGCCGACGAAAATTTTGTCAAATGGAAAAGTAACTGACAAGTGCTATTTTGTATATGTAAAAGAGCTTGTCAAACGAAATTTATAAATCCCAAAATGCGCTCCAAATTACATTGTAAAAACAATATAATGGCAAGTCGGATATCGTCCACATGGATAGAGTGGTAGCTATGACCAATTTAAACTCTAGTACTAAAAAACAGTTAAAGTAAAGTAATGAGTTGCTTGGAAAATTAAAAGCTAAACTTGCAACTAACAAATAAAGTAATCTAAATACAACTGATGCTAATGAGAATATGGTATGAATAGATAAGATATAGCAAGGTGATGTGGTAGTTAATGCAATAATTATACAAACAATGGGCAATCCCTCTCAAGTTAAGAACCAATTCGGTCTGTTAGAACTCAATTTATCTTTAAGTATGAAGTAAAATCAATTAACTCTCACCGCACAACAATGATGGGTACACTAAATGGAATGTAGCAAGAGTTTCACATGAATCCTAGATAGATTTAAGGTGGTTGGGATGGGTTGAATTTGTATGCTCACAATCCAGCCCTTCCACTTTTTGAGCTGAAATGTATTGGATTGGTATGCTCTCAACATATCCTTTCCATTCAAGACAAGAAGTTTTAGTTACCAATTGCTTGTATATTTACTTAGGTTGAGAGTTGATATGCCTACTAAACCAAAGGAGAATTTTAATCAAATTCTTTAAAACGATAAATAATTCAACATCAACAATGGATCAAGAGTTGGCATGCATATTTAATACAATGAGATGTTAAATGCATTAAACCCAATTAATGGAACCAATATACCAAATATTAGATAAGTGTGGATAGCCAAAAATTCATGGAAAAATTACATTAACCACAAAGGGGGTTTAGCAACAAACAGTGAATACACAAAAGAAAGTTAGAAAGACAAGAGATGGGAGGAGACCTATTGATATGTTGTGATCTTTTCACTTCTTCAAGCTTCTCTTCCCTTCCTAAGTGCAGACCTTGGTGATGGGTATTGGTTTGGGTAAAGATGGAATGGAAATGGAAGTATATGAATGGATTTGATGAAGGATTTTGTGGGAGAATAGTTTGGATTTGTGGGAGAGTATGTATGTGTGGGCATGTGTATTATCTTAGACACGAATCCTTAAACAGGATTCTCGAAATAGGTTTGATTTGCTGATGTTATGAGATCTGACGAACGTAGTGCGTATGTATAGCACGAGTAAGGTGCCCGCACTGTGACGGGCGTAGTGTCTCTTCTGCTACTGTTCAACTCCCTGGTTATAGTATTTGTCCGAATAGTGCGCTAGTATGGACCCACGTAGTACAAAATTTCTGGGCAAATCCGAAAGTCCATCTTTCGATGCATTTTTGGTGCCTTAATAGTATGCGGGTGAAGACCTTTACACTAGGAAATCTTTACTTTTCACCTCCCGGTGCACGGGTATAACACGGGTTGGGTACCTGTACATAACCTACGCACTGAAGCTTTCTTTGTTCAGTGATTCTGGCTTGTTTCTGCACGACCTCACGTTTTCTAACTCTAATTTCTAAAATGCACCAATTACCTACTAACATTATAAAAAATCCCATAAGACACACAAAACACACAAAAATGAGACAAACGAATGGAAATGAGGGCCAAAATATATAACACTTTTGGAACGATCAAAATCCCCCAAACCAATCCTTTGCTTGTCCTCAAGCAAAACTCAATACAAGACAAGTAAGACACGAATGAGAATTACTCGATCTAAAATTTTCCTGGGCCTAAAACAAACAATTCAAATAGCCACATATCCTGCCGATGATAAGATTGAATGATGTGTGATAAAGAGAGGTAGACATGTTGAAAATGTTCTAAAGACAATCAATGGCACTAAAGGGAAACTCACATAAACAAAAATACCACACCTAAGAGTGCTATCATGTCGGGAACTACTCACTCCAATATGTAGAGTGTAATTCTCTTCAACTCTAATCCTTGCATGGAGTTGATCTCTTCTTTCCACTCAAAGTCATAAATTCACACTCATGCAAGGTATGCAAAGATAGAATTTATGCAAAAAATTCTAATGTATTGAATAAAATGAATAATGAAAGAACGCTAATGTTTGTGAACTATCTGTAGGAAAAAAAAGGTTCAAAACGCAACGAAAGCGTGAGAAATAAGAAAATTAGGGTTTGCGTATAAATATTTTTTTTCCCCTTTTTATGCAATGAGAACCTTAACCCTAGATTAATTGATGTATATAAAAAGTGCCGTACATTTTTCTCATGACGATTGAACAAGCGCCGAATCAATTCTGCAAGATCTTCCAATCCAATCACGAACGTGAATCACCTAGGAGTGTGGGCTCCCTTTCTTTGAATTGTATACCTAAGGATGGAGACAAACAAAATCTTTTATTTGTTAGTTACAAATATTCTCCAAGAGAAAAATCAAGAATGTCCAGTCACTTGTGAATTATCAATCAATTTAATTGAAACTTGGTGAACCTTGATTCGATGTTGTACACAAAACTCTTTTGATGTAAATGATACTAGTATACTATCAAAAACAAAAACGTCTCCCTTTTTTCTCTTCTTGGCCGAATTCACACACTATTGCTTAGAGTTGATCGAATTTTATCTAGAATAAAAGCCAAATTTGTTCTCCCTCAAAAAATTTCTTGCTTGACCGAAATCTCTCTTTAGAAAGTCCCAAGCTTGGCCGAAATTAATTCTTGTAATTAATTGTATGCTGGCCGAATTTCAAACACATATATAAATATGACAATTTTATCTATAAATATGATGATTAATCCTCTCTTAAAAATCCTTTCCTTAGGTGGATTTATTTGGTAGTTAAGAATCCTTATCTAAAAGGAATTCTATCATCCTCTTATATATACATAGCTGGCAGAAATTCATAGGTTATGTATTAGGAAACTTAATTCTTTTCCTAAGAAGGATTTACTTGGTTGTCAATAATCATTTCCTTATGTAGAATTACTTGGTGGTTAAGAATCCTTTTCAAAAAGGAATTATATCCTACACTGAGACTTCTAATCCAACTCAAGAGTGTGTTTGTAACCATATTAAAAACCTCCTAATTTGATTAGATAATTTACTCATTTTATTTATCTACTTATCAAATATAGTCTTTAATATTAATTATACTACTAACAATAGTATAATTTTAGGAGACCATCTTCTATAAGGAAAAAGATTTTGACTTTTAAATAAATAATTAATAAATCGACAAATTAATTATTTTTCATTTAATTAATTAATTAAATAAAAAAAACTAAGCTATCCTTAATAGCCTTGCCGCCCAACACATGTATATGGGCAATATATTATTTTTCTTATTTTATTAAATCCATTGGTCCTTAATAAAAAGTCCACATGTGAACTAGACCTATTCTTACAAAAAGAAACAAGTTCACATGCCTTAATACAATTCTAAATGGACCCCTGAATTAGTCTGGTAGAACATATCAAGTGATCCATGCAAGTTCGTGTGGATTGGGGATCTCGGTGGGCTATCTAAATTTAAGCTCCAATAGACACAACCCAATCACAATCAACAAATGGTTCACTTAGGTCCGATCTATTTAATTTTAGTTCATTCCACTAAAGAACTAAAATTGAACTTTCAAATAAAGATTGAATAAGTTGATGTTACTCACTCATACCCTAAACAACCTTATTGGAGAAAGTGTATCATCCTGAAGAATACTAGTAATCGCCAAGAGCTTATAGACGTCTATAGCTCTCGAAGTTACCATATTTACTCATATGACCACATTTTGAACTTGGATTTTTTGACTTGTCCAGAAGCCATGTTTCAACAGACACTATTGAAAACTTAACGTTAAGTCTTAATATCCAATACCTTAAAAAATCCATATGACGGTATTCTACTTTCATTCAATAAACGGAGCCACGATGTCCATATCTGTAAATGAAGTCCTCTATCGATTAACAAATGAATACCACCAAACTATCGAGGATAGACTATGCTATATAATCGTACTCACTGATAGCTCAAATGATAACAATTGCAACCATAAGTCCGTCATTTATCTCAGGATTGAGATAGACTCTCTGATTGTATTCAAATGAAAACTTTTTATCCATTGACAGTTCTAGATAAAGTATTTCATTTTGATCTTATTCTATGCATCCAGTGTACTAGATTCTTTTGCCCAAAGACACCACACTTTGATGATTTTAGACTCATCATAACACATTTGATCTCACTCAAATGCTAGCAAAAGAATCTACAAATTTGACAAGATAATTGTGCCCAACCTTTTATCTTAAGTTGTGAATGTTATTCAAGACTAACTAAAGAATTGTGTCTACCTCTTACATATCTAGATGTATGAACAATTCTTCTTTTCTCATTGTCTTTTGACCTTATGATTATTTACTTTTGATAATTATAATAATTAAACTATAAATGCTATAAGATTTTTTAAAATAAAAATCACCTTGTCAATATGAAAAGATTGTCAAATACATTATTATACTCTTGCTATCAAGCATAATCCTAACAATCTCCCGCTTGCTCTATAGCAAATGTGTCATATCTCTCATCCCCACGTTCTCTAGATGCTCATCAAAACTCTTTTATGGTAGAGCCTTTGTAAATTGATCGGCTAGATTTTCTGCTGACGCGATCTTGGTAATCGTCACGTCACCCATATGCACAATTTTCGGTAGAAGATGATACTTTCTTTCAATGTGTTTCCCTCTCTTATGACTTCTTGGTTCTCTCGAATTAGCCACTGCTCCACTATTGTCACAATAGATAGTGATCTGCTTTTTTGCACCAGGAACCACTTCCAAGTCAATTAAGAATTGGCAGAGCCAGACAGCCTCGTATGCGGCAACATACTCGGCTTCCATGGTGGAATCAACAATACAAGATTGCTTGATACTCCTCCATATGACTGCCCCTCATCCAACAGTAAACACGGATCCTGAAGTTGATCTCCTGGAGTCAGAATCTGATTGAAAATCAGAATCAGTATACCCAACGGGAATTAAATCCCCTTCACAGTATACAAGCATATAATCTCTCGTTCTCCTTAGATACTTGAAAATATGCTTGACTGCCGTCCAGTGATCAGGACCAGGCTTCGATTGAATCCTGCTAACTATACCCACAGGAAAACAAATATCTGGTATAGTACAGAGCATTACATACATGAGACTTCCAACTGCCGACGCATATGGAACCCTACTCATGAATTGCTTCTTATGCTCATTCTTAAGAACTTACTCCTTAGAAAGTTTGATTCCATGTCTGAAAGGTAACATATCTTTCTTGGAATCTTACATGGAAAACCTAGACAAGATTTTATCTATGTATGAAGCTTGGGATAAAGCAATCGTTCTATTCTTTCTATCCCTTATGATTTGGATACCAAGAATATAACTTGCTTCTCCTAAGTCCTTCATATCAAATTATTTTGCTAACCATTCTTTTACTGATGTCAATACACCTATATCATTTCCGATGAGTAGTATATCATCAACGTAAAGAACTAGAAAAGTCAATATGTCACCATTAATCCTTTTATATACACAAGGTTTGTCAAGGTTTTGAATAAATCCAAACCTTTCACAGCTTGATAAACTTTATGTTCCGGGGTCTGTATGCTTATTTCAGTCCATATATGGATCTTTGTAATTTACATACCCTTTCCTCTTGGCTACTTTCAATGAATCCTTCTGGTTGCATCATGTAGATGCTTTCGTCAAGACTTCCATTCAGGAAAGTTGTCTTGACGTCCATTTTCCAAATCTCTAGGTCTAGAGATGCTGCAATGGATAAGAGTATCCTAATGGATTTAAGCATGGGCACATGATAGAAGGTTTCTTCATAATCGATACCTTCCTTCTATGTATAACCTTTAGCTACCAATCTTTCTTTAAAGGTTTCCACCTTTCCCTCCATTCCTCTTTTTCTCTTGTATACCCACTTACACCCAATGGGTTTTATTCCTTTAGGCAAATCTACAAGAGACCAGACTTTGTTTTTGAACATAGATTCAATTTCGGATTTCATTGCCTTTTGCCAATGGCGACAATCAACATCTTCCATTTCTTCCTTGTACATATAGGGATCATTGTCATCCGGAAGATTCTCTACAGATTCTCTTAGACCGATGTATCTCTCCGGTTGATTAACAACCCTCTCACTACGACGAGGTATGGTAGAATGTTGTCTAGTGTTGGTATGAAACTTACAATTGGGCTTGGTTGCGAAACCTCTTGTGGAATTGTATCTCCTAAAAGCTCATTCAGGACAATTCTACTTTTAGGCACAAAATTATTCATATAGTTCTTTTCCAGAAATTTAGCATTTGTCGAAACAAATACTTTAAGATTTGAAGGACTATAAAAATAATATCCCTTTTTCCTTTTGGATACCCTACAAATATGCATGTTTCTGAACAGGACTCCATCTTTTTTGTCTTTCTTTTTTAACACTTGTGTAGGATAGCCAAATATCTTGAAGTGTTGTAAGCTAGGCTTTCACCTAGTCCACAACTCATTCTGTGTTTGAAGAATCGACTTAGATGGTACATCATTTATAATGTACATAGCAGTTTGTAAAGCATATCCCCAAAAAGAACTAGGAAGCTCTGAACACAAATATCCTTAAGTGTTGTAAACTAGGCTTTCGCCCGGTCCATAACTCATGCGGTGTTTTATGAACCGACTTAGATGGTACATCGTTTAGAATGTACATTACAGTTTGTAAAACATATCCTCAAAAAGAATTAGGGAGCGTTGAATAACTCAACATAGACCTAACCATATCCAAAAGGATTCTATTTCTCCTTTCTGCCACCCCATTTTGTTGAGGTGTGCTTGGTGCAGAAAACTGAGAAACTATTCCATTATCAATAAGATACTGCTGAAACTCACCAGATATATATTCTCCACCACGATCGGACCTCAAGATTTTTATGCGTTTCTCAAGCTGATTTTAACTTTAGCTTTAAATGCTTTGAACATATCAAAAGCATCTGACTTATGTCTCATGAAATACACATAGCCAAATCTTGAGTGGTCATCCGTGAACGTGATGAAGTACTCATATCCACCTCTAGCTTAAATGCTCATAGGTCCGTACACATTAGTGTGTATCAATCCTAAACATTCGATGGCTCTTGCGCCTTTGGTTGTAAACGACCTTATGGTCATTTTACCTTCCAAACAAAATTCACAAGTTAGTAGATCATCAACCTTTAAGTCATTTACAGGCCTGTCACTTACCAATCTTTTAATCCTATTAAGGTTAATATGACCTAAGTGCAAATGCTATAGGTAGGTTTCATCTTTTGGTAAATTACTCTTTTATGATTAGGTTCCGTTGATTCTGTGTGTAACAAGTGAGAGATATTTCCATGCAAATAGAATAAACCATTTTTCAATGTACCTTTACAAATAATTTTGTCATTCTTACTAATAATATAACCTTTATGAAAAGTAACCGAATAACCAAATTTATTTAAACAAGAAACTAAAATTAAGTTCCTCTTGAAATGATGTACATAATAAATGTCTATTAAATCTAAATGCCTATAAGAATCTAAACTATTTCTAATATCTCCCACTGAACTAGCAGACACCAACGCTCTATTGCCTAAACGCAAGTTGAATTTGTTCTCATTAAGCCTTCTCCTTTCCTTGAACCCCTGTAAGGAAAAACAAACATGATTAGTGGCTCCGGAGTCTATGATCCAAGAATCCATATAATCCGCCAAAAAACATGTTTCAAGATAATTAATATTACCTTCTTTCTTTTAGTCTTGAAACTTTGGGCAATTTCTTTTCCAATGTCCCTTTTCACCACAAAGGAAACACTTCCCTTTGACCTTGGTTACTTTCTTTGTCTTCTTCTTTATAGGTCCTAGTTGCTTTTTCTTCTGTTGTTTCTGACCTTCTTACGGATCTTAACAGTAGTAACTTTACCTACGGTATGAATCTCTTGACCCTTGCCTTTCACAAGGTTTATTTCCGAGCTTTGAACATCTTGCATCAAGCCTTGCAAGGTGTATTCCTTATTATTCAAGGTGTAGTCCAACTTGAATTGATCAAAAGAATCCGACAGTGAGTTGACAATCATGCCAATTTTGGTCTCACCATCTATCTCAGCACTATTCAGTTCAACAATATTAAGATGTGCTATGACTTTCATCATGTGATCTTTCACAGCGTACCTAGGTTTCATCCTAAGATACTTAAAAGCAGTCACTACCTCTCTCTTAGTCATCCTAGTCCTCATAGAAAAAATCTCCTCTAAAGACATCATTATATTTATAGTAGTCTCCATTCATTTATGTTGTTGTTGTAACATGTCGGAGATTATGGCCATAATGTAACATTTAGCCATCTCATCAGAAGACTCCCACTGCTGATACACATCTCTTTGCTCTTGAGTAGATTCATTAGTAGGAGTAGGTGGTTTAGGAGTGCACATAACGAACTTATGCTTTTCCAATTACAACAATAACCCAATTTTCCTTTTACATGTGACATAATTATCACCAGTTAAAGTATTTTCTTTTAGGATGTTGATTAAGGATAGGGTCACGATTTATTTTTAATAACAAAAATTATATAAGTAAACAATCATGATAAAGCACTTTTGAATATTTATCGAGAATTAAATAAAATAATTCAATCCTAAAAATTCATCGGTGATCCAACACCCATAAATGTCACGCCTCCTTTGGGAGTTCACAACATTTACTAGATGGACTAGGTCCCACTAAATTGTTAACATAATAACCAACGTTTTCAATTTTAGCCTTGCAATTTTATTAACAAGAACTCTTGGGAGGATATTAACAAATTAAATTGAGTGTGTTACCAAGTTATCGACCTTTAATATAATCCCTCACGAATATCCCTCCTTTGGGAGTAGATATCGTTTTGACTAATTATCTAGTCTATCCTTGTAAGTACGTACCGTGTTATTCAAGTTCATGAAGCTAGACTGCATACGTATGAACCATTTGGCGTCCACTGAAGCCAGCACGTCCACATCACGTCTGTTTAATGGTTGGATAGCTTTATCAAAATTTGAATAAACATTAAAACACTGCCAAATTCATAGATGAAGTTGTACTCACAGTTCCCCGTTGATGTTCCTCTTGAAGGCTTTGTATGCCGTAAGCTGGTCGGTGTCCACAAGTCCGTAGGGTCAAATATGTGTTCTGCGGACTGGGGTCGTGTCCTCAACATCTTCGGCCTGTATGGATCTGTGTAAGGACTCATCAACTGCCATCCGCGCTTAAGTATACGCTTCCTTGGTGGTACTCCAGCCTCCGAGGAGCTTTGGAGCTCGGTCGATGTGCTGGGTGGGGGAGGGGTCCGTTGAGGCTCTATCGATGTGCTGAGTAGGGAAGGGTACCGTTGAGCCAAGGTCAATGTACTGGGTAGGGGAGGGGACCGCTGAGCCTGGGTCGATGTGCTGGGTGGGAGAGGAGGCCATTGTGGCTAGATCGATGGAATGTGTGAGGGAGGAGACCGATACGGCTGAATCGATATGCTGGGTTGTAGGTAGAGCTCGGGTTTGGTCGACCCAGATAGGACAGTTGAGAGGTCTGACCGGACTGTTGTACGTGTAACAGGCCTACTATCGCTGGTACGCGAATGAGCTAGACTCTCCGGACCTGGCCCCCCCCCCCCCCCCCCCCCCTCTCCCCTTCACCCGTATTTCCACATGTCCTGTCTCCGGGACTAAAGTCTGGATCAAGAGGTGGGGGTCCATCCCTGTGTGTATGCATAGTCGACCTTGAAGCCCCCGACTAATATCTAATAACACTCGGTGTTAATGCTGACGATCCTCGTAACTTTTTCGGATCATATCCACCAACTCCAGGTGCTGACGCTCTCGATCCTCCTCACTCTTTCGGAGGGCTTCATGCACATCGTTCAACAGATCTGTTCATGGGGCCTGAAATCATGTCTACAGTGTTAGTACAAAACTATCAACATCATATGTTAATAAAAAAAAAACTTTCTTTTCAACTTAAATTTCCATCACGTCCAAGGCCCTCACAAAAATCCCCTGTACATGAAGCATGTCCAGGGGTGGTAAGCCGAACTCGCCTATGCCTGTGCCTATGCCTTTCTCGCTGAGGGACTGTCTAATATCCCTCATTGTCACTGGGCTTTAAACCCTCAGCATCGGGCTCATATCCCTCACTGTCATTGGTCGTGTCTATAAAACCCCCACTCTCTGTCCCACTGTTCCCTCCAAAGGTAGACTGATCAGGGACCGAAGGCGGAATCTGAAGCTTGTCCTCTCCTACATACAGGTTTCCCCCGTCGTTTAGCCCTGCATAGTCCGGTGCCTGTCTCTCAGCTGGTGTGGGCGCCAGTTCTTTCCTCGCAATCATCTGAAATATTGGTTAGAACAATATAAATGTACACTTACTAAAAAATATAAACATTAACAAATTAAATACATACCCTGGCTTTGAAAATCTTGTCCAGCTTCTTCCCTCTCGGTTGTTTGGTCATCTCCCGCTTTAAAATATGGGGAGACATTTTCGTAACCCTCCGGGTGCCTAACTCATGGCCCAAATCAGGGATCACCTTGAAAGCAAATATCTGCATCAAAGTAAGTACGATAGGTATCCACAACATTTAGCACAACAAAATTAAAGTACAACTTGTAATTCGAAGTTCTTACCAATAGGGCGTGAGATAGACCGTATATGTTGTAGGTCTCCACCGTATGTACGTGAGCTTCCTTTTCCTGCTGCCGTCACTCGAACTCGTCTTATTGCCTGTCAAGCGTATGCTTGAATGAGTAAATGGAATGCCTGTACACGTGGGCACCCCACGGGAATGCATCGAGATCCTCAACCAGCCGAAACTGTCAAACTGGAATCTTGAATCTCTCGTCCACCCCTATTAGTATCCAGTTCAACATATATATGAGGCATAGCTTCAAAGCATCGTATGTCTCTCCAAACTTTGTGGCTGTGACAACACCTCTTATCTCCTCCAATGAGACCTCATCGACTCCAGGAAAGTACTGCTGATGTATGCCATCCGGCATAACTCCAAATCGTAATCCGATGATCAGGCAAAGTTCCACCTTCGAAAACTCACTGAATGGTTCCCTAACATGAATTGCATCTCATCTGTTGGGCCGTTATGATGCACCTCCCTCAAAAGAAACCAATGGATAAAACCACCCGAAAACTTCATCTCCCGATGCATCGCTAGGAAATGCTAGAAACATGACGCCATGAACCTACGTCGATCTTCATCTACAAATTCTGTAGGGACCCGGTTCAGCAAGACGTCTATATGGGCAAGGGCGTCAAAATGATCGTGTCTAGTCAATTTGCCCTCGTACAAGTCTCCTTGTGGAGTTTTAAGCAAATCCATCAACCTATTTGTCATCTGTAATGTAAGAGAAATACAACATCATTAAACAGAAAAAATCTCGGAACCAAAATTATAATTCTCGATTCAATGTAAAAACAGTTTGGTCCTAAAAAAATTATGCTCGATCCTATGACAGATAAGCTCGACCCTTTAAAAAAAAGCTCAATTCCATAACAAAAATGCTCGATACCATGACAAAAAAGCTCGATCCCACAACAAAAAATCTCGATCTAATGTAAAAAAAAACTCGGACCAGTTAAAACAAAAGCTCGGTCCATTAAAAAATAAACTCGATCCCAGGACAAAAAGCTCAACCCTTTAAAAAAAGCTCGATCCTATGAAAAAAATTCTTGATCCTATGAAAAAAATTCTTGATCCCATAACAAAAAAGCTCGATCGTATGTAAAAAAAACTCGAGCCTATTGAAAAAAGGCCGATCCCTTTCAAAAAAGCTCGACTTACCAAAAACATAATTTTCACGAAAAAAAAACTCGACTCAACTACAAAAAACTCGACCCTTTTAAAAAAAGCTCGATCCTACGAAAAAAAATGTTCAATCCCATAACAAAAAAACTCGATCTCATGTAAAAAATTCTCGATCTTATTTAAAAAAAAAGCTGGATCACATGATGAAAAAACTCTATCCAATGTAAAAAAAGCTCGAGCCTATTGAAAAAGCTCGATTCCTTTTAAAAAAAACCCAATCCTTTTCAAAAAAGCTCGATCCCGTTCAAAAAAAGCTCGAACCCTTATAAAAAAAGCTCGACTTACCAAAACCTAATTTTTACGACAAAAAAAAGCTCGACCCAACTACAAATAAGCTCGATTCTCCTGTAAAAAGTCTCAGTAACCCAGAATTTCATCTTCCTCAACAGATATTCAGCCAAATTTTAAATCCTAATCTAAACCACAACCATTCTCAGATCTCTATTTTAACCCTAATCTACAATTTCAATCAACAAAACTCAATTCTAACATGCAATGCAAGTTATCAACAACAAAAACGAGGATAAAAACAAACTCATCTTACCTTTGTCAATCGCAGCTGTTCTCCTGTACACTCGTTCTGGTCACTTCGCCGTCGATTAGTTTTCCGTCGGTTTCACTATTACTTTTCTCTGACTTAGAAAACGATAAATTTCTCACTATTTTAATATTTCGGAGTATTTTCATCTGATCACGTTAAATGGTGCATTTGAAACATACATTAGTAAAGTTATGATATTTGTACAACACCATCCAAAAAAAAAATATTCCAATAATTTTTCGATCCCTATACTTAAACATAAGGATCATAAGGGATGGTTACCCTTTGTTGGTAAAACTTACCAACGGTTTTATCCACCGATAATTTTGAAATTTATCTATTTTGATAATAACTAAATAATTGTGATATAATTCTTTTGATAAGGATTTTCAAAATTATTATTTTAAATATTTAAATAAAATGTTTATTATAATGTTTAATTAGTATTAAAATCTAATAAGGTTTCTAATTATAAAATAAAAACAAAGTTACACGAGAGACATAATGATCTCTTGCTGTCGTTAAGATAGGGCTGAAGTCTTATTAGATAAAAAAGATAGAAAAAGACAATAATTTTTTTGTTTATTAATCTCTGGCCTCTCGCCATATAATGCAGAGAGTACTTAGAGTAGCTTTAAGATATAGTCAAGAGCTAGTAAAAGACAAAAAGAGTATTTTTGTTTTCTCTAAAGAGAGTGTTTTTGTCAGATAGAGAGAAAGAAATAATATATATATATTTTAACAAAAACACTCTTTTCGTCTCCCAATACTTTTCTTGTTTTAACATGTGATGAGTACGAACAGAAAATTTCTCGAGTCAAAATTCTTCTGTTTAAATATCGAGATGTCCACAGTCCATTCCTATCCATTCTTTGTTGTTGAAGATTCGGATGAAGGGAATCACACAGATTTAAGTAGAAAGAATTTGGTTTGAGAGAATTATATTGATTCTATAAGGGTAACGATTTCTTTTTAAATTTTAATGTTTTAATATTAGAATCAATAAAATTGTAGCGATCTGGTTAAAATATATTTGTTTTTATAGAAATTTCTAAAACCAAGCCCACCATCCTTCCGTCATGTTGTGCCAATTTTTGGTTTTTGGAACCAACAATTGGTTTAGAATCAGATTGTAATTTATATTGATTTTAATATTAAAATTGATTCCGGTAGTAGGCACTTTGCATTAAATGTGATTTAATGATTATTTTTATTTGTGTTAAATGGTAAATAAAAATGATTTTTGATCGTTAATTATATGGTTGCTTTAGATTTTATGTTTTATCGCTTCTTCAATTTTTGGATAAAAAATTGTAAACCCGATAGGATATAGGATTTTTTTAATTGTAAATTGTGATATTGAAGAATACAACGTTATCAAGAAATCAATGAGATGGATCAGATCCTGAAGGGAAATTACAACACGACATATTTTGTAATTTTTTTTTTTGAGTTGTAATTTAAAAATCCAAAAGAATTCAACAAAAAATCATATTATATTTTCAGCGATAATTATATAATATGTTCATGCGTATAATATGTCATCTATATTAATAAGTGCATGTAATAATAAGACGTGCATAAATATTATGTTCTAAAACTGTTTCAAATTAGAAACATATTTGAATTTTTTTTATATTTGTTATTATTACATAATATTGGATATTTTATAATTAAAATACATTGAATTCAAAATATTGGGTGGGAGAGGGTAACATGACAATATTAGCTATGGTCTCTACTATTAGTACAACACCGTGAGATTTAAATGGTGTCTTTAGACACTTTGATTTCATCCTCCTACGGAGGGTGTCCATTTGTGTCAATAGCAAAGTTGTCTTCCAAACGACAAGATTTTTAGATGTGTTTCAAAATTAACCGACCCTACAGCGGCAATATTTAAGTTGAGTCGGAAAAATCTGAAATGTTATGTTTTACTCAAAAGATGTTATTAAGCTTGTTAATTACAATCTTGACACAAAAGTTAAAAATATGAGATATTTTGATTTAACTTCTATTAATTGAGAAAGTCTCAATTAAACTATCAAATGTGTGACCTATCCTATGATGGCACGTTATTTTTGAAAATTGAATTATCATGGTAATTGAGGAAGTCATTTTTCTATATATTTTATACATGCATCCTACGTCAAAAGGGACTTCTAGTTTAACAAAGCTTATAGCATTTACATTTCAATCGTCACGAGAAAAAATGTACGACACTTTTTATATACACTTTTTATAGTCATTTTGCCTTTTGACCTTATGATTAATTACTTTTGACAATTATATTAATTAAACTATAAATGCTATAAGCTTTGTTAAACTAGAAGTCACTTTTTTAATATGAAACGATTTTTAAATACATTATTACATTATTGTTATTGAGTATAGTCCTAATAATCTCCCACTTGCTCTATAGCAAGTGTGTCATATCTCTTTTTTCCATATTATCTTGTTGTCTGTCAAAACTCTTTTGTGGTTAAGCCTTTGTGAAGGGATCCACTAGATATTTTGCTGACGCGATCTTGGTAACTGTCACGTCACCCATATGTACAATTTTCCTCAGAAGGTGATACTTCCGTTCAACGTGTTTCACTCTCTTATGGCTCTTTGGTTCTCTCAAATTAGCCATTGCTTCACTATTTGTACAGTAGATATTGATCTAGTTATTCACATTAGGAACCATTTCCAAGTCATTCAAGAATCGGATGAGCTAGACAGCCTTTTTAGCAACTTCGCATGCGGTAATAAACTCAGTTTCCATGGTGGAATCAACAGTACAAGATTGCTTGATACTTCTCCATATGATTGTGCCTCCTCTAAAAGTAAATACAGATCCTATTGTGGATCTTTTAGAGTTAGAATTCGATTGAAAATTAGAATTTGTACACCCAACAGGAATTAAATCCCCTCCAGAGTATACAATACAAGCATATGATCCCTCGTTCTCCTGAGAAACCTAAAAGTATGCTTGACTGTCGTCCAGTGATAATCAAGACCAGGTTTGATTGAAACCTACTAACTATGCCAACAAAAAAACAATTATCTGGTCTAGTGCAGAGCACTGCATACATGTGACTTCCAACTGCCGAGTCATATGGAATCCTACTCATGAATTGCTTTTCATGCTCATTCTTAGGACCTTGTCCCTTAGGAAGTTTGATTCCATGTCTGAAAGGTAATACACCTTTCTTGGAATCTTGCATGGAGAACCTAGACAAGATTTTATCTATGTATGAAGCTTAGGATAATGCAATCATTCTATTCTTTCTATCCCGTATAACTTGGACACCAGGAATATAACTTGCTTTTCCTAAGTTCTTCATATTAAATTGTTATGCTAACCATTCTTTTACTGATGTCAATACACCTATATCATTTTCGATGAGTAGTATATAATCAACGTAAAGAACTAGGAAAGCCAACATGTCACCATTAATCCTTTTATATACACAAGGTTTGTCATGGTTTTGAATAAATCCAAACCTATCACAGCTCGATGAACTTTATGTTTCGGGATTTGTATGCTTGTTTCAGTCCATATATGGATCTTTATAATTTGTATACCCTTTTCCTTTTGTTTATTTTCAATGAATCCTTCTGGTTGCATCATAAAGATGCTTTAGTCAAGACTTCCGTTAAGGAAAGCTATCTTGACACCCATTTTCCAAATCTCTAAATCTAAAGATGCCGCAATGGATAAGAGTATCCTAATGAATTTATGTATGGACATAGGAGAGAAGGTTTCCTCATAATCGATACCTTCCTTCTGTGTGCAACCTTTAGCTACCAATCTAGCTTAAAAGGTTTCCACTTTTCCATCCATTCCTCTTTTCCTCATGTATCACTTGCACCCAATGGGTTTTATCCCTTTAGGCAAGTCCACAAGAGACCAGACTTTGTTTTTGAACTTAAATTCAATTTCTGATTGCATTGCTTTTTGCCAATAGTGACAATCAACATCCTTCGCTGAATGTGTATGGATCATCGTCGTCTAGGAGATTCTCCACTGATTCTCTAGAATATTCCAGAGTATCCTAGAATCAGTATACCCAACGGGAATTAAATCCCCTTCAGAGTATATAAGCATATAATCTCTCGTTCTCCTTAGATACTTGAAAATATGCTTGACTGCCGTCCACTGATCAGGACCAGGCTTCGACTGAATCCTGCTAACTATGCCACAGGAAAACAAATGTCTGGTATAGTACAGAGCATTACATACATGAGACTTCCAACTGCCGATGAATATGGAACCCTACTCATGAATTGCTCATCATGCTCATTCTTAAGAACTTGTTCCTTAGAAAGTTTGATTCCATGCCTGAAAGGTAACATATCTTTCTTTGAATCTTGCATGGAAAACCTAGATAAGATTTTATCTATGTATGAAGCTTGGGATAAAGCAATCATTCTATTCTTTCTATCTCTTATGACTTGGATACCAAGAATATAACTTGCTTCTCCTAAGTCCTTCATATCAAATTATTTTGCTAACCATTCTTTTACTGATGTCAATACACCTATATTATTTCCGATGAGTAGTATATCATCAACGTAAAGAACTAGAAAAGCCAACATGTCACCATTAATCCTTTTATATACACAAGGTTTGTCAAGGTTTTGAATAAATCCAAACCTTTCACAGCTTGATAAACTTTATGTTCCGGGATCTGTATACTTATTTCAGTCTATATATGCATCTTTGTAATTTGCATACCTTTTCCTCTTTGCTATTTTCAATGAATCCTTTTGGTTGCATCATGTAGATGCTTTCGTCAAGACTTCCATTCAGGAAAGTTGTCTTGACGTCCATTTGCCAAATCTTAGGTCTAGAGATGCTGCAATGGATAAGAGTATCCTAATGGATTTAAGCATGGGCACAGGAGAGAAGGTTTCTTCATAATCGATACCTTCCTTCTGTGTATAACCTTTAGCTACCAATCTTTCTTTAAAGGTTTCCACATTTCCATCCATTCCTCTTTTCCTCTTGTATACCCACTTGCACCCAATGGGTTTTATCCCTTGAGGCAAGTCTACAAGAGATCAGACTTTGTTTTTGAACATAGATTCAATTTCGGATTGCATTGCCCTTTGCCAATGGCGACAATCAACATCTTCCATTGCTTCCTTGTACGTATAGGGATCATCGTCGTCCGAAAAATTCTCTACAGATTCTTTTAGACCGATGTATCTCTCGGGTTGTCGAATAACCCTCCCACTATGATGAGGAATGGTAGGCTGTTGATCTTATACTTGTGTTGAACTTACATATGGGTTAGGTTATGGAACCTCTTATGGAATTGTATCTTCTGAATGCTCATTTAGGATAATTCTACTCTTAGGCACAATATCTTTCATATAGTCCTTTTCTAAATATTTAACATTTGTTGAAACAAATACTTTAAGATCTGAAGGACTATAAAACAATATCCTTTGTATTCTTTTGGATACCCTATAAATATGCACGTTTCTGAACAGGACTCCATCTTTTTTGTATTTCTTTTTTAACACTTGTGTAGGATAGCCAAATATCTTGAAGTGTTGTAAGCTAGGCTTTCACCTAGTCCACAACTCATTCTGTGTTTGAGGAATCAACTTAGATGGTACATCATTTATAATGTACATAGCAGTTTGTAAAGCATATCCCCAAAAAGAACTAGGAAGCTCTGAATATATCAACATATACCTAACCATGTCCAAAAGAGTTTTATTTCTCCTTTATGCCACTCAATTTTGTTGAGGTGTACTTTGTGCAAAAAACTAAGAAATTATCTCATTATCAATAAGATATTACTAAAACTCACCGGATAGATATTCTCCATCACGATCAGACCTCAGGATTTTTATGTGTTTCTCAAACTGATTTTCTACTTCAGCTTTAAATGCTTTAAACGCTTTAAACACTTTAAACATGTCAAAAGTATCCGACTTTTGTCGCATGAAATTCACATAGCCAAATCTCTAGTAATCATCCATGAAAGCGACGAAGTACTCATATCCACTTCTACCTTGAATGCTCAAAGGGCCACATATATTTGTGTTTATTAATCCTAAACATTCAGTTGCACTTGTGCCTTTGGTTATGAACTATCTTGTGGTCATCTTACCTTTTAAAAAAGATTCACAAGTTGGTAGATCGTTAACTTTTAAGTAACTTAAAGGTCCATCACTAACCAATCTTTTAATCTTATCAAGGTTAATATGACCTAGGAAAAAATGCCATAGGTAGGTTTCATCTTTTGATAATTTCAGTCTTTTATGATTAGGTTCCGTTGATTCCTTGTATAACAAGTGAAAGATATTTCTATGAAAGTAAAATAAACAGTTTTCCAATGTACCTTTGCAAACAAATTTATTATTCCTACTAATAATAAAACATTTATTAAAAGAAACTGAATATCCAATTTTATTTAAACAAGAAACTGAAATTAAATTCCTATTGAATTGAGATACATAATGAACTTCTATCAAATCAAAATTCCTACTAGAATCTAGATTAATTATAATATCTTCTACTACACTGGTAGACACCAGTGCTCCGTTGCCTAAACGCAAGTTGAATTCATTCTCATTCAGCCTTTTCCTCTTCTTATTCTATGACTTTGGGCAATTTCTTTTCCAATGTCCCTTTTCACCACAAAGGAAACACTTTTCTTGGTCTTCTTTTTGGTAGGCCCAAATTGTTTTTTCTTCTATTGTATCTTGACCTTCTTACAGGTCTTAATGGTAGCAACTTTATCAACCGTACGAATCTCTTAACCCTCGGCTTTCATAAGAATCTGCTCAATGCTTTGGACATCTTGCATCTGGCCCAGCAAGTAGTATTCCTTATCGTTCAAGGTGTAGTCTAACTTGAACTGATCCAAGGAATTTGATAGTGAGTTGACAATCAGTTCAATTTTCATCTCACCATCTATCTCAGCACCATTGAGTTCATCAATCTTAAGATGTACAATGACTTTCATCTTGTGATCTTCCACAGCCGGTCCAGGTTTCATCCTAAGATTCATAAAAGTTGTCACTGCCTCTCTTAGTGATCCTAGACTTCATAGCAAACATCTCTTCTAGAGACATCATTATATAAGCAGCAGTTTCCATTCCCTCATGTTGCTGTTGCAACACGTCGGAGATGGTGGCCATAATGTAACATTTGGCCACATCATCTGAGGCCTTCCAATGCTGATACTCATCTCCTTACACCTCAATAGATTCTTCAGTAGGAGCATGTGGTTTAGGGGTACACAAAACAAACTTATGCTTTTCAGCTTGCAACAACAACCCAATTTTCCTTTTCCATGTGACATAATTATCACTAGTTAAAGTATTATCTTTTAGGATGTTGATTAGGGATGGGGTCATGATTTTTTAATAAAACAAAAATTATATATAAGTAAACAACCACGATAAAGCACTTTCAATTATTTATCTTGAATTAAATAAAATAATTCAATCGTAAAATTCAACGGTGATACAACACCTATAAATTTCACACCTCTTTTACGAGTTTACAACATATACTAGTTGGACAAGGTCCCACCTAATTGTAAGCATAACAACCAGAGTTTTAAATTTAGCCTTGCGTTTTTATTGACATGAATTTTTTGGAGGATATTAATAAAACCACATTGAGTGTGTTACCAAGGTATCGACCTTCAATATATTCCCTCATGAAAATCCCTCCTTTGAGAGTAGATATCATTTGAGTCAATTGACTAGTCTATCCTTATAAGGAAGTATTTTGCTAAATTCCATTCATGGATACCCCTTTGGGGATTATCACATAAAACATAAATCTTAACTAAGCTTGGAGGCCATAGGTGTTTCAAAACCTAGTCTCACTTAGTTGTTTAAGGCCTGTGATTGAATTCCATAGAATGACTTACCAATTAAATGCATGTTCATACTAAAAGAGATATATGAGTGGCACTCTTATTCTATATGATATGTTATCAAACAATGACAAACATTGCAATATTTACGGAAAAATAAATAGCCACAATTTTGGTCCATCCTACAGATGCAAGTAATTTACATTTTTTTTTGAAATACAAAACCCTAATCACAACTTGGCAAACAAGTCATCAAGCAGTCGTCCGTCCAAAAATCACATGACCGGGCACTCGCACGTCCGAGGCCTTATACGGTTGCTCCTTGCGAAACACTTTTGTTGTTACACCGTGGGCATGCGCATGAACCTAGCCCCTTTGAAGAGCCGCACTCTGCCGTACCACAACATGTGCAGCTACGCGCTTGGTTACGTACGTGCTTATTGCCTCGGTGCCCACAGGCTGTCTTCGGTTGTTCCGTTGCTACTTTTTTTGCTTCTAATTCTTCAATTCTTCGATTCTTTATATATTACATAAGATCCTTTTTTTTTCTTTTTATTACAACAATTAAATAAAAAATCTTAGCAATTACCAAGAAGGAACTTAGGGTGATGATTGGCCACCCTTCTTATTACAATTCCAAATCAAAAAAATATATTGAAATTCTAGGACCAAAATCGAGCAATAACAAATCATATTTAATATATATATATATATATATATATATATATATATATATATATACATATATCCATACATTCCAATGTAATTATATATGTGAATACCTAGAGTGCCATCTCTTTCTAAAACATGCATATTTACAATAAAAAGAAATAGCTCCATGTGCATATACATTAATTACTCAACGGTACAAATAGACTTTAATACCAATTGTATAAAAACAATGCGTTGTAGAAGCGAGAAAATAGATTGATATATTTAAAAAAAATTCCTCTAAAAGAAATAACCTTAACCCTTGATTAATTAACATATAATTAGAAGGAATCGTACCTTTTTCAGGTGACGATTGATGTTGCGTTGAATTGAAACCACAAGATCTTCTAATCCAATCTCGAACATGAATCACCAAGGAGTGTGAGCTTCCTTTCTTTGAATTGTGTACCTGAGGATGGAAAACAATTTTTTTTTCTTTTGTTAGTCACAATAACTCTCCTAGAGAAAAACAAAGAATGTTTGGTCACTTTTGAAATCTCAATCTTTCGATCAAACACTTGCGTGAACCCAATTCGATATTGTGCACAAAACCTTTTGATATAAAAGCTACTAATGCACTATCGAAAATAAAAAGCTCCATTTTTCTTCTCTTCTTGGTCGAATTCTCATACATCTTTCTTAAAGTTGGATGAATTTTTTATTTAAGCAAATAAAAAAAACCTTTCTCAAGACTCAATAGCTTGGCTGAACTCCTTGATGGGATAGGTGGTCAAAAATCCTCACATAAGGAGGATTTCTATTTCACCAAGACTCCTATCAACAAAGAGTTTAACCCTCTTCCAACTCGTAAGTGTATTATCCAAAAATAAGTTATTGAATATCAATCATATTGTGACTTTATCAAAAACTTCCTAATTTGACCAATTGTCAATTAGAGTTTTGATAGATATGAAAGACTTTCTAATTTGACTAGATAAATAAATTCCTTTTATTTATCTTCTTATCAATTTTTTTTTGATACTTATCATACTACTAACAATATTATGACACTAAGAAACCTTCTCCTAGTTAGAAAAAGATTTTGACATTTAACTAAATTATTAATTAATAAAAAATTATTTAATTTCTATTAAATTAAATAATAAAATAAAACAATATAATCATCAAATATCATTTTCCTTACCATCCAAGCCTATAGTATGGGCAATATGTTGTTTTTATATTTTATTAAATCCATCAGATTCTAATAATATGTCCACATGTGAACTAGACCCATTCTTACTAAAAAAGAAACAAGTCCACATGCCTTAAATTAATACATTAATATAATTTAACAGCCCATTTAATTAAAATGTGCAAATTATATTCTTAATGAAATAATGAAATGCTAATCGCACCTCATTAGGGCCGCCTAAGGACTCTTACATCCTTGACCGCCCATTCTAGGAATTTGAAGAGTTACCGCGTGTCTTGATCACACATGATCGCACCTCTTCAAAAATCTTGGATTCCAAAATCCAAAAACAATTATAGATGGACAAAAAAATTAGTCCGGTAGAATATATCAAGTGATCCATGCAAGTTTATACGAATTAAGGATCTTGGCGGGCTATCTAAATTTAAGATTCAACAGATACAACCTAATCACAATAAAGAAATTAATCACTTAGGTTCGACCTATTAATTTTAGCTCATTCCATTAAAGAAAAAACTTTAAAATACTAAATAAAGATAGAATAAGTAAATGTTTTTCATTCGTACCTTAAACAACCTTATTGGAGATAGTATATCCCCATGAAAAATAAAAGTAATAGCTAAGATCCCATGGACTGCCTATAGCTCTCCTAGTTACTATATTTACATATATGACCATATTTTGAACCGGGGATATTTTGACTTGTCCAGAAGCCTTGTCTAAATAGACACTATTGAAAACTTAACGTTAGGATTTAATACCCAATACCTCAAAATATCCATGTGATGATATTCTACTCACATTTAATAATTGGAGCCATGATGTCTAAATCTATAAATGAAGTCCTCTATCGATTAACAAATGAATACCACCAAACCATCGATGATAGATTATGCTATATAATCGTACTGATTGACATCTCAAACGATAACACCTGTAACCATAATTCCATCATTTATCTCAGGATTGAGATAGACTATTTGATTGTCCTTAAGTGAAAATAATTATCCATTGACGGTTATGGATAAAGTATTTCACTGTGATCTTATTCAATGCACCTAGTGCACTAGATTATTTTGCCCAATGACACTACAGTTTGATGATTTTAGACTCATCATAACACATTCGATCTCATTCATATGCTAGCAAAAGAATCTACAATTTTAACAAGGTAAAGACACCTAACCTTTATCTGAAGTTATGAATATTGTTCAAGACTAACTAAAGAATTGTGTCTACCTCATACATATCTAGATGTACAAACAATCCTTCATTCTCATAGTCTTTTAACCTTATGATTATTTACTTTTCATAGTTATAATAATTAAAATATAAATGTTATAAGATTTGTTAAACTAGAAATCACTTTATCGATATGAATCGATTGTCAAATACATTATTAAACTTTTGCTGCTGAGAATAATCCTAACAAAACCAACCTAGGCATTAATCATACATAATCAGTGCCTATAAAAATAAAAAGACTCAAAATTAGGCTCTACATAAAAAGGCAATACGATGCAATAACGAAATGTAACACAAGCACCTATATTCATTCTCAAAACCAACATCAGACATTCATTTAACAAAATTGACAGAATAGGGGAAAACAACCCCCAAACCGAATCTAGCTATATGCTTGTGTACGACCTATACCAACTATGAGCAAAAACCCTCAAACCGAATGGGGCTATATATGTGTGATTAAAACCTGAACACTCACATTCATATCCATAGGAGCCTTCAGCTCATCCAATATCCAAAAATAATGAATCAAATACAATTCAAAGTTCTTCTAAAAAATGTTATCAATATGCACCACTAATATCCATAAAATCCATCAACAAAAAATATCAACAAATAAATTTGTTCCTCATCAAAATCTCCAATCATTTACAAAAATACTAACAATAGCATTCACCTATAACTATTCAATTAAGTTATAAAAACAAAATGGTGGAATATGCCTCAAGAAGATAAGGCCATTTGCTTTTTATATGAGCACTCATGGCTTGCTCGTCCCATCGAGACTTGCAAGTTGTTGGTGTTTCTTCCTAAGAGATGAAAAGCCATCTTTAAGCACAACATCAAAATCTCCAATCATGCATAACAATACTAACAATAGCATACACCCATAACTATTCAATTTAATCACAAAGAAAAAATGGTGGAAACTCCCTCATGAGGTTAGCTCATTACTTTTTTTATGTGCACTTTTGGCTTGCTCGTCCCTCTGAGATTTGCACATTGTTGGTGTTTCTTTCCAAGAGATGAAAAGCTCTCTGTATAAACAACATCTACCAAAATGTCATCAACAACAATGAAAAGATATTTACAGTTAAATCCACCAAAATCTCAAAGTATCTAAGAAGATAGTTCCAATCATCCACAATATAACCAAATAATCCCAACATCATCCACAAAATGGCAAATCTAAAAGGAAATGACTAAAGAAAGAATAAAGTGCCGATAGTAAAATAAAGTTCATCCTAGAAAAATACTACAAAAATAATAGTAGTTCAACAAATATGGCATGAATAACAGTGATGAATCGATAAAGGTCACTCATCGTCCAAAGATTCATCATCGACGTCCTCCGCTCGTCTCTTTCCTTTGAGATCCAACTCTCTCTGGCCCTCTCTTTGGCTTCCTTCCTTGATATCACTTATGTTGCTCGGAGCTCTGTTGAATATGGATCAATCATTCGGCCTCCAGTTATGAATGATGATGGAGTGGGCCTCTTCTTCTTTCTTGCATATGGGGATAGTCTGAGCTTCTTCTATATACCAGTAATATTGATCCAGAGATCCTCAATATTGTCTAATGTATCTATGTGAAACTTAGAGAAGTTCGATTGTATAGTGTTCATGGATTTGTAGAGACTTGCCATTCATGAAATGTTTGTCTACCATGGCACTACACCATAATCTACAGTAATAAGAATCGTGGCCTCCTGCTCAAAACCTTTATGCTCTGGTTCAAAATCCATGTCTTTTGGATCCCCTAATGTGGCCTGCTTGAACTTGGTCCTACTCTATCCTTATTATTTCCCTTCCTTTTCCTTCCGTTGGTGAGGTCTCTTTTAATTACCAAGTTGGACCAGGAACTAATTCCAATATCCACCGGAGGCTACTTCAATGGATCATTCCCAAAATCAACTTCTACCCGTCTATAAAAATATGTTATTAAGCAAGGTATTTTTATAGGCTACTTGTTGATCCTCCAGCATCCTACAGCAAGGATCTCCCATTTTACTAGGAGACAAACATTGTTGACCTGATCCTAGATGAAATGCAGAATATTGGACCCCTTAAAAGGAACTGTGGTCCTGTGTAATCGTGGCCTGAGTGAGTGAGAGAGGAATACATTCAATAAGGCGAGTTTAAGATTTAAGTTGGTGTGCTTTACATAATTTTTCGAGGCCACCCAAAACTTCATAGGAGTGATCACCAATTGATAGGTGAAGTCCATGCTCTACTTAACAAAGATGTCATTCCATGTGACACCATCTTTGATTCTACCTAACAACACTAGATTATTTGGAAACATAGTTTTGAAGTACCTATTGATGTCATCAATGTTCATTTGCACCTCAACTCCTCCAACCATCTTGGGGGCAAATCTCTAGTACCTAAAATTCTCTGACAATTCTCTTTGCCAGCTAGCTTTGTTTCTCTATAACTTGACATGAACTTAGCTATCTCACAATTCACTATGATAGTAAAAATTTGTTGATTACCTTTAAAGAAGTTGAATTCTTGAAATCTATATGGTGTTAAATTTTGTTAAGACTTTTAGAGAAAGTTATTTTTATATGTGTTCGAGTTGTTGTATTTAGTCTTTATTCTCTTAGGATGACACACCAACAACTTGTTTTCATGAAGATAAACATTCCAAGAGAGCTCATAAAAAGAGCGAAGGCTTTGCATTTGATGAAAAAGCTTTCTAAGGTATTTCTATATCCTAATACTTGCTTTCTAGCTTTTCATTTTTCAACTCTATGTTTGAATTACACCATGTAGCATGTCATATAAGAGAACTAGTATATCATTTATATGGTTCCCGATGACATTTGCTCTTTAAAGATCTTTTAATGATGTGTTCACAATGATCTTATTCGTGATGCTTAAAATGTTTGTTTGAATGATGAGTGACATACTTTTGAACAAATATGAGCTTCAGTTTCTTTGAAAGCTACTCTCATGAGAAGTAATGATATTAAGTAAGTCTCATTGTATTGCTTTTAGATCAAGCGCTTTTAAGCCTTAAAACTTGGTTTTTAAAAAGTGTACATTTTGCTTCTCTTATATGTTTAGTTAAGTAAGTTGAGTTTGAATATATGTAAGTTGTGGAAACAACTTGAAGTCCTATGACTAGTACATTATAGATGACCTATTACTTCGATAACTGCATAGACATCAACAAACACCTTCATGTAAAGGGCTATACATTTTGGTTATGAAACTGCCAAATGTAGGAAAATGTTACACCATTATAATGAGTGAAAGTCGTCATGAAGTGTATATGTTTATGTTAGAAAAATCTAAGAAGTGTTGAAAAGAATCAGTAAAAAAAAATCTTTGATTCAAAGACTAAGCCAGTAAGAAAAAGGCTTAAAGGAGTATGGATGACAATCAAAATGCTCAGGTTGTCAATTAGAAATGGGACGATGAGCCACATGCACACACACGCTCATATGTTGAAATCTATTCTTTTAAAAGCAAAAATTCTGGATGATAATCGGTTTGACCTTTTATGGAAAAGTTTCAGATGAGTAGATGTTGATATGGTTTGTATGTAGATTATCAAATTACTTCTTTACATATGTTTGTAGCAAAATTCACAAACACAATTTTTCTTATAAAGTATTTGATATTCTAGCAATTTTAGAAGAAATATAAGAGAGATTAAAAATCTTGGTGTATCTCTCATAGTTTATGGGGCTTATTTCGTTGGATTTCTTTAAAATTGCTTGAATGTGTGATTGTGTGGATTTCATTGTGAACATTATTCCATCTTGATCTTAGGGTATGTTTTGTAGGAAGGAAAAGGGAGAGGAAAGAAAAGGGTGGAGGGAAAAAGGAGAAGAAAATGGAGAAGTGTGTGCTTGGTATGGAGAGAAAAGTGGAAGGAAGGGAAAAGTTGGAGGAAAAAATGATGGGTGGGACCCACTCATTTTAATCCTCCTAAAAGTGGGAGGAAAAGTGGAGATAAAAGTGGTTATGCTTTTGGCTTTAAATGAAATTACAACTTTGCCCTTTTTTTAATTTACTAATTTTTTTTTAAATAAATTCGTAAAACATAATGTATTAATTTATATATATATCAGGTTAAAAATTATGAATTCATTTTGTAAAAAAAAATTTGGATTTAATATTATTCAAATTATATTTATTTATTAAATATAAAAATATATAATATATAAACTATAATGTAAGGGTAAAATAGTAAAATTGATGAATAAGATTTTCCATCAAATCTTCTTTCCTTCCTGTTTACCAAACACATCAAGGAAAAATTATTTTCCTTTCGTTCCCTCATTTTTTCTATCCCTCCAAATCTTTCTATCCTTCCTATTATATTTCCTCCCTACCAAATATACCCTAGATAGAGCATATATCAAGGGGGAGCATAGTATGCTAAACTTTGTTCTCTTTTATGATATGTACACATGTTTCAAGTTGATACTTGTTGGCATATTCTTTTGTTGATATAATGAATCTTATAGATGCTATTTCATGTTTCTTGATTTGCAAGATGATTCTTTGTATTACCATATGCCTTTGTATTTTTGATTACAAATAATGCATGATTTTTTTAGGGTTGTATAGTTGCAATGAGTTCCTCTTTGTTTTGGGATCAATTGTAATCGTGATTGTAATTAATTCAATTGATTGTAGTTGCAATGAGTTCCTCACTGTTTTGGGTCGATAGTAGTTGTGGTTGTAATCAATCCAATTGATTGTAGTTATGAAAAATCCCTCCTTGCTTAGGGTGATAGGAATTGTTGTTTTAATCAATTCAATTGATTGTAGGTGCAAAATATTCATCCTGTTTGAGGTTGATATGATTGTTGTTGATACCAATTCCTTCGTATTTGGGGTAGATATGATTGTTAATGCAAATTTTGAACTTGGTAGAAATGACCTATGTGCTTAAGAGTAAAATTTATGCATTTGTGATTAATTATACCTTGATGAGTTTATTATGGTGTATAGATTAGAATAACCTTTGCTAGGTTAACATGAAAGAGCAAACTAGAATCAACAGAGAAGATACAGAGCTAGATGCAAGAGTTAAGGGCTTGAAAGAAACCAATTCTTCAAGTAAGGCATCCATCTGCAAACATTATATGAGATCAACAAATCGTTCAACGTTCTTTGGAAGCACAAGTGGCTAGCAAAGCTTATATGATCTCAAGGTATCTTTTTCTTTCTTCCTTTGGGCTCATGTCAAAATGGGGGAGAAATATGATATTGTTTTAGAATATCTTTTTTGTATATTTGTAAAGTATTGAACTTCATATGGTATGTAATATCTTGGATGAGATATCATTGATCGATAAGCATGTATTTAGGGGGAGCATCCATGTATCTTGTATCCATTTTCGTCGTAATTGTCATATTTCATATTGAACTTAATTGCCATATTCTTGTCAAGTATATTGCCATATGGTATGTAATATCTTAGATGCGATATCATTGATGGAAATGCATGTATTTAGGGGGAGCATACATGTATCATGTATCCAATTTGGTCTTAATTGTCATATTTCATATTGAACTTAATTGCAAAATTCTTGTCAAGTATATTGCCGTAAATTCTCTTGTGTATTCTTGCGCTTCAAGTTTATTTTAGGTAATATCAAGAGAAACTCACATGAAAAAGTTCAAGACTTGTTGAAGATTAGTCTAGGTGTATTAACTCATTGTAATGTGCGGGTGAGTTTTGTGACCAATGTGACCAATCTTCATGTTGTACGTTTTAGTATCTTGTATAGGTGTTTTGACATAGAATTTGCCAAATGAGGAGATTGTTAGAATTTTGAATTGTGTTGGAATTATTCTAAATCAAAACGACATTTCATTTGTATTGATTAGTTGTCTTAGATTGATGATAATTCAAGATTCAAAGTAGATTTGGCAACTTATTGAGCAAGATTGAGTCTTCAAAGAGAAATATGCTTCATTGCACAACAAAGGTATATTTAGACCTCACTTCTCTTACAAGGCTTAGGCACACACACACACACACATTTCATCCATATATGTCCTTGCATTATTGTGCTCAATTTGTATAACACATTCACACACTTGATATTGAATGCTCATACATTAGACTTAAATTGACAAAATTTTGTAAATTACATGGTCAAGGACTATATCTAGGAAATAGCATTCTTGTGTGTTCATTGTTAGGATTATGCTCGATAGAAAGAGTGTAATATTGTAATTGACAATCTTTTCATATTAATAAAGTGATTTCTAGTTTAAAAAATCTTATAGTATTTACAGTTTAATTATTATAATTGTCAAAAGTAAATAATCATAAGGTCAAAAGACTATGAGAAAAGAAGAATTGTTCATACATCTAGATATGTATGAGGTAGACACAATTCTTTAGTTAGTCTTGAATAACATTCACAACTTAAGATAAAAGGTTGGGAGTCTTTATCGTGTAAAAGTTGTAGATTCTTTTGCTAGCATTTGAGTGGGATCAAATGTGTTATGATGAGTCTAAAATCATCAAAGTGTGGTGTCTTTGGGCAAAAGAATCTAGTGCACTGGGTGCATTGAATAGGATCAAAATGAAATACTTTAATCTATAACCGTCAATGGATAAAAGTTTTCATTTGAAGACAATCGGAGAGTCTATCTTAATCCTGAGATAAATGGTGGACTTATGGTTGCAAGTGTTATCATTTGAGCTATCAATGAGTACGATTATATAGCATAGTCTATCCTCAATAGTTTGGTGGTATTCATTTGTTAATCGATAGAGGACTTCATTTATAGATATGAACATCGTGGCTCCATTTATTGAATGAGAATAGAATACCATCATATGGATGTTTTTGAGGTATTGGTTATTAAATCTTAACTTTAAGTTTTCAATAGTGTCTATTGAAACATGGCTTCTGGACAAGTCAAAATATCCAAGTTCAAAATGTGGTCATATGAGTAAATATGGTAACTTGGAGAGCTATAAGCGGTTTATGAGTTCTTGGCGATTAATGGTATTCTTCATGAGGATACACTTTCTCCAATAAGGTTGTCTAGGGTATGAATGAGTAACATCAACATATTCTATATTTATTTAAGAGTTCAATTTTAGTTCTTTAGTGGAATGAACTAAAATTAAATAGATCTGACCTAAGTGAATCATTTGTTGATTGTGATTGGGTTGTGTCTATTGGAGTTTAAATTTAGATAGCCCGCCAAGATCCCCAATCCACACGAACTTGCATGGATCACTTGAAATATTCTACCGGATCAGATTTAGGGGTCTATCTAGAATTGTAATAAGGCTTGAGAACATGTTTCTTTTTGTAAGAATAGGTCTAGTTCACATGTGGTCTTTTTATTATGGTCCAATGGATTTAATAAAATAAGAAAAATAATATATGACCCTTATATAAGGTATGGACGGCAAAGGCTATTGAGAATAGCTTAAATATATATTTTTTTATTTTTTTATTTAATTAAATGGACATTAATTAATTTGTTGATTGATTAATTATTTAATTAAAAGTCAAAAAAAAATTCCTAGTAGGAGATGGTCTCCTAAAACTATAATATTTTTGGTAGTATAGTTAATGTTAAAGACTATATTTGATAAGTAGATAAATAAAAGGAATTAATTATCTAATCAAATTAGGAAGTCTTTAATATGGTTACAAATACACTATTGAGTTGGATTAGGAGTCTTGGTGTAGGAAAGAATTCTTTTTGGAAAAAAGATTCTTGGTCACCAAGTAAAACTACTTAGTTGTAGAATTCTTCTTTGAAAAGGATTCTTAACCACCAAGTAAATCTACCTAAGAATAGAATTCTTGTCCATCAAGTAAATCCTTCTTAGGAAAGAATAAACTCTCCTAATCTATATCAAAGAGAATTTCGGCCAGCTATGTATATATATATATAAGATGATGATAGAATTAATTTTAGATAAGGATTCTTAACTACCAAATAAATCCACCTAAGGAAATGATTCTTGCCAACCAAGTAAATCCTTCTTAGGAGAGTTTTAATCATCCTATATATATATATGAGTTTGAAATTCGGCCAGCCCATATAAAAAAAATTGCAAGAGAAATTTTGGCCAAGCTTGGGAATTTCTAAAGAGAGATTTCGTCCAAGCAAGTAAGAATTTTGAGGGAGAAAATTTGGTTTTTACTCTAGATAAAATTCGACCAACTCTAAGCAATAGTGTGTGAATTCAGCCAAGTAGAGAAAAAAGAGGAACGTTTTTGTTTTCGATAGTATACTAGTATCCTTTACATCAAAAGGGTTTTGTGTACAACATCAAATCAAGGTTCACGTGAGTTTCAATCAAATTGATTGATAATTCACAAGTGACCGGACGTTCTTAGATTTTTCTCTTGGAGGATATTTGTAACTAACAAAGAAAAGATTTTGTTTGTCTCCATCCTCAGGTATACAATTTAAAGAAAGGGAGCCCACACTCCTAAGTGATTCACGCTCGTGATTGGATTGGAAGATCTTACGGAATCAATTCGTTGCTTGTTCAATCGTCACGAGAAAAAGGTACGATACTTTTATATATGTCAATTAATCTAGGGTTAAGGTTCTCGTTGTATAAAAGGGATTTTTTTTATTTATACGCAAACCCAAAATTTCGTTTTCTCACGCTTCCGTTGCGTTTTGAACTATTTTTCCCTACATTCATATGTTTGTTTGTTTATCATTTATGGAATTCATACATAAATTTGATCATATATTATTCTTTATTGAGTTATGGTCGTTTCTGTTTCTCATTCATTAGATTTCAAGTTCAGAGTAAAAAGTTACGAAACTTTCCGGTTACTTACCATGCATTGTCTTTGTCTTCGTGTATCAAGTTGAATTCATAATTTCTGGACTAAGATTCATAAGTGACCAAATGCATGGGAGAGCCCCGATTCGTAATCTAAAACTGATTCGAATTCTGAGTTCGGAGGCCAGAGAACGGTAGAAGAATGTGAAGGTTAGCGAGGGAGGAAGCAAGTTGCCAAATGTGACTTGCCACCCATCCCCAATGAGGCACATGGCCAACTTAGGGAAGAAGGGTTCTTACCCCTGAGATGGCCATGCGCCTCATCGGGGATGTGAGGTGGCATGTTGCCGTTGGTCCTCCAATTCTTCTCTCTTCCTCACTCCTTTAAATATCACTTTCCCTCTCATTTTCTTTGTGTGATTTTAAAGAAGAAAATATCAAAAGACTTATGTAGAATTTTCTCTCTTCCAAACACCATAACTTTCTCATTTCTTATCCAATTTTAGTGATTCAAATTAGAGAGTGTTGACGGTGATTTTTGGACTAATCCCCTATGACACAATTAAAGCAAAGTAACAACTGATTACAAACTAAAATAATGAGAAAGTAAATAACATGTAGAGTTTTATGTGGTTAAGCTCCAAAGTGGGGAAACGTCCACGGTTGCCATTGGTAGCAACAAGAATTCATTATGATGGAAAAATATTACACACTCAACCTTTGTGCTCTCGCTCATCAAATTGCGTTCACCCCTTTATAGATATTATCAGGGTCTAATTATATATTCATAGAACCCTAATTCTTGATGTACATGTAAGGAAAGTCTTTATTATTTAATGAAATTCTAACTTCTAAAAGTCGTGCCTTCTTTCTTCCCTGTTTTGAGTTTATTTGTATTTCAATTGTCTTTAGATCTCTTTCTTAATCTGGATTTTGATATCAATAAGGAAGTCTGATCCTTACCAGAACGTGCTTCTTGAAGCCTTGTTCTAGTCAGACTCTTTTTTAAAGTATTCGAGTCATGATTCCATCGAACTTGAGTGATGTCCATATGTCAGGCATTTGATCATCTTTTTCTTGACCATTCTCATTTTACCTCTGATTATTAATTCAATCCCGACCCTGACCCCTACCATCTTGATAACCTGATCGGGTTCACTCCCCTTGATCACCTGCGTTACTTAGTTCGAGGGGGACTGGTAAGGTTTTCTCCGTCCTTCTTGAGTTGACTTAATCTGGTCTCCTAGTGATATGTCATCCCGACCCTGATCATTTGCTGACGTGTCACATCATCCAGTATTTTACAATGACAACATCCCCTTAAACATACAAGACCGGGTATCTCATTCGAAATGGAACTCATTCGGCGAAGTATGTTTAACTTATAATTATTTTTTTTCATTATTTTTTTTTCATGGTGTCCATAAATGCGCATTTAATGCTTTATGACTGAACGTTAATGTCAATCATGCTTGTTCTGGTTGATGCAATCATTCATCCACTTTTTCAAATTTCAAATGGCACGTGTTTTTTGTTCCATGTGCACCTACCCCATTCGCATCTGATGGTGTACGCTTGCTAGTATGATGTCATTTGCTTCTATATATAGCTCAAGAATTTTTCATTTTTCCCTTACGATTTCATAGTGATTTCTCACAAAACCCTAACCTTTCTTTTCCTTCGGATTTTTGGCTTTCCATTTTCAAACTTCTGTATTTTCATCACATCCACGCACATCCCAGGTATGGACCCAACTCGTCGTTATCATTATTTTAAACTTCTCATGCATGCTATCGAGGATGGAGATAAATAAAATATCGCTAGGCTTGAGTCTCTTCTTTGGGGTCATTTCCTTTAATCCCAACCCATTGCTTTAAACGTAGATTGTTCTGTGGCCCGTCCCAGGTTTATTCCTTCTTTTTTTTAACCCTTTTGGTTCCATTTCTGTTGGTGTCCATTCAGATATGTTGAAGACAATAAGGAAAACTTCTAAGGCTTCTCCTAAAGAGACTGCTTGCTTGGCGTGTGGCTTTAAGATTGCTTCTCAGACATTGAAGATGAAGGATGTCCCGAGGGAACGACGAGCTTGTAAGCTGAGATTTTCTTTTGATCATCCATGCACCTTCGACCTCAAGATAAATGTGGTGACAGATGAGGAGCTTACAAAATTTAAGGATCGATTTGACCTTCCTCACTAGGTTTAGCTGTCTTGTAGTGGTGATCACGCAGTGTGGAATCTTCCCTCTGGTGCAGTTGAGATTTTTGGGGCCATGCTATCCTCTAGAGTCACCTTCTTCTTACAACCCTTCATTGCTTGCTTCTTGGTACCCCACTCAACTGACTGCCAATTCATATCGGATGTTGATAAGACTACGACATTTATGGAAAAATATTGGGGCAAAGTACCTATCGACCCCACAAGAGATATGCAATTTCTATACCTTAGGTTGATCAGATACAGGTGGGACATTTTATCTCTAATCGATGTCACCGAGCAATTGGATCCCTCATGGTAATAAGGAAAAGCCTACCTCTCCAATGCATAAATACCACAAAGGTTTCATTTGGGGGTTTCCAACTTCAAACAAATATTGGAAGAACATATGGTTCTTTATCAGTAGAGATTGGGGTGAGGTTGTGGTAGCCAATCTAAACCATCGGCTAAATCGAAGTAGAGTCCCAAGGCATTTCTGTAGCTCTGAGCTATGGAACAAGACTGCACCCATTATGACCCAGGAGGAAGCCAATACAGTTGTCAAGGCGGCCCAACTCCTTGGGAAATCAAGGACCGCCACTGCTTGTACTCAGAGAGAGAGTTGGTTAAATTGTGTCTATTTCTCGAGATATCCGTTCGGCGCAGGCGCAGTAAGTTTCTGTTTCTGTTTCTAATCTTTCTAGGTGGTGGCTTATTATTATTGTTATTACTCATTACTTTCTGTAACGCCATCCTTTTCAGTATTTGAACTGGACATTGTCGCTGGTGAACAAGCGAAGAAGGCTAAAAACCTCGATCGGGTGAGCCGGAAAGCCACTGTTGACCAAGTGGCTCAAGGCATTGCTCCTCCGAAACATGACTTAGTGAAACATGTGTATGAGTCTGATCATGTCTTTCCGACAGTTCCTACTGACTAGGCTATGGCAATGGTCGTGATCCTCCTCTCCCTCGAAGTGCTCGGAGGGGATCATACAGAGATAGGTCTGGTTCGGTTCATTCCTCTAAAGAGGGATTTGATCTTAAGAGGCCCTATAGAGAAAGATCAAGCCAGGACAGGCCCACTAGGGATAGGTGAGGTCGAGATGAGCCTAGCAAGGGTAAGTCCCATAGAATTAATGTAGGGAAAATACGCACAGCGGAAGTGTGAAAAATCGGAATTGGGGTTTCGGTATAAATAAAAAAAAATTCCTTTTAAATAACAATAACCTTAACCCTAGATTAATTGATGTATATAAAAAGTGTCGTACCTTTTTCTCATGACGATAGAACTAGCACCGTATTGAATCCACAAGATCTTCTAATCCAACCATGAACGTGAATCACCTAGGAGTGTGGTCTCCCTTTCTTTAAATTGTATACCTGATGATGGAAACAAACAAAATCTTTTTGTTTGTTAGTTACAATAATCCTCCAAGAAGAAAGCAATTAACGTTAGGTCACTTGTAAATTATCAATCAATTTGATTGAAACTCTCGTGAACCTTGATTCGATGTTGTACACAAAACCTTTTAATGTAAAGGCTACTAGTGTACTATTGAAAACTAAACATTCTTTCTTCCTCAAAAATCTACTATTTCTTAGACTTTATCGAATTTTGTCTGGAGCAAAAAAAAAAAATCTCCCTTAAAATCTATGGTAGCCGAATTCTCTCTCCAAAAAGAACTAGGGCTGGCCGAATTCTTCTCTTTGAAAAACTACGGGCTGGCCGATATTATCAAGAGCAATTACCTTAGGAATGGTCGAAATTCCCTTCATATAAATATATATAGGGCTGTACGAAATTCTTCTTGGAAATTTATTAGGATTTCAAATCCTTTCCTTAGAAGGATTTACTTGGTTGTTAAGAATCCTTTCCTTAGGTGTATTTATTTGGCGGTTAAGAATCCTTTTCAAAGAAGAATTATACCCTTAGGTAGATTTACTTGGTGACCAAGAATCATTTTCAAGAAATAATTCTTTCCTACACAAAGACTCCTAATCCAACTCAATAGTGTATTTGGAACCTATATTAAAGACTTCCTAATTTGATTAGATAAATAATTCCTTTTATTTATCTACTTATCAAATATAGTCTTTAATATTAATTATATTACCCACCATAGTATAATTTTAGGAGACCATCTTCCGTTAGGAAAAATATTTTGACTTTTAATTAAATAATTAATTAATCAACAAATTAATTAAATTCCATTTAATTAAATAATAAAATAAAAAACAATAAATTAAGCTATTTTATATAGCCTTTCCACCCAACATATATATATATGGGCCAATATATTATTTTTCTTATTTTATTTAATCTATTGGACCTTAACAAAAAGTCCACATGTGAACTATACCCATTCTTACAAAAGAAACAAGACCACATGCCTGAATACAGTTCTAGATGGACCAATAAATTAGTCCAGTAGAATATATCAAGTGATCCAAGCAAGTTCGTGTAGATTGGGGATCTTGGCGGGCTATCTCAATTTAAGCTCCAATAGACACAACCCAATAACAATTAACAAATGATTCACTTAGGTCCGATCTATTAAATTTAGTTCATTCCACTAAAGAACTAAAATTGAACTCTTAAATAAAGATAGAATAAGTTGATGTTACTCATTCGTACCCTAGACAACCTTATTGGAGAAAGTGTAGCCTAGTGAAGAATATCAGTAATCGCAAGGGCTCATAGACCGCCTATAGCTCTTCAAGTTATCATATTTACTCATATGACCACATATTGAACTTGGATATTTTGACGTGTCCAGAAGCCATGTTTCAATAGACACTATTGAAAACTTAACGTTAAGATTTAATATCCAATACCTCAATGCATCCATATGATGATATTCTACTCTCATTTAATAAATGGGGCCACGATGTTCATATTGATAAATGAAATCCTCTATCGATTAACAAATGAATACCATAAAACTATCGAGGATAGACTATGCTATATAATCTTACTCATTGATAAATCAAATGATAACACTTACAACCATAAATCCATCATTTATCTCAGGACTAAGATAGAATCCCCGATTGTCTTCAAGTGAAAACTTTTATTCATTGACGGTTCTAAATAAAGTATTTCATTGTGATCCTATTCAATGCACTTAGTGCACTAGATTTTTTTTTCCCAAAGACACCACACTTTGATGATTTTAGACTCATCATAACACCTTTGATCACACTCAAATGCTAGAAAAAGAATCTATAACTTTAACAAGATAAAGACGCCCAACCTTGATCTTTTGTTGTGAATATTATTCAATACTAACTAAAGAATTGTGTCTACCTCATACATATCTAGATGTATGAACAATTCTTCTTTTCTCGTAATCTTTTGACCTTATGATTATTTATTTTTGACAATTATAGTAATTAAACTATAAATGCTATAAGAATTTTTAAACTTGAAATCACATTATTAATATTTAAAGATTGTACATTAACGATCAGGGTACCTTAACTGAGTTGATTGTAAGGGAGCGGCGGTCGAAGAAGAAAGGGGACCAAGTAGTTTCAATGCCCTCCGCTGCCCCATCTGAACCAACTGAGGCCACTGTAGCATCAATACCTCCAACTTGTCCCCTACCTGCTCAGATGCAACCCGTTCATTCCCTTAAAGGGCTCTCAACACATAGTCCGAGGAAAGCTCCCATGGAGTTTTTGGTTTGACTTCAGATAGTCTTCACTGGCTCAGACTCTGATGATGATGAAAGCAACTTAGAAGAGTTATTTATTGACAGCGATCTGCTGGATGTCACGAAGGAGCAACTGCTGGACATCATGAATGAGTAAATGTTGGGTCCGGTGTTGAAGTTGAGGACAGGTGCTGCGGTTAAATTAGTTAAGGATATTCATGCAACCTAGTCTAGGGGTATTCACCCTCTTACACCATCTTGATTCCTTCAAGAGGGTGGTGTCAGTGAAGGTCAAGCTCTCGAGGGGCAAGTTGCGAAGCTCCTGAGGTTGTCTTTTAGGCCAGTGAGAGTATCATAGCTTTGCAGATGCTAAACACAGTTGGCACGACCCCTCTTATGGCATTTCCAGCTACCTCATCTTCTAATTGACCCACCCTATCAGTGATTCTTGATGCTTCAGCCTCTGGGTCTCATCACCCAGATGATTTTTAAGTTGACCCCCTCTTCGTGTTTCACTCCAAGTCAGCCGGTGAGGGATATATCAGTGACGGTTATTGAAAGGAGGCTAGGGCTGCTAATCCCTGTGAGGAGATTCACATGATATTTAACAATGGAATTTTTGTATGTGCCTTTCGAATCACCTTTTACTCACTAACTTTTTGATTTCCCTAACCCTTACTCCCTTTTTAGGCGGTGGAGGAGCTTTCCTGGGCGTTGGTGGATAAAAAGAAGCAGGTTACGGAGATATCTCGACTGAAGAGGGCCATTGCGTAGAAAGATGATACCCTCAAGTCTTTCTTTACCAGCGCCTCTAAAGTTAAGCAGTATGAGGATCAACTAAAGGCCTATACTACGACCAAGCTTGCCCTGAGAAAGACCATATCGAAGGTCCAGGGTAGGGCTTCAGCTTTTGAGGAAACTCTCAGGCAGCTTACCACAAGGAATGTTGAGCTAGAGAAGAGGGTTGCCAATGTTGAACTGTTGAACGCTTAACTTGAGTCGAGTGCCATCTTGGATTAGACAGGTGCAAAGACAGCCTATGAAGAGACTCAACTCGCCCAAGACACCCTTACCTCTGCCTAGTAGTTAATGTTTGAGACGCAGCAGGCATCTGATGAGACTCGGATACAATACGAATTCCTGGCTAAGGACTTAGAGCAACAACAAGTTAGTATGAAGGTGCTTTCTCAGATGGCTAGGTCAGCCCTCGAAGTCTAGAATGTGGACTGCTATAAGAGATCTCTAGCTTTTGATACAGTCATACTAAGGGAATTCGAGATGTAGCAGACTACCGCTAGGGATTTTTTTGAGGTCAATGAGAGATCTTCGGAGGAGGCTCGCCGTAAATGGGACAGAGCTATTATGAAACAGAAGAATGAGTCCCTAGAAGCTACAAGGAATCAAATGATTCATTGGAGGGCTTACTACAGATCCATCGGGAAGGATCCTTATCCGAAGCATCTGGAGCTTCTTTTAACGTTTTCTCTGGTAGTTTTTCATGCTAATGAGGAAAGCAGTGCCTTAACCAAGGGTGCCGATGTTGGTCCTTTTCTAGGTACTAACTATTCTCTCTTTATGGCTGATGAGCTCGAGGACAACATCATTTGGCCGGATTTTGAAGACTTGAGCCAAGGTGGTGGTTATCCCTTTTCTGGCGGTTATGTGCCCGGAGGCCCTTCTAGCACTCCAAATGCTTAAGATTTTTTATTTTTTATTTTTTATTTATATCACTTTTTATAATTACTAATCTGCAATCACATGCTCCATGAACAAAATGAAATTTATTTTCTTTGATGTTTCTTAATGCTTTATTATTAATTGTAAGCACTTGTTAACTTGAACTTTATGCATCGAGCCATATCTAAGTTAACCATTTCTGTTGTGATCATGCCCTTTCACTTGATTTCTCTTATTTTGACCAGGACGTTCTACTAACCCTTGCTACGTTGAGGTTGTTGTCCTAACTCTGGTCAAATAACTTCATATGATAGAGCTTGTAACAGCCCTTACGTAGGTAGGGTCGGGGGACCCTTCGGGTTAGCCGATAGGTTTTTCGGGCCCCCAACCATCTTAATGCTTTTATGTCAGGAAGTGTTCATTTATAACCCATTTGCATGGTATTTAGTTCATAGACTCTTGACTTTTATCTATCAACTAAGTCATGTGGACGTCTCCTAATAGTCTCTTGTATTTTACTGACTTAACAGGTGCCATGATAGCACCTATTTTTAAGCAAAAATACTTATCCTTTGTTCAACTTTTGGCGCATCCCATCAGGCGTTTATGACCTGAAGGCGCCCTAGCGGTGCTTTATTGCACTCAGCTAGTCTTGGTGAGTGTACACTGTCTTTGCGACATATGTTTTTGGTCCTCTCGGGCGCCCCCACCTGACACTGAATGATTTCTAGGTGGCCCCGAGATTGCTTTTATATGTAGAAGCAAGGTTTTTGAACACTGTGGGAGAGAGGAGAAATGATTCTAAGATTCAGAATTGGTCTATTAGATGATGAGAACAAGATATATATTTATTGGGATTCTAAAATAGGGCTGAAAATGCTGATGTGGCAGTCCTGACGAGTAAAATGCACGGGTAGTGACCCGCGAGATTCCCTGTTTCTTGATTCTCAACTCACGGCTATTGGCAAATGCACGGTTGTGCACGAGTTCAGACCCGCGCATTGACCTGATGTCTTGTTTCACTTCAATGTGCACGGGTAGTGACCTTCGCAAGACCAGCGCACCTGACCTTTATACTTCATCAGTTTTTTGACCTTTTTCCACACAAAACTGCATCTTTTATCCAATAGTCCGGAATGTACCTAATCACCTGAAAACACAAATAAAGAGCCATAAGGGACGTAAAAACATCTGAAAACGAGACAAAGGTTAAGCAAATGAGGGCAAAATATATAACAATTTTGGCACGATTAAATACCCCCAAACAAAACCTTTGCTCGTCCTCAAGCAAACTTAAAAAAAAAAGCAAAGACTCAACAAAAATGACTTGACCTATGACTCAAAATCAATAATTCAATAAGTTGCATGTCCAACTGACGATGAGATTCAAGGATGTGTGATAGAGATGAGTAAACATATGCAAAGTAATCTAAAACAACTTAAAGGCACTTGAGGGAAATTCACACTACCACGAATCCCACACAAAAGAGTGCTCTCATATCGGGAGCTACTCACTCCCACACCTTGAGCATATTTCGCTTTTACACTAGTTCTCACCCGATTTCGCTCTTCTTTTTCCACTTAGAGTCTTACGTTCACACTCATTCAAGGTATGCAATGATGGAATTTATGCATAGAAATCTAAAGCATTGCATACAGTGTATACTTAAATGTCGTTAATGTCTGTGAACTAGCCTAGAAATGATTTACTATGCCATGAACATGGAAGATCAAGATATCAACAAACATTCCCAATCAAGACGTATTATGGATCAAATAGAGCCTTCCTTTTTGTTGTAATGGGGCCATGGGGTTAAATTTGGTGAACAAAGAAGAATGGGAAGATTTTTAGTTCAAAGATCACCAATCATGTTACATATACTCACACACCCCAAACAAAGCTCTAATACACATTTACACATTTTAGCAAGTAGGCATTTACAAATATACATATATTGTAATTCAAAATTGTACTCTACATTGTGAGTACTTAACATTACTTTCAAGGCTCTTTTCTTTTTCTCTTTTCTTTGTCTTTTTCTTTCTTTTGATTTTCTTTTCATTTCTTTTGTTTTTGCACACTTGCACATTACATATTTACAATTTAAGCTCATAAGTACAAATTTGGAACTTTTACAAATTGAGTCATTTCACACAAATCATTGTTGCCTAAAAACATGTCATTTTCGCTTAGAGCTTACACATTTCCAACCCATACAACACACACACACACACCCCACATGATTGGCAATAAGGGTAGGCTTTTGTTTGGCTACGGTTATATTGTTATAATTTGGTTCTAAATGAATGGAAAATGTTTGGACACAAATTTGGCTATGATTCACACATAAGGGATAAAGGAATATTTTTAGGCCTTTTAAGTAGTTAAATGCACACATATCTAAGATCATTTCTATAATTAGTCTCTCAAGGGATTGAATGCATCCAACAAGCAATCCACCATATATATGAGATGTATGTCCTATGGCATGTGACACTAATGTTGTGAAGAGTGTTTAAAAATAGAAAGAATTTAACACTTAATGCGTAATTTAATGGCTTGTGTTTGTGACCTCACGGGTGTCTACACTATTAGAACAAGGTGCAAAAGCACCGAGTCCCTTCAATTCAAACACACAAAAGATGGAACAAACCCATGACAATACAAATATAACCCACGAGTGACAATGATTTGCACAAAAGCTCACAATGCATGTATAAATGCATGTATAGACTCGCCAAAAGCACACGCTCAAGGTATCACACCCAAGCTAGTTAAAGCTCAAAACTTTGGTCAATGCGACAAAATTGAAAAATCTTAACCAAAAATGACAAATAAAAGACTCAAGATGTAAAAATGACAAATAACATTTTGATAAACGCTTTTTTCGTCTTTAAGAAACTGCGTATCAAAAGAATATTTACAAAAATTCATACGCAATGTGCTCCAAAGTTTTGAAAATTAGTGAAGCAGCAAGCGAGGGTATCGTCCACAAGGAGGTGTTATCCGTCAATTGTCTCTCGTTTTAGTGGTTATTGAAAGCAATATAAATGAGAACATGGCAAGGGTGAGAGTGGTGTGTGTGTGTGAATTGTAAACATTTGAGTATGTGTGTATGAACATGAATAAGTAAAGAAAACATAAGAGAACATGGAAAGATTAGAATGGTAAATAAAATGATAAATATAAAATAGATGGATAAGAGAGATGCAAGAAAATGGATATATATGGTACTCATGACCACCCTAAATATTCGCGCCACCTGCAATAACTAATCGCAAAGACACTCCTATATTGGGTTCAACCTAGCCTTAAGTGCGACCTCTAGTTATAACAATAGGAGAGTCGACTAGTCCTCTAACGCTACTCACCGAGAGTGTATCATGTGAGCAACTACTAAGGACCGCGTTTAAGCACATATATTAAAAAGATAAACATAAGATTGACCACCGATGGCTACTCTCCTATCACATGTGAGCAACAACCAATGGAAACATTAAGCATTAATGGACCCTAAACTATTACTCACCGAGAGGGTATCGTATAAGCAACAGCCAAGAGTCGCGACCCGAATGCTACTCGTCGAGAGGGTATCGTACAAGCAACGCTCAAGGGTCGCGTAAGCATGTAGGTTTATGGAATCGAAAACCACAAATGCAGAGTGTATGTTATTCATGAGTTTCACCCAAACAAACAATAGCACTCAAGACAATCCTAAACACGTATTTCGAATAGTCCATCGACATATGAGCAGTTATAGGATGCTTAATTAATCTACTCCTAAATTACATTAATCTACTCCTAATCCCAATCATAAACACACATCAATTTCTACTCTACATGCGATGAATGTGAAGACAAGAGCTATTCCTAAAAATGCATCAAGTGTTAGGTTGTCAATCCTACTCAATACAAGTCAATAATTAATTAAGTGAAAATTGAATGGGACAATAAAAGAAGGAATCAATACAAGTCAATCAAATAAATGGAACTAATATTAGGGTTTACATATTTTCCAAATGGGGATACACATAAAAAAAGAAAATAATAAGAGAAAAGTAAATAGAAAAAACCCAAGGTTGTCAGTCCCGGATCTCTAGGCTCGAAGAGTGGCCCAATTGTCATCTCGGATATCCAAGCTCCTTTGAAGCTCCTCCTTCTCATACACAACGTAGGATGCTCTTTCCTCTTGAAACTTCTCGAAAGATGGGTGGTTGAAGGTAGAAGGTGATGATGAGGAGGCATCCATGGAGGAAAAACCTCCATGGATGCCTTTTGAAGCTCCTCACTCACTTAATTTGGTGAAGAAGATAAGGTGTGGGATGAATGGATGAGTTTTTTGAATAAAAGATAATGGGTCTTGTGGCAAAAGTGATGTATTTATAGGCTTGGGAGGTTAGGGCATGATATGGGCATGAAAGGACACATTTGCCCCTTTAAAAATAGCTGATTTTTGTCCCCAAGAGCTGATTCCGTCAGATTCATGACTCTAAGTGCGCAGGTAAATGAGTTAGTTGTTACCCGAGCAGGACCCGTGCATTTCTGCGCTGCAGTCACTAAAATGGGCATAACTCCCTCTAGAAATCTCAGAATCACAATCTGTAAAATCCACTGGAAACTATACTTCCAGTGATTTTTAAATATATTTATAGACCTAAGCATGGATAAGTTCGAGCAGAGAGATATGACTCTTCAAAGTTGGATGTGCTGCACAACCTTTTCTTACAATTTTCAGCCCTTTAGCCACCAAATTTCTGTTTTTGCCTGACAAGATATTGAATGCTTGAAATGACAAGAATAGAGCCATTAGACACCAAAATGCACTCGTAACAAGCTAAAGGATATGGAATTGAGGGTCATAATATATGAAAATTTTGGCACAATCAAATACGCCTAAACCAACCTTTGCTCATCCTTGAGCAAACCTTAAAACAAAACAAACAAACACAAATGAAAATGACTCGATCTAAAACTCACCTTGACTCAAAACACATAGTTCAATAAGTCGTATGTCTAACCGATGATGAGATTCAAGGATGTGTGATAGAGAGAAGTAATCATATGCAAAGTAATCTAAAACAATTAAAGGCACTTGAGGGAAACTCGCACTACTACGAATCCCATGCCTTAGAGAGCTCTCATATCGGGAGCTACACACTCCCACACCTCGAGCATAAATCGCTTTGACTTTAAACCTTACCTAGTTTTGCTCTTCTTTTTCCACTTAGAGCCCTAAGTTCACACTTATTCAAGGTATGCAATGATGGACTTTATGCATAGAGTTCAAATGAATTACATACACTGTATATTCAAAAACTGTTAATATCTGTGAACTAGCCTAAGAATGATTCACTATGCCATGAACGTAGAAGATCAAGTTTCAACAAACATTCCCAATCAAGACATACTATTGATCAAATAGGGCTTTCCCAATGGTTGTAATAGGGCCATGGGGTTAAATGTGGTGAACAAAGTAGAATGGGAAAGTTTTTAGTTCAAAGATCACAAATCATGCTTAATTACACACACAACCCATACAAAGCTCTATTACACGGTGAAACTCATAGCAAAGAGGCATTTACAAATATACACACATCATGTTTCAAAATTTGTACTCTACATTGTAAGTAGTTAACATTTACTTTCAAGGCTCTTTTCTTTTTCCATTTTTCTTTGCAATTCTTTTTTTTTCTTTTGATTTTTCCTTTCTTTGCTTTTCTTTTTGCACACTTGCATGTTACATTTTTACAATCAAGCTCATAACTGCAAATTTGGGCACTTTTACAAATTGAGTCATTTCATACACAATTACATTGTTGCCTACATACATGCTATCTCTACTTAAGAGCTCTTATCTTTCAATTGCTTCACACAGCACACACACACCCCACATGATTGGCAATAAAGGTAGGCTTGTGTTTGGCTATGGCTATATGGTTACTTTTTGGTTTCAAATGAAAGGTAAGTGTTTAGCCATAAATTTGGCTATGATGCACTCAATAGGGATAAAGGAATGTGTTTAGGCATTTTAAGTAGTTAACTACACATATTGCCTAAGATCTTTTCCTTAATTAGTCTCTCAAGGGAATAAATGCATCCAACAAGCAATCCACAATATTTATGAGATGTATGTCCTATCGCATGTGACACTAATGACGAGATGAGTGTTTAAAGAATAGAACAAAATGTACAATCAAATACGTTTTTTAATAGCTTTTGTTTGTGAACTCAGGGGTGTCTCCACTATTATAACAAGGTGTAAGAGCACCGAGTCCTCTCAAATCAAGCAAACAAAAGATGGGACTAGCCCATGACAATGCAAATATAATCCACGAGTGACAAAGATTTGTTACACAAGCTTACAATGCCTGAATAGACTCGCCAAAAAACACACACTCAAGGCATCACATCCAAGCTAGTTAAAGCTCAAAATTTTGGCCATTGCGACAAAATCGAAATTAAAAAAGACTCAAGAAAAATAAAAATACGACTCACAAAGGAGTCTACACCCCAAACCTAAACTTAACATCGTCCTCGATGTTGGGCATGAGAGCTTGTCTTAGCGGTGTGCCAAATAAGACTCAAACAAGGCTCAACATATAACACAAGGCAATCAATACAATTAGCAACGAAGCATAAAGGCACATAAACTCATGCCAAAACCTACATCACAAATTTACCAAAAATGACGAAATGGAGGCATAACAACCCGCAAATCGAATATGACTATATGCATCAAGACCCGTACAAATATAATCCATGCATTCAAAACCCTCAAACTGAATTAGGCTATATATGGAAATTAAATTGGTTCACTCACATGCAATCATCCATAAGAGCCTTCGGTTCATTCATCATGAAAAATAATCAATAAAATCAAGAATATATTCCTCCAAAAATATTCATTCATGCCCAAGTATACCATCCACACAATATTCACAAAAATCTCCACAAATTATTTACTAAACCAAATAAAACAAAAATGAGAAAAAGGAAATTAGAAATGCAAACTTGGGTGGGTTACCTCCCACAAGCGCTCTATTTTTTTGGGTAAGACGTTGATGTGGTACATCGGCTCCTGAACTCCAAATTGCTGCTACCTTGAGATGAGGTTCCCACCATTTTTTATGGGCACTCTTGGCTTGCTCGTCTCTCCAAGACTCGTAAGTGGCCAGTGTGTCGATTCCAAGAGATAGAGAAACCTCACTTTAAGCACAAGCTGCAAAAACATGCTTCCTAAAGAAGCTATAGACAACCTGCACACTTATAGCTCCATTAGAATGTTCAGGCAACTAAGAATCAATCAATGCATGCATGCCAACAAGAGCTCGAAATAAAATAATAATAATAATAATAATAAATAAACTCAAACAACTAAATAACTCCACAATAGATTTTTCCTCCCAAACCTAGGTTTTCCCATACATTGAAGCACGTAATAAAAAGTTGAGGGATAAGAACTTAGTTTGCAAGAGAAAAAATAAATTATGCAATCTTAAAAGTAAATAAAAATTAAAACAAGCATGGTATTTTTATCACGAAGTACATAGGTGGTTTACGCCTTATCCAACAACCATACACACAAGCACAATTGATAACATCAAATCCTTCCCAAAACAATTAAGCACCAATATCGGTGTACCCTCATCAACTCATTCACACATGCTTTGACAATACACACAACACCCTTAATCTTTTAAGCTCTTCCCTCATATAGGGTAATATTAAAAGATAGAAACAATGAGAGGAATTAATACTGAAAATCATGTTTTTAGGAAGAAGCATGCAGAGATCCCACCACTAGTTGTGCTCTGACCTCTTTTCACCTTACGTTCTAGAGGCCCTACCCGCATCCTTGGTTGTATCAACCACTTAGGTCATCATGACCTGCCATTTAGCTTGGTGAAGTTGTAGGAGTGCATACAACGCACTTGGTGTTCCTCTGAGTTGTTGGTCTTGGCATCCTTGATTGTTGGTCCCTCCCCAACTTTGATTTGATAGCTAGCCAATCCTGAAAATTTTTCTATCATTGCACAACACAACTCAAACGACATCACACGCAAATGCTTTAAAAAAAAGAAAAAAATATAAACAAACAAATAGCAAACTAATAAAATATGCACATCACTACATTATTTGTTAAAATAAGAAAAATTAACGAATGGGCAAACTCCCCGGCAGCCACGTCATTTTGATAAACACTTTTTCCGTCGTTAAGAAATTGCTATCAAAAGAATACTTATAAAAGTCATACGCAATGTGATCTAAAGTTTTGAAAACTAGTGAGTCGACAAGCGAGGGTACCATCAACAGGGAGGTGTTATCCGTCAATTGTCTCTCATTTTAGTGATTATTGAAAGCAATGTAAATGAAAACATGGAAAGGGTGAGAGTGGTGTGTGTGAAGTGTAAGCGTTTGAGTATGTGTGTATGAACAAGAACAAGTAAGAGAACATGGAGACATTAGAATGGTAATTAAAATGATAAATATAAAATAGATGGACAGGAGAGATGCATGAAAATGGATACATATGGTACTCATGACCACCAAAAGTATTCACGCCACCTAAAATAACTAACCGTAAAGACACTCCTATACTGGGTAAAAACCTAACCTTAAGTGCGACCTCTATATATAACAATAGGAGAGTCGACTAGTTCTCTAACGCTACTCACCGAGAGTGTATCATGTGAGCAACTACTAAGGACCGCGTTTAAGCACATATATTAAAAAGATAAACATAAGATTGACCACCGATGGCTACTCTCCTATCACATGTGAGCAACAACCAATGGAAACATTAAGCATTAATGGACCCTAAACTATTACTCACCGAGAGGGTATCGTATAAGCAACAGCCAAGAGTCACGACCCGAATGCTACTCGTCGAGAGGGTATCGTACAAGCAACGCTCAAGGGTCGCGTAAGCATGTAGGTTTATGGAATCGAAAACCACAAATGCAGAGTGTATGTTATTCATGAGTTTCACCCAAACAAACAATAGCACTCAAGACAATCCTAAACACGTATTTCGAATAGTCCATCGACATATGAGCAGTTATAGGATGCTTAATTAATCTACTCCTAAATTACATTAATCTACTCCTAATCCCAATCATAAACACACATCAATTTCTACTCTACATGCGATGAATGTGAAGACAAGAGCTATTCCTAAAAATGCATCAAGCGTTAGGTTGTCAATCCTACTCAATACAAGTCAAGAATTAATTAAGTGAAAATTGAATGGGACAATAAAAGAAGGAATCAATACAAGTCAATCAAATAAATTGAACTAATATTAGGGTTTACATATTTCTCAAATGGGGATACACATAAAAAAAAAATAACAAGAGAAAAGTAAATAGAAGAAACCCAAGGTTGACAATCTTGAATCTCTAGGCTTAGTGAGTGGACCAATTTTTATCTCGGATCTCCAAGCTCCATTAAAGCTCTTCCTCTTCATAGACAAGGTAGGGTGCTCTTTCCTCTTGAAACTCCTCCAAAGATGGGTGGTTAAAGGTAGAAGGTGATGATAAGGAGGCATCCATGGAGGAAAAATCTCTATGGATTCCTTTGGAAGCTCCTCACTCACTTAATTTGGTGAAGAAAAAGAGGTGTGGGATTAATGGATGAGTTTTTTGAATAAAAGATAATGGGTCTTGTGGCAAAAGTGATGTATTTATAGGCTTTGGAGGTTAGGGCATGATATGGGCATGAAAGGACACATTTACCCTTCTAAAAATTGCTAATTTTCGTTTCCCAAGAGTTGATCCTGTCAGATTCACGACTCTCAATGCGCAGACAAATGCACTAGTTGTTATTCGTGTAGGACCTGTACATTTTTGCATAATAGTCACTAAAATGAGCATAACTCCCTCTAAAAATCTCGAAATCAAAATCCATAAAAATCGTTAGAAACTATACTTACGGGGCTTTCAAATATATGTAGAAGGAAGATTGGATCGTTATGAGGAGAGAGATATCTCTCTTCAAAGTTGGATGTGCTGCACAAGATTTTCTTACAATTTTCATCCCTTTAGCCACCAAATCTCAATTTTTGCTTGAAAAGACATTGAGTACCTTAAATGAAAAGAATAGAGCCATTAGACACCAAAATGCACTCGAAAACAAGCTAAAGGATATGAAATTAAGGGTCAAAATATATGACAATTTTGGCACGATCAAATACCCCCAAGCCAAACCTTTTCTCGTCCTCGAGCAAACCTTTAAACAAAACAAACAAACACAAATGAAAATGACTAGATCTAAAACTCACCTAGACTCAAAACAAATAGTTCAATGAGTCGCATGTCGAACCGGTGATGAGATGCAAGGATGTGTGATAGAGAGAAGTAATCATATGCAAAGTAATCTAAGACTAAAGGTACTTGAGGGAAACTCACACTACCACGAATCCCACGCCTTAGAGCGCTCTCATATCGGGAGTTACTCACTCCCACACCTCAATCATAATTCGCTTTGACTCTAAACCTCACCTGGTTTCGCTCTTCTTTTTCCACTTAGAGCCCAAAGTTCACACTCTTTCAAGGTATGCAATGATGGACTTTATGCATAGAATTCAAATGACTTGTATACAATGTATATTCAAAAACTGTTAATATTTGTGAACTAGCATAAGAATGATTCACTATGCCATGAATGTGGAAGATCAAGTTTCAACAAACATTCCCAATCAGGACATACTATGGATCAAATAGGGCTTTCCCTTCGGTTGTAATGGGGTCATGGGGTTAAATGTGTTTAACAAAGAAGAATGGGAAAAAAATGAGTTCAAAGATTACCAATCATGCTTAATTACACACACAACCCATACAAAGCACTATTACACATTGACACTCTTAGCAACGAGGCATTTACAAACATACACACATTATGTTTCAAAGTTTGTACTCTACATTGTGAGTACTTAACATTTACATGTGTCACCATTGCCATGGGATTGGTCACATTAGACCACTAGGCCGTCAATATCCAAGTTTAGGCACATATGGAAATTGTCAACATAAGAGAATTATAGGGATGTTAGGAAGATATGGGTTGAGAAGCCTACGAATAGGAAGAAACCACCTAGGATCAAGAAAATTTGGGTATGGAAAGACTTGGTTGACCAAGTTAGATGCAATGCCAAGAAAATGGGGAAATCAACTCAACTTGTTTGGGTTGTGAAAAAAAATCAATTTCCGAACTTAGTGAAGCCTCTTTTAGTTGATGACATCCCTAGCACAAGTACATAATATGGAATAATTTTTTTGTGCATCTTATTTTTATGCTTTGATTTGTTTTGTTTGTTAGTTTGTTTGTTTTTAATAAGAAGTGGTGTTGCAAGTTTGGGTTGGCAACTACATGTATTGTGTGAATCTTATTTGCCTGAAATTTCTAACGAGCTTTATGAGTGTGCAGATTTTCTATAGCTTCTTGAGGAAGTGGATTTTTGTAGCTTGTGCATCAAGTGATGTTCTTTGTCTCTTGGTAGGAAACAACAACAACCTATACGTCCGAGAGGGACAAGTAGGCCAATAGTGCTCATAAAAAGGGTGAGAGCCTTGCCTAAATAGCAAAAACTTGCAACGAGGCAACAAACTTCAGTTTTACTTTCTTAAACACACTTTTAAAATTTCTGCATTATTTTTGTCTTTTAATTTTACTAGCTTTCATGAAATAATATTGGGATGAGTGTGTGGGAGACTATTTAGATGATTATAATTTTGATTTGATTTGATTGATTTATCTTTCGATGTGTGGATAAAATATTTGTGCATATTGAATACCTTTTTGAGTTGATTGAGGATTTATTGATTTATCAATTTTAAAGGAATAATGAGCCGAAAGCTCTTGTGGATATATATGTGAGTGTATAGGTGCTTAATTTTCATATATTGCCCCATTCGGTTTGGGGGTAGTACATATACACACACTTTAATAGGTTTTGAGCATATAGTGAAAATCAGTTTGGGGGTTATCATATCCCATTCCATTCAATTTTGTGAAATGTTAATGCTTGTTGTTAGTTTGAGATTAAATGCCAATATTGTATCAAGTTGCCTTATTTTATGTATGAGCCATTTTGAGTCTTTTTGTTTTGAGTCATGTTAGGTGCGCTCCGCTAGACCGGACTCTCTAGTCTTCATCATTAACGACAATGTTGGGTTTTGGTTTGGGGGTGTAGACGCCTTTTTGAGTCATCTTTTTATTTGTCTTGATTCTTTTATTTGTCATTTTTAGTCCTAAATTTTTCAATTTTGTCACAATGGCCAAAATTTTGAGCTTTAACTATCTTGGATGTGATGCCTTGAGCATGTGCTTTTAGCAATTCTATACATGCATAGTGAGCTTGTGTGACAAACCTTTGTCACTCGTGGGTTATATTTGCATTGTCATGGGCTAGTCCATCTTTTGTGTACTTGATTTGAGGGGACTCGATGCCCTTACGACTTGTTCTAATAGTGGAGGCACCTGTGAGTTCACAAACATAAGCCTATAAAAGCGTAATTTAGTGTACATTTGGTTCTATTCTTTAAACACTCTTCTCATCATTAGTGTTGCATGCCATAGGACATACATTTCATACATATAATGGATTGCTTGTTGGATGTATTCATTCCCTTAATAGACTAATTATGGAAATGATCTCAGGCAATATGTGTAATTAACTACTTAAAATGCCTAAACACATTCCTTTATCCCTTTTGTGTGCTTCAAAGCCAATTTTGCAGCCAAATACTCACCTTTCATTTGGAACAAAAAATGAATCATATAACCATAGCCAAACACAAGCCTACCCTTTATTGCCAATCATGTGGGGTGTGTGTGTTGTGTAGTTTGAAAGGTGTAAGCTCTAAAGTAAAGAGAGAATGTATGTAGGCAACAATGAATTGTGTGTGAAATGACTCAATTTGTAAAAGAGCCAAATTTGCACTAATGAGCTTAAATTGTAAATATGTAATGTGCAAGTGTGCAAAAAGAAAATAAATGAAAAGAAAATCAAAAGAAAGAAAAAGGAAAAGCAAAGAGAAAAAGGAAAAGAGCCTTGAAAGTAATGTTAAGTACTCAGAATGTAGAGTACAATTTTGAATCACAATATGTGTATATTTGTAAATGCCTACTCGCTAAAATGTGTAAATGTGTATTAGAGCTTTGTATGAGGTGTGTGAGTATATGTAAGCATGATTGGTGATCTTTGAACTATGAATATTCCCATTCTTCTTTGTTCACCAAATTTAACCCCATGGCCCTATTACAACCAAAGGGGAGGCCCTATTTGATCCATAGTATGTCTTGATTGGGAATGTTTGTTGAAACTTGATCTTCCACGTTCATGGCATAGTGAATCATTCCTAGGCTAGTTCACAAACATTAATAGCTTTTGAATATACATTGTATGCAATGCTTTTGATTTCTATGCATAAATTCCATCATTGCATACCTTGAATGAGAGTGAACGCAGGACTCTAAGTGGAAAAAAAAAATGAAATCGAGTGAGAACTAGAGTCAAAGTGAATTACGCTCAAGGTGTGGGAGTGAGTGGCTCCCGATATAAGAGAACACTTACAAATGCACGATTGTGCGTGACAAATATATACATTTTGTCTGTACATTTTGGAATCCCTGTAAATATATCTTGTTCTTATCATCTTAGCAACGAATTCTGAATCTAAGAATCATTTCTCCTTTCTCCCACACACTTTCTCACATCACTAATTACTAACCTTGGTTTAGGAATCATTCCCCACCAAAACTAACCATCCTTCATCATCATCTACTTAAGGACACTTGGAGATTGGATCAAAGCTTGAAGGAAAGAGAATCTCTACATGGGTCTTCTTTATCTCTTATCTCCTAGTTATTTTTATGTATTTTTCATGAGTAGCTAATCATCCCCACTAAGGGATTGATATGATTCATTTGTGAACCTTGGGCTTGTATTGAATTTTTTTTACTTTATTAAATCTATCATATATGTTTCATCCATTGTTTTAATTGATTTCAAGAATTGTTTGTCTTAGATTTCACCCTCTTTTCTTTGCAATTTGTTTGAGAAATTATTTGAGTAGAGAATTGAGTATACCCTTTATTTAATCCTCTTAGCTCATTTGAATGGAAGGATTGAATTAAAGTACCCTCCTATCTCTATCCTTATCTAATCTTAATTTAGTGACTAATTCTATACCCTCTAGATTGGTTGCTTGAGAGAGATTAAGCACCAACTCTATACCCTTCAGGTTGGTGAGTTTATTAAGAGACTTGTCCCTTATTTTGGTAGATGTGAATTCATGAACAATCACTTGGGGGTAGCCAATACTATACCATCTAGATTGTAAACTCATAAGGGATATACAACCAATGCTATACCCTCTAGATTGGTTACATTAGATTAATGTTCATTCATGTTAATTACCAATACACCCATTGTTTGCTAGTGTGATCCATCAACTCCCTAGTCTTAACCATCATTTTTAACACCAGCTGTATATTAACACTAATTGCATTTTAGATTGACTTGTCTAATCCTAGTTTGCACATTTAGTTGTTAACTTTTCAAAACCATACCATCTATCTTTACATTTTCATGCATAGCTTTAGTTTCACATTAGTTAACTATTTTTCGACATCCGATTCCCCTTTCCTTGTGGATGATACCCGACTTGCCATTGTACTTATTTTGTAAACATTTTTAGGCATTGTTAAGGTTTTATAAATATTGTTTGACAAGCATTTTATAACGACTAAAAATAGCTCGGTCAAAATGGGTCACGCGCACGATAGGCGTGAACATATCTATCAAATTAAGGGACTAATCTCTTTATAAATTCACCAACCTAGAGGGTAAAGACTTGGTGCTTAATATCTCACAATCAACCAACCTAGAGGTATAATATTGGTCACCCATTTGAAATTAGTTAGAGAATGAGATTAAAATGTCCGGATTTCACTCGAGGAGGGTACTCTTGTTTAATCCTTCCATTCAAATGAGCTAAAGAGAATCGAATAGAGGGTATACCCAATTCTCTACTCAAATAATTTCTCAAACAATTTACAAAGAAAGGAGGGTACAATCTAAGACAAACTATTCTTGAAATCAACTAAAACAATGAATGAAACATATTCAATAGATTTAATAAAGTAAACAAAATTCAATACAATCCCAAGGTTCACAAATGAATCACATCAATCCCCTAGTGATATGATTAGCTACTCATGACAAATATATAAAAAAACTAGGAGATAAGAGATAGAGAAGACTCATGTAGAGATTCTCCTTCCTTCAAGCTTTGATCCAATCTCCAAGTGTCCTTGAGCAAATGATGATGGAGGATGGTTAGATTTGGTGGGGAATGATTCCTAAACCTAGGTTAGTCATAAGTGATGTGAGAAAGTGTGTGGGAGAGAGGAGAAATGATTCTTAGATTCATAATTTATTCCTTAGATGATAAGAACAAGATATATATTTATAGGGATTCCAAAATAGGGCTGAAAATGCTGATGTGGCAGTCCTGACTTGCAAAATGCGCAGGTAGTGCATGGATAGTGACCAGCGCAATTCCCTGTTGCTCGATTCTCAACTCTCGGTTTTTGGCAAATGCATGGACAAATGTGTGGTTGTGCGCGAGTCCAGACCCACGCATTGACCTGATGTCTTCTTTCACTCCAATGTGCATAGGTAGTGACCTACACATGACCAGCGCACCTGACCTTCTCAACTTCCTTCTCAATCTTTTTGTTTAGGTTGGAGAGTTCTTACAATTTCTTCTTCAAAGCCTTATTTTCCTTCATAAGAAGTTTGATCTCTTGATGAAGCTCTTTGCTCTCTTTTTCTTGCTCAAAACTCTAGTTATCTCTCTATGCATTTCTTCACCAAAAATCACCTTTTTCATTTTCAAGGCTTATTTTTTTTAGTGCCATCTTGCGCACCTTCTTCCTTCTGATAGGCTAATTTGAATGCATTAACAAGCTAACTAACCCTACCTTTCCCTTTTCAGCTCTTTGGTACCCCTAACATGAAGCACCCTCTTTCATTTGCTTTTCCTCAAAAACTACCCCTGAGTTTGGTGTAACTTTATCCTTCATCGACTCTTCAGTTGCAACACTGGATGAGTTCTCAACCAAATCATTACTTTTTTCACCATTTGCAATCTCACCACTCTGATGGTTTATCTTTGTGTTTTCTAGCTCTGGCTGACTCGAGGTCTCCTCATGCCTTCTCTTGCTTAGAGCTTCAATGATTTTCTCAAAACATGCTTCAATTCTTGTAATTGTGGCTTGTCTTTTTAGTTCTTGTTAACTCCATATTCGCTCTCCCTCTTGAAAGTTAGCATCATTTGCATCTCCCTTATATGCATAACTATGTTGCCCATAGAAGTCCATTGTTTCTGAAAACAAGAATAACAAAAACTACCAAAAAAAGTAAAAAGAAACTAAAGAAAAATAAAATAACTAAAGAATCTAGCTAGATAACTAAGATTAGCCAACTAATTAGCACATTTCCCGGCAGCGGCACCATTTTTGACGTGTATATTTTTTTTGTTAAAAATCGTACATCAAAACAAAATTTATAAAGAACCACAATAATGCCTCAAAATCTATATGGCAAGTTGGGTGTCGTCCACAGGGAAAGGGAAATCCAATGGCTAAAACTAGTTAACCAATATTAAACTAAAACTAAGCATGAAAAGTAAATATAAATTGATGGGGTTTTTTAAAGGTTAATAATTAAGAAGCAAACTATAATAAGGTTAATTAATCTAACATGCAATTAGTGTTAATGTGAAATGTGTGTTAAAATATGATGGATCCAACAAGTGAATTATGGGCATGTACGAAGTCTCGTAAAATGAATGCACTATAGTTGATTATAACCAATCTAGATGTATAGCATTGGTTGTATATCTCACATGAGTCTCCAATCTAGCTTACAAGTGATTTTCCATGAATGCGCATCTATAAAATTAAGGGACTAATCTCTGTATAAAGTCACCAACCTAGATGTATAGTATTGGTGCTTAACCACTCACAAGCAACCAACCTAGATGTATAGAATTGATAACCCATTTGAGATTAGATAAAGATTGAGATTATTAAATCTTGGTTCTAACTTGAGGAGTGTACTCTTGTTCAACTCTTCCATTCAAATAAGCTTATGAAGACCAAATAGATGTATACCTAGTCAACTTCTCAATTAATTCCCTCAATCAATTAGCAAAGAGAGGAATGTACAATCAAAGATAAGCCAATTAAGGGAAGCAATTAAAATAATGAATTAAACATAATTGATAGATTTTAAAAAATAGAATAGAGTTCATTACAAAGTCCAAAATACATAAGTTTTTCGCATCAATCTCTTAGTGGGAAATTTAGCTACTCATGACAAATACATAAAAATAACTAAGACAAAAGAGATAGAGAAGATCCAGGTGAAACTCCTCCTTCCTTGAAGCTTGAATCTAATTCTCCAGGTGCCCTTGAGTAGACGAGGATGAAATATAGTTATGGTGGGTGAGGAATGATTCCTTAATCTAGGTTAGTAATTAGAGATGTGAGAGAGAATATGATGGGTGAAAGAGATGATCTAAGTGTGTATGCGAGTTTCCTTTCGTTTCAGGAAAGAATATATTTATAGGGTCTCAAGATTAGGTCTAAAAAATGCTAATGTGGTAGCTTAGACTCGCGAAATGTATTTGTAGGGACCCGTATAGTGACCCGCACAGTGCCCTGATACTTCAACTTTTCTTCTCTGTTTTTGGCATGTGTAAGGGTTATGCACTGGTAATGACCCACGCGCTGACCTGATGGGCACTGATCTGCTTCTCAGGTTTCCTCAATTGCATAATTTTTACGCTGGTTGTGCATGGGTTAGGCCCATGCATGCACCTGTACACTAAAGTCTTTCTTCACTGATTTAGCCCGTTTTCACCTGATCTTTGCATTTTTCATCCTTTCATCCAAAATGTACCTAATTGCCTGTAAACATATCAAAATAGCCATAAGCAAGCAAAAATGCATGAAAACGAGACAAGGAAAATGTAAATGAGGCCAAAATATATGAAAATTGAGGCACAATCATAAAGGTTATTCTCAAATGTATTTAGAGAACGAGAAACTATGTGCTTTTATATTCAGGACAGGATTTGATCCTGTTAGGATATACATATTTTGACTTTCAGTCGAACAAGGATTCTAGGAAATCCATGTATGGGTCAGTATTCACCCTTGGCGGTGGAGCCATGGTGTAGAGTAATGTCAAGCAATCTTGTATTGTTGGTTCCACCATGGAGGCCGAATATGTAGTGGCCTATGAAATAGCTAAGGAGGTTGTATGGATCAGTAAGTTTTTAAGTGATCTGGAAGTTGTTCTAGATTTGGATAAACCCATCATGTTTTATTATGGTAATAGTGGTGTTGTGACCAATTCCAAAGAGCTAAGAAGCCACAAAATAGGGAAGCATATAGAGAGGAAATATCATCTCATCAGAGAGATAGTACAGATAGGAGATGTGACCATTACCAAAATCACATTACATGACAACCTTGTTAATCCATTTACAAAGACCTTAACAGTTAAAGTGTTTGAAGGTCACCTAGAGGCTCTAGGATTATGAGAGATATTTCACCTGCTTTAGTGAAAATGAGTGGTTGTTGGTGTTTATACCCTAAAGCTTTAAATATGTAAATGTTATAAAAGAAGTTAGTTTTTCATTTTATAAATATTGATTTAATAACTTTTGTATGCTTATATCATATGTGCAAAATATCCAATATTGATAGATGTAATCTCAAGCTGAGTATATGAGTGTCATATACAGAAGGATTCAGTTTGAGGCGTGCAATCTAAAGGGTCAGTAGAGAGCAAATAAAGTTAGTCACTTTGTTTGTGGTTAATCTACAGTTGTGGTCCATTCCGTATTGTACAGTGGTCTAATCCAAGACTACTCATGTAGTAATGTATGAATGGAGGCACCTTATATGACGAAATCATATAAGATAGGGCTACTATCTATATGAATCTCTCACCAAGATTTGTTAAATAAAGAGATTCATAAATATCGATAAATTATGGCTATATATAGGTGATCTTAATCTTGAGTGTATTACTGACTCCTTTAGGTAGGATTGTGGCCTTTGACATACATTGGTGATATCAGAATAATAAAACTGATCAATAACTTTGTATAATGGAGTCACGGTTTAGCTTGTGGCTGGGAAGGTTGACACACAATAGAGGAACCACTCCTTTTTACAAGATAGAGGAGTAGTTCCCTTAAGGGTTAATTTAGGGCTTGAACAATTAATAGCGCTCTCCATCTTCAGTAATGGAAAACTGGATATAATTTTTCACAAGAGAGAATCAGTGGTACTTAAAGGAAAAGATTTTATCCTAAAGGTCACAGGTTCAACTCCTAGTAGTGATAAAATTGAAATAGGATTTAGAATCCTATTTTGACTTGGACTACTGTTCCCTAGGACCTTGATATATATATATATATATATATATATACATATATGGAAACAAAGAAAAAGAGAAGCAACCAAAAACCTAATATAGAGAAAGAGGGGTGCAGCCAAGAGCAAAAAGAGAAAAAAAAAAGTTTCTTCTGTTCTTCTTGTAGGAACCGACCGAACTCAAAAGGAGAGGACAAAGTGTTGTCTTCTTGTTCTTTTATATCCTCCATCTAGTCTTGTGTGTATCCAAGACATGCCCACACATGTAACTACATAGAACTCAACGAGCACCACTATTGAAAGGGCTACACATAGTTGTTGTGCAGCCACCCAATGTAGGCAAGGGCTACACCATTATGATGAGTAAAAGCCACCATGAAGCGTATTAAAAAAAAGGATCAAAGAAGTATTAAAATGAATAAATAAATAAAAATCTTTGATTCAAAAGCTTTAAAAAGCTTATAAGAGTTTAGTTGAAAATCAAAATTAGAAATACTTGGGTTGAAAAATAGAAATGGATTGATGAATCACATACATACATACACCTATAAATTAAAATCTGTTCTTTTAAAAGCAAAAAATTTCAGGATGATATTCGGTTAGACCTTTTATGAAAATGCTTAAAATGAATAGATTTTGATATGGTATGTTTGAAGCAATCTCACACACACACTTGATTTGCTTATAAGTGTATTTGATTTGCTAGCAATTTTAAAAGCAATCTCATCATTTATGGAGCTTAGTTTATTTGATTTCTATAAAATTGCTTGAGTGTGTGATTGTGTGGATATTGTTGTGAACAATATCCTATCTTGATTTTAGATATTGCATTTATTATTGGGGACCATTGTCTATTAAACTTTGTTCTCTTTTATATTAGGTTCACAGGTTTGTATTTGATATTTTTTTTGGCATATTGATTGTTTGAAATGTTGAATCTTGAGAATGCATGATATCTATCTTGAAATAATTGTATAAGTGTGTTGGCAATAAATTTCTCCTATTTTGGGGTTGATGGTAGTTGATATTGCAATGAATTCCTTCATACTTGAGGTTGATATGATTGTGGTTGCAATCAATTCCTCCTTGCTTGGGGTTGATAGTAGATGTGATTGCAATCAATTTCTTCACGTTTGAGGTTGATAGTAATTGTGGTTGAAACCAATTCCTCCATATTTGAGATGGATTTTGTTGTTAATTCATTTGTTGTATTTTGTGAAATTCACCTATTTGTTTGAAAGTAACATTTATGCATTTGTTATTCATTATTTTATCATATGTCTCTTTCGATTTGTGATTGCTAACTCACTTTGAATTCTTTTGCTCATTTGTTTTATGTTTTAGTGTTCCAACACTACAAAGTTATAGGAAGAAACAAAGCATTTGGTCTCATCAATTCCCCAATACCCAAAGACAAATGCACCTACTTCTTCAACCTCTAAAAAGGCCAAAATCAGTAGGTTGAATCCTTTGGGTATCATGGGAACAAAGAAAATTATTCTTGATAGCGGTGTAGATTTGTGTGAGTGTAGAGGGTCATATGTTCATCGTATCATTATTAAGAGGAAATGAGGTTCTTGGTTGAACGCAATTGGGGTTGTAAACGATAGCTTGGTGAGAGAATTTTATCCAATAAATATGCCTTGATGAACATGAGAGGAATTATCTTTAGGGTCTCCTCAGATAGCATCAGTAAATTCCTTGGGTTTTAAATGAAATTTCTTCAAAACTTATTGATATGGGCAATGTTGATCACTTGAATGAGATGGGGAGAATTCTACATGATGATAGTAAGTTTGAGTGAGGAAAGAGAGCTTATATTAGCCAAGGTGAGTGAACCAAGGTGAGTGTCTTTTGGCATCTCTTTGTATGTGCCAATCTTGTAGGTTCTTCAAATGCAACTGAACTTAACAAAGAAAAAATCAAGATTGTGTATGTCTTGGTTACCAACAAGCCTTTGAACCTTGGCGAGCTTTTGATAGAACACATTGAGAAGCTAACATTTTCGGGGTTCATATCACATCGTGATGTGCTTCTACCACCCATAGAAAATTTTTATGAGAAACGGATGCCATTTATGTCTTATAAAGAAAAGGGTAGGTCTATTGATACATTTAGAATCTTGGGTAAGAATCAAAATTTAAGCAATCTGTCAAGAACATGTCTTTTACTGGAACGAGAAATACAACTTTAAGAATGGCATGTTATGAAGATTGTAGAGCTACGTTCCAAGGTGGTGCAACAAGAGGAGAGAATCAAGAGCTTGGAAGAAAGTGTCTCCTCTAATAAACCTTCCACCATGAAGCACTATATAAGATCTACAAACTAGGGAAAGTACTTCGATGTCACTTATGGCTAACAAAGGGGCTATGTGATCTTAAGGTATCATTTCTTTTCCTTTTGACCTCATTTCATTTCATTTCATATCAAAAGGGGGGAGAATACGACGGTACTAAAATAGCTCTCTTAATCTTTGTCGTTTATATTTTGTGTTTGGGACCTTGAATTCTTGGACTTGTAATAGACTTGTAATATTTGGATGGGACATTATTTTTCTTTCAATGGATAGTATGTATGTATGTATTTAGAAGGAGACATGTATCCATTTGGACTTTATTGGTGTTATATCCTAAAGTATTTCCATATATGTATTTTTTTTCTTCTGTATATATGTTGTGCTTCAAGTTGATTTTAGGTGATATCAAGGGAAGACTATATGGAAGAATTCATAACTTGATGAAGATTAGTCTAGGAAGCACTTATTCATTGTAATGTGAGGGCGTGCTTGTGACCAATCTTCACTTTGTATTTTTAGTAAATGTTTAAGTTTTTTGACATAGAATTTGCCAAAGAGGGAGTTTGTTATGTTTATGTTTTGTGTTGGCACAAATTCCATATCAAACGATATTTCTCTTGTAATGATTAGTTGTACATGTTAACATGATTCAAGCTTCAAAGAAAGAATGACAACTTGTCAAGTAAAGAGAAGACTTCAAAGAGGAACAAGCTTTACTAAACATCAAAGGTAAACTAGATCTCTTTCCTCTTGCAAGGTTATTAAGGCACAAAAAATTGCATTTATAAGTGTCCTTGCATTGTTGTGCTCAATTGGTATAACACATACACCCATATATTATTGTACACACATGCATTAGATTTAAATTGACAAATTTTGTAAAATGCATGTTCTAGGACTATTCCTAGGAAATAGCATACTTGTCTGTTCTTGTACTTGTTTGTATTTTTTTATGTTGGACTTCAATATGTTCTCATATTGTTCCTCATTGAGTTGCGATCAATTCGGTTACTCATTCATTAGTTTTTGAGTTCTGAGTTGGAAGTTATGAAACTTTATGTGTCTTTATAGTTCATGGATTTTGTCTTGTTATATCGAGTTGATTTCCATACATTTTGTAAAATATTTATTGACATCCATGTTTGTGAGATAGTCAAGGTTCATAATCCAACAATGAATTAAAAATAGGAGTTTAGAGGCTGGAGAACGGTCAAATAACATGAAAGAAGTGATGGGAGGAAGGAAATGGCCAAAGGTCATTTGCCACCTTTCCCGTAGAGGCGCGTAAGCCTCACCTGAAGGAAGGTCCCCTACCTATGTGAAGCCCACGCGCATCCTCAGGGAGGTTAGTGTAGGGAAAATCACGCAACGGAAGCGTGAAAAAATAGGATTAGGGTTTGGTATAAATAAATTTTTTCCCTTTTTCAATAACAAGAACCTTAACCCTAGATTAATTGATATATATATAAAAAGTATCGTACCTTTTTCTCGTGACGATTGAACTAGCATCGAATTGAATCCACAAGATCTTCCAATCCAATCACGGACGTGAATCACCTAGGAGTGTGGGCTCCCTTTCTTTAAATTGTATATGTGAGGATGGAAACAAATAAAATCTTTTTTATGTTAGTCACAATAATCCTCCAAGAGAAAATCCAAGAACATCTGGTCACTTGTGAATTATCAATCTACTTGATTGAAACTCGCGTGAACCTGATTTCATTTTATACTCAAAACCCTTTTGATATACAGAATACTAGTGTACTATCAAAAACAAAAACATTCCCCTTTTCTCTTCTCCTTGACTGAATTCTACACCCTATATCTATGAGTTGATCGAATTTTATCTAGAGAAAAAACTAAATTTTTCTTCCGGAAAATTCTCTCTAGCTTGGCTGAATTCTCTCATGAAAATTACTTAGCTAGGCCAAAATTCACTCATGAAAATTATGAGCTTGGCCGAATTCCCTCATGATAATTATTTAGCTTGGCCGAAATTCTCTCATGAAAATTACTTAGCTTGGCTGAAATTCACTCAAAGAAAACCATTAGGGCTGGCCGAAATACATAAGACTTATATATATTGACCGAATTCCTTATCCTAATCTATTTAGGGTTGGCCGAATTTTACATGTATTTAGTTTAGGAGACTTAAACCTTTCCTAAGAAGGATTTACTTAGTGGGCAAGAATCCTATTCTTAGGTGGATTTACTTAGTGACCAAAAATCATTTTTCAAAAAGAATTCCTTCCTACACCAAGACACCTGATCCAACTAAATAGTGTATTTGTGACCATATTAAAGACTTCCTAATTTGACTAGATAAATAATTCATTTTATTTATCTACTTATCAAATATAGTCTTTAATATTAATTATACTAACAACAATAGTATAATATTAGGAGACCTTCTCCTATTAGGAAAATATTTTGACTTTAATTAAATAATTAATTAATCAACAAAATAATTAGTTTCCATTTTATTAAGTTATAACATAAAAAATAATATAATTAGGCTTTTATACATTAGCTTTGCCGCCCATGACAATATATAGGCATATATGTTATTTTTCTTATTTTATTAAATCCATTGGACTTTTATAAAAAGTCCACATGTGAACAAGACCCATTCTTACAAAAAGAAACAAGTCCACATGCATTAATACAATTCTAGATGGACCCCTAAATTGGTCCGGTAGAATATATCAAGTGATCCATGCAAGTTCATGTTGACTAGGGATCTTGGCGGGCTATCTAAATTTAAGCTCCAATAGACACAACCCAATCAAAATCAACAAATGATTCACTTAGATCTAATCTATTCATTTTAGTTCATTCCACTAAAGAACTAAAATTGAACTCCTAAATAAAGATAGAAGAAGTTAATATTTCTCATACATACCTTAGACAACTTTATTTGAGATAGTGTATCCTCGTGAAGAATACCAGTAATCGCCAAGAGCTCATAGACCGCCTATAGCTCTCCAAGTTACCATATTTACTCATATGACCACATTTTGAACTTGGAAATTTTGACTTGTTCGGAAGCCATGTTTCAATGGACACTATTGAAAATTTAACGATGAGATTTAATATCTAGTACCTCAAAATATACATATGATGGTATTCTTCTCACATTGAATAAATGGAGCCATTATGTCCATATTTATAAATGAAGTCCTCTATCGATTAACAAATGAATACCACCAAACTATCGAGGATAGACTATGCTATATAATCGTACTCATTGATAGCTCAAATGATAACACTTGCAACCATAAATTCATCATTTATATCAGGATTGAGATAGACTCCCAGATTGTCTTCAAGTGAAAACTTTTATCCATTGACGGTTCTAGATAAAGTATTTCACTATGATCCAATTCAATGCACCCAGTGCACTAGATTCTTTTGTCAAAAGACACCACACTTTGATAATTTTATACTCATCATAACAAATTTTATCCCACTCAAATTCTAGCAAAATAATCTACAACTTTGACAAGATAAAGGCGCCCAACATTTATCTTAAGTTGTGAATATTATTCAAAACTAACTAAAGAATTGTGTCTATCTCATATATATCTATATGTATGAACAATTCTTCTTTTCTCATAATCTTTTGACGTTATGATTATTTACTTTTGACAATTATAATAATTAAACTATAAATTCTTTAAGATTTGTTAAACTAGAAATCACTTTATTAATATGAAAAGATTGTTAAATACATTATTATACTCTTGCTATCGAGCATAATCCCAACAGTTAGGTGGTATACCACCTTGTTCCACACAAACACATCTTCTCACCACATCATCTTCCCTCCTTTCTTTAATTTAAATCTCTATCCTTCTCATTTTCTCTTTGAAGAAGAAAAAGTGCAGAAATTTTCTAAGAAATTCTCTCAACTTCCAAACACTATATCTCACTCATATGAAGTTCGATTTGAAAGATTCAAGTTGGATAATATTTGTCTTGGAGACCTCTATCATCTCCAAGAGTGTTAAAGTCATTTGTTAAAAATTTATGATGGTTCCACATCAAAAAAATGTAAATTCATGTTTTTCTCAAGGTAATGATTTATCTTTTGATTTTTGTTCTTCAAAGCCTTCAATTACCGTGGGTTTTATTCTTCTATACGTGTATGTTTCTTGAACAATAGCTATTGAGAGAAGGAGACTTTATTATAAGCTAAATGAGCTTGATTAGATAGATGTATGTTGAGTTGGGTTTTCTTAAAAGCTAGATTTTCACATATTTAGGAATAGCACATTTAATTGATTATTTAGAGCCTATTAGGATTTATTTGATTAGTTTGTGAATATACACTGCAAAAAAAAAAAAAGGTTATTGAGATGAATTTTTTTCATCCCAATAGCCAAATAATCGTCCCGATAGAACTATTGAGACAAAAAAAATTCATCCCAAATTACATCGCCTCAGGTGGGTCACAGTAGCTTCTTTGGGATGAAAATTGAAATTTGTCTATAAAGACTACCTATAGGGACAGTTTTTATAAGGACGGTTTTTATTTTATCTCTTTTGATAATATATAGGGACAGAAATTTTTGTCCTTTTTGACAACCTGTAGGGACGAAATTTGAATTTAAAAAAAAATTACCAAGTCCGGGTTCAACCCACTACCCACCCAACCAACCATCAACTCCCTCCGACCCACCAGCTCTCTTTCCTCTATTTCATCTAATCTTTCGTTCACCACCAGATTCCTCTATTTCCTCTAATCTTTCGTTCACCACTAGATTCGAACCAGTGACCACCCACCATTGAAAGCAAAGCTTATCCACTTTGCTACCAGTTCAAATGTGTCATTTAAGGCATAGTATTTATATATAAGCTTTATATGTTATTAAATTTTTACCGTAAATTAATTCTAATAATTTAAATTTTATTTTATGTGATAAATAATTTGATATCAAAAATGTTTATTGTAACATTTAATTAAACTATATCTTAAAATATTACAAAAACTATTAAAATCAGACTGTCGGGAACTGGATTTGAACCCCTCACCACTTACGTGGAAGGGATATGCACTACCAGCTCTACTGAGAGGTGATGTGCAATTAAACTATTTTTAAAAAACTTATATTGTCATATCAAATGGTCTATCATTAATTATACATGGAATACAGAGACTGTTTTACATTTTTCAGTTTAATAAAAAAATGTAATATTTGAATTCTCACAAAAGGGAAGGATATATATATATATATATATATATATATATATATATATATATATATATATATATAACAAGTTTTCTAGAAAGTGATTTGCATGGAATAGAGAGACATTCTTTACTTTTTTTCAATTTAATAGACAATTGTAAGATTTGAATTTGCAATCACAAAAGGAAAGGATAAATATAAAATAACTTTTCGGGAAAGTGGTTTTACATTTTGGATTCTTATTATAATATTTATAAAATATAAATATACATACATATATATATATATATATATATATATATAACTTTTCAAAAAAATTTGATTAATCTATAGTAATTAATATAAAAAAGTGAAGCAAATATAATTATTAATATGTCTCTTTGGAAAAACTTAAAAAAATAAAGAAAAAAATAGAAAAATATAATCCCAATAAATCTTTTTCAGCAACAAATATTATTTTTTGTTTTAATAAGTCCCCAAATCTATAATTTCTTTTCTATTTTTTTTTTAAAATGCCAAACTTTTAGGGACGAATAATATTCGTCTCAATAGACATCATATTGGAACGAATAATTTATTTTATCTCAATACAATTTTTATTGGGACAAATTGTTTTCGTCCCTAAAAGTGTTGTTATTTTTACACTTTTTCGGGACGAATATTTTTTTTCATCCCATTAGACATTCTATTTGGATAAATATTTTCGTCCCTAAAAGTCTCTTCGAATTTGACCTTTTTAGGGACAGATGATTTGTTTTGTCTCAATAGACGTTCTATTGGGACGAATTTTTTCGTCCCTAAAGGTTTCTTCAGGTTTGAAAATTTTAGGGACTAATATGTTGTTGTTTCCCAACAGTCGTTCTATTGGGACAAAAAAAAAATGTCCCAATAAATTTTATCTCTATAGCCAATTTTCTTGTAGTGATGTACTCTAAATGATTAGAAAAATTGATTGAACATATTTTATGATTCTAGCATGTTTTTGGTTTTTAGTTCCAAAGTCTCGATTATGTGCTTCATGAATATGAGTTGTTTTTCAAGGTTTAGTTACATGAATAAAATCTAGGTTTTTGTGTGTGTTAGGTATTTCACATACTCTAGGTTGTTATTCAAGTTTCAAGATCTAGACAAACTTGTTTTTTATGCATTTTGATGATTTTGTCTAGTTCTTCATGAAATGTACCTAATCCAAATATTTCATATGTACATGCATCATTTGTGTGATGACATTGTTATTAGGATTGTAAACTGGAAAAACATACTTTGTGTGCTCATTGTTCATTTCTAGTTTCTATACGATATTTTGATCATATATTCTATGTTATTTGTAAATGCATCATTTTCATTTCACTTAGATCATTCACCCCTTGCAAGTCTCTTATTGGAGTGTGATGCTTCAATTTGAGAAGAGAAGTATTAGCTAGGGTTGGTTCGAAGAGTTAAGTATTGAAGCTTGACTAGAACCAAGCAGTTTCGGGGAGTTGATCAAGGAGGATAAGCTAGGAATCTTGAATAAGATCGAGGTGATCCAGAAAGTTGAGCAATATGGCAAGCTTTTCATTAGTAAAAGGCATGCGGGTAGAATAGAAGGGATATCCAATAGTAATTGTATCATGTAGATTGGTCACTTATGAGGGTGTACTTTTATCTAACTAGTGAAAGGTATTTTTTTCGGTGCTTGTGGTATCAACCCGTGCATTCTTTCTCTTAGGAGGTTTTACCACGTAAAAATCGTGTGTCTTATTAATCTATTCTTATCTTTTTGAAATTTGTATATGTGTTGTTGATTATCTTATTTGGAACCTTAATGTCTGATATTCTTTTAAGAACAAGACTTTTATATATATATATATATATGTGTGTGTGTGTGTGTGTGTGTGTGTGTTTGTGTGTGTGTGTGTGTGTGAATGCTAGTGCTCAATTGTTTATGTATTAAGTGAAATCTCTTCACATGCAAATCATGGACTATGTTGACTTTGCTTGATTAAGCATGTATTTCATGTAGGGAAAAAACACACGCAAGAAAGCATGAGAAAATTTACAACAAAAATTATGGTTAATATATAAATAAATTTTTTCCCTTTTAATAATAAGAACCTTAACTCTAGATTAATTGATGTATATAAAAAGTATCGTACCTTTATTTTCGTGACGATTGAACTAGCGTCGATTTGAATCCGTAAGATCTTCCAATCCAATCACGAACGTGAATCACCTAGAAGCATGCTCTCCCTTTCTTTAAATTGTATACCTGAGGATGGAAACAAACAAAATCTTCTTCTTTGTTAGTCAAAATAATCCTCCAAGAGAAAAACCAAGAACGTCCGGTCACTTTTGAAATATCAATCAATTTGATTGAAACTCGCGTGAACCTTGATTCGATGTTGTACACAAAACCCTTTTGATGCAAAGGATACTAGTGCACTATCGAAAACAAAAACGTTCCCTCTTTTCTCTATGCTTGGCCGAATTCTTCACACAATGAGTTGGACGAAGTTTTTTTTTTATATATAACAATAAAAATAAATAAAAAACAACTTCCTAACCAAAAATTCATTCTTGGTCGAATTTAATAGGTTAATAGGTATTATATATAGCAGCTAAATCCTCTCCTAAGAAGGATTTACTTGGTGGTTAAGAATCCTATCCTTAGATGGATTTACTTGGTAGTTAAGAATCCTTTTCCAAGAAGAATTCTTTCCTACACCAAGACTCATAATCCAACTCAATAGTGTATTTGTAACCATATTAAAGACTTCCTAATTTGATTAGATAAATAATTCATTTTATTTATCTACTTATCAAATATAGTCTTTAATATTAATTATACTACCAACAATTATATTATTAGGAGACCATCTCCTAATAGAAAATGATTTTGACTTTTAATTAAATAATTAATTAATCAATAAATAAATTAATTTCCATTAAATTAATTAATAAACTTAAAAAAAAAAATTAAAATATTCTAAATAGCCGTGCCGCCCAACACATATATATGGGCCATATATTAATTTTCTTATTTTATTAAATTCATTGGACCTTAATAAAAAGTCCACATGTGAACTAGACCTATTCTTACAAAAAAAAACATGTTCTCAAGCCTTTTTACAATTCTAGATAGACCCCTAAATCTGATTCGGTAGAATATTTCAAGTGATCCATGCAAGTTAGTGTGGATTGGGGATCTTGGCGGGCTATCTAAATTTAAACTCCAATAGACACAACCCAATCACAATCAACAAATGATTCACTTAGGTCCGATCTATTTAATTTTAGTTCATTCCACTAAAGAACTAAAATTGAACTCTTAAATAAATATAGAATATGTTGATATTACTCATCCATACCCTAGACAACCTTATTAGAGAAAGTGTATCCTCATGAAGAATACAATTAATCGCCAAGAACTCATAAACCGCCTATAGCTCTCCAAGTTACCATATTTACTCATATGACCAAATTTTGAACTTGGATATTTTGACTTGTCCAGAAGCCATGTTTCAATAGACACTATTGAAAACTTAACGTTAAGATTTAATAACCAATACCTCAAAAACATCCATATGATGGTATTCTATTCTAATTTGATAAATAGAGCCACGATGCCCATATCTATAAATCAAGTCCTCTATCGATTAACAAATGAATACAACCATAAGTCAATCATTTACCTCAGGATTGAGATAGACTCTCCGATTGTCTTCAAATGAAAACTTTATCCATTAACGGTTCTAGATAAAGTATATCACTGTGATCCAATTCAATGCACCAAGTGCACCAGATTCTATTGCCCAAAGACACCACACTTTGATGATTTTAGACTCATCATAACACTTTTGATCCTACTCAAATGCTAGCAAAAAAATCTACAACTTTGACAAGATAAAGGTGCCCAACCTTTTATCATAAGTTGTGAATATTATTCAAGACTAACTAAAAAATTATGTCTACCTCATGCATATCTAGATGTATGAACAATTCTTCTTTTCTCATAGTCTTTTGACCTTATGATTATTTTCTTTTGACAATTATAATAATTAAACTATAAATGATATAAGATTTGTTAAACTAAAAATCAATTTATTGATATGAAAAGATTGTCAAATACATTATTATACTCTTGCTATCGAGCATCATCCTAACAATCTCCCGCTTGCTCTATAGTAAAAATGTCATATCTCTCATCCCCATGTTCTCTAGATGCTCATCAAAACACTTTTATGGAAGAACCTTTGTAAAGGGATCTGCTAGATTTTCTGCTGACGCGATTTCGGTAATCGTCACGTCACCGCACAATTTCCTTTAGAATGTGATACTTTCTTTCGATGTGTTTTCCTCTCTTATGACTTCTTGGTTCTCTCGAATTAACCACTGCTCCACTATTGTCACAATAGATAGTGATCTGCTTATTCGCATCAGGAACCACTTCCAAGTCAATCAAGAATTGGCGGAGCTAGATAGCCTCTTTAGCAGCATCGCATGCGGCAACATACTCGGCTTCCATGGTGGAATCATTAATATGAGATTGCTTGTTACTCCTCGTATGACTGCCTCTTCTTCAATAGTAAACACAGATCCTGATGTTGATCTCCTGGAGTCAGAATCTGACTGAAAATCAGATCCTGCATACGCAACGGGAATTAAATCCCCTCTAGAGTATACAAGCATATAATCTCTCGTTCTCCTAAGATACTTAAAAATACGCTTAACTGCCGTCTAGTGATCAGGACCAAGTCTCGATTGAAACCTGCTAACTATGCCCACAACAAAACAAATATCTGGCCTAGTGCAGAGTATTGCATATATAAGACTTCCAATTGCAGATGCATATGGAACCCTACTCCTTAATTGCTCTTCATGTTCAGTCTTAGGAACTTGTTTCTTAGAAAGTTTGATTCCATGTCTGAAAGGTAACATACCTTTCTTTGAATCTTGCATGGAAAACCTAGAAAAGATTTTATCTATGTAAGAAGATTGGGATAATGCAATCATTCTATTCTTTCTATCCCTTATGACTTGAATACCAAGAATATAACTTGCTTCTCCTAAGTCCTTCATATCATATTATTTTGCTAACCATTCTTTTACTGATGTTAATACACCTACATCGTTTCCGATGAGTAGTATATCATCAACAAAAGAACTAGGAAAACCAACTTGTCTCCTTTAATCCTTTTGTATACACACAGTTCATCAAGGTTTTGAATAAATCCAAAACTTTTCATGGCTTGATCGAACCTTATGTTCCAGGATCTGGATGCTTGCTTCAATCCATATATGGATCTTTGCAACTTGCATACCCTTTCCTCTTAGCCTTTTTCAATGAATCCTTCTAGTTACATCATGTAGATGCTTTCGTCAAGACTTTCATTTAGGAAAGTTGTCTTGACGTCCATTTGCCAAATCTCTACGTCTAGAGATGCCGCAATGGATAAGAGTATCCTAATGAATTTAAGCATGGCCACAGGAGAGAAGGTTTCTTCATAATCGATACCTTCCTTCAGTGTATAACCTTTAGCTACAAATCTAGCTTTAAAACTTTCCACCTTTCCAACCATTCCTCTTTTCCTCTTGTATACCCACTTGCACCCAATGGGTTTTATCCCTTTAGGCAAATCTACAAGAGACCAGACTTTATTTTTGAACATAGATTCAATTTCGGATTGCATTGCCTTTTTCCAGTGGCGACAATCAATATCTTTCATTGCTTCCTTGTACGTATAGGGATCATCGTCATCCGGGAGATTCTCTATAGATTCTCCTAGACCAATGTATCTCTCGGGTTGTCTACTAACCCTCCCACTACAACGAGGTATGGTAGATTCTTGATCTTGTATTGGTAGAGAACTTATAATTGAGCTAGGTTGTGAAACCTCCTGTGGAATTATATCTCCTGAAAGCTCAATCAAGACAATTATACGTTTAGGCACAAAATTATTCATATAGTCATTTTCAAGAAATTTTACATTTGTCGAAACAAATACTTCAAAATCTGAAGGACTATAAAAATAATATCATTTTGTTCCTTTTGGCTACCCTACAAATATGCATGTTTCTGAATGGGACTCCGTCGTTTTTGTCTTTCCTTTTAACACGTGCGCAGTACATCACAATATCCTTAAGTGTTGTAAACTAGGCTTTCACCTAGCCAATAACTCATGTGGTGTTTTAGGAACCGACCTAGATGGTACATCGTTTAGAATGTACATTGCGGTTTGTAAAGCATATCCCTAAAAAGAATTAGGGAGCGTTGAATAACTCAACATAGACCTAATCATGTCCAAAAGAGTTCAATTTCTCCTTTCTGCCATCCCATTCTGTTGAGGTATGCCTGGTGCAGAAAACTGAGAAATTATTCCATTATCAATAAGATATTGCTGAAACTCAAAGATAGATATTCTCCACCACGATCAGACCTCAAGATTTTTATGCGTTTCTCAAGCTGATTTTCCACTTCAACTTTAAAAGCTTTGAACATGTCAAAAGCATATGACTTATGTCTCATGAGATACACATAACCAAATCTAAAGTACTCATATCAACCTCTAGCTTGAATGCTCATAGGTCCACACACATCAGTGGGTATCAATCCTAAACATTCGATTGCTCTTATGCCTTTGGTCGTAAACGACCTTTTGGTCATTTTACCTTCCAAACAAGATTTCACAATTTGGTAGATCATCAATCTTTAAGTCACTTAGAGGTCTGTCACTTACCAGTCTTTTAATCATATTAAGGTTAATATGACCTAGGCACAAATGCCATAGGTAGGTTTCATCTTTTGATAATTTTACTCTTTTATGATTAGGTTCTGTTGATTCCGTGTCTAACAAGTGAGAGATATTTCCATGCAAATAGAATAAATATTTTTCCAATGTACCTTTGCAAATAATTTTGTCATTCTTACTAATAATAAAGAGCTTTATTAAAAGTAATCGAATAACCAAATTTATTTAAACAAGAAACTAAAATTAAATTCCTCTTGAATTGAGGTACATAATAAATGTCTATTAAATCTAAATGCCTATAAGAATCTAAACTAATTCTAATATCTCCCACTGAGCTAGCAGACACCAACACTCCATTGCATAAACACAAGTTGAATTCGTTCTAATTAAGCCTTCTCCTTTCCTTGAACCCCTGTAAGGAAAAACAAACATGATTAGTGGCTCCGAACTCTATGATCCAAGAATCCATAGAATCCGCCAAAAAACATGTTTCAAGATAATCAACATTACCTTCTTCCTTCGTATCCTAAGACTTTGGGCAATTTATTTTCCAACGTCCCTTTTCACCACAAAGGAAACACTTCCCTTTGATCTTGGTTACTTTCTTTGTATCCTTCTTAGTGGGTCCTAGTTGCTTTTTCTCTTGTTGTTTCTTGACCTTCTTACGGGTCTTAACAGTAGCAACTTTACCTACGGTATGAATCTCTTGACCCTTGCCTTTCACAAGAAACTTTACCTACAATGAGTTGACAATCATGTCAATTTTGGTCTCACCATCTATCTCAGCACCATTCAGTTCAGCAATGTTGAGATGTGCTATGACTTTCATTATGCGATCTTTTATAGCCTGTCCAGGTTTCATCCTAGGATTCATAAAAGCAGTCACTGTCTCTCTCTTAGTCGTCCTATACCTCATAGCAAACATCTCCTCTAGAGACATCATTATATCAGCAGCAGTCTCCATTCCTTCATGTTGTTGTTGCAACACATCGGAGGTGGTGGCCATAATGTAACATTTAGCCATCTCATCAGAAGACTCCCACTGCTAATACTCATCTCATTGCTCCTAAGTAGATTCATTAGTAAGAGTAGGTGGTTTAGGAGTGCACAGAACAAGCTTATGCTTTTCGGATTACAATAAAAGCCCAATTTCCTTTTCCATGTAACATAATTATCACCAGTTAAAGTATTGTCTTTAAGGATGTTGATTAGGGATGGGGTCATGATTTCTGAACAATAACAAAAATTATATAAGTAAATAATCATGATAAAGCACTTTCAAATATTTATCTAGAATTAAATAAAATAATTCAATCGAAAAAATTCAACAGTGATCCAACACCCATAAATGTCATGCCTCTTTTGGGAGTTCACAACATTTACTAGTTGGACTAGGTCCCACCTAATTGTTAACATAACGACCAACATTTTCAATTTTAGCCTTGTAATTTTTATTAACAAGAAGTCTTGGGAGGATATTAATAAAATTACATTGAGTGTAATACACAGTTATCGAACTTCAATAGAATCCCTCACAAATATCCCTCCTTTTGGAGTAGATATCGTTTGGGCTAATTGTCTAGTCTATCCTTGTAAGGAAGTATCTTGCTAAATTCCATTCACGAATACCCCTTGGGGGGTTATTCACAAAACATAAAGCTCAACTAAACTTGGAGGCCGTAGGTGTTCCAAAACTTCTTCTCCCACTCAATTGTTAAAGGCGTGTGATCCAATTCCAAAGAATGATTTACCAAGTTATCTAGATGTCAATTTAGATACCTAAACCATTCTATGCATGTTCATACCAAAAGAGATATATGAGTGGCCCTCCTATTCTATATAACATGTTATCAAACAATGACAAACATTGCAATATTTACAAAAAATATAAATAGCTACAATTTTGGTCCATCCTAGAAAAGCAAGTAAATTACATGTCTTGGAATACAAAAAACTCCTTTCTTGGTGAACAAGTCTTCACGTGACCTTCGTCTTTTGGACTCTCTCGGTTGCCTCCCATGGGCATGCGCTGTTGGGATTATGCTCGATAGCAAGATTGTAATAATGTAATTGACAATCTTTTCATATTAATAAAGTGATTTCTAGTTTAACAAATCTTATAGCATTTATAGTTTAATTATTATAATTGTCAAAAGTAAATAATCATAAGGTCAAAAGACTATGAGAAAAGAAGAATTGTTCATACATCTAGATATGTATGAGGTAGACACAATTCTTTAGTTAGTCTTGAATAATATTCAAAACTTAAGATAATAGGTTGGGCGCCATTATCTTGTCAAAGTTATAGATTCTTTTGCTAGCATTTGAGTGGAATCAAATGTGTTATGATGAGTCTAAAATCATCATGGTGTGGTATCTTTGGGTAAAAGAATCTAGTGCACTGGGTGCATTGAATTGGATCACAATGAAATACTTTATCTAGAACCGTCAATAGATAAAAGTTTTTCATTTGAAGACAATCGGAGAGTCTATCTCAATTCTGAGACAAATGATGGACTTATGGTTGCAAGTGTTATTGTTTATAGGGAAATTTGGTCAGGGGTCAAAGAGAATTTTTCCACCTACAATCGACACTCATGAAGCCAAGAAAGACCGTAAAGTCACCCCGCAGGAGCAGGGAAGGCTGGTTTGGCTTCAAAGTTACCAGAAAACAAGCCAAGCGCGACAAGGACGAGCCCCCAAAAGAGCACTAGAACCCGGGCTTCTCCAGGCCATCTATCGGGAAACCTCAGCTCTGACGTCAAGCTCTATAACCGCCCCGTAAATGCCAAGGGAAGTCTCTCAGCTCAAGAGACATTTGAAAGAAGCCCGCTAACCTCTCCAGAAGCCCCCTGTCCTTGCTGGGCATAAAGAAGGAATCACACCTAAGTCTGCATTACCCCAGCTACCTTCCAAGAGGGTCTACAAGAACACCTCAGGCCCCCACGGGTCAATGAAAATCCATCTTAAGTTCCCAGGAATAGAGCCAGAGCAGGGGTTTACCTCGCTCTACGGGGCAATAGGCGGCTGGCAGGATGACCTCCATGAAGATTATTGGCACGAGTGCACACGGGATCGTGTCTACGAAATGTTCACATGCACGTCAAGAATATAATTCAAATAAGGCAACAAACTTATCTTCGTCAACCATGTCATCGAATCCGGAAACAATTCAAATTCAAATGAAAAATCCCGCCCGATAAGGAGGGAACAGATTCATGGGATCATGGTAAAGTATTTACGAAATTGAAACCTACTTGGACGATATTTATAGATGAACGGAGACAGAGAAAAGGGGAGACAACTGAGATAGATCGAGCGACATACAGAAAATCATAAACAACAGATATACACATAGAAGGAAGGCCTAAATTCTGATTCAGAACACGGTCACCTTCATCTCCACTATTCGACAGGCACCGAGTTGCCACCACCCTACTCCTCCGAGAGGTTGTGAGCAATCAAGAGAGTTATTTGTATCTTGAAGCAATATATCAATAATACAGCTCCCATTTTTTGTTATTACCACTCGTTTCTCTCTCTTAAACAGGTCGGGAACCAACGGTACCAACACGACCACCGCTTTCGTGGTAGTGGTCTCGAAGGTGTTAACTGGAATTTCTCATCTCGAGCAAATTTCCCGTCAACACTTTTTGGCACCGTCTGTGGGAAACCTCTCACACCACCATCTTTTTAAATTTAAAAAGTTCTTTATTTCAAAGTCATCATGAAGCTCCGCTCCTCACAAGGGCAGCAGGGCACCTCGGAACAACCATCTGCTACATCGACAAGAAAGGTTCTGAGAAGAGGAAAAAATCTGGGCTCCATAGCCAGATTCCCATCCAGCCAGCTACTGTTCGGGCTCCGGATCCCCCTCTGGTAAGCAAGGTCGAGCTTGACCAACAAGCGGCCGCCTTTGTAGAGAACATCTGCCTTCGACTACTCACTGAGGGTATCGCTATCCAACAGACGGGTCTTTGCAATCAAGGGGAATCAAGCAGGCCCGGGGCTAGGCAACCCTCCTTTGATCGCTTGGGGCCTGCCCCTCGGGAATCAACTCGTAACAGAGCAGGGCTTCCGACCTCAATCCGGGATAGGCTAGGGCCTATGCCCCACGTTCCAGAAGCGCTGCCATGCTACCGCCCATGACAAGTCAAATCCGCGGTTGATGTCCTTCCCCGGGGACGGGAAGAGCTCTTCCACCCAACGACTTCAAGGAGGGAAGCCCGGGGTAGAAATTAAAAAAGTCATCAAAGCATCCGAGCAAGCCCCCTCCAAAGAAGGAACCGGGTAGAGGTCACCAGTTCATCAGAGGGATCTAATGGTGAGGAATCCGAGATCGACTCAAGAAAGTCCGAAAGCAAGCGACTAAGGGACCAGTTGGCAGAGCTCCCACCTAAGTTAAAAATGCTAGCTTACAGGTTCTCCGGGACTGAAGATCCGCTGAGCCACTTAGAGAGTTTAGTTTAACAAATGGAGGTCTAGAACACAACCAGGGCTGCTATGTGTCAGATGTTTCCCACCACACTCATGGATTATGCTAAGATTTGGTTTAGGAAACTACCCTCTGGGAGCGTAGATTCCTTCACCAAATTATCAACTGATTTCTGCTCACAGTTCAATGGGGTTAAGCCCTGACTGAAGGACCCGATTCATCTACAGTACGTGATCCAGGAGAGAGAGAAACCCGTGCTAACTTCAGGAGAAACTTGTGGGCGGGAAAACTATTTCGGTCTTTTGCAAAGAGACCTCCGGAAACCTATCGGGAAGCCTATGATCAGGCTCAGGAGCAGATCAAGGTTGACGAACAGCTCAAGGTTAAGATGGAGCATGACGACATGAGAGCCAAAAAGCGATAAAATAAGGAAGCTTCCAGACCTGAGCAAGATCAGAAAAGCCAGAGTAAACCCTCTAATAAGTCAACATACGGTTTCCCTCTTCCTCAGACCAGATCGGAAAGGTATCCTAATAAGCGAACTCCTCCTCAGGCTTTACCACCTCCCAGGACAGTAGCCCTATAGCCCGCGATACAAGAGGGTACGACCATTAAACTCCCTTAAATGCATCCCGAGAAATAATCTTCCTGGCTATTCGGGACAAGGGTTTGTTACAGAAGCCCGCTCCTATGAAAGTCTCGGTCAACAAATGAAATCGTTATAAATATTGCGACTTTCATGAGGACGTAGGGCATAACACCTCAGAATGCTACAACCTTCGGAACCAGATTGAGGCTTTGATAAGGGGAAGATGCTTGATAGAGTTCTTACAACAAGTTAGGGAGAACATTCAAACTGGAAGGGAGGTCCAAGTCGATATTTGGGAACACGCTGAGAAGAGAAAGGGAGATCAGGCAGACCTGATGCAATAGATTCAGGTAATTCACACTATCAGCAGAGGTCACACTCTGGCCGGCACCTACAACAGTTCCAGAAAAACCATGCGAGGAAGAGAAGGAAATCTTCAAGGTCGACCAGAGACCGACCAGCCCCTCCCAGCTGTCTCATATCATCTTCACCGAAGCAGATGTCTTTAACACCGTGAAGCCACATGAAGACCCCATGGTCATTACATTACAAATTGCCAACTTCATGGTGCACCGCGTGCTCGTCGACACTGGTAGCAGCGTCGACGTTCTGTTCAAAGACACTTTGGAAAAACTAAACTTGAAGCAATGGTGCTACAACAGTTGTACTACTCCATTATACGATTTCACTGGGGATTCCATCATACCCGTAGGATCAAAAATTCTACCAGTGGTCATCAGAGCAGCATCTCTTCAACAAAACATCATGACCGACTTCGTGGTGGTGGATACCCCGTCGGCTTACAACGCAATATTAGAGAGGCCATTCCTATCATCCCTGAAGGGGGTCATGTCTATTTACCATAATGTCTTGAAGTTCACGGTAGGAGACAAGGTGGGAGAGGTTCGGGGTGATCAGCAAGCAGCTAGGAAATGCTACGCAATGTCGGCTAACCCAGCAGCTCTAGCTAAACAGCTCGCCCAAGTAAGGACTTTCCAAGGCGGGATAACCCTGGCACTGAACCTGGAAGACGTGGCTCCATCGATTGTCCCGAAGAAGGCCTTGTAGTGCCCAACATGGAAGAACAGAGAAGGGAATGGGCCAGCAGCCACCCGGTCAACAAGTTAGAGGAGATTCCTATTCGACTAACCGATCCCTCGAAGGTTGTTAAGATCAGTGATACCCTTGAGCCAGGAATGAAATAGGGCTTGATTAGTCTCATCATGGAGTTCAACGATATTTTTGCCTGGAGTCATGCGGAGATGTCGGGGATCCCAATGACATTAGCTACACATCAACTGGCGGTGGATCCGACCTTCAAGCCCGTCAAACAGAAAAGGTGCCACTTCAACAATGAAAGAAATGTGGCAATTCAAGAAGAGGTGGATAAACTCACCTAGGCGGGCTTCGTTCGAGAAGCCCGCTATCACGAATGGCTCACCAACGTGGTCATGGTCACGAAGGCAAATGGGAAGTGGCACATATGCGTGGACTACACCGACCTTAACCGGGCATGCCCGAATGACAGTTTTCCTCTGCCAAAAATTGACCAGTTGGTCGATTCTACCTCCGGGAACAAGCTCCTAAGCTTCATGGATGCTTTTTCTTGCTACAATCAGATTATGAAGCATCCCGCGGACCAAGAAAAGACCAGCTTCATCACCGTGCAAGGCTTATACTGCTACAAGGTGATGCCTTTCGGGCTCAAAAATGCTGGAGCTACTTACTAGCGGTTAGTAAACCATTTGTTCAAGCCTGAAATTGGAAGGTCGATGGAGGTATATATTGACTATATGATCACTAAATCTTTGACCTCGAAAGGCCACATGGACGACCTTCGTAGGACCTCCGTGATTCTAAGGGAAAATCAGATGAGATTGAACCCTTCTAAATGTGCCTTTGGTGTAACTGCGGGGAATTTTCTGGGCTTCATGTCCCATGAGAAAGGCATAGAGGCTAACCCAGAAAAAATCATGGCTATCTAGGATAAGAATCCCCCACATCTGTTAAACATGTTAAATCATTGGCCGGTCAGGTAGCAGCGCTCAACAGGTTCATCTCCCGGTCTACCGATAAGTGCCTACCATTCTTCAAAGCTATCAAGCAAGGAAGAAAATGAAAGGGGATCAAGAGAGCGAACAGGCTTTCCAAGCTTTGAAAAGATACTTAACAAGCCCTCCACTGTTGGCCAAGGCAAATCCTGGAGAAGAGCTCCAAATATACTTAGCCGTTTCAGAAACCGCTGTAAGTGGGGCCTTGGTCAAGCAATGCGGGGATAGGATCCAGCGACCTATCTACTATGTGAGTCGCACTCTAACCAAGCCCGAAAAGAACTATACTTTGCTGGAAAAGCTCGTTTATACCTTGGTGACCTCAGCAAGGAAACTCTGTCCTTACTTTCATGCTCATTCAATAGCAGTGGTGAAGGACAAACCCCTCCGTCCGTTCTTGCAAAGGCCGGATGTTTCTGGAAGGTTGGTTCTATAGGCTCTAGAGCTTACCCAGTTTGATTTAAAGTATAAGCCTAGGACCATGATAAAAGCTTAAGCACTAGCGGACTTTGTAGCCGAACTTTCAGTACCTTCAGATCAGGCAACCCCTGCGGTAACAGATGTCACCCTTGAGAGGATTCCAAAAGCTGACAACTGGCAGGAGGGCTGCAAGTCATGGACTCTCTACACTGTCGGAGCTTTCGGGCAGTCCAGGGGAGGAGCGGGCATAGTCCTGATCGATCCAGAAGGAACTAAGTGCTGCCATTGTTTCAGGTTCGCATTTAAAGCCACAAACAATGAATCGGAATATGAAGCTCTGCTAGATGGGATTAAAGCTGCCATAGAGCTCGGGGTTGATTACCTGAATATCAAGAGTGACTCTTCACTCGTGGTCAACAAAGTTTCTGGGAATTATCAGGCCAAAGGGGATAACATTATCGCTTATCTGAAACTAGTGCAACAACTCAGGTCCAGATTTAGGGGATTCAAAATCGAGCAGATACCTCGACAGCTAAATCATCGGGCTGACGTCCTAGCCAAGATAGCTGCCTATGGTGGCCAGTCCCTACCACACGGAGTCCCTCTTCAAGTAATCCCACTACCTAGCATTATAACTGGTAAGAAAGCTTATACCTTGGACCGACAGCCATGCTGGATGGATTCAATAGCAGAATAGCTACGAAACGAAAAACTCCCCGGGGAGCCTGACCAAGCTAGGAGTTTTAAAAGGCTCTCGGTCCGATATTGCATGGTGGATGGACATTTATACCGAAGGGGAAAATCCCTTCCCCTGCTCCGATGTCTACACCAGGAAGATGCCAAGTGGGCTTTGAGAGAGGTTTATTCCGGGGAATGCGGGAACCATATTGGTGGAGAGGCCTTGGCATATCAGGTTCACCGCATGAGGTATTACTGGCCGACCATCCACCAAGATGCTAAGAACATGGTTCAAACCTGTGAGGCATGCCAGAAGGCCGTAAACTTGAGTCACCTCCCTTCAGAGCATTTGTCGTCCCTTAGCTCGCCATACCCCTTTGCTATGTGGGGGGTCGATTTGATTGGACCGCTTCCTACAACTCTGGGACAGGCCAAGCATGCTATCGTAGCGATTGACTACTTTACAAGATAGGTTGAAGCCGGACCACTCTCCTAGATATCAGAAGAAAACACAACAAGGTTTATCAAGACCAATGTAGTTTGCAGGTTCGAAACCCCTCTGGTCATCCTAACCGACCTCGGAAAATAGTTTGACAATGCCCGATTCAGAGATTTCTATCAGGGTTTAGGAATCGACCTTCGGTTTGCTTCGTAGCCCACCCTCAGACCAATGGTTTGGTGGAATCCACGAACAAAACCATCAAGAGGTTGTTGAAGAAAAAGCTACAACAAAAGAAAGATAGATAGGTAGAGGAGCTTCCCGAGGTCCTCTGGGCTTACCGCACTACAAGGAGAACAGCAACTGGGGAAATGCCCTACTCACTGTCTTTCAAGGTTGAAGCAGTCCTATCTATAGAGCACAAGATGACCTCCTATAGAGTCCAACGATTTGAACCGGGGAGCAATTCCAAGACCGAATAGCTGAAAAGGTAGCAATCTACCAAGGCAGGATTGCCAGGTACTTCAACAAGAGGGTTAAAACTAGAAGCTTCAAATAAGGGGATCTGGTCCTCAGGAAAGTGACGTTGAACACCAAGAAGAGGTCAGACGGGGTCCTAGCGCCAAACTGGGAATTGCCCTACCTAATAAATATGGTAATCCGTAATGGGGCATACAAGCTCGAGGATATGGATGGCCGACTCATGGACCATACTTGGAATGTGGATCACCTAAGGAAATTCTACCCTTGAACAGGGGACTCAGGAGCAGGAAACCTCCAACTAGTTTCTTTTATTTTTTTCTGACAATATTGTACTCCATCTTCCATGTCAATAAAGCTTGCCTTTTCCTGTTTACTCCTTCTTCAACTATGTCCTACAATGATTTGGGTATATATGGAAAGTTTCAACATTATCGCCTCAAGACCAGGGGTAAGCCGGGGAAGCCCCCTCGCTACTCCTAATGCCTAGGCCGGGCACCACCCCCACCCCCACCCCCACTAAGAAGAGTCTGAGTCTAAGAGCATAGTTGCCATCCAGATCTCGAGACCGCTAGATAGCCCTCTTGATGCCTTGTTCGGGCTACCACCCCTAACAAGGAATCGAGCTTGAAAGCCCGGAAGCCTTCCTGATCCCGAGCCTAAGAAGGGACTAAACAATTCTCCATTTCATGTTCTACTCGGGCTACAACCTCCTAAAGGGGCTCGGGGGTGGAGGGCTCGATTTACTTAAAATCTAAATACTTATTTTATTCCACTAGCTTTCCTTGATACAGGGTTACTTACTACAGCAGACCCACAATCAAACAAGAGGACTGAAAGCTGAAGAAGCTAAGCTAGGTGTATGGGTGCTCAATGCCAATAACTTGTTTTACTTATCTTAATTTTTCCCAAAGATAGCTCGCTTCAATATAAAAGCTGGATGATCAAGCAAGTACATTCAAGCCAGAGTTAGACTTGAGATTAAAATTTTATTATCAAGTAAGGGAGCCTATCCCCCAACATGGCTACAACATGCAAGGGGGGCCCAATCCCTGGTTCCGGGCTACAAAAGAAAAATAATAAAATATCAAACTCAGTTGAAGATAGGATGCCCACCCCCTTTTCCGGGCATTCAAAATAGGTCACATGGAAGAGAACTTAAGATTCTTCGTCTTTCTGAAGGCCTTCAGCTTCCTCCTCCACAGGATGGACCTCCCTCCCTACTCCCCTCTCCAGTCGCGGCTCATCCTGAGTAGCTGAATCTACCGCTTCAGCTACTTCCTCCTTGGGATCAGCCCCGGCTGCCTCGGGGTCAACAGGATCCTCCTCCACGATTTCATTAATCACCGTCATAACTTCAGAAGGACTAGCTGCATCAAGAAGGCTGTTCCCCGACTTAGGCACGTTCCAGTCTTCTGTTGACCCTATTCCGCTAGGCCTCCTTCTAGCTCCTCGTTATGAACCCTCTCCGAGGATTTGCCAGAACCAGATACTGGAAAGGTTGGAACAGGAAGAGACAGATATGGCACCTCCTACTGTTTCCCAGCTCCCTCCCCAAAAGGGCCAGCTCCATCAGTTTTAGGGCGAGATATCTCCGTAGCCCGTTACATGACCTCTACTCTATCCCAGTCGACAATGCTGGAGAGATCGAATGGAGGGGGAAGAGCCTCTGTAACCTGATAGGAGGCATAAAAATACCCCTCGCTAAAAGAGGCTTCCATTTCGGCTTGGAGTTGGGTAATTCGAGCCTGCAAGTTTTGGTTTTAAACATCTAGGGCATTTGCCTCTACTTTCCAGTCATCCCGCTGGCTGGTCCACCGCTTCGACCGGAGAGTCTTCTGATCAAAAGCTAGCTTCAGCCTCTCATGATCGCATTGAAGCTCAGCTAGCTGCGTCTCCATTCCTTGTTGGCTTGAGGTCATCTCCTAGACCAAGGTCTGAGCCCGTGCAAGCAACCTCATGGCTCGCTCGGCTTCAGCCTCAGCCTTAGCTGCCTGATCACGGAGAAAGGCTACCTGATGCCCCATTGCCACCTAAAACTTGAAATCCTGTAAGGGAAAATCAGGTTAGAAAATGACAAGTCAAGCAGCTCAATGAAGAAGTAAAAACGACAATTACCTCAGCTAAAAGGGCGGACCCATTGGTGATGAAGATGTCCATTGGCATCGTGGCTTCAGAACCTCGTCCTGACCCACCGAGCTCAATTGCTGGTAGGGGCAAGAAGGGGCGACCTAAGAAAAATCGGCATCGGGCTCCCTGGGAACCTTAACTACCCGGGATACGATCTGATCTTTAGATAGGGGTAGAGGGATTCGGGGGGCATTGTTTGGAGTAATAACTTCTTGAGGAGGGGAAAGAACGGACTTATTGACGACTTGATAAGCAGACACTCCTCGGTTTAGAGCCTTCGCAGCCCGAGATGCCAAAAGAGTCATTCTGGACTTCACCTGGGAAGGAGATGGGGAAGGAACGAACGGGGTAGCTACCTTAGTGGTTGACCCCCTCTTCTTCAGAACAGTCGGGAGTACTCCTGGGATGATCTGGAAGGAGGAAGAGGTATCCAAGCCTGTCGGGCTTCGTGAGAAGCTGGAGCAATAACAAACACTGTTAGAGAAAAGAGTCAATATCATCAGAATTGAACCCTCCAACAATAAAAACATAAAAGAAGAAAAAACAAGAATAGATCGAGATACTTACGAGGGGTAGCACTGGATATCCACAGGCACCTGTTTACAAGGCAGGGATCGAAGGGGTCGGCGGTCGGAAACTTCAGATTCAAATAGTTCCGAGCTATGATGGTCTTCAGCACGGATTCAGACTCATCGGGCAAGGAATCCCGACCCCAAGTGGGTTTGTCACTAAAAGCCGTAGGAACCTCGAGCTCATGCCTGCCGACAGAGGTCCCCTAGTCTCCTCCCGCCAGTACCCATTCTTCCTTCCAAGTGGGGTTCTTCTTTGAAGCCCCAGGGACGATAAAATTGAGCCTATTCTTAGCCTTGGCATAGAATTGGCCTCGTGGAACTCTTGCCAGGCTACCAATCTGGAAAATGAAGGTGAGCTCCTCAGCCCCAGGCTTCCTAGTTACGCCGTTCAGCTCGTATTGCTCCCTTCACAATGCCAGGAAGCGGATTAGATACCTCCAGAAGCCCGGCATCAGTTGAATCGGAGCCAGCTAGAGAGCATTGAGAGCCCACCAAAGGGTGGGGTGAAGAGGGAGTCTCACCCCCCTCTCAAAAGCCACGATGTGGATAGGGAGCATGCCTTTGGGTGGGTTAAAAACATCGTAGTTCTGGTGGGGGACAGTCAGAGAAACAGTATCAGAAATACCATACTTGTCCCGTAGACGGCCGATCGAATGAGGGTCGACAGTAGAGTCAGGGATGACCATGGGTTCAAAAAGAAGGGTTATCACTGGAGGAAGCTCCGCCACTATGACTTGAGCCCTCCCAACCGCATCTAACCTCTCCCCGACGTTAGAGTCTTCCTCGACTAGGTTCAGAGGATTGTCAGGCTAGTTCGAAAAGCCAGAACCAATAAACGCAATCCTGTTAGAACGGCGGCTCTGGCGGAGCGGAGAGGATTCCTCATCAATTTGAATCCCTCGCCCCAGCTTAGGAGGAGCTAGGTTAGGGCCCCTGGAGCCCTCCACCAAGGCATCAACACTATCTGTGAAAGTCGACATTGATGGGACAGAGAGGTGAGAAAGAAAATAGAAGATTTCGACAGAGAAAACGGGGAAGAAGAAATTTGAAAGTCTGAGATTTGAGAAAGTATGAAGAAAGTGACGGGCAGGCCAGGCTTAAATAGAGGTCCATGGGCGATATCCTCGGGAAGATCACCATCGTATTGCAGTCGTTTTTCTTTGAATAACACTCAGTTTCAAATTCAAAATGTTGGGTAATTAATGAGAAAATTTCGCTCTCATTAATTCTCTTTATGGCGAAAAACTTTCTCAATTAAACAAGGAATCCGACTCCAACCACAACTCTACCACCGGTGTTTAAGTCAGAGGGGACTTCTGTTAATAGGGAAATCTGGCCAGGGGTCAAAGAGAAATTTTCCACCTACAATCGACACTCATGAAGCCTGAATATACCGTCAAGCCACCCAGCAGGAGCAGGGAAGGCCGGTTTGGCTTCAAAATTACCAGAAGACAAGCCAAGCGCAACAGGGACGAGCCCCCACAAGAGCACTGGAACCCGGGCTTCTCCAAGCCATCTATCAGGGAACCTCATCTCAAAGGTCGAGCTCCACAACCGCCCCGTAAATTCCAGGGGAAGTCTCCCAGCTCAAGAGATATTTGAAAGAAGCCCGTCAACCTCTCTAGAAGCCCGCCAACCTCTCTAGAAGCTCGTTGTTCTTGCTGGGCATAAAGGAGGAATCACGCCAAAGTCTGCATTACCCCAGCTACCTTCCAGGAGGGTCTATAAGAACACCTCAGGCCCCCACGGGTCAAGGAAAATCCATTTTTTTATTTTTTTATTTTTTTATTTAATTAAATGGAAATTAATTTTTTTGTTGATTAATTAATTATTTAATTAAACGTCAAAATCTTTTTCTATTAGGAGATGGTCTCCTAATAATATACTATTGTTGGTAGTATAATTAATATTAAAGACTATATTTGATAAGTAGATAAATAAAATGAATTATTTATCTAATCAAATTAGGAAGTCTTTAATATGGTTACAAATACACTATTAAGTTGGATTATGAGTCTTGGTGTAGGAAAGAATTCTTTTTGGAAAAGGATTCTTAACTACCAAGTAAATCCATCTAAGGATAGGATTCTTAACCACCAAGTAAATCCTTCTTAAGAGAGGATTTAGTTGCTATATATAATACCTATTAAATTCGACCAAGAATGAATTTTTGGTTAGGAAGTTGTTTTTTTATTATTTTTATTGTTATATATATAAAAAAAACTTCGTCCAATTCATTGTGTGAAGAATTCGGCCAAGCATAGAGAAAAGAGGAAACGTTTTTGTTTTCGATAGTACACTAGTATCCTTTGCATCAAAAGTTTGTGTACAACATCGAATCAAGGTTCACGCAAGTTTCAATCAAATTGATTGATAATTCAAAAGTGACCGGATGTTCTTGGTTTTTTCTCTTGGAGGATTATTGTGACTAACAAAGAAGAAGATTTTGTTAGTTTCCATCCTTAGGAATACAATTTAAAGAAAGGGAGCCCACACTTCTAGGTGATTCACGTTCGTGATTGGATTGAAAGATCTTGCGGATTTAATTCGACACTAGTTCAATCGTCACGAAAAAAAAAGGTGCGATACTTTTTATATACATCAATTAATCCAGGGTTAAGGTTCTTGTTATTAAAAGGGAAAGTATTTATTTATACGCAAACCCTAATTTTATTAAATTTTCTCACGCTTCCGCTGCGTGGGGTTTTATTTTCCCTACATACACACCCTTGGCTCCTACCCATGGGTGTGCGCATGCCACAACCCCATAAAGGGCTGCTATGCGCAGCCCATGACTTCCATAGGGCTGCCGTGTGCTGCCCATGCCACAACAAATGTGGCCGCGTGCTCTTCGCACGCACGTTTGTTGCTACAGCTCGCACGGTCCCAAATTTGTTCCGGTTGCTCCCAATTCTTCAAACCTTCTAGTCTTCGATACTTGAATGTATTACAGAAGAATTTAAAATACAAAAATACTGCTATTTTTTTTTATTATTACAACAAGTGCAGTTTTTTTTTTACTACAACAAGTGTAGTTTTTTTTTTAATTACAACAACAACAAAAAAAAAACTTAGCAACTACCAAGAAGGTAATTATGGTGATAATAGACCACCCACCTTGTTACAATCCCACAACAAAAATACATTGAAATTCTATGACCAAAATTAAGCAATAACAAACAACATATAAAACATATATATCCATACAATCCAATGTAAATATATATGTGAATACCTAGACTGCCATCTCTTTTAAAAACATGCATATACACAATAAAAAGAAAAAGATTCACGAACACATACATCAATTATTCAAGGGTACAATCAGGTTTTGATACCAATTGTAGGGAAAAAACACACAAAGCGGAAGCGTGACAAAATTTAATAAAAATTATGGTTTACGTAAAAATAAAAATTTTCCCTTTTAATAACAAGAACCTTAACCCTAGATTAATTGATGTATATAAAAAGTATAGTACCTTTTTTTCGTGACGATTGAACTAGTGTCGAATTGAATCCGCAAGATCTTCCAATCCAATCACGAACGTGAATCATCTAGGAGTGTGGGCTCCCTTTCTTTAAATTGTATACCTGAGGATAGAAACAAACAAAATCTTATTCTTTGTTAGTCACAATGATCCTCCAAGAGAAAAATCAAGAACGTCCGGTCACTTTTGAATTATCAATCAATTTGATTAAAACTAGTGTGAACCTTGATTCGATGTTGTATACAAAACCCTTTTGATGCAAAGGATTCTAGTATACTATCGAAAACAAAAACGTTCCCTCTTTTCTCTATGCTTGGCCGAAATCTTCACACAATGAGTTGGACGAAGTTTTTGTTCATATATATATAACAATAAAAAAAATAAAAAACAACTTCCTAACCAAAAATTCATTCTTGGTCGAATTTAACAGGTATTATATATAAGAGCTAAATCCTCTCCTAAAAAGGATTTACTTGGTGGTTAAGAATCCTATCCTTAGATAGATTTACTTGGTGGTTAAGAATCCTTTTCCAAAAGGAATTCTTTCCTACACCAAGACTCATAATCCAACTCAATAGTGTATTTGTAACCATATTAAAGACTTCCTAATTTGATTAGATAAATAATTCCTTTTATTTATCTACTTATCAAATATAGTTATACTACCAACAATAGTATAATTTTAGGAGACCATCTCCTATGAAAAAAAAAATTCACTTTTAATTAAATAATTAATTAATCAACAAATTAATTAATTTCCATTTAATTAAATTATAAAATAAAAATAATATAATTAAGCTATTCTAAATAGCCTTACCGCCCAACACTTATATATGGGCCATATATTATTTTTCTTATTTTATTAAATCCATTGGACCTTAATAAAAAGTCTACATGTGAACCAGACCTATTCTTACAAAAAGAAACAAGTTCACATGCCTTAATACAATTCTAAATGGACCCCTAAATTGGTCCGGTAGAATATATCAAGTGATCCATGCAAGTTTGTGTGGATTGGGGATCTTGGCGAGCTATCTAAATTTAAGCTCCAATAGACACAACTCAATCACAATCAACAAATGATTCACTTAGGTCCGATCTATTTAATTTTAGTTCATTCCACTTAAGAACTAAAATTGAACTCTTAAATAAAGATAGAATAAGTTGATGTTACTCATTCATACCCTAGACAACCTTATTGGAGAAATTGTATCCTCATGAAGAATATCAGTAATCGCTTAGGGCTCATAAGACTACCTATTCCTCTCCAAGTTACCATATTTACTCATATGACCACATTTTAAACTTAAACTTAGATATTTTGACTTTTCTAGAAGCCATGTTTCAATAGACACTATTGAAAACTTAACGTTAAGATTTAATATCCAATACCTCAAAACATCCATATGATGATATTCTACTCTCATTTGATAAATGGAGCCACGATGCCCATATCTATAAATCAAGTCCTCTATCGATTAACAAATGAATACCACCAAACTATCGAAGATAGACTATGCTATATAATCATACTCATTGATAGCTCAAATGATAACACTTGCAACCATAAGTCCATCATTTATCTCAGGATTGAGATAGCCTCTTCGATTGTCTTCAAATGAAAACTTTTATCCATAGACGGTTCTTGATAAAGTACATCATTGTGATCCAATTCAATGCACGTAGTGCACTAGATTTCGTTGCCCAAAGACACCACACTTTGATGATTTTAGACTCATCATAACACTTTTGATCCCACTCAAATGCTAGCAAAAGAATCTACAACTTTGACAAGATAAAGGTGCCCAACCTTTTATCATAAGTTGTGAATATATTTCAAGACTAACTAAAGAATTGTGTCTACCTCATACATATCTAGATGTATGAACAATTCTTCTTTTCTCATTATCTTTTGACCTTATGATTATTTACTTTTGAAAATTATAATAATTAAACTATAAATGCTATAAAATTTGTTAAACTAGAAATCACTTTATTAATATGAAAATATTGTCAATTAAATTATTATACTCTTGCTATCGAGCATAATCCTAACATTTCATTTATCTATGTGTGCTTGTATTTGCTTAATAAATCATGATACAAGCAATCTAGAGGAACAAAATTTTGTTTGTTTTAAAGTATTGAAAAGAAGTTTAAAAACCTGTTCACCCCCCCCCCCCCCCCCCCCCCCCATTTAGGTTAGCTTTAGGTAATTTAACCATGTTTGTATATTCAGTTGTCTATTAGCCTCATAATCCTTCCACATCGTATCTGCAAAGTTAATTCTTATAGCTGCCCCTTTTCTAGCATCATCATCACCTCTTTGTCTACTAAAGTTTCTTCTATCTCTAGTGTACATGTTAAAAGCCCTTGATCATCCTCAGTAATATTTTTTTTCATCAAGGTATACACTCATATGATAATTTCGTAGTATACAACAAGCTAACACAAATTTTGTGACTGTTTTGACAGGATAATAAGGCTCTGTTACTCCAGAAATTATTGGAAACCGGTTCTTAAACACTCAAATGTTCTTTCTATAACATTGCACAATGCTACAGGCTGATAATAAAGAGTTCTTGTGCATCTTCAAGAGCACGAGCAAAATACTCTTTTAGATAGTATCGTACTCCTCGGTAAGGTGTGAGAAGTCCACTTTGTAGCATATATGTACCTCACGTCAACCAAATAAAATTGTCATATCCAAAATTTATTAACAATTTAGTTTTACAATATTATTTTTAAATGAGACTCACTAATTAAGCATAAGTTGCAGTTACCTTTAGGAATTATAAGCTTGTCATCTCTAGCTAAAGCATTTTTTATAATTCTTGAGATCGATGCAGTTCCTTCTCATCCAGGCAACACATAAGTAAACCTCATATCAAACCCACATGCTTCCTTGACATTTTGAGTCGTGTAGTCTTTCCATCAACGATATCTTGGCGCCATATCTTTAGAAACTTTGACATGAATATATGTTTCATCAATTACCTCTACGCTATTACACTCTGGGGAGGTCCGTTTGATATCCAAAAACTGCTCAGCAACAGTCAGACAAGTAGGGAATGTTGGGGTGAACCAGAAAACTCCATTTATTGATCATTACATAGAATTCAATTAAGATATTGTATGAAAGTATGATTTCTTCTATTCTCAAAAATCACAGTTAAGTTAAATATGTAAAAATGAAAAAAACGATTTACTTTAAAATGAAAAAAGAATAATAAGTTAGTCAACCACTGCAAAAGTTTGCATTTTTACCTTTGTTGACGTTGATTTCTGGATGTATAAGAAAAGCCAACAAGATTTCGATTTTAGTTGTGATCTCAAAGAGAAGAGAATGAGAAAGTAATCGGACGCAAGTTTTTACGTGGTAAAACTCCGATGACCGGAGAAACGTCCACGGGTGGCTGAATAATCAACCAAGCCAAAATCCACTATGAATAAAATAATTACAATTCTCGATCTCTCTTTTTCTCTCTGTATTTTTCTATATATTGTATATATCTTATTTTTGTGACGAGATTATGGGTCTATTTATATGTCCATAGAACCCTAATCCTCTTTGTACATGTAATAAAAGATCTTTGTAATTAATTATGATTGTTTACTTGTCCAAAGTAGTTTGTCTTCTTTCCTGTTTTGGAGACTTGTATTGAGATCGAGTGAGACTCTAGTAATGTAGTCCATTTAGGACTTATTTCCTTATAATAGCGCAGTCGTTTTGAAGAAATAAAATTGTTGTCTGATAAGGAACCTTTTCTGCTTGATAATATGTTCTTCTTGGAATTCCTCTTTGATATGGATATCTTCACGTGTTTTAATAACTCGATTCGTGTAAGCTAAGCATTGGGCTTTTTATTCAGTTTTCTTCATGTTTGTCCCGAGTAGAACACAATATCAGCTAGTCCCGAGTGACATCATATGATCCCGAGTAGAAAATGTCATCAACTAGCCTCGAGTATCATTAACTGACCCCGAGTATTATATGACGTCAGTTGACCCCGAGTAGGTTTTGTTCAATACTTGTTTACTCGGGCTTCTCTTCTTTGGTGATGTCTTGCAGGATATTTCCTGAATGCCTATTTGGACATCCACCTAGCAATTTTATCCTCTTTGTTGATGACGTGTACGTTTAGTAAAATTTACATACGACAATACCCCCTTAAAATATTTTTGCCGAACAGGGTTTCGTTTCGGGCAAAAGTATTTTAATCAATTCTTCAATTTTTACCTCTCTTTAATGCCAGGGAAAATGTCTTGTCATAATGGCGTGTCTTAATGGTGACCCTGTAAATTCGATTTTCCCTCTCACGTTAGATCTCAATGATGGCGATGTTTTGGAGTTCTGACGGCGAAAGCTAGTTCTTTTCTTGACACGTGTCTTTTGTTGCTTCGTTTTTCGATACCATTTATGAGAAACGACCTACGCGTCTCCTGATGTGCCGCCTACATCATCAAATCTTTCATTGATTTTTCCCGCCTTGAGGTCCTAGGGTTTTGTGCTATTACCTTTTTAAATTCTACACTGAGGGGTTGCGCTGGTTCAATCTCAAAAACTTAAACTATAAATTTTTCCAACCCAGATTTCTTTGCGTAGAAAATCACCATTTTCAGTTGAATATTTTGCATCAGTTTTCCTCATTCAAGGTTAGTTTTACTGAATCCGTCTTCCCATCATCGACTTTTTACTATAGCTCTCGAGGCGCTTAATCGTGGGGATTTTCAACTGGTATCTTGCGCTCGAAGATTATTGGGGGAAATCCCCCCGGACGAGCCTTCTTTTTTAGAAGTCGACGTTTCTGGGCTTTACCCTAACATCCATTTAGTTCTGTATCCAGTTTTGATTCTGAGTCATCTAGTTCTGAATCTGTCATTTCTAATCACAGGGTACCACTTCAATCAAGGATAGGAAATCATCAAAGCAAAAGTGAAGTTCATAAGCACAACTCGGGCAGCATTCGGATCAGGGAGCGGACTGTTGATGAAAACGATGTCGAAGAGGCGTTTAGAGTATCTCGTTTTTCCTTCTATGCTGATCGCTTGAGTGGGTTTGATACCGAACCGAATATGGTCGTGGTAGATGAGATTGGGAAATATCGTGCCCAATTCGACCTGGATAATTCGGTTACTTTGATTCCTGCAGGTGATAGAGCTACTTGGAATCCTCCCCCGGGCATGGTTGCAATCTATGGATCCATGCTCTGCTACAGCGTCACTCTTCCTCTTTAGCCGTTTATTGCCTGGTTTCTGGCTGGAGCAGGGATCGCTTCGGCTCAACTAGCCCCGAACAGCTATAAGATCTTGATGTGCATGTGGCACATGTGGAGCCGAATGAACTTGTCGCTGCCTTTCCCGAGTGAAATCAGACACTTCTTCACGCTGAGGCAGTCTGGTAAGATATGGACCTATTTCCTCATGTCTAATCCGCCAGATTGATGGGTTACCGAGGGGAAAAAGGTGAATCGGGGAGTTGATACCTTTGATGACCTCAAAAAGAGGGGTTTTGTATGGGGATTCCCTTCATCCAACAAGTTCTGGAAGAACAGTTGGTTTTTGGCAGGAGGGAATCTCGGTCTTGAAGTCGCTCTCTCGGCTTGGGAAACTCCGAGAGTTTTAAAGGTTCCCCACTTTTTCAGTTCTCTCGAGGTATGGAACAAGAAAAAGCTTGAATTCAACGACACTGAGCTAACCAGACTTGCTCGGGTAGCAGTTCGCACCCTGGAGAAGAGGAGCAGAACTTATCATTTTAATGAGAAAAATATGATAGAGCTCGGCTTCTTTAGTCAGATTTTGGGCTACCACAGGCGATGTAGGTGGTCTTTGTAATCCCTCTTTTACATATATATTTTTTTTTTCTGACGTGATTCCCCTTTTTTCTTCCAAATGTATGATACGGACATCGTCTACGACCTTCAAGCTTGCCAAGTGAAGTCGATTCTTCAAGCGAGCCGAAAAGAAGATTCTGGTTAGAGCAAAGATGGTATTGCCTCACCTGAGTCTGACGAGGAACCTGAAGTGGCTTAGGAGCAGGTCCCCTAATATGTCCCTGAGGAAGTCGTTTGGCCGACTGTAGGGGACTCAAGTGGTCCAAGTGGCCTGAAGGATCATACTCAGGAGTTGCATGATGACGGGGAGAGGCAAAGTAAAGGTCTTGGTGCCGAGCAATTAAACGCCAGTGATGGAGGTAAAACCTCCAAGGGTCAAGTACATAAAGATCCTGAATTTTTTGAATCCTTCTGGGATGATGTTTAGGAAGATCCCGCAGCTGATCTCAGCTTCCACCGTTCTCAGGCTGGGAAATGGAAAACGGTCGACTCTCCTGCTTGTCCTCAGAAGGTCCCTCAGATGGTCTCATTCATTGACTCTAGTGATAAAGATACTGGGCTGAGATTCCCCCGAGCGTTGATGTTGAAGCATCAGCGGATGCGGAGACTTCGGAGCCGAAGAGGGGTTCCCCTCCCCCCGAGGTTTAAGATCAAAGGGCTGAACCCTCGGGAGATACTTCCTATCCTTCTCCCCAGGATATGCTAAAGGCGATGTCATCTGGCCGGGCTTTTATCGGGGATGGTCATTGGAGTCACCTCAGGGACGCGCCTCTAACGAGTCATCTTCAGAATATCTTCAACGGCGCATCTTATATAGGTTTTATTCTTAACTCTTCGATTGTCTTGCTTGTTCACCGAAATTTTAATTAAACTTCTTTGTGGATGGTGGCCGAGTTCGTTGAGCTGGTTCAGTCGCAGCAACATCAAGTTGATCGAATAAGGCGTCTGGAAGCTCAGCTGAAAGAGAGTGAGGATAGCCATGCTTGGGTCGAATCAGCTTATCAAAAAGAAGTCGACAGTGCCCAAGTTTTTTCCAACCACTGTTTGGCGAAGCAGGAAGAGGTCGAGGAGAGGGCTTCTTTGGCAGAAGAGAAGGCTACGTCACTTCAGAACTTATTGTCTTCTGTCCAAGAATCAATGCTTAAGGTCGAGCAGGAAGCGGAGCAGTCCAAGTAGGTGTACGAATAGAAGATCGAAGACTTGGAACGCTCGGCTTTGACGGTCGAATCCTTATCCAAAAAGGCTAGGCTGGAACTTGAAGTCCAAGGGGTAGACCATTTCAAAAGATCCTCTGCATACGATGCCCTTTTTCTTCTGGAGTTTCAGCGAGGGCTAGTTTCAGTTGGCGAGTTTTTTAAGGTTAAGAATCAGGCGACTGAGAAAGCCTGAACCAACTAGGAGCTGTCGATCAAGAATCATGTGGATAGGTCCTTGGAATCTCTTCAGACTCAGATGAAGAAATGGAGAGCTTACTACCTTAGCCGAGGCAAAGAGCCCCATCCCATCCATTTGGAGGTTCCAACCGAGCACTCCCTCTCGACCTTTTACGTCAGTCAAGAATCGGTCGTGGAAGGTGTTGTGTCTGATGTCGGACCGATCCTGGGAGAAGATTACAGCTAATGGATGGATGGATGATTCGGTCGATACAATTTTTGGCCTTTCAACGAAAGTCTGCTCCGCGAGTTGGAAACGGTGCCTGACCCTAGTATCGGTAAGAGCTCTAAATCCTTACAACCTTGATTTTTGTAGAAATTCATTTTTGTAGAGATTCTTTGTAACAATTCTTTGCAACCATTCTTTGTAACAATCCTTTATAACAATTCTTTGTAAAGAATAATGAAATCCCGAGTTTAACTTATTCTGAAAACCTAGTGGTTTTGATCTGATTTATTGCTCAAGGAATTTCACCATCTTTCTCTAGATTTCTATTGTTGCCGAGTATCTTATTAAACTGGCTATTGAAATTTTATGCCAAGTATCTTATTAAACTGGCTAATTCTGATGTTCGGGTAACTTCACCGAGTATCTTATTAAACTGGTTTTGTTACCCGAATAATTTTAATGCCAAGTATCTTATTAAATTAGCTAATTCTGATGTTCGGATAACTTCACTGAGTATCTTATTAAACTGGTTTTGTTACCCTGAATAATTTTTAACGACAAGTATCTTATTAAACTGGCTATTGCAATCTTCATGCTAGGTATCTTATCAAACTAGCTAATTCTAATGTTCGGGTAACTTCACCGAGTATCTTATTAAACTGGTTTAGTTACCCGAATAATTTTTAACGCCAAGTATCTTATTACACTGGCTAGTATTATTAACCGAGTCATCTTAAAACAGGCAAGTAGGTTTATACTTGTGTTTCATACTCGGTTGCTACCCGAACATTACATCAAGGCTCACCATGATCATATGTTCGAGTCCTTACACATTACCGAGGACGTCTACCAGTTTTTCTATGCAAGGGTTTTCCGAATCGTTAAGCTTTTCGAACCGCTTAACACATCTACGCATTTCATTGGAATATTTTTCGATAGCGTCCTAAGCTTTTTTCCAGAATCTGGTGCATCGGGTTTGCCTTTTTGCTAAGATCAATTGACCTTGCTTGGCTGGTATGCTCCTTTGAGCTTCTCCACCCATTCGGGAATCAATGGTCCCGAGTATTCTATTTGCATGTTCATATTATCATGCTCTCTTTCATATGCTCTTATTATCATATGCTTTATTTTTCAGAAATCCCGAGTTTGCTTTTTATTTATAACTGTAAAATCAACAAAGATTTAAGTTCCAAAGCTTAATATTTAACCTAACTAAAATTGTCCTGACTAGAAAAGAAAAATAGAAAACAATTTAAGGATAGAAAATTTTCAGATATTGGGCGTTGCATGGTCGGGGTAAAACCCCTCCATTGGGTCGTGCAATCCAATATACTCAATGGCCAGCTATTCCTTCAATTTTGTACAGGCCTTCCCACTTGTCAACCAGGGAACTTGCAGCTTTATTTTTTGTGTTCAATGACACCTTCCTGAGTACCAGGTCTCCTAGTTGGAATATCCTGACCCGAACATGAGAGTTGTAGTGGCGAGCTACTCTTTGCTGATATGCCATATTTCGTATTCGGGAATTCTCCCTTTTCTCTTCTAGCTCATCTAGACTTTGTAATAGCATATCAACCTTTTGTTCTTTATCATATAGCCTGACTCGGGGTGATGTATATGACGTTTCTATGGGGATAACAGCTTCTGTTCCCAATGCTAAGGTGAATGGAGTCTCTCCTGTTGTCGTTCTTGTTGTTGTCCGATATGCCCATAATACTCCGGGAAGCTTTTCAACCCAACTTCCTTTTTTGGCATCCAGCTTTGCTTTGAGTGTATGCTAGATGATTTTTTTTACTGCTTCAGCCTGCCCGTTTATTTGAGGATGGGCAGGTGTGGCATAGTAATTGGCAATTTGATACTCCTTGCACAGCTATCTAAATTTCAGGTTATCGAACTGGGTGTCGTTATCAGTGATGATAGTGTTTGGGACTCCAAACCTGTTGAGTATATTCTTTTTCACAAAAATTATGGTATTTGCTTATGTGATATGCACTAATGCTTCAGGTTCTGTCCACTTCGTGAAATAGTCAACGGCTACTATAGCATACTTCGCTCTACCCCCTGTCTCGGCTGGCATTGGGTCGATTAAATCCAAGCCCCACATGGTAAATAGCCATGGGGATGTGAGGTTTCTGAGTTGTTCAGGAGGTTGTCAGATATCATTAGTGATCCTTTGGCAAATATTGCAACTCTCCGAACATCGTTGTGCATCTAAAAATAAAGTAGGCCAATAGTAACCTTGCCTGAGTACCTTGTGTGCTAAACTTTTACCCCCAGTGTGGTTTCTGTAAACTCCTCCATGGATTTCTTGTAATATCCGATATGCATCCTCCTCTGACACTCATCTTTGGAGTGTTCGGAAAAACCCACTTCTGTATATTTCTCCTCCAACCAACGTGTACCTTACTGATCGATACCTAATACGTTTTACTTGTAAGGGATCTTCCGAAAGCACGCCTTCTTCCATGAATCTTTTTAGCTGATTTATCCAACCGTCTGGTGGTGTTCAGATTTCTGAAATTTTTGAGTTTTTCGGTTCAGCTGTGCTCGGTTTGAGGAGATGTGCAACCAAAATAGTTTTTGGCCTGACTGTGGTTGTTAATGATGCTAGTTTGGACAAAGCGTCTGCCTTTTCATTCTCCTCCCTAGGGATCTGGGCAATCTTATATTCTTTGAATTTCTGGAGGAACTGTTTTGCATGTCACGGTAGGCTATCATGCCTTCATCCTTGGCTTGGTATTCATCCAGGACTTGGTTGACAACTACCTGTGAATCGTTAAATATCTTGACTTCATCTGCCCCGAGAGCTATGCAGACTCTGAGTCCAGCTAGTAGCGCCTCGTACTCGGCTTGATTATTGTTTGCTTTAAAGTCAAACCTCATGGCACTTTCGACATCATCTCTTTCTAGAGTGCATACTACGATCCCTGCCCCGCTTCCATGAGTGTTTGAAGAGCCATCAACATACAATTTCCATAGGAAATTTTTTCCAAACATCTTTTTTGCTTCCAGGTTTGGCTCTGTGAACTCTGCTATAAAATCTGCCACTGCTTGCCCTTTAAAGGATGTCCTGGGGACGTAGTGGATATCGAATTCACTTAGCTCGATTTCCCATTTGGTTAATCTTCATGAAATCTCTAGATTCTGTAAAATTTGTCTTAATGGGCATTCGGTGAGAACCTGGATTGTATGAACCTGAAAGTATGGCCTTAGCTTCCTTACCGCTGAAACCAATGCTAGGGCCATTTTCACTGCCTCTGAATACCTGGTCTCAGCTGGTAAGAGTGCCTTGCTGGTATAATACACTGGCTTCTGTATTCCATCTTCTGTTTTGACTAGGAATGAGCTTGCTGCTAGTTCTGTAATTGATAAGTATAAATGGAGTATCTCTCCCATTTGAGGTTTTAAAAGGGTGGGAGCCTGCCCCAGGTACTCTTTGATTTTTAAGAAAGCCTGCTCTCACTCTTCATTCCATTCCAATCATTTTTCTTTTTTGATTACTCTGAAAAAGGGTATGCATCTGTCTGTGGCCTTTGAGATGAATCTACCCAAGAAAGCTAAGCATCATGTTAGGCGTTGTTCTTCTTTTAGTGATCTTGGTGAAGTCATTTTCTGCAGGGCTTGGATTTTTTCAGGGTTGACTTGGATTCCTCTTTGGTGAACTTGAAAACCCAGGAACCTTCCTAAAAGAACTCCGAATAAACACTTGTTTGGATTCAGCTTCATTTGGTATCTCCTCAAAACATCAAATGTCTCTCGCAGGTCTGAGGTATGTTTGTCTGTCGAGATGCTCTTGGTCAGCATGTCAACAATATACACTTCCATGTTCCTTCCTATTTACCTTGTGAAGATTCTGTTGACCAGCCTTTGATATATTTCCCATGCATTTTTTAACCCGAAGGGCATTACTGTATAACAGTACAGGCCCTGATCAATTGTGAATGCTGTTTTTTCTTCTTCAGCCTTGTTCATCCGGATTTGGTTATATCCCGAGTAGACGTCCATGAAACTGAACAATTCGTGGCCTGATGTAGCGTCCACCAACTGGTCTGTCCTCGAAAGTGGAAAACTGTCTTATGGGCATGCTTTGTTCAAATCAGTGAAATCTACGCACATTCTGCATTGTCCATTTTTATTTTGGACGAGGACTACATTAGCTACTCATTGAGGGTAGTTGATCACTCTAATTGACCCTACAGTAAATATCTTCTCCACTTCCTATTTGATTGCCTGACTTCTTTCGAGATTGAATGATCTTCTTTTTTGTATCACTAGTTTTGCATTCGGGTCTACTGTGAGATGGTGAGATATTATTCGGGTATCTATCCCGACTATGTCTTCATGACTCCAGGCGAACACATCTTTGTATTCTTTGAGCAGATCGGTGAGGCTTTGTTTAATCCTTTCTTCCAAATTGGCCCTGATCTTGATCTTTTTATCTGGCTCATCTTCTTTTAAGATAATCTCTTTGACCGGTTCATTTTTGGACTCATTCGACTCTTCCCTTGGATCAAATTCGAATGACAGTGACTCTTTCTGACTCCGCTACATTATAGTGCATACCTATTCAAAAATCATTTTTGTCTTTGTATACTGACAGGTTAGCTCTACGGGACATCTCTTGGGACCCATTGACTACACCGACCCTCTGTTCGGTCGGGAACTTGATCATCAAGGCATAAGTGGCCTTTACGACCTTAGTTTTATTCAAGAATGACCGACCCAATAACGTATTATATGGCCAATTGTCTAAGTCTATTACCACGAAGTCGAGCAATACAGTTCTCTGACAAGGTGCCACACCAATCTTTATGGGTAGCTTTACCGTCCCGAGTGACCTTACCTCAATTCCTCTGAATCCTCTGAGTGGAGTATGGAAAGGTTGTAGATCCTTTCGGTCTAACCTGAGTTGATCATAGATGGCTACATTGAGAGTGTCTGTCAAACTTCCATTATCTATCAGGATTCTTCTGACTTCCTGGTGACCAATCTGTGTACTTATGACCAGAACACCATTTGGCCGAACATCGACCCCATATGAGTCTGCTTCTGTGAATACTATTGGGTCCCATCCTTCCTTTATCCTTTTCGGGTCTGGCTCAACCGAGTTCACGTTAAAGTTATGTCTTGCCTCCACTGCTTCTCTGATTTCCTGTGTTCGCTCTCGGTTACTCCTCCCAGTGGATGGTCCTTCAAAGATTGTTTATATTACTTCATTGGCCTCTGCGCTGGCCCTTTGATTTCGACCAGAGATGTGATCGGCCCTGATCTCTTTCTTTATTTCTGACTTCTCATCTCTTTTCAAGATTACATCCTGAAGATGTCCCTCCCGAATGAGGGTCTCTATGTAATCTCTAAGCTGGTAACATTTGGAAGTCTCATGACCGGTTTTCTTATGGAATCTGCAGTATCTGGTTGTATCTCGCCGAGCAAACTGAGATTGACGGCATGGTTCTTTTACCAGATTTTTCTTTTCCAGTATGGCCAGGATTTCCTATTACTTTTTTTGAATAGAGGTGTAGTTGCCTTATCTACCTCAAAATTTCTCCATGGTCTGTTCGGTATTACGTCCGTTTCCCCCGTCCTTGCTTTTCTCTTTGTTGTTTCCTTTATGTTTTCCCTTTTGGTTCTGCATCTTGAACTCAGCATCCTTTTCGGGTTTTCCTCCATGCATGTAGCATCCACCCTTGGCTAATTCTTCTTCTTCGGCTAGTGCATATCCTCCCACCATGTTCATCATATCTGAATATCTAGTTAGACGGGCTCTTCTCAGGTCAAAAGATAACCATCCATTCTGTAGGTTGTTGATGAACGCAGCAATTATCGCTTCATCGTTTGCATTGTCGATTTCTGATACCCCTTGACCGAACCTCCCCAGGTATTTCTTCAATGACTCATCTTTTCCTTGTTTTATCTGAGAAAGGTAAGCCACTGATTTTTTCCTGTGAACGTTACTCAGAAATTGCCTTGAGAAACTCCTATTTAGTTCACTAAAGCTTTCGATGCTCGCTGGGGGCAATCTCCTAAACCATCTTGAGCCTGTGTCCCCTAGAGTCTGTGGGAAGTTGAGACATAGAAAGGGATCGCTGTGGACATACTGGGCCATAGCACTTTTATAGCGTCTGACGTGTTCTTTAGGGTCTGTATCTTTCTTGAACTGCTCCACGTGCGGCATCCTTAACCTTTTTGGGAATAAGGTCCGTAAGATTTCCCTAGTGAATAGACTGTCAAAATCATCGTCAGATAAATCATTATACCCATAACATCTTACCAGTGCGTCCATTTGATGTCTATTGTTTTCGACTTCTCGAGTTAGGCTCAGAATTACGACATCTCTGTCTCCCACCAGACTTCCATGATGGTTAAACCGTTGGGTGATCGTCATTCCTCTCTCTGGCTCTTAACTCTGATGCTGAGTTTTACCGGTTGATTCTTGTAGGCGTATGGTTCCGTGATGACGCTTGCGATGGTGTTGATCGCTATCTTCTGATGACGACCGATCCCTATGCCGGTCATGTATAAGGTGTCTGGCTCAGGCTGTCTGATCATGGTTCTGCTTCTGGCGTGGTCCTTCCTCTTCGGGTGTTCCATGTCTAGCCTGGTTAATTGGAGTCGAGTTCCTTCCAGCTTCCAGTGCATTTAGTTCTGGACCCACTACAATCGAACGAAGTCTTGCAGGTGGGAGGTTAGGAGGTTGTGCTTCTTCTGCAGCCAGTTGATCAACTTCTTCCTTTGCTGCGTCTGCCACCACTTGTTGCAGCGCCTCTCGGAAGCGTTGTATCAGGTCTTTACTGGTAAGAGGAACTTGTTAGATCCCTGCCAGGAATGTTGGTTGGTTCTCCGTGGTTGTAGTGAGATCTCGCGAGTTACTGCCAACATGGAAGTTATTTGGAGATTTTTGGATATCCCCAGAACTGCTTCTGCTTCTGCTTCCTGCCATTACCTTTAATTAAATCGGAGGTTCAACCCCTCCTTTTATTGCCAATTGTTGAAGTTGATTTCTGGATGTATGAGAAAAGCCAACAAGATTTGGATTTTAGTTGTGATCTCAAAGAGAAAGAGAAGGAGAAAGTAATCGGACGCAAGTTCTTATGTGGAAAAACTCCGATGACCGGAGAAACGTCCACGGGTGGCTGAATAATCAACCAAGCCAAAATCCACTATGAATAAAATAATTACAATTCTTGATCTCTCTTTTTCTCTCTGTATTTTTCTATATATTGTATATATCTTATTTTTATGATGAGATTATGGGTCTATTTATATGTCCAAAGAACCCTAATCCTCTTTGTACAAGTAATAAAAGATCTTTGTACAAGTAATAAAAGATCTTTGTACTTAATTATGATTGTTTACTTGTCCAAAGTAGTTTGTCTTCTTTCCTAGTTCAGAGACTTGTATTCAGATCAAATGGGACTCTAGTAATGTAGTCCAACTATGACTTATTTCCTTATAATAGCGCAGTCTTTTTTAAGAAATAAAATTGTTGCCTGATAAGGAACCCTTTCTTCTTGATATTCTGTTCTTCTTGGAATTCCTCTTTGATATGGATATCTTCGTGTTTTTTAATGACTCGATTCGTGTGAGCTACGCGCTGAGCTTTTTATTCAGTTATCTTCATTTTTGTCCCGAGTAGAACACGATATCAGCTGGTCCCGAGTGACGTCATCTGATCCTGAGTAGAAAATGTCATCAACCAGCCCCGAGTATCATTAACTGACCCCGAGTAGTATATGACGTCAGTTGACCCCGAGTAGGTTTTGTTCAATACTTGTTTACTCGGGCTTTTCTTCTTTGGTGATGTCTTACAGGATATTTCCTGAATGCCTATTTGGACGTCCACCTGGCAATTTTATCCTCTTTGTCGATGATGTGTACGTCTGGTAAAATTTACATACGACAACCTTAAAATATGGATAGAATCTATGACTAGTGATAATTTCATGTGGTACTTCAACTCCATTTCGCTGTCTGAATAACTGATCTTCCGAGGAAATGAATGCCCTCAACACCTCATGAAAATGTCTACTTATGGTCTCAACTAATCAGCGAAAAAAGAAAGAGATAGTTCGATTTTTAGCATTATGTGCTAATACATACAAAAACTTTGCAACTTGTTCTTCAACTATTGCTTTTTTATATATACGAGGCGACCGGTATCTCGTAGTAATTCACACAACCTAGCAAATGTCAATGGACTCATTCTTATTATGTTACGATATTTCTCATTGGTACTAACTTGTTGCATGTGCTCATTACGAACTTTTTGGTTCTCTACACTATTGTTCATAAACATCCTATCAACATAATTTTAAAAATAGTGTAAATCCAAAATATAAATAAATTGGAGCAAATGAAAAACGAGATGCACTGCTGCCATACACCTTTGTCTTTACCAATCACTAAAAAATCTTCTACATCTTTGATCTTGTGTCTCTTGAATATCTTCCCAATTTTCACCCCAACTCAATCCCATATTCTCCTCTTCATCCATTTATGCATCGTCCCAAGTTAGTTTCAAATTTTCCTTAACATTCATTTCAGTTTCATTCCAAGTAAGTGCCAAATTTTCCTTTCTATCCATCTAATTACCATATTTTCAGTTATTAACAATGTATGATGCACAAAAATAATGGATGACATATGGCAATAATATAAAAATATAAATAAGATATATTTATGCAACAATTCAAATAAGTAAGCATTTTCAAATGTATTTTATCTTTGATGCCCCTTTTGTATTTAAGCAACAAGTTATGATTTAATATTTTTATTTTTATTTTGAATCCTATGATACAAATAGAAACAAATGGGAAGGACCTTCCCATACCAAATCAATTCATTAGACAAGGATACACCTATAATAATACATTAAACTTTGAGATAAGACATTAAAATTGGTTGTGACACTTGAGGGATTAGGTCCTCCCAAACAACAAAAGTTGTGTTTACAAAAAAAAAAAATATTCGTTTCAATTGAATGAATAAAGTAAAGCTATGTACAATAGGTTGCTCCAACATTTACTTCCAAGAGAATAGGAATAAACTATAACATAAAATAATAGATAGTTCACCTATCTACTTCAACTTTTAAGGAGAAAAATAAGGAATAAAACACGGAAACTCAATAAGTAACAATGTAGCACTAAACTAAAGTCCAAGGTCCATGTTATACAAATACATTTCACACAAGAATGCAAACTTCATAGATATAGTCTACATACATGCATTTTCCAAAACTTATCAATTCTATGCCAATGCATGAGCATTCAAAGTCAAGTATGTGAATGTGTTATAAATGGTGCACAACTATGCAAGGACGCATATGTATGAATTGTGTGTGTGTGCACCTAAGCCTTGAAAGAGAAAAGAGATCTTAATATATCTTTGTAGAACAATGAAACACATTTCTCGTTGAAGACTTGATCTTGCTTGATGAGTTACCAAATCTTCTTTGAAGCTTGAATCATCATCAATCTAAGACAACTAATCAATAAAACATGATCTAAAAGCAATAAAAAAAAGATTTACTCAAGATCATTACTTCTCATGAGAGTAGCTTTCAAAGAATGTGAAGCTTATAATTTTCAAAATATGCCACTCAACATTCAAACATATAATTCACACATCATGATTAAGATCAATATGAACAATATCACTAAAAGATCTTAAAAGAGCATGTGTCAATGAGAACCATATGAATGCTATGCCAGTTCACTAATATGACATGTTACATGATGTAATGCAAACATAGAGTTGAAAGATGAAAAGCTAGAAAGCAAGTTAGCAAGCTTTTCCATCAAATGCAAAGCCTTCGCTCTTTTTATGAGCTCTCTTGGCTTGTTTGTCTTCATGACATAAGTTATTGGTGTTTGTTTTCCAATAACTGTTTGGTCTTCATGATTATCAGCTCCTCTTCCATGCATTTGATCATTTCCTTCAAGAAAAAAAAAACAAATTATTAGCAAAATCACTTGCTAGACTATCTAACACAAGAGCCTCTTCAACCATCTTCTTTTCTGAACAATTGATCACTTTATTTTTCACTTCAACTTCCTTCAACGCTTCATCTCTTTCCTTGTCAAAAGTTTGAACTATTGCCATCAAGAAGAAGTTGGTGGTCTCTGACTTGCAATCCTCTTCATTGAGTTGCAAAGACAAGTGATCATGTCTAGATCGATCATCCTTCTGAAAAGCTTTTTCTTCTTTGCTTTTGTCACTAACACTCTTTTCAAGCTTATCAACAAAATTGTTAGTAGACAAATGAAATATAAAACAAGAAGAACCTTTTTCATAATCAACAAAAGAGGACAATCACTACAAAAAAAATATAGACTAAAGGTTGTTATTCATGATTAGTAAATAACCTTGCAGCACCCAAATCACACTAATTACTTTAAGAGACCTGCTCTGATACCAAACAAAAATACCTACAAGATTATACTAAACAACCTAGAGGGGGTGAATAGGTTGACTCTCTAATTTTAAAAAAAAAATCGAGACTTGTAACAAAACCTTAGTGAGCATACAAATTAACATTCAACATAAGTGTTATGAGAAAATAATTTGTTCACGTATGCTCAAATCGCCACCCTTAGTCTACAAAACATACAATAAGATTCAATGTATCTTATGAACAAATATATTCAATGTAGAGTGAATTCCATTAGTCATAATTAGAGTATTACAATATGATACTTTACAACTTGAATGGAATATCACAAGATACAAAGTTATCTAACAAATACACACAATATTATGTAAGGAAGTCAATTACAAATACGACAATATACAAAATATACAAATATGACAATATTTAATTTCGGAGCTCTAAGTCTAAATGGGGAAGAAGATAACATAATAAAGAGCAAAAAAAAACAGCATCGTTTTGACAAAAAACTGCCTAGATTCATATAATGCGCGGGTCTATGCGCTGGTCCTTAACCATGTAGTGACCCACGCATTCCCGTGTAGTAACCGTGCAAGTGTCCTGATCGGTCTATTTCTATACGTATTTTAGGTCCCCATTTCCTATTATTTGTGCTTTGTTCTTGGGTGAAATTAGGTATTTTATGTGTTTGTTGAGCATGTATAGGTCACATTCCATTCAAGAGGTGTTGAATGTTATTTTGAAGAAAAAGAGTAAAAAGTTGAATTTCAGCCAATGCAGAACAGCTATATTGCAGGGATCTCCGATCGAATTGTGTGTCCTACCACCTATGGATGGAAAGCCCCAAAAGTCTAGTTTCTGGTGCACTTTTCAGATCACAATTTCGATATTCCTAGAAGAGGTTATGCCTATTTTAGTACTCGATGGTCAGATCAGTCATAATTCTATGAATAATGACGGGATTTATTTTGCAAGTTGTCGGAATGAGAAATATTTCCTTCTTGGAATTGTTTGGGAGTCTTGTGCAAACAAGTTGACACCTAATCCTAATCTTCCTTCCATAAGTAGACTTTTTATTGGATTAGGAAAGAAATAAAATCCCAAAAAGGGGCTTAGCATCTACACCTATTTAAACCCCATGTGAACCCCTAATTTCGAGATATACAAGCCAAGGGAGGTCCCAAGCCACCAAGGGGGCCGTCCCCCGCCACTTCATCACCATATATCACCTCATAACTTCCATTCATCTTTACACATCGAATATTCAAAAACGAAGAACAATTCATCATTGAAGACTTGAAGAACTCATTAAAGGCCAAGATGGGTTTTATCTTTTCGTTCTCTTTCCCTTCTATTTTCATGATGTATAACTAATTTCATTACTAGGGAATCAATGTGAACCTTTTGTGAATGCTCATGTTTGGATTAATAATATTATTTCATCAACTCGATTCTTGATTTGCTCATTGCTCTAATTGCTTAACTCTCATTAGTTTTAATATTTATTCACACAATAGATCAAGGTGGATATCTGAGAATTAGGGTTAGAGTATAGACCAAACCTAACCTTGATTAATGCTCTTTTGAACGAATAAAATTTTATCTTTAGCATAGACCAAGCAAAGTATAAAATTTGGTTCTTATTTCTTATGCTTAACGGGTTTCCGATCACTGTTCACACCATAGACCAAAGGTGAATAGTGGTTGGGAATACTTGACTCATCCCGCGATCATACGGTAATAGTCATATTAAAGATAAAGAATGAACCCTTGAATTGATCGAATCTTTTTACAAATTAATCCATGCATTGAGTGTTTATAATTGGGGATCATTGATGACCTAGTGTTTTCTCACCCTTGACCACAACCCAATCCTTTCAATTGTTTTCTTTAGTTTAATTTAATTTAGTTTTAGTTATAATTCAATCTTCAAACAATAATTTGGTTACTTTCAATTTAGATTTAATTAGAATTAGTCTTAATAGATAAATCTCTAGTCCTCGTGGGAACGATCCTTACTTGTCGTTGTACTTATCTTCACGATTCGTGCACTTGCGAGTACTGTTTTTATAACTACGGTTTTACATCCATTAAGTTTTTGGCGCTGCTGTCGTGGATTAGTTGAATTTATTGGTTATTTATAGTTTCAGTTTTAGTTTAATTTTTTTTTTTAGTAGTAGAGTCATTAGTTAATAGTTTTTATTTTCTTTTTTATTTCTTGTTTTCTTTTCAGGTACAATGGACTTCATCATGTCCGCGCATGGAGACTAAAAAACACCGTCAGGTCATTGAGTGGGTGAATGCGCGGGTCGGACCCGCACATAACCAGCACACTGGGAATTCAACATCCCAGTCCCATTTTCAAGAGGCTCGAAACATGAACAAACGACATCCAAACCTTTCATTTAATATACCGTTGGAAAGGTATGGAGGTCTACTTTCTACTCCAATTAACAAAACATGATTTGGATTATGAAAGAAAGTGTTATGGTCAAATGAGTGGCCAAAGGTCAGATTTGGACTTTAACAAGAATGCCTAAACTCATGGAATAAAACCATGTAACCAAAGACCAAACTAAGAGAAGAGTGGGACCTTTTCAAATGGTCACTCAGTGCGCTAAAACAAGCACACCATCATGCAAGCACGAATGTATTTGATCAAGCAACGAAATATGAATTAAACCCACAACAAACGCCCTATGAATGCACATAGACATCAATGAAGCACACAAATATAACAAATCAATTGCAATTAAGTGTGTGTGTGTGTGTGTGTGAGAGAGAGAGAGAGAGAGAGAGAGCAACACATAATGCATGTCAATACAAATGCAAATATGTGATCAATATAAACATGCAAGAAGAGATATCAAAACTTGAATGCACACTCATATAAACACATAACATATACGAATAAGAAATATGCACGAGTTGTAAGTTGTGCAACTATATCTCCTCAATGAAATTAAGTAAGAGATATACCTTAGATGCTTGAGCTTGGTCATGAACAAGGATCACCTAAACTACCTTTACATGCTCATTCCTCAATATGTGGTTTCTCAATCGAAATAAGCCAATCAAAAACCGAGAAACTTACAACCTCCCTCTTTGGCTATTTCATGAAAAAACTACCACTCACATATCATCCTCACAAATAAACAAAACAAAAGACATGGGGTCAATAAAATTTTTCTACATTACAAAGAGATGCCTATACACTAGGTCTTTATGTCATCCATCTCTTGTAGAAACAACATCCCTACAAAATAATGTAACCACACTTTCCAAGACAAGTGTATGTGAGGTGATCAAGAAAGATAAAAAAAATACCAACAATTTGCAAACAACAATAACAAGCACCATGCAATAACAATGCAAATGCAAATGCTCCCCCTAAATAGGTTAACTCCCCCTCAACAAGTCAATCTCCCCTCAAGTGCAACTCTCAATTCCCCATCAATCATGCCACTTTCAACTCCCCCTAAATCCACACTACTCCCCCTTTATGTCATGAGATAGACAAAGGAGTATCCCTTTAAGGAAGCATTAGCAGGGAGAGCTTATGGTATAAGACATGCATAATCATATACGAAAATTTATCCAACTCAATTAAGAGGAGAGAATTAAGGAGTTTTATTACATGAAAAGTTTGTGAATGAATGCTTTGCATACAAGACAAGTTGTATTCAAAATCAAAATCATGGTATTTGGCAAAGCAAAATAACAAGGGTTTCTAAGAGAATTCAAACCAAAATCACCCTTTGTCATGGAAGCACAAGATACAGATTTTAAAATAGATTCATTCAAGAGCAACTATATCAAACTTTACAAGCAAAACAAGACATGAACGACTATTGCGCCCTTTTTAATTTTTCCGGGTGGAATGCCCGTATGATAGTAACCTTGTTCGACAAATAAAGAGAGAGAGAGACTTTTGGATTGTAAAATCCTTGAAATGGATACAAGATCCTTATTGATTGAAGTCTTAAAATCACTTTCACACATAAATTTTTACATTCATTATAGAGCATTCAATAATTTCATCATGCATATCAATTTAAGCATGTCAAGGATAGAATCATCATGTCATGGAGATCAATTCTAGGTCATTCAAATTTAACTTTCCAATCAGTTATCCTAGTCTAAAAATGCATGTTTGGTCATAAATAAGACATGGATTGCATGTAGAGTAAAATTGTACACTTATAAAAATATATATGTACAACCAATCATCTCAAGCAACTAATAAAAGAGCATAAATATTATCAATGAGCACAATGCAATGCCAATTTGCTCTCTTTGCTTGAGCTCCCCATATGGGGTCAATCAAAACAACTCAAGAGGGGATGTGAGTCCCTAAAGACTTACCAAGTCCATTGCACCTAGTTGAGCCTATGGGTGAACCCTTTGCACAATGGCATGTGGGATCATCTTTTCTAATCCACTTAGGTGACACATTATCGTTCCTAGTGGTTAAGGTCATCATATTACTCCTAGGATAATTGACACTAGATCTCCTAGGCACATGCATATTGGCTATAGCCCTTTTTCTTTCAATCATGATCTTAGTTCTACAAACGTTAATGTACATGAAGCAATTTGGTCTAATATGACCATCAACACCACAAAAATGACATGAAGGAATAAAATAAGAGGTCATACCATTCCTTTGTGAGGACAAAGGTGTTTTTCCATGTCTCTTTCCTTTGGTGTGGTATTGGTTCTCTTCTCCTTTGTTGTTGAGTTGGAGAAGGTTGCTTCCTTGGTTGAGCTTGCATGAATTGCTTCTTGGCTTGATGGTATTTGGGTTGAGGAAGGCTTGCTTGATATGCTCTCATTGGTTGAGCTTGTGCATGAATCCTTAGTGCCACCTTGACTTGGACATTCTTAGAGCACTTTCCCAGTTCAATTTTCTTCCTATGATGAAGTGAAGGAATGGGCTCTTTGAGCTTCATGCCTTTGACAAATATCATCTTGCTTGGAGTTGAGGTCTCCTTATCATCTTGAAACCTTAGACCTGTCTTGTCACTTGGCTTCTTGCTAACTCCCAACAAATGGTCAAGCTTCTCTACACTCAAAGACATCTTCACAATAAACTCTCTAGCCTCTCTAAGCTTCTCTTCCATCAAGGCTTCATTTATCTTAGCTATCTTCACTTTATCATTCAAGTGACCCACTTTAGTTGATAGCTTGAGGTTCTCTTTCTTTAGTCTTCGAACCTCTTTCTTAATGAACCCTTCAAAGTTTGTGCTCTCTATATTTCCATTTGTAGAGTGAGATAAGGAACCCTCATCACTAGAGTCACTACAAGTGTCACTTGTTTCCAGATTGGCATCATCAACATAAGTAGCTTCATCTATCACTCTCATAGCTACTTTTTCATCACATCCTTTTTCAAGGTCACAAACTAAGGCTTTACTGCCTTTTTCTACATCTTCCACATGGGAGGCTCCAAAAGCCATGTAATCAAGAACATGCTTCTCATCACTTGAGAAATCTTCTTTACTTCTACTATCACTTGATGAGGCGGCCACCACATTTCTTTTCTTTCTCTTCAAATTAGTACATTTGGAAGAAATGTAACCGATCCCGCTACACTCATAGCATTGAATGCCTTTTCTTCTAGGTTTCCCTTGTCTTGGGTCAATCTTCTTCTTCTTCGAGTCATTCTTGTGAAGATTCATGAATTTCTTGAATCTCTTCACCATTAGAGTCAAGTCTTCATTCGAGTCATCATCCTCCTTCACAATCGTGAAGGTCGTCAATGCTATGCCTTTTTTCTTCTTCGGTGATGTGGATGTAGGACTCCATCTAAATTCATAGGCCAATAGCTTTCCACTCACTTCGGTTTCCTCATGTTTCTTCTCTAGGATGTTCCAAGCTCCTCGTGCATTTTTGGTGATTTGGATGAGTTTGTATTGGTTCGTATCTATTGCACTAAGAAGAGCACACATTGCCTCATTGTTCCACTTCGATGCTTCAAGCTCTTGGGAACTCCATTGAGACTTCTGCTTAGGCACACTACTTCCATCTTCGATGGCCATGATTGGTGGTGTGTATCCATCTTCAATCACCATCCAAACTCTATCATCTATTACAGAAAGGAAGGACTCCATCTTCGTCTTCCACAAAGAGTAATTATCTACCTTGAGCAATGGTGGTCTCACATCCGACACACCCTCTCTACTCACCCCAAAGTCACTCATAGTGTTTGGGTTATAAATGACATGCAAATGCAATGCAATATAAAAAACATTATCAATCAAAATGCACAAAGCAAGACACACACAGAGAGCATGGATCACCTAAGTATATCTAGGCACCGACTCTGATACCAATTGAAATTCCCTTAAAAGTGTGTATGGCCATACCTAGAGGGGGTGAATAGGTTTTAATCGAATCAATTACAGTTTTTTTGATTAATCAATATTACAAAATATTACCCCAAATTATAAAGCATTCAATTAAACTAATTATGCTTAAAACAATAAATGGCACACGATATATACGTGGAAATCCTTCGATAAGGGAAAAACTACGGGTTATCCTTCTAGCCTCATCCGATCCTCGAATCCACTATTGTAATGATGTTTACAACCTAAGTTGACCACCTAGTCACACTTCAAGGTTACTAACCCACCACTACTACCCAACGGGCCTTAATTGTGATTCTCGGTCGACTTGTTTGTACACTAACCAATTATTCACAAGACTTAACCTCAATAAAGAGTCAAACAACCTAAGTAAATATGATGAATTATTCAAACATACAAGTAGTACTAGGCTACACTAAATGCTTATCTAGGAATTCAAAGAAGTCAATAAATGCAATTCCTAGATATCCATGTCTAAATGCAAGTGCAAGAAGACTTAACTAGATATAACTATGAGAAACTAATATATAATTATCAAACAAAGGCCATTCAACAAAAGTTGTCATATAACATAGCAAAGAACAATTAATGCAATTAACAAATATAATTAATTAGACCTAAACAATATCTAAATGCAAAGCATATAGATTTAGCTAGAAGGGTAAAATCATCCTAAATTCTAGTTATCACAAAACATAATTCTCAACCAACAACCAACAACCAACAACCAACTTCACAACCATGTCATAAAAGCTTTTAAACACAAGAACATGCATTTAATTTGCAATAAAAGCTAAAACCTAGGCATACATGTCATAGTAATGAAATAATGAAGTCTAAGACATGCAGAGATTACCTAGTTATGAAACATAAGAAGACTCATGCTTGAATGAAAAAGAATGATGCTAGATGTTCATGGATGGAAGTTTGGTTGAGTAAAAAGGTGTTCTTGGGAGCTCTCTCTCTCTCTAGGAGTCAATTTCTCTCTCTTGGATTTTAATTTCGGAGCTCTAGGTCTAAATGGGGAAGAAGATAACATATATGTAGAGCAAAACCAAACGGCATCATTTTGACAAAAAATTGTTCAGATTCGCGTAGTGCGCGGGTATGTGCGATGGTCCATACCCCCGTAGTGACCCGTACATACCCGTGTAGTAACCGCACAAGTGTCCATGCACAGAGACTAAAAAAACATCCGTCAGCTCATTATGCGGGTGAATGCAGGGGTAGGACCCGTGCACTGGGAATTCAACATCTTAGCCCCATTTTCAAGAGGCTTAAAAAATGACCAAACGGTATCCAAACCTTTCGTATAATATACTGTTGGAAAGGTATGAAGGTCTAATTTCTACTTCAATTATAAAAATATTATTTGGATGATGGTAGAAAGTGTTATGGTCAAATGAGTGACCAAAGGTCAGATTTAGACTTTAACAAGAATGTCCAAACTCATAGAATAAAACCATGTGACCAAAGACCAAACTAAGAGAAGAGTAGGACCTTCTCAAATGGTCACTCAGTACACTAAAACAAGCACACCATCATGCAAGCACGGATATATCCGACCAAGCAACGAAAAGTGAATTAAACCCACAACAAACACATTATGAATTTACATAGACATCAATGAAACACACATGTATAACAAATCAAATGCAAGTAAGTGTGTGTGTGTGTGTGTGTGTGTGTGTGCGTGAGCAACATAATGCATATCAATATAAATGTAAAGATGTGATCAATATAAACATGTAAGAAGAGATATCAAAACATGAATGCACACTCATATAAACACATAACGTATTTGAATAAGAAATATGCATGAGTTATGAGTGTGTGCAACTACATGCTCATTCCCCAATATGTGGTTTGTCAATCGAAATAAGCCAATCAAAAGCCGACGAACTTACAATACCGAATATTCAAAGACACACTTTAAACCTGGATTTTATTCATGTTATTAAAGCTTGAAATAAACATGTCCATGAAGCACATATTCAAGACTTTTGATGTAACACAAAAATGATAGAATCACAAGATATGATATGTTGGGATTATGCTCGATAGCAACAGTATAATAATGTATTTGACAATCTTTTCATATTAATAAAGTGATTTCTAGTTTAACAAATCTTATAGCATTTACAGTTTAATTATTATAATTGTCAAAAGTAAATAATCATAAGGTCAAAAGACTATGAGAAAATAAGAATTGTTCATACATCAAGATATGTACGAGGTAGACACAATTCTTTAGTTAGTCTTGAATAATATTCACAACTTAAGATAAAGGTTGGGCGCCTTTATCTTGTCAAAGTTGTAGATTCTTTTGCTAGCATTTGAGTGGGATCAAAAGTGTTATGATGAGTCTAAAATCATCAAAGTGTGGTGTCTTTAGACAAAAGAATTTAGTGCACTAGGTGCATTGAATATGATCACAGTGAAATTTTTTATCTAGAACCGTCAATGGATAAAAGTTTTCACTTAAAGACAGTCGGGGAGTATATCTCAATCCTGAGATAAATGATGGAATTATGGTTGCAAGTGTTATCATTTGAGCTATCAATGAGTACGATTTTATTTATTAGTCTATCCTCGGTAGTTTGGTGGTATTCACTTGTTAATCGATAGAGGACTTCATTTATAGATATGGACATCGTGGCTCCATTTATTAAATGAGAGTATAATATCATCATATGGATGTTTTGAGGTATTATATATTAAATCTTAACGTTAAGTTTTCAATAGTGTCTATTGAAACATGGCTTCTGGACAAGTCAAAATATCCAAGTTCAAAATGTGGTCGTATGAATAAATATGGTAACTTAGAGAGCTATAGGTGGTCTATGAGCTCTTGGTGATTACTTATATTCTTCACAAAGATACACTTTTTCCAATAAGGTTGTCTAGGGTATGAATAAAAAAATATTAACTTATTCTATCTTTACTTAAGAGTTCAATTTTAGTTCTTTAGTTGAATGAACTAAAATTAATAGATTGGACCTAAGTGAGTCAGTTTTTGATTGTGATTAGGTTATGTCTATTGAAGCTTAAATTTAGATAGCTCGCCAAGATCCCCAATCCACACAAACTTGCATGGATCACTTGATATATTCTACTGGACCAATTTAGCGGTCCATCTAGAATTGTATTAAGGCATGTGGACTTGTTTCTTTTAGTAAGAATGGGTCTAGTTCACATGTAGAATTTTTATAACAGTCCAATGGATTTAATAAAATAAGAAAAATAATATATATGCCCTTGGGTGGTCTTGGGCGGCAAGGCTAAATTTATTAGTCTTATATATTGTTTTTTATTTTATTATCTAATTAGATGGAAATTAATTAAAAGTTAAAATCTTTTTTCTAGTAGGAGATGGTCTCCTAGAGTCATATTATGGATGCATTTAAGGGGTTATAATGATCGTATCCTCTTTCATCTCATGTTACCGGGGTGACGGTCCTTGGAGGAGGTGAAGCTCGTTGAGGGGTTCGCCTTGCAAGATACCTCTCTTACCGAGGTTGGGGAATATGGACATGGTATGTCGACCTGTTGGAAAGCTTGTTCTATGTTTTCTAAGTCGGTGCGGGTCCAGGTGCCTCCCTTTTTGGCGCTTTGCCACTCTCATACCATCATTCTTCATCTTAACCTTGAGTTGTTTATCAATTTTGACCTGCTCGAGAGCCCGATCATAGGTGTAGGGAAAAATCGAATCAAAACGAACGGAAGTGTAAAATTAGGGTTTGGCATATTTAAAAATTTTACGTATATTAAAAGTATCATACCTTTTTCCCATGACGATTGAACTAGCGTCGAATTGAATCCGTAAGATATTCCAATCCAATCACGAACATGAATCACCTAGGAGTGTGGGCTCCCTTTCTTTAAATTGTATACCTTTGGATGAAAACAAACAAAATATATTTCTTTTGATAGTCGCAATAATCCTTCAAGAGATAACCTAAGAACGTTCGGTCACTTGTGAATTGTCAATCTATTTCATTGAAACTCGTGCGAACCTGATTCGATTTTTGTACAGAAAACCCTTTTAATGTAAAGGATACTAGTACACTATCGAAAACAAAAACATTCAACTTTTCTCTTCTCCTTGGCCGAATTCAATACACAATATCTATGAGTTAGCCGAATTTTGTATAGAGCAAAAACTATGTTTTTCTCTCTCAAAATTCTCTAGCTTGGCCAAAATTTTCAACATAAAATTATACACTTGGCCAAATTAATAGGTGTATATATAGATATACAAATCCTCTCCTAAAGAAGATTTACCTGGTGGGCAAGAATCCTTTCTCTAGGTGAATTTACTTGGTGACCAAGAATCTTTTTCAAAGAAGAATTCTTTTCCACACCAAAAATCCTAATCCAACTCAAATAGTGTAATTATTCAATAACCAATTATTGAATAAAATTAAATTGCGACTAAATTAAAACTTCTAATTTGACCAATTGTCAATTAGCGTTTTAATAGAAATCAAATACTTCCTAATTTTACTAGATAAATAAATTCCTATTATCTATCTACTTATCAAATATAGTATTTGATACTTATCATATTACCAATAAAAATATGACTCTAGGAGACCATCTCCTACTGGGAAAAAGATTTTAACTTTTAATTAAATAATTAATTAATTAATTTCCATTTAATTAAATAACAAAATAAAAAATTATATAAAAGGCTATTATATATACCCTTGCCACCCAAGCTATATAAATATGGGTCAAGTATTGTTTTTCCTATTTTATTAAATCCATTGGACTTAAATAAAATGTCCACATGTGAACTAGACTCATTCTTACTAAAAGAAACAAGTCCATAAATACAATTCTAGATGGACTGAATTGAGGATTTAGGCAAGCTATCCAAAGCTAAGCTACAATAGACATAACCTAATCACAATCAACAAATGATTCACTTAGGTCCGATCTATTAATTTTAGTTCATTCTACTAAAGAACTAAAATTAAACTCTTAAATTAAGATAGAATAAGTTAATGTTGCTTATTCATACCCTAGACAATCTTAAAGGAGATAGTGTATCATCGTTAAGAATATCAGTAATCGCCAAGAGCTCATAGACCGCCTATAGTTCTCCAGGTTACCATATTTACTCATATGACCACATTTTGAACTTAGATATTTTGACTTGTCCAGAAGCCATATTTCAATAGACACTATTAAAAACTTAACGTTAAGATTTAATATCCAATGCCTCAAAACATCCATGTGATGATCTTCTATTGTCATTTAATAAATGGAGCCACGATGTCCATATCTATAAATGAAGTCCTTTGTCGATTAACAAATGAATACCACCAAACTATTGAGGATAGACTATGTTGTATAATCGTACTCATTGATAGCTCAAATGATAACACTTGCAACCATAAGTCCATCATTTATCATAGGATTGAGATAGACTTTCCGATTGTCTTCAAGTGAACACTTTTATCCATTGACGGTTCTGGATAAAGTATTTCACTGTGATCCTATTCAATGCACCTAGTGCACTAGATTCTTTTGCATAAACACAACACTTTGATGATTTTAGACTCATCATAACACATTTGATCCCACTCAAACGCTAGCTAAAGAATATACAACTTTGTCAAGATAAAGGCGTCCAACCTTTATCTTAAGTTGTGAATATTATTCAAGACTAACTAAAGAATTGTGTCTACCTCATACATATCCAAATGTACGAACAATTCTTCTTTTCTCATAGTCTTTTGACCTTATGATTATTTACTTTTGACAATTATAATAATTAAACTATAAATGCTATAAGATTTATTAAACTAGAAATCACTTTTATTAATATGAAAAGATTGTCAAATACATTATTACACTCTTGCTATCGAGCATAATCCCAAAAATAGGCTTCCTGGTAGGTCTCTAGAGGATGCTTGGCAAAAGATTAGAAAAGCTTACCCGCCCACAGGTTCCGACAGTAATTGGCGAGGGTGATTTTCTGCTCGGTAAAAGCCTCCATCTGGATGACTTCCTTAAAAAAACGCTCCATATAAGACCCAAGGATTTCTTCTTGCTCCTAGATCACATATTGAAGGTGTATGGGATCTTTTAGGTGTGGTTTGTCACCCTGGAACTGTGAGCAAAAGTCGGTTGATAGCTTAGTGAAAGAATCCCCGCTACCAGCGGGCAGCTTTCTGAACAAGGTCTTTGTATAGTCGGTCAAGGTGATAGGTAACATCCTGTACATGGCAGCCCTGGTAGTATTCTAGACTTTCATCTGCTGGATGAAGCTCTCCAAGTGACTTAGAGAGTCTTCCATACCGGAGATCTTGTCTGCCGGTATCTTGAATTTTGACGGGAGCTCGGCTTCCCTGATCCTTCTAGTGAATAGGGCATTCATTTCACTCAAAGGGTTCTTTTTTTGTTTCTCTTTCTTCATCTGTTGGATCTCTTTCTGTAGCTTTGCCAGTTGATCCCTTAGGATCTTGTTCCCATACATCTTGGAATCGACCTCGGATCCCTCGCTATCAGATCCCTCAGATGAATTGGAGACCCTAACCATGTCCTCTTCATGAGGGGGATCTGCTTGGGGCTTTGTTGGCTACCATCTTCTCTGGCCCGGGTTTCCCTCATAGAGGTTGTGTGGTGAGAGGGGTCACACTGCTCCCGTGGTAAGGCATCTGCTGTAGATTTGACCCCGTTAGGGTTGGTAGCACGATTGCCTGTAAGGAACTGAGGGCATGGGCCCTAGCCTATCTCGGATTGAGGGTTGAGGTCCCGTCCTAACATAGGCTGGTACCGGGGGGAAGGTCCCAACCGATCGAATGAGGGTTGTTTGGCTCCGGGCTTACTCGTTTCTTTGTAGGTATTGGGATTCATCGGTTGGGTTGTAATACCCTCAGCGAGCAAGCGAAGGCGGACGTTTTCTACGAAGGTCGCTGGTTGTTGATCGATCACGGCCTGGCTTATCACTAGGGGTCTTAAAGCCCGTGGAGCAGCTGGTTGGACCGGAGCCTGGTTACGGTGCCTGGACTTTATGCCCTTCCTTGGAGCCTTTCGTGTTGAAGCAGTGGATTATTGTCTCGAAGCCTCGGGTTGTCCTTGGGAAGAGCGAAGCCTCATATTTCCAGAAAGACAACAAACACGTAAATTTTATGTAAATTGGGTGTGGGTTTTTTCCCACAGATGGTGCCAGAAAATGTTAATCAAAAATTCACTTCAGGTGAGAAATTTCAGCTAACACCCTCAAGACCACTACGTCGGAAGTTACGGTCGGGGTGGTACCTTAGGTACCTAGTATTACGTGTAACAATTAAAAGGGAATGTAAGATATATAGAGGAGATTCAACTATTTTATTAATGAAATTAAATCAAGCGTGATATACAAAGGCCACTCAAAAACTATCAATCTCTCTAGGGTATAATAGAGGTTGCAGCTTCGTGCCAGTCAATAAGTAGATAAGAATGAAAGACATCTTCTCCTTAGAGAATTTAGATGATAATGGGGAATTGATCTTTGTTTTTTCGTCCTCCTTCTTCATGCATGCCTAGGCATATTTATACACGGTCCAATTAGGTTAGACTCGTTATTCTCCTACCATGAATCTCTAAATCAAGTCCCTCCTTATTAGGCGGGATATTTTGTTTAAATGCCATTGACTTTTGGTTTGATAACGGATACGAGAATATCTTGAAGGGATATAAGTTTGTTCCTTTTTGGATTCAAACACTTGCCCCGACACACGTAGCGTTTTAATGCACGTTGGAGAGTGAATATGATCCTGTGCGTTGCCTTGGAGAGAAGAATCATGGAGGTTATCAAATATGGCGGTCGTTGTCTTGAATGGCGAGGTACATTTATGTTCCATTCTAGGTACCCAAAGCTTGATCTGGCCTCTCCAGGTCCCTTCCGGAGCTTGAGATAATTGTATTAACATTCTTCGGTGGCAACGGAGCTTTGCGAGCTTCCTTCTACCTGCTTGGATAGATTCGGTTCTTCCCTCGGTGAAATGGAGCGATACTGTAGGATGAACTCGATGCCCTAAAGGTCTCTTTGTACAAGTGGGGAAGGTAGCGTTCTTCTAGGGAGGTCGCGAGATGTTTAGAACTCGGAGAGCTTAAGTCGTCTTTTATCGGCCCGTGTTTCGATGTAAAGAGCTTGATTCGATCAATCAGGCTTTTCATGGTGACTCTGAATGCTTGCAAGGTGTTCCAAGGGTATGGGCAGCCTTGCCTTTCTTCTGTGGGGTCGGATGGTAGCTCGACCCCGGGAACCCTGGTACATTGCTGTATAAGCTGGGATTTGGACCCCTACTTGGAAGGTGGTAAATCTGCATTTGGTCCCTAACCAAGTTTTGCTATTAACATATATATATATACACACACACACACACACATTAAATATAATTATTCGTTTAAAAAAACAAACAAAAAAAAATTGATTTCCAAAAAACATCTAAATTAAATTAATGTCATCTTCTTATTTACCAAAATTCCACTCATTGAAAAAATTGATTTCTAAAAATATCTAAAATAAATTATTGTCATCCCCTTATTTACTAAAACGTCACTCATTGGATGCAATTAGATGAAATTAGATGGAATTTGATAGATTGGCTATTAATGTCACAAAGTAGGCCAAAAATGGCCATTTTGAAACAACTTTTCAATCTTATGACCATTTTGATAGTGTGTCATCAATTTGATGGTCACCGGGATAATTATCCCATAAAAATATAATCTTCTCCACCTCAATGTTTTTTTTTTTTTTGTGATTGCATCCATCGTATTAGTTAAGTGTTTGAAACATTTATGATGAAGGAATGGGTTTCTAAGTAAATTTACTAAGAAAGATTATCGGAATCCACTTTCGACAATGGGGATGGAATTTTTTTTTTATGTTAATATTATTATTATTATTATTATTATTATATTTTTATAGGTATTTTTTATTATGTAAAATGTTTTAGTTTTTCAAAAAAAAAAAAGGTTCAAAGACTAAACTATCCCTTGACTGTTAAGTTTGACTAGTGGAGGTTAACGAAGGGACCAATTTAGTCACTTATGTAAATGTTGCAAATTAGAATTTTTTTTTTTTTTTTGAAAAAAATGTCCCCGATTTATTAGCAATTGTCCAAATTTTAGGTGTGCGGGTTGTAGATGGTGGTGGTGTGGGTGTTGGAGATCAAAGAGGTGGCAATCCATCATGAAAATGGGGAGGATTCGTTGTGGCCATGTGCTATCAAACTATCTTCCCTCCATTTCGTTCCATCTTCTCTCTCTCTCTCTCTCTCTCTCTCTCTCTCTCTCTCTCTAGCTTTCTCTCCCGGTCGTGTGAGAGAGTGAAATTGTGTTAGGATTTTGAAGTTTCGTATTTGGATTTGTATTTGGATTTTGGTTTTTTTTTTCTTGGATTTCTGATGATATTTGGAAAGTTTGTGTTTGATTGGTTTGGTGTTTGGTGGTGGTGTGATAGTGATGATGGTAGTTTCAGGTTCTTAGTAATATGGGTTTCTTGGTGTTCTTTGTATTTTGGGTTTCTAAGTGTTCTCGGTTTATGGGTTTGTGGGTGTCCTGGAGATTTGGTGGAGATACACTATATTTCTTTTATAAAAAGTTTTGTTTTTTAAAAATAAAAATTTTAAAATAGTGTTTTTGTTAAAAAAATTAACTGAATATGGAAAATGACTATAACTGAAACTAGAGGGTGAAAATGACTAATATTTCAGTACAGGGGTATTTAATAATATCCTAAGAGAAAAAGAAGAGAGGCTTTTTCTGTTGGAAGGGAGAGAGAAAGATGGTGAGATGTGAAACAAAAATAAAAATTGTTTCATGGTGAAAAACATTAGTAGCATGTCACCAACGTGAAACACAATTTGTTTCAATTTTTTATGAGTAATAGTATGATATCGCTCATCACCTTTTAGTAGAAATGGTAGTGCACTTTTCTTCCGATTGGTGAGAGTAGTTATCTAGACAGCACATGAATTGTCTTATCTTTACATGTCCCGACAATGCTATTGTAATAATTGTAAATGTAATAAATAATAAGACATGTGAATTGTCAACATCTTGTTAATAATAAGATTATGTTTTAAGTTGTGATTTTGACGGCTGACATGTTACATCATTTAAGTATAAATTTGGACAATTTTTTTTACCAGCCTAACATTACTTATTTTGTAATTTATTTATTTTTATTTTTTTAAACATTACTCATTTTTGTATGATTCCTTTGGCAAATTATCCCTTTTTTTTTGTAGGACGTAGTTCGTTATATTTTAAAATATACATTCCAATTAATATTTTATTGCGATTGAAAAATTGATTTGTTATCCAAGAGAAGACTATACACCTTATTTTCAAAAGAAATGATGTATCAGTTTAAGTTTGTAAGTGTTTCTAAGCCATGAGAATTGGATAATCGGGAAATTACATATCAACTAATTTCACCGTTGTAAAGTCATTTCGAAGTGAAATAGATATCTATTAAAGACGAGAATTTTCAAGGCGGCCATTGATCTATGAAAAGTAAGCACAATCAAACCCCAATTGACGAAGCAATGTTGCTATCTAAATGACTTATGGTCAAATTTGGGTTGGGATTTTTCTTCAATTAAAAGAACAAAGATTTTTATGTAGACAGGAATTAGAGAAAAATAAAGACCAAAGAATTGTTGTTCTAAACTGTTATTTTTTTCTTGGATAAGATAAATGGCTAATTCAAACAAATGTATTTAGGACGTAACTATTATTGTTTACGTACAAAAACCATTTTGATTTCGTAAACAATCGCTCAAAATTCAAAAATCAAATACTTTTCTCACTCTGGATTCTTTTACGCAAGTAAATACTATAGAATAAATATAAATGTTTAAAAGATAGTTTTACTTTTAAATCCAAACCAAAGACACTCCAAGAACATGTGAAAACATGCTTTAAGGTAGAAAACAATGTCATTTTTCTTGTTCTCAACCCACGTTAACTACGAGAAACAACCACAAACAAACGCCCAACCCCAAAAGCCAATGGAAATTCATTCAATTCTCTGCACACAAAAAAATGGGGGAAGCTTCAAAGCAAAGAGACTTCCCCAAATCTGTGGATGTCCCGGTTGAGAAACAGTTACCAGTGACCCCTCCGACTCCTTTTCCGACGATCAACCCAAACTGGAGGCTGAGCCCCCACCACAACGGCAGCACATTATATGACTCTTTTGAGCTCCAAGCCGTGACTTGCCAACTCAACAAGGCCATGCAGAGCTCAACCAGGTCTCCTCCCATTTACTTGAGCTTCATCAAATCCCCATTCTACCGGCAGAGCTTAGATAGCATATGCAAGGAAAACGTCAAGTCACCAAAGAAAATCGGGTATCACCCAGCAAATTGTACTAATGATCGAAAGGGGAGTAGCACAAGAGATTTAAGAGCAGGTAATGGGAGAATGGTAACAAAGCTGTGGAAGAAGATTAAACAAAGACTGGTATGGACTAAGCAGAGAACCTAGAGTTTCCATGTTTGTCGACGATTAGTTTAGGCAATATGGTGAAGCAATAAACAAGCGTACAAATGTATTATATAGTCATTTCTGTGTAATCTAATATTAAACATCTTAATGTTTCAATGAGGAAGAAATATATAATGTTCTGCTCATTGATCATTTCACCTCAGGTCCTAACAGCCTGGGAAGAAAAATATTTAGGAAATGTACAAGGTAAAGAACTCAAGATGCCAACTTCTACCTTAATACCTTATCTCATTCGAAACCATATTTTGAATACAAAATTTTCAGTGTTCCACCTTCCTATAGATTTTGCTATGTGCCCTTTAATATACAAGCATGCTTGAGCTAAGATGATTATATATGACATTTGAAAAGACGTACAAGTGATATAAAGCAAATCGATATTTTCAGTGTAACCAAAACGTTATTGCTGACAGGAGTGGCCAAAGGAACTTCTAGGATAGCCGTAATGCCATTTCTTGAAGAAGAGCTCGCTTCTGTGAAGCATTAATCACATGATTGGTTTCAGCATTCTCCAGCACATCAGTAATTATAGCTGCTGCATGACCGAGGGGTTCCTCGGCTGCCCTCTTCAACATGAAAGCCTGCCCATGCCAGAAGAATTAGCTGAATTTTCAATGGATCACAAACAGGATATACTATAAAGCTGTACACAGAATAACTAACCAAGAGCATCCCACTAAAATTGCACAACTGAAAACCATCTTTGTGACAAGTCATTGTCAAGATCAACAAATTATGGAGAAATGGGGAGACTGTTAAGAACTAACAGAGACTAAGACAATCACTTGATTAAACTATTAAGCTGACGGGGAATGACCAAAGGACTTGAGAATTATCATAAGTTTTAGTTTGTTTTACATTCAAAATAATAATTCTTTAAGATTAATTTAGGTTAGCTTTATGCCTTTATCATTATCAGTAGTTTTTATCAAGAGTCCCCTTCTTATCTTTTGTGCTCGGCTACTATAAAAAATACAAACCATTATTTGTATCAATCTCTTATTATAAGAATCTCTATTTTATATACAAAAAATAGTTATCATTTGTCACCTTATGTTCTTATTGACTTGTTCAAACCATCACACTACAAGAAAAAAGGTGTTTGATGGCACTCTTTCATGATGCATTTTTTTTTTTTTTGTCAAGATGTGTGATGGTTTTTAAAAACCATCATAAACTCTTGATGTTCTAAAAAAACCATCACAAACTCTTGATGGTTTGTAAAAAACATCATAGCAATTTGATGGTTTTTTAAGCGTCAAGGGATGTTGAAGTTTTAAAATCATAGAAAAATTTCAAACGTTTTGAAATTCGCACCTACTCACATATTTCCCTCCTTTGATGCCCTAATTCTAAATGAATTATTGATAGGGCAAATATGTAATTTTATTATTAAGGATTATTTAGTAATTTAACATAACTTATATATAGGAAACAAACCCTAGTTATCATTTTAACACCATCACCCACCAAACTCCTCTCTCTCTCTCTCTCTCTCTCTCAAGTCTCACACCCACTGTTCAACTCTACTCAAGTCTCTTATCGTCAACATCTCTTTCTTGATTTTGATTTGTGAATATTTTTTCATCTCTACAATTATAAGTCTAAAGTTTTTCATCTCTACGTAAGAGACATGGCCGTCCATAAGGTTCTTGATGGCGAAAAACGTTGGTTCCTTTGTTTTTTTATTGAATTATTACTTTCCTACTTTCTTGATTCTGATCCGTGATTATTTTTTTTTCATTTAAGATATTGTTTTACGACAGATCAACAACCACCCAAATAATTTTGGTTAAGCGTCACCCACACCTACACCGTTCACCCGCCGCCACACACATCGCCCTTTGCCAATGCGTGTAGTACCACACCATTACCACTATCCAATTTGTTCCTTCATGACCTAAAACCTTCCATTCTCAACCAACCCCAAAATCAGCTCCTATTAGCCTAGATCTAGGTCACGAGACCCCCGCACCATTATCCTGATTCCAACTAACGACAATTGGAGCTTCTACAGCGATCCACCGAATTCAAAAGCTATCGGCAACCAAACCCCAAGTGTTTTCGGTGTTGCCTCGATCTATGATAAACCCCACACACCGCTACTATTTCGATGAATCACCACTTTCCATATTCAGCATGGTTACTGCAGTTTAATGCAAAACCAACATTAGAATCACGTACTTTAATGATCGGTCTGCTAGAACTTACTGTTACTGGAGTCGAACAACCGTCAAATGGTGCCCTTTGAGTTTGCTTAAACATAACCTTCACATCATAGGCCAAAAGGAGTTTGAACGAGAGAACCACTTGGTTAAAATTGTTTACACACTAACGGCTTGTTTGTTACATGGGATTGGACTAATCTCAATCCAATCCAATGATAATCCCATGTTTGGAGACATTGGATTGGATTGGATTGGATTGTGTAATCCGGTGGGACCCGTTTTTAATGATTTAATCCTGCAAAACACATGATTAATGGCCCACCTATTTGGTAGATTTAATAGTCCCACGTCATGCCAGAGTACTTTCTTTTTCATTTTTTTTCCAGAAAGTAAGAAAGTTGAGATAAAGTGGAAGTTAAAGTTGAGATTATTCATCACAACCCAGAAAATCTTCAAAAATAAATTCCTCCGTCCGGTGGGATTCACCACAAGCCAAAAAAATAAAATTGAAAATCAAAGATCTTCAAAAGAAATACAAAAAAAAATGTCTAAAACTCTAGCAAAATCACTTCAAATGTGAATGTTAACTGCACCAGATTAAGCACAACCCTTAAGATCACCTTCCAAAAAATCAAAAAGGAAGCGTGAGTCATTGTTACACAACATTGAAATCTTCATCAGGGTCTCTCTAGGGTTTTCCTATTGCTTTCCTTCTAATCCCTCATTTGATCTTCAATTGGTGAGGCTTGTCTCCATCTCTGGATCTACAATCTTCTCTTTTTGAACTCCAAAGACTGTTTAGGATTTGGGTGTTTCAATAATTAGTCGGTTTTGGGGACGAGATCTAAAACATCTCATCTTTCAAAGGTTGGAGACGAGATTCGAAATGTCTCATCTTTCAAAGATTGGAGACATCTTCACATATTTTTGTGGTCACAAATACTAATCCTTAATTTACCCAAAAAAAAAAAAAAACTGCACCAGATCTACACATAGAGCCGGTGAAGGATCATATATGTTGCTCGTTCTCTGTCAAAGACACCAAGTCCCACTTCGCCCTATCCCAACCTTTTAGAGCTTGCCATTAGTTTGATCTCAACCGTCATTTCGTGGATATCTAGTTCTCTACAGCGCCGCCGAATCACAGCACCTGGTGGTTCCCTCTAGGCGAACGAGTCTTCTTCTGATCTTACCTCTTCAACCTCTCCCTTCAACCTGTAATGATTTTTCTAATTAAAATAGTATTATTATATTTTGAAATAATTTATAATTTAAAACAAATTACTATATTTAGCCTAATCCCATATTTTACCAAACCAAATATGATATTAATTCAATCCAGTCTCATGTTTCTCTAAACACAGCATACTATTATTTTAGTCCAATTCAATCCAATCCAATCCAATCCAGTCTCATCTAATCTCAATCATATACCAATCAAATCTCATCTAATCTCATACTCATCTCAATCCAATCCAAACCCATGAAACAGTCCAATCTAATCATGTGCACCAAACAAGGCCTAATGGTGAGAGAGTGAACCTAAGACTTCCCTAAGTCAATATCTAAACTGAACCTTAAGGTTAGGCAGTTGTTGGACGAATTCATGGATATCACCTTCATGTGTCCCTTCTTTCTTTCTAAACACATATTTATAGCAAACTATCTTTTGATCTTTCGATTACAAAACCAGCTCCCAAACAGAGTTCTTATCAAGAGATTGCATCTCTTTTGACATAGAAATCATCCAACTTTCCCGATCATCACTTGCTATAGCTTTTTAAAGCATGGTTGGATCTCCGATTGACATTTAGAACATAACTAACTTTGTCTTGATCAAACCAATATCTTTCAGGTTTCTTGCGATCTCCCTTGAGTTTATCCAGTGTTATGCTTCTCTAAAATTGTTGCTCAAGTTTTTAAGTAGGTAGTCTCGTTCCTGCAACAGTGATAGCTCTACCTAAGCCTATACATGTGACTGTTATTGTTGCTCTACACTTTCCTCATTAATCCCTTCATCATGATCCACTTGCCCGTGCTCAATCTGAGCAAGATCTTCTTCTATGACCCATTTGATTAGAGGAAATTCTACAACATCAGTTTTATTCACCTCACTTGTCATAATTTTATTTAGGGTAATAGTCTTCTCATCAAAAACGACATCTCTACTTAACACTTTAATCTTGTTGACAAAATCTCATAACTTGTAGTTCTTCACTCCATTATCAAAACCAAGCAAAAAATGCACTCAAGTGACTTTGGCTTGAGTTTGGTTCTTTCATCACTTGGAATATGAGCATATGCACTGCAACCAAAAACTCTTAAATAGGAATAATCAACAAGTATTCTAGACCATACCTCTTCAGCACACTTATAATCAAGAACCTTCGAGGGTGATCCGTTAACCAAGTAGAAAGCGTGATTAACCGCTTCTGCCCAAAACATGTCGAGCAATCCTGCATGAAAACACATGTTTCTCTCTCATTCCATGAGAGTTCTATTCATCCTCTTTGCTGCCCAGTTTTGTTGAGTTTTTTTCACCGTAAAATGCCTTGTGATACCTTTTTCCTTGTAGAACTATAAGAACTTGTCTCTATAATCACCTCCGTTGTCACTTCTCAGATATCTGATTTTTCTGCTCGTTTGGTTTTCTACTTCAGCTTTCCACTCTTTAAACTTTGTGAAAACTTCGGATTTCTTTCTCATGAAGTAAACCCATACCCTTCTCGAAAAATCATCTAAAAAAGTAACAAAATACCTTGAACCTCCCTCTTAGTTGGTGTAGGACCTCATATGTCTCTATGAATATAGTAGTACGTCTCTTTGCTTCTTTTCTCGGTCTGTAACCTTGAACGACGTCTTTGTTTGCTTCCTAAGAGTACAATACTTGCAGAATTTCAGTTTGCAGAAACTAACTCCTTTCAATTGATCTTTCTAGTGTAGTTCTTGCAACCCCTTTTGACTCGTGCCAGCTCAGCCTCGTCCTTCTCTGTAGATATTGTCGCTTCACTTACTATTCTAGTCCCCCGAAGCTTGTATAGAGTGTTAGGCTAAATATCACCTTTCATCATGACCAATAAACCCTTTGAAAATCTTGAGTATCCCTTTCAGAACAATACTTGTAACCGGCTTTTTCTAAAGTGCACAAAAATATTAAATTCTTAGCTTAGAAACATGTCTGACCTTATCCAATACCCTAACAATTTTGTCATGCATTCTGATTTTCACTTATCCAACACCTAGGATCTTGCACGGTGAATCATCTCCTGTCAAAAACTTCTCCACAGCTCCTTTCCTCATACGTGTCGAACCATTCTTTGTTAGCACACATATGGAACGAACAATCGGTATCCAAAATCAAATGTTTGCCAGCATTGGAGCTCGATGTTACCGCAAGAAGTTCTCCGTCACTTTCATCTGAAGTAACCACATTGGTTGTACTTGAATTCCTTATCATCGCCTTTGCTTTCCTTTCTTGCCATATCTTGCAATTCTTTTTCCAGTGATCAGTAGCACCACATGTAAAGCAACCCTTGTTCTCGTTTTCTTATCCCTTGGATTTTGATCTAACTTTGTTGCCAGATTTATCTTATCTGCTTTGCGACCGGCCCCTCTCTTTGCCTTTGACATACAGACCACGTGCTTGAGGGCCTTCGGTATTTTCATCCATCTTGACATAAGATTGGATAGCTTCCATAACCTCATCTAGCTTCAGACTTTCCTAACCAAACATGATTGTGGTCCTAAAGTGCTTGAACGAAGGCAGTAGAGATCTCAACAGTAAAAACGCTTTGCCGTCATATTCATACTTCACATCCACCGTTAATGAAATCTGTCAAATAAACTTGCAGATTCCCACCTTCCATCCAATGATAAAATAGTTCAGCTTTCACGAAAAGTTTGTTAGAGAAAGTTTTACCCCTGTAAACTTTCTCGAGCTTATCCCATGTCTCTTTAGCGTTCATATCCTTGTTGACATTAAGCATCACATTGTCGGCAAGATGTAGCTCAATAAAGCTCTTTGCCTTTACGTCCATTAGCTTCCACTGAGCATCTGTAGTTTTCGTTGGCTTCTTCTCCATTCTGAGAATAGCATGATGCAGATCTTGCTGAATCAGTACAATCTTCATCTTCCTCTGCCATAACGTGAAGTTACCCTTCCCATCAACTTTCTCAATTATGATGGGCTTCACATCATTGATCTTATCACCCGTCATCTCAAAAAACATTATGACCAAGCTCTGATATCAATTTGATGATTTTAAACTCTCTTATAGACCATTTTATTTTCGTTAGATTCCAATGATAAACTTATAGGATAATGATATGCAAATATACGGAATAAAATATGAACAATAAAGAAAACACACCGCACAAGACAGGAATTTTCAGAGGTTCAACTAACTTTATCTACGTCCTCGTGTGATCTATCTTGAGAAATCACTAGTACAAGGGAGTAAAAACACTAGGTTACAAGAAACTTATTGAAACCCCTTAGCTAATTCCCAAAAACCTTGCAAGAACCTCTCTATAACTCCGGCTCCCTCCCCTTGTACACTTGTCGATTTTTTGTGTGAAAAATAAGCTCCCAACAACCTATATTTAATATCGCATTTTAAAGTTATCAATATAGGACTTGTCACAGAATATCTCGAAAAATAAATCTTTTTCCCTTTTATCGTCCCAATCCTTATAAGACTTAAATATTTTCAAAGAAAAATGTGATCGGAAAGACAACTCTATTATCCTAGAAAATTGTATTGCCAGCCTCAACCAAAAACATACCCAACTCTCTTTAATTAAAAAAAATTGAATTTTGAAGGAGAAAATAAACGACTAGAGAATCCCAGTCTCAAGAGAAAATTGAAAATTTTTAAAAACAAATAGAAAAGGAAGTCTTCCATTCATAATGCTTTTCGGAATAGGAAAAAACATATAGTTACTATTCCCTATTAGTCATGACCACAATTCGAACCGTGGAACTCACTCGTAACCATGTAAAATGAATCATAACCGAAACCGTGGAACCGGTTCAGGAACCGTGACTGGAACCGTGGAACCGGTTCAGGAACCGTAACCAGAACCGTAGGTCTTAAGGTTCGGTTCCGGTTCACCCAACAAAAAAAAACAGCCTGAAACCGACGGTTTGAACCACTGACTTGGTTCCGGTTCTTGAACTGCCGGTTCCTGACCAATTTTCTTTTTTTCTTCTAAAAAGTATTTTTGTATTTTTTTCAAAGCAAACCGTTAGAGCCCAACGGCTGTTTTAATTTTTTTTTCCTTTTTTTTCCTTTTTTTTCCCACTTTTTTCTATAAGTACCTCCCCCTCCCCTAATTCATTTCTTTTCACACCAATTCTCTGTCAATTCTTCTAATTCTTTTCAATTATCTCTCAATTAGTCAATTGTTTATATTTATTGTATTGCAATTATTTTTTTTAATCAATTAAAAATCATTGTCAACAATTTTTAAAAATTTATTTCTAAGAAAAAAAAAATTCAAATTTATTTCCACCCATTAATTTTAATTTTAATTTTAATTTTCTCCAGAGTTTTTATACAAATCATTGTCAGCAATTTTTTAAAATTTATTTCCAAGAAATTTTAAAAATTTATTTTCACCCATTTATTTTAATTTTTTTCAAAAGTTATTTTACAAATTAATTTTTTAAATAGCAAATGGAAGTGGAAGTGGAAGTGGAAGTTGAGTAGAAGACGTTCCACCAAGGCGTTCCATTTCCAGGAAAGTAAGGATCGTACGTTGGAGCCAATTCTGGTTCAACCGGATAATATCGGTTTTGATGACACCGCTTACCATGAGTTCCTACAAGTCAATCTTGAATCCCTAAACTATCCAACCAAATCCCTTTTTAATAATTTACGAATCTAATGCTAGCTAGCCTAACAGCCCTAGCCCAAGCAATATGACAAACCAATCAGAAAATATGCCTGATTTCTCTGCATTTCTAGATTTTGAAGACCACATATTGAAAAGGTCTTAGAGAAGGATAAGAAGCCCAAATATGATATATTCGTCTCCACTTGAAGAAAGTTACGAAAGAGGATAGAACATGTTAGGCGGTGTGCAATTACGGCCCTAAATAATTTAAGTGGACTATATATGGAGGATACGGCACATAAGGAAGCATATTACGACCCGTCATCCAGCAGAACATGCTAGGGTGAGTACACAATCTCAAATTTCCAGGTTTGCTACCCCTAACACACAATTATTTAAATATAGTTATCAAGCTAATTCTTCTCATGGTAGCTGTAGAACATTTAACTTTAAGTTTTGATGAAAAATGTTGGTTTTCTTAAATATTGTCATAAAATATTAAATCCTGATGTATGTCGTGTTTCTAGAACCACTCACACGTACAATGTATGATATCTATAAAACAGAAAAAACATTTTTGAAAAATTATTTTGAGAACTATAAAGCTCGTGTTTCAGTATGTGCCTACATATGGATTGACCATTGACGAATGCATTCATACTTAGGTGCAACTTGCCATTATATGGACAAAGCATGAACAATACAAAAAAGAATTCTTATATTTTAATGATGCATATACTGTTGAATATGAAAATAATTTTGAAGAGTACAAAATTGAACGCAGAATTTTTTCAATTGGTTTTAATAATGTTTCTGCCAACATGGCAACTATTCATGCTTTCAATTTTAATAGCAAGCTTTTCATCAAAGATGTGTGTCATGTTTTAAATTTGTGTTCAAAAATGTTTGGAAATTATTCAAGCTTCTATCAAACTCATTAAGGATGCCCTCTCTTATTTGTAGAAAAATCCTAATCATATGAAAGTATAGGTAAGATTTTGTAAACAGGCAGGTAGACGTCTCATTAGATTTTCTCGTGATGTTCCAACACGTTGGAACTCTACTTATAAATTGCTTTGTGAAAGTTATGATTATAGGGATTTAATAGTTTCCTTTATGCAATATAATGCTAGTCAAATCAATCTTTATCCACACCATTGGGATGTTTGTACAAAAATTTGTAATTTGTTACAAGTTTTTAAAGTGCTACTAACAATTTGTCTAGTATTTATAATCCTACTACTCAATTATTAATATTGAGAGTTGTAATATTGTCGGTGCATTTACTGATTGTTCATCTGATATATAATTAGAGGCATGCATTGAAGCTATGAAAAACAAAAATAGTTAGACTATTATAGGGAGCTTCCAACTATTTGCCTGCTTGCATTGTGTTTTGACCCACGTAAAATAGAAAATTTGACAGATTATTTCACTATTTATTATGAATGTTTAGATATAGAAGTAGATATTAATACTTATTGTTCTACAATTAAAACATTATTTTATTAGTTATATGATGAATATTGTAGAATTTATAGTCTATCATTGATCATTAGTGTTCCATACTTCCACAAACTGAAAACCTCTCCCAAACTCGATCTTCCGGAGTGTTGGGAGAAGGGTTTGCACTGTTATCCTAAAAAATCAAAAGATTACGAGGTTCTTCTTCTTCATTAAGTTCGGTCTCATATTCTGAGATTGAAACTTATCACGGTACCAATTTTGAGTTTATAGGAGACAGTGATATGAATCAATTTGATATTCTACATTGGTGGAGGGAACGTAAAAATCACTTCCCAATCTTGTCTATAATAGCCAAACAGATTCTTACAACACCGGTTTCTACAGTGGTTGTGGAACAGGGGTATAATAGCCAAACAGATTCTTACAACACTGGTTTCTACAATGGCTGTGGAACAGGAGTTTAGCGCCGGTAGAAATATTCTGGACCCAAGACTGCCGCTTTTGAGTCCAAAATCAATTCAAGTCAAAGTCTTTGTTCATGATTGGACAAAGGCAGAATACAGACAAAAAGAAATCGAACAAGAAGCACTATACGATTTCTTTGATGACGACCACACCATCAGAACGGAAGGCAGCAACTAGTTACAGACTAACAAATAAAAAAGGCAATAAAATGTAAAAGAACTACGTGGTCATTGATTCCTCTAAACCCCAAGAGAATACGTAAGCAACTTAATTGTTGTACAAATTAAGTGCAAGAGCAATTTTAATTTTTTTAGTTTTATACTTTTATTTCAATTTATGTATTTAGTTTTGTTTCATTTATTTTAATTTCGGCTTATGCATTAAAATTCATTTACAATTTTACATTATTACATGTCTTATGTTTTGTTAAATTTTTTTCAAGTTAGTATAATAGTATATTAAAAAAAATGAGAACCGAACTGGACGAACCGCCGGAACCGTGGGCATGACTATTCCCTATAACAAAGATTTTTCTGAAAAATAAATACAAACAAAAGTCAGACCTGTCCAAATGTCTACTGAAATGGTGGATTATTGCAAAAAGGAAATCCACGACTTATTACAAAAGCAACTTATCACACTTTCTAAATCTTCTTGGAGCAGTCTTGCCTTTTATGTTCAAAAGAATGCTGAAATAGAAAAAGGAGTTTCTAGGCTAGTTATCAATTACAAATCATTAAATGATGCTTTCCAATGGATAAGATATCAAATTCCTAATAAATCTAAATTATTAAAAAGACTTTACAATTCTACTATATTTTTAAAATTTGATATAAAATCAGGATATTAGCAAATCCAAATTGCTTAGCAGGATCAGGATCGTTATAAAACAGCTTTTATTGTTCCCTTTGGACAATATAAATGGAATGTTATGTATTTTGTTCTTAAAAATGCTCCTAGTGAATTCCAATGTATTATGAATGAAATGTTCAATCCTTATACTGAATTTTCCATTGGTTATATTGATGATGTGCTTCTATTTTCCAACAATATTGACCAACACTGGAAACATATTGACATATTTCTTAAAACCATAAAACACCATGGTTTAGTGATTTCTGCCCCAAAAATCAATTTATTTCAACACATCCGATTTTTGGGTCATAATATCAAAAGAGGAACCATTGTTCCTATCCAAAGGAGTCTAACTAAAAAATTTCCTGATTAAATTAATGACAAAAAACAATTACAAAGGTTTTTTGGATGTTTAAATTATATTGCAAATTTCTACCAAGAATTACGTATGATTTGCAAACCCCTTTTTCAAAGACTAAAAGCAAATCCTTTACCTTGGACAGAAGAACACAGTTTTGTTGTCCGACAAGTAAAACATGTCAAGAGATTGCCATGTATGTTTATTTGTCATCCCATTGCTCTTAATATTGTTGAAACGGATGCTTCCGAATTAGGATATGGAGGCATCTCAAAGTAAGTTATTAATAGCAAAGATTGTTTGGTTAGATATGTTTTAGGTTCTTGGAACGATACTCAACAAAAATACTCCACCATCAAAAAAGAAATTCTAGTTATCGTTTTGACCATACAAAAATTACAAGACGGTCTTATTAACCAAAAGTTTGTTTTAAAAGTAGATTGCCAATCGGCCAAATTCATTTTGAAAAAAGACGTAAAGAATCTGACCTCCAAACAAATCTTTGCTAGATGAAAAGCATTATTATTTGATTTTGATTTTACTATTGAATATATCAAAGGATTTGACAATAGCCTTCTAGATTTTTTGACCAGAGAATTTTTATAGGGAAAGAATCACAAGTAGCAATCGTGGTGGCAAAGGTGGGAGGAGTATTAGGCCATCAATATTGCTTACACTTTTTTTAATTTCTTTTATACTTTTCAGTTTTACATCATGTACCACCAACCCACCATCACTAATGATAGTTAGACTCCACATAACTTAGTGTGTGTCATCAGTATGGGATCACTTCCCAACTGTTTTATCGTTATTTTATCTTCTTTATGAATCAGATATGTATGGAATTAAAGAAATATAACAGCCGGGAATTTTACCTTTTTTAGAGATGGTGAAAAGTTTTGGGTGGGACGGCCTCAAGCTCTCAAAGAGAGACATCCACTCAAACTGACAATTGGCATAAAATAGTATATTAGTGGCTAAAGTTGTGTGCATACTAGTGAGCTCGGCGCATATAAAATAGTTTGGAACGACTAGGCGGAGTCAACGACTTTGACTCCGGGTAGCCAGATTTTTCCGACCATATTGGCCGATTTTCTTTCGACCGCCTAATAGGCCAATTTGGCCTAAAGGGGACGACCGACGTCCGCCTAGCATATAGGTGGCACCTATGCGTCTGTTTTTTCCGATTTTTCGATGACCGAATAAGAGTGAGGGTGAATATTTAGAATACCGTCTGCAAATTCTCTTGACACTTGTGGCAGAAAAACAGTATGTGAACCTTAATAAATGCTCTATCCTACAATATAAAGTAATTTTCTTAGGGTTCATTATTTCTGTACATGGTATCATTGCTGACTCTACGAATGTGTGACATGTAGCCATGTTTTTAAAGTAGATTGTCCGTTTGTATGGGTTACCCGTTACTATAGTGTTTGACCATGATATGCAATTTGTGAGCTATTTTTGGAAGACAATATGAAAATTATTTGGTAGAAAGACAAAATGAAAGAGAACATAATATTTTTTTAAGATTTTTTCACAATGCCTTTCAACATAATAGTATAGATATTTATAGGGAATGACCAAATGAGATGCCCTTTTACATGAGTGATCGGAGGGTATCGGCTTTTATGATAAACAGTGCCCCATTCTTACAATATTTTACTATTTGTAATTTGTGTCAAATGACATTTCTGCCTCTACACTTTTCTACCTCCTAGTTTTGTCTTTTAGTCAAAAAAGTAGTTGATGACCGGTGTCTATACCACACATTCTTGTCCTTCACATGTCCTACCGGTACTTTTTTAATCTTTCACCCTCTCATTTTTATTATTCTTATCCATTAGTGACGTCGCTTTCACAATTTTGTATTCTTCACATTCCAAGCCTACAAACAAAGCGAAATGTAAAAACCATCTTTTTTCTGAAAAGACACTCTACTCCTACATACAAAGGGATATGTCCATTTAAGGGTCACCGCCCGATCAGTGCCAAGGGCCTTTTCAAAGGAAAGGTCATCTGAAGTCTCAAAGCTTTATGGTATCTTGTAGCAAGTCATCTCCTCAAGGAATAATTTGCCCTGAACAATAATATGGTTATTGCGCTAGTACCTTTCGGAATTCGGCAACCCTTTCACATACCCAAAACCAAAAGAAGAGGGAAAAGATTGTAGACATGCTTAAAGTTCCATCCATTCTTCATTGAATAAAAATGGAGAATTTCTCTCAGAGACATAGCCACTTGATTCAGAGGAACGAAATGTTAAAAGCCAAGCCAACGAACAAGATTCTGAGACCATTAGGATTAATTTGAATATGTGCTAAGTGGAAAAGATGGAGAAAATAATGTAGAGCGGGATGAAACGTAAAGGATATAGAGAGCTTTAAGGTGGTTGCGTAAGAAAATAAGTTCACCAGACCCATAACTAGTAGCCTGGCCTACATTACCTACAAAGTCAAATGAGCAAAGAGTAACCGCTTTAGGGATGAAGAACTCTTTTCTCAATTTTTCCAACTTATCAACAAGAGCCCTAATGAGACGACACATGGAAAAGAATAGTAAAAATATAGGAAAGAGATTAAAAAGCACCTGAAGGTCATGTGAAGGACAAGAATAAGAGTGTGGTATTGATACCTATCGTTAGCTACTTTTTGCCCAAAAGACAAAACTAGAAAGGAGAAAAGCGTAAGGGCAAAAAATGTCATTTAGCACATAAAATGACAAATTGTAAACTAATGTAAGAATGAGGCCATGTTTATCATAAAAGTTGATTCTCTCCAATCACTCATGTAAAAGGGTATCTCATTCCCTATAAATACATGTACTATTATGTTGGAAGGCAAAGTGAAAAAATCTTAAAAGAATAATATTATGCTTTCTCTTCATTTCTCTTTCATTTTGTCTCTCTTATCTATGAAACAGAAGCGAATCACATTTACCACTCATAAGTTCTCATTTGTTTTTCATTCCCAGACTGATGGTCAAACTGAGGTAGTTAGCAGTAGTTTGGAAAACCTTCTTAGGCGTGTAGTAGATGATAAACCATATAATTGCGACTCCTTCCTTCCCATGGTTGAGTTCGCTTATAATAATTCAAACCACACAACCATAGGAAAAATCCATTTATGGCTGATCACGACATTTCCCCTCACAAACGTATTGATTTGAACCATTACACTTGAATCACATTCTTCTCATTTTCTAAGGATTTTGTCCATCATATGTGTGACTAGTTGTAATGCGGTGCCAAATCACTTAATGGTAATTATAAATTGGTTGTTGACGTACACCATACGCCTATAGAGTTTGTTAGGGGTGGCTGTTATGGTTCGATTGTAATCTACCCAATTCCTAAAAGGTCAAAAAAATTGCATGTTTGTGAAATTGGCCTAAATCTTGTTCTTAAAAGATCTAATGTTTATTTACTTGATTTGCCTGTATACTAGACTATTAGTCCAGTGTTTAATATGGCAGATTTGCATCCTTACCAGTGTCATTCCATAACCTTGTTGTCTTGCCTTTCATCGGTTGCAGCCAATCACATCGATCAGGTTGAACAGATTTTGGATGACTGCCTGGTCACCTCTACTCAAGGGTAGTCAACAATTTTTCTCCACCAGTATGGTTGTTCTACGAGGGAAGACACTTGGATGTCGGAGCATGGGATTCGTGGTCTTGCTCGGTCATTGGAGGATTATTTGCAGCACCACTCATCAAGGATGAGTTGTTTTAAATCGGGAGCGAATGGAGCGAATGGATGGCGAATTACGTAAGGACTTGAGAACCTGTGTTAGGCATAAGTTCTAGGGAGGGAAATAGTTATTTGGACATTATCTTCTGTTTTCTTTTGTTTTATCTTTACAACAATTATCTCTTTTAAGAGATTAGTTTAGGTCATCTTTATCATTATTAAGAGTTCCTTTGCTCTTCTGTGTGTCTGGCCACTTCAAAGTCTTTTTTAAGTCCGACTTGAATGAATAAAGAATAAAGATTAGACACATTTTCGAACCTTCTTTCTACTTTTTCTCCTGTTGTCCTTCTGGTTCTACATCATAAACTTTTGACCTCTTAATTGGTGAGACAAACACCGACTAAATACTTGCAAGTGTTTCACAATTTATGTATATGGAGTAGTTTGCATACTACGCACCTCTACGATGCAAGCCCATAATGGAAGAATACATCTGCAGAATTGTTAATGCATAAAATAGATGAAAGCACTGTAGGATGTTCTAGTTTAAGCAAATATTGAATATTGGAAATAATGGAGATCTATCGATATGTACAAATAGCAGTTTGATGCTGGTGTATGTGTGCACATATTTAGTTGTGTTTGCTAATAAGCAAATCATTTATTTTGTGCATGCAAAGTTGGGTGCGGGTGCGGGTGTGAGTGCAAGTGTGAGAATGAGGAGAGAGAGAGAGAGAGATTGCACCTGTCCATGATGTGAAATGGCTACCGTACACGGTTGCTGAAACCAAGGTTCTCCATCAATTTGAACAGGCAATGCAGCAAAGAGCTGTATCTTAATTGACTGTCCCTGTGCAAGTCTACAAGCACGAGAAAGCCCCACCTGTTCTCACACATAGCAGCTCATAAATTTTCCACTAAAATGAGAATCTTTAAGTTCAAAAAGAATCACATAACTCATACAAAATCAAAATAAAACAAATCAAGTCAGACAATAACCATGTTACCTGCCCGAAGTGAATTATGGGACATCAGGATATCAGGATATCAAGAGCTTCATCGAAGACATTGCCACTTCTATAATAAAATTTTATTTTTGTTTGTTTATTGAAAAAAAAAAAGATCTATGCTATTCCAGACTTTCAAATGCAAAATCAAATTCAGGTTGTAGTGTGCTGCCTGGAATTCTGTTCAGTTACTCCCCTCATTCCAAATAAAATTTTATGCCAGATTGAGTATATTTTAGACAATATTCGACTAATTTCAACATTCCAGAAAAGAATCACTAGAACTTCGACACAATTCAGATACATAGAAAGACACTCACATGAAAACAGTCTATTTTAAGTACCCCGTTACCTGAAGCTTTCCAAGATGCCATGTTCCAGATATGCTCACAACTTCTAGAATTTTATCATGCATAGATTGTGGATCAAAATTATCATAATTTTCATCCTCGTTTTGCCAAAGGTCTACACCACCCATGTAGCTTCCAATGTTTGCAACAAGTACACCTTCTGCGTCCTGCAAATGTATAAAGCAAAAGTAACATATAGCAGCTGGCTACAAGAATACTAAACAAATATAGAACTGCAGTGAGAATAGCAGAAGTTGAAAGCTATCTAATATCACTTTAAGAAAAAATTCATAGAAATAACTTTTCAAGGAGAACATAACAAAAACAATATATATAAATTATACGATGCAAAAATTTATGAAGAGCAGGAAATTTTGGGAAGAACACCCGCTTCGCTTTTCTATTTCACTTTTCCCTTCTTAAGACAATTAGATATAATGGAAGAAATATTATCATTCAGTTATCAACAAATATAACATCTTAAATTTTTATTTTCTTTTAATGACAGTTGAGAGTATTAGTTTTAGCCATAATATTATAACAATCTCAAAACTCACCTCAGGGACCTCTATCTCAACATCATCCACCTCCACTCTAACTTGCCAAGGAAAATCTGCGAATGTCCGATCCATTATACTCTTAGCGCCTTCTCTTGCATACAGAACTTTATTCATAAACTGCATTTAAATAGTGATATTTTAGTTTCAACTAGTAAAATTGGGACAAGTTATAAGAGCACTGAGAATTAACATAAAATAAAAATAAAAATAAATTCTATATAAAATAGTATATATGCATGAGTATGTACACAACCATTCTTCTTACAAATGAATATAATCTAAAAGTTGGTTTTCCCATTCGAAGGCATATGGCATACATGATCTCTTTACAACCTTCGCACATAGACCATAATAATTACTAAAATCTCAGTAGAACTTAGTAAAATTAAGTATATTGCATAAGAATACACAATTTATCCTCCATCATTAGTTAAAGTGCTCAAAGAACAGAGACTTCATAAATCAGATGGCGTTACCATGTAAAATTTTACACGAACTATTTATGGGCCGAGATATATACTATTCAGCCAGCATCATCTATATTATATGGACTGAAAAAAAAATACAAGACTGATCAGGTTAATCAATTGTTTATCTGTCCTCCTAGTCCCACTTCTTACAGCCATACACAAATCCGAACCATATTAGCTTTTCACACAAGAAATTTGATTGTAAGAATCTCTACTTGTGAAAAATTTAGTAAATGACGAGAAAAACTCAACTGGTTTCTCCACATCAGAATCTATAGATATTTTACATATAAAACTACCTGGAACGTTGTCATTGTCTATTATTCAGCAAACCTATTTATAATCCATTCTAATCAAAAGTTTTGTAATTACCTGATTATAAAACTTCTCTGGATTCTCCTCCCGTAGATTGTGAATGTCCAGAGCAACCTTTGCATCACAGCCAATTCCTGAGAAGAAAGTCCACCATAGTTAATGACCATAATGTGTGAAAAAACAATGACAGGACATCACAGACCACATGATAAGATATTTAATAAGGATAAAACTTAATGATATTGTGTCTCAACCAGCATATCTAAACCCCAAAACCTACATATTCTAAACAAACTGTGTGAAGTATACAATGAGAAGATACAGGACTGCACCTAATGACAAATCATCAAACCCAGGAATGTGTTGTTATTATGTTCAAGTAATTATTTGAACCTAAAGAGTTAAATACTTAGAAGTACCATGCCAGCTTGACCCAGCATAGATTTCACCCAATTTAACCATGATATATTTCACCTAATGATATTGTGTCTCATGTCTCAACCAGACAACCAGCATTTCTAAACCCTAAAAACTACATATTCCAAACAAACTGTGTGATTTATAGAATGAGAAGATAGGAGACTGCGACTAATGACAAATCATCAAAGCCAAGGAATGTGTTATTATTAAGTTTAATTTTATTTGAACCTAAAGAACCAAATACCTAGAGTCTAGAAGTACCATGCTAGTTTGACCAGCATATATTTCACCCCATTTAACCATGTGAATTTAGAATCCAAGACTTGCAACAGTCCAATAAAAAGATTTTGCATCAAGAATCAACTTTTCCAAATCTAAGGACTAAGGTTAGATGTCTAAAAACTCAATTTCCTTTAATCCACATTAAACTAACCCAACGAACATGTTAAAACACATGATACCTACACTGAGTACACGTCAATTATAAATCAAACAGCTACTCTACACCGACTCACTGAGGGCATTTTGTGTTTATAATAAAAAGTTCTGTTGGGAAATTGGAAAATGTAAGTGTTTACAGACCAAGATAGTTGTTCATAAATTTTGGTGGCTGAAGTTGCTTTCCCTGTTGATTTACAATAGCAACCTTCCACCGATCAAGAATGGTCACCGCAGCATTCTCTATGTGGTGCAACACAGTGCAAAGGCCTCCCTGTCTCTCCACAGAACCCAAACCACCACCCCAGGACAGTACTCTGGCCAGATCATTTCCAGTTCCGGCAGGAAGAATAGCAACAGGAGGAGGTGAAACAAAACTTTGCCTATCTATGGCATTCAGAACCCAACCAACGGTACCATCTCCCCCACAAACCAGAACTCTAAAGTGAGGTACCTTCCTGAATAGAAAGAGACCAACTTCTGGTCCCTGTGTTGAGCTCAACTCAAAAACCTAGAAGAAGCAGCAACATGAACAACTCTCAGAAATAGCAAACTGGATAAAACCACTGTTGTTTTAAAAGAACAAATGGAGGCAACGTTCAAAAAACTTCAAAAGATACATGGTCCTAGTAGCTAGATTGAGTGAATAAAAAATAACTTGAAAAAAATAAAATAACATCATCTACTGCAAGAACAGAAAAATGATAGTTTACATATCCAATTGATTAGAAAGAAATCATTTTCAGATGATCAGATCAATAAGAATTCCAACAGGATTGACAATTAGCTATACATTAATTAAGTTCACATGAATCCCATCTAAATGGAAACAATCACAAATCAACTAAAAGTAATATTTGGAGTTCGTCATTGTCAAAGACAATGTTTTAAACTGTGGAATAGGCAAATTTCATCCACAATTACAGTGCAAAGTCATGTATATGACATAAATCAACAATTATAGCCACTAAACCTTACATAATGCTTTTTTTTTATTTAAGAAATGAACTTAAATAGATAAAATTATTGCAGGCATTTAAAAAAAAAAAAACCACTTAAATGGGCTTTAAATGCTTCATCAAAAAAATATTCTCAAATTTTACCACAGGTTACTGCTATTTCACTCAAGGAAATCTAGATAGAAAAGACAACTAACGTTCAGTGATCCCATCAAGCGGTGACAAAGCACACTATAAAGTCATGGCGTAATGGGAGTGATGCCGAAGCTTTTCTTGGGGTAATCAGCTTTTACTCAAGAACCCATAAGTGTTATTTATAATGATGGTAACAATAGTCCATTTTTAACATTGAATATTCCTGAACTCGACATTAAAGACTTCTCTATTAACTATAGAGAGGGTGATGGTGGTGGGTGTTAGGGAATAGCATCTACAAGTCACATATCCAAGCACGTTGAAGATTTCAAGATTAATGGGAGATTTAGCATCAGACAGAACAAAACCTGGACAGGATTCAAAAGGAGATTCAATCGTTGGCCAAGGGAATCTCCACGTTGAGCCCCACTCTTCTTGTTGATGAAAACTAACAAGGGCCTTGCATCAGGAGGCAAATCAATCAACTCATATTTCTGTTTCATCCTTAATATTTGAGACTCTTCCTTCTGATTAATTGACCCGCTTCTTTTAAAACTGGGCTTTGAATCCATTTTGGTATCCAATTCACCGTGGTGAGAACTCCCCATAGTCATGCCGCCATTACAACTTTCCTCCATTTCATGACTACCATTTACTATTTTATGAGCATCAGCCGTACTTTCTGTAGATGTTTCACAAGTACTACCACCATTCACTGTGTCAACAGAGGGTTCATTACCGTGCTTGTACTTCTTGCTCTGACTCCTAATACTTGCACGTACTGTAGAAGCTATCTCATGTGTAATTGAGCTCAAAAATCCACCTGTCTGATTCAATTCTTTCACGTAGAGAGGTGACAGAATCAACCTTCTGTATGGACCTAAGTCACAAATATCACCAGTTTCATTAGACATGTTACTATGACAATCCACGTGTACAAGTCGTTGACACCACAAGCAGCACCATATAGGAGATCCACCAAGAAAAGACCCGCTACATGGCTCTTCACAATAACTACAGAAGAAAGCTTCATTGGGTTGATCTGTGATCTCTGTCCACCGAACAGCCCATTGATGCATCACATGCTCAAAATCAGTCATAGATGCACACTTGCAATCCTTCTGGGCCTTTGTAGAGCAACTCAGGTGAGCTGCCGCACCACATATGCTACACCGGTGCATAAAACTGTCTGAAGCCACCATTGGCCCCAGGGTTTGAGATGGGGACATCGGATTTAGGCAAACACAACAATTTAAATTCTTCCCACGAGATACAGATTCTAAACCCCAAGTATGTTGAGCGACAGGAACCATGTGCCTTGTCTTCGGGTTCTTCTTAGACCTGGCTATGGCTTTCATCCAGCTTAAATTAATGTTTCTTCTCCATTGAAAGGCAGTATAAGCTATAGTCAAAATACCAATTAGTGCTGCAACAAAGCAAGAGACAAAAAAGAGACGGGACTCTGCTAGATCAGTCGGGTTGTTCCAACTGGGAAGCAACATGAAGATTTCTCTGTCATCATCCATTTTTTCAAAGTATAACTTCTTGCATTCTACAAAGACTAATATAAGCTGCAAACACAACGTAACCACGAAAAGAAATCACCAAATCTCCATGATGATTGGTGTAGAAACCTACAATATGTCCGCCGTTATACCTCCATCAACAAAGCATAAATTTGTAAACGAAGCTATTAAGTAAAAATCCATCAGTGAAAAGATCGTTTCACTATTTTTTTTCAACAAAACTCAATAAATCATGCTCGTTCCACTTGAGAAACCCACCTTCATACTTCACAGTAACCTCCCTCATCACCCTCTTAAAATTTAATTGCTATCCCACGTCACAAAATTAACTGCTATCACATAACACTATTCAATAAACACCAGTTAACTATCTCCACACTGATAAACCATAACCTCCGAACCTTAATCAGGGCCGTCGTTGAAATAAAAAAGCACCTGGGAAACTTCACAACAGAAAAGGTGTCAAATTGATACAGTATTTGATCATATACTTCACTCAAAATGTAACAATGATAAACACAGCCTTAACAACAACAACAACAAAACATAAATAAATAAATAAATAAAAACGAAACTCATACAATTAACATACATAAAGCTTAATGAGACTAATACAAACTTACAAAATAACATAGTCAACATTAAACCCAAAAAAATAAAATCAAATACTTTTACTTTGTTTCCGATGCAACCAAGAGAAAAACCAATTTGCAGCTACACAACCTAACGTTCATATAATAAAGTAAGAATGGCGTTGATTTACATTTATGCAAGAGTCAAGGAAAGAAAGGAAACTTACAATATAAGAGCAATGAGAGAGAGAGGGGAGGAGATCGATAGAATCAGAAAACAAAACCCTAGCGTTGGTTAATGATTTAGAGAAAGAGAGGAAAACGAATATCAAAGCAAAGGCGCTGCTTCAAATATTCGAAATCGAGAAAAAGTGCCACCGAATTTTATTTATTTATTTAATCATTTTTGCTGGCTTTGCTTTTGTTTGTCCTTTTAGAACTTGAGGAGGAAACCGGAGAAATTATGTAATTCGGGCACTGGGTGGGTTGTCAGGAAAAGACGAGGAGGTTTGACCAGATTCTGAATCTTTGCTGACCATTTACACGTGGCGATTTTGCAGCTGTCCTGGACCCACTCAATTGTCAGATGTGTCGGACTCCCTTATTACACAGGGTCCGGCTCTCGTCGCTTTGGGTTTAGGAGAGAGAATGAAAAATTCATCTGAACGACAGTTTTTTTTTCTATTTAAATAATAATAATAATAATGAGGTTTGTTGTTTTTATTTGATATTACTATCGTAATTGTTTTTAACCAAATATTATTATAAAGAGATAAAATTGTCCCTTATTTTTCAAATTTTCTTTTGTTTTTTTTTAATTGTGTTCGGTGCTTATCTCTCCTACTTTTATCTCCCACGACTCTCTTTTCCCTTCTCTCTCCTTTTTCTTACGCCATCAACATAGCTATTTCTCTATTCTCCTTCTTTCTATCTCTTCTTTCTCGCACGCCAAAAATCTATTGTTATCTCTTCCCTCATGCCAAATCAACTTCTATATCATATGTCTCATGTTTCTCTCTCACATCACTATACATTGGCTTAAACTACACAAATCGGATTTTACAGAATTGTTATAGGGTTTTTCAATTATAAATCGAGCTGGATCCGGTCATTCTTCTTAAGGTATGTATTCAAAACCTTTGTTTAATTAGTTTAAAAGGCATAAAATAGATAGGGTATTCATGTATAGTAGATGCCATGAACTTGGAACGAAGAAGATGACATCTAGTGTGATTAATCTATTTAACATGTGTGTGTTTAATTTGATTAAGCCGGTGTGTTTAATTAGGTCAAACTGGTGTGTTTAATTAGGTCAAACTGGTGTGTTTAATTTGGTTGATCCAGTGTGTTTAATTGGCTCGAACTGGTGTGTTTAGTTGTGTTCAAAATAGGTTTGTGTTTAATTGTTGAACTGATGTGTTTAATTGTGTTCGAAATAGGTTTGTATTTAATTGGATTGAACTGGTGTGTTTAATTGTGTTCGAAATAGGTTTGTGTTTAATTATGTTGAACTGATATGTTTAATTGTGTTCGAAATAGGGTTCTATTTAATTGGATCGAATTGGTATGTTTAATTGGGTTGAACCAATGTGTTTAATTGTGTTTGAAATAGATTTGTGTTTAATTGAATTGAATTGGTGTGTTTAATGATGTTCGAAATAGGGTTGTGTTTAATAGGTTGATCAAGTGTCTGTTCAATTGATGAATTTCTTATGTGTTTAAATGATTTGAGCTGACATAGATGTCATGAACTTGGGTTGAAGAATATGGCATCTAATGTAATTTGAGAGATTAAACACGGGTGTGTTTAATTGATTTGAGGTTGTGTGTGTTTAATTGATTTAAACTGGTGTGTTTAATTGATGTGAACCAGCGTGTTTAATTGATGTGAACGGGGTATGTGTTTAATTGATAAATTCAGAGATTAAACACACCAGAGATTAAATACTGGTGTGTTTAATTGATTTGAGTTAGTGTGTTTAATTGATCTGAACATGTGTGTTTAGTTGATTGGTGTATGCTTAATTGATGAATTTAGAGATTAAACACACCAGAAATTAAACACCGGTGTGTTTAATTGATTTGAGTTGGTGTGTGTTTAATTGATTTAAACTGATGTGTTTAATTGATGTGAACCAGTGTGTTTAAATGATGTGAACCGGTGCGTGTTTAATTGATAAATTCAGAGATTAAACACACTAGAGGTTAAACACTGGTGTGTTTAATTGATTTGAGTTAGTGTGTTTAATTGATCTGAACTGGTGTGTTTAGTTGATGTGAATTGGTGTATGCTTAATTGATAAATTTAGAAATTAAACACACTAGAAATTAAACACCGGTGTGTTTAATTGATTTGAACTGGTGTGTATTTACTTGATTTGAACATGTGTGTTTAATTGATATTAGCCGGGTTTAATATATTTCAATCTAATTATGAGATGTTTATTTATTGACACGTAAGAATGGATCCAACGAAATTGATAATCACTTAGGGTGGAAAATAGACAGAGAACTTTACGTGAGCGATTAAAGAGCTAGTTAAAGTTTTATCCCACTAACTTTGAATGTTGTAGATTATGTAAAATATGGTGATGCCATGAAAATGCCATGAAAATGCTATATTGTTTTTGTAAATTATTGCAATGTAATGTTAATATGTCTGGTTAAATGCCAAAACGAAGTGTTTTTAGGTCAATTTTACCTAATATATATTAGGGTTGTGACTCACCTAAGTTCTCAAACAATAACACAAACAAAACCCTTGGATAAAATACATTTGGTAATTATTTTTTGTCACGTGATCACAATTTGTAAATTTATATATTCTTTAAGTAAGCATTACTAAACCAACAAACTATGTTTTCTTATTATTTTTTAAAAGAAACTAAATCAAAAGTACACCGCTAGTAAACTTGAACAAAACTACCAACACATCCCATAAAATTTATAAAGAAAATAGGTTCTACAACATATCCCATAAAAAATTCCAATTGGTACATACAAAAGAAGATTATCACTGGAGACAAATAAATCAAACTCAAGAATCTATTTGATGATCCGATTTATCTCCATCCACCGGTATCACCACTTCTTCAGTTTTGAAATATACCCACATTTTGAACTAGCAATTCTTAAATCTGTAATGCCAAGATACAAAAAAAAATGCCATTTAATTAGTGATTTTTGATGATGATGTCAAGATACAAAAAAATACCACCAAGAGAAATGATCATTGGATACCAATTTTTACAAATGTATGTGCCCAGTTGAAGCAAATTCTATAAAGGTATAAACACAAAAACCTTAACAAACATTTGTACAGAGCATACAATGTAACAATTTAAACAAGCAAAAAAACATATCAAAAGTATAAAACACAAATGCAACAAGTGAACCTTAGCAACCCAACAACTACTATAAACAACAAGTAAATAAATAAAAACAACAAGATAGTGAATTGGAATCCGATCAAAATCGATAAAATAATCAAAAGGGCAAGCACTCACTTAAATGTATCAAAAGTATCCAAATACTTCAAAATAGACAGAATAACAGACGCTGAAACACTCAAATCCATATACATTGACTAATTTGAGCACATCTGATCCATGTTCACCATATCCAAATCCAAACAATCAGATTTTTTTTTTGAACAGCCAAGATCGAAGTATATTAAAGTCAAAAGGCAAACAACCAACTACAAGAAGAACAACCCACAACCAGGCAACAAGACTGTTGGGGTTTATGCCCTAAAAATATAATTTGTAAATGGATTTATGAAATAAATAAAAGGAAAAGTTCAATTCATTCTAGTTGTGTTATTTATTTTATAACTTGTGCATATATTTAACATCCAAGATTGCCGGATGTAATATCGAATTGTGTATATGAGTATCATATACAGATGGATACAGTAAGAGACGTGCAATCTAAAGAGTCCATAGATAGCAAATAAAGTTGGGTATTTTATTTGTGGTTAATCTATAGCTGCGTTCCATTTTATAATGTACGGTGATTCTATCATGAATCATTCATATGAGATATGGGAATGAAAGCACCTTGTATGATGTGATCATATAAGACTGGGCCATGATCTATGTAAATCTCTCACCAAAATCCGTTAACCAATGAGATTCATATATATCAACTAATGATGGCTATATATGGGTGATCTTAATCCTGAGTGTCTTATCAACTCCTTCAGGTTAAATCGGTGGTATTTGATATATCATGGGTGAGGTCGGATGCAGTTCCCGATCAATATGCTCCATATGTTGGGATTACGGCTTGACTTGTGGCTGAGAAGGTTTGTACACAATAGTGGTATCTACTCATTCTTGTGAGAAGTAGACGATAGTTCCCTTAAGAGTTGATTCAGGGCTTGGACAATATGAGCGCTCTCATAATTCCGTGAGGAAATATGATTTATTGTCCATTAGAGAATCAATGGTACTTAAAGGATATATGTAATTAGAGGGGTATAACATACATTATGACCCAACTCTAATTATGAACTATTGTGGAGGATCACATCATGTGTAATAGCTATATCGATGGACAGCGAGTTGTCTCGGTTTGTGTAAAAGCGTCTACAGTTGAGAGAGTGCAAATTCGAGTTTTTAGTGGAATAACACCGGAGTTAATAATGAAAGAATATTAATTAAAGAGTTTAATTAATGATTTCGAGGATTATTGGAGCTCAAAATACTGTGGGTCCATTAAGTCCCCTTGCTAACCCGATCGATTTAGGTAACAAAGGTCACGGTTAATTAATTGGATTGTCCAATTAATTGTATTTATTCTGAAATTAATTGAATAATGAGATTATTTAATTAATGAATGTTAATAGTTAAATTAATTAAATAATTAGATTAATTAATTATACTGATAATTATGAATTATTAATTAACTATTAATTGGAGGGTGTTAGTTGATATATAGATTTAGGAGAAGATAAAATAATAGAATTATTTTATTTTTACTAAATCATTTATCTAAGTATTTGACTTTAAGTTTAAATTTAAAATACTTATTATCACTTTTAATATATTAGATATATTTAAAAAAGATAATTAAAAAATATATATCAATTAATAACACAAGAGATTGCATTGGATGCAAATTGGTGTGTGCACATGAAACATTAAACAAAAGAAGAATTTATATATGATGCAAATACTTGATACACCTACTATATATATATATATATATGTTTTGACAAAATAAAATAAAAAACGGATCAATTTTTTTTTTGTTTTTGGTCAAACGTTTAAAAAAAAAAAGAAAAACTGTGTTCAAAAGTTACACATTGAAACTTATATATATATTTGTGAAAAAGCAAAAGCATGTGGTACAGTGATATATATATTTGTGGAAAAGGAAGCAGGCGTGAGATATAGATATCTTGTTTCATGTTTTTTATGTTTTTAAAACACATAGAAGAAAGAGTTTCTTCAATTCTCTACATCCTCCAATCAAGTTCCTGAGATGGTGACGCGCCCACACGCAGTTACTGGTTCTGGGAGATAGCGAGGAAGATCGAGTGGTTCAGACAGGAGCACATCGTAGAGTGAAGGAGTCTCCAAACGTTGGTGAGAGTGGTTCAAACATGAGCATATCAAAAAGTGAAGGAGCCTCCAAACGTTGGTAAGATTTTCTTCTTCTGATTTTATCGATTACGATTTCCTTTATTTACATATTGTATGTATTAGTTCCGAAAAATAATTACGATCCCAAGTTCACTGGTGCCAGATACAGATTATGATCTGTATTAAAAATTTTAAAGCCTAGTGTCATTGCGTAACCGGTGAACGGGGTTCCAACAATTGGTATCAGAGCCAATTTATTTTTCGGAACAGTAAATTATTTTCGATGCTCCTGAATGTATGAACGTGTAGGCACCATCTTTATGATTGTATGAATGTTTATAATTAAATAGTTTAATTTAAACATGGTTGATCGTAAATTTTTATGGTATTGTGGATTTAGGGTTTATGGGTTGTATAATATTTTATTATTATTATTATATTTTTTTTATTGTTATTGAATTGTAAAAAAAAAATGGAACCTATATTTAAAACCTGGAAAAATCGCGAAGAAAGATTCATGAGATGAATCGGAGTGACTTAAAGAGACTGAAAGATATCTAAAGTTACTAGAAGACTAAGGAATGCCTTGAGAATTTTTTTGTAATTTTAGATTCCAATTTTTTAGGTTAAATAATCCATAGTACTTGGTCAATTCATGTATGCTTTATATTATATGATGATAAAAGCATTGCCATACATACATATGTCATTTAGATTAGATGTGCCTACACAAATATATTTGATATGTCATACATGCATTATAGCCTGATATTTTATGTATTTTTTTAATGTTATTAAAATGGGCAATATACATAATTGACTATGAATAATGAGATTAGTTTTTAATGGTTAGAAAACTTGGTAATTCTCATTAATATTAATCTAGTTATTAAAGAGTTTAATAAGTTAGATTAATATGGTCATTTATTGTAATTAGGATTAATTACCTAATAATAAATGAACCGAATAAAGTGTTAGATTTTTAATAGTTAAAACTTGGTAAACACTAACATAATAATATGACCTTAGTAAATAGTTTACAAAGGCTTAGATTATTCACTAATATATTAGATTTTTAATTGTTAAAAATCATTAATAATTTATTAGTTAATTAGAATTTGTTTCTAATTAGTTAATGCGCTAGATAACTTGATTAAAGTTAGTCGTTTAATCATGTAGAATCTAGGTGTATTAACGGTTAATAGAAAACCCTAATTTTAAAATAGTGAGTGAGAGAGGGATATGACATATATATCCCGCGGTCTCCATCATTAGTTCAACACCGTGAGATCCGAGTAGAGTTTCCATAAAGGTCAATACCAAGATTGACTTCCTAACGAATAGGATTTCTGAGGGTATTTCGGGATTGACCGACCCTAACGCGGCAATTCTCGAGTTAAGCTCGTGAGATCTGAAATGGTGGGTTACACTCACGAAGGTTTTGATTAAGTTTGTTAATTAAAAACCTGACTGAATGAACGATGGTTGAATGATATGGAATAAGAGTTATTCTAGAATATCATTTGATTGAGAATGTCTCGGTCCAACATTCAAAGACTTGACCGACCTTAAGGCGGCACTTCTTTGTGGAATGTTGGATTGTCATGGTGTAGCAACTAGTTTTAGGGTAGTTCTAGTTCATTAAACATGTTCATGCATCTTGTTTAAATTTATGCCAAGGCACTGAAACTTGTTTTAAATAAATGACTAAATGAATGTTTTATTTATTTCAACAATAATGTCTTCAGCATTACTTAAAATTCTAGCAAACGACAAATTAACTGGTGATAACTACACTAAATGGAAACTTAACATTAATGCAATATTGGTCACCAAAGACCTCAAGTTTGTGCTTACGGAGGAATGTCCTCCAGTACCTGCTACTAATACCACATGAACTATTCGTGAGGCATACGAGCGATGGGTCTTATCTGATGAGAATGCCCGAACATATCTGTTGGCTTCAATGACAGACGTGCTTGTCACAAAGCACGAAGCAATGACTTCAGCATTCAAAATCATGGAGTCATTGCAAGTTATGTTTGGGCAGCCCTCTGAGCAAAAGCGACACAAAGTTGTTCGTTCTGCTATGCTCACTTGTATGAAGGATGGTACATCAATTCGGGAACATGTCCTTAGTATGATGTCCTACTTCAACAAGGTAGAAGTCAATGGTGGGGTCATTGACGAACCCAGTCAAGTGAGCATCATACTGACAACTCTTTCAAAGAGTTCAGTCGGTTTAAGAGTAACTACGAGATGAACAAGTTAAGGTTCAATCTCACACAGTTGCTCAATGAGCTCACTACCTTTGAGTCATTGACTAAGGACAACAAGGGCAAGACCGATAAGGCAAATGTTGCCGAACCATCTTCCTCCAATAATAAGAAGAGGAAGAGGTCTACTGGAAAAGTAAATGGTAAGCCCAAACCCAAGAAAGCCCAAAGCAAGAAGAAGTCCAAGAAAAGTAAATATAATTTACTTGTTCTTGAGTCGTGTTTAGTGGAATATGATTCTTCACCTTGGATAGTTGATTCGGGGGCCGCGAACCATGTTTGTTCTTCTTTACAATGGACTAATTCTTGGATACAACTAGAGGAGCAAGGCTTCTCAATGCGTGTGGGGTCAGGGGATGTCGTGTCGGCACGAGCAGTGGGCGTAATTAGATTACGTTTTTGTAATAATTATATATTGTTAGACAATGTATTTTATATTCCTGGATTTACACAGAATTTGATTTCCGTTTCTAGGCTGTTAGAACAAAAATATTCTGTTTCTTTTAATAATAAGTCTGTTATTATTGGAAAGAATGGTCTGAATATTTATTCAAGAATTAATGAAAACAATTTGTATGTGTTAAGACCGTTAATACATACTACACTGCTCAACACCGAAATGTTTAAGGTTGAAAAACCAAAAACTAAACAACATAAGATTTCTCCAAATAATGACATGTATCTCTGGCATCTAAGGCTCGGTCATATCAACCTTGACCGGATAGACAGATTAGTAAAAAGCAGACCTTTAAGTGAGTTAAAGGTTGACACCTTACCTGTCTGCGAATCTTGTTTGGAAGGTAAGATGGCTAAGAGACCTTTTATTGGAAAAGGTCTTAGAGCTAAAGAACCGCTAGAGCTTATACATACAGACGTTTGTGGACCGATGAATGTTAAAGCTAGAGGTGGTTATGAGTATTATGTCATCTTTATAGATGACTACTCAAGATACAGATACGTCTACCTAATGCAATGGAAGTCGAAAACATTTGAAATGTTCAAAGAATTTCGAGCTGAAGTTTAGAATCAATTAGGTAGGACTATCAAGTCACTACGATCAGACCGTGGAGGTGAGTACCTTGACCAAAAGTTTACAGACTTCATGGTCGACCATGGGATAGTTTCCCAACTCACAGCTCCCAGTAAACCTCAACAAAATGGTGTAGCGGAGAGGAGAAATAGAACCCTAATGGAAATGGTGAGATCTATGATTAGTTTCTCATCATTACCAAATTCCTTCTGGGATATGCGTTACAAACAGCGGCATACAGTGTTTTATCGACTCCTTCAGATTAAATCGTGGTCTTTGATATACCATGGGTGAGGTCGGATGCAGTTCCCGATCAATATGCTCCGTATGTTGGAATTGCGGTTTGGCTTGTGGTTGAGAAGGTTTGTACACAATAGTGAAATCCACTCCTTCTTGTGAGAAGTAGACGATAGTTCCCTTAAGGGTTGATTCGGGGCTTGGACAATATGAGCGCTCCCCTAATTCCGTGAGAAAATATGATTTATTGTCCATTTGAGAATTAATGGTACTTAAAGGATATATGTAATTAGAGGGGTATAACGAATATTATGACCTAGCTTTAATTATGAACTATTGTGGAGGATCACACCATGAGTAATAGCTATATCGATGGACACCGAGTTGTATCGGTCTGTGTAAAAGCGTCTACAGTTTAGAGAGTGCAACTTCGAGATTTTAATGGAACAACACTGGAGTTAATAATCAAGGAATATTAATTAAAGAGTTTAATTAATGATTTCGATGATTATTGAAGCTCAAAATACTGTAGGTCCATTAGGTCCCCTTGCTGGCCCGATCGATTTAGGTAATAAGGGTCACGGTTAATTAATTGGATTGTCCAATTAATTGTATTTATTCGGGAATTAAATGAATAATGAGATTATTTAATTAATGAATGTTAATAGTTAAATTAATTAAATAATTAGATTATTTAATTATATTGATAGTTATGAATTATTAATTAACTATTAATTGGAGGGTGTTAGTTGATATATGGATTTAGGTGAAGATAAAATAATAGGATTATTTTATTTTTACTAAATCATTTCTCTAAGTATTTGAATTTAAGTTTAAATTTAATATACTTATTATCACTTTTAATACATTAGATATATTTAAAAAAGACAATTAAAAGATATATATCAATTAATAACACAAGAGATTGCATTGAATGCAATTGGTGTGTGCACATGAAACATTAGTCAGAAGAAGAATTTGCATAGGAAGTAAATACTTGATACACATACTATATACAAGGGCATGAGAATGATATATATATGTTTTGACAAAAAAAAAAGGATCAGTTTTTTTTTTTCGTTTTCGGTCAAATGTTTTTTTAAAAAGAAAAATGGTGTGCGAAAGTTGCACATTGAAACTTATATATATATATTTCTAAAAAAGCAAGAGCATGTGAGATAGTGAGCAGGCGAGATAGTGAGCAGGCGAGATAGTGAGATATATATATATATATATATATATATTTGTGGAAAATGAAGCAGTCGTGTGATATAGATATATCTTGTTTCATGTTTTTTGTGTTTTTGAAACACATAGAAGAAAATGTTTCTTCAATTCTCTACATCTTCCATTCAAGTTCCTGAGATCATGAAGCGCCCACACGCAGTTACCAGTTCTGGGAGATTCCGAGGAAGATCGAGTGGTTCAGACATGAGCACATCGTAAAGTGAAGTAGTCTCCAAACGTTGGTGAGAGTGGTTCAAACAGGAGTATATCAAAAAGTGAAGGAGCCTCCAAATGTTGGTTAGATTTTCTTCTTCTGGTTTTATCGATTACAATTTCCTGTGTTTACATATTGTATGTATTAGTTCCGAAAAATAATTACGATCCCAAGTTCAGTGGTTCCAGATACAGATTATGATCTGTATTAAAATTTTTAAAGCCTAGTTCCGTTGCGTAACCGGTGAACGGGGTTCCAACAAAGACAGCCCTCGAGCAGGCAAAACAGGGGGCACACGAAACAATAAAAACTCAAGATGCGACACATAAAGATAACATAACAAACAGCAGACTAAGTAACAACATAAACAACATGGCAACTAACGTAGAGGAGCCACCAAACCAACACTACCCAAAACACACAGACCAAACACACATCAGCCACCAAGCGAGTACAACACACACAACACACCTAACCACAACGCAAGGGAACAGAGCTCACACCAGTCATGAGAAGACACCGTTAAAACACCTCACAACTCCTCACAAACAAAAATCTCCGCTTCCAAGTTAGAGCCCAATCATATTTTATTTGATTAGATGCAAATAAAACAAATCAATCAGACTATATAGTGATAGCATTTAAGACAACAACAATTAAAATTGCTTAAAAAAAATCTCCAACATGAATTATTCAGGAATTTCATACTCAAAATTTAAACCCAGACTGAAAATCATCATGATCAACCTAAATGGAAGCTGAACCAAACCCAAATCAACACTAAAATTCCATCAACCAGATTCATAAACAATCATCAACACCAAAGTCTCACACCAGATTCAGAAAATCTCCAACATGAATCATACACAATGGAAACAAAATCTCACAACTAATAGACAATACTAATAAGATCAATTCGTTTTTTCATGTAGTTGACCAAAATATAAAAAGAAGAAAAAAAAGGAGATAAAAGATTGAGGATTTGCCAATGATTATGAAGTCGTACCTCTTTGACGGTCGGGTCTCTACGTCATCTCTCGGGTCGAGGTTGGGTATCTCAATCGTCTCTCGCTTGTCTCTTGGTCGTGCAAGCACCGCCGCATTGGGTCTCGCCGCTAACGCTGCACACATCACCGATCGATTGCCTCTCGTAACGTCAGAAACGGCGCACAAGTCCACCGATCGATTGCCTCTCGTCACACAGCCGATGATTGCCTCTTGGTCGATTACCCTTCAATTCAAATTCTAGAATTTTTATCTTCTCTCTCTTTTTCACGATCTACATTCTCTCTCCTTTTCATGATCTCCCTTTCTTTTGTTTTGTTAATCCCTTTTTTAAAAAAAAAATCTTTTTGAATGAATGACACTTTTGTCCCAAATGTGGATTTTTTGGTAAAAATAATAAATTTACTAATTCTGGTTAAAAACAACAAACCCTATAATTTTTTGGCTACTTTCAAAGTTCTCCCTAAAATTTAATATTTAAATACATCAAATTGATTCTAAACATTAAAATTTAATTCTTTAAAAAAAAAATTATACTAAAACTTAGGCCAGTTTGACATTGCTTCCCCAATTGTTTTTAGTGCCCAAAATGATTCCGGACCAAAGACAATGTGTTTGGTAAAATCCCAGGGAAGTGCTTTTAGTAAATTTTAGCTTCTCCCAACTGAGTTTTTGAGAAACTACGAATACATGCTTTTGGATTTTGGGTTCTGCTTTTAGAAAACGAGCTACAGTGATATTAAATGAAATTATACTAATTTTCCAACTTTATCCTTACGTTTAACGAAATTTACCAAAAACATTTGGACTTACATTGTTGTATAAAAAAATTGTTGCCATAACTGTACACAAAAAATGGGGCTAATTAATTCAATAAAGTAGAATAAAAAAGAAATAAAGAAATAAAGTAGAATAAAAAAAATAAAGAAATAAGAAATGATGCTAATTAATTCAATAAAGTAGAATAAAAAATGGGACTGATTAATTCAATAAAGTACCATAATTATATAACACTAAACACAAATAAACAAGAAAAATACAAAGTATAGCATATTAGCACCATTTAGATGTCTATGTTCTTTTAGTAATTTTATACACTCACAATACTTTTTACTTCAGTTTACCAAACATATTGAAATTGCTTTTAGTTTTCACAGCACTTTTGAAAATCATTTTACCAAATACTCAGTTGATTCTTCCCACAACAATTCCAAAAGCAATTCCTCTCACAGTAATTCCAAAAGTACTTCTCCCCACAGTACATCAATGTCAAACTGGGCCTTAACATTTCTTCATTTGCAAAATTGCTGGGTGTTATTTTAGAACGTTAATCTAACAGTAAATAAATTATTATCTTTTTTTTTTGTCTTAATATTAATTCTTTTTTTTTTTGGTTATGACTCGAGGATTATGTATTCAATAATTAATAATTTAATAAAATATTGAAACAATTTTGTTGTATTATAATTTAGGGTTTTTAGCAAAAATGCCCTATTTTAAGAGCTTAATAGCAAATCTACCCTAGAAACTAATTCAATTGCAAAACTATCGTTTTCTTCCCAAGATACCCTCACTTATCACTCACCATATTTATTATCCTTTTAGTTATTTTTACAAACCAAGTTATAAAATAAATAAACTAAAATACTATCTAACTTCTTCTTACACTACAACATTTTTTTTCCCATACATTGTTTTACAATTTTAGGTTTTAAAAAACTTGGAGATATTATGTTAAATTAATTAAAAGGTATGTATTGCATTTTAGAATTATATTTTCAGCCTCATAAGGTTTATTTTGTTAGTTTTGAAATAATCTACTTTTTTATCTTTCTATTTTTTAACTTACAAGACTTGAAAATTTTCAACTCTTGACGGAAGTTTCGGGACGGGGGTGTCCCGACACCGGGACACCCTGTCCTGAGGAAATTTTCCTCGGAACGGGGTGTCTCGACATCGGGTCACCCTGTCTCGAGGAAATTTTTTCTCGAGCCAGGGTAACCCGACATCAGGACACCCCGTCCCCTAGAAATTTTTTCCTCGGGACAAGGTGTCTTGGTGTCAGGACACCCCGTCCCGAGAAAAAATTTCCTCGAGACGGGGCCCGACACCGGGTCATCCTGTCACGAGGCTTTTTTCAACCATTGATGAAAGTCTTGGGACCCCACCCCCCCCCCCGAGACTTTTAGCAAGGGTTGAAAAAAGAAAAAAGCCTCGGGACGGGGTGACCCGTCAGGACAGGGTGACCCGGTGTCGGGACACCTTATTCTAAGGAATTTGTTTTTTCAATTTAAAGCATTGACAATGTCATATAATTTCTTTGAAATAATAATGTTTTTTATGGGTTGATTTGATTAGTTATTTTTTTTCAGGATTGAAGATGACATGAGTGCTAATTAGTTTTGAATTTGGGTGAAAAATGGAAAAGTCATCATGGTCAATATTGGTATGAAGGTCGAAGGGCAAAGACGTTTGTTTTTCCAAGAGATGAAAACTTTGATAGATTATTAGATAAGGTATAATGTGTCACTGGAATTGATCATGATCATTATCGGGTCTCTGGTTCCTTTGGATATTGCATCCAACATTAGTGATTGATTACCGGAGTGAATAATGCACAACATTACCGGAGTCCATGAATAATGCAGTTAAAGAATGCAAGGAATTGCCTATTACATAAGTGATTGATTACATCATAGGGGTCCGTCAGGGTTGGTTTCATGACCATCACACATCTGCACTTAAACTTCCAACTCAATTGACAACAGCCGCGGATGTAGCCATTGGTGTCAAGGATGAGGAAGCACGATATATGCTGGTCTACCCCATCACATTTTACACATTCCTTGTTAAAGATGGAGATTTAGATAGGCATGTGGATTTCACCCAAACGGCATATCCAACTGTGGTCCATTTTGGTATTGCTTCGATTCCCTACACCTGATAACGATAACAAAAAATAGTAAGATTCATCAATAAATCACACATCATGTTGCCTAAAAATATTTTAATTAAATTCATCAATTATATCACAAATCACCTGAAAAGCTGTCAAAAACCCATAAACGTTGTATCTCTCCACTTTACGTTTCACTGGAGCATCAACCCCCTCATTGAACTTATCATCACGGCCAACAAGACACCTAGAAAGAGAGTTAAATGTCCTTGTGTATATGAATGACCCCTACAGAAACTTATTAAAAGCATCCAAAGCATCTAAATCATCCACTAACTCTAATGCCCAATACAGGATTGCATTCCGATCTGCTCGATGAGCTGTTGAGCATATTATCGACTTTTATTTCAACCTGAGCAACTCACTTAACTTAATTGGACCAAGTGTTGAACTGGTATTAAGTCTGAGTAGCCCATTGGATTAGTCAATTTGTAAGCTTTATTATACCTAATCGATTTGTCCAAGTATCTCATTACCTTGTGACAAACTGAATTTCTAGGCCAGTATTTCTTCAATTGATTTTATACTTTGTATCTCATTACCTTAGTCTGACTAAGTATCTTTATTAATCTAGTCATTTCTAGATTTGATCAATTATCTTGTTGAGCTGATCACCTTAGATCTGATTAGCTATCTTTATCAAACTGATCACCTTGTAGCTGATCATTTTTTTTTTGAATTGATCGCTTTGAGATTGATAAATTATCTTGCTAATAGCTATCTCATTATACTGGCCACTCTTCGACTGATCAATTATCTTATTAAATCCATCAATTATCTCCGCTCTGGTCGATGGTTCCAATTGGCTTTTACGTTGATTCTCACGGGTCGCTTTCGATCAGTCTCGTCATTTGTCAAGTAGTGTTTTTTTTTTCCTAAGTTGAGTATCTCATTTGAGTTAATTGATCCAAATGTCATCTTGACTGGTTTGAAGTCTGAGTAACCCACTGGCTTAGCTAACTTGTTTCCTCGAGTACCTTACCCCGTAGCAAACTGTATTCTTAACCAAATATTTTTGTATTGGTTTTATACTGAGTATCTACCTCAGTCTGATCAGGTATTTTATTACAATGATCAGTTTTGTGGCCAGTCAGTCATCATGTTTAATCGATTGCTGAGTTGATCAGTCATCTTATTGGCTAATCGTTTTTTACCCGATCATCTATCTTGTTAGTTGACCATCTTTGATATTGATCAACTATCTTATTAGCTGATTTGTCTTTGACCCGATCAGTTATCTTATTAACTATCGAACTTGGTCTGACCAATTACCTTATTAACTGATCATCTTTGATCTTGAACAACCATCTTATTAACTGATCATTTCTGACCTAATTAATTATCTCATTAACTGACCGAACTTGATCTGACTCGATCGGTTATCTTGTTAACCGATCATCTCTGGTTGGTTGTGTGAACAATCTTTGACCTTGCTTGCTTGAGCTGCTCATGATAAATCTTGATATTTTCCAAGCAGTGTTCTTCAGGACCATTTTCATGATATCTAATTTATAGACACTTGTCTTTTATCTAGCAATTAAATCACTAGGACGTCTCTAGTAGTCTGTTACTCAAGATTCGTTGTGATAGGGGATGGTATGTATCTCATTAGCTTAACATATCTTAGCTGATTTGTGTTGGCTTGATTCCATAACAAAACTTCATTTCCTTGTAATGCTTAGTTGCTTAAGTGGTCCGTGATGATAAGAGTTTCAAGGAAGAAAAGCAACTTCTCATGATGCAAAGTTCATCTTCAAGAGGATTGGTACTATTCTTGGATGCTAAGGTATCGAGATTCTTCTTCCTCTTGCAAGGCGTAAGCGCATACACACAAAATTCATTCATATGTGTCCCTGCTTAGTTGTGCATCATTAAATGCGTACACACACACAATTCATACATTTGTGTCCCTGCATCGTAACACATCATTTGGTATAACACATTCACACACTTGAAGTTGAATGCTCATGCATTGGTATGCAAGTAACATGTTTTGGAAAATGCATGATTGGAGACTATCTCTATGTAGTTTGCATTCTTGTGTGAAATGTGTTTGTTTGTTTATATGTTTGTATTACATGGATCTTGAACTTGGTTTTAGTCTTAGATTATTCATGATTGAGTTTCGGTCATTTCGGTTACTCATACTATTGATTTCGAGTTCTAAGTCAAAAGATACTACACTTTCAACTCATGTTGCATACATTGTCTTCGTCTTCATTTATTGAGTTGAATTCTTATTTTTTGGGTTAATTATATTATATATCCATGTCCATGAGGAAGTCCCGGTTTGTAATCTTCAAACAGATTCAAATTTGGAGTTCGGAGGCCAAAGAACAGTCGAAGAAAGTAAGAGGAGCGCAAGGGAAAAGGTGCGATGGCACAAGCCATCACTTGGCACCTTCCCGAGATGGCGCGTGGCCATCTCGGCCCCAAAGCCTTGCTGCCCCGAGATGCCCATGCGCCATCTTATGGAGGCACTAAGGCATGAGGGAAAATGGTTTTTTGGTTATTCTCTCTTTAAAACCTCTCATTCCCTCTCATTCCCTCTCATTCCCTCTCATTCATTAGATAAGCTGAGAAAAACGAATTTGAAGAACAAGTGCAGAATTTTTCTCTCAACATTTTGATATTTGTTTTTGTGATAACTTCTTCATTTCTACTCCGAATCACTTGATTCAAAAACCGATTTCGAGTGTCTTGAAGATTTCTACAAACCCCAAGTATTTCCAGAACCAAAGGATGTCTAGAGTGTTTGTTGTGATCAGATCTTGAGTTCATATTGTTCATCCTTGTTGGTAAAATCATCTTCTTCTTAGTTTTCTTCTTAGATCTTCTTATTGATTGATGCTATTTAATTAAGAAGCATGACTAGGATGATTTTGATATCATTTTATGGTTTGTTGAATTGATTTTCAAGTTTAGCTAGATTTGTGATAAATTGATTGATTTGTGCTAAACTTGATAAACATGAAATTACTTCTAGAAATCTTTTGCTCTTATGCTTGATTGACTATTTCTAGATCTAATTTCATTTTCTAAGAACTAGGTTGTGTTTCAATTAGTGTCTATATCTTCATATCTATGATTCAATAGTAACTCTTGAACATATGCCTACTAAAAATCAACTTGCGGACTTGTTCACAAAGCCTTTGGACAAAGAGAGATTTGTATCTCTTAGAAGATCCATTGGCATGATTTGTGTTGATTAATGCTCGTGTGTGGTTATGAGTGGCTTGATAAGCAAAAAAAATATATTGTACATCTATTTCTTTGAGAGCTACTCATGTGAGAAGTAATTATCTTGATAAAATAGCTTTTATTGCTTATAGATCATGCACTTAAGTCTTTGTAATTTTTTTTTTAAAAAAAGTGCACAAATGCTTCTCTTATATTTCTAAGTTTGAGTAATTGAGTTTGAAAGCATGTAGATTATGGATGCATCTTGAAGTTCATTGTCTAGTACATGATAGATGACCTATGGTTAGTATCCATTTTGCTTCGGCATCTACATAGAACTCAACCAGCACCTTCATGGAAAGGCTTACACACCTTAGTTGTGAAGCCACCCAATGTAGGAAAGGGCTACACCATAGTGGTGAGTGAAAGCCGTCATGAAGAGTATATGTTTATGAAAGAAAAATCAAAGAAGTGTTGAAAAAGAATCATTTAAAAAAAAAATCTTTGATTCAGAGCCTAAAAATAAATGGAAGAAGGCTTAAAATGGAGTATAGTTGAAAATTGTGATTGCTCGGGTTGAAAAACAGAAATGGAATGACGAGCCACATGCACACACACGCTAATATGTTGAAATCTATTCTCTTTAAAACAAAAATCCGGATGATAATCGGTTTGACCTTGATTGGAAAAGCTTTAGATGGATAGGTGTTGAAGTGGTTTGCATGTTGATATCACAATCACTCCTTGTATATATGCTAGAAGCATTTTCACACACACATTTTTGCTTAATGTGCTTGATTCATTAGCAATGAGAAATTATTTTTGAGAGAATAATGAAAATCTATGATTCTCTTATTAATTTTGAAAAATAATGGTTTACTATCTTTTATTGCTTGAAATGTGTGATTGTGTGATTTTCTTGTGAACAAGTTTACTTGCTTATTAGTATATGGAGCATATGTTAAGGGGGAGCTTAGTTTGTTGAACTTAGTTCTCTATACAACTTGTTTGCTCACTATCTCATGATTTTATTATACATCCCTTATAACCTTGTAGGTATTTTCATGGCATTTATCTCTCTCTCTAGGTTGTGTAATATGTTTTTGTCTATTCCTTGCCAAAAAGGGGGAGAAAGTGTTTTCCTTACCATGTTACTTACTTTTGAAATAAAAGGGGAGACAATTCATTAAGGGGGAGAAATCTTGTCTTAAGGGGGAGAAGAACAGTTTGTTTGCATGAGATAAGAAGAGATAAGGGAATTTTTGTTTTGTTTCTTATATTGTTTGTTTATCTCACCTATCTTCTTTGTAGAAGATTTCTTTTGGTTGTTCTTGTCTCTCAGGTTCTTTGAATGTGTGAAGATATTCTTGAAGGTTCTTGAAGACATTTTAGTCTAAGAATATCTCTTTGTAATGTGAGGATGTGAGAATGTAATCAACATTGATTATGAGTTATCATTGTATGGTGAGGTAGAGGTTTTGTCATGGAATAGCCAAAGGGGGAGATTGTTAGGTTTTAGATTTGTGTTGGCTTGATTCCATAACAAAACTTCATTTCTTTGTAATGCTTAGTTGCTTAAGTGGTTCGTGATGATAAGAGCTTCAAGGAAGAAAAGCAACTTCTCATGATGCAAAGTTTGTCTTCAAGAGGATTGGTACTATTCTTGGATGCTAAGGTATCCAGATTCTTCTTCCTCTTGCAAAGCGTAAGCGCACACACACAAAATTTATTCATATGTGTCCCTGCTTAGTTGTGCATCATTAAATGCGCCCACACACACAATTCATATATTTGTGTCCCTGCATCGTAGCGCATCATTTGGTATAACACATTTACACACTTGAAGTTGAATGCTCATGCATTGGTATGAAAGTAACATGTTTTGGAAAATGTATGATTGGAGACTATCTCTGGCCCAGTTTGGTATTATTGTGCTGTGAGGAGATGTGCTTTTGAAATTGCTGTGGGGGGAATTGCTTTTGGAATTGTTGTGGGAAGAATCAGCTGAATGTTTAGTAAACTGATTTTTAAAAGTGCTGTGAGAACTAAAAGCAATTTCAATGTGTTTAGTAAACTAAAATAAAAAGTGTTATGAGTGTATAAAATTACTAAATGGACATGGATAAATGGTACTAATGTGCTATACTTTACATTTTTCTTGTTTATTTGTGTTTAGTGTTAAGTGTTATATAATTATGGTACTTTATTGAATTAATTAGCCCCATTTTTTATTATACTTTATTTAATTAATTAGTCCAATTTATTTATTTATTTATTTATTTATTTTATTTTACTTTATTTTTTAATTTCATTTTTATTCTACTTTATTGAATTAATCATCCCATTTTTTTATACCGTTATAACAACATTTTTTTTTGTACAAAAATATAAGTCCAATTTTTTTTTTTAAAATTTCATTAAAGGTAAGGACAAAGTTGGAAAGTTAGTAAAATTTCATTTAATATCACTGTAGCACATTTTCTAAAAGCAGTAGCCAAAATCCAAAAGCATGTATTTGTAGCTTCTCAAAAACTCAGTTGGCAGAAGCTAAAAGTGACCAAAAGCACTTCCCATCCCATCGATTTTACCAAACACCTTGTCTTTGGTCCAGAATCACTTTTGGCCCCAAAAGCAGCTGGGGAAGCAATACCAAACTGGGCCTCTACGTAGTTTGCATTCTTTTGTGAAATGTGTTTGTTTGTTTATAAGTTTGTATTACATGGATCTTGAACTTGGTTTTAGTCTTATATTATTCATGATTGAGTTCCGGTCATTTCGGTTACTCATACTATTGATTTCGAGTTCTAAGTCAAAAGATACTACACTTTCAACTCATATTGTATACATTGTCTTTGTCTTCATATATTGAGTTGAATTATTATTTTATGGGTTGAGTATCTTATATGTCCATGTCCGTGAGGGAGTCGCGGTTCGTAATCTTCAAACAGATTTGAATTCGGAGTTCGGAAGCCAAAGAACGGTCAAATAAAGCGAGAGGAGCACAAGGGAAGAGGTGCGATGGCACAAGCCATCACTTGGCACCTTCCCGAGATGGCACGTGGCCATCTTGATCCCAAAGCCTTGCTGCCCCGAGATGCCCATGCGCCATCTCGGGGAGGCACTAAGGCATGAGTGCAAAATGCTATTTTGGTTGTTCTCTCTTTAAAACCTCTCATTCCCTCTCATTCATTAGATAAGTTGAGAAAGCGAATTTGAAGAACAAATGCAGAATTTTTCTCTCAACATTTTGATTTTTATTTTTGTGATAACTTCTTCATTTCTACTCCGAATCACTTGATTCAAAACCCGAATTCAAGTGTCTTAAAGATTTCTACAAACCTCAAGCATTTACAGAACCAAAGAATGTCTAGAGTTTTCGTTGTGATCAGATCTTCAGTTCGTGGTTTTCATCCTTGTTGGTAAAATCATCTTCTTCTTAGTTTTCTTCTTAGAACTTCTTATTGATTGATGCTATTTGATTAAGAAGCATGACTAGGATGATTTTGATATCTTTTGCTCTTATGCTTGATTGACTATTTTTAGATCTAATTTCATTTTCTAAGAACTAGGTTGTGTTTCAATTTGTGTTTATATCTTCATATCTATGTTCTTAGTTGATAACATGCTTAGGGTTGTCTAGATACATTTGTGATTGCTCTTGAGAGTATAATCTAGTCATCTAGTTGCATGTCTATAGAATTTGTTGATCATCATTTTCTATGTTGAGTGCTTATTTGCATTTTGCATTCATGATCACTTAGATTCCTTGTGAAGAGGTAGGAAGTCTCATATCTTAGAGTGATTCTTTGATTTGAGCAATTGGAAGTCTTAGCTAGATTCGGGAGGACTTGGATAGATAAGCAAGCGGAAGTCTCGACAAGAGGTGTGAGACCTCAGATTGTTAAGCAAGGAAGTCTCAACTAGAGTCGGGAGGACTCGAATAGTTGAGCAAGAAGTCTTGCCTAGGGTCGGGCAGATCCGTATAAGTGAGCAAGGAATCTTCCTAGAGACAGGAGGTCTTGGATAGGAAGTCGGCTTAGTATATCACTAGGTTCAAGGGTAGAGTAAGAGCGATAGCTTGGAGAGCATGTGTTGATTGCTTGAATGTGTAACTTTTATTTGAAATAGTGGATTTGCTTTTGCCGGTGGTTGTGGTATCAACCCGTGGATGTTTCCTCTTCGGAGGTTTACCACGTAAATATTGTGTCATTGTTTGTAATTTTCATTAAGCATTGTTAAAATTGCATTGTTTTAAAAGAAGACAAAATATTGGAGCGTATACCTATTCACCCCCCCTCTAGGTATATGTACACTATAAAGATAAAGGGAAATTTCAATTTCCGACACTTTTACTTGGATTTTATTTGGAGAATTTCTCTTTCAATGGTCTTTTGAGTTTTTGTACGTTTAGCCGAACTTGGTCTGATCTTTAACGCTTCTGTGCGTGTAGATGTCTTGTTTGAGCAGACTCTATTTCTTTGTGTTGAGCATGTTGGTAACATTTGTGAAAATAACAAACATACATAAATTCCAAACACGAATAGTTAAATCCATGCATCATATTTCCTACTATTACTGTTCGGGGTACAGTACCCATGAATCCTTCATGAATGGTGCTTTGTATAGAAAAAATATGCAGTATGCATTTTGTATAGTATATGCATTTGCAATAGATAATCACACTAGAGATTTTTGACTCATCCGCATAACATCAAATAATTAGGTAAAAAGCTAGATTTTACCCTTAACATCACTTGACGGGACTGAAATTGCTAACATTTTTTTGTTGTTGCTTCGAGACGATATATCACGGATGTTCCCTCCTTATATTTTTGTATAATATTTCATCTCATGCCTTCTTAAATCACTACAAGGAATCAAACAAGACAATTTAATAATCAATACTAACCTGTGTAGTGGGCGTTTCTGTCTTGGGGGAGTTGTGATGTCCCAAATATCGTCAAATATTTCTTAGAGTGAACGATCTTTAGGACCTTTGGTGAATTGCAACGATCCATCTAATTCCTTTTTTTTTTACAAGGAATGACTGGATTTTTGGCCATGAGCAATCCTTTGATCAAACCGTTGAGATTGAGACGGTCTGCTGCTACTCGACTTTTGGCATGTGCTGAGAGGTGGTGTTTGATCCACATGCTTTTGTCTTATACTCTCACATCCGTTTTAGTCCACCTTGCCTTTTTTTATACGTACATCAATTATCTTATTACATGTTGCGACTAATCAGTTATCTTATTAAACTAATTAACTTTGGACCAATCAGTTATCTTATTACACTGATAAACCTTGACCCGATCGGTAATCTTATTACACTAATCAACTTTGAACTGATCAGTTTTCTTATTACACCGATCAACTTTAGACCAGTCTGTAATTATTCTTTTTATCCATCAGCCGAATCACTGGGTTGTATAAGTGACTTTGCTAAAAGCTACTTTGCATCTGTGATTTTTTTTTTTAATGTAGCATGCTCCTTTGCTGTATCGTGGTAACCCTTAGCCCTACAACAGTTGTTAAAATAGGTTTTATTTTAACAGAGTGTTTTTAACATTGCATCATTTTTTCCTCCTTTATTTTAATGGTTTGCTGAGTAGTCGAATGGGGTATCTGAAAAAACAGTGAGTTGATATATCTGCAATGGCTAAATACCTCTAGTGAATTGAGCAATTCTAATGACCTGAATATTTGCATTAAACTGAACAACTATGGCAAACCAAATAGGCTAACACTCAGGTTTTAATGCTTCGTTCGCCGGGTGTATATGGCAAAGTAATTTCTAAATAAACTTGATGAGGCTGTGGAAGTGAAATATTATCAACATTTAATTGGTGGGCATGTTTTCCCGATTCACTGATTATATTGCCATCCATTTGATTGACCTGGGGCCAGTGTGAGGTTTCTGTGAAGCCATTTTATGCTTTCGACAGTCGATTGCTCATCGTTTAGTTGATGTTTGCTTTGATGCGATCACATTTTGGATTCTTTATCGATATGTTAAACCTGGAAAGTATGTGGGAAGCTATCTTTTTTGAGTTGAATATGATGAACCACTCACAACTCTGAAGTCTAATTGCTAATCTCTTTAATTCTTCGGCTGTTATCGGTTTAGGTGATAACAGATTGCAGGGAAAAATCAAATCAAAAGTGGTGGAAGCGGAAAAAGTTGTTCGAGTATATTTTAAAATTTTCCCTTTAAAAGAATTTTAAAAGAAAGAACCTTAACCCTTGATTAATTTACGTATATTAAAAGTATCGTACCTTTTTCTCGTGATGATTGAAGTTATGCCGAATTGAATCCTCAAGATCTTCCAATCCATTCACGAACGTGAATCACCTAAGAGTGTGGGCTCCCTTTATTTGAATTGTATACCTGAGGATGGAAACAAACAATTTTTTTTTCTTTTGTTAGTCACAATAATCCTCTAAGAGAAAACCCAATAACGTTTGGTCACTTGTGAATTATCAATCTATTTGATTGAAGCTCGTGTGAACCCGATTCGATTTTTGTACACAGAATCCTTTTGATGTAAAGGATACTAGTGCACTATCGAACACAAAAACATTCCCTCTTTTCTCTATGATTGGCCGAATTCTACACACTATTTCTATGAGTTGGCCGAATTTTATCTAGGGCAAAAACTAAATTTTCTCTCTCAAAATTCTTTGTTGACTGAAATCTAAGCATGAGTATATATAGGTGTCCAAATTCTCTCATAAGTTGGATTTACTTGGTGGGCAAGAATCCTCTCACTAGTAGGATTTACTTGGTGGCCAAGAATCCTCACTCAAAGAAGATTTCTTTTCCACACCAAGACTCCTAATCCAACTCAATAGTGTATTTATTCAATAATCAATTATTGAATATAAATTAAATTGTGACTATATTAAAACTTTCTAATTTGACCAATTGTCAATTAGAGTTTTGATAGAAATCAAATACTTCATAATTTGACTAGATAAATAAATTCATTTTATTTATCTACTTATCAAATATAGTATTTGATATATTTATCATACTACCAACAATAGTATGGCATTAGGAGACCTTCTCCTAATATGATTTTTTTTACTTTTAATTAAATAATTAAATAATTAATAAATTAATTCATTTCTATTTAATTTAAATATTAATAAAAAAACAATATAATAGGCTATTATATGTAGCCTTGCTGCCCAAGTCCATACATGGGCATATATATTGTTTTATTTTTCCTATTTTATGAAATCCATTGGACCTCAATAAAAGGTCCACATGTAAACTAGACCCATTCTTTCTAACAGAAACAAGTCCACATGCCTTAATACAATTCTAGATGGACCCATAAATTGGTCCGGTAGATCATATCAAGTGATCCATGCAAGTTCGTGTGAATTGGGAATCATGGCGGACTATCTAAATATAAGCTCCAATAGACATAACCTAATCACAATCAACAAATGATTCACTTAGGTCCGATCTCTTAATTTTGTTCATTCCATGAAAGAACTAAAATTGAAATTTTAAATAAAGATAGAATAAGTTAATATTCCTCATTCGTGAGATAGTGTATCCTTGTGAAGAATACCAGTAATCCCCAAGAGCTCATAGACCGCCTATAGCTCTCCTAGTTACCATATTTACTAATATGATCACATTTTAAACTTGGATATTTTGACTTGTCCAAGCCATATTTAAATAGAAACTATTGAAAAATTACTGTTAAGATTTCATATCCAATACCTCATAACATTTATATGATGATATTCTACTTTCATTTAATAAATGGAGCCACGATGTCCATATCTATAAATGAAGTCCTCTATTGATTAACAAATGATTACCACCATACTATCGACGATAGATTGTGCTATTTAATCGTACTTATTGATAACTCAAATGATAACACTTGTAACCCTAAGTCCATCATTTATCTTAGGATTGAGTGAGACTCTCCGATTGTCTTCAAGTGAAAACTTTTATCCATTGACGGTTCTGGATAAAGTATCTCACTATGATCCTATTCAATGCACCTAGTGCACTAGATTCCTTTGCCCTAAGATACCACAATTTGATGATTTTACACTCATCATAACACATTTGATCTCACTCAAATGCAAGCAAAAGAATCCACAACTTTAACAAGATAAAGACGCCCAACATTTATCTTATGTTGTGAATATTGTTCAAGACTAACTAAAGAATTGTGTCTACCTCATACATATCTAGATATACGAACAATTCTTCTTTTCTCATAGTCTTTTGACTTTATGATTATTAAATTTTGACAATTATAATAATTAAAATATAAATGCTATAAGATTTGTTAAACTAGAAATCACTTTATTATTATGAAAAGATTGTCAAATATATTATTACACTCTTGCTATTGAGCATAATCCTAACACAAATAGCTTATTTGACTCAGTTAATGATTGACTCGGGATGCTTTCTACCATCATGGGTTTGGTTTTCAATGCTCATAGAGGAGAACTTTTCTTCAAATGCATCTCGATTTTTTTTTCGAACTCTGTTTGCGAATCTGCTTGCTTGCGCATCTCCTAACGCTGTTACAACAGATAATTCACCCCCTAACACCCCCCCCCATTTTTTAATTTAAATTCATGCTTATTAGATTGTCTCGGATGTTTTATCTATTTACGTTGTAGTCACCGAGATGATCTTTATTTCTATGGATGTGACCCATTGTGATGACTCCACTAAGATCCGACTTCTCTTCTCTTCTCGATCTTTTTTTTATAGACCAAACCCTTTTTTTTACCGGAATCTTTGACGTACCAGATTTCATCTTTGGCTGATAAGAAATTTCAATCAACTAGATTCTCTTTCATGGAATGGATTCTATCTTTAGATGAATAAGAACTCTAAACGACCAGATTCTGTCTTTGGCATACCATAATTTTGGCCGACCAGAATCTTTGGCCGAATTGGTTCTATCTTTGGTCTACATGAACCTTTTACCGGTCAAAACTTTGGCAAAACATATTCTATCTTTGACAGCCGATAGTGGGGTGACATCTGATAATTGACAAATGCGATCATGAAGCTTTAAGAACGAAACCTTATCTGAGTCAAACTTGATAAGCCTTCTACTATAAAAATTATCAGCCAATTGTTAGTTAAAGGATGATATTTAATGATCGTTTTAAGGAGTAACCCTTGGATTTTATTTAAAGCATATGTTGGGCTCTATTTACGATTCTGGAGTATAAATGATAAGATATGCTTGATTAAGTATTAAAAGATAATGGTAAGTTATAAACGAATTTTATTCACATAACATATTGGATAAAAAGGAAATATGTTATATTAATAAGAGAGATCAAACCCGGATTGATGAAGGTACTTGTTAGAAATGTGAGGCCAATGCTACTCTTCAATCTCTGATAAGGTCACTGAGGTTATATGGTCTCTAGTTTGTTGAAACCTTTAAACGCATAGAGATGAAATTCGATTCCCGCCCGCCGAGGCAAGACTTGATTCCTGAGCTAGCATTTTCAACTTGTTTTCTATGGCAAACATGTGAGTGGTGTTCGTCCAAGTAATAATAATCATGTACTTAATGAGACTAAATATTTGAAAATGATTAGCTCATGCATGGTACTATTAATGATTATTCTCGAAATTCGACACCTATAAATCTATGATAGACAACATGCATGTAAGAGCCATAAAAGTTATCAGACATACTAATTACACACGCATTACACGTCTATAGACTTGTGCACACGTACTAAGTATTGCGTATGAGAGAAACATGCATAGATTGTTTTGTTCTTAACAAATTAGTAGCAGATTTGTGGTACACTAAATAACAAGTAAATACCATGGCATCCTACTAAACTTTGCTTGAGATACAATATGATGTTAATAAATAACAAAACAAATAAGTGCAAACGTACCTCCGTATCCGGATGATTTTGGCAATGTCATTAAATGCTTTCGGAAGTGCTTCTTTTTGAGATCAAAGTCTTGATTAATTCATTAAATAACACTGATTCTCAAGATATTATAAAAGACTATAATTATTTTCAAACAATATATATATATATAACATATCACAACACTGTTAACTATATCAAATCAGTTTTATCGCTATATTTAAATGATTTAAATGTGTGCCCAAAACAATTATATACTAAATAAGTTATATATGCCATGAGCGTGATAATTTTTGTTAGACAATAAATTCAATCATTATATACGAAGATATATTCTCTATTTAGTAATACATTAATAAAATCATGAAATTAAACTTATGTGTAAATTGGCTTACCTCGGCCACTTACCGAACCTGATGTCTAGTTGTTTTATTCTTGGAATCTTCATAGATGAATTGGCGAAAAGGTGAGTGGGTTCAATTGAGAATTGACATAGGGTGTTCTATACCAAGATGTGCTTGGTTTTTAATACACATCAAGGTAAACTTGTCATCAAACCCTTATTTACGATGAACCACAATGCTCTGGAGTTCGTCAAATATTCCTTGGGATGAATTGAATTATAAATCCCACATCCTTAGAAAGCTCTATGTGTCTAGTTTACAAAAAAAATTATGGCTCTTGATTGCGTGCTTTCTAGAGAGAGTTATCTCTATTTTAGTGTCTGGTGGTCGAGATAGAAAATCTTCTGTGAATCACTTTCTTCAATGCTTCGGGAATCATAAAATATTCCACAGGCTGAACCCGATTGTAAACTATATATTTTTGGAAAGAACCAGATGTCTAGTTTCCAATGGTTTTAATGGCTTGCAATTTTGATTTTGATAGAGGGGGATATACCCATTTTAGTGTTCAATGGCCAGATCAGAAATCTATATGTGATTTATTTTGTTCAGTATTGCGGGAGCCACCGAAAGTTGCTCGGATTGAACTAGGGTATGAACCTTATGTGCTTGTAAACCCTTGGATGTACAGTTTCCAAAGGTTTTTATGGTTCATGAATCTGAGTTTCGTAGAGGAAGATATGACGACTTTGGTGCTCGATGGTCAGATCAAGAAATCCTTCGCGAGTTGCTTGCTTTAGTGTTGCGAGGGCCACCAAAAATTACATGATCCGAACTAGGTTTTGAACCATATATTCATGGAAATGTATGGAGGCTTAGTTTCCAGTGGTTTTTATGGTTTACAATTCTGAGTTCTGTAGACAGTGTTATACTCACTTTAGTTCCTATAGGTTAGAGGTTCTGCAACTTGTGACGAATTTTGTATTGTAAGTTGTTAGAATGGGAAAGCAATTCCTTAGATAGATTATGGGCGCCTTGAAGCTATGTGAGAACTGCTATTTCAATATCCTACCTCTGAATTTTGTCACAACCATGCCTCCTACTGTAGGTACTGATTATGATCCACCACATAGTGTTTCCAATTGTCTTTTGCTAGGGTGTTTCAGATGTAGGATCCATATCATAATTCTTTATGGTATGGTTCTTTGAAGTTGATTTTTTTCCCTTCATTCTAGTGCCAAATGTTAATGGTGATTTTTGGATCATTGAAAAGTCAACCGCCAAATATTAACACGTAGGTAGATCGAAGCTTTAACCAGTCTAGGGTTGAGTAATCAAAGCCTCTTTCTCCATGTGGATGTGAAACAATTTGTTTGTATTTGTGAATGATAATGTAGAAAGGTAGAAATAATGACAAATCAAGCATAACACATGTTTTATATGGTAAAACCCCAATGTGGGGAAACATCCATGGCTACCAACGACGGCGAGAAGAATTTTACTATGAATAGAATAATTACGCACTCAATCTCTCCTTCTTTTTTAGTGTATCTTGCTCTCTTTTTTGTGTCTATTTGTGTATCCTTTTTTAATATCTCTTTTGCGATGAGATTATGTATTTATTTATATACGCATAAAACCCTAATCCTTGTTATACAGATAAGGAAACGTGGTAGTGTTTAATCAGGTATTGTTACTTGCTGAAGTCATTTTTGTCTTCTTCCAGATTCAAAAATCTTGTGTATTGAATTAGAATCTTCATAGGATTCTAGTTGAAAAGTTCATTTATGACTTTTTTCTTGATTGGTGTGCAATCTTCTAGAAGAGTAACGTTATTGCTTGATCTGGACTCTCTGATGTGTATGAGGAAATAATAATATTTCATTATTGGAATGTTGTTCTAGATTCATTGTTTGAGTAAGATCATCCGTCTTTGTATTTGAGTCATAGTTGAATTTATGTTACTGTCTTAATTGAGCATCTCTTGGCCGACCTTTTCTCATCCCGACTAGGTCTCTTTCCCTGATTGGGTTTAAACCTATCTTAGTTGATCGGGTTTAAACCAATCTTGGCCGATCGGTTTAGTCTGACTGCCCCGTCTAGTAACATCAACTGTGACCTTGTCAAATGTTGTCCGGTTGACTTTCCAGACCGTGCTTATTTTACTCGATCAGTTCATCACTAGAGATTGTTTTTCTTCTCTGATGACATGGTCTGCCATATTTTTCGGACTATCAGCTATCTTTTCTGACATGTCATACTACTGAAAAATCTCTATAATAATACCCCCTCAGAGTAGATACAAGGGGAGAAGATTTGTCTTCAATATTTTCCTTCTTATCCCTTTAATCCATAACTTGGCTATTTATAAGCCATACAATCAACAAAGCAATACACAATTAACAATGCAGGGAATTTAGGAAATAATGGGTAAGTGGTGCATAACAAATGCAACCCACTTATCACTACCCTACTTGAAAAATAACAACTAAGCTACCCAACATATTAACTGACTTCACTAAGGCATCATCAATGCCGATAATTAACAAATAACTAATTCAATTCAACCTATTAACTACATGTCACTTGTGTGGCATGGCATGGCTTGTATGAGGATTAATTATGATCATATCAGAAAAAAAATTAATGACTAAAATAAACTAAGCTAAAATACTTGAATCCAAAAACCTATCTGAAACATAACATTCAAACACAAAGCACTATTTAAACAAAGAAAGAAATAAAAGATTACACAAGAGAAATATAAATATAACGGAAAAACTTAGAATTGAAAGAGTTACCTAGGTGGGTTACCTCCCACCGAGCATTTAGTTTAACAACTCGGCTATATGCATTCAACTATATTCCTCAATTTGGATCACCAACGGGAGGAATCATCGCCACCTTACTTTCTCAATTTATGTGAGGCATAAAACATTCCCACAAAAAACTCATTAACCATTCTGATTTGCTCCACCACATATGCTTTCTTTCTCTTCTCTCTTTAATCCATTTCCTCTCATCTTTTACCATGAGAGTTCGCTTGGATCTTTTTCACGACTCCATGTGAGCCGACTTTGAGGCTCGCCTTTATCTTTTTTCTTATAACAACATGCTCAAAGATAGACTTAGGTCGCTTCATTGGAATACATCTTCTTAAGAATTCCCACACAGGAGGATTAACTTCATCATTTCTTAAACATGTTTCAGATTATGAGGGGCTCTTAGTGTCCTTGACCATGTTGAACACAACCTTTTCATCTTCAACCCTCAATGTCAACTTGTCCTCTTTGTGATCGACTAAAGCTCCGCTAGTATTTTAAGATGGGAGTGTTCACCGAAAAAATGACCTTAGTTAATTTCTGGAGAAACCTGTGGGCCAGTAGGTTGTTTTGATCATTTGCCAAGCACCCGACTAGGTCTCTTTCCCTGATTGGTTTTACTACCTGATCGGGTTTAAACCTATGTCAGTTGATCGGGTTTAAACCAATCTTGGCCGATTGGTTCAGTTTGACCGCTGCATCTAGTAACATCAATTGTGACCTTGTCAAATGTTATCCGGTTGACTATCCTGACCGTGCTTATTTTATCCGATCGGTTCATCTGACCGCTCGTCAGTCACTAGAGACTATTTTTCTTTTCTGATGACGTTGTCCACCATATATTCCAGATTATCAGCTATCTTTTCTGACATGTCATTTTACCGAAAAATCCCTATAATAATACCCCCCTCAAATCCATGAGATGGGTTCTTATAGACTCGACGAAGGGGATTTGAATAGTTTTTCCTTTGTATTTTTTTAACACTCAGAACCTCCCGCTCATCTGGGCAAATCTGAGACCCATATTTAACATTATTTAGCTTTACCTGAATCCATCCTTGAGTAGCTCTTACTGGCTTTCAAATCCTTTTTCCTCATCGTTTGGATTCACTTGGATCAGTCTTTGAGCTGATTTGACTAGCACTTGGATCCTTTTCATTCTTGTTCGGCTTCGTTTGGATCCATCTTTAAGTGGATCTGACTATCGTTTGGTTCCTTTCTAGGCGGGGTGTCTTAGTCTGATCTTGTCTTCCTGGCACTGCTTCTACCCAAAACATCTTTTATTTTTGTCGTACACTCCACCACCTAACACTTTTGTTGTTGCGTATAGGATATCCTTTAAAGGTAAGTTCTGATGATTTTTTGAAGTTTTGGTGCTCGAGGCAACTTAAAATTTTTAAAGTTGAAGACTACAAGAGGAATTGATTAAGGTTTCCTTGAGTAGCGTCTTTCCTCACAAGCTGAGAAAAATGTCGTTAATGTTATTGCTCTCTAAAAAGTAAGATGGCGCTCCATCGAGATTGTGCTTCTTAGCGTCCACCCTAAAGGCTTTTACCACATATATACATGTTCTTGGCGAGTTGATGTCGATGTGCATGATAGGAAACATTAGCTCGCCCGTTTTTTTTTTACTGGACATTCCAAACGTTTGATCAGGATCTTTATTGGTCATTTAAACTTTTTCTCAAATCAGATTTTTTGTTTAGCTGACTAGAAACTCTAACTGACCAGATTCTATATATGGTAGACCATAACTTTGGCCAACCAGAATCTTTGGCTGAACAAGCTCTATCTTTTGGTCGAACAAATTTTATCTTTTCCTGACCAGATTCTTCCTTTTGGCTGATCTGTCTTATAGGTTGGTCTTCGTTTTGGCCGATCTTTCTTCTGGATCGGTCTATTTTTTTAGATCTTTCGGCTACTATTTCTTCTCGGGTTCTTACTTGATTTTTAGCAAGCCAAGCCAACCTCAAGGCGTTCAGCTCAGACTGCCCAGATCTTACTTTTGAAAGCCTTCTGACTGTTTTTCTTTTTGTTCACTTGTCTATTGGAGCCTTGTACCTATAAAATTTAAACTTAACAAAAATATAACTTAAGCAGAAAAAGTTTTTACCCCTTTTTCTTTTCAGATTGTCAGATTGCTGACATTACTTTTTTTGCACCTAGTCAGTTTTAGGGCTAATATTTCTTTATCTGAATCCATTCAGTTTTCTTTCCAATCAATCTTTCTCTATATAATCCAGCATCTCATTGGACACGATCATCTAAGTATCTTGCTAGATTTATTATTCTAACCATAAATCTTATTAAACTGATCATTTGTGCTTTGATGGATGACTGGTATTTAAGTTTGTCCGCTTGGGCTTAATCATGATGATTACTTGATTAGGTATTGACTGGTTGTTTGTGTAGGGAACGGAAACCTGATAAAAACAAAATTAGGGTTTGCGTATAAATATTTTTTTCCCCTTTTATGCAATGAGAACCTTATCCCTAGATTAATTGATGTATATAAAAGTATCATACCGTTTTCGAGTGATGATTGAGCAAGCGCCGAATTGATTCCGTAAGATCTTCCAATCCAATCAAGAACATGAATCACCTAGGAGTGTGGGCTCCCTTTCTTTAAATTGTATTCCTGAGGATGGAGACAAAGCAAAAATCTTCTCTTTGTTAGTTACAAATATCCTTCAAGAGAAAAATCCAAAAACGTCCAGTCACTTGTGAATTATCAATCAATTTGATTGAAACTCTCTTGAACCTTGATTCGATGTTGTATACAAAACCCTTTTGATGTAAAGGATATTAGTATACTATCGAATACAAAAACGTTCCCCTTTTTTCTCTACTTGGCCGAATTCCCACACTAATGCTTAGAGATGATCGAATTTTGTCTAGAGTAAAATCAGATTTTTCTCCCTCAAAATTCCTATGATGCCAAATTCTTCTCTTAGAAAAATTAGCTTGGCCGAAATTCACCTCTAGTTGCCCTTAGGCCTGACCGAAATTCTCTTGAACATATATATAGGATGATAAATCCTTTCCTAAGAAGGATTTGCTTGGTTGTCAAGAATCCTTTCCTTATGTGGATTTATTTGGTAGTTAAGAGTGCTTATCAAAAAGGAAATCTAACTTCTCCTATAACAATATGTTGTTGGCCGAATTTCACTCTTTGATTTAGATTAGGAGAGTTTATTGTTTCCTAAGAAGGATTACTTGATGGACAAGAATCCTATCCTTAGGTAGATTAACGTGGTGGTTATGAATCCTTTTCAAAGAAGAATTCTACCACTAAGTTGTTTTACTTGGTGACCAAGAATCATTTTCTAAAAAAAATTCTTTCCTACACCAAGACTCCTAATCCAACACAATAATGTATTTATAACCATATTAAAGAATTCTTAATTTGATTAGATAAATAATTCATTTTATTTATCTACTTATCAAATATAGTCTTTAACATTAACTATACTACAAACAATAGTATAGTTTTAGGAGACCATCTCCTACTAGGAAAAAGATTTTGACTTTTGATTAAATAATTAATTAATTAACAAATTAATTAATTTCCATTTAATTAAATAATAAAATAAAAATAATTTATTTATGCTATTCTTAATAGCCTTTGCCACCCATACCATATATGTAAGGGCCATATATTATTTTTCTTATTTTATTAAATCCATTGGACCTTAATAAAAAGTCCACATGTGAACTAGACCTATTCTAACAAAAAGAAACAAGTTCACATGCCTTATTACAATTCTAGATGGACCCCTATTGGTCCGATAGAATATATTAAGTGATCCATGCAAGTTCATGTGGATTGAGGATCTTGGCAGGCTATCTAAATTTATGATTCACTTAGGTCCGATCTATTTAATTTTAGTTCATTCCACTAAAGAACTAAAATTGAACTCTTAAATAAAGATAGAATAAGTTGATGTTACTCATTCGTACCCTAGACAACCTCATTGGAGAAAATGTATCCTCGTGAAGAATACCAGTAATCACTAAGAGCTCATAGACCGCCTATAGCTCTCCAAATTACCATATTTACTCATATGACCACATTTTGAACTTGGATATTTTGACTTGTCCAGAAGCCATGTTTCAATAGACACTATTGAAAACTTAACGTTAAGATTTAATATTCAATACTTCAAAACATCCATATGATGGTATTATACTCTCATTCAATAAATGGAGCCACGATGTCCATATCTATAAATGAAGTCCTCTATCGATTAACAAATGAATACCACCAAACTATCGAGGATAGACTAAGCCATATAATTGTACTCATTGATAGCTCAAATGATAACACTTGCAACCAGAAGTCCATCATTTATCTCAGGATTGAGATAGACTCTCCGATTGTCTTCAAATGAAAAAAAACTTTTATCTATTGACGGTTCTAGATTAAGTATTTCATTGTGATCCTATTCAATGCACCCAGTTCACTAGATTCTTTTGCCCAAAGACACCACACTTTGATGATTTTAGACTCATCATAACACATTTGATCCCACTCAAATGCTAGCAAAAGAATCTACAACTTTGACAAGATAAAGGCGCCCAACCTTCTATCTTAAGTTGTGAATATTATTCAAGACTAACTAAAGAATTGTGTCTACCTCATACATATCTAGATGTATGAACAATTATTCTTTTCTCATAGTCTTTTGACCTTATGATTATTTACTTTTGACAATTATAATAATTAAACTATAAATGCTATAAAATTTGTTAAACTAGAAATCACTTTATTCATATGAAAAAAGATTGTTAATTACAGTATTACACTTTTGCTATCGAGCATACTCCTAACAGTTTGGTTGACTTTCGGCGACATGACATACTTAGTTATCGATACTCTATAAACTATGCTAGTTTCTCAGCCGACAATTCTTTACAATTTATCATACCTTATTAAATGCTTGAGCTAAGCATATTGATCTGCTTTTTGAAACAATCTGACCGGTGAGATGTTAAGCATATTATCGACTTTCATTTCAAGCTGAGCAACTCACTTAACTTAATTGGACTAAGTGTTGAACCGGTCTTAAGTCTGAGAAGCTCATTGGCTTAGTCAATTTGTACACTTTACTGTACCTAATCGATTTGCCCAAGTATCTCATTACCTTGTAACAAACTGAATTTCTAGGCCAATATTTCTTCAATTGATTTTATATTGAGTATCTCATTACCTCAGTCTGACGAAGTATCTTTATTAAACTAGTCACTTTTAGATTTGATCTGTTACCTTGTCGAGCTAATCACTTTGGATCTGATCAGTTATCTTTATCAAACTGATCACATTGTAGCTGATCAGATATCTTGTTAAATTGATCGCTTTGAGACAAATCATTTATCTTACTGAACTGATCACATTCAGACAGATCAACTATCTCATGCGAAAGAAATTCCTTGGACAAATTATGGGCACCTTGAAGCTATGTGAGAACTGTTTTTTCAATATCCTACCTCTGAATTTTGTTGCGGCCATGTCTCTTACTGCTCTACTGCCTATGATCCGCTTCTTAACGTTTACAATTGTCGTTTGCTAGGGTTTTTTTCAGATGTAGGATCCACATCGAAATTCTTTGTGATTTGTTTATGATGGTTCCTCGAAGTTAAGTTCTTCCCTTACTTCTAGTGTCAATTGTTGACCGTGATTTTTGGATCGTTGAAAAGTCAACTGCAAAATATTAACACATAGGTAGATCGAAGCTTTAACCAGTCTAGGGTTGAATAATCAATGCCTTTTTTCTCCAAGTGGATGTGAAACAGTTCATTTGTATTTTTGAAGGATAATGTAGAAAGGTAGAATATAAAGATAAATCAAGCATAACACTTGTTTTACATGGTAAAACCCTAAGGCAAGGAAACATCTATAGTTCCTAGCGATGGTGAGAGGAGTTTTACTCTGAACAAAACAATTACACACTCAATCTGTCCTTCTTTTTTGGCGCATCTCTCTCTTTCTCTGTGTCTATTTGTTTATCATTTTTTATATCTCTTTTACAATGAGGTTATAGGTCTATTTTTATATGCATAAAGCCTTAATCCTTGTTATACAGATAAGGAAATGTGGTAGTGTTTAATCAGGACTTGTTACTTGTTGAATTTGTTTTTATCTTCTTTCCTTTTTCGGAGATCTAGTGCATTGAATTAGAATCTTCGTAGGATTCTAGTTGAGTAGAACATTTAGGACTTGTTTCCTGATTGGTGTGCAATCTTCTAGAAGATTAAAGTTATTGCTTGATCTGGACTCTCTAATATGTAGAAGGAAATAGTAATATTTCCTTATTAGAATATGATTCTAGATTCCTTGTTTGAGTAAGATGATTCTTCTTCGTATTTGAGTCATAGTTGAATTTATGTTACTGTCTTGATTGAGCATCCCTTGGCCGACTGTTTCTCGCTTGACTAGGTCTCTTTCCTCAATCGATTTTACTACCAGATCGAGTTTAAACCTATTTTGGCCGATCGGTTAAGTCTGATCGCCCGTCTAGTAACATCAACTGTGACTTGGTCAAATGTTGACCGGTTGACTTTCCCGACAGTGCTTATTTTACCCGATCAATTCATCCGACCGCTCACCAATCACCAGAGACTGTTTTTCTTATCTGGTGACATGGTTTGATATATGTTACGGATTGCCCGCTATCTTTGCTTACATGTCATGCTACAAAAAAATCCCTATAACTATTTTAATAAAAGATTATTTTTCAAAATAATTTAAAAATAATATTAAGTTAATTAAAACAAAAAAAAATCAATTATAATTAATATTAATAAAAAACAAAACAAAAAATACCAAACTTCATCTTCTTCACCAAACCTAGCCACCCATCTTACCATCCACACTCTCTCCAATTGACACTATTCTCTCTCTTTATCTCATCTCTTTCACGATCTCCCATCTTTTTCCCTTATCTCTCTCTCTCTCTCTCATCTCCTTATCTCTTCATCTCATCTATTTGTTGAGAAAGGCGGTAAATGGGACTCCATGGAAGGTGGAGGCTTGAGCCTCCACTAATCATGACAAAACGACATCAATCATTTTTGATTTGCTGCGAATAGAGAATGTTGTAGAGCCCACTCCCATGAAAATCCATCTAGCGGCAGTTAAGAGGTATTTTTATGGCTATGGGTTTGATTTCATTGTAGTTTGAGTGGTAGGGTTGGGGTCGATTTCAATTGGGATTTTAGGGGTTTGTGACAACGATTTTTGGTGTTTGGGGCCTATGATGATTTTTTAGGATGATTTTTTAGGATGATTTTTTAGGATGATTTATGGGTTCAATTTCATGATGGTGTCATTTTGGTGGTAGGGTTGTTGGGTTCAGTGACAACGAGGTTGCTAGGTTTGGCGGTAGAGGTGGTGTGGCTGATTTTGTTTGGGGATAGTAACTGGTTGATTTTGATTACGGGTGGTCAATGGTGGTTGGATTTTAGAGGTGGAGGCTATGTGTGTTCGATGATTTTAGAGGTGGAGTTTGGGCTATCAATATCACTTTTCTTTTTGTGTTGGCAGAATGATTACCATAACATACTTGCTCTATATTGCCTTTAGAGACACCTCGGAGTATAGTGCCTTAACAATAAACAAGTTGAATCATTGTTGACCAGTGCTCTCATCTTTCAATGAGTCTGGTGACCACTACAGAATGAGGGCGCTCACAATCGTTCGAGGTCAAAAGTGTAGTATAATGTAGAAAGAAATTCTTTCCATAAGGATTGTGTTGATGTTTATGCCTTAAAGCTTGTAATATGTAAATGTTATAAAGACATGAATAAAAGAAGTTAGTTTTTCATTCTATAAATATCGATCTATTATTATCCGTACGCTTATAGCATGTGTGCAAAACATCCAAGAATCTAATATGTAATCTCAAACTGAGTATATGAGTGTCATATACAGAAAGATTTAGTTTGAGACGTGCAATCTAAAGAGTTCGTAAATAGCAAAAAGCTGGGTACTATGTTTATGGTTAATCTACAGCTGTAGTCCATTCTCTAATGTACGGTGGTCTTATCCTAGACTACTCATGTAATGATGTGGGAATAGAGGCACCTTATATGATGAAATCATACCGAATAGGGCCACGATCTATATGAATCTCTCACAAAGATTCGTTAAATGAAGAGATTTCTGTATATCGAAAAATGATGGTTGTATATGGGTGATCTTAATCATAAGTGTCTTACTGACTCTTTTAGGTGGGATTGTGGCTTTTGACTTACCATGAGTGAGATCAGAGTGATATTCCAGATCAATAACTCCGTATCTTGGAGTCACGGTTTAGCTTGTGGCTAGGAAGGTTCGCACACAATAGAGGAATTCACTCCTTGCGAGAAGTAGATAAGTAGTTTCCTTAAGGGTTGATTCGGAGCTTGAGCAATTAAGAATGTTCTCCATCTTTAGTAATGGAAAGCATGGTATAATTGTTTACTAGAGATTCAGTGGTACTTAAATGAAACGATATAATAAACGAGGTATAATTAACTTTATGACCTGACTCTTATTATAAATTACTCATGGAGGATCATACCATAAGTAATAGTTATATCGATGGACATTGAGATTTCAGTCAATATAATATATCTGTAGTTTAGAGAGTACAACCTCGAGTTTTTAGTGGAGTAACTTCGAGGTTAATAATTATGGAATATTAATTGAAGAGTTTAATTAATATTTCTATGTATTATTGGAACTCAAAATTATGGGTCCATTAGGTCCACTAACTAATCCTTTATGATTATTGATAACAGGATACGGTTAAATTAATTGGATAATCCAATTAATTGTGTTACAAAAGTGGGGCACGAATAAATTCAGGGAGCTAATTAAATAATAAGATTATTTGATTAGTATATTAATAATTGAATTATATTAATAATTAATAATTAATAGTTTTTAATTATTAATAGGAGATTTCATATTTGAACCATGACTAATACAAAACGATTAAAAAATAGTAAAGATTATTTTAATCCTAGAGGTCACAGGTTCAAGTCCTAGTGGTGAGCAAATTAAAATAGGATTTAGAATCCTATTTTGACTTGGACTATTAAACCCCAGGATCCTGATATATAAAAAATAGATACATATCAGGAAATAAAAATATGCAACCTAAAACCTAATACAGAAAGAGAGAGTTGGTGAGACAATAAGAAAAGAAAAAAAAGTTTTATTTTGTTCTTTTTTCAGAGTCGGCCTAACACTAAAGTAGAGGACAAAGTGTTGTTTTCTTGTTCTTTCGTAACCTCCGTCTAGTTATGTTCGTATTCGTGACGTGTCCACACACAGGTTATTAGATCGTGGAATATAGCTCGGAAGGCTTGATGGTGAAATCAGAATCAAAGATTCAAGAGAACAATCAAGTATACTTTAAGTTTTTTTTATGCGTATATATACAAAGATCGGTTTAGAAAATATGTTTTCTATAGGAAAGGTTTTGAAACCTATATATTTTTCGTTGCTAATTTTTTATCAAAACCCGAATTTTTCCTTACAATTTGAAGAGTTGATTATCGAAATTGATTAGTCAAGTTACTATGTGAGCAATGATTAAAAATGATTTCCAATTTAAACACTATAATTAATTTAAATTAACTATCGATGCAACTAATGTTAAAGATATAAAACAAGCACACACAAAATGAGCAAATGTCACAATATGATGAATGATGCTGTTGACGGGAAATTTGCTCGAGATGAGAAATTCCTGTTAACACCCTTGAGACCACTACCACGAAAGCGGTGGCCGGGGTCGGTACTGTTGGTTCCCGACCTGTTTAAGAGAGAGAGATGAATGGTAATGACAGTAAATGGGAGCTGTATTATTGATATATTGCTTTAAGATACAAATAACTCTTTTGTTTGCTCACAATCTATCGGAGGAGTAGGGTGGTGGCAACTCGGTGCCTGTTGAATAGTGGAGACAAAGGTGACCGTGTTCTAAAATCAGAATTTAGGCATTCCTTCTATGTGAATCCGTTCCCTCCTCATCGGGCGGGATTTGTCATTTGAATTTGAATTGTTTCGATGATATGGTTGACGAAGATAAGTTTGTTGCCTTATATAAATTATACTCATGACGTGCATGTGAACATTTCGTAGACACGATCCCGTGTGCACTTGTGCCATGAATCTTCATGGAGGTCATCCTGCCAGCGGCCTATTGCCCCGTAGAGCGAGGTAGACCCCTGCTCTGGCTCTGTTCCTGAAAGCTTAAGATGGATTTTCCTTGACCCGTGGGGGCTTGAGGTGTTCTTGTAGACCCTCCTGGAAGGTAGCTGGGGTAATGCAGACTTAGGCGTGATTCCTCCTTTATGCCCATCAAGGACAGCGGGCTTCTGGAGAGGTTGGCGGGCTTCTTTCAAATGTCTCTTGAGCTGGGAGACTTCCCCTGGCATTTACGGGGCGGTTGTGAAGCTCGACCTCAGAGCCGAGGTTCCCCAATAGATGGCCTGGAGAAGCCTGGGCTCCAGTGCTCTTGTAGGGGCTCATCCCTATCGTGCTTGACTTGTCTTCTAGTAACTTTGAAGCCAAACCGGCCTTCCCCGCTCTTACAGGGTGGCTTTACGGTCTTTCCGGGCTTCATGAGTGTTGATTGTAGGTGGAAAATTTCTCTTTGACCAAATTTCCCAATTAACAGAAGTCCCCTCTGACTTGAACACCGGTGGTAGAGTTGGGGTTGGAGTTAGATTCCTTGTTTAATTGAGAAAGTTTTTCGCCATAAAGATAATTATTGATAGTAAAATTTTCTCATTAATTACCCAACATTTTGAATTTGAAACTGAGTGTTATTCGAAGAAAAATGACTGTAATACAGCGGTGATCTTCCCAAGGATATCGCCCATAGACCTCTATTTAAGCCCGGCCTGCCCGTCACTTTCTTCATACTTCCTCAAATCTCAGAGTTTCAAATTTCTTCTTCCTCATTTTCTCTGCCGAAATCTTCCACTTGCATTCTCACCTCTCTTTCCCATCAATGTCGACTTCCACAGATAGTGTTGATGTCTTGATGGAGGGCTTCGGGGGTCCTAACCTAGCTTCTCTTAAGCAGGTGCGAGAGATTTCAAGTGACGAGGAATCCTCCCCGCTCCTCCAGTGCTGTAGTTCTAGCAGGAATGCTTCTATCGGTTCTAGCTTTTCAAACTGGCCTGACAATCCTCTGAACCTAGTTGACGAAGACTCTGACGTCGGGGAGAGGTTAGGTACGGTTGGGAGGGCTCAAGTCACAGTGGCGGAGCATCCTCCAGTGATAACCTTTCCTTTTGAACCCCAATTTGATCGGTCATCTACGGGACAAGTATGGTATTCCTGATATCGTTTCTCTGACTGTCCCCCACCGGAACTACGATGTTTTTAGCCCGCCCAAAGGTGTGCTCCCTATCTACGTCGCGGCTTTTGAGAGCGGGGTGAGACTCCCTCTTCACCCCACTCTTCGACGGGCTCTCAATGCTCTCCAGCTGGCTCCTCTTCAACTGATGCCTGGCTTTTGGAGGCATCTAATCGGCTTCCTGGTATTGTAGAGGGAGCAATGAGAGCAAAGCGGCGTAACTAGGGAGCCCGGGGCCGAGGACCTCGCCTTTCTTTTCCAGATTGGTAGCCTGGCAGGAGTTCCAAGAGGCCAATTCTATGCCAAGGCTTAGAACATGCTCAATTTTATCGTCCATGGGCTTCAAAGAAGGACCCCTCTTGGAAGGAAGAGTGGGTACTGGCGGGAGGAGACTGGGGGAGCTCCATCTTCGTCGGCGGTCATGAGCTCAAGGTTCCTTCGACTTTTAGTGACAAACCCACTTGGGGTCGGGATTCCTTGCCTGATGAGTCTGAATCCGTGCTGAAGATTATCCTAGCTCGGAACAATTTGAATCTAAAGTTTTTGACCGTTGACCCCTTGGATCCCCGCTGGGTAAACAGGTAGCTGCGGATATCTGGTGCTACCCCTCGTAAGTATCTCGATATATTCTTGTTTTTATTTTTATTTTTTTATTTCTTGGAGGGTTCAGTTCTGATGATCTTGACTCTTTTCTCTAAAAGTGTTTGTTGTTGCTCCAGCTTCTCGCGAAGCCTGATAAGCTGGGATACCTCCTTCTCCTTCCTGACCGTCCATAGGAGCTCTCCCGGCTGTTCCAAAGAAGGGGGGGGGGGTCAACCACTAAGGTAGCTGCCCCGTTCATTCCTTCCCCATCTCCTTCCCAGGTGAAGTCCAAGATGGCTCTTCTGGCATCTCAGGTTGCGATGGCTCTAAACCGAGGAGGGCCTGCTTCCTGAGTCATCAATAAGTCTGTTCCTGCCCTAATCCAAAAGTTATTGCACCACATGACGCCCCCGAGTCCTGCTACCCCTTTCTGAAGATCCGGTTGTATCCTGGGTAGTCGAGGTTCCCAAGGTGCCCGATGCCGATTTTTTTCTGAGGTCGCCCCTTCTCGTCAATACCAGCAATTGAGCTCAGTGAGTCAGGACGAGGTCCTGAAGCAATTTGTAGCATCTTGTCCCGGTGGCGGGCTTTCTAGGATGACCGCAATGCCCGTGGATATCTTGATCACCGCCCTTTTAGCTGAGGTAATTGTCGCTTTTACTTCTTTAATGATCTGCTTGACTTGTCATTTTCTAACCTGATTTTCCTTTACAGGCTTTCAAGTTTCAGGTGGCCATGGGGCATCAGGTAGCCTTCCTCCATGATCGGGCAGCCATGGATGAGGCTGAAGCTGAGCGAGCCATAGGGTTGCTTACGCGGGCTCAGACTCTGGTCCAAGAGATTACCTCCAGCCAATAAGGAATGGAGATGCAGCTAGCTGAACTTCAATGTGATCATGAGAGGCTGAAGCGGGCTTTTGATCAGGAGACTGTCCGATCAAAGTGGCGGGCTAGCCAGCAGGATGACTGGAGGGTAGAGGCGAATGCCCTAAATGCTGAGAACCAAACCTTGCAGGCTCGAATTACCCAGCTCCAAGCCTAAGTGGAAGTTTCTTTTAGCGATGGGTACATCTATGCCTCCTATTAGGTTTCAGAGGCTCTTCCCCCTCCATTCGATCTCTTTAGTATTACCGGCTGGGATAGAGCGGAGGTCATGTTACGGGCTACAGAGATTTCTTGCCTAGAAACTGATGGAGCAAGTCTTTCCGGGGAGGGAGCTGAGAAGCAGTTAAAGGTGCCAAATCCACCTCCTCCTATTCCAGCCTTTCCAGCATTTGGTCCTAGTGAATCCTCAGGACGGGGTTCATAACGAGAAGCTAGAAAGAGGCCTTACGGAAGCCCGAGATCCTCCCACAGTGCTATCAGGAATAGGGTCAACAGAAGGCGGGACAGCGCCTGAGTCGGTGACCCGCCTTCTTGATGCAGCTATTCCTCTTAAAGTTATGAAGGTGATTAATGAAATCATGGAGGAAGATCCTGTTGACCCCGAGGCGGGCGAGGCTGATCCCCAGGAGGATGTGACTGAAGCGGTAGATGCAGCTGATCAGGAGGAGCCGCTACTGGAGAGGATAGCAGGGGGCGAGGTCCATTCTATGGAGGAATAAGCTAAAGGGAAAACGAAGAAGCTTGAGTTCTCTTCCATGTGATTTATTTTGATTGCCCGGAAAAGGGGGTGGGCATCCCATCTTCAACTGTGTTTGATCTCTTATTATTTTTCCTTTGTAGCCCGAAACCAGGGATTGGGCCCCCCTTGCTTGTAGTAGCCTTGTTGGGGGATAGGCTCCCTTACTTGATAATAAAAGTTTAATCTCAGATCTAAATCTTGCTTCCATGTACTTGCTTGATCGTCTAGCTTTTATATCAAAGCGAGCTATCTTTGGGAAAAATTAAGATAAGAAAAACAAGTTATTGGCATTGAGCCCCCATACCAATGGAACTCCTAGCTCCACTTCTTCAGCTGACAGTCCCCTTGTTTGATTGTGGATTTGTTATAGTAAGTAACCCTGTATCAAGGAGAGCTAGTAAAATAACATGAGCATTTAGAGTTTAAGTAAGTCAAGCCCCCCATCCCTGAGCCCCTTTGGGAGGTTGTAGCCCGAGTAGAACATTAAGTGGAGAATTGTTTAGTTTCTTCTTAGGCTCGAGATCAGGAGGGCTTCCGGGCTTTCAAGCTTGATTCCTTCTTTGGGATGGTAGCCCGACCAAGGCATCAAGAGCGCTATCTAGCTATTTCCTGGTCTGGATGGCAACTATGCTCTTACACTTAGATCATTTTTGGGGGTGGTAGCCCGACCAAGGCATTAGGAGGGCTATCTAGCTATTTCCTAGTCTCGAGATCTGGATGGAAACTATGCTCTTACACTCAGATCCTACTCGGGGGTAGTAGCCCGACCAAGGCATCATGAGCGCTATCTAGTTATTTCCTGGTCCGGATGGCAACTATGCTCTTACACTCAGATCCTTCTTAGGGGTGGTAGCCTGACTAAGGCATCAGGAGCACTATCTAGCTATTTTCTGGTCTGGATGGTAACTATGCTCTTACACTCAGATCCTTCTTAGGGGTGGTAGCCCGATCAAGGTATCAGGAGCGCTATCTAGCTATATCCTGGTATTTTGATCAGGATGGTAACTATGCACTTATGCTCGGATCCTTCTTGGGGGTGGTCACCAGACCAAGGCATCAGGGATGATGAGGGGGCTTCCCTGGTAAATCCCTTGTCTCGAGATCTGGATGGCAACTATGCTTTTACACTCTGACCCTTCTTGGCGGGGGGTGGTGCCCGGTAGAGGCATCAAGAGCAGCGAGGGGGCTTCCCTGGCTTACCCCTGGTCTTGAGGCGATAATGTCGAAACTTTCCATGTATACCCAAATCATTGTAGGACATAGTCGGAGAAGGAGTAAACAAGAAAACAGGCGAGCTTTATTGATATGGAAGATGGAGTACAATACTGTTAGAAAAAAAGAAGCTAGTCAGAGGTTGCCTGCTCCTGAGTCCCTTGTTTAAGGTTAGAATTTCCTTAAGTGATCCCGCTTTGGTAGTTCGCTACTTTCTCAGCTATTCGATCTTGCTTTTCCTCTAGGAGGTCCAAGCTAGCTTGGAGCTTGCTTTCGTTGCTTCCTGATTTGAATCATTGGACTCTAAAGGAGGTCAACTTGTGCTCTACAGGAAGGACTGCTTCAATCCCGAAGGCCAGCGAGTACGACGTTTCCCCGGTAGCTGTTCTCTTTGTGGTGCGGTAAGTCCAGAGGACCTTGGGAAGCACCTCTACCCATCTACCTTTCTTTATGCTTCTATGTCGGGCACCACAAGGCCTTCTTCGGGATAATCGGTAGAGCCCGCGTCTATCGGGTTTAGTGCCGGGGTTATCCCACCTTGGATATTCGTTACTTGGGTGAGCTGTTTAGCTAGAACTGCTGGGTTAGCCGACACTGCGTAGCATTTCCTAGCTGCTTGCTGATCACCCCAAACCTCTCCACCTAGTCTCCTACTGGGAACTTCAAGACATTGTGGTAAATAGAAAGGACCCCTTTCAAAGATGACAGAAATGGCCTCCCTAATATTGCATTGTATGCCGATGGGGTGTCCACCGCTACAAAGTCAGTCATGATATTCTGCAGGAGAGGTGCAGCTCCAATGACCACTGGTAGGATTTTTGATCCTACGGGTGTGATGGAGTCCCCAGTGAACCCGTATAATGGAGTAGAGCAACTATTGTAGCACCAATGCTTCAAGTTCAGTTTCTCCAAGGTATCTTTGAAAAAAATGTCGACGCTGCTACCTGTGTCGACGAGTACACGGTGCATCACGAAGTTGGCAATTTGTAATGTAATGACCATGGGGTCATCATGTGGCTGCACGGTGTTAAAGACATCTGCTTCGGTGAAGATGATTTGAGACAACTGTGGGGGGTTGGTAGGTCTCTGGTCGGCCTTGAAGATATCCCGCCCTTCGTCCGTACAAGGGACCTTCTTCGCCAGGGTTTTTTTGGAATTGTTGGAGGTGCCGGCCAGAGTGGAACCTCTGCTGATAGTGTGAATTACCTAAATCTATTGCATCAAGTCTGCCTGATCTCCCTTCCTCTTCTCAGCGTGTTCCCGAATCTCGGCTTGGACCTCTCTTCCAATTTGAATGTTTTCCCTAACTTGTTGTAAGAACTCTATCAAGTATCATCCCCTTATTAAAGCCTCAATCTGGTTCCGCAGGTTATAGCATTCTGAGGTGTTGTGCCCTACGTCCTCATGAAAGTAGCAATATTTATAACCATTTCTTTTGTCGACCGAGACTTTCATGGGAGCGGGCTTCTGTAACAAACCCTTGTCCAGAATAGTGAGGTAGATTGTTTCTCAGGATGCATTTAATGGAGTGTAATGGTCGTACCCCCTCGTATCGTGGGCTATAGAGGCTACTGTCCTGGGAGGTGGTAAAGCTTGATGAGGAGTTCGATTATCCGGATACCTTTTCGATCTGGGTTGAGGAAGAGGGAAACCTTATGTTGACTTATAAGGGGGTTTACTCTGGCTATTCTGATCTTGCTCAGGTCTGGGAGCTTCCTTCTTTTGTGGCTTTTCCGCTCTCATGTCGTCATGCTCCATCTTGACCTTGAGCTGCTCGTCGACCTCGATATGCTCCAGAGCCCGATCATAGGCTTTCTGGTAGGTTTTCAGAGGTCTCTAGGTAAAAGACAGGAATAGTTTTCCCTTTCACAAGTTTCTCCTGAAGTTGGCGAGGGTTTCTCTCTCGGTGAAGACCCCCATCTAGATGACCTCCTTATGGAACCGCTCGACATAAGCCCGGAGAGTTTCCCCTATCTCCTGGATCACGTACTGTAGATGAATCGGGTCCTTCAGTAAGGGCTTAAACCCCTGGAACTGTGAGCAGAAATCAGTTGATAATTTGGTGAAGGAATCTACGCTCCCAGCATGTAGTTTTCTAAACCAAGTCTTAGCATAATCCGTGAGTGTGGTGGGGAACATCCGAAACATAGAGGCCCTGGTTGTGTTCTGGACCTCCATTTGTTGAACGAAACTCTTTAAGTGGCTCAACGGATCTTCAGTCCAGGAGAATCTGTCAGCTGGAATTTTGAACTTAGGTGGGAGCTCTACCTCCCGGATCTTTTTGGTGAAGGGGGCGTTCATTTCACTTAGAGGATCTTTTTTATCCTCTTTGTACTTCCCCTTCTTCATCAATTGGACCTCTTTCTGTAGCTCTGCCAACTAATCCTATGTCGCTTGCTTTCGGACTTTCTTGAGTCTATCTCGGATTCTTCACCATCAGATCCCTCTGATGAACTGGTGACTTCTACCCGGTTCCTTCTTTGGAGGGGGCTTGCTCGGGGGATTTGCTGACTTTCTTCATTTCTACCGTGGGCTTCCCTCCTTAAAGTCGTTGGGTGGAGGAGCTCTTCTTGTCCCCGGGGAAGAACATCTATCGCGTATTTGACTTGTCATGGTTGGTAGCGTGGCAACGCTTTGTGAACGTGGGGCATAGGCCATAGCCTATCCCGGATCGAGGTCAGAAGCCCCGCTCTGTTACGAGTTGATTCCTGAGGGGCAGGCCCCAAGCGATCAAAGGCCGACTGCCTAGCCCCGGGCATGCTTGATTCCTCTTGATTGCAGTGACTCGTCTGTTGGATGGCGATAAACTCAGCGAGTAGTCGAAGGTGGACGTTCTTTACAAAGGGCGCTGCTTGTTGGTCAAGCTCGACCTGGCTTCCCAGAGGGGGATCTAGAGGCCAAACAGTAGCTCGCAGGATGGGAATCAGGCTATGGAGCCTGGATTTTTTCCTTTTCCTCGGAACCTTTCGTGTCGATGTAGCAGATGGTTTATCCCGAGGTGCCCTGCTGCCATTGTGAGGAGCGGAGCTTCATGATGCCTTTGAAATAAAATACCTTTTGAATGTAAAAAGATGGTGGTGTACGAGGTTTCCTACAGACGGCGCCAGAAAGTGTTGACGGGAAATTTGCTCGAGATGAAAAAATTCCAGTTAACACCCTCGAGACCACTACCACGAAAGCGGTCACCGGGGTCGGTACCGTTGGTTCCCGACCTATTTAAGAGAGAGAGATTTATGGTAATAACAATAAATGGGAGCTGTATTATTGATATATTGCTTTAAGATACAAATAACTCTCTTGTTTGCTCACAATCTCTTGGAGGAGTAGGGTGGTGGCAACTCGGTGCCTGTCGAATAGTGGAGATGAAGGTGACCGTGTTCTGAAATTTGAATTTAGGCCTTCCTTCTATGTGTATATCTGTTGTTTATGATTTTCTGCATGTCGCTCGATCTATCTCAGTTGTCTCTTTCTTTTCTCTGTCTGTGTTCATCTATAAATATCGTCCAGTAGGTTTCAATTTCATAAATACTTTTCCGTGATCCCATGAATCCGTGATCCCATGAATCCGTTCCCTCCTTATCGAGCGGGATTTGTCATTTGAATTTGAATTGTTTCCTGATCCGATGATATGGTTGACGAAGATAAGTTTGTTGCCTTATTTGAATTATACTCTTGACGTGCATGTGAACATTTCAAAGACACGATCCCGTGTACACTCGTGCAATGAATCTTTATGGAGGTCATCCTGCCAGCCGCCTATTGCCCCGTAGAGTGAGGTAGACCCCTGCTCTGGCTCTGTTCCTAGAAGCTTAAAATGGATTTTCCTTGACCCGTGGGGGCCTGAGGTGTTCTTGTAGACCCTCTTGGAAGGTAGCTGGGGTAATGCAGACCTAGGCGTGATTCCTCCTTTATGCCTAGCAACGACAGCGGGCTTCTGGAGAGGTTGGCGGGCTTATTTCAAATGTCTCTTGAGCTAGGAGACTTCCTATGGCATTTACGGGGCGGTTGTGGAGCTCGACCTCAGAGCCGAGGTTCTCCGATTGATGGCCTGGAGAAGCCCGGGCAAGAGTGCTTTTGTGGGGGCTCGTCCCTGTCGCGCTTGGCTTGGCTTGGCTTGTTTTCTGGTAACTTTGAAGCCAAACCGGCCTTCCCAGCTCATGCGGGGTGGCTATACGGTCTTTCCGGGCTTCATGAGTGTCGATTGTAGGTGGAAAATTTCTCTTTGACCCCTAGCCAAATTTCCCTATTACAAATGCTAAAACTAGAATCCACCTCACCCTTTCGATTAAGTACTAGACTCACCTAATTACCCAATTGTAAAAGTGTAGATTATAGGTTCGTGTCCTCTTAATTAATCTTCACTCTCTCTAGAGCAACAAAAATCACACCCATACATTCCCACAATCAATATCTTGATGACTAAAGATTATGTGCATGAATTCATTAATTGCTTTGACACACATACAAGAACCCTACAAGCTAGTTATATTATTTATTATTTTATTATTTAATTAAATGTAAATTAATTAATTTATTGATTAATTAATTATTTAATTAAAAAGTCAAAATATTTTCCTAGTAGGAGATGGTCTCCTAATATTATACTATTGTTGGTAGTATAATTAATATTTGTTGACGTCGATTTCTCAATGGGTGAGAAAGTCAATAAGATTGAATTTAGTTGTGGCATGTCAAAGAGTAAGAGAAAGAGAATGCAATTTGAAGCTAGTTAGACACGAGTTTACGTTGTAAAACTCCTGTGATCGGAGAAACGTCCACGGGTGGTTAAACAAATAACCGAGCCAAAATTCACTATTGGAATAAAGAATTACACACTCGATCTCTCTTTTTCCTCTCTGCTCGTGATTTTGTATATCTATTTTTGTCTTTTCAACAATGATATTATGGATCTATTTATATTTGCATAGAACCCTAATCCTTGTTGTACAAGTAATGAAAGAATTTTGTATTTAGTTACAATTTGGTTACTTGTTGAAGTTGTTTTTTACTTCTTTCCTATTTCGGAGTTTGTATGGAGATCGAATGAGACTCTGGAGATAGTCAGTTTAGGACTTTGTTTCCTTATAAATGTGCAGTCTTCTTGAAGATATAAAGTTGTTGCCCGATTTGGAACTTGTTTCCTGTTTGGTACTTTACTCTTCTAGGAATTCTTTTTGACATGAATGTCCTTGCGTATTTGAGCATGACTCTTGGTATACCTATGTGCGAATTATGTACTGGACTTCTTTACTCGGGTTTCTCATTCTTGTCCCGAGTAAAATATGACGTCAGTTGGTCCCGAGCAGGTCTTAACTTGCCGAATACCTGTATTCATACTTACTCGAGCTCATATTCCTTAGTGATATCTTGAAGGATGTTTTCTGGATGTCTATTATATCTACCTGGCAATCTTAAGGGACTATCCACCTTTTTAGTGATGTGTACATCCGATAAAAATATACCTATAACAATACCCCCTTAAAACATTTTTACCGAGTGGGATTTTGAATATGGCGTAAATATTTTAATTGACCCTTTAATTTTTACGTCTCGTTAATACCAGAATAACAGTGCCTTGTAATAACGATGTGTCTTAATGGCTATCGCGTAAACCACTTCACGCGAAATCTCAATGATTACGACGTTTCGAAATTCTGACGGCTTGGTTAGTTCTTTTCTTGGTACGTGTCTTCCCACCGCTTCACCCCCCTAGTGACATTTATGAGAAGTGACTTGTGCGTCTTCTGATGCGTCGCTTACGTCATCAAATCCTCATTTTCGATTTTTTCCCGCTTTTTAAGACCCTAGGGTTTTGTGTCTTCGTTATTGAATAATCTATTTTAAGTCGAAAAGGTACTATTTCGGTTCATTTTCACATCAGCAAATATTTAACCTGGATTTCTTTTGCAGAGATTCATCTCCATTCTCCGTATGAAGCTTTTCAAGGTTTTTTGTGTTTTATTCAAAAGGTTAGTTTTGATAGATCCTGTTTCACGGCAACGTCTTTTCGTTATAGCTTTCTAAGCGCTTGAGTGTGGAGATTTTCAATTAGTCTCTTGCATTCGTAGGCTATTGGGGGAAATCCCTCCTAATGAGCCTATTTTTTTAGGTGTTGACGTTTCCGGGCTTTAGCCTGACGTTCGTTTAAGTTCTAGTTCTGAATCATCCAGTTCTAAATCTTATAGTTCTGAATTTATCGTTTCTAATCACAGGGTTCCTCTTCAATCTAGGATGGGAAACATCAGAGTAAAGGCGAGGTTCCTAAGCAGGACTCGGACAGTGTTCAAATCAGGGAACAAACAGTTGACGAGAGAGATATTGAAGCGGAGTTAAGAGCATCACGTATCCATTTTTCTATTGATCGCCCGAGTGGATTTGATGCCGAGCTGAATGTGGTTAGGGAAGATGAGATCGTGAAGTATCATGCTCGTTTTGACCTAGATAACTCGGTTAAAATGTCTCATACTGGTGAAAGAGCCACATGGAACCCTCCTCCGGGCATGGTGGCGATTTATGGGTCCATTTATCTGCTGTGGTATAACTCTTCCTCTTTAGCCGTTCATTGCTTGGTTTCTTGCCGAAGCAGGGATCGCTCCAGCCCAACTTGCCCCGAATAGCTACAAGATTTTAATGCGCATGAGGCATATGTGGAGCCAGATGAACCTGTCACCACCTGCTCCCGTTGAAATCAGGCATTTTTATACACTAAGGTAATCTGGCCGGACAGGAACTTATTTTCTTATGTCCAATCTGCCAAATTGCTAGGTCCCTGAGGGGACAAAAGTAAATCAGGGAGTTGAAACCTCTTCTGATACATAAAAAAAGAGGCTTTGTGTGGGGGTTTCCTTCATCGAACAAGCATTGGAAGAACAGTTGGTTCTTTGCCAAAGGGAACTTAGGACTTGAGGTTACTCTTTCGACCGGGGAGAATCAGATGGTGCTGAAGGTTCCCCATTTTTTCTGTTCTCCTATCGTATGAAACAAGAAAAAACTTGATTTCTCTAATGCTGAGCTGACCAGACTTGCTCGGGCTGCAGTGTGTACTCTGGACAAGAGAAGCAAATCCTATATTTTTAGTGAGAAAAAGATGATAGAGCTTGGCTTTTTTAGTCAGATTTCAGGCTATCGCATGCGATGCAAGTATGGTTCTTTTTTGCTTCTATTTCACCTCTATATTACTGTCTGACTTGGTTCTCTTTATCGTGTTTAGTGTATGACTCGGACATCGTCTGTGAAATTCAAGTTCGCCAGGTGAAATTGATCCTTCAGGTGAGCGGAAACTTCAAACCTCAACAAGAATTCTTATCCTTCTGAGGCTGAAGACGTTGGGGCGGAAGCCTCGGGTGACCCTTTGTTAGGTTTTAGATTGTGTTGGCATTAATTCCATATCAAAATGATGTTTACTTGTAATGATTTAGTTGTTTAGATTCATGATGATTCAAGCTTCAAAGAATAATGAACAACAAGTCAAAGCAAGTTCAAATTCTTCAAATAGAAAGGATGCAATATGGTTCTACAAAGGTATACTAAGACCTTATCTTTCTCTTACAAGGCTTAGACACACACACACACAATTCATACATTTGTGTCCCTGCATCATTGTGCACAATTATAGGCACACACATACAATTCATTCATATGTGTCCCTGTATCATTGTGCACCATGTATAACACATTCACACACTTGAAGATGAATGCTCATGCATTGGTATGGAAATAACATGTTTTGGAAAATGCATGATTGAAGACTGTTTCTATGTAGTTTGCATTCTAGTGTGAATTTTGTTTGTTTGTGTATATGTTTGTATAACATGGATATTGAAATTGAATTTAGTCTTAAATAATTCTTGATTGAGTTTCGGTCATTTCGGTTACTCATACTATTGATTTCAAGTTCTAAGTCAAAAGATACTACACTTTCAACTCATGTTGCATACATTGTCTTCGTCTTCGTATATCGAGTCAAATTATTATTTTTTGGGTTGAGTATCTTATATTTCCATGTCCGTGAGAGAGTTACGGTTTGTAATCCACAAACGGATTCTCGAGTTCGGAGGCTGGAGAACGGTCGAAGAACGCATGAGGAGTGCAAGGGAGTTGCACCATGGCCAAAGGCCATGCTTTGGTGCAAGCCCGAGATGGCGCATGGCCATCTTGACTGCAACACCTTGCTGCCCCGAGATGCTTAGGCGCCATCTCGGGGAAGCAATATCAAAGGAGGGCATTTTTGTCTTTTGGCTTTATTCTTTTCCTCTCCTTTATATTCTCTTTTCCTCTCACATTTCGTTCTAAGAAGAAATTTAAAATTGAATGCAGAAATTTTCTCTCTACATTTTCTCACCTTCCAAACACCATAACTTCTTTATTTGAACTCCGATTTGAGTGATTCAAAGTTGAGAGTGTTTGTCTATTCATCCTCCATCTTTTCTCTGAAGGTTTGAGTGAGTTGTATTGCTTTTTTTGGAGTCTAAACACACAAAAACGGGACTGCACTAAAATCAACTAGGGTATTGATTTTCTCTCAAAGTTTTCTTTTAAAACTTGGTCAATTGCCTTGGGTTTTCTTCTTCAACATATATATATGTATTGTGAGTGTTTTGATTTGAGTTTTCAACTCTTTTAAAGCTAGGTTGAGTTTCAATTGAAATCTTACATGTTGAGTTAGGTTTTGATTTTGCCTATGTTTTCACATGTTTGGGATTGTATTGTGCTAGCTTTGATTCTAGGACTATTTGATGATCTTTGATTTATTGATTTTGTGAAAAAATAGTTCCTCACATGTATTAGGCTCTCTTGGCCAAATTCTCACCATGATACATGTGCTTATGTTCTTTTGAGCTATTCATGTGTTTTGTTGAATCTATGTATAGGAATATGCTCTAGAACTTTAGCTTAAATCTAAATGACTTTGTCATATGATTTTAGCATGTTTTTGGTTTATGTGATTTAAACTTGATTATATGATTAATTGAACATATCTTGTGATTCAAGTTTTAGATCTATGCATGTATCTAGGTTGTAATTAATGTTGAACATATCTTACATGATCTATATGAATTAAGCATGCATGATTGACTAGACTATATTTATTTTGTGCATTCATGCTCATGTCTAGTATTTTCCATAGGATGTGTTGATCATAACATTCTATGTTGCGTACTTGTTTGCGTTTTGCATTCATGATCACCTAGATGCCTTGTCACAAGTAAGTCTTAACAATAGGTGTGAGACCTTAGATTGTCAAGCAAGAAAGTCTTGGCTAGAGTCGGGAGGACTCGGATAGTAGAGCAAGAAGTCTTGCCTAGGGTCGTGAGGATTCGGAAGGGTGAGCGAGGAAGTCTTGACTACAGTCGGGAGGACTCAGATAGTTGAGCAAGAAGTCTTGCCTTGGGTCATAAGGATCCGGTAAGGTGAGCGAGGAAGTCTTGACAAGAGGTGTGAGGCCTCAGATTGTTGAGCATGAGGGCGACATCTTCATGAGTAGGATAAGAGGGTAGTTTCTAGGTGAAGGGGTAACTTGAGAGATTGTACTTGTCTTATCTACTAGTGGATTTTGTTTGCCGGTGGTTGCTAACCCGTGGATGTTTCCTCTTCGGAGGTTTACCACGTTATATCTTGTGTCAACTTTTCTCTATCCTTATCTCTCTTATATTTGTACTTGTTACTTGAATACTAAGGATAGAACTCTTTATGTAAGTTGACTTCCTTTCTATGATATAGATTGTGTATGTGTTACCATTACTTGTTTTATATATTGATTAAGTGTCTTTAATTGATATATATATTGTGATACAAGCAACCTAGAGGGACAAACTTTAGTTTGTTTCTAAGGTAGTCGAAAAAGGTGTCTAACCTATTCACCCCCCTCTAGGTTAGCCTTGAGCATATAACCGTGTTTGTATTTTCACCCTTATTCCACTCCTCAAGAAATGCTAATGGCAGTTTCTTCTGGTCGGGTCTTCATTGGGGATGACCATTGGAGTCGCTTCAGAGAAGGTTCCCCGACCACTAGTTATGTAAGTCTCCTATCTCAAGTGTTATATTTAATGCCTGTCAGATTTTTAACTCAACCTTTCTTGTAGGTGGTGGCCGAGTTTGCTAAGTTTGTTTAGACGTAACAACATCAAGCCGATCGAATAAGGCGTCTTGAAGCTCAGTTGAAGGACAGTGCGGATATCAGTGCTCGAGTTAAAACGACTTATCAAATGGAGGTGAGCTCTGCCCAGGTGTTCGCCGACCACTGTTTGGCTAAGCAAGTGGAGGCCGAAGACAGAGCTTATTTGGCAGAGGAGAATGTTGTTTCTTTTCAGAATTTACTGTCTGCTGCCAAGGAATCGATGCTTAAAGCCGAACAAGAAGCTGAACAGGCCAAGTCATCTTACAAGCAGAAAATTGAAGACTTAGAATGCCGAGCCTTGATGGTCGAATCTCTGTCAAATGAGGCTAAGCTGGCACTTGAAGTCCAAAGGGCTGATTGCTTCAAAAGGTCCTCAGCTTATGACGCCCTTCTCATTTGAGAATTTCAGCCAAGGTTAGTTTCAGCTGGCGAATTTTTTAAAGTCAAGAATCGAGCAACTGATAAAACTCGAATTGACAGCTGTCAAGAACCATGTAGACCGGTCCCTGGAATCCCTTCAGACTCAGATGAAAGAATGGAGAGCTTACTATCGCAATCAAGGTAAAGAGCCCCATCCTTTGCATTCAGAGGTTCCATCGGAATATTCTCTCTCGACCTTCTATGCAAGTCAAGAATCTGGCGTGGATGGTTCGACGCCTGATGTTGGCCCGATCCCTGGTGCAGATTACAACGAGTGGATGGATTGTTCGGTCGACACAATTGCTTGGCCTTCAAATGAAAGTCTACTCTGTGAGACCCAAGCATTGGCAAGAGTTCTAAATCCTCATCCCAGCTTTAGTCATTTTTGTAAAATTTTCACCTTGTAAAAATTTTGATAAGTGAAAGTTCCGTGTACTTTATTCATAAAGCCGTTGTTTAAACCGACTAACTTCGAGTAATTTCATCGAGTGAGTATTTTAACTTGGTTTCGTTACTTTGAATAGCTTCTAATGCCAAGTATCTTATTGAACTGGCTAACTCTGTTGTTCGAGTAGCTTTACCGAGTATCTTATTTAACTTGGTTTTGCTTACTCGGAACAATTTTCTAATGCCAAGTATCTTATTAAACTGGCTAATGTAATTTCTTTGTGCCAAGTATCTTATTAAACTGACTAATATTATTAGCCGAGCCATCTTGAAACAAGCGAGTAGATTTATACTTGTTATTTCATACTCGGTTTCTACCCAAACGTTACATCAAGGATCACCATGATCATGTTTGAGTCCTTGCACAAGTTACTGAGGACGTCTCCTTAGTTTTGTATGTGTAAGGGTTTACCGAATCGCTAAGCTTTTGAACTGCTTAACACAGTTGCACATCTCACTGGGATTTTTCCCGACGGCGCCCCGAGCCATTTTCCAGAATCTGGTGCATCGGATTTGCCTTTTGGCTAAGGTCGACTGATCTTGCTTGACTGGCGTGCTCCTTCGAGCTTCTCCGCCCATTCGGGAATTTCACCAAATTAATGGTCCCGAGCATTCTATTTGCATGTTTTTATTATCATGCTTGTCTTTCATATGTTCTTATTATCATATGCTTTAAATTTCTGAAATCCTGAGTTAGGTTTTTATTTATAACTGCAAAATTAACAATGATTAAATTTCAAAGCTAATAACTATCCTGACTAGAATTGTCCTAACTAAAAAGGAAACAATTTCAAGGATAAAAAATCTTCAAATATTGGGCGTTGCATGGTCGGGGTAAGACCCCTCCATCTGGTCGTGCAATCTAATATGCTTCATAACCAGCTACTCCAATCTTGTACAGGCCTTCCCATTTGTCAGCTATGGAGCCTACAACTTTGTTTTTTATGTCCAGGGACACTTTTCTGAGTACCAGGTCTCCTAGTTGGAATTTCCTGATCTGAATATGAGAGTTGTAGTGGGTAGCCACTCTTTGCTGATATGCCATATTTCGTATTCGGGAGTTCTCCCTTTTTTTCTTCTAGCTCATCTAGACTTTGTAACAACATATCAACATTCTGGTTTTCATCGTACAGCCTGACTCTTGGTGAGGCATACGATGTTTCTACGGGGATAATAACTTCTTTTCCAAACGCTTAAGTGAATGGAGTCTCTCCTGTAGAAGTCCTTGCTATCGTCCGATATGCCTATAATACCTTAGGAATATTTTCAACCCAACTTCCTTTCTTGGCATCTAGCTTTGCTTAGAGTGTGTGCTTGATGATTTTGTTTACTGCTTCAGCTTGCCCATTCGTTTGAGGGTGGGCAGGTGTGGCGTAGTAATTCACAATTTGGTACTCTTTGCATAGCTGTCTGAATTTTAGATTATCGAACTGGGTTCAGTTGTCAGTGATGATAGTGTTTGGGACTCCAAATATGTAAAGTATATTTTTCTTCACAAAGTTTATGGTATTTGCTTATGTGATACGTACTAATGCTTCGGCTTCCACCTATTTTATGAAATAATAAACGGCTACTATTGCATGCTTTGCTCCACCCTCTGTCTCTACTGGCATTGGGCAAATTAAGTCCATGCCTCACATGGCAAATGGCCATAGGGACGTAAGGCTTCTGAGATGTTCAGGAGGCTGTCGGATATCATTATCGATCCTTTGGCATGCATTATAGCTTTCAGAACATCGCTGTGCATCCGAGAACAAAGAGGGCCAATAATAACCTTGCTTGAGTACCTTGTGTTCCAAACTTTTGCCTTAAGTATGGTTTCCGCATACTCCGCCATGGATTTGTTGTAGTATCCGACATGCATCTTTCTCTGGCACACATCTTTGGAGTGTTTGGGAAAACCTCTTCTGTACAATTCTCCTTCGATCAATGTGTATCTTGCTGACCGGTACCTGACATGTTTGGCTTCTAGAGGATCTTCCGAGAGTACGCCTTCTTCCAGGTATCTTTTCAACTGAGTCATCCAACCGTCTGGCGGTGTTCGAATATCTGAGATTTCTAAGTTTTTTGGCTCAACTATACTCGGTCTGAAGAGATGTGCGACCAGAATAGTTTTTGGCCTGATTGTTGTTGTTGCTGATGCTAGTTTGGACAAGGCGTCAACCTTTCATTCTCTTCCCTGGGTATCTGAACAATCTTATATTCCTTGAATTTTTGAAGGAGTTTTGCTATGTCTCGATAAGCTATCATTCCTTCATCTCTAGCTTGGTATTCGTCCAGGACTTGGTTGATGATTACCTGTGAGTCACTGAATATCTCGACCTCATATGCTCCAAGGGCAATGTATACTCTAAGTCCAGCTAGTAACGCCTCGTACTCGGCTTGATTATTTGTCGCTTTAAAATCAAATCTCATGGCACATTCAACATCATCTCTTTCCTGGGTGCATACTACAATCCCTGCCCCGCTGCCATGAGTGTTCGAGGAATCATCGACATATAATCTCCACGAGAAACTTTTGCCCAACATCCTTTTTACTTCCAGGTTTGGTTATGTGAATTCTGCTACGAAATCTGCCATGGCCTGGTCTTTGAGGGATGTCCTGAGGACGTACTGAATATCAAATTCACTAAGCTCGATTGCCCATTTGGTTAGTCTTTCTGAAATTTCTGGCTTCTGTAAGATTTGCTTAAGTGGGCAGTCGTTGAGGACTTAGATTGTATGAGCCTGAAAGTATGGCCTCAGCTTCCTTGCTGCCGAAACCAATACTAAGGCTATTTTTTCTGCCTGTGAATACTTGGTTTCAACTAGAAGAAGTGCCTTGCTGGTATAGTATATTGGCTTATATACTCTATCTACTGTTCTGATTAAAACCGAGCTTGCTGCTAATTCCGTAATTGATGAGTACAAGTGGAGTACTTCTCCCATTTTAGGTTTTGAAAGGATGAGAGCCTACCCTAGGTACTCTTTGATTTTTAGGAACGCCTGTTCGCATTCTTCGTCCCATTCGAGTCATTTTCCTTTTTTAATTACTTTTAAAAAGGGAGCACATCTATCTGTGGCCTTTGAAATAAATCTGCCCAAGGAGGCTAAACATCCTGTCAAGCGATGCACTTCTTTTAGAGTCCTTGGCGAGGTCATTTTTTGAAGGGCTTGAATCTTTTCAGCCCCTCTGGTGAACTTGGAAACCCAGGAACCTTCCTGAAAGAACTCAAAATAGGCATTTGTTCGGATTCAACTTCATCTGATATCTCCTCAAGACATCGAATGTTTCCCGCAGGTCTGAAGCATGCCCATCTGTCGGGGTGCTTTTGGTTAACATGTCATCTATGTAAACTTTCATGTTTCTTCCTATTTGACGTGCGAAGATTCTGTGGACCAATCTTTGATATGTTGCTTCTGCATTCTTTAGCCCAAAAGGCATTATTGTGTAACAGTACAAGGCCTTATCGGTTGTAAACGCTGGTTTTTCCTCATCAGTCTTATTCATCCGGATTTGGTTGTACCCTTAGTAGGCGTTTATGAAACTGAGTAATTCGTGGCCTGGTGTGGCATCAACCAGTTGGTCTATCCCTGGCAGTGGAAAGCTTTCTTTTAGGTAAGCTTTATTCAGGTCCGTGAAGTTTATGAACATTCTCCACTGACCATTTTTCTTCTGGACGAGGACCATATTGGCTACCCACTGAGGGTAGTTGATCTCTCTGATTGACCCTACAACTAGTAACTTCTCCACTTCTTGCTTGATCGCTTGACTTCTTTCGAGGTTGAAAGATCTTATTTTTTGTATTACTGGTTTTGCATTTGGGTCCACCGCAAGATGATGTAATATTACTTCGGCATTTATCCCTACCATGTCTTCATGACTCCAAGCGAACACGTCTTTGTATTCTTTGAGTAGATCAATAAGGTTTTGCTTAACCTTTCCTTCTAAACTAGCCCCGATCTTGATCTTCTTACCAGGTTCATCTTCCTTTAAGACTATTTCCTCTATTGGTTCACTTTTAAATTCCTTCGGCTCCTCCCTTGGATCAAACTCAAATAACAGTGATTCTTGCTCGGTCTGACCTGATCATGTGTTGGTGCACACTTGCTCGCTATTGTCTCTGTCTTTGTAAGCCGAGAGATTAGCCCTTCTGGCCATCTCCTGGGACCCCTTGACTACTCCTACCCCCCGTTCAGTTGGGAATTTGATCATCAGAGCATAGGTAGCTGTTACTGCCTTAGTTTTATTCAAGAATGGTTGACTTAACAGCGCATTATAAGGCCAATTGTCTAGGTCTACTACTACAAAATCGAGCAATACTGTTCTCTGACAAGGTGCTACTCTGATTTTTACGGGTAGCTTTCCCGTCTTGAGAAACCTGACCTCGACTCCCTCAAACCCTCTGAGTGGGGTATGGAAAGGTTGCAAATCCTTTCGATCCAACCTGAGTTGATCATAGACAACTACATTGAGAATATCTGCCGAACTTCCAATCTCTATTAAAATTCTCCTTACTTTCCTGTGGCCAATTCGGGCGCTTATGACAAGGGCGTCATTTGGTCGAACATCGACCCCATGTGAGTCGGCATCTATGAATATTATTGGGTCCCATCCTTCTTTTATTCTTTTCGGGTCTGGTTCGACAGAGTTGACATCAAAGTTCTGTCTTGCTTCCACTGCTTCTTGGATCTCTTGAGTTCGCTTCGGGTTACTTCTTCCAGTTGACGGTCCTCCGAAGATAGTTTGTATCACTTCATTTGCCTCGGAACTGGCCCTTTTGTCGCGACCTGAACTATGACTGGCCTTGGTCTCTTTCTTTGTTTATGACTTCTCATTTTTATTCAGGATTATATCTTGGAGGTGTCCTTCCCGAATGAGGGTCTCTATGTTGTCTCTAAGCTGATAACATTTGGAGGTCTCATGACCGGTCTCTTTGTGGAATTTGCAGTATTTTATTGTATCTCACCGAGCAAATTGAGACTGTCGGCGTGGCTCTTTTACCAGATTCTTTTCTTCTAGTATGGCCAAGATTTCCTTCTGTTTTTTCTAGAGAGGGGTGTAGTTTGTGTATTTTCCTTAGAATTTCTCCTTGGTATAGTAAGCATTACGCCTGTTTCCCCCATCCTTCCTTCTTTCTTTCCTGTTTTCTTTTTGTTTTCCTTTGTGGTTCTTTACCTTTGACTCGACATCTCTGCGTTCGGGTCTCCCTCCATGCATGTAGCAACCTCCTGTTGCTAATTCCTCTTCCTCGGCTAGTGCATATCCTCCAGCCATGTCCGTCATGTCTGCATATCTAGTTTAACGGGCTCTTCTTAGGTCAAAAGACAGCCATCCGTTCTGCAAGTTGTTTATGAATGCAACAATTATTGCTTCATCATTTGCACTGCCAATTTTTGAGACCGCTTGAGAAAGATAAGTCGCTGATTTTCAATGACTCATCTTTCCCTTGTTTCAACTGAGAAAGATAAGCCACTGATTTTTTCCTGTGTACATTGCTCAACTCACCGAAACTCTCGATGCTTGCCGGGGACAATCTTCCTAACCATCTTGAGCCTGTGTCTCCTAGAGTTTGTGGAAAGTTGAGACATTGTAAAGGGTCGCTGTAGGCATATTGAGCCATAACGATTTTATACCATCTAACGTGTTCTTTGGGATCTGTATCCTTCTTAAATTGTTCCACATGTGGCATCCTGAACCTCTCTGGGAATTGGGTTCATAAGATGTCCCTAGTAAAAGGACTATCAGAGTCATCATCAAACAACTCGTTAAATCCATATCGCCTAACCAACGTGTCCATTTGAAACATGTTGTTTTCGACTTCTCAGGTCAGGCTCTGAATCATAACTTCTCTGTCTCCCACCGGTTCTCTATGACTGTTAAACCGCCTGATGATCGCCATGCTTGTTTCCAGCCCATCTTCCTCCTGTACCTGAGTCTCGTGAGCTAACCCTTGTAGGTGTATAGCTTCATAACAATGCTTGTGATGATGGCGATCACTATCTTTTGATGATGGTGATTGATCCCTACACTGGTCATATTTTTTATGCCTATCTCGATCCACCTGACCGTGACTCTGCCTTTGGTGTGGTTGTTCTTCAGGTGTTTCGCGACCCCTGTCCAGGTTGCGTGTTATACCCCCTGATTGATTGTTTTGATTCGAGTTCCTAGCAGTTACTGGAGCATCCGGTTCCTACCCAACTATAACCGATCGGAGCCTTATAGGTAGAGGGTTTGGTGGATGCGCCTCATCCACAGTCAATAGATCTACTCCTTCTCTCGCCACGTCTGTCAGTAGCTGTTGCAATGCCTCAAGGAAATGACGTGCTATGTCCTCACTGGTAGGAGGGATTTGTTAGTTACCAACTAGGGATGCTGGTTGGTTCTCGATGGTTATGGTGGGATCTCATGAACTTCCACCGATATGAGGATTATCTGGAGATTTTTTGATATCCCCTGATCTGTTTCTACTTCCACTTCCAGCCATTACTTTAAACAAGGTCGAAGGTCCAGCCCTCCTTCTAGAGCCAATTGTTGACGTCGATTTCTCAGTGGGTGAGAAAGTCGACAAGATTGAATTTAGTTGTGACCTGTCAAAGAGAAAGAGAAAGAGAATGCAATTTGAACCTAGCTAGAGACAAGTTAACGTGGTAAAACTCCAGTGATCGGAGAAACGTCTACGGGTGGTTGAACAAACAACCGAGCCAAAATTCACTATTGGAATAAAGAATTACACGCTCGCTCTCTATTTTTCCTCTCTGCTTGTGATTCTGTATATCTATTTTTTCATCTTTTCAACAATGAGATTATGGGTCTATTTATATTTGCATAGAACCCTAATCCTTGTTGTACAAGTAATGAAAGAACTTTGTATTTAGTTACAATTTGGTTACTTGTTGGAGTTGTCTTTTACTTCTTTCCTATTTCAGAGTTTGTATGAAGATCGAATGGGACTATGGAGATAGTCAGTTTAGGACTTTATTTCTTTATAAATGTGCAGTCTTCTTGAAGAATTAAAGTTATTGCCCGATTTGGAACCTGTTTCCTGTTTTGTACTTTACTCTTCTAGGAATTCTTCTTAACATGGATATCCTTGCATATTTGAGCATGACTCTTGGTATACCCATGTGCGAATTATGTACTGGACTTCTTTATTCGGGTTTCTTGTTCTTGTCCCGAGTAGAATATGACGTCACTTGATCCCGAGTAGGTCTTGACTTGCTGAATACCTGTATTCATACTTACTCAGGCTCGTATTCCTTAGTGATATCTTGAAGGATGTTTTCTGGATGTCTATTCGGATATCTACCTGACAATCTTAAAGGACTATCCACCTTGTCAGTGACGTGTACATCCGATAAAAATATACCTATAAGAATATTAAAGACTATATTTGGTAAGTAGATAAATAAAAAGGAATTATTTATCTAGTCAAATTAGGAAATATTTAATATGGTCACAAATACATTAATGATTTGGATTAGGAGTCTTGGTGTAGGAAAGAATTCTTTTTGAAAAAGGATTCTTTTTGAAAAAGGATTCTTGGTCACTAAGTAAATCCACCTAAGAATAGGATTCTTGCCTACCAAGTAAATCCTCTTTAGGAGAGGATTTATGAACCTATAAATATAGGTTGTAAATTTCGACCAAGCCTTAGTTTTGGTATGAGAAGTTTTTATTTATTTATTTTTTTGTTGTTATAAAAAAAACTTCGTCCAACTCATTGTGTGAAGAATTCATCCAAGCATAGAGAAAAGAGGGAACGTTTTTGTTTTTGATAGTACATTAGTATCCCTTGCATCAAAAGGGTTTTGTGTACAACATTGAATCAAGGTTCAGGCGAGTTTCAATCAAATTGATTGATAATTCACAAGTGATCGAACGTTCTTGGTTTTTCTCTTGGAGGATTATTGTGACTAACAAAGAAGAAGATTTTGTTTGTTTCCATCCTCAGGTATACAATTTAAAGAAAAGGAGCCCACACTCCTAGGTGATTCACTTTCGTGATTGGATTGGAAGATCTTACGGATTCAATTCGACGCTAGTTCAATCGTCACAAAAAAAAGGTATGATACTTTTATATACATCAATTAATCTAGGGTTAAGGTTCTTGTTATTAAAAGGGAAATTTTTTCATTTATACCAAACCCTGATTTTAATTTTCACGCTTCCGTTGTGCTATTTTTCCCTACAATTGGTATCAGAGCCTGGTTGTACCCTGATTAAATGATGTATGTGTACATGAATCGTTTTATTTTATTGTATATATGCATGTTTTAGAAAGAGATGACAATATATATATATATATATATATATATATATATATATATATATATATGTTTTATATGTGGATTGTTATTGCTCAATTTTGGTCTTAGAATTTTATTGTATTTTTGTTTTAGGATTGTAACAAGAAGGGTGGTCTATCATCGCCATAATTTCCTTCTTGGTAGTTGCTAAGTTTTTTTATTTTATTTTGTTGTTGTAATAAAAAAAACTGCACTATATTGTAATAAAGAAAAACTGGACTATATTGTAATAAAAAAAACTGCACTATATTTTTTATTTATAATTCTTCTGTAATACATTCAAGTATCGAAGAATAGAAGGTTTGAAGAATTGGGAGCAACTGAAACAGGTTTGGGACTGTGCGAGCCATAACAACAAACGTGCGTGCGAAGAGCACACGGCCACGTTTGTAGTGGCCTGGTCTGCGCACGGCAGCCCTTTAAGGGGTTGTGGCATGCGCACGCCCATAGGAGGGAGCCAAGGTTGCGCATGCCCATGGGAGGCAGCCGAGGGAGTCCAAACGACGAAGGTCACATAAAGATTTTTTCGCCAAGAAAGGAGTTTTTTGTATTCCAAGACATGTAATTTACTTGCTTTTCTAGGATAGACCAACATTTTAGCTATTTATATTTTTTGTAAATATTGCAATATTTGTCACTGTTTGATAACATGTCATATAGAATAGGAGTGCCACTCATATATCTCTTTTTGTATGAACATGCATTGAATGGTTTTGGTATCTAATTGGCATGTAGATAACTTGGTAAGTCATTTTATTGAATTCGATCACATGCCTTAAATAATTGAGTGGGAGAAGGTGTTTTGGAACACTTACGGCCTCCAAGTTTAGTTGAGCTTTATGTTTCGTGTAATAACCTTCCAAGAGGAATTCATGAATGGAATTTAGCCAGATACTTCCTTATAAGGATAGACTAGACCATTAACCCAAACGATATCTACTCCCAAATGAGGGATATTCGTGAGGGATTATATTGAAGGTCGATAACTTGGTAACACACTCAATGTGATTTTATTAATATCCTCCCAAGAGTTCTTGTCAATCAATTTGCAAGGCTAAAATTGAAAACGTTGTTTGTTATGTTAACAATTAGGTGGGACCTGGTCCAACTAGTAAATGGTGCGAACTCCCAAAAGAGGCGTGACATTTATGGGTGTTGGATCACCGTTGAATTTTACGATTGAATTATTTTATTTATATTTCAAGATAAATATTCAAAGGTGCTATATCATGATTATTTACTTATATAAGTTTTGTTATTAAAAAGAAATCATGACCTCATCCCTAATCAACATCCTAAAAGATAATACTTTAACTGATGATAATTATGTCACATGGAAAAAGGAAAATTGGGTTGTTGTTGCAAGTTGAAAAGCATAAGTTCATTCTGTGCACTCCTAAACCACCTACTCCTAAACCACATACTCCTACTAATGAATCTACTCAAGAGCAAAGAGATGAGTATCAGCAGTGGGAGTCATCAAATGAGATGGCTAAATGTTATATTATGGCCACCATCTTCGAAGTGTTGCAACAGTAACATGAAGGAATAGAGACTGCTGCCGATATAATGATGTCTCTATAGGAGATGTTTGCTATGAGGTCTAGAATGACTAAGAGAGAGGCAGTGACTGCGTTCATAAAACTTAGGATGAAACCTAGACAGACTGTGAAAGATCACATGATGAAAGTCATAGCACATCTCAACATTGTTGAATTGATTGGTGTTGAGATATATGGTGAGACGAAAATTGACATGATCGTCAACTCACTGTCAGATTCCTTGGATCAGTTCAAGTTGGACTGTACCTTGAACAATAAGGAATACACCTTGCAACGCCTGATGCAAGATGTTCAAAGCACAAATAAAATCCTTGTGAAATGCAAGGGTCAATAGATTCATATCCTTGATCAGTTGCTACTCTTAAAGACCCATAAGAAGGTCAAGAGACAACAAATGAAAAAGCAACTTGGGCATTCATAGAAGGAGACCAAGAAAGCAACCAAGATCAAAGGGAAGTGTTTCATTTGTGGTGAAAAACGGTCAAAGGAATAGACTGAATAAGAATGAATTCAACTTACGTTTAGGCAACGAAGTGTTGGTGTCTGCTAGTGCAGTGGGAGATATTAGAAATAATTTAGATTCTTATAAGCATTTAGGTATAATAAACGTTTATATTATACCTCAATTCAAGAGGAATTTAATTTCAGTTTCTTGTTTATATAAATTTGGTTTTTTGGTTACTTTTAATAAAGTTTTTATTATTAGTAAGAATGAAAAAATTATTTGCAAAGGTACAATGGAAGACGGTTTATTCTATTTGCATGGAAATATCTCTCACTTGTTAGATACGGAATCAACGGAACCAACGGAACCTAATCATAAAAGAATAAAATTATCAAAAGATGAAACCTACCTATGGTATTCTCGCGTAGGTCATATTAACTTTAATAGGATTAAAAGATTGGTCAGTGACGAACCTCTAAGTGACTTAAAGGTTGATGATCTACCAACTTGTGAATCTTGTTTGGAGGTAAAAAAATGACCAAAAGGTCGTTTAAGACCAAAGGCATAAAATCAATCGATTATTTAAGATTGATACACACTGATGTATGTGGACCTATGAGCATTCAAGCTAGAGGTGAATATGAGTACTTCATCACTTTCAAGAATGGTCACTCAAGATTTGGCTATGTGTATCTCCTGAGACATAAGTCAGATGCTTTTGACATGTTCAAAGCATTTAAAGCTGAAATACAAAATCAACTTGAGAAGTGCATAAAAATCTTGAAGTCTGATCGTGGTGGAGAATATCTATCTGGTGAGTTTCAGCAAAATATTATTGATAATGGGATAATATCTAAGTTTTCTGCACCAGGTACACCTCAACAAAATGGGGTGGTAGAAAGGAGAAATAAAATTCTTTTGGACATGGTTAGGTTTATGTTGAGTTATTCAACGCTCTCTAATTCTCTTTGGGGATATGCTTTACAAACCGCTATGTACATTCTAAACGATGTACCACCTAAGTCAGTTCCTAAAACGCCACATGAGTTATGGACCATGCAAAAGCCTAGTTTACAACACTTAAGGATATTTGGATGTCCTGCGCATGTGTTTAAAGGAAAGTTAGAAAAGATGGAGTCCCATTCAGAAACATGCATATTTGTAGGGTATCCAAAAGGAACAAAAGGATATTATTTCTATAGTCCTTCAGATCTTAAAGTATTTGTTTCAAAAATTTCTGGAAGAGGACTATATGAATAATTTTGTGCCTAAAAGTAGAATTATCCTGAATGAGCTTTCAGGAGACACAATTCCACAAGAGGTTTCACTACCAAGCCTAATTGTATGTTCCGTACCAACACAAGATCAACAATCTACCGTATCTCGTTGTAGTGGGAGGGTTAGTAAACAACCTGAGAGACATATCGGTCTAGGAGAATCTGTAGAGAATCTTTCGGACGACGATGATCCCTATACGTACAAGGAAGCAATGGAAGATGTTGATTGTAGGCAATGCAATCTGAAATTGAATCTATGTTAAAAAACAAAGCCTGGTCTCCTGTAAACTTGCCTAAATGGATAAAACACATTGGGTACAAGTGGGTATACAAGAGGAAAAGAGGAATGGATGGAAAGGTAGAAACCTTTATAGCTAGATTGGTAGCTAAAGGTTATACACAAAAGGAAGGTACCGATTATGAAGAAACCTTCTCTCCTATGACCATGCTTAAATCCATTAGGATACTCTTATCCATTACGGCATCTCTAGAACTAGAGATTTGGCAAATGGACGTCAAGACAAATTTCCTTAATGGAAGTCTTAACGAAAGTATCTATATGATGCAACCAGAAGGATTCATTGAAAAAGGCCTAGAAGAAAAGGTATGCAAGTTGCAAAGATCCATATATGGATTGAAGCAAGCATCTTGATCCTAGAACATAAGGTTTGATCAAGCCATGAAAAGTTTTGGATTTATTCAAAACATTGATGAACCTTGTGTGTACAAAAGGATTAAAGACGACAAGTTGGTTTTCCTAGTTCTTTACGTTGATGATATACTACTCATTGGAAACGATGTAGGCGTATTGACATCAATAAAAGAATGGTAGCAAAACAATTTGATATGGAGGACTTCAGATAAGCAAGTTATATTCTTGATATCCAATTCATAAGGGATAGAAAGAATAGAATGATTGTTAAGTACATTATTATACTCTTGCTATCGATAGTTATCGATAGTTTGACGGTTTTCATTTGTTAATCGATAGATGAATTCATTTATAGATATGGACATCGTGGCTCTATTTATTAAATGAGAGTAGAATATCATCATATGAATGTTTTGAGGTATTGGATATTAAATCTTAACCATAAGTTTTCAACAGTGTCTATTGAAACATGGCTTCTGGAAAAGTCAATATCCAATTCAAAATGTGGTCATATGAGTAAATATGGTAACTTGGAGAGCTATAGGCGGTCTATGAGCTCTTGGCGATTACTGGTATTCTTCACGAGGATACACTTTCTCCATTAAGATTGTCTAGGGTATGAATGAGAAATATTAACTTATTCTTTCTTTATTTAAGAGTTCAATTTTAGTTCTTTAGTGGAATGAACTAAAATTAATAGATTGGATATAAGGGAATCATATGTTGATTGTGATTAGGTTATGTCTATTGAAACTTAAATTTATATAGCCTGCCAAGATCCCCTATCCTCACGAACTTGCATGGATCACTTGATATATTATATCGGACCAATTTAGAGGTCCATTTAGAATTGTATTAAGGCATGTGGACTTGTTTCTTTTTGTAAGAATGAGTCTATTTCACATGTGGACTTTTTATTAAGGTCCAATGGATTTAATAAAAGAAGAAAAATAATATAAATGCCTATATAATGTCATGGGCAGCAAGGCTAATATATAAAAGCCTAATATATTACTTTTTATTTTATTATTTAATTAAATAGAAATTAATTAATTATTTAATTAAAAGTCAAAATCTTTTTTTCCAGTAGGAGGTGGTCTCCTAAAACTATACTATTGTTGGTAGTATAGTTAATGTTAAAGACTATATTTGATAAGTAGATAAATAAAAGGAATTATTTATCTAATCAAATTAGGAAGTCTTTAATATGGTTACAAATACATTATTGAGTTGGATTAAGAGTCTTGGTGTAGGAAAGAATTCTTTTTGGAAAAGGATTCTTGGTCACTAAGTAAATCCACCTAAGAATAAAATTCTTGCATACCAAGTAAATCCTCTTTAGGAGAGGATTTATGAACCTATAAATATAGGTTATAAATTTTGACCAAGCCTTAGTTTTAGTGTGAGAAGTTGTTTTTTTTTTATTGTTATAAAAAAAAAACTTTGTCCAACTCATTGTGTGAAGAATTCAACCAAGCATAGAGAAAAAAGGGAACGTTTTTGTTTTCGATAGTACATTAGTATCCCTTGCATCAAAAGGGTTTTGTGTACAACATCGAATCAAGGTTCACGCGAGTTTCAATCAAATTGATTGATAATTCACAATTGATCGGACGTTCTTGGTTTTTCTCTTGGAGGATTATTTTGACTAAAAAAGAATAAGATTTTGTTTGTTTTCATACTCAGGTATACAATTTAAAGAAAGGGAGCTCACACTCCTAGGTGATTCACGTTTGTGATTGGATTGGAAGATCTTACGGATTCAATTCAACGCTAGTTCAATCGTCACGGAAAAAAGTACGATACTTTTTATATACATCAATTAATCTAGGGTTAAGGTTCTTGTTGTTTAAAGGGAAAAGTTTTCATTTATACCAAACCATAATTTTAATTTTCACGCTTCCGTTGTGTGATTTTTCCCTACAGTAAGCTAGCCTAGGAATGTCCCCTCCATCGTACCTTCTGAACCCCTTCCTCAGAACGGTGTTAGTGAAGGTCAAGCCCTTGAAAGACAAGATTCAGAAGCCTCTGTAACTGTTCCTTAAACTGGAGAGGGTACTGTAATTTCACAGGTGCAACCTATCATAAATCCAACCCTTCCAGCTTTGCCCTCGACCACTTCCACTGGCCATGATTTGCCTACTCCGTCGGCTCCCCCGACTGCTCCTGTCTCCAGTTCCTCCCATTATCGTCATTCTAGTAGCTCTCACACTGACCCTCTTCCTAAGCTCCAATCAATGTAATCCGACGATAGGTACATTGGCGATAGGTATTGGAAGGAAGCCAAAGCTGCCAGTGCCTCCGGGCGGATACGTTTAAGCTTCAACAATGGAATTTTTGTAAGTGATTTCTATATTGCCCTTCGCCTACAATTTTACCAACTTTGCTAATTTTTACTTTCTATTTCAGATGGTGGAGGAGCTAACTCGATCCTTGGCTGATCAGAAGAAACATGAAAATGAGATATCTCGGCTAAGAAAGGCCTTATTGAGAAGGACAACAGTCTGAAGTCTTCTTCTGCCAGTGCCTCTAAAGTTAAGTAGTATGAGGAGAAGCTGAAGGCCTATGCTGCGACTGAGGTTGCCCTAAGGAAAACCGTAGCCAATGTTCAAGGCAGAGCTTCTACAGCCAAGACAACTCTCAAGGAACTCACCACGAGAAATACTAAGTTAGAGAATAGGGTCGCCAAGAAAGAGCAATGATGTGCTGAACTCGAGTCGAGGGTCATCCTGACTGAAGCAGTAGCAAAGAAATCTAAATAGGAGACCCGAATTGCTCAAAACACACTTACCTCTGCTTGAAAAATTATGCTTGAGGCATAGCAGGCATCTGATGAAGCTCAAATTCATTATGAAAACCTGGCAAAAGACCTTGAGCAACAACAAGTCAGCATGGAAGTGCTTTCCAAGAAAGCCAGATCAGCCCTCGAAGTTCAGAATGTAGACCACTATAAAAGATCCCCAGCCTTTGATGCTGTCATGCTGAGGATATTCGAGAGAGGAATGGCCACAGCTTGAGCATTCTTTGGCTATAAGGATTGTCCTTGGAGAAGGCTCGTCAGAAATGGGACAAAACAATCAAGAAGCATAAGAAATAGTCCCTGGAAGCCATCAAGAATCAGAGGATTAGGTAGAGGGCCTACTGTAGATCCACCGGGAAGGATTCCCATCCTATGCACCTATAGCTTCCTTTGAAATCTTCCCTAATGGTTTTTTATTCCGGTGAAGAGCACGACGCCTTAACCAAGGGTGTTGATGTTAGTCCTTTGCCATGTACAAATTATTCTCCATTTATGGTTGATGACACAGAAAACCACATCACTTGGCCAGACTTTGAAGACCTGAACCAAAATCATGGGGGTGGTGACTTTCCTCCTAGTGGGTTTGGACCCGGGGGGTCCTTCTAGTGCCCCAGATGCTGAACTCACTTTCTTCCCTTCTTGTCGTCATTACCAATGTAACTGTTGTTTTCTAATCGCTCCATTTTTAAAGTAAATGACATCACTATTGTATATGGATATTGTTAGCCGAAAATTCTCTCGGGGTAAGGGAATATCAGTTAACACTCTCAAGACTGCTGCCTCAGAGTTCACGGTCAGGGTAGGTACCTTCAGCACTGAAATGAAGTGTTTAAAATGGAGGGTGATAGATGATAATGAAATTCTATAAAAGAGATCCACAATGAAATGGTACTGTTTTATATATTGTTATCAGTTGATTATAAATGGTGTGTATCACTCAATTTATCTCTTTTTTATTGAATGGACTAGAGTTTGCAACCTCGTGCCTGTCGATAAGTGGGCAAAGTTTACCACTGGTGGTCGTGTTCAGTCAGCAGAACTTAGGCGATAATGGAGCTTTATTTTCTGGTGGTGAATTTCAGTCTCGATTTGTGGGCAATCTAGACCCCTCTCTTTCGTGCATGCCTTGGTGTATTTATCCTGTAGACTTTAGGTTTAGCTAGTTTTTCTCCCACCTTCAATCACTGAATCAAATCCCCCTTTATTAGGCGGGATGTTGCGTTTAAATGTGGTTGAATTTAACTGAGTAACTGATTCAAAGATATCTTGGAAGGAGATAATTTAGTTTCCTCTCTGGCCTCAATGACTTTGTGTAGGGAAAATACGCACAGCGGAAGAGTGAAAATTTGGATTAGGGTTTTGTATAAATATTTTTTTTCCCTTTTAATTTACAAGAACCTTAACCATAGATTAATTGATGTATATAATAAGTATCATACCTTTTTCTCGTGACGATTAAACTAGCGTCGAATTGAATTTGTAAGATCTTCCAATCCAATCACGAACGTGAATCACCTATGAGTGTGGGCTCTCTTTCTTTAAACTGTATACCTGAAGATGGAAACAAACAAAATCTTTTTCTTTGTTAGTTACAATTATCCTCCAAGAGAAAAATCCAAGAACGTCCGGTCACTTGTGAATTATTAATCTAATTGATTGAAACTCATGTGAACCCGATTTGATTTTGTACACAAAACCCTTTTTATGTAAAGGATACTAGTGTACAATCAAAAACAAAAACGTTCTCTTTTTCTCTTTTTTCCTTGGCCGAATTCTACACCCTATATCTATGAGGTGATCAAATTTTGTCTAGAGCAAAAACTAAATTTTTTCCCCCTCACAATTCTCTCTTGCTAGGCCGAATTCTCTCTTGAAAAATACCTAGCTTGGCCGAAATTTCACTCATAGAAACATAGGGCTGGCCAAAAATTATGAGGTGGAAAATAAAACCACCCGCATATGAAAATTAAATAAATTAGGGTTTGCGTATAAATAAAAATTTTGTCTTTTAAATAACAAGAACCTTAAACCTAGATTAATTGATGTATATAAAAAGTGTCATACATTTTTCTCGTGATGATTGAACAAGTGCCGAATTGAATCCGTAAGATCTTTCAATCCAATCACGAACGTGAATCACCTAGGAGTGTGGGCTCCCTTTCTTTAAATTGTATACCTAAGGATGGAAACAAACAAAATCTTTTTCTTTGTTAGTTACAATTATCCTCCAAGAAGAAAACAAAGAATGTTAGGTCACTTGTGAGTTATCAGTCAATTTGATTGAAACTCACGTGAACCTCGATTCGATGTTGTACACAAAACCTTTTAATGTAAAGGCAACTAGTGTACTATCGAAAACTAAACGTTCTTTCTTCCTTTTTTTCTTTGCCAAATTTTCACACACCAATCTTTAGAGTTGGATGAATTTATCTAGAGCAAGAACCGAATTCTCTATACTCAAAATTCTATGGTGGCCGAAAACTCTTTTAGAAAATTAGGGCTTAGCTGAATTTTTCTTCTTAGAATTATCTAATGGCCAAATTTTTCCTCTCTCTAAATTCTCTTTGGCTTCCAGGAATTTTGAGCTTCAAAATCATCTCTTGGCCAAAATTTAGAGGTAGTATAAATAGGCTTACAAATCCTTTCCTAAGAAGGATTTACTTGGTTGTTAAGAATCCTTTCCTTAGGTGGATTTACTTGGTGGTTAAGAATCCTTTGCAAAAAAGAATTCTACCCTTCGGTAGATTTACTTGGTGAACAAGAATCCTTTTCCATAAAGAATTCTTTTATACACCAAGACTCCTAATCCAACTCAATAGTGTATTTGTAACCATATTAAAGATTTCCTAATTTGACTAGATAAATAATTCCTTTTATTTATCTACTTATCAAATATAGTCTTTAATATTAATTACACTACCAACAATAGTATAATATTAGGAGACCTACTCCTACTAGGAAAAAGATTTTGACTTTTAATTAAACAATTAATTAATTTCCATTTAATTAAATAATAAAATAAAAATAATATAATTAAGCTAAACTATTTAGCTTTGCCGCCCAACTCATATACATGGGCCAATGTATTATTTTTCTTATTTTATTAAATCCATTGGACATTAATAAAAAGTCCACATGTGAACTAGACCCATTATTAGAAAAGAAACAAGTCCACATGCCTCAATACAATTCTAGATGGACCCCTAAATTGGTCTGGTAGAATATATCAAGTGATCCATGCAAGTTCGTGTGGGTTGGGGATTCACAATCAACAAATGATTCACTTAGGTCCAATCTATTAATTTTTGTTCATTCCACTAAAGAACTAAAATTGCACTCTTAAATAAAGATAGAATAACTTAATATTTCTTACTCATACCCTAGACAACCTTATTGGAGAAAGTGTATCCTCGTGAAGAATATCAGTAATCGCCAAGAGCTCATAGACCGCCTATAGCTATCCAAGTTACCATATTCACTCATATGACCACATTTTGAACATGGACATTTTGACTTGTCCAGAAGCCATGTTTCAATAGACACTATTAAAAACTTAATGTTAAGATTTAATATCCAATACCTCAAAACACCCATATGATGGTATTCGACTCTCATTTATTAAATGGAGCCACGATATCCATATCTGTAAATGAAGTCCTCTATCGATTAACAAATAAAAACCACCAAACTATCGAGGATAGATGATGCTATATAATCGTACTCATTGATAGCTCAATTGATAACACTTGTAACCATAAGTCCATCATTTATCTCAGGATTGAGATAGACTCTCCATCTGTCTTCAAATGAAAACCTTTATCCAATGACGGTTCTAGATAAAGTATTTCACTGTGATCCAATTCAATGCACCCAATGCACTAGATTCTTTTGCCCAAAGACACCATACTTTGATGATTTTAGACTCATCATAACACATTTGATCCCACTCAAATGCTAGCAAAAGAATCTACAACTTTGACAAGATAAAGGCGCCCAACCTTTTATCTTAAGTTGTGAATATTATTCAAGACTAACTAAAGAATTGTGTCTACCTCATACATATCTAGATGCATGAACAGTTCTTCTTTTCTCATAGCCTTTTGACCTTATGATTATTTACTTTTGACAATTATAATAATTAAACTATAAATGTTATAAGATTTGTTAAACTAGAAATCACTTTGTTAATATGAAAAGATTGTCAATTACATTATTACACTCTTGCTATAGAGCATAATCCCAACAATCTCCCACTTGCTCTATAGTAAATTGTCATATCTCTCATCCCCATATTCTCTAGATGCCTATAAAAACTATTTTGTGGAAGAGCCTTTGTAAAGGGATCCGCTAGATTTTCTACTGACGCGATCTTGGTAATCGTCACGTCACCCCTTATGCACAATTTTCATAACAAGGTGATACTTTCTTTCAATGTGTTTCCCTCTCTTAAGACTCCTTGGTTCTCTCGAATTAGCCACTGCTCCACTATTGTCACAATAAATAGTGACCTGCTTATTCACATCAGGAACCACTTTCAAGTCAATCAAGAATTGGAAGAGCTAGACAGCCTCTTTTGCAGCCTCGCATGCGGTAACATACTCGGCTGCCTTGGTGGAATTGGATATACAAGATTGCTTGATACTCCTCCAAATGACTGCCCCTCCTCCGATAGTAAGCACAGATCTTGATGTTGATCTCCTGGAGTCAAAATCTGACTGAAAATCAGAATCTGTATACCAAACGGGAGTTAAATCCCCTCCAGAGTATACAAGCATATAATCTCTCTTTATCCTAAGATACTTGAAAATATGCTTGACTGCCGTCCAGTGATTAGGACCAGGTTTCGATGGAATCCTGCTAACTAAGCCTACGACAAAACAAATATCTAGTCTAGTGCAGAGCATTGCATACATGAGACTTCCAACTTCCAATGCATATGGAACCCTACTTATGAATTGCTCTTCATGCTCATTCTTAGGAACTTATTCCTTAGAAAGTTTGATTCCATGTCTGAAAGGTAACATACCTTTCTTGGAATCTTGCATGGAAAACCTAGACAAGATTTTATCTATGTACGAAGCTTGGGATAATGCAATCGTTCTATTCTTTCTATCTCTTATGACTTGGATGCCAAGAATATAACTTTCTTCTCCTAAGTCCTTTATATCAAATTGTTTTGCTAACCATTCTTTTATTGATGTCAATACACCTACATCGTTTCCAATGAGTAGTATATCATAACATAAAGAACTAGAAAAACTAACTTGTTGCCGTTCATCCTTTTGTATACACAAGGTTCGTCAAGGTTTTGAATAGATCCAAAACTTTTCACAACTTGATCGAACCTTATGTTCCAGGATCTGGATGCTTGCTTCAATCCATATATGGATCTTTGCAACTTGCATACCTTTCCTCTTGGCCTTTTTCAATGAATTCTTCTGGTTGCATCATGTAGATTCTTTCGTCAAGACTTCCATTAAGGAAAGCTGTCTTGATGTCTATTTTCCAAATCTCCAAGTTTAGAGATGGCACAATGGATAAGATATCCTAATGGATTTAAGCATGGCCACAGGGGATAAGGTTTCTTCATAATCGATACCTTCCTTCTGTGTATAACCTTTAGTTACCAATCTAGCTTTAAAGGTTTCCACCTTTCCATCCATTCCTCTTATCCTCTTGTATACCCACTTGCACCCGATGTGTTTTATCCCTTTAGGCAAGTCTATAAGAGACCAGACTTTGTTTTTGAACATAGATTCAATTTTGGATTGCTTTGCCTTTTACCACTAGCAACAATCAACATCTTCCATTACTTCCTTATACGTATAGGGATCATCTTGTCTGGAAGATTCTCTACAGATTCTCCTAGACCGATGTATCTCTCGGGTTGTCTAACAACCCTCTCACTATGACGAGGTATGGTAGATTGTTGATCTTGTATTGGTACAGAACTTACAATTGGGCTTGATTGCGAAACATCTTGTGGAATTGTATCTCCTAAAAGCTCATTAAGGACAATTCTACTTTTACGCATAAAATTATTCATATAGTCCTTTTCCATAATTTAGCATTTGTTGAAACAAATACTTTAAGATCTGAAGGACTATAAAAATAATATCCTTTTGTTCCTTTTGGATACCCTACAAATATGCATGTTTATGAACGGGACTCCATCTTTTCTGTCCTTCCTTTTAACACGTGCGCAGGACATCCAAATATCTTTAAGTGTTGTAAACTAGGCTTTCACCCGATCTACAACTTATGCGGTGTTTTAGGAACTGACTTAGATGGTACATCGTTTAGAATGTACAGTGCAGTTTGTAAAGCATATCCCCAAAAAGAATTAGGGAGCGTTGAATAACTCAAGATAGACCTAACCATATCCAAAAGTGTTATATTTCTCTTTTCTGCCACTCCATTTTGTTGAGGTGTGCCTGGTGCAGAAAACTGAGAAATTATCCCATTATCAATAAGATATTGCTGAAACTCACCAGATAGATATTCTCCACCACGATCGGACCTCAAGATTTTTATGCGATTCTCAAGATGATTTTCTACTTAAACTTTAAATGCTTTGAACATATCAAAAGTATCCGACTTATGTCTCATAAGATACATATAGCCAAATCTTGAGTGATCATCCGTGAAAGTGATGAAGTACTCATATCCACCTCTTGCTTGAATGCTCATAGGTCCACACACATCATTGTGTATCAATCCTAAACATTCGATGGCTTTTGTGCCTTTGGTCATAAACGACCTTTTGGTCATTTTACCTTCCAAACAAGATTCACAAGTTGGTAGATCGTCAACCATTAAGTCACTTAGAGGTCCGTCACTTACCAATCTTTTAATCCTATTAAGGTTAATATGACCTAAGCGCAAATGCCATAGGTATGTTTCATCTTTTGATAATTTTACTCTTTTATGATTAAGTTCTGTTGATTCCGCGTCTAACAAGTGAAAGATATTTCCATACAAATAGAATAAACCGTTTTCCAATGTACCTTTGCAAATAATTTTGTCATTCTTACTAATAATAAAAGCTTTATTAAAAGTAACCGAATAACCAAATTTATTTAAACGAATAACTGAAAATAAATTCCTCTAGAATTGAGGTACATTACGTCTATTAAATCTAAATGCCTATAAGAATCTAAACTAATTCTAATATCTCCCACTGAACTAGCAGACACAACCACTCCATTGCCTAAACGCAAGTTGAATTCGTTCTCATTAAGCCTTCTCCTTTTCTTGAACCCTTGTAAGGAAAAAGAAACATGATTAGTGGCTCCGGAGTCTATGATCCAAGAATCCATAGAATCCACCAAAAAACATGTTTCAAGATAATTAATATTACCTTCTTCCTTTTTGTCTTGAGACTTTGGGCAATTTCTTTTCCAATGTCCCTTTTCACCACAAAGGAAACACTTCCCTTTTATCTTGGTTACTTTCTTTCTCTTTCTTAGTAGGTCATAGTTGTTTTTTCTTATGTTGTTTCTTGATCTTCTTACGGGTCTTAACAGTAGCAACTTTACCTACAGTATGAATCTCTTGACCCTTACCTTTCACAAGGATTTTTTCCGCACTTTGAACATCTTACATCAGGCCTTGCAAGGTGTATTTATTATTATTCAAGGTGTAGTCCTTATTATTCAAGGTGTAGTCCAACTTGAATTGATCAAAGGAATCCGACAATGAGTTGACAATCATGTCAATTTTGGTCTCACCATCTATCTCAGCACCATTCAGTTCAATAATGTTGAGATGTGCTATGACTTTCATCATGTGATCTTTCACAGTCTGTCCAGGTTTCATCCTAAGATTCATAAAAGCAGTCACTGCCTCTCTCTTAGTCGTCCTAGACCTCATAGCAAACATCTCCTCTAGAGACATCATTATATCAGTAGCAGTCTCCATTTCTTCATGTTGCTGTTACAACACGTCAGATCTGGTGGCCATAATGTAACATTTAGCAATCTCATCAGAAGACTCCCACTGCTGATACTCATCTCTTTGCTTCTGAGTAGATTCATTAGTAGGGGTAGATGGTTTACGAGTGCACAGAACAAACTTATGCTTTTCGGATTGTAATAAAAGCCCAATTTTCCTATTCCATGTGACATAATTATCACCAGTTAAAGTATTGTCTTTAAGGATGTTGATTAGGCATGAGGTTATGATTTCTAAAACAATAACAAAAATTATATAAGTAAATAATCATGATAAAGCACTTTTGAATATTTATCTTGCATTAAATAAAATAATTCAATCGTAAAAAATTCAATGGTTATCCAACACCCATAAATGTCCCTCCTCATTTGGAAGTTTGCAACATTTACTAGTTGGACTAGGTCCCACCTAATTGTTAACAACAACCAACGTTTTCAATTTTAGCCTTACAATTTTATTGACAAGAACTCTTGGGAGGATATTAATAAAATCACATTGAGTGTGTTACCAAGTTATCGACCTCCATTATAGTCCCTCACAAATTTCCCTTATCTTGGAGTAGATATTGTTTGGGCTAATTGTCTAGTCTATCCTTGTAAGGAAGTATCTTGCTAAATTCCATTCATGAATACCTCTTGGGAGGTTATTACATGAAACATAAAGCTCAACTAAACTTGGAGGCCGTAGGTGTTCCAAAACACCTTCTCCCACTCAATTGTTTAAGGGGTCTGATCGAATTCCATAAAAAGATTTACCAAGTAATCTAGATGCCAATTAGAAACCTAAATCATTAAATGCATGTTCATACCAAAAGAGATATATGAGTGACACACCTATTCTATATGTCATGTTATCAAACAATGACAAATATTGCAATATTTACAAAATATAAATAGCTACAATTTTGGTCCATCCTAGCTAAAGTAAATTACATGTCTTGGAATACAAAAAAAACTCCTTTCCTGGCGAACAAGTCTTCAAGCGACCTTCATAGTTTGGACTCCCTCGGCTGCCTCCCATGGGCGTGCACACCCTTGGCCTCTACCCATGGGCGTGTGCATGCCACAACCCCATAAAGGGCTGCCATGTGCAGCCCATGGTTTCCATAGGGCTGCCGTGTGCAGCACATGCCACAACAAATTTGGCCGCGTGCTCTTCGCACGTTTGTCGTACATTAGTTGCTATGGCTCACACGGTCCCAAACTTGTTCCGGTTGCTCCCAATTCTTCAAATCTTCGAGTCTTCGATACTTGAATGTATTATAGAAGAATTTAAAATATATAAAAAATACTGCAGTTTATTTTATTTTATTTTATTACAACATGGTGCAGTATTTTTTTTATTACAACAACAAAATAAAAAAAATAAAAAAAAACTTAGCAACTACCAAGAAGGAAATTATGGCGATGATAGACCACCCTTCTTGTTACAATCCAAAAACAAAAATACATTGAAATTCTAGGACCAAAATTGAGTAATAACAAACCACACATAAAACATATATAGATCCATACATTCCAATTTAAAAATATATGCGAATACCTAGAGTGCTATCTCATTCTAAAACACACATATATACAATAAAAGAAAAAGATTCACGTACACATGCATCAATTAATCAAGGGTACAACCAGGCTCTGATACCAATTGTAGGGAAAATACGTGCAGCAGAAGCGTGAAAAAATTGGATTAGGATTTCGTATAAATATTTTTTTCCCATTTTAATAACAAGAACCTTAACCCTAGATTAATTGATGCATATAATAAGTATCGTACCTTTTTCTTGTGATGATTGAACTAGCACCGAATTGAATCCGCAAGATCTTCCAATCCAATCACGAACGTGAATCACCTAGGAGTGTGGGCCCTCTTTATTTAAATTGTATACCTGAGGATGGAAACAAACAAAATCTTTTTCTTTGTTAGTTTCAACTATCCTCCAAGAGAAAAATCCAAGAACGTCCGGTCACTTGTGAATTATCAATCTAATTGTTTGAAACGCGCATGAACCCGATTTGATTTTGTACACAAATCCCTTTTGATGAAAAGGATACTAGTGTACTATCAAAAACAAAAACGTTCTCTTTTTCTCTTTTCTCCTTGGCCAAATTCTACACCCTTTATCTATGAGTTGATCGAATTTTGTCTAGAGCAAAAACTAAATTTTTTCTCTCTTAAAATTCTCTCTTGCTAGGCCGAATTCTCTCTTGAAAAATACCTAGCTTGGCTGAAATTTCACTCGTAGAAACATAGAGCTAGCCAAAAATTATGAGGTGGTATATATAGGATCATAATTCCTCTCCTAAGAAGGATTTTCTTGGTTGGCAAAAATCCTTTCCTTAGGTGGATTTACTTGGTAGTTAAGAATCTTTTTTCAAAGAAGAATTTTACTCTACACCAAGACTCCTAAACCAACTCATTAGAGTTGTTGACTGGAAATTTACTTGAGATGAGAAATTTCAGTTAACACCCTCGAGACCACTACCACGAAAGCGGTGGCCAGGGTCAGTATCGTTGGTTCCCGACCTATTTAAGAGGGAGAGATGAGTGGCAAATATAGTAAATGGGAGCTATATTATTGATATATTTCTTTAAGATACAAATAACTCTCTTGTTTGCTTACAATCTCTCGGAGGAGTAGGGTGGTGGCAACTCAGTGCCTGTCGAATAGTGGAGACGAAGGTGACCGTTTTCTAAAATCAGAATTTAGGTCTTCTTTCTATGTGTATATCTGCTGTTTATGATTTTCTGTATGTCGCTCGATCTATCTTAGTTATTCCCTTCTTTTCTCTGTCTGTGTTTATCTATAAATATCGTCCAAGTAGGTTTCAATTTCGTAAACACTTTGCCGTGATCCCATGAATCCGTTCCCTCCTTATTGGGAGAGATTTGTCATTTGAATTTGAATTGTTTCTAGATTCGATGATATGGTTGACGAAGATAAGTTTGTTGCCTTTTTTGAATTATACTCTTGACGTGCATGTGAACATTTTGTAGAGATGATCCCGTGTGCACTCGTGCCATGAATCTTCATGGAGGTTATACTGCCAGCCGCCTATTGCCCCGTAGAGCGAGGTAGGCCCCTGCTCTGACGAAGATAAGTTTGTTGCCTTATTTGAATTATACTCTTGACGTGCATGTGAACATTTTGTAAAGACGATCCCGTGTGCACTCGTGCCATGAATCTTCATGGAGGTTATACTGCCAACCGCCTATTGCTCCGTAGAGCGAGGTAGGCCCCTGCTCTGGCTCTGTTCCTGGAAGCTTAAGATGGATTTTCCTTGACCCGTGGGGGCCTGAGGTGTTCTTGTAGACCATCCTAGAAGGTAGCCGGGGTAATGCAGACTTAGGCGAGATTCCTCATTTATGCCCAGCAAGGACATCTGGCTTCTAGAGAGGTTGGCGGGCTTCTTTTGAATGTCTCTTGAGCTTAGAGACTTCCCCTGGCATTTACGGGGCGATTGTGGAACTCGACCTTAGAGCCGAGGTTCCCCAATAGATGGCCTGGAGAAGCCCGAGTTCCAGTGCTCTTATAAGGGCTCGTCCCTGTCGCGCTAAGCTTATCTTCTGGTAACTTTGAAGCCAAACCAGCCTTCCCTGCTCCTGCGGGGTGGCTTTACTATCTTTTTTGGCTTCATGAGTGTCGATTGTAGGTGGAAAATTTTTCTTTGACCCCTGGCCAAATTTTCTTATTAACAGAAGTCCCTTCTGACTTGAACACTGGTGGTAGAGTTGGGGTTATAGTCAGATTCCTTGTTTAATTGAGAAAGTTTTTTGCCATAAAGATAATTAATGAGAGCGAAATTTTCTCATTAATTACCCAACATTTTGAATTTGAAACCGAGTGTTATTCGAAGAAAAACGACTGCAATACGGCGGTGATCTTCCCGATGATGTCGCCCATAGACCTCTATTTAAGCCCGACCTGCGCGTCACTTTCTTCATACTTCCTCAAATCTCAGACTTTCAAATTTATTTTTCCCCGTTGTCTCTGTCGAAATCTTCCACTTGCTTTCTCACCTCTTTTTCCCATCAATGTCGACTTCCACAGATAGTGTTGATGCCTTGGTGGAGGGCTCCGGGGGCCCTAACTTAGCTCCTCTTAAGCGGGTGCGAAGGATTTCAAGTGACGAGGAATCCTCCTAGCTCCGCCAGCGCCGCTGTTCTAACAAGAATGCTTCTATCAGTTCTGGCTTTTCGAACCGGCCTGACAATCCTTTGAACCTAGTCGATGAAGACTCTGACATCAAGGAGAGGTTAGATATGGTTGGGTGGGCTTAAGTCACATTGGCGGAGCTTCCTCCAGTTATAACCCTTCCTTTTGAACCCGGGATCATCCTTGACTCTACCGTCGACCCTCCTTCGATCGGCTGTTTACGGGACAAGTAAGGTATTCCTGATACCGTTTCTCTGACTGTCCCCCACCGGAACTATGATGTTTGTAGCCTGCCCAAAGGCGTGCTCCCTATCCACGTCGCGTCTTTTGAGAGCGGGGTGAGACTCCCTCTTCACCCCACCCTTCGGAGGGCTCTCAATGCTCTCCAGCTGGCTCCACTTCAACTGACGCCTAGCTTCTGGAGGCATTTAATCGGCTTCCTGGTAGTGTGGAGGGAGCAATGCTAGCTGAGCGGCGTAACTATGGAGCCCTGGGCTGAGGACCTCGCTTCATTTTCCAGATTGGTAGCCTGGCAGGAGTTCCACGAGGCCAATTCTATGCCAAGGTTAAGAATAGGGTCAATTTTTTCTTCTCTGGGGCTTTAAAGAAAGACCCGCTTGGAAGAAAGAGTGGGTACTGGCGGGAGAAGACTAGGGGAGCTTCGTCTTCATCAGCGGGCTTGAGCTCGAGGTTCCTACGGCTTTTAGTGACAAACCCACTTGGGGTCAGGATTCCTTGCCCGATGAGTCTGAAGCCGTGCTAAAGACCATCCTAGCTCAAAACTATTTGAATCTGAATTTTTCGACCGCCGACCCCTTGGATCCCCGCCGGGTAAACAGGAACCTACGGATATCCGGTGCTACCCCTCGTAAGTATCTCGATCGATTCTTGTTTTTTTCTTTTTTTCTTTTATTGTTGGTGGGTTCAATTCTGATGATCTTTACTCTTTTCTCTAATAGTGTCTGCTGTTGCTCCAGCTTCTCGTGAAGCCCGACAAGCTGGGATACCTTCTCTTCCTTCCAGATCGTCCCCAGGGGCTCTCTCGACTGTTCCAAAGAGGGGGGGGGGGGGGTCAACCACTAAGGTGGTTGCCCCGTTCGTTTCTTCCCCCTCCCCTTCCTAGGTGAAGTTCAAGATGGCTCTTCTGGCATCTCGGGTTGCGAAGGCTTTAAACCGAGAAGGGTCTGCTTCCCAAGTCGTCAATAAGTCTGTTCCTGCCCTCCTCCAGAATTTTTCACTCCACATTATCCCCCCCGAGTCCCTCTACCCATTTCTGCAGATCCGGTTGTATCCCGGGTAGTCGAGGTTCCAGGGAGCCCGATACTGATTTTTCTAAGGTCGCCCCTTCTTGTCCGTACCAGCAATCGAGCTCGGCGGGTCAAGATGAGGTCTTAAAGCAATTTGTCTCATCTTGTCCAGGTGGCGGGCTTTCTAGGATGACCGCAATGCCCGTGGATATCTTTATCACCAAAGGGTCCGCCTTTTTAGTTGAGGTAATTATCGCTTTTACTTCTTCATTGATATGCTTGACTTGTCATTTTCTAACCTGATTTTCCTTCGCAAGATTTCAAGTTTCAGGTGGCCATGGGGCATCAGGTAGCCTTTCTCGGTGATCGGGCAGCCAAGGCTGAGGCTGAAGCTGAGCGAGCCATGGGGTTACTTGCGCGGGCTCAGACTCTGGTCCAAGAGATGACCTCCAGCCAACAGGGAATGAAGACACAGCTAGCTGAGCTTCAATGCTATCATGAGAGGCTGAAGCAGGCTTTTGATTAGGAGACTCTCCGGTCGAAGCTGCCGGCTAGCCAGCGGGATGACTGGAGGGGAGAGGCGAATGCCCTAAATGCTGAGAACCAAACCTTACAAGATCGAATTACCCAGCTCCAAGCTGAAGTGGAAGCTTGTTTTAGCGAGGGGTACTTCTATGCCTTCTATCTGGTTGCAGAGGCTCTTCCCCCTCTATTCGATCTCTCTAGTATTGTCGTCTAGGATTGAACAGAGGTCATGTTGCGGGCTACTGAGATGTCTCGCCTTGAAACTAATATAGCTGGTCCTTCTGGGGAGGGAGCTAAGAAGCAGGGTGAGGTGCCAAATCTCCCTCCTCATATTCCAGCCTTTCCAACATCTGATCCCGGTGAATCCTCGTAGGGGTTTATAACGAGGAGCTAGAAAGAGGCCTCACAGAAGCCCGAGATCTTTCCATAGTGCTCTCAGAAATGGGGTCAACAGAAGGCGAGACCATGCCTGAGTCGGTGACCAGCCTTCTTGATGCAGCTATTCCTCTTAAAGTTATGGCGGTGATTAATGAAATCGTGGAGGAAGATTCTGTTGACCCCGAGGCGACCGGGGCTGATTCCTAGGAGGAAGTGGCGGAAGTGATGGATACAGCTGATCTTGATGAGCCGCGACTGGAGAGGAGAGCATGAGGTGAGGTCTATTCTGAGGAGGAGGAAGTTAAAGGCCCTCAGGAAGACGAAGAAGCTTGAGTTCTCTTCCATGTGATTTATTCTGAATGCCCGGAAAAGGGGGTGGGCATCCCATCTTCAACTGTGTTTGATCTTTTATTATTTTTCCTTTGTAGCCCGGAACCAGGGATTGGGCTCCTCTTACTTGTAGTAGCCTTGTTTGGGGATAGGCTCCCTTACTTGATAATAAAAGTTTAATCTCAGATCTAAATCTTGCTTCCATGTACTTGCTTGATCGTCCAGCTTTTATATCGAAGCGAGTTATCTTTGGGAAAAATTAAGATAAGAAAAACAAGTTATTGGCATTGAGCCCCCATACCAATGGAACGCCTAGCTCCACTTCTTCAGCTGACAGTCCCCTTGTTTGATTGTGGGTTTGCTGTAGTAAGTAACCCTGTATCAAGAAGAGCTAGTAAAATAACAGGAGCATTTAGAGTTTAAGTAAGTCGAGTCCTCCGTCCCCGAGCCCTTTTGGAAGGTTATAGCCCGAGTAGAACTTTAAGTGGAGAACTGTTTAGTCCCTTCTTAGGCTCGGGATCATGAGGGCTTCCGGGCTTTAAAGCTCGATTCCTTCTTGGGGGTCGTTGCCCAACCAAGGCATCAGGAGCGCTATCTAGCTATTTCCTAGTCTGGATGGCAACTATGCTCTTACACTCAGATCCTTCTTGGGGGTGATAGCCTGACCAAGGCATCAAGAGGGCTATCTAGCTATTTCCTGGTCTCGAGATCTGGATGGCAACTATGCTCTTACACTCAGATCCTTCTTGGGGGTGGTAGCTCGACCAAGGCATCATGAGCGCTATCTAGCTATTTCCTAGTCTCGAGATCTGGATGGCAACTATGCTCTTACACTTAGACCCATCTTATGGGTGGTAGCCCGACCAAGGCATCATGAGCGCTATCTAGCTATTTCCTCTCGAGATCTTGATGGCAACTATTCTCTTACACTCAGATCTTTCTTGGGGGAGGTCACCTGACTAAGGCATCAAGGGTGATGAGGGGGCTTCCCCGATCAATCCCTGGTCTCGAGATCTGAATGGAAATTATGCTCTTACACTCAGACCCTTCATGGCGGGGGGTGGTACCAGGCCGAGGCATTAGAAGTAGCGAGAGGGCTTCCCTGGCTTACTCCTTGTCTTGAGGCGATAATGTCGAAACTTTCCATGTAGACCTAAATCATTGTAGGACATAGTCGAAGATGGAGTAAACAAGAAAACAGGCGAGCTTTATTGATATGGAAGATGGAGTACAATACTGTCAGAAAATAAAAAGAAGCTAGTTAGAGGTTGTCTGCTCTTGAGTCCCCTGTTCAAGGATAGAATTTCCTTAGGTGATCCGTATTCCAAGTATGGTCGATGAGTCGGCCATCTTTATCCTCGAGCTTGTACGCCCCATTACGGATCACCATCTTTATTAGGTAGGGTCCTTCCCAGTTGGGCACTAGGACCTGACCTCTTCTTGGCGTTCAACGTCACTTTCCTAAGGACCAGATCCCTTTCTTTGAAACTTCTGGTTTTAACCCTCTTGTAGAAGTACCTGGCAATCCTGCCTTGGTAGATAGCTACCTTTTCAGCTATTCGATCTTGCTTTTCCTTCAGGACCAAACTAGCTCGGAGCTTGCTTTCATTGCTTCCCGGTTCAAACCGTTGGACTCTAAAGAAGGTCAACTTGTGCACTATAGGTAGGACTGCTTCAACCCCGAAGTGAGCGAGTAGGGCGTTTCCCCGGTAGCTGTTCTTTTTGTAGTGCGGTAAGCCCAGAGAACCTCGGGAAGCTCCTCTACCCATCTGCCTTTCTTTTGTTGTAGTTGTTTCTTCAACAACTTCTTGATGGTTTTGTTCGTGGATTCCACCAGACCATTGGTCTAAGGGTAGGCTACCGAAGCAAACCGAAGGTCTTTCCCAAACCTTGATAGAAATCTCTGAATCGGGCATTATCGAACTGTTTCCCAAACCTGCATACAACATTGGTTTTGATGAACTTTGTTGTGTTTTCTTCTGATATCTGGGAGAGTGGTTCAGCTTCAACCCATCTTATGAAGTAGTCAATTGCAATGATAGCATGCTTGGCCTGTCCCGGAGCTGTAGGAAGTGGTCCAATCAAATCGACCTCCCACATAGCAAAGGGGTATGGCGACCTAAGGGACGACAAACGCTCCGGAGGGAGGTGACTCAAGTTTGCGGCCTTCTGGCACGCCTCGCAGGTTTGCACCAAGTTCTTAGCATCTTGATGGATGGTCTGCCAGTAATACCCCATGCGGAGAACCTGATATGCAAAGGCCTCTCTACCAATATGGTTCCCGCATTTCCCGGAGTGAACCTCTTTCAAAGCCCACTTGGCATCTTCTGGGTGTAGACATCGGAGCAGGGGAAGGGATTTCCCCCTTCGGTATAAATGTCCATCTACCATGCAATATCGGACCGAGAGCCTTTTAACCCTCCTAGCTTGGTCGAGCTCCCCTGGGTGTTTTTCGTCCTGTAGATATTCTGCTAATGGATCCATCCAGCATGGCTGTCGGTCCAGGGTATAAGCTTCCTGACCAGTCATAATGCTAGGTAGGGGGATTACTTGAAGAGGGACTCCATGTGGTAGGGTCTGGCCACCATAATCAGGAATCCCTTAAATCTAGACCTGAGTTGTTGCACCAGTTTCAGTTAAGCGATCATGTTATCCCCTTTGGCTTGATAATCCCCGGAAACTTGGTTGACCACGAGTGAAGAGACGCTCTTGATACTTGGGTAATCAACCCCGAGCTCTATGGCATCTTTTATCCCAGCTAGCAGAGCTTCGTATTCCGCTTCATTGTTCATGGCTTTAAATTCAAACTTGAAACAATGGCAGCACTCAGTTCCTTCTGGTCGATGAGGACTATACCCGCTCCTCCCTCTGACTGCCCGGAAGCTTCGTCAATGTAGAGAGTCCATGACTCGTAACCCTTCTGCCAATTATCAGCTTCTAGAATCCTCTCAAGGGTGACATCTGTTATCGCGGGGGTTGCCTGATCTGAAGGTACTGAAAGCTCAGCTACAAAGTCTGCTAGTGCTTGAGCTTTTATCGTGGTCCTAGGCTTATACTTTAAATCGAACTGGGTAAGCTCTAGGGCCCATAGAAGCAGCCTTCCAGAAACATCCGGCCTGTGCAAGAACTGACAGAGGGGTTGGTCCGTCACCACTGCTATTGAATGAGCATGAAAGTAAGGATAGAGTTTCCTTGCCGAAGTCACCAATGCATACACGAGCTTCTCCAGCAAAGTATAGATTTTTTCGGGCTTGGTTAGAGTGTGGCTCACATAGTAGATAGGTTGCTGGATCATATCTCTGTATTCCTTGACCAAGGCCCCACTTACAGCGGTTTATGAAACGGCCAAGTATATTTCGAGTTCTTCTCCAGGATTTAGCTTGACCAGCAGTGGAGGGCTCGTTAGGTATCTTTTCAAAGCTTGGAAAGCCTGTTCGCTCTCCTGATCCCACTTCATGTTTCCTCTCTGCTTGATAGCTTTGAAGAATGGTAGGCACTTATCGGTAGACTGGGAGATGAACCTGTTGAGCGCTGCTACCTGACCGGCCAAAGATTAAACCTGTTTAAGAGATGTGGGGGATTCTAGATCCAGGATAGCCATGATTTTTCTAGGTTAGCCTCTATGCCTCTCTCATGGACAATGAAGCCCATAAACTTCCCTGTAGTTACACCAAAGGCGCATTTAGAAGGGTTCAATCTCATTTGATTTTCCCTTAGAATCATGAAAGTCCTACGAAGGTCGTCCAGGTGGCCTTCTGAGGTCGAAGATTTAGTGATCATATCGTCAATATATACCTCCATCGACATTTCAATTTTGGGCTTGAACAAACGGTTGACTAACCGCTGGTAAGTAGCTCCAGCATTTTTGAGCCCGAAAGACATCACCTTGTAGCAGTATAGGCCTTGCGCGGTGATAAAGCTGGTCTTTTCTTGGTCCGCGGGATGCATCATAATCTGATTGTAGCCAGAAAACAAGTCCATGAAGCTCAAGAGCTTGTTCCCATAGGTAGAATCGACCAACTGATCAATTTTTGGCAGAGGAAAACTGTCCTTCGGGCATGTCCGGTTGAGGTTGGTGTAGTCAACGCACATGCGCCACTTCCCATTTGCCTTCGTTACCATGACCAAGTTGGCGAGCCAATCTTGATAGCGGGCTTCTCAAATGAAGCCTGCCTGGGTGAGTTTATCCACCTCTTCTTGAACCGCCACATTTCTTTCATTGTTGAAGTGGCGCCTTTTCTGTTTAACGAGCTTGAAGGTCGGATCCACCGCCAGTCGATGTGCAGCAAATGTCATTGGGATCCCCGGTACCTCCGTATTTTTCTAGGCAAAAATATCGTTGAACTCTATGAGAAGCCTAATCAAGCCCTCTTTCATTCCTGGCTCAAGGGTAGCACCGATCTTAGCGACCTTCGAGGGATCGGTTAGTCAAATAGAAATCTCCTCTAACTTGTCAACCGTTTGGCCGCTGTCCCATTTTTTTCTTTGTTCTTCCATGTCAAGCACCACAAGGCCTTATTTGGGACAATCGGTGGAGTCCACGTCTTCTAGGTTCAGTGTCGGGGTTATCCCGCCTTAGATAGTCGTTACTTTGTCGAGTTGTTTAGCTAGAGCTGCTGGGTTAGCCGACATTGCGTAGCATTTCCTAGTTGCTTCTGATCACCTCGAACCTCTCCCACCTTGTCTCCTACCGGGAACTTCAGGACATTATGGTAAATAGACAGGACCCCTTCAGGGATGATAGGAATAGCCTCCCAAATGTTGCGTTGTAAGCCGATGGGGTATCCACCACCACGAAGTCGGTCATGATGTTTTGTTGGAGAGGTGCGGCTCCGATGATCACTGGTAGGATTTTTGATCCTACGGGTGTGATGGAGTCCCCAGTGAACCCGTATAATGGAGTAGAGCAACTATTGTAGCACCATTGCTTCAAGTTTAGTTTTTCCAAAGTGTCTTTGAACAGAACGTCGACGCTGCTACCTGTGTCGACGAGCACGCGGTGCACCATGAAGTTGGCAAATTGTAATGTAATGACCATGGGGTCATCATGTGGTTGCACGGTGTTAAAGACATTTGCTTCGGTGAAGATGATTTGAGATAGCTAGGAGGGGTTGGTCGGTCTCTGGTAGACCTTGAAGATATCCCGCCCTTCGTCCGTAAGAGGGACCTTCCTCGCATGGTTTTTTCTAGAATTGTTAGAGGTGCCGGCCAGAGTGGGACCTCCACTGATAGTGTGAATTACCTGAATCTATTGCATAAAGTCCGCCTGATCTCCATTCCTCTTCTCAGCGTGTTCCCGAATCTCGGCTTGGACCTCCCTTCCAATTTGAATGTTCTCCCTAACTTGTTGTAAGAACTCTATCAAGCATGCTCCCTTTATCAAAGCCTCAATCTGGTTCCGCAGGTTGTAGCATTCTGAGGTGTTGTGCCCTACGTCCTTATGAAAGCCGCAATATTTATAACGATTTCTTTTATCGACCGAGACTTTTATAGAAGCGGGATTCTGTAATAAACCCTTGTCCCGAATAGCGAGGTAGATTGTTTCTCAGGATGCATTTAAGTGAGTGTAATGGTCGTACCCCCTATTATCGTGGGCTATAGGGGCTACTGTCCTAGGAGGTGGTAAAGCCTAAGAAGGAGTTCGCTTATCCGGATACCTTTCCGATCTGGGCTGAGGAAGAAGGAAACCGTATGTTGAATTATTAGGGGGTTTATTCCGGCTTTTCTGATCTTGCTCAGGTCTGGGAGCTTCCTTCTTTTATCGCTTTTCGACTCTCATGTCGTCATGCTCCATCTTGACCTTGAGCTGCTCGTCGACCTCGATCTGCTCCAGAGGCCGATCATAGGCTTCTTTGTTGTTTTCCGAAGGTCTCTTGGCAAAAGACCGAGATAGTTTTCTTACCCATAAGTTTCTCCTGAAGTTGGTGAGGGTTTCTCTATTGGTGAAGACCCCCATCTGGATGACCTATTTATGAAACCGCTCGACATAAGCCCAGAGAGTTTCCCCTATCTCATGGATCACGTACGTAGATGAATCAGGTTCTTCAGTCGAGGCTTAACCCCTTGGAACTGTGAACAGAAATCAGTTGATAATTTGGTAAAGGAATTTACGCTCCCAACGGGTAGTTTCTTAAACCAAGTCTTAGCAAAATCTGTGAGTGTGGTGGGGAACATCCGACACATAGCGGCCCTGGTTATGTTCTGGACCTCCATTTGTTGAACGAAACTCTTTAAGTGGCTCAGCGGATCTTCAGTCCCGGAGAACCTGTCAGCTGGCATTTTGAACTTAGGTAGAAGCTCTGCCTCTCGGATCCTTCTGGTGAAGGGGGCTTTCATCTCACTTAGAGGATCTTTCTTGTCCTCATTGTACTTCCCATTCTTCATCAATTAGACCTCATTTTGTAGCTCTGCCAACTGGTCCCTGAGTCACTTGCTTTCGGACTTCCTTGAGTCAATCTCGGATTCCTCACAATCAGATCCCTCTGATGAACTGGTGACCTCTACCCGGTTCCCTCTTGGAAGGGGGCTTGCTCGAGGGCTTTGCTGGCTTTCTTCATTTCTACCCCCGGCTTCCCTTCTTGAAGTCGTTGGGTAGATGAGCTTTTTCTGTCCCCAGGGAAAGACATCTACTGCATATTTGACTAGTCGTGGTTGGTAGCGTGGCAGTGCTTTGGGAACGTGGGGCATAGGCCTTAGCCTATCCTGGATCGAGGTTGGGAGCCCCGCTCTGTTACGAGTTGATTCCCGAGGGGCTGGCCCAAGGCGATCAAAAGCGGGTTGCCTAGCCCCAAGCCTGCTTGATTCCCCTTGATTGCATAGACCCGTTTGTTGGATAGCTATACCCTCAGCGAGTAATTGAAGGTGGACGTTCTCTACAAAGACCGCCGCTTGTTGGTCAAGCTCAATCTGATTTCCCAGAGGAGGATCCAGAGCCCGTACAGTAGCTGGCTGGGTGGAATTTGGTTATGGAGTCCGGATTTTTTCCTTTTCCTCGGAACCTTTCGTGTCGATGTAGCAGATGGTTGTCCCAAGGTGCCCTGCTGCCGTGCTGCCGTTGCGAGGAGTGGAGCTTCATGATGACTTTGAAATAAAGAACTTTTTGAATGTAAAAAGATGGTGGTGTGAGAGGTTTCCCACAGACGGTGACAGAAAGTGTTGACGAGAAATTTACTCGAGATGAGAAATTCCAGTTAACACCCTCGAGACCACTACCACCAAAGCGGTGGCCGGGGTCGGTACCGTTGGTTCCCGACCTGTTTAAGAGGGAGAAACGAGTGGCAATAACAGTAAATGGGAGCTGTATTACTGATATATTGCTTTAAGATACAAATAACTCTCTTGTTTGCTCACAATCTCTCGGAGTAATACGGTGGTGGCAACTCGGTGCCTGTCGAATAGTGGAGACGAAGGTGACCGTGTTCTGAAATCAGAATTTAGTCCTTGTTTCTATGTGTATATCTGTTGTTTATGATTTTCTTTATTTCGCTCAATCTATCTCAGTTGTTCCCTTCTTTTCTCTCTCTGTGTTCATCCATAAATATCTTCCAAGTAGGTTTGAATTTCCTAAACACTTTGTCGTGATCCTATGATCCGTTCCCTCCTTATCGGGCGGGATATGTCATTTGAATTTGAATTGTTTCCGGATTCGATGATATAGTTGACAAAGATAAGTTTGTTGCCTTATTTGAATTATACTCTTGATGTGCATGTGAACATTTTGTAGACACGATCCTCTGTGCATTCGTGCCATGAATCTTCATAGAGGTCATCCTGCCAGCCGCCTATTTCCCCGTAAAGCGAGGTAGGCCCCTACTCTGGCTCTTTTCCTGGAAGCTTAAGATGGATTTTCCTTGACCCGTGGGGGTCTGAGGTGTTCTTGTAGACCCTCCTAAAAGGTAGCCGGGGTAATGCAGACTTAGGCGTGATTCCTCTTTTGTGCCCAACAAGGACACCGGGCTTCTTTCAAATGTCTCTTGAGCTAGGAGATTCCCTTGGCATTTACGGGGCGGTTGTGGATCTCGACCTCAGAGCCGAGGTTCCCCGATAGATGGCCTAGAGAAGCCCGGGTTCCAGTACTCTTGTGAGGGCTCATCCCTGTCGCACTTGGCTTGTCTTCTGGTAACTTTGAAGCCAAACTGGCCTTCCCTTCTCCTATAGGGTGGCTTTACGGTCTTTCCGGGCTTCATGAGTGTCGATTGTAGGTGGAAAGTTTCTGTTTCACCCCTGGCCAAATTTCCCTATTAACAAGAGTATTTGTAACCATATTAAAGATTTCCTAATTTGTTTAGATAAATAATTCCTATTATTTATCTACTTATCAAATATAATCTTTAATATTAATTATACTACCAACAATAGTATAATATTAGGAGACCATCTCCCAATAGGAAAAAGATTTGGACTTTTAATTAAATAATTAATTAATCAACAAATTAATTAATTTCCATTTGATTAGATAAATAATTCCTATTATTTATCTACTTATCAAAAATAATCTTTAATATTAATTATACTACCAACAATAGTATAATATTAGGAGATCATCTCCTACTAGGAAAAAGATTTTGACTTTTAATTAAATAATAAAATAAAAAATAATATATTTAGGCTTTTATACATTAGCATTGCTGCCTATAACAACATATAGGTATATATATATATAATGTTTCTTATTTTATTAAATCCATTGGACCTTAATAAAAAGTCCACTTATGAACTAGACCCATTCTTACTAAAAGAAACAAGTCCAAATGCCTCAATACAATTCTAGATGGACCCCTAAATTGGTCCGGTAGAATATATCAAGTGATCCATTCAAGTTTGTGTGGATTGGGGATCTTGGTGGGCTATCTAAATTTAAGTTCCAATAGACACAACCCAATCACAATCAACAAACGATTCACTTAGGTCTGATATATTAATTTTAGTTCATTCCACTAAAGAACTATAACTGAACTCTTAAATAATGATAGAATAAGTTAATATTTCTCATTCATACCCTAGACAATTTTAATGGAGAAAGTGTATCCTCGTGAAGAATACCACTAATTGCCAAGAGCTCATAGACCGTCTATAGCTCCCCAAGTTACCATATTTACTTATATGACCACATTTTGAACTTGGATGTTTCGACTTGTCCAGAAGCCATGTTTCAATAGACACTATTGAAAACTTAACGTTAAGATTTAATATCCAATACCTAAAAGCATCCATATGATGATATTCTACTCTCATTTATTAAATGGAGCCACGATGTCCGTATGTATAAATGAAGTCCTCTATCGATTAACAAATGAATACCACCAAACTATCAAAGATAGACTATGCTATATAATCGTACTCATTGATAGCTCAAATGATAACCCTGGCAACCATAAGTCCATCATTTATCTCAGGATTGAGATAGACTCTCCGATTGTCTTCAAGTGAAATCTTTTATCCATTGACGGTTCTAGATAAAATAATTCATTGTGATCCTGTTCAATACACCCAATGCACTCGATTTTTTTGCCCAAAGACACCACACTTTGATTATTTTAGACTCATCATAACACATTTGATCCCACTCAAATGCTAGCAAAAGAATCTAAAACTTTGACAAGAAAAATGCGCCCAACCATTATCTTAAGTTGTGAATATTATTCAAGACTAACTAAAGAATTGTGTCTACCTCATACATATCTAGATGTATGAACAATTCTTCTTTTCTCGTAGTCTTTTGACCTTATGATTATTTACTTTTGACAATTATAATAATTAAACTATAAATGCTATAAGATTTGTTAAACTAGAAATCACTTTATTAATATGAAAAGATTGTCAAATACATTATTAAACTCTTGCTATCGAGCATAATCCCAACACTTTGCCTACGCGCGTGTAATGGTTAAATGTGCATTGGATTGTAGTTTTGATACTGTGTGTTACCCTGGCGAGGTGTCTCATGGAGGTTATCAAATCATAGCGCTTGCTACTTCGATTGGCAAGGTGTGTTTCAGTATCGATATTGTTAACGACCATTCTGGGCTTGTATTTGAGCTTGACCTAACCGTGTTGACATTTTTTGGTGATGACGGGGCTTTATAGGCTTCCTTTTTGCCTACTCGGCCAGGTTGAGATTATATCTCGGTGAAGCGGGAGGGCATTGCAGGACAAGTTTGGCACCATGAAGGTCCTATGTTGAAAGCAGAGGTGGTAGCATGCTCTAGTGGAGGTCGCAAGGTACCTCGATCTTAGGGAACCCAAGTCCTCCTACATCGAACTAACTTCAGGCTCTCATTATGGTATTGGGGACTTGACAGGGTTGCGTCGGACCTTAACGGGTGAGCCTGGATGCATCTAAGATGTTCAGATTGTATGGAAGGCTCGCCTTGCGCTTTCAGGATCGCGTGGTAGCTCGACCTCGGGGACCTTGATATTTCATTACTTAAGCCTGGACTTGGGCCCTTGCATGAAGGCTGGAGGGTGGAAAATTTCCCTTTGGTCCTTAGCCAAATTTGGCTATTAATAGAAGTTGTCTCTGACTTGAACACCAGTGATTGTTTTTAGGTTGGAGTCAGACTCCTATCTCACATGGGAAATTTTCCATTTTCAAATTGGTTGCCATAATCTTGACGGGATCTCTTATTAAATTCAAGCTACAGGAGACGAGCGTGGGAATGGTTTCTTTTTTTAAAGAGGCGATATTTTTGGTGGCACACGGGCATTGAGGCGAAGAACTCAATCACTCCCTCGTTATTGTTTTCTTCCCTACTATGCCTATATAAATCCGGTTTTCTCTTCGTTTGTCTTGTGCTTGCAAAAACCCTTTTTGAAATTTTGAATTTACCTTAAAAAAACTCCTTTCATTTTGGCTAGAAACCTTTCCGTATTTCTTTCCCTTTTCCAATCAGACCTTCTCATTACCATGTCAACTTCCATTTTTAACGCATTTGAACCCAGGGTGAAGGACAATGTGACCACCAGTCTCGCGTATGGAAAATAGGCTCGAGAAGATAGTGGATACAATATTCCTTCTCCTCTACGCTATCGTTCGGGCCAGAATCTTTCCATTAGGTCTGGCTTTTCAAATTGACTTGAGAACCCGTTAGATTTAGTCGATAAAGATTCAAGTAGTGATTTTGGTAGTAAAGCTGCTAGTAAAAGTTTGGCCCCGATCCCAGACGCTCCTTTGGGTGAGCTCGCTCATTCTTATGATTTTCAGGTCATCCCAGACTCCATCGTCAAAGACTGGTCGATCGACCGGTTGAGAAGTAAGTTTGGCATCCCTGACAACATCTCCATCTTCATCCTTACAAAGAATTATGATGTCTTTACTCCTCCCAAGGGCATGTTTCCACTCCACGTCACCGCTCTTGAGAATGGGGTAAGGCTTCTCTTTCATCCCACCATTCAGTGGGCTCTCCATGCCTTGCAGCTTGCAACTCTCCAGCTAACTCTGGGCTTCTAGAGGTATCTGGTGGGCTTTCTAGTGATTTGGAGGGAGCAATGTGAGTCTGGCAACCTTATGAGGGAGCCTAATGCTGAGGAACTAGCATACATGTTCTAGATTGGTAGCCTATCTCTAGGCCCAAGAGGGTAACTCTACGCCAAAGCCAAGAACAGGATCAACTTTGTAGTGCCAGGCGTTGCCAAGAAAGATCCCCCCTAGAAGGACGAATGGATACTGATCGCGGTGATTGGGGAACCTCATCTACATTGGCGGGCATGAGCTCGAGGTTCCCACCACCTTCTATGATAAGCCCTCCTAGGATAGAAATTCCCTACCAGTTGAATCTGAGGAAATCTTGAAGGCCATCATTGCCAAAAACTTTATGAATCTGAAGTACCTTAATTTTGACTTCTTCGATCCCCGCAGGGTGAAACAATACCTGCGTATCTCAGTTGCCTCTCCTAGTAAGAATGGAGTTTATTAGCCAACTTACTTAACTGTTGCTTGCCTTGGTACTAATTTCACTCTTTTTTTTTATAGTTTTTGTCATGGTACTCATTGTCCAGGATTATCAACAAGCTCACACTCCTTTTCTCTCCCTTGACAGTTCAAATCGAGGAAGCCTTCTAGTAGCCTCGATCTAAGAAGGTGGGCATTCACCCATTCCTGCAGTAGCTCAACATGCTCCTACCCCTTTAGCTACCCGTCCTAAGTCCATATTGGAGGTGTTAGTATCCCGGCCTCATGGGTGTGTGGAAAAGGGGCTTCCAATCCTGTTACAGCATCCGTCACTACCACTACCTCTGTTACCCCTTCTACCACTTAGGCCACTATTACTACTACCCCTTCAGTGTAGGGAAAAAAACGGTTCAAAACGCAATGGAAGCGTGAGAAAAAAGAAAATTAGGGTTTGCATATATATATATATATATTTTATATATATAAATTCCCCTTTTAATAACAAGAACCTTAACCCTAGATTAAATGATGTATATTAAAAGTATCGTACCTTTTTTTTTCGTGACGATTGAACTAGCGTCGAATTGAATCCGCAAGATCTTCCAATCCAATCACGAACGTGAATCACCTAGGAGTGTGGGCTCCCTTTCTTTAAATTGTATACCTGAGGATGGAAACAAACAAAATCTTATTCTTTGTTAATCATAATAATCCTCCAAGAGAAAAACCAAGAACTTCCGGTCAATTTTGAATTATCAATCAATTTGATTGAAACTCGCGTGAACCTTGATTCGATGTTGTACATAAAACCCTTTTGATGCAAAGGATACTAGTGTACTATCGAAAACAAAAATGTTCCCTCTTTTCTCTATGCTTAGCCGAATTCTTCACACAATGAGTTGGACGAAGTTTTTTTTTATAACAATAAAAAAACAAGTAAAAAACAACTGCTCACACCAAAAAGTCATACCTGGTCGAAATTTTCAAGTAGTATATATAGGAGACAAAATCCTCTTCTAAGAAGAATTTCCTTGGTGGTTAAGAATCCTTTCCTTAGGTAGATTTACTTGGTGGTTAAGAATCCTTTTCTAAAAAGAATTCTATCCTACACCAAGACTCCTAATCCAACTCAATAGTGTATTTTTAGCTATATTAAAGACTTCCTAATTTGATTAGATAAATAATTCCTTTTATTTATCTACTTATCAAATATAGTATTTAATATTAATTATACTACAACCAATAGTATAATACTAGGAGACCATCTCCTAATAGAAAAAAATTTTGACTTTTAATTAAATAATTAATTAATCACCAAATTAATTAATTTTCATTTAATTAAATAATAAAATAATATAATATAATTAAGCTATTCTAAATAGTCTTGCTGCCCAACACATATATATGAGCCAATATATTATTTTCTTATTTTATTAAATCCATTTGACCTTTATAAAAAGTCCACATGTGGACTAGACCCACTCTTACAAAAAGAAACAAGTCCACATACCTCAATACAAATCTAGATGGACCCCTAAATTGGTCCGGTAGAATATATCAAGTGATCCAAGCAAGTTCGTGTGGATTGGGGATCTTGGCGGGCTATCTAGATTTAAGCTCCAATAGACACAACCCAACCACAATCAACAAATGATTCACTTAGGTCCAATCTATTTAATTTTAGTTCATTCCACTAAAGAACTAAAATTGAACTCTTAAATAAAGATAGAATAAGTTGATGTTACTCATTCATTCCCTAGACAACCTTATTAGAGAAAGTGTATCTCATGAAGAATACCAGTAATCGCCAAGAGCTCATAGAAGAGCTCATAGACTGCCTATAGCTCTCCAAGTCACCATATTTACTCATATGACCACATTTTGAACTTGGATATTTTGAATTTTCCAGAAGCCATGTTTCAATAGACACTATTGAAAACTTAACCTTAATATTTAATATCCAATACCTCAAAACACCCATATGATGGTATTCTACTCTCATTTAATAAATGGAACCACGATGTCCATATCTATAAATGAAGTCATCTATCGATTAACAATTGAATACCACCAAACCATTGAGGATAGACTATGCTATATAATCGTACTCATTGATAGCTCAAATGATAACACTTGCAACCATAAGTCCATCATTTATCTCAGGATTGAGATATACTCTCCGATTGTCTTCAAATGAAAACTTTTATCCATTGACGGTTCTAGATAAAGTATTTCATTGTGATCTTATTCAATGCACCCAGTGCACTAGATTCTTTTGCCCAAAGACACCTTACTTTGATGATTTTAGACTTATCATAACACATTTGATCTCATTCAAATGCTAGCAAAAGAATCTACTTTTTTGACAAGATAAAGGTGCCCAACATTTTATCTTAAGTTGTGAATATTATTCAAGACTAACTAAAGAATTGTGTCTAGCTCATACATATCTAGATGTATGAACAATTCTTCTTTTCTCACAGTCTTTTGACCTTATGATTATTTACTTTTGACAATTATAATGATTAAACTATAAATGATATAAGATTTGTTAAACTAAAAATCACTTTATTATCATGAAAAGATTGTCAAATATAATATTATACTCTTGCTATCGAGCATAATCCTAACACTCAGTTGGCATACCTGTTGTTTCAATTCCTTCTCCTGCTTCCATCATGACAAGGACGTGTTTAGAAACTACCATTGTAGAGGATCCCAGAGATCTTCCCCAACCTCCATATAGAACTGTTGACCAAGGCGAGGTTGTGAAACAGTTCATTGCCTCTTGTCCTGGCGGTAACCTTTCCTCGATGGCCTCAATGGCTACCAACCACCTGAATACCAAGGGATCCGCTCTTTTGGTCTAGGTATTCTTTTTCCTTCATCAGTGATTTGAGTGATCAATTGGTTATTTAGTGATTTATGTTTTGTCCACTTCGGGCCTTCAAATATAATGTTGCTATGAGCCATCAGGTGGTCTCTCTACGCGATCGTCCTGTGAAGGCTAATGCCGAAGTTGATGCCGCCATATGGTTATTTGCTAAAGCCCGAGACATGGTAATTTGCTAAAGCCAGAGACATGGTATAGGAGATGACAACCAATAGGACAAAACTGAGAGAGAACTAGCCGAGCTCCAGTGTGATTATGAGAGGCTGAAGAGGACCTTTGACTAGGATACCTTAAAGTTGACGAAACGTTAGAGGGAGAGGGATGACTGGAAGGTGGAGGCTAGAAGGCAATAGATAGAAAATCTGGACCTACATGCCCAAATAGCTAAGCTACATGAGGAGGTAGAATATTTCTTTGGTAGAAGATACTTATATGCTTCCTATCAGGTTGCTGAAGCACTACCTCCTCCCTTCGACCTTTCTATCGTAGTAGACTAGAACCGGAAGAAGATCTTGGATAGGGTGAAGAAGCTGTCTGCCCTGACTGGTGATGGGGCAGACCCCTCTAAGACTGCTGGCACTGATGAAGGTTCTGATGATGATCAAGAATAGTAGTATGGGGTTACTGTGGTCCTACCTGCTCCCTAACAGGTCGAAGATGGGTTGTCAGCTGCTCAAGGTATGATAGTTGATCAGCTAGCATCTAAAGAGATAACTGAGAGCCAAAATAGTTCAGCTTTGATGGGGGGCTGTGACTGGGGTGGAGCCAGTGAATGAGCAACTCGAGGTAGGGGCGGCTTCAGCTTCTCGTACTGAGATAGTCCCTCTTGAGATCTTGGCTAAGGTTGACCAGGTACTAATCGAAGAGTGAATCGAGAAGCTGGTAGGTGAACTGTAAAAAGATGGAGAAGGGGTTGGAAGGGATCACTAAGTGGAGGTTGATGTGTAATTTTCCTATATTTATCTGCTTCTGTTGTCGGGAAAGGGGAGTGGGCACCCTGTTTTATAATGAACTGGACAAATCATTTTACAACTTTTTTTTATAGCTAGGAACCAGGGGATAGACTCCTGATTTGGTTTGATGTGGCCTGATGAGGGTATAGGCTCCCCTTCTAATTGATGTAGTCTGCTAGGGAGATAGGCTCCCTCATCATGATCAATGGAACACATTTCGATTTCCCCCATACTTGTTTTGATTGATTCCTATCTTAATTGACTTTGAGCATACCTAACTTAAGTCTGAATTAGTTCTTGACGTTTGGAAGGAATCCTCGCTAATTCTTGTACCCAATTCCCTTGTGTGATGTCTAATGACCTGGATTATATCCCGGTCGAGGCGTTTGTTGTCTCTTCATTGAGTTCCAGGTCATTTGGGTATCAACATTCCATAAGTTAGGCTTTTAATACTTAGGCTAAGATTATGGCGTCTTAACCCAGATACCGTTCCCCCTATGCTTGGGAGGTACCTTACCATGGCAATTTCGATCTGGTAGGCAACTATGCATTTAAAATCAGACCTTTCTTGGGGTGGAAAGCGGACCAAGGCATCAAAAACGCTATCTAGCTATCCTGGTCTCGAGATCAGGATGGTAACTATGCACTTACACTCAAACACTTCTTGGGGGTGATAGCCCGACCAATGCATCAGAAATGCTATCTAGCTATCCTTGTCTCGAGATCTGGATGGTAACTATGCATTTACACTCATACACTTCTTAGGGGTGATAGCCCGACCAAGGCATCAGGAATGCTATCTAGCTATCCTAGTCTCGAGATCTGGATGACAATTATGCACTTACACTTAAACCCTTCATGGGGGTGGTAGCCTGACCAAGGCATCAGAAATGCTAGCAAGCTATTCTGGTCTCGAGATTTGGATGGCAACTATGCGATTACACTTAGACCCTTCTTGGCTTAGGGTGGTACCCGACCAAGGCATCAAGGTTGCCATTATGCTATTCCTTGGTTTATGGAGACTATGGCGAATTCACTTGTGGAGAAAATAAAATGTAGCCGACAGTGGATAAAACTTAGCTGTGACTTTATTGATGGTCAAAGTGTTGGGGCTTATGCTCTTAAGATGTAATTTGTAAATGGATTATGAAATAAATAAAAGAAAAGTTCAATTCATTCTTGTTGTGTTGTTTATTTTATAACTTGTGCATATATTTAACATCCAAGATTGCCAGATGTAATCTCGAACTGTTTATATGAGTGTCATATATGGATGGATACAGTAAGAGACGTGCAATCTAGAGAGTCCATAGATAGCAAATAAAGTTGGGTACTATATTTGTTGTTAATCTATAGTTACGGTCCATTCCGTAATGTACGGTAATTCTATCCGGAATCATTCATATGGAGATATGAGAATGGAGGCGCCTTGTATGAAATGATCATATAGGACTGACCATGATCTATATGAATCTTTCACTAAGATCCGTTTACTGATGAGATTCATATATATCAACTAATGATGGCTATATGTGGGTGATCTTAATCCTGAGTGTCTTATCCACTCCTTAAGGTTAGATCTTGGTCTTTGATATACCATGGGTGAGGTCAGCTGCATTTTCTGATCAATATACTCCGTATGTTAGGATTGCGGTTTTGCTTGTGGCTAGGAAATTTTGTACACAATAGTGGAATCCATTTTTTCTTGTGAGAAGTATATGGTAGTTCCCTTAAGGGTTGATTCGGGGCTTGGACAATATGAGCGCTATCCTAATTCTGTAAGGAACTATGATTTATTGTCCATTAGAGAATCAACGGTACTTAAAGGATATATGTAATTAGAGGGGTATAACAGACATTTTGACCCTGCTCTAATTATGAACTATTATGGAGGATCACACAATATGTAATAGATATATCGATGGACACCGAGTTGTATAGGTCTGTGTAAAAGGGTCTGCAGTTGAGATAGTGCATCTTCAGGTTTTTAGTGGTGTTAACGTGAAATTTGTTTAGGATGAGAAATCCCTATTAACACCCTCGAGACCACTACCACGTAGGTGGTGGCGGGGGTTGGTATCGTTTATTACCTGATCTGATCTTGTATGAATATGAAGAAGGATGAAACATGAGGTAGGAGACATGCCATCCCGCCCATCGGGCTTCGTGCTTATGAAGTAGATCTGGGGAGCTTGAGGTTGTCTTGCTGGTGTGAAAGGGTTGATCTTGGTCCTGGTCTTGGTCTTGGTCTCGGTCCTCGGTCGGGGTCAGAGCCCGTTATGGTACCTAGAATCCCCATTAACACCCTCGAGACCACTACCACGAAGGTGGTAGCCAGGGTTGGTATCGTTGAATACTTGACTTGATCTTGTATGAATAAGAAAGAGGATGAAATATGAGGTAGGAGACAAGCCATCCCGCCCGTCGGGCTTCGTGCTTATGTAGTAGATCTGGGGAGCTCGAGGAGAGAAGCCATCCAGCCCGTCAAACTTCGTGCTTACGAAGTAGATCTGAGGAGCTTGAGGTTCTCTTGCTTGTGTGAATGGGTTGATCTTGGTCCTGGTCTTGGTTCTGGTCCTCGATCGGGGTTAGAGCCCGTCATAGTACCTGAAGCCCGGTTCTAGAGCCCGATTCCTTCCTGTAACTCCCCGACCTAGATAGCAAGTAAGGAGCTCTAGTGTCGGAGAGCTCAATTTCTGCTTTAGAGATGATGCAGGAGAGCCCATCGACTTCCTTCAAGCTGGTCTGGGTGGTTTCTCCTCATCTTGGTATGCGACTTTAGCATGTAGATGGGAAGATAAGCGCGCTAGGTCCAACGAGGTAGGAATCTAGCTCGCACTTATATACGTATGCATTACACAGGACACAAGTAAGAGAAACACAAATCTTTTGTAGAGGGAGGTGGACTGACCAAGGGGGAAAAAGCATCATGAATAATCACATGCTGAAAAACCCCAAGGTAGTATCCGGAGGAAGCGGGAATACCCTTCCTTATGTATATAACAAAGAATGCTCCGGGGAGCTTACAAGAATGGTGAAGTAATACAACGTAGTCGCTCGCTCCAGAGAGCTTACAATGATGGTCGAATGTTGACCGATACCGGTATATTCTAGGTAAAGGTAACACATACATTGATGATGTCGAGAGAACTCTAAACGAAACATGTATCTTTTGTCATTGATTGGAGCCTGATCCAATATGCCTTTTACAGGCATATTTATACATGATGACCACCTTGGCGTGCAAGTATGGGACTCTTCAATAAGTCTTTGTTTCCTTATCGAATACGATCCTTCCTTCAATGTAGTTGATCGGCTTGTAGCTATTATCTCGTAGAAGATATGATTGCTTCCTCTTTGGACTCTTCCTTCCTTGATAGGTGGGATTTTCTGTTATTGTTGACCCCCAATAATCGGTTGTGGAGGATATCTTGGAGGAATAGGTATTTGTTTCCTCTTTGGAATTTTCACTAATGATGGCCGTTAAAGAGTTGAATATTCTCTTATTAATGGTGTTGATCATGTCATTAACTGGGTTGACTAGCTCCATTAATGCGGTTGACCTCATTAATGGTACTTTAAATGTCTTGGAAGTCAATCCTCTCTTCCTACTTTGCCGAGAAGAGAGCTCTAGTTCTGCATGTCACTTTGGAGAGGTACTTCATGGAGGATACATAAGGTGACATTTGATATTCCTTGAGGGCGGGGTACCCTAGGATCCTGTACACTGGTAGGGTCCCCCGGAGAACCTCTCGATTGTCACGGAGCTAGATGCTGGTCTTCCCATGGAGCTTGTGCTAACCATTTTAGAGGCGAAATATCCCATTGGGTTCCAACCTTGTAGTTAGGAGCTTGGCTCAGCTACACCGAGCTTTATCATGGAGCCTGACCTAATTATACAGGCTTCCTAGTGGGGTAGCGGCCTTGGCTAGCAGGCCCTGGTAAGGTGTTTGCCATAAAAAGGTGACCTTGGCTCACTTCAGGAAGGGTGGAGAGGTACGCTCGAGTACTGCTATTTCTACTTGATTTAACCATACCAGGATCTACAGTATTGGCGCTTTTGGTGACGACGGGCTTTACAAGCTTTTTCATTTTATGCTCGGACAGTTCGAGATTATACCTCGACGAGGCAATAGTGCATTTGCAAGACAAGTTCGGCACCTTGAAGGTCTCCTAGTGAAAGTAGAGATAGTAGAAAGCTCTAGGAGAGTGTCACGAGATACCTTGATGTAGGGGGACCTAGGTCCTTTCACGTCGACCTAGCTTTGGGCTTTATCCTGGTATAAGGAGCTTGACACGGTCTTGTCGGACTTTATTTGGTAAGCCTGGACACGTGCAATATGCTCAAATGGTATGGGCTGCCTCGCCTTGCTCATGTAGGGTCATGTGGTAGCTCGACCTCGGGGACCTTGACACCCCATCATATAAGCCCGAATTTGGACCCTTGTAGGAAGGCTGGGAAGTGGAAAATTCTTTTTTAGTCCCTAACCAAATTTTGCTATTAACAGAAGTCCCCTCTGACTTGAATACCGATAAGTATTTGGGGTTGGAGTCTGATTCTTGTACTACATGAATAATTTTGCTTGACCCTTTTTATTGGTAACCAGTATCTTTCCCAGTGATTGCCTTAGAGAACTCGGGTACTATTCATTCCTACAAAATAAATGATATTGCTCGATCATGTTGGATGAAGCATCTGTGGTTAATATGGGTACCTAGAGTTCCTTTTCCAGGAATCACGGTACTTAAATGAGCTGGTGAAATGATTCTGGTAGGCATCTATGCCATTTAGATCCTTCCTAGTAGGGTTGGCCCGGCCAAGGCAGCAGGATGACCTTTTGGTTGTTCTGATATCGTGATCTAGCAGGTAACTATGCTCTTACGCTTAGATCCTTCTTGGAGGTCGCAGCCCTACCAAGGCATCAGGAGCGCTATCTAGCTATATCCTAGTATCGAGATCTGGATGGCAACAATGCTCTTATACTCAAATCCTTCTTGGGGGTTATAGCCCGACTAAGGCATCAGGAGGCTATCTAGCTATTTCTTGGTTCTTTGATCCGGATGGCATCTATGCTCTTACAATCAGACTCTTCTTGGGGATCGTAGCCCGACCAAGGCATCAGAAGCGCTAAATGGCTATATCCTGGTATCGAGATCTGGATGGCAACAATGCTCTAACACTCAGACCCTTCTTGGGGGGTTGTAGCCCGACCAAGGCATCAGGAGCACTATCTAGCTATTTCTTGGTATTTCGATCCTGATGGCAACTATGCTCTTACACTCAGACCCTTCTTGGGGGTCATAGCCCGACCAAGGCATCAGGAGCGCTATCTAGCTATATCATGGTATTTTGATCCGGATGGCAACTATGCTCAAACACTCAGACCCTTCTAGGGGGTCGTAGCCCGACCAAGGCATCAAGAGCTCTATCTTGCTATATCCTGGTAATTTGATCCAGATGGCAACTATGCTCTTACACTCAGACCCTTCTTGGGGTTGTAGCCAGACCAAGGCATCATGAGCGCGATCTAGCTATATCCTAGTATTTTGATCCGGATGGCAATTATGCTCTTACACTCAGACCCTTATTGGGGGTTGTAGCCTGACCAAGCATCAGGAGTGCTATTTAGCTATAACCTGGTATTTTGATCCGGATGGCAACTTTGCTCTTACACTCGGATCCTTATTGGGGGAGGTCACCCGACCAAGGCATCAGGGTGATGAGGGGGCTTCCCCGATCAATCCCTGGTCTTGAGATCTTGATGGCAACTATGCTCTTACACTCAGACCCTTCTTGGCAGGGGTGGTGCCCGGCCGAGGCATCATGAGCGCTATCAAGCTATTTCCTGGTCTCGAGGCGATCATTCTCAAATTACTCTGGCGATCCTCCTGGAGGGATTAATCCAGCCCGGGGCATTAAGAGGGCTATCTATCTCTCCTAGTCAAGGTGATCCTCCTAGAGGGATTCGATCCGGTCAAGGGCATCAGGAGTGCGGTGTAGCTCTCTTGGGAATGGCGATTCTCCCGGAAGGATTTATTACGGATACCAATGTCGAAAGAGATGCAAACTCATGGTGAGCTAATACGAAGTTGTATCGATGCATTGTGGTATCAGTTGATAACCAGTCTCGCTCTAGGAGTTTTTGAACGAGTAGAATCTCTTGAGATGATCTTCATTATGAGTGTAGATAGTAGAATGGCTCTCCGTAAAAGACGCTTTTTATTGCGAACTAGAGGAAATTGTCTCACGCTAGGGTCATCACCCCTCTCACTAGAGTACTGAGAAAATATTGAGCTTCTAGTCCCCAAGTTATGTAACCTGTTTGGAAGTCCACTTGGGGTAGATGAGAGTCTTCAACAATCGTAATGGAGCTTGAGACCCCACTGTGAACGAATCAGGACCTTTGGGTGCTCCCCGAACGGATCGAGACCTCGATGGCTCACTAGGGCATTGGAAGGCCCCATACAAATGGAGAGAAGCCATCGATATGATAATCTCCTTGAGCAATCTGGTGTTTGCTAAGGTCGAGCTCGTGCCAGCCAAAGAGGATGGTTACTTCTTCAACCTACGACCACATGGTGAGAGTGGTTTAAACTCTGCATGGCAGCGTGGCTACCTTGGGAGTCAAGGTGGGTGCTTCATTTGCTGAAGGACGCTTCTGTGTTGCATGCTAAGCAGCTCGAGCTCTTCTTCCCTCTGACCTGATCATCATTGGAGGATGGATACCTTGAATAGATCACAGAGAAAGATAAGAGTTACATGGGTCCGCTCTGACTGAAGCCAGAAATTATTGAGATGATGGATGTGTAGATGATGAGGAGGACTTGGTTCCCATTTCTACTTTCATGTCTAGTCGTGTTGAGGTAGAAACTACCTTGAAGTCCTCTACTGCAACGGATACATGGGGGGCTTCAATTCTGCCTATGTTTCTATCTGAATCTATTAAAGTAGAGGTCCAGATTGGTGTTGCCAAGGTAAGAGAGGTAAGAGAGGTAGGAGAGATCTCGATTGATCCAACTGATGAGATGGAGGTCAATGCTGATTGAAGTTGATCCAACCAAGGTGGTGGAAGCTGGCTCTTAAGTAGCAGTGTTAAGAGATGATGACCCGTCCTTCAACTAAGCAAAAACACTATGGAGGAAGGAGCTGCTACTGTTGAGGAGACTAACCAGAGAGGAAGATCGGGACCAAGGTAGCTTGCTAGGGCGATAAATGGCCCCATACAAGTGGAGAGGAGACACCGGCCTAGTAACTGTCTGGAGACATTTTTGGGATTCTAGAAGTTTCCCGTAACAGAGAGAAGACTTTGGACCCCTCCGGGATGAGTGGTGACTCACTTGAGCATTGGATGACCCTATATGAATGGAGATGGGCTACTTGTCTGGTACCGGTCCAGAGGCATACTTGGGATTTGAAGGAGCCCCCAAAAACTAAGAGAAAGCTCTGGACCATGCTGGGACGAAACAGGAGCTCAGTGGCTCAATTGGGCATTGACCGACCCTGTATAAGAAGTGAGGAGCCACTTACAGTGAGGCTGCTGCTCCAGAGGTTAGCTTAGGCATGTAGGAGGCCTTACCAAGAGTGGGAAACCTCTAGGCTCTCCTCGATTAGATCAAGCTTCGGTGGCTTGCTAGGGCGATGAATGACCCGGTACATATAGAGCGAAGCCACCGGTCTTGTAGCGGTGCTACTGCTCTAGAAGCTTGCTTAGGCACGTAGATGGACATACCAAATATGGGAAGCTTCTAGGTTATCCTCGGTCAGATAGAGCTTCGGTGGCTTTCTAGGGAGGTGAATGGCCCGGTACACACAGAGCAAAGCCACCGGTCTAGTACTGGTCCAGAAGCATGCTTAAGATCTTTAGAGTCCCCAGCAATTTAAAAGGAGGCTCTAGACCAAGCTGGAATGGATCGGGGTCGTAATGGCTCATTTAGGCGTTGATCAACCCAATAGTGGGAAACCTCTGGGCTCTCCTCGATCAGATCAGGCTTTGGTGGCTTTCTAGGGCGATGAATGACCCGGTACATATAGAGCAAAGCCACCGGTCTTGTAGCGGTGCTACTGCTCTAGAAGCTTGCTTAGGCACGCATGTGGCCTTACCAAATGTGGGAAGCTTCTAGGTTGTCCTCGATCAGATTAGGCTTCGGTGGCTTGCTAGGGTGATGAATTACCTGGTACATATAGAGCAAAGCCAACGGTCTTGTAGCGGTGCTACTGCTCTAGAAGCTTGCTTAGGCATGTAGGTGGCCTTACCAAATGTGGGAAGCTTCTAGGTTGTCCTCGATCAGATCAGGCTTCGGTGGCTTGCTAGGGCGGTGAATGGCCCGGTACACACTGAGCAAAGCCACCAGTCTGGTACTGGTCCAGAAGCATGCTTTGGATCTTTAGATTCCCCGGTAATTTGAATGGAGTCTCTGGACCATGCTGGAATGGATCGAGGTCCTAATGGCTCACTTGGGCGTTGACCGACCCAAGAGTTGGAAACCTCTGGGCTCTCATCGATCAAATCAGGCTTCAGTGGCTTGTTAGGGCGATGAATGACCCGGTACATATAGAGCAAAGCCACCGGTCTTGTAGCGGTGCTACTGCTCTAGAAGATTGCTTAGGCACGTATGTGACCTTACCAAATGTGGGAAGCTTCTAGGTTGTCCTCGATCAGATTTGGCTTCGGTGGCTTGCTAGGGCGATGAATGGCCCGGTACATATAGAGCTAAGCCACCGGTCTTGTAGCGGTGCTACTACTCTAGAAGCTTGCTTAGGCACGTAGGTGGCCTTACCAAATGTGGAAAGCTTCTAGGTTGTCCTCGATCAGATCGAGCTTCGGTGGCTTGCTAGGGCGGTGAATGGCCCGGTACACACAAAGCAAAGCCACCGGTCTAGTACCTGTCCATAAGCATACTTGGGATCTTTAGAGTCCTTAGAAATTTGAAAAGAGCCTCTGGACCATGCTAGAATAAATCGAGAGTTCAGTGGCTCACTTGGGCATTGACTGGCCCAGTGCATGAGGTGTGGAACCACTAATCTTCTACTTGTCGTCCTGCTCTAGAAGCTACACAGCTGAGTTGGCTTCTTAGATTCATGGGTCGACCTGCTACCTCTACCTAGGAGCTTACGAAGGGCGGACCTGGAGGCATGAGGGGATCCCTATGAACAGGTCGAAGCCCAGTGGATCTGCTGGATAAGTTATACACTGGTAGTGGAGCGAATCTACTGTAAATGAGCAAAAGAGGTGCAGTTATACTGTATAGGAGCTCTCGATGTATCAGAATGGTTCAGCTATATAGGAGATCTTCAAGCGGGGAGCTTCTGTATTAAAGCTCCACGATTATCTGAATAGGTTCACTTCATAGGAGTAGCATAATGAACTGGTTCCACTAGGAATCCCACGTACCATATTTTCTCCACAATGAACGAAACTCGTTAAATGATAAAATGAGCACCACATGCGATGCATAGGCAATATAGACAAGTATGGAGAAAATACATCAAAAATATAGTAAATGATATTCCATGAATAATGAATCTGTTACCTCGATAGTATAACGATACTCATGTAGAGTCATAGAGGCTTTCAAAAGGGGAGTGGAAACTTCCCATAGATGGCGCCAAAAAGTGTTAACAAGAAATTTGTTTAGGATGAGAAATCCCCATTAACACCCTTGAGACCACCACCACGGAGGTGGTGGCCGGGGTTAGTATCGTTGAATACTTGACCTGATATTGTATGAATATGAAAGAGGATGAAACAAGAGGTATAAGACAAGCCATCCAGCCCGTCGAGCTTCGAGCTTATGTGGTAGATCTGGGGAGCTCAAGGAGACAAACCATCCCGCATGTCGGGCTTCGTGCTTATGAAGTAGATATAGGAAGGAGCTTGAGGTTCTCCTGCTGGTGTGAAGGGTTGATCTTGGTCCTGGTCTAGGTTATGGTCTAGGTCTAGGTCCTGGTCCTCGATCGGGTCGGAGCCTGTCATGGTACCTGGAATCCCCATTAACACCCTCGAGACCATTACCACGGAGGTGGTGGCCGGGGTTGGTATCGTTGAATACCTGACCTGATCTTGTATGAATATGAAGGAGGATGAAATAGGAGGTAGGAGACAAGCCATCCCGCCTGTCGGGCTTCGTGCTTATGTAGTAGATCTGGGGAGCTCGAGGAGACAAGCCATCCCGCCCGTCTGGCTTTGTGCTTATGAAGTAGTTCTGGGGAGCTTGAGGTTCTCTTGCTTATGAAGTAGAACTAGGTCCCACCTAACTGTTAACATAACAAGCAACGTTTTCAATTTAAGCCTTGCATTTTTATTAACAAGAACTCTTTGAACGATACTAATAAAAGTACATTGAGTGTGTTACCAAGTTATCGACCTTCAATATAATCCCTCACGAATATCCCTCATTTGGGAGTAGATATCGTTTGGGCTAATTGTCTAGTCTATCCTTGTAAGGAAGTATCTTGCTAAATTCCATTCATGAATACCTCTTGGGAGGTTATTTACGAAACATAAAGCTCAACTAAACTTGGAGGCCGTAGGTGTTCCAAAACACCTTCTCCCACTCAATTGTTTAAGGCGTGTGATCGAATTCCAAAGAATGATTTACCAAGTTATCTAGATGCCAATTTAGATACTTAAACCATTCAATGCATGTTCATACTAAAAGAGATAAAAGAGTGGCACTCCTATTCTATATGACATGTTATCAAACAATGACAAACATTGCAATATTTACAAAAATATAAATAGCTACAATTTTGGTCCATCCTAGAAAAACAAGTAAATTACATATATCTTGGAATACAAGAACTTCTTTCTTGGCGAACAAGTCTTCACGCGACCTTCGTCATTCGGACTCCCTCGGCTACCTCCCACTGGCGTGCGCACCCCTTGCCCTTACCAATGGGCGTGCGCATGTCACAAGCCCATAAAGGGCTGCCATGCGCAGCCCATGGCTACCACAAGGGCTGCCGTGCGCAGCTCAGCCACAACAAACGTGGCTGTGCTCTCTTCGCATGCACCTTCGTTGTCACAGCTCGGACGGTCCCAAACTTGTTCCGGTTACTCCTAATTCTTCAAACCTTTGAGTCTTCAAAACTTGAATGTATTACAGAAGAATTTACATAACAAAATACTGCAGTTTTTTTTATTACAACAACAAAATAAAAAAAACTTACAAACTACCAAGAAGGAAATTATGGCGATAATAGACCACCCTTCTTGTTACAATCCCAAAACAAAATTACATTGAAATTCTAGGACGAAAATTGAGCAATAACAATCCACATATAAAACATATATATATCCATACATTCAAATGTAAATATATATGCGAATACCTAGAGTGTCATCTCTTTCTAAAACATGCATATACACAATAAAAGAAAAAGATTCACGAACACATACTTCAATTAATCAAGGGTACAACCAGGCTCAGATACCAATTGTTGGGAAAAAATGGTTTAGAAACGCAGCGGAAGCGTGTTAAAAAATGAAATTAGGGTTTGCGTTTAAATAAAAATGTTCCCTTTTATGCAACTAGAACCTTAACAATAGATTAATTGATGTATATAAAAGTATCGTACCTTTTTCGCTTGACTATTGAACAAGAACAGAACCAATTCCCTAAGACCTTCCAATCCAATCACGATCGTGAATCACCTAGGAGTGTGGGCTCCCTTTCTTTAAATTGTATTCCTGAGGCTGGAGACAAAGCAAATATCTTTTCTTTGTTAGTTACAAATATCCTCCAAGAGAAAAAATCCAAGAACGTCCGGTAACTTGTGAATTATCAATCAATTTGATTGTAACTCGCGTGAACCTTGATTCGATGTTGCACATAAAACCCTTTTGATGTAAAGGATATTAGTATACCATCGAATACAAAAACGTTCCCCTTTTTCTCTACTTGGCCGAATTCACACACTATTGCTTAGAGGAGATTGAATTTTGTCTAGAGTAAAATCAAATTTTTCTCCGTCAAAATTCTATGATAGCCGAATCCTTCATTAAGAAAAATATAGCTTGGCCGAAATTCCTCTCTAATTCCTTAGGGCTGGCCGAATTCATCATCCACATATATATAGGTTCATAAATCATTCCTAAGAAGGATTCACTTGGTTGGCAAGAATCATTTCCTTAGGTGGATTTATTTGGTTGTTAGAATCCTTATCTTAGAAGAAAACTAATTACTCCTTTAACTATATATTGTATTGGCCGAATTTCCCTTGTTTGAAGTAGATTAGGAGTGTTTAATATTTCCTAAGAAAGATTACATGATGGACAAGAATCCAATCCTTAGGTAGATTAACTTGGTGGTTATGAATCCTTTTCAAATAAGAATTCTACCACTAAGTAGTTTTACTTTGTTACCAAGAATCCTTTTCTAAAAAGAATTCTTTCCTACACCGAGACTCCTAATCCTACTCAATAGTGTGTTTGTGACCAAATTAAATACTTCCTAATTTGATTAGATAAATAACTCCTTTTATTTATCTACTTATCAAATATAGTCTTTAACATTAACTATACTACCAACAATAGTATAGTTTTAGGAGACCATCTCATAATAGGAAAAGATTTTGACTTTTAATTAAATAATTAATTAATCAACAAATTAATTAATTTACATTTAATTAAATAATAATAAAATAAAAATATATATATTAAAGCTATTCACCAAAGCTTTTGCCGCCCATACCTAGTATAAAGGCCATATATTATTTTTCTCATTTTATTAAATCCATTGGACCTTAATAAAAAGTCCACATGTGAACTATACCTATTCTTACAAAAAGAAACAAGTTCACATGCTTTATTACAATTCTAGATGGACCCCTATTGGTCCGGTAGAAAATATTGAGTGATCCATGCAAGTTCGTGTGGATTGGGGATCTTGGCGGGTTATCTAAATTTAAGCTCCAATAGACACAACCCAATCACAATCAACAAATGATTCACTTATGTCCAATCTATTTAATTTTAGTTCATTCCACTAAAAAACTAAAATTAAACTCTTAAATAAAGATAGAATAAGTTGATGTTACTCATTCGTACCCTAGACAACCTTATTGGAGAAAGTGTATCCTCGTGAAGAATACCAGTAATCGCCAAGAGCTCATAGACCGCCTATAGCTCTCCAAGTTACCATATTTACTCATATGACCTCATTTTGAACTCGGATATTTTGTCTTGTCCTGAAGCCATGTTTCAATAGACACTATTGCAAACTTAACTTTAAGATTTAATGTCCAATACCTCAAAACATCCATGTGATGGTATTCTACTCTCATTCAATAAATGGAGCCACGATGTCCATATCTATAAATGAAGTCCTCTATCGATTAACAAATGAATACCGCCAAACTATCGAGGATAGACTATGCTATATAATCGTACTCATTGATAGCTCAAATGATAACATTTGCAACCATAAGTCCATCATTTATCTCAGGATTAAGATAGACTCTCCGATTGTCTTCAAATGAAAACTTTTATCCATTAACGGTTCTAGATAAAGTATTTCATTTTGATCCTATTCAATGCACCCAATGCACTAGATTCTTTTGCCCAAAGACACCACACTTTGATGATTTTAGACTCATCATAACACATTTGATCCCACTCAAATGCTAGCAAAAGAATCTACAACTTTGACAAGATAAAGGCGCCCAACCTTCTATCTTAAGTTGTGAATATTATTCAAGGCTAACTAAAGAATTGTGTCTACCTCATACATATCTATATGTATGAACAATTCTTATTTTCTCATAGTCTTTTGACCTTATGATTATTTACTTTTGACAATTTTAATAATTAAACTATAAATGCTATAAGATTTGTTAAACTAGAAATCACTTTATTCATATGAAAATATTGTTAATTACAATATTACACTCTTGCTATCGAGCATAATCCTAACAATCTCCCACTTGCTCTATAGCAAATGTGTCATATCTCTCATCCCCATATTCTCTAGATGCCCATCAAAACTCTTTTGAGGAAGAGCCTTTGTAAAGGGATCCGCTAGATTTTCTGCTGACGCGATCTTCGTAATCGTCTCGTCACCCCTATGCATAATTTCCCTTAAAAGGTGATACTTTATTTCAATGTGTTTCCCTCTCTTATGACTTCTTGGTTCTCTCGAATTAGCCACTGCTCCACTATTGTCACAATAGATAGTGATCTGCTTATTCGCATCCGGAACTACTTCCAAGTCAATCAAGAATTGACGGAGCCAGACAGCCTCTTTGGCAGCCTCGCATGCGGCAACATACTCGGCTTCCATGGTGGAATCCACAATACAAGATTGCTTGATACTCCTCCATATGACTGCCCCTCATCCAATAGTAAACACAGATCCTGATGTTGATCTCCTGGAGTCAGAATTTGACTGAAAATTAGAATCTATATACCCAACGGGAATTAAATTCCCTCTAGATTATACAAGCATATAATCTCTCGTTCTCCTAAGATACTTGAAAATATGCTTGACTGCCGTCCAGTGATCAGGATCAGGTTTTGATTGAAACCTGCTAACTATGCCTACAACAAAACAAATATCTGGTCTAGTGCAGAGCATTGCATACATGAGACTTCCAACTGCCGATGCGTATGGAACCCCTACTCATGAATTGCTCTTCATGCTAATTCTTAGAAATTTGTTCCTTAGAAAGTTTGATTCCATGCCTGAAAGGTAACATACCTTTTTTGGAATCTTGCATGGAAAACCTAGACAAGATTTTATCTATGTATGAAGCTTGGGATAATGCAATCATTCTATTCTTTCTATCCCTTATGACTTGGATACCAAGAATATAACTTGCTTCTCCCAAGTCCTTCATATCAAATTGTTTTGCTAACCATTCTTTTATTGATGTCAATACACCTACATCGTTTTCGATGAGTACTATATCATCAACGTAAAGAACTAGGAAAACCAACTTGTCACCTTTAATCCTTTTGTATACACAAGGTTTATCAAGGTTTTGAATAAATCAAAAACCTTTAACGACTTGATCGAACCTTATGTTCCAGGATCTGGATGCTTGCTTCAATCCATATATGGATCTTTGCAACTTGCATACCTTTTCCTCTTAGCCCTTTTTAATGAATCCTTCTGGTTGCATCATATAGATGCTTTCGTCAAGACTTCCATTAAGGAAAACTGTCTTGTCGTCTATTTGCCAAGTCTCTAGATCTAGAGATGCCGCAATGGATAAGAGTATTCTAATGGATTTAAGCATGGCCACATAAGAGAAGGTTTCTTCATAATCGATACCTTCCTTTCTGTGTATAACCTTTAGCTACCAATCTAGCTTTATAGGTTTCCACCTTTCCATCCATTCCTCTTTTCTTCTTGTATACCCACTTGCACCCGATGAGTTTTATCCTTTTAGGCAAGTCTACAAGAGACCAGACTTTATTTTTGAACATAGATTCAATTTCGGATTGCATTGCATTTTGCCAATGGCGACAATCAACGTCTTCCAATGCTTTCTTGTACGTATAGGGATCATCGTCGTCTGAAAGATTCTCTACAGATTCTCTACAGATTCTCCTAGACCGATGTATCTTTTAGGTTGTCTAACAACCCTCCCACTACGACGAGGTATGGTGAATTGCTGATCTTGTGTTGGTACGGAATTTACAATTGGGCTTGGTTGTGAAACCTCTTGTGGAATTGTATCTCCTAAAAGCTTATTTAGGATAATTCTACTTTTAGGCACAAAATTATTCATATAGCCCTCCTCTAGAAATTTAGCATTTGTCGAAACAAATACTTTAAGATCTGAAGGACTATAAAAATAATATCCTTTTGTTCCTTTTGGATACCCTACAAATATGCATGTTTCTGAACGGGACTCCATCTTCTCTTTCTTTCCTTTTAACACGTGCGCAGGACATCCAAATATCCTTAAGTGTTGTAAACTAGACTTTCGCCTAGTCCACAACTCATGTGGTGTTTTAGGAACCGACTTAGATGGTACATCGTTTAGAATATACATGGCAGTTTGTAAAGCATATCCCTAAAAAGAACTAGGGAGCATTGAATAACTCAACATAGACCTAACCATAATTAAAAGAGTTCTATTTCTCCTTTCTGCCACCCAATTTTGTTAAGGTGTGCCTGGTGCTAAAAACTGAGAAATTATTCCATTATCAATAAGATATTGCAGAAAATCACCAGATAGATATTCTCCACCACGATCAGACCTCAAGATTTTTATACGTTTCTCAAGCTGATTTACCACTTCAACTTTAAATGCTTTGAACATATCAAAAGCATCCGACTTATGTCTCATGAGATACGCACAGACAAATCTTGAGTGATCATCCATGAAAGTGATGAAGTACTCATATCCACCTCTAGCTTGAATGCTCATAGGTCCACACACATCAGTGTGTATCAATCCTAAACATTCAATGGCTCTTGTGCCTTTGGTCTTAAACGACCTTTTGGTCATTTTACCTTCCAAACAAGATTCACAAGTTGGTAGATCATCAACCTTTAAGTCACTTAGAGGTCCGTCACATACCAATCTTTTAATCTTATTAAGGTTAATATGACCTAGGCGCAAATGCCATAGGTAGGTTTCATCTTTTGATAATTTTACTCTTTTATGATTGGGTTCTGTTGATTCCGTGTCTAACAAGTGAGAGATATTTCCATGCAAATAGAATAAACCGTTTTCCAATGTATCTTTGCAAATAATTTTGTCATTCTAACTAATAATAAAGGTTTTATTAAAAGTAACCGAATAACCAAATTTATTTAAACAAGAAACCGAAATTAAATTCCTCTTGAATTGAGGTACATAATAAACGTCTATTAAATCTAAATGCCTTAAAGAATCTAAACTAATTCTAAAATCTCCCACTGCACTAGTAGACACCAACGTTTCGTTGCCTAAACGCAAGTTGAATTCATTCTTATTCAGTCTATTCCTTTGACCCTTTTCACCACAAAGGAAACATTTCCCTTTTATCTTGGTTACTTTCTTGGTCTCCTTCTAAGAAGGCTCAAGTTGCTTTTTATTCTGTTATCTTTTGACCTTCTAACGGGTCTTAATAGTAGCAACTTTACCAACCATATGAATCCTTGTCTAGAGACATCATAATATCGGCAGCAGTCTCAATTCCTTCATGTTGCTGTTGCAACACGTTGGAGATTATGGCCATAATGTAACGTACATTTAGCCATCTCTTTTAAAGACTTCCACTACTGATACTCATCTCTTTGCTCCTGAGTAGATTCATTAGTTTGGTGGTTAAGGAATATACATAATGAACTTATACTTTTTAGCTTGCAACAACAACCAATACTCCTTTTCCACGTAATATAATTATCACAAGTTAAAGTTTTATCTTTTAGGATATTGATTAGGGATGGGGTCTTGATTTCTTTTTAATAACAAAAATTATATAAGTAAACAATCATGATATAACACTTTTGAATATTTATCTTGACAGACTGTCCCTTGGCCAGTAGGTCCTGACACAAGGTTAGAATTCTAGCTCTTCTAGAGTGGTAAATAAAATAATTCAATTGTAAAAATTCAACAGTGATCCAACACCCAGAACTGTCACGCCTTCTTTGGGAGTACGCACCATTTACTAGTTGGACTAGGTCCCACGTAGGTGTTAACATAACAACCAACGTTTTCAATTTAAGCCTTCCAATTTTATTAACAAGAACTCTTTGGAGGATACTAATTAAAGTACATTGAGTGTGTTACCAAGTTATCGACCTTCAATATAATCCCTCACGAATATCCCTCCTTTGGGAGTAGATATCGTTTGGGCTAATTGTCTAGTCTATCCTTGTAAGGAAGTATCTTGCTAAATTCCATTCATGAATACCTCTTGGGAGGTTATTTACGAAACATAAAGCTCAACTAAACTTGGAGGCCGTAGGTGTTCCAAAACACCTTCTCCCACTCAATTGTTTAAGGCGTGTGATCGAATTCCAAAGAATTATTTACCAAGTTATCTAGATGCCAATTTAGATACTTAAACCATTCAATGCATGTTCATACTAAAAGAGATAAAAGAGTGGCACTCCTATTCTATATGACATGTTATCAAACAATGACAAACATTGCAATATTTACAAAAATATAAATAGCTACAATTTTGGTCCATCCTAGAAAAACAAGTAAATTACATATATCTTGGAATACAAGAACTTCTTTCTTGGCGAACAAGTCTTCACGCGACCTTCGTCATTCGGACTCCCTCGGCTACCTCCCACTGGCGTGCGCACCCCTTGCCCTTACCAATGGGCGTGCGCATGTCACAAGCCCATGGCTACCACAAGGGCTGCCGTGAGCAGCCATGCCACATCAAACGTGGCTGCGCGCTCTTCGCACACACGTTGGTTGTTACAGCTCGCACGGTCCCAAACTTGTTCCGGTTACTCCTAATTCTTCAAACCTTCGAGTCTTCAAAACTTGAATGTATTACAGAAGAATTTACATAACAAAATACTGCAGTTTTTTTCATTACAACAACAAAATAAAAAAATAAAAAAAACTTACCAACTACCAAGAAGGAAATTATGGCGATAATAGACCACCCTTCTTGTTACAATCCCAAAACAAAATTATATTGAAATTCTAGGAACAAAATTTAGCAATAACAATCCATATATAAAACATATATATATATATCCATACATTCCAATGTAAATATATATGCGAATACCTAGAGTGTCATCTCTTTCTAAAACATGCATATATACAATAAAAGAAAAAGATTCACGAACACATACTTCAATTAATCAATGGTACAACCAGGCTCTGATACCAATTGTTGGGAAAAAACGGTTTAGAAACGCAGCGGAAGCGTGTTAAAAAATGAAATTAGGGTTTGCATATAAATAAAAATTTTCCTTTTATGCAACGAGAACCTTAACCCTAGATTAATTGATGTATATACAAGTATCGTATCATTTTCGCATGACGATTGAACAAGCGCTAAATCAATTCTGCAAGATCTTTTAATCCAATCATGAACGTGTATCACCTAGGAGAGTGGGCTCCCTTTTTTTAAATTGTATTCCTGAGGATGGAGAGAAAGCAAATATCTTTTCTTTGTTAGTTACAAATATCCTCCAAGAGAAAAAATCCAAGAACGTCCGGTCACTTGTGAATTATCAATCAATTTGATTGTAACTCGTGTGAACCTTGATTCGATGTTGTACACAAAACCCTTTTGATGTAAAGGATATTAGTATACCATCGAATACAAAAACGTTCCCCTTTTTCTCTACGTGGCCGAATTCACACACTATTGCTTAGAGAAGATTGAATTTCTTCTAGAGTAAAATCAGATTTTTCTCCCTCAAAATTCTATGATAGCCGAATTCTTCACTAAGAAAAATATGGCTTGGCCAAAATTCCTCTCTAATGCCTTAGGGCTGGCCGAATTCATCATCCACATATATAGAGGTTCATAAATCCTTTCCTAAGAAGGATTCACTTGGTTGGCAAGAATCCTTTTCTTAGGTGGATTTATTTGGTAGTTAGAATCCTTATTTTAGAAGAAAACTAACTACTCCTTTAACTATATATTGTGTTGGCCGAATTTCCCTTGTTTGAAGTAGATTAGGAGTGTTTAATCTTTCCTAAGAAAGATTGCATGATGAACAAGAATCCTATCCTTAGGTAGATTAACTTGGTAGTTATGAATCCTTTTCAAATAAGAATTCTACCACTAAGTAGTTTTGCTTTGTGAAAAAGAATCCTTTTCCAAAAAGAATTCTTTCCTACACCAAGACTTCTAATCCTACTCAATAGTGTGTTTGTAACCATATTAAAGACTTCCTAATTTGATTAGACAAATAACTCCTTTTATTTATCTACTTATCAACTATAGTCTTTAACATTAACTATACTACCAACAATAGTATAGTTTTAGGAGACCATCTACTAATAGGAATTTTTTTTTGATTTTAATAAAATAATTAATTAATCAACAAATTATTTAATTTCCATTTAATTATGTAATAATAAAATAAAAAATATATATTAAAGCTATTCACCATAGCCTTTGCCGACCATACCTAGTATAAAGGCCATATATTATTTTTCTCATTTTTTTAAATCCATTGGACCTTAATAAAAAGTCCACATGTGAACTAGACCTATTCTTACAAAATGAAACAAGTTCACATGCCTCATTACAATTCTAGATGGACCCCTAATGGTCCGGTAGAATATATTAAGTGATCCATGCAAGTTCGTGTGGATTGGGGATCTTGGCGGGCTATCTAAATTTAAGCTCCAATAGACACAACCCAATCACAATCAACAAATGATTCACTTAGGTCCAATCTATTTAATTTTAGTTCATTCCACTAAAGAACTAAAATTGAACTCTTAAATAAAGATAGAATAAGTTGATGTTACTCATTCGTACCCTAGACAACCTTATTGGAGAAAGTGTATCCTCGTGAAAAATATCAGTAATAGCCAAGAGCTCATAGACCGCCTATAGCTCTCCAAGTTACCATATTTACTCATATGACCATATTTTGAACTCGGATATTTTGACTTGTCTAGAAGCCATGTTTCAATAGACACTATTGAAAACTTAACGTTAAGATTTAATGTCCAATACCTCAAAATATCCATATGATGGTATTCTACTCTCATTCAATAAATGGAGCTATGATGTCCATATCTATAAATGAAGTCCTCGATCGATTAACAAATGAATACCACCAAACTATCGAGGATAGACTATGCTATATAATAGTACTCATTGATAGCTCAAATGATAACATTTGCAACCATAAGTCCATCATATATCTCAGGATTAAGATAGACTCTCCGATTGTTTTCAAATGAAAACTTTTATCCATTGACGGTTCTAGATAAAGTATTTCATTTTGATCCTATTCAATGCACCCAGTGCACTAGATTCTTTTAACCAAAGACACCAAACTTTGATGATTTTAGACTCATCATAACACATTTGATCCCACTCAAATGCTAACAAAAGAATCTACAACTTTGACAAGATAAAGGCTCCCAACCTTCTATCTTAAGTTGTGAATATTATTCAAGACTAACTAAAGAATTGTGTCTACCTCATACATATCTAGATGTATGAACAATTCTTCTTTTCTTATAGTCTTTTGACCTTATGATTATTTACTTTTGACAATTATAATAATTAAACTATAAATGCAATAAGATTTGTTAAACTAGAAATCACTTTATTCATATGAAAATATTGTTAATTACAATATTACACTCTTGCTATCGAGCATAAACCTAACATGATCTTGGTCCTAGTCTTGGTCCTGGTCCTCAGTCGGGGTTAGAGCCCGTCATGGTACCTGGAGCCCTATTCCTTCCTGTAATTTCCCGACCTAGATTGCAAGTAAGAAGGGGGCTTATCTAGCTCAAGTGTTGGAGAGCTCGATTTCTGCCATAGAGATGATGCATGAGAGCCCATCGACTTCCTTCAAGCTGGTCTGGGTGGTTTCTCGTTATCTTGGTATGCGACTTTAGCATGTTGATGGAAAGATAAGAGCGTTAGGTCCAGCGAGGTAGGAATCTAGCTCACACTCATATACGCATGCATTACATCGGACACAAGTAAGAGAAACACAAATCTTTTGTAGAGGGAGGTGGACTGACCAAGGGGAAAAAAGCATCAAGAATGATCACATGCTGAAAAACCCCAAGGCAGTATCCGGAGGAAGGGGGAATACCCTTCCTTATGTATATAACAAAGAATGCTCCGGGGAGCTTACAAGAATGGTGAAGTAATACAACGTAGTCGCTCCGGAGAGCTTACAATGGTGGTCGAATGTTGACCGATACCGGTATATTCTAGGTAAAGGAAACACATACATTGATGATGTCGAGAGATCTCTAAACGAAACATGTATCTTCTGTAATTGATTGGAGCCCGATCCAATATGCCTTTTATAGGCATATTTATACATGATGAAAACCTTGGCGTACAAGTCCGAGACTCTTCAATTAGTCTTTGTTTCCTTATCGAATACGATCCTCCTTCAATGTAGTTGATCGGCTTGTAGCTATTATCTCGGAGAAGATATAATTGTTTCCCCTTTGGACACTTCCTTCCTTGATAGACGGGATTTTCTGTTATAGTTGACCCCCAATAATCGGTTGTGGAGGATATCTTGGAAGAAAATGTATTTGTTTCCTCTTTGGACTCTTTCTCTAATGATGGTTATTAATGAGTTGAATATTCTCTTATTAATGGTATTGATCATGTCATTAACTGGGTTGACTGCCTCCATTAATGTGGTTGACCTCATTAATGGTACTTTAAATGTCATGGAAATCAATATTCTCTTCGTACGTTGCCAAGAGGAGAGCTCTAGTTCTGCATGTCACTTTGGAGAGGTACTTCATGGAGGTTACCTGAGGTGACATTTGATATTCCTTGAGAGTGGGGTACCCTAGGATCCAGTACACTGGCTGGGTCCCCCGGGGACCTCTCGATTGTCACGGAGCTAGATGCTGGTCTTCCCATGGAGCTTGTGCTAACCATTTTAGAGGCAAGATATCCCATTGGGTTCCAACCTTTTAGTTGGGAGCTTGGCTCAGTTACGCAAAGCTTTGTCATGGAGCCTAACCTAATTATGCAGGCTTCCTAGCGGGGTAGCGGGCTTGGCTAGCAATCCCTGGTAAGGTGTTTTCCATAAAAAGGCGATCTTGGCTCACTTCTGGAAGGGTGGAGAGGTACGCTCGAGTACTGCTCTTGCTACTTGATTTAACCATACCAGGATCTACAGTGGATCTTGGCGCTTTTGGTGGCGACGATGCTTTACGGATTTCTTCCTTTTATGCTCTGACAGGTGGAGATTGTACCTCGATGAGGTAGGAGTGCCTCTTGATGTCGGGGGACCCATTTCCTTTCACGTTGACCTACCTTCGGGCTTTATCTTGGTATAAAGAGCTTGACACGGTCTCGTCGGGCTTTATTTGGTAAGACTGGACACGTGCGAGATGCTCAGATGGTATGGGCGGCTTCGCCTTGCTCTTGTAGTATCGTGTGGTAGCTCGACCTCGGGGACATTGATACCCCATCATATAAGCCCGAATTCGGACCCTTGCAGGAATGCTGGGAAGTGGAAAATTCTTCTTTGGTCCCTAGCCAAATTTTGCTATTAACAAGTGGAATAACATTGAAGTTAATAATCAAGGAATATTAATTAAAGAGTTTAGTTAATGATTCTGAGGATTATTTGAGCTCAAAATACTGTGGGTCCATTAAGTCCCCTTACTAGCCCAATCGATTTAGGTAACAAGGGTCACGGTTAATTAATTGGATTGTCCAATTAATTGTGTTACCTAAGTAACACGTATAAATTCAGGAATTAATTGAAAGATGAGATTATTTAATTAATTAATGTTGTTAATAGCAAAATTTGGCCAGGAACCAAAGAAGAATTTTCCACTTCCCAGCCTTCCCACAAGGGTCCAAATTCGGGCTTGTATGACAGAGGTATCAAGGACCCCAAGGTCGAGCCACCACACGATCCTACAGGAGCAAGGCGATGCCACCCATACCATCCTGGCATCTCGCACGTGTCCAGGATTACCAAATAAAGCCCGACGAGACCGCGTTAAGCTCCTTATACAAGGATAAAGCCCGAAGCTAGGTCGACGTGAAAGGACCTGGGTCCCCCGACATCAATAGACACTCCTACCTCGTCGGGGTATAATCTCGACCTGTCCAAGCATAAAAGAAAGAAGCCCGTAAAGCCCCATCCTCACTAAAAGCGCCAAGATCCACTATAGATCTTGGCATGGTTAAATCAAGTAGCAAGAGCAGTACTCGAGCGTACCTCTCCACCCTTCCAGAAGCGAGCCAATGTGGCATAATTATGACAAACACCTTACCAAGGCCTGCTAGCAAAGGCCACTACCTCACTAGGAAGCCTACACAATTAGGTCAAGCTCCATGATAAAGCTCGGCGTAGCCTAACCAAGCTCCCAGCAACAAGGTTGGAACCCTATGGGATATTTCGCCCTTAAAATGGTTAGCACAAGCTCCATGGGAAGACCAGCATCTAGCTACGTGACAATCGAGAGGTCCCCAGGGACCCCGCCAATGTACTGGATCCTATGGTACCTCGCCCTTAAGAATATTAAATGTCACCTCAGGTAACCTCCATGAAGTACCTCTTTAAAGTGACATCCAGAACTAAAGCTCTCCTCTCGGCAACGTAGGAAGAAAGGATTGGCCTCCATGACATTTAAATTACCATTAATGAGATCAACCGCATTAATGGAGGCAGTCAACCCAGTTAATGACATGATCAACACCATTAATAAGAGAATATTCAACTCTTTAATGGCCACAATTAGTGAAAGAATCCTAAGAGGAAACAAATACCTTTTCCTCCAAGATATACTCCATAACCGATTATTGGGGGTCAGCCATAACAAAAAATCTCGCTTATCAAGGAAATAAGAGTCCGAAGAGGAAACAACACATCCCCTCCGAGATATTAGCCACGATCCGATCAACTACATTAAAGGAAGAATCGTACTCAATAAGGAGAGAAAGATTGAAGAATTCTGGACTTGCACCCCAAGGCAGTCACCATTTATAAATATGCATGTAAAAGGCATAGAAGGGTCTCGGATCAATGACAGAAGACAGACATGCTTCGTTTAAAGATCTCTCGACATCATCAATGTATTGTATTACCGTTACCTAGAATATATCGGTATCGGTCTACATTCGACCACCATTTTAAGCTCTCCAGAGCAACTACGTTGTATTACTTCACCATTCTTGCAAGCTCCCCGGAGCATTCTCTGATATATAAATAAGGAAGGGTATTCCACCTTCGTCCGGATACTACCTTGGGGTTTTTCAGCATGTGATCATTCGTGATGCTTTTTCCCCCTTGGTCAATCCATCTCCTTCTACAAAAGACTTGTGTATTTCCTATTATCTACTGTGTTACGCATATGTGTATGCGGGCTAGGAACCGACCTCATTGGTCCTAGCTCTCTAATCTTTCTTACAAGAGATCGGGAAACAACAATGAAGACCTAACCCGCTGGACCTAGCGCTCTTATCCATTCATTTATAGGCCAAAGTCGCACGTCAAGATGAGGAGAAACTACCCAGACCAGCTTGAAGGAAGTCGATTAGCTCTCCCGCATCATCTCTGTGGCAGAAATCAAGCTCTCCGACACTGGAGCTAGATAAGCCCCCATCCTTACTTGCTATCTAGATCGGGGAATTGCAGGAAGAAATCGGGCTCCACAATCGGGCTTCCGGTACCATGACTGGCTCCGACCCTGACCCCGACGGAGGACCAGGACCAGGACCAGGACCAGGACCAGGACCAGGACCAAGATCAACCACTTCATACAAGTAAATAAACCTCGAGCTCCCTCGTTTCCTACCTACCACAAAGCTTGACGGAAAGGATAACTCCTTTCATACCTATTACAAAGCCTGACAGGTGGGATGACTCCTCTCCTACCTGCCACGAAGCCCGACGAACAGAATGGCTTGTCTCCTCAAGCTCCCCAGATCTACTATATAAGCACGAAGCCCGACAGACGGGACGTTTTGTCTCCTACCTACGATTTCATCCTCTATCATAGTCATACAAGATCAGGCCAGGTATCAACGGTAACGACCCCGACCATAACTTTCACGGTAGTGGTCTCGAGGGCGTTAATTTGGATTTCTCATCTCGAGTAAATTTCCATTCAACACTTTCTGGCGCCGTCTGTGGGAAGTTTCCACACCCCTTTTGTAAGCCTTTATGTCTCTACATGAGTATCATTATACTATAGAGGTAAGGGATTCATTATTCATGAATATCATTTACTATATACGATGTATTTTCTCCATACTTGTCTACATCGCCTATGTATCGCATGTGGTGCTCATTTTATCATTTAACGAGTTTCGTTAGTTGTGGAGCAAATATGGTACGTGGGATTCCTAGTGGAACCAGTTCATTATGCTACTCCTATGAAGTGAACCTGCTCAGATAATCATGGAGCTTAAATACAGTAGCTCCCCGCTTGAAGATCTCTTATATAGCTGAACCATTCTGATACATCGAGAGCTCTTATACAGTAGAAGTGCACCTCTCCTGCTCTTCTACAGCAGATTCGCTCCACCACCAGTGTATCACTTATCCAGCAGATCCACTGGGATTCGACCTGTTCATACGGATCCCCTCATGCCTCCAGGTCCGCCCTTCGTAAGCTCTTAGGTAAAGGTAGTAGGTCGACCCGTAAATCTAAGAAGCCAACTCAACTGTGTAGCCTCTAGAGCAGCATGACCAGTAGAAGATTATCGGTTCCATGCCTCATGCACCGGATCAGTCAATGCCCAAGTGAGTTACTGAACTCTCGATTCATTCTAGTAGGGTCCAGAGCCCTCTCTCAGTTGCTGGGGACTTCTAGGATCCCGAGCATGCATCTGGACCAGTACCTCCAATGGCTTCGCTCCATGTTTACCGGGCCAGTCACCGCCCTAGCAAGCCACCGAAGCCCGATCCGATCGATGAGCTCTCATAAGCTTCCCACATTTGGTAAGGCCACCTACGTGCCTAAGCAAGCTTCTAGAGCGATAGCATCACTACAAGACCGGTGGCTTCGCTCTATACGTACTGGGTCATTCATTGTCCTAGCAAGCCACCGAAGCCTGATCTGATCGATGAGAGCCCAGAGGTTTCCCACTCTTGGTAAGGCCTCATACATGCCTAAGTAAACCTCTGGATATCAGCCTCACTGTAAGGCCAAGTGGCTCCTCACTTCTTATACAGGGCCTGTCAACGTCTAAGTGAGCCATTGAACTCTCGATCTATCCCAGCACGGTCCAGAGCCTCCTTTCAAATTGCTGAAGACTCCAAAGATCCCAAGCATGCTTCTAGACCAGTACCAGACCGGTGGCTTTGCTCCTAGTGTACCGAACCACTCACCGCCCTAGCAAGCCACAGAAGCTCGATCAGATCGAGGAGGTCTCAGAAGCTTCCCACCTTTGGTAAGGCCACCTACGTGCCTAAGCAAGCTTCTAGACTGGTAGCACCGTTACAAGACCGGTGGATTCGCTCTATGTTTACCGGGCCATTCATAACCCTAGCAAGTCACCGAAGCCTGATCTGATCGAGAAGCTCTCAGAAGCTTCCCACATTTGGTAAGGACACCTAAGCACCTAAGCAACCTTCTAGACCGGTCGCACCGTTACAAGATCGGAGGTTTCGCTCCATGTTTACTGGGCCATTCATCTCCCTAGCAAGCCACCGAAGCCCGATATGATCAAGAAAATCCAAGAGGTTTCCCACTCTTTGAGGGTTCAGAGCTTTTTCTCAGTTGTTAGGGCTCCTTGATATCCTAAGTATGCCTCTGAACCGGTACCTGACAGGTAGCCCATCTCCATTCATATATGGTCATCCAATGCTCAAGTAAGTCACCACTTATTATGGAGGGGTCCAACGTGTTCTCTCAATACGGGAAACTTCTAGAATCCCGAGCATGTCTCAAGGTAATTTCTAGGCCGGTTTCTTCTTTCCAATGTTTGAGGCCATTCATTGCCCTAGCGAGCTACCTTGGTCCCGATCTACCTCTCTAAGCCAGCACCCTCCTACCTTGGTAACACTATGCATCCACAACAGTAGAGGACTTTTATGCCTTCTTGAAGCCCCCCATGCATCCACAACAGCAGAGGACTTCAAGGTAGTTCCTACCCCAATGTTACTAGAAATGAAAGCAGAAATGGGAACTAAGTCCTCCTCATCAGCTGCGCACCCATCATCTCAATAAGGTCTGGCTTCAGTCGGAGCGGACCCGATTAAATCTCAACTTTCTTTGTGATCTACTCAAGGTAACCGTCCTCCAATGATGATCAGGTCAGAGGGAAGAAAAGCTCGAGCTACCTAGCAAGCAACACAAAAGCGTCCTTCAACAAATGACCCACCCACATTGGCTCCCAAGGTAGTTTCGCTGCCATGCAGAGTTTAAACCACTCCCTCAAGAGTTTACCTCCTCCTTCGGAGCAATCCTCGCATGGCATGACGCATGGACATGAGTCTCTCCATATCATATGCATGTTGGATCCACTCTCGGGTTCCCTTCTTATTAGCCATGGTTGCCTAAATTCTGGTCATTCAGAAAAACTGTGCCCTTCACTACCGTGGTCAGCTCCTCCATCTCTTGGTTTGACGTCACCTAAGAGAGTAGTTTTCTCAATCCAAAACATCTACTTCTGAATCAACCGGGGCTCACTTGCCATATAAACAACCACCTCAGTTGTGGTCTTTATTTAAGGGAGAAGCTCCCTCTTCGGATTGATCATCTACTATACCATGATTTCGAGCCCGGGTTTGCTTCAGCAACCCAAGACTTGCCAGCTAAGAGGGGAACATGCACAACCATCTCAGAAGCTTTCTTCCTAATCCCCTCCCTTTTTCGTCCATCAATGACTCTTAAGTTAAAGGGGAGAAGTAGAGCCAGCTCTACCTGGAAGGTTGTGAAGAAGTAACCATACTCCTTGGCTGGCACGAGCTCGACCTTAGCAAACACCAGCTTGCTCTCAAAGATTATCATACCGATGGCTCCTCTCCATTTGTAATGGGTCTTCCAATGCCTTAGTGAGCTATCGAGGTCCCGATCCATTCGGAGAGCACCTAGAGGACCCGATTAGTTAAAAATGGAGTCCCGAGCTCTATTACGATTGTTGAAGGCTCTTATCTACCCCAAGCGGACTTTCAAACCCGTTACATCACTTGGGGACTTGAAGCTCAATATTTTCCCATTACTCCAGTGTGAGGGGCGATAGCCCTAGCATCATCTCAAGAGATTCTACTCGTTAAAGAACTCCTAGAGCGAGACTGGTTATCAACCAATACCACCATGCATTGATACAACTTCGTATTAGCTCGCCATGAGTTTGCATCTCTTTCGATTTCGGTATCCGTAGTAGATCACATGTGATCACCATCACCGTGAGAGCTAAACCGCACTCCTAATGCCCTAGACCGGATAAAATCCCTCTAGGAGGATCACCATCACCATGAGAGCTCCAAAGCCCTCCTGATGACCTGGACTGGATAAATCCCTCCAAGAGAAACGCCATGGTATTTTGACATTGATCGCCTCGAGACCAAGAAATAGCTAGATAGCGCTCCTGATGCCTCGACCGGGCACCACCCCCTGCCAAGAAAAGTCTGAGTGTAAGAACATAGTTGCCATCCAGATCTTGAGACCATTGTTTGATCGGGGAAGCCTCCTCATCACCCCTAATGCCTTGGTCGGGTGACCTCCCCTAAGAAGGATCAAAGTATAAGAGCGTAGTTGCCATCCACATGTAAGAGCATAGTTGCCATCCGGATCAAAAGACCAGGAAATAGCTAGATAGCGCTCCTGATGCCTTGGTCGGGTGACCTCGCCCAAGAAGGATCCGATTGTAAGAGCATAGTTGTCATCCAGATCAAAATACCAGGAAATAGCTAGATAGCGCTCTTGATTCCTTGGTCGGGCTACGACCCCCAAGAAGGGTCTGAGTGTAAGAGCATAGTTTCCATCCAGATCAAAATACCAGGATATAGGTAGATAGCTCTTATGAAGCATTGGACCAGATTAATCCCTCCAAGAGGAACGCCATGGTATTTCGACAATGGTTACCTCGAGACCAAGATAGCTCGCTAGCATTCCTGATGCCTTAGTCAGGCTACCACGCCCAAAAGAGATCTGAGTATAAGTGCATAGTTGCCATCTAGATCCCAAGACCAGGGTAGCTAGCATTCATGATGTCTTGGTCAAGTGACCTCCCCTAAAAAGGATCTGAGCGTAAGAGCATAATTGCCTGCTAGATCACAAAATCAAAACAACCAAAAAGGTCATCCTGCTACCTTGGCCGGGCCAACCCCGCTAGGAAGAATCTAGATAGCACAGATGCCTACCAGGATCATTTCACCAGCTCGTCTAAGTACCGCGATTCCTGGAAAAGGAATTCTAGGTACCCATGTTAACCACAGAAGCTTTATCCGACATGATCAAGCAATACGCTTGTTTATTTTACAGGAATGAATAGTACCCCGGTTCTCTAAGCTTGTGAGCAATTATGGCTACAAGTAAGAAGCGACAAGCAAAATTCTTCATGTAGTACAAGATTCAGACTCCACCCCCAAATAATTACCGGTGTTCAAGTAAGAGGGGACTTTTGTTAATAGCAAAATTTAGTTATGGACCAAAGAACAATTTTCCACTTCCCTGCCTTCCCACAAGGGTCCAAATTCGGGCTTGTTTGACGGAGGTATCAAGGTCCCCAAGGTCGAGCTACCACACGATCCTACAAGAGCAAGGAGAGACCACCCATACCATCCGGGCATCTCGCACGTGTCTAGGCTTACCAAATAAAGCCCGACGATATCGCGTTAAGCTCCTTATACCAGGATAAGGCCCGAAGCTAGGTCGACGTAAAAGGACCTGGGTCCCCTGACATCAAGAGGCACTCCTTTCTCGTCGAGGTAAAATCTCGACATGTTCGAGCATAAATTGAAGAAGCACCAAGATCCACTATTGATCTTGGCATGGTTAAATCAAGTAACAAGAGCAGTACTCGAGCGTACCTCTCCACCCTTCTACAAGCGAGCCAAGGTCGCTTTTTTATGGCAAACACCTTACCAGGGCCTGCTAGCCAAGCCCGCTACCTTGCTAGAAATCTTATAGAATTAGGTCAAGCTCCATGATAAAGCTCGGCGTAGCTAAACCAAGCTCCCAGCTATAAGGTTGGAACCCTACAGGATATTTCGCCCCTAAAATGTTAGCACAAGCTCTATGGGAAGACCAACATCTAGCTACGTGACAATCGAGAGGTCCCTGGAAACCAGGCCAGTGTACTGGATCCTAGGGTACCTCGCCCTCAAGGAATATCCAATGTCACCTCAAGTAACCTCCATGAAGTACCTCTCCAAAGTGGCATGCAGAACTAAAGCTCTCCTCTCGGCAACGTAGGAAGAAAGGATTGGCTTCCATGATATTTAAAGTACTATTAATGAGGTCAACCGCATTAATGGAGGCAGTCAACCCAGTTAATGACATGATCAACACCATTAATAAGAGAATATTCAACTCTTTAATGGCCACCATTAGTAAAAGAATCCTAAAAGGAAACAAATACCTTTTCCTCCAAGATATCCTCCACAACCGATTATTGGGGGTCAACCATAACAGAAAATCCCACTTATCAAGGAAAGAAGAGTGCGAAGAGGAAAAAAACACATCCCCTCCGAGATATTAGCCACGATCTGATTAACTACATTAAAGAAAGAATCGTACTCAATAAGGAGAGAAAGATTGAAGAATCCTAGACTTGCACGCCAAGGCAGTCACCATTTATAAATATTCTTGCAAAAGCCATAGAAGGGTCTCGGATCAATGACAGAAGACAGACATGCTTTGTTTAAAGATCTCTCGACATCATCAATGTATTGTATTACCTTTACCTAGAATATACCGGTATCGGTTTACATTCGACCACCATTGTAAGCTCTCTGGAGTAACTACGTTGTATTGCTTCACCATTCTTGTAAGCTCCCTGGAGCATTCTCTGATATATACATAAGGAAGGGTATTCCATCTTTCTCTAGATACTGCCTTGGAGTTTTTCAGCATGTGATCATTTGTGATACTTTTCCCCCTTGGTCTGTCCATCTCCCTCTACAAAAGACTTGTGTATTTCCTATTATCTACTATGTTATGCATATGTGTATGCAGAATAGGAACCGACCTCATTGGTCCTAGCTCTCTAATCTTTCTTACATGAGATCGGGAAACAACAATGTAGACCTAAGGAAATGAAGCTAGATTCTTACCCCGCTGGACCTAGCATTCTTATCCTCTTATCTATACGCCGAAGTCTCACGTCAAGATGAGGAGAAACCACCTAGACCTGCTTGAAGGAAATCGATGAGCTCTATCGCATCATCTCTGTGGCCGAAATCGAGCTCTTTGACACTGGAGCTAGATAAGCCCCCCTCCGTACTTGCTATCTTGATCGAGGAATTACAGGAAGAAATTGGGCTCCAGGACCGGGCTCTGGGTACCATGACGGGCTCCGACCCTGACCGAGGACTAGGACTAGGACCCAGATCAACCCCTTCATACCAGTAAAGAAACCTCGAGCTCCCTCGTTTCCTACCTACCACAAAGCACGATAGAAAGGATAACTCCTCTCTCACCTACTACGAAGCCCGACAGGTGGGATGACTCCTCTCCTACCTACCACGAAGCCCGACGAGCGGGATGGCTTATCTCCTTAAGCTTCCCAGATGTACTACATAAGCACGAAGCCCGACGGGCGGGAAATTTTGTCTCCTTCCTACGATTTCATCCTCCATCATAGTCATACAAGATCAGGTCAGGTATCAACGGTACCGACCCCGACCACCACTTTCACTGTAGTGGTCTCGAGGGCGTTAATTTGGATTTCTCATCTCGAGTAAATTTCCATTCAACACTTTCTGGCGCCGTCTGTGGGAAGTTTCCACACCCCTTTTGTAAGCCTTTATGTCTCTACATGAGTATCATTATACTATAGAGGTAAGGGATTCATTATTCATGAATATCATTTACTATATACGATGTATTTTCTCCATACTTGTCTACATCGCCTATGTATCGCATGTGGTGCTCATTTTATCATTTAACGAGTTTCGTTAGTTGTGGAGCAAATATGGTACATGGGATTCCTAGTGGAACCAGTTCATTATGCTACTCCTATGAAGTGAACCTGCTCAGATAATCATGGAGCTTAAATACAGTAGCTCCCCGCTTGAAGATCTCTTATATAGCTGAACCATTCTGATACATCGAGAGCTCTTATACAGTAGAAGTGCACCTCTCCTGCTCTTCTACAGCAGATTCGCTCCGCCACCAGTGTATCACTTATCCAGCAGATCCACTGGGATTCAACCTGTTCATACGGATCCCCTCATGCCTCCAGGTCCGCCCTTCGTAAGCTCTTAGGTAAAGGTAGTAGGTCGACCCGTAAATCTAAGAAGCCAACTCAACTGTGTAGCCTCTAGAGCAGCATGACCAGTAGAAGATTATCGGTTTCATGCCTCATGCACCGGATCAGTCAATTTTAATTAAATTAATTAAATAATTAGATTATTTAATTATATTGATAATTATGAATTATTGTTAACGAGAAATTTGTTTAGGATGAGAAATTCCCATTAACGTCCTCGAGACCACTACCGCGAAAGTGGTGGCCAGGGTCGGTACCGTTGATACCTGACCTGATCTTTTATGAATATGAAGGAGGATGAAACAGGAGGTAGGAGACAAGCCATCCCGCCCGCCGGGCTTCGTTCTTATGTAGTAGATCTGGGGAGCTCGAGGAGACAAGCTATCCCGCCCATCTGGCTTCGTGCTTATAAAGTAGATCTGGCAGCTTGAGGTTCTCTTGCTGGTGTGAATGGGTTGATCTTAGTCCTGGTCCTGGTCCTGGTCATCAGTCGGGGTCGGAGCCCGTCATGGTACTTAGAGCCTGATTCCTTTCTGTAATTCCCCGATCTAGATAGCAAGTAAGAAGGGCTGGATTTCTGCCATAGAAATGATACGGAAGAGCTCATTGACTTCCTTCAAGATGGTCTGGGTTGTTTATCCTCATCTTGACGTGCGACTTTGGCGTATAGATGACAAGATAAAAGCGCTAGGTCCAGTGGGGTAGGAATCTAGTTTTGTTTCCTTAGGTCTTCGTTGTTGTTATCCGATCTCATGTAAGAAAGATTAGAGAGCTAGGACAAATGAGATCGGTTCCTAGCCCGCATACACACATGCGTAACATAGTAGATAATAGGAAATACACAAGCCTTTTTTAAAAGGAGATGGAGTGACCAAGGGGGAAAAAGCATCACGAATGATCACATGCTGAAAACCCCCAAGGCAGTTTTCGAAGGAAGGAGGAATACCCTTCCTTATGTATATATCAGAGAATGCTCCGGGGAGCTTACAAGACTGGTGAAGTTATACAACGTAGTTGCTCCGGAGAGCTTACAATGGTGGTCGAATGTAGACCGATACTGGTATATTCTAGGTAAATGTAATACATACATTGATGATGTCGAGAGATCTTTAAACGAAGTATGTCTGTCTTCTGTCATTTATCGGAGACCGATTTTCTATACCTTTTACAAGCATATTTATAAATGGTGACTACCTTGGCGTGCATGTCCAGGATTCTTCAATCTTCCTCTCCTTATTGAGTACGATTCTTCCTTTAATGTAGTTGATCGGATCGTGGCTAATATATCGGAGGGGATGTGATTGTTTCCTCTTCGGACTCTTCTTTCCTTGATAGGCGAGATTTTCTGTTATAGTTGACCCCAAAGAATAGGTTGTGGAGGATATCTTGGAGAAAAAGGTATTTGTTACCTCTTTGGACTCTTTCACTATTGATGGCCATTAAAGAGTTGAATATTCTCTTGTTAATGGTGTTGATCATATTATTAATTGGGTTGACTGCCTCCATTAATACGGTTGACCATATTATTGGTACTTTAAATGTCATGGAAGTCAATCCTCTCTTACTACGTTGTCGAGATGAGAAATCTAGTTCTACATGTCACTTTGGAGGGGTACTTCATGGAGATTACCTGAGGTGACATTTGATATTCCTTTAATTATGCCAAGCTTTATCATGGAGCTTGACCTAATTATGCTGACTTCTTAGCGGGGTAGTGGGCTTGGCTAGCAGACCCTGGTAAGGTGTTTGCCATAAACAGGCGACCTTGGCTCGCTTCTGGAAGGATGGAGAGGTACGCTCGAGTACTGCTCTTGCTATTTGATTTAACCATGCCAAGATCTATAGTGGATCTTGGCACTTTTTGGTGACGATGAGGCTTTACGGGCTTCTTCCTTTAATGCTCGAACATGTCGTGATTATACCTCAATGAAGCAGGAGGGCCTTTCCAAGACAAGTACAGTACCTTAAAGGTTTCGTAATGAAAGTAGAGATAGTAACAAGTTATAGGAGAGTGTCACGAGATACCTTGATGTCGGGGAACCCAGGTCCTTTCACGTCAACCTAGCTTTGGGCTTTATCATGGTATAATGAGCTTGGCACGGTCTCGTCGGGCTTTATTTGGTAAGCCTGGACACATGCGAGATGCTCAGATGGTATGGGCAGCCTCGCCTTGCTCCTGTAGGATCGCATGGTAGCTCGACCTTGGGGACCTTGGCACCCTGTCATATAAGCCTGAATTCGGACCCTTGTAGGATGACTGGGAAGTGGAAAATTCTTCTTTGGTCCCTAGCCAATTTTTGCTATTAACAGAAGTCCTCTTCAACTTGAACACCGGTAAGTTTTTGGGGTTGGAGTCTGAATCTTGTACTACATGAAGAATTTTGCTTGTCACTTCTTACTTGTAGCCAGAATTGCTCCTAAGCTTAAAGAACCGGGGTACTATTCATTCCTGCAAAATAAATGAGTGTATTGCTCGCTCATGTCGGATGTAGCTTTTATGGTTAACATGGGTACCCAGAATTAGTTTTCCAGGAATCGCGGTACTTATACGAGATAGTGAAATGATACCGATAGGCATCTGTGCCATCTAGATCCTTCCTAGCGGGGTTGGCCTGGCCAAGGTAGCAGGATGACCTTTATGGTTGTTCTGATCTCGTGAACTAGCAGGCAATTATGCTCTTATGCTCAGATCCTTCTTAAGGGAGGTTACCCGACCAAGGTATCATGAATTCTAGCAACACTGGTCTTGGGATCCAGATGGCAACTATGCACTTATACTTAGATTCCTCTTGGGCGTGGTAGCCCGACTAAGGCATCAGGAACGCTAGCGAGCTGTCTTGGACACGAGGTTATCATTGTAGAAATACCATGGCATTCCTCTTGGAGGGATTAATCCTGTCCAAGGCATCATGAGGGCTATCTAGCCATATTCTGGTGATTTGATCTGCATGGTAATTATGCACTTACACTCGGATCCTTCTTGGGGAGGTCACCCGACCAAGGCATCAAAAGTGATGAGGGGGCTTCCCCGATAAGTTCCTGGTCTCGAGATTTGGATGGAAACTATGGTCTTACACTCAGACCCTTCTTGGCGGGGGGTGGTGCCTGGCCGAGGCTTCATGACCGCTATCTAGCTATTTCCCGGTCTCGAGGCGATCATTGTCAAAATACCATGGCGTTCCTCCTGGAGGGATTTATCCAGTGCAGGGCATCAGGAGGGCTATCTGGATATATCCTGGTATTTTGATCTGGATGGTAACTATGCACTTATACTCGGATCCTTCTTGGGGGAGGTCACCCGACTAAGGCATCAGGGTGATGATGGGGCTTCCTTGATCAATCCCTGGTCTCGAGATTTGGATAGCAACTATGCTCTTATACTCAGACCCTTCTTGGCGGGGGGTGGTGCCCGGTCGAGGCATTAGGAGCGCTATATAGCTATTTCTTGGTCTCTAGGCGATCATTGTCGAAATATCATGGCGTTCTAGAGGGATTTATCCAGTCCACGACATCAGGACGGCTATGAAGCTCTCCTTGTGATGGCGATCCTCCTGGAGGGATTTTATCCGGTTCAGGGCTTTAGGAATGCGATGTAGCTCTCCTGGTAATGACAATCCTTCTTAAAGGATTTGATCCGGCCTAGGGTATTTCGATCGTGAGCAAATGGTGATAATATGAGAACTATGACGGAGACTGAAATTGAAAGAAATGCAAACTCATGGTGAGCCGATACAGAGTTGTATCAATGCAAGGTGGTATCGGTTGATTACTAGTCTCGCTCTAAGAGCCTATTCACGAGTAAAATCTTTTGAGATGACTGCGTTATGGGTGCAAATTGTAGACTGACTCTCCGTAAAAGACGCTTTTTATTGTAAACCAATAAATGGGAGAGATCGCCCCACGTTCGGGTCACTCCCCCTTCCATATGGTTACTGGAGAGAATATCGAGCTTCAAGTCTCCAAGTGATGTAATTGTTTTGGAAGCCCGCTAGGGGTAGATGAGAGCCTTCAACAATCGTAATGGAGATCGAGATCCCACTGTGAACGAATCAGGACCTTTGGGTGCTCCTCTGACTGATTGAGACCTCGATGGCTCGCTAGGGCATTGGAAAGCCCAGTACAAATGGGGATGAGCCATCGGTATGATAATCTTCGAGAGCACGCTGGTGTTTGCTAAGGTCGAGCTCGTGCCAGCCAAAGAGGATGGTTAATTCTTCACAACCTTCCAGGTAGAGCTGGCTCTACTTCCCCCATTTGACTTAAGAGTCATTGATGGACGGAAAAAGGAGGGGATTAAGAAGAAAGCTGCTGAGATGGTTCTGTATGTTGCCATCATAGCTGGCAAGTCTTGGGTTGCTGAAGTAGACCCGGGCTCGAATCCATGATGCAATAGATGATCAATTCGAAGAGAAAGCTTCTCCCTTAAATGAAGACCACAACTGAGGCGGTTGTTTATATGGCAGGTAAGCCCCAAATGATCTAGAAGTAGATGTTTTGGATGGAGAAAACTACTCTCTTAGGTGACGTCAAACCAAAATGTGGAGAAGCTGACCACGGTAGTGAGGGGTGTAGTCGTTCTGAATGACCAAAATTGAGGCAACCATGGCTAATAAGCAAGGAACCCGGGAGTGGATCCAACATGCATATGATATGGAGAGACTCAGGTCCATGTGTCGTGTCATGCGTGGATTGCTCTGAATGAGGAGGTAAACTCTTGAGGGAGTGGTTTAAACTCTACATAGAAATGTGGCTACCTTGGGAGCCAATGTGGGTGTTTAATTTGCTGAAGGACGCTTCTGTATTGCTTGCTAGGCAGCTCGAGCTCTTCTTCCTTCTAACATGATCATCATTGGAGGATGGATACCTTGAGTAGATCACAGAGAAAGTTGAGAGTTTCCTTGGTCCGCTTGGACTGAAGTCGGACCTTATTAAGATGATGGATGCATAGATGATGATGAGGACTTGGTTCTCATTTCTGCTTTCATGTCTAGTCGTGTTAAGGTAGGAGCTACCTTGAAGTCCTCTGCTGCTGTAGATACATAGGGGGCTCCAAGTCTGCCTACCTTTCTATCTGAATCTGTCAACGTAGAGGTCCAGATTGGTGTTACCAAGGTAAGAGAGGTAGGAGAAATCTCAATTGATCTAAACGAGAAAATGGAGGTCAATTCTGTTTGAAGTTGATCCAACCAAGGTGGTGGAAGCTGGCTCAAAGAGGTAGATCGTGACCGAGGTAGCTCGTTAGGGGGATGAATGGCCCCATATAAGTGGAGAGGAGACATCGGCCTAGTAACTGTCTGGTGACAAGCTCAGGATTCTTATAAGTTTCCCGCAACGAAGAGAACACTTTGGACCCCTCCGGGATGAGTGGTGACTCACTTGAGAATTGGATGACCCAATATGAATGGAGATGGGCTACCTGTCTGATACTGTTAAGAGGCATACTTGGGATTTCAAGAAGCCCCTAACAATTAAGAGAAAGATCTGGACCAAGCTGGAACGAAACAGGAGCTCAGTGGCTCAATTGGGCGTTGACCGATCATGTATAGGAAGTGAGGATCCACTTGGCCGTACAGTGAGGCTGATGCCCCAAAAGTTAGCTTAGGCATGTAGAAGGCCTTACCAAGAATGGAAAACCTCTGGGCTCTCATCTATCAGATCGGGCTTCGGTGGCTTGCTAGGGCGATGAATGACCTGATACATATAGAGCGAAGCCACCGGTCTTGTAGTGATGCTACCGCTTTAGAAGCTTGCTTAGGCACGTAGGTGGCATTACCAAATATGGGAAACTTCTGAGATCTCCTAGATCGGATCAGGCTTCGGTGGCTTGCTAGGACGGTGAATGGCCCGGTGAACATGGAGTGAAGCCATCAGAGTTACTAGTCTAAATGCATGCTCGGTAACCTAGAAGTCCCCAGCAAATGAGAGAGGGCTCTGGACCCTGCTGAAATGAATCGAGAGTTCAGTGGCTCACTTTGGCATTGATAGGCCCTGTATAAGAAGTGAGGAACCATTTGGCCTTACAGTGGACTGCTGCTCTAGAGGTTAGCTTAGGCATGTAGGAGGCCATACCAAGAGTGGGAAACCTCTAGGCTCTCCTCGATCAGTTTGGGCTTCGGTGGCTTGCTTGGGTGATGAATGACCTGGTACATATAGAGCAAAGCCACCGGTCTTGTAGCAATGTTACCGCTCTAGAAGCTTGCTTAGGTACGTAAGTGGCCTTACCAAATGTGGGAAACTTCTTAGTGCTCCTCGATCGGATTTGGCTTCGATGGCTTGCTAAGGCGGTGAATGGCCTGGAAAACACAGAGCGAAACCACTGGAGGTAGTGGTTCAGATGCATGCTCGGGATCCTCGAAGTCCCTAGCAACTAAGAGAGGGCTCTGGACCCTGCTAGAATCAATCGAGAGTTCAGTGGCTAACTTGGGCATTGACAGGCCCTGTATAAAAAGTGAGGAGCCACTTGGCCTTACAGTGAGGCTGCTGCTCCAAAGGATAGCTTAGGCATGTAGAAGGCCTTACCAAGAGTGGGAAACCTCTGGGATCTCTTTGATCAGATCGGGCTTCGGTGGCTTGCTAGGGCGATGAATAACCCGGTACATATAGAGCAAAGCCACCGGTCTTGTAGCGATGCTACCGCTCTAGAAGCTTGCTTAGGCACGTAGGTGGCATTACCAAATATGGGAAACTTCTGAGATCTCCTCGATCGGATAAGGCTTTGGTGGCTTGCTAGGGCGGTGAATGGCCCTGTGAACATGGAGCGAAGCCACCAGAGTTACTAGTCTAAATGCATGCTCGGGATACTAGAAGTCCCCAGCAACTAAGAGAGGGCTTTGGACCCTGCTGAAATGAATCGATAGTTCAGTGGCTCACTTGGGCTTTGATAGGCCCTGTATAAGAAGTGAGGAACCATTTGGCCTTAAAGTGAGGCTGCTGCTCTAGAGGTTAGCTTAGGCATGTAGGAGGCCATACCAAGAGTGGGAAACCTCTAGGCTCTCCTCGATCAGTTTGGGCTTCGGTGGCTTGCTTGGGCGATGAATGACCCTGTACATAAAGAGAAAAGCCACCGGTCTTGTAGCAAAGTTACCGCTCTAGAAGCTTGCTTAGGTACGTAAGTGGCCTTACCAAATGTGGGAAACTTTTTAGAGCTCCTCGATCGGATTTGGCTTCGATGGCTTGCTAGGGCGGTGAATGGCCCGGTAAACACATAGCGAAGCCACCGGAGGTACTGGTCCAGATGCATGCTTGGGATCCTAGAAGTCCCCAGCAACTAAGAGAGGGCTCTGGACCCTGCTGGAATCAATCGAGTGTTTAGTGGCTCACTTGGGCATTGACAGGCCCTGTATAAAAAGTGAAGAGCCACTTGGCCTTACAGTAAGGCTGCTGCTCTAGAGGTTAGCTTAGGCATGTAGGAGGCCTTTCCAAGAGTGGGAAACCTCTGGGATCTCTTTGATCAGATCGGGCTTCGGTGGCTTGCTTGGGCGATGAATGACCCGGTACATATAGAGCGAAGCCACCGTTCTTGTAGCGATGCTACTGCACTAGAAGCTTGCTTAGGCACGTAGGTGGCCTTACCAAATGTGGAAACTTCGATCAGATCGGGCTTCGGTGGCTCGCTAGAGCGGTGAATGGCCTAGTAAACATGGAGCGAAGCCACCGAAGGTACTGATCCAGATGCTTGCTCAGGATCCTAGAAGTCCCCAGCAACTAAGAGAAGGCTCTAGACCCTGCTAGAATGAATCGAGAGTTCAGTGGCTCACTTGGGCGTTGACTGGCTAGGTGCGTGAGGCGTTGAACCGCTAATCTTCTACTGTTCGTGCTGCTCTAGAAGCTACAGAGCTGAGTTGGCTTTTTAGATTCATGGGTCGACCTGCTACCTCTACCTAGAAGCTTACGAAGGGCGGACCTAGAGGCGTGAGGTGATCCGTATGAACAGGTCAAAGCCTAGTGGATATGCTGGATAGGTGATACACTGGTAGAGAAGAGCGAATCTGCTGTAGAAGAGCAGGAGAAGTGCAGTTCTAATATATTGGAGCTCTCGATGTATCAGAATGGTTCAGCGATATAAGAGATATTCAAGCGAGGAGCTACTGTATTGGAGCTCCACGATTATCTGAGCACTTTCACTTCATAAGAGTAGCATAATGAACTGGTTCCACCAGGAATCCCAAGTACCATATTTGCTCCACAATGAATGAAACTCGTTAAATGATAAAATGAGCACCACATGCGATACATAGGCGATGTAGACAAGTATGGAGAAAAGACATCGTATATAGTAAATGATATTCATAAATAATGAATCTGTTACCTCGATAGTATAATAATACTCATGTAGTGACATAGAGGCTTTCAAAAGGGGTGTGGAAACTTCCCACAGACGGCGTCAGAAAGTGTTAACGGGAAATTTGTTAAGGATGAGAAATCACCATTAACGCCCTCGAGACCACTTCCACGAAAGTAGTGGTCGGGGTCGGTACCGTAGATAGCTGACCTGATCTTGTATGAATATGAAGGAGGATGAAACAGGATGTAGGAGACAAGCCATCCCGCTCGTCAGGCTTCGTGCTTGTAGTAGATCTGGGGAGCTCGAGGAGATAAGCCATCCCGCCCGTTGGGCTTCGTGCTTATGAAGTAGATCTGGGGAGCTTGAGGTTCTCTTATTGGTGTGAAGGGGTTGATATTTGTCCTGGTCCTAGGTCAGGGTCGGAGCCCGTCATGGTACCTAGAGCCTGGTTCCTTCCTATAATTCCTCGATCTAGATAGCTAGTAAAGAGGGGGGCTTATCTAGCTCCAGTGTCGGAGAGCTTGATTTCTGCCACAAAGATGATTAAGGAGAGCTCATTGACTTCTTTCAAGCTGGTCTGGGTGGTTTCTCCTCATCTTGATATGCGACTTTGGCGTATAGATGAGAGGATAAGAGCGCTATGTCTAGCAGGGTAGGAATCTAGCTTTGTTTCCGTAGGTCTTCATCGTTGTTTTCCGATCTCATGTAAGAAAGATTAGAGAGCTAGGACCAATGAGATCTATTCCTAGCCCTCATACACACATGTGTAACATAGTACATAATAGGAAATACACAAGTCTTTTGTAGAGGGAGATAGACCGACCAAGGGAGAAAAAGCATCACGAATGATCACATGCTGAAAAACCCCAAGGCAGTATCATGAGGAAAGAGGAATACCCTTCCTTATGTATATATTAGAGAATGCTCCGGGGAGCTTACAAGAATGGTTAAGTAATACAACGTAGTTGCTCCGGAGAGCTTACAATGGTGGTCGAATGTAGACCGATACCGGTATATTCTCGGTAAAGGTAATACATACATTGATGATGTCGACAGATCATTAAACGAAGCATGTCTGTCTTCTGTCATTCATCGGAGATCGATTTTCTATGCCTTTTACTGGTAAATTTATAAATGGTGACTACCTTGGCGTGCATGTCCAGGATTCTTCAATCTTCCTCTCCTTATTGAGTACGATTCTTCATTTAATATAGTTGATCGGATCGCGGCTAATATCTCGGAGGGGATGTGATTGTTTCCTCTTCGGACTCTTTCTTCCTTGATAGGCTGGATTTTCTGTTATAGTTGACCCCAAAGATTAGGTTGTGGAGGATATCTTTGAGGAAAAGGTATTTGTTTCCTCTTTGGACTCTTTCATTAATGATGGCTATGAAAGAGTTGAATATTCTCTTATTAATGGTTTTGATCATGTCATTAATTGGGTTGACTGCCTCCATTAATACGGTTGACCCTTTTAATGGTACTTTAAATGTCATGGAAGTCAATCCTCTCTTCCTACGTTGCCGAGATGAGAGCTCTTGTTCTGCATGTCACTTTGAAGGGGTACTTCATGGAGGTTACCTGAGGTGACATTTGATATTCCTTTAGCAACGCCGAGCTTTATCATGGAGCTTGACCTAATTATGCAGGCTTCCTAGCGGGGTAGCGGGCTTGGCTAGTAGGCCCTGGTAAGGTGTTTGCCATAAACAGACGACCTTGGCTAGGTTCTGGAAGGGTGGAGAGGTACGCTCGAGTACTGCTTTTGCTACTTGATTTAACCATGCCAAGATCTACAGTGGATCTTGGCGCTTTTTGGTGACGATGAGGCTTTATTGGCTCCTTCCGTTAATGCTCGGACGGGTCTAGATTATACCTCGACGAGGCAGGACAGCCTTTGCAAGACAAGTTTGGCACCTTGATGGTTTCGTAATGAAAGTAGAGATAGTAGCAAGATGTAGGAGAATGTCACGAGATACCTTGATGTCGGGGAACCCAGGTCCTTTCACGTCGACCTAGCTTCGGGCTTTATCCTGGTATAAAGAGCTTGATGCGGTCTTGTCGGGCTTTATTTGGTAAGCCTGGACACTTGCGAGATGCTCAGATGGTATAGTCGGCCTCGCCTTGCTCCTGTTGGATCGCGTGATAGCTCGACCTCGGGAACCTTGGCACCCTATCATATAAGCCCGAATTCGGACCCTTACAGGAAGGCTGGGAAGTGGAAAATTCTTCTTTGGTCCCTAGCCAATTTTTGCTATGAACAGAAGTCTCCTCTGACTTAAAAACCGGTAAGTATTTGGGGTTAGAGTCTGAATCTTGTACTACATGAAAAATTTCACTTGTCGTTTCTTACTTGTAGCTAGAATTGCTCCCAAGCTTTAAGAACTGGGGTACTATTCATTCCTGCAAAATAAATTAGCGTATTGCTCGATCATGTTGGATGTAGCTTCTGTGGTTAACATGGGTACCTAGAATTCCTTTTCCAGGAATCGCGGTACTTAGACGAGATGGTGAAATGATCCTGGTAGTCATCTATGCCCTCTAGATCCTTCATAGCAGGGTTGGCCCGGCAAAGGTAGCAGGATGACCTTTTTGGTTGTTCTGATCTCGTGATTTAGCAGGCAACTATGCTATTATGCTTAGATCCTTCTTAAGGGAGGTCACCCGACCAAGGTATCATGAATGCTAGCTACCCTGTTCTGGGGATCCGGATGGCAACTATGCACTGATACTTAGATCTCTCTTGGGCGTGGTAGCCCGACTAAGGCATCAGGAATGCTAGCGAGCTGTCTTGGTCTCGAGGTTATCATAGTCGAAATACCATGGCGTTCCTTCTAAAGGGATTAATTCGGTCCAAGGCATCAGGAGGGCTATCTAGCCATATTCTGATGTTTTGATCTGGATGGTAACTATGCACTTACACTCGGATCCTTCTTGGGGGAGGTCACCCGACCAAGGCATCAAGGGTGATAAGAGGGCTTCCCCGATAAATCCCTAGTCTCGAGATCTGGATGGCAACTATGCTCTTACACTCAGACCCTTCTTTTTGGGGGTGGTGCCTGGTCGAGGCATCAGGAGCGCTATCTAGCTATTTCCTGGTCTCGAGGCGATCATTGTCAAAATACCATGGCGTTCCTCCTAGAGGGGTTTATCCTGTGCAGGGCATCAGGAGGGCTATCTATATATATCCTGGTATTTTGGTCCTGATGGCAACTATGCACTTATACTCGGATCCTTCTTGGGGGAGGTCACCCGACCAAAGCATCAGGGGTGATGACGGGGCTTTTCCTATTAATCCCTGGTCTCGAGATCTGGATGGCAACTATGCTCTTATACTCAGACCCTTCTTGGCGGGGGGTGGTGCCTGGCCGAGGCATCAGGGGCGCTATCTAGCAATTTCTTGGCCTCAAGGCGATCATTGTCGAAATACCATGGTGTTCCTCATAGAGGGATTTATCCAGTCCAGGGCATCAAGGGAGCTATGGAGCTCTCCTGGTGATGGCAATCCTCCTGGAGGGATTTTATCCGGTCCAGGGCATTAGGAGAGTGATGTAGCTCTCCTGGTAATGGCAATCCATCTGAAGGGATTTGATCCGGTCTAGGGTATCTCGACCATGAGCGAATGGTGTACACTTGCGAGATGCTCAGATGGTATGGACGGCCTCGCCTTGTTCCTGTAGGATCGCGTGGTAGCTCGACCTCGGGGACAAGCCCGAATTCGGACCCTTGCAAGAAGGCTGGGAAGTGGAAAATTCTTCTTTGGTCCCTAGCCAAATTTTGCTATTAACACTATTAATTGGAGGATGTTAGTTGATGTACGGATTTAGGCGAAGATAAAATAATATGATTATTTTATTTTACTAAATCATTTATCTAAGTATTTGAATTTAAGTTTAAATTTAAAATACTTATTATCACTTTTAATATATTAGATATATTTGAAAAGGATAATTAAAAGATATATATCAATTATAACACAAGAGATTGCATTGGATGCAAATTGGTGTGTGCACATATATAAGTGTTTGTATAGAATACAAACAAGGATATATATATATATATATATATATATATATATATATATATATATATATATGTTTTATATATTAGTAGATATATATAAAATGCAAGTAGTTGTGTAAGAGAAAAAAATAAGAAGAAAATGATATATATATATATATATATATATATATATATTAACGCATGATCACACAGGTGATAAGATATTTTTTTAAAATGGTGTGTGAGATATAATATATACATATATATATATATATATATATATATATATATATATATATATATATATATATTTGATATATATTGTTTTTAAAAAAAGACAAAACCACATATGGCAATATAAGTTGTTGAAGGGAAATTTGCTCGAAATGAGAAATTTCTGTTAACACCCTCGAGACCACTACCACGAAAGTGGTGGCCGGGGTCGGTATTGTTGGTTCCCAACCTGTTTAAGAGAGAGACGAGTGGATGGAATGTAATAATAGTAAGAGGGAACTTTATTGTTGATTGATTTAAGATACAAATAGCTCTCTAGTTTGCTCAAAGTCTCTCGGAGGTGTAGGATGGTGGCAACTTGGTGCCTGTCGAATAGTGGAGATGAAGGTGACCGTGTTATGAATCAAGAATTTAGGCCCTCATTCTATGTGTATATCTGTTGCTTATGATTTTTTGTCTCTGATCTTGTATCTGTCGTTCGTCCTCCTCTACCATGCTTGGCTTCGCATATATATATCATCAAAGTAGGTTTTTAGTTCGCGAATACTCTGTCGTGATCTTATGAATCCGTTCCCTCCTTATCGGACGGGATTCGTTATTTAAATTTGAATTTTTTCCGAATTCAATGATATCGTTGACGAAGATAAGTTTGTTCCCTTATTTGAATTAAACTCTTGACGTGCATGTAAATATTACATGGAGATAATCCTGTGTGCACTTGAGCCATGGATCTTCATGGAGGTCACCCTGCAAGGTGCCTGTTGCCCCGTAGAGCGAGGTAGACCCCTGCTCTGGCTCTGTTCTTAGAAGCTTAAGATGGATTTTCCCTGACCCATGGGGGCTTGAGGTGCCCTTGTAGACATTCCCGGGAGGTAGCTGGGGTAGTGTAGATTTAGGCGTGACTCTTTCTTTATGTCCAGCAAGGACAACGGGCTTCAGGAGATATTGGCGGGCTTCTTTCGGATGTCTCTTGAGCTTGGAGACTTCCCTTGGCATTCACGGGGCGGTTGTGAATCCCCACCTCAGAGCCGAGGTTCCATGATAGATGGCCTGGAGAAACCCGTCTTCCAGTACTCTTGTGGGGGCTAGTCCCTGTCGCACCTGGCTTGTCTTCTGGTAGCTTTGATGCAGAACCGGCCTTCCCTGCTCCTGCGGGGTGGCTTTACCTTCTTTTCGGGCTTCATTATTGTCGATTATGGGTGGAAAATTTCTCTTTGACCAAATTTCACTTTTAACAGAAGTCCCCTTTGACTTGAACACCGGTGGTAGAGTTGCGGTTGGAGTCAGATTCCTTGTTTAATTGAGTAAGTTTTTTGCCATAAAGATAATTAATGAGAGCAAAATTTTCTCATTAATTACCCAATATTTTGAATTTGAAACTGAGTGTTATTCGAAGAAAAACAGCTACAATATGGCTCTAAGTGATCTTCCCGAGGATATCGCCCAGAAACCTCTATTTAAGCCCGGCCTGACCGTCAGTTTCTTCATACTTCCTCAAATCTTCAAAATTTAAAATTTCTTCTTCCTTGCTTTCTCTGCCTCTATCTTCCGCTTACTTTCTCATCTCTCTTGCCCATCAATGTCGACTTCCACAGATAGTGTTGATGCCTTGGTGGAGGGCTCCGGTGGCCCTAATCTAGCTCCTCTTAAATGGGGTGAGAGGGATTTCAAACGACGAGGAATCTTTCCCGCTCCGCCAGTGCCGTCATTCTAACGGGAATGCTTCCATCGGCTCCACCTTTTCGAACTGGCCTGACAATCCTCTGAACCTAGTCGGCGAACACTCTAACGTTGGGGAGAGATTATATACGGTTGGGAGGGCTCAAGTCACAGTGGCGGAGCTTCTTCCAGTGACAACCCTTCCTTTCGAACCTAGGGTCATCCCCGATTCTACTGTCGACCCTCAGTCGATCGGCCATATACGAGACAAGTATGGTATTCCTGACACTGTTTCTCTAACCGTCCCCTATCAGAACTACGATGTTTTTAGCCCGTCCAAATGCATGCTCCATATCCACGTCGCGGCTTTTGAGAGTTGGGTGAGGCTCCCTCTTTACCCCACCCTTCGGCGGGCTCTCAATGCCCTTCAGCTTGCTCCACTTCAGCTGACGCCCTGCTTCTGGAGGCATCTAGTCAACTTTCTGGTATTGTGGAGGGAGCAATGCGAGCTGAGATGCGTAACCAGGAAGCCCGGGGCTGAGGAGCTCCCCTTTCTTTTCCAGATCGGTAGCCTGGCAGGAGTCCCACGAGGCCAATTTTATGCCAAGGCCAAGAATAGGCTCAACTTTATCATCCCCGGGGCTTCAAAGAAGGACCTTGCTTGGAAATAAGAATGGGTATTGGTAGGGGGAGACTGGGGGAGCTCTGTCTTCGTAGGCGAGCATGAGCTCGAGGTTCCCACTGTCTTTAGTGATAAACCCACTTGGGGTCGGGATTCCTTGCCCGATGAGTCTGAAACTGTGCTGAAGACCATCCTGGCTCGAAACTACTTGAACCAGAAGTTTCCAACCATCGACCCCTTTGATCCCCGTAGGGTAAATAGGTATCTACGGATATCTAGTTCCACCCCTCGTAAGTATCTCGGTGTATCTTGTTGTTGTTTCTTTTTTGAATGGTTCAGTTTTGATGATCTTGATTTCTTTTTCTAACAGTGTTTGTTGTTGCTCCAGGTTCTCATGAAGCCCGACAAGCTAGGATACCTCCTCCTCCTTCTAGATCGTCCCCGAGAGCACTCTTGACTTTTCCGTAAAAAGGGGGTCAACCACTAAGGTAGCTGCCCCATTCGTTCCTTCCCCCTCTCCTTCCCAAGTGAAGTCCAAGATGGCTCTTCTTGCATCTCGGGCTGAGAAGGCTTTAAACCGAGGAGGGTCTACCTCCCAAGTTGTCAATAAATCCATTTCTCCCTCCCCCCCCCCTCCAGTAGTTACTGCTCCAAACGATGTTCCCCAAGTCACACTACCCCTCTCCACAGATCCGGTTGTATCCCAGTCAGTCGAGGTTTGTAGGGAGCCCGATACTGATAATCCTGAGGTCACCCCTTCTCGCCCCCACCAGTAATCGAGCTCGGCGGGTCAAGACGAGGTCCTGAAGTAATTTGTGGCATCTAGTCCCGGCGGCGGGCTTTCTAGGATAACCGCGATGCCCGTGGACATCTTGATCACCAAAGGGTTCACCCTTCTAGCCGAGGTAATTGTCGCTTTTACATATTCTTTCAGCTGCTTGACTTGTCATTTTCTAACATGATTTTCCTTTACAGGCTTTCAAGTTTCAAGTGGCCATGGGGCATCAGGTAGCCTTCCTCCGTGATCGGGAAGCCAAGGATGAGGCTGAAGCTGTGCGAGCAATGGGGTTACTTGCGTGGACTCAGACCCTAGTCCAAGAGATGACCTCCAACCAACAAGGAATGAAGACGCAGCTAGCTGAGCTTCAATGCGATCATGAGAGTCTAAAGTGGGCTTTTGATCAGGAGACTCTCCGGTTGAAGCGGCGAGCTAGCCAACGGATGACTGGAGGGGAGAGGTGAAGGCCCTAGATGTTTAGAACCAAACCTTGCAGGCTCGAATTACCCAGCTCTAAGCCAAAGTGGAAGCCTCTTTTAGCGAGGGGTACTTCTACGCCTCCTATCAGGTTGCAGAGGCTCTTCCTCCCCCATTTGATCTCTCTAGCATCGCTGTCAAAGATAGAGAAGAGGTCATGTCGCGGGCTGCGGAGATGTCACGCCCTAAAACTGTTAGAGCCGGTCCTTCCAGAGAGGAGCTCAGAAGCAATTGGATGTGCCAGATTTGCCTCCTCTTGTTCCAGCCTTTCAAGCATCTGGTCCCGGTGAATCTTCTAAGGGGGTTCACAACAAGGAGCTAGAATGAGGCCTTACTGAAGCTCGAGACTCCCCCGCAGTGCTCTAAGGAATGAAGTCAACAAAAGGCGGGAACATGCCTGAGTCGGTGACCAACCTTCTTGATACAACTATACCACCTGAAGTTATGAATGTGATCAATGAAATCATGGAGGAGGATCCTATCTACCCCGAGACAGCCGGGGCTGATCCCAAGAGGAGGTGGTGGAAGCGGTAGATGCAGCTGACCAGGAAGAGCCACGATCGGAGAGGGGAGCAGAGGGTGAGGTTCATTCTGTGGAGGAGGAGGCTAGAGGTCCTCAGGAAGACGAAAAAGCTTGAGTTCTCTCTCATGTAACCTATTTTGAATTCCCGGAAAAGGGGGTGGGCATCCCATCTTCAACAATGTTTGAGCTTTTATTATTTTTCTTTTGTAGTCCAGATCCAGGGATTGGGCTCCCCTTGCTTGTTGTAGCCTTGTTGAGGGATAGGCTCCCTTACTTGATAATAAAATTTTAATCTTAGATCTAACTCTGGCTTGCATGTACTTGCTTGATCGTCCAGCTTTTATATCGAAACAAGCTATCTTTGGGGAATAAGATAAGAAAAAAGGTTATTAGCGTTGAGCCCCCATACTATTGAAACTCCTAGCTCAACTTCTTCAGCTGACAGTCCCCTAGTTTGATTGTGGGTCTTCAATAGTAAGTAACCCTGTATCAAGGAGAGCTTGTGAAATAATAGGAGCATTTAGAGTTTAAGTTAATCGAGCCCTCCATCCCTGAGCTCATTTTGGGGGTTGTAGCCCGAGTAGAACATTAAGTAAAGACCTGTTTAACCCCTTCTTAAGCTCGGGATCAGGAGGGCTTCCACGCTTTCAAGCTTGATTCCTTATTGGGGGAAACGGTAGCCCGACCAAGGCAACAAGAGGGCTATCTAGCTATTTCCTGGTCTTGAGAGCTGGATGGCAACTATGCTCTTACACTCAGATCCTTCTTGGGGGTGGTAGCCCGACCAAGGCATCAGGAGCGCTATCTTGCTATTTCTTGGTCTTAAGCTCTGAATGGCAACTATGCTCTTACACTCAGATCCTTCTTGGGGGTGGTAGCCCGACCAAGGCATCAAGAGCGCTATCTAGCTATTTCCTGGTCTTGAGATCTGGATGGCAAGTATGCTCTTACACTCAGATCCTTTTAGGGGGGGTAGCACGACCAAGGCATCAGGAGCGCTATCTAGCTATTTCCTGGTCTTGAGATCTGGATGGCAACTATACTCTTACACTCAGATCCTTCTTGGGGGTAGTAGCCCGACCAAGACATCAGGAGGGCTATCTAGCTTTTTTCTGGTATCGAGATCTAGATAGCAACTATGCTCTTACACTCAGACCTTTTTTGGCAGGGGGTGGTGCCCGGCCGAGGCATCAAGAGTAGCGAGGTGGCTACCCTGGCTTACCCCTGTTCTTGAGGCAATAATGTCGAAACTTTCCATGTAGACCCAAATCATTGTAGGTCATAGTTGAAGATGGAGTAAACAGGAAAAGGCAAGCTTTATTGATATTGAAGATTGAGTACAATATTGTCAGAAGAAAAAAACAAAATAAGCTAGTCGGCGGTTGCCTACTCCTGAGTCCCCTTTTTAAGGGCAGAATTTCCTTAGGTGATCTGTATTCCAAGTATGGTCGATGAGTCGGCCATCCATATCCTCGAGCTTGTACGTCCATTACGGATAACCATCTTAATTAGGTAGGGTCCTTCCCAATTAGGCCCTAGGACCCCGTCTGACCTCTTTCTAGTTTTCAACATCACTTTCCTGAGGACCATATTCCCCTCTTTGAAGATTCGGGTTTTAACCCTCTTGTTGAAGTACATGGCAATCCTACCTCGGTAGATTGCTACCTTTTCAGCTATTCGATCTTGCTTTTCCTCAAGGAGGTCAAAACTAGCTCGGAGCTTGCTTTCATTGCTCTCTGGTTCAAATCGTTGGACTCTAAAGGAGGTCTACTTGTGCTCTATAGGGAGGATCGCTTCAACCCCGAAGGCCAGCAAGTAGGGCATTTCCCGGGTAGCTGTACTCCTTGTAGTGCGGTAAGACCAGAGGACCTTGGGAAGCTCCTCTACCCATCTACCTTTCTTTTGTTGTAGCTTTTTCTTCAACAACTTCTTGATGGTTTTGTTCGTGGATTCAACCAAACCGCTGGTCTGAAGGTGGGCTACCAAAGCAAACCGAAGGTCGATTCCCAAACCTTAGCAGAAATCTCTAAATCGGCCATTGTCGAAGTGTTTTCTAAGGTCGATTATGATGGCAAGAGGGGTTCCGAACCTGCAAACTACATTGGTCTTGATGAACCTTATTGTGTTCTCTTCCGATATCTGGGACAGTGGTCCAACTTCAACCTATCTTGTAAAGTAATCAATCGCTATGATAGCGTGCTTGGCCTGTCCCGAAGCTGTAGGAAGCGGTCCAATCAAATTGACTAACCACATAGCAAAGGGGTATGGCGAGCTAAGGGATAACAAACGCTCCAGATTTAGGCGTGACTATTCCTTTATGTCCAGCAAGGACAACAGGGCTTCAGGTGATATTGGCGGGCTTCTTTCGAATGTCTCTTGAGCTTGGAGACTTCCTCTGGCATTCACGGGGCTGTTGTGAAGCCTGACCTCAGAGCCGAGGTTCCTCGATAGATGGCCTGGAGAAACCTGGCTTCCAGTACTCTTGTGGGGTCTCATCCCGGTCGCACCTGGCTTGTCTTCTGGTAGCTTTGAAGCCAAACCGGCTTTCCCTACTCCTGCGGGGTGGCTTTACGGTCTTTCCGGGCTTCATGATTGTCGATTATGGGTCAAAAATTTCTCTTTGACCCCTGGCAAAATTTTACTATTAACATAAGTTTTGCATGAGATGCAATTTATGTTTGCGTGAAATCAATACACCAAATTGAGAAGAAAAAGTTTCTTCAAGTATTTATTTACATCGTCTATTCAAGTTCCTGAGACCATGACGTGCCCACACGCAGTTACCATTTCCAAGAGATAGCAAGGAAGATCGAGTGGTTCAGACAGAAGCATATCGTAAAGTGAAGGAGCCTCCAAAAGTTGGTAAGATTTTCTTCATCTGGTTATATTGATTACAATTTCCTATTTTTTTATATTGTATGTATTAGTTCCAAAAAATAATTATGATCCCAAGTTCACTGGTCCTAGATACAGATTATGATCTGTATAAAAATCTTAAAACCTAGTTCCACTGCGTGACCGGAGTGAACGGGGTTCTATCACAAAGATGGTGTATATAAATTTTTTAATTTATTGGTTCCTAAATGGGGATAGTCTGCTAAGGAGTCCCAGTCTAAAGGTAGAAATTCCTCAGTTGATGGTAAATGGGTCTTCCAGTTATAGAGCTCTCTGTCCTTGGATTGCTGCGACACGTGCAAATTGCTTCGCCAATGCGGCGGGATTGGCTGATACTGCATAGCACTTACGGGCAGCCTTTTGGTCCCCTCGCACCTCTCCTACCTTGTTTCCCACTAGAAACTTCAGGACATTGTGGTAAATGGATAGAACCCCCTTGAGTGCAGATAAGAAGAGACTACCCAAAATGGCGTTGTAGGCTAACGGGTTGTCAACCACAACAAAGTCTGTAATAACGTTCTGTTATAGGGGAGCAGTGCCAATGACTAGTGGTAGAATATTCAATCCTATTGGCATGATGGGATCCCCCGTGACGCCATACAGAGGGGTGGTACAACTGCTGTAGCATCACTGTTTCAAGTTGAGCCTCTCCATGGTATCCTTGAATAGGATGTCCACATTGCTACCTGTGTTGATCAGCATGCAGTGGACCAGATAATTGACAATTTGCATCGTGATCACCATAGAATCATTGTGTGGCTGTACGGTATTGTACACATCTCCTTCAGCGAAAACAATCTATGCTGATTGGAAAGTCCCCATCATTCCCTGACATACTTTGAATACACCATGCCCCTCTTCAACCTGGGGAATCTTCCTTACATGGTTCTATCTGTATTGTTAGAGGTGCCAGCCAGGGTAGGTCCTCCGCTAATAATATATATGACCTGGATCTGTTGCATCAGGTTCTTCTATTCTTTCTTTCTCTTCTCGACATGTTCCCGGATCTCTACTTGTATTTCCTTCCTGGTCTGGATATTGTCCCATACCTTCTGTAAGAATTCTACCAAGCAACCTCCCCTCACTAGAGCTTCAAACTGGTTATGCAGGCTATAACACTCAAATGTATTGTGACCAATATCCTCATGGAAATCACAGTACTTGTACCGGTTCCTTGCATCTGCTGGTGCTTTCATTAGACTTGGCTTCCTGAACAAACCATTATCCCGGAAAGCCAGGTAAATTATCTCACGAGTAGTGTTCAGAAGGGTGAAGTTGTTGTACTCTCTCTTATCCTGGGTCACGAGAGCTACTACTCTTAGAGGTGGCGAAACTCTAGGTGAGGTTTGCCTATCCAGATACCGGTCTCGCTGAGGTTGGTGGTAGATGGTATGTAGAGTACAGTTCTGTGCCTTCGGGGTTGTTGTAGCTTTAGGCCCTTCATTTTTCTAGCGATTGGTGGTCCTCATGTCATTGTGCTTGATTTTAATATTAAGTTGTTTGTCAATCTCGATTTTCTCAAGGGCTCTATCATAAGCCTCCTGATAGGTTTCCGGAGGGTGCTTAGCGAATGACTGAAATAACCTACCTACCCATAGGTTCCTATGGAAGTTCGCCAAGGTCTTATTCTCAGCGAAGACTCCTTTCTAAATGACCTCTTCATGGAGCCTCTCCGCATAGAACTTGAGAGTTTCCCCTCGCTCCTAGATCACGTACTGGAGGGGGATAGGATCATTGGGTCTTAGTTTGACTCTTTAGAATTGTGAGCAGAAATCGCTGGAGAGCTGGGTGAAACTGTCCACTCTGCTAGGGGAAGCTTTGCAAACTATGTTTTGGCATAATCGGTCAATATGGTAAGGAACATTCTACACATTGCCGCCCGGGTTGCATTCTGGATCTCCATCTGCTGGATATAGCTCTCTAGGTGGCTTTGAGGATCTTCGGTGTCTGAGAATTTATCGACCGACATTTTAAACTTTGGAGGGAGCTCTGTTTCCCTGTTCCTTCTAGAGAAAGTGGCATTATTCTCACCCAAGGGGTCCTTCCTGTCCTTCTTGTGCTTGCCCTTTCTGAGCTCCTTGATCTCTTTTTGCATAAGAGCTATCTGATCTTGCAGGAATATGTTCCCAGTGTTCTTAGACTCAACCTCTAAGCTCTCGCTGTCTGATCCTTCAGGTTACACAGGATCTCCACCCGGGTTGTTCTCTTGAGGGGAATTTACTTGGTTACTTCTCTTGCTACCCCTGCATCGGCCCGAGGTTCCCTAATGGTATCTTTCGGATGCCCTACGTGGCTAGCCTCCTTGGTGATATATCGATGGCTGACTTTACCTGCCAGGGGTGGTAGCCGGTCTGTCCCCGTAGATCTGGGGAATGTGCCTTAACCGATCCCAGATTAAGGGCAGCCCCTCAACCTATCACGGATTACTCGAGCCCCCGATCAGTTTACTGCACCTATTTTTGCTTCAAGAAGTACTCTTTTATAACCCATTTGCTTGGTATCTGGTTTATAGACTCTTATCTTTTTTCTGTCAACTAAGTCATTGGGATGTCTCCTAATAGTCTGTTGATCAAGATTCATTGTAGTGGGGCATCTTATATATCTACTGATTTTACATGCATTTAACATTTTATTTGCGTCTGTTTCTGAGTAGAAATACTTATCCTTCACTCAACTCTTGGCGCATCAGATCAAGTACTTAAGACTTAAAGGCACCCTAATAGTGCTTCATTGTACCTAGTTAGTTTCAGTGAGTGTACACTGCCTTTGGGACAAGTGTTTTCGGCCCCCTCACTGGGCCTCTCGGGCACTCCCAACTGCACTAAGTGATTTCTTGGTGCCCCGAGATTGCTTGAAAGCAAATTTAGAATACTATTCTTGACATCTAAAACTGCTCATTTACAAGGGTTTTTATTGAATACTAAAAAGAAACAACAAACAGTCAGCTAACAAAGCGAATTCATCTCTAAACTAAAATTTATCGCTAACAAAGCGAATTCATCTTTAGTTATTGAGCATTGCATATCCTGGGTACCTCGCTCCCTTCTGGTCGGGCCCAGCGATACACCCCATGGCCAGCCAACCCAACCACTCGATATGGTCCTTCCTATCTATCTGCCAATGCCCCAACTGATTTATCTCTCGTATTGGGTGATACATGTTGGGGTTTATGCCCTAAAGATGTAATTTGTAAATGGATTTATGAAATAAATAAAAAGAAAAGCTCAATTCATTCTTGTCATGTTATTTATTTTATAAACTTGTGCATATATTTAAACATCCAAGATTGTCAGATGTAATCTCGAACTGTGTATATGAGTGTCATATACGGATGGATACAGTAAGAGACGTGCAGTCAAAAAAGTCCATAGATAGCAAATAAAGTTGGGTACTTTATTTGTGGTTAATCTATAGCTACAGTCCATTCCGTAATGTACGATGATTCTATCCTGAATCATTCATATGAGATATGGGAATGGAGGCACCTTGTATAATGTGATCATATAGGACTGGGCCATGATCTATATGAATCTCTCACCAAGATCCGTTTACCGATGAGATTCATATATATCAACTAATGATGGCTATATGTGGATGATCTTAATCTTGAGTGTCTTATCGACTCCTTCAGGTTAAATCGTAGTCTTTGATATACCATGGGTGAGGTCAGATGCATTTCCTGATCAATATACTCCGTATGTTGGGATTGCGGTTTGGCTTGTGGCTAGGAAGGTTTGTACACAATAGTGGAATCCACTCATTCTTGTTAGAAGTATATGGTAGTTCCCTTAAGGGTTGATTCGGGGCTTGGATAATATGAGCGCTCTTCTAATTCCGTGAGGAAATAGGATTTATTGTTCATTATAGAATCAACGGTGCTTAAAGGATATATGTAATAAGAGGGGTATAACGGACATTATGACCCAGCTCTAATTATGAACTACTGTGGAGGATCACACCATGTGTAATAGCTATATCGATGGACATAGAGTTGTATCGGTCTGTGTAAAAACGTCTACAGTTGAGAGAGTGCAGATTCGGGTTTTTAGTGGAATAACACCGAAGTTAACAATAAAGGAATATTAATTAAAGAGTTTAATTAATGATTCCGATGATTATTGGAGCTCAAAATACTGTGGATCCATTAGGTCCCCTTGCTAGCCCGATCGATTTAGGTAACAAGGGTCACGGTTAATTAATTGGATTGTCCAATTAATTGTGTTACAAAAGTGACACGTATATATTCGGGAATTAATTAAATAATGAGATTATTTAATTAATGAATGTTAATAGTTAAATTAATTAAATAATTAGATTATTTAATTATATTGATAATTATGAATTATTAATTAACTATTAATTGGAGGATGTTAGTTGATATATGGATTTTGGTGAAGATAAAATAATAGGATTATTTTATTTTACTAAATCATTTATCTAAGTATTTGAATTTAAGTTTAAATTTAAATACTTATTATCACTTTTAATATATTAGATATATTTGAAAAGGATAATTAAAATATATATATATATAAATTATAACACAAGAGATTGCATTGTATACAAATTGGTGTGTGCACATGAAATATTAGTCAAAAGAAGAATTTACATGGGATGTAAATATTTGATACACATATTATTAATATATATATATATATATATATATATATATAACGCCAGAGTTTGCGTAAGGAGAATTCTATTCTATATATATATATATATATATATATATATGTATAAGATATATATTTGTTAAAACGCAAGTAAAAAAGGGCAGGGAATAGATATGTATATATATTGCCATATTTGTGAAAGAAAGGCGTGATTGAGAGATATTTGGTCAAATAGCAACAGCATAAATATATATATATATATATATATATATATTTTTGTGATAAAAACAACATCATCCGTGATATATATACAGATTTGTGATATATTTTTGTGAAAAAAACGTGAGCAGCAGTGTGATATATATTTGTGAATTTGCATGAGATGCAATTCATGTGTGCATGAGATCAATACACCAAACTGAGAAGAAAGAGTTTTTTCAATTCTCTACATCCTCCATTCAAGTTTCTAAGTTGTGACGTGCCTACATCCATTTACCAGTCCCGGGAGATAGCGAGGAAGATCGAGTGGTTCAGATAAGAGCTTATCGAAAAGTGAAGGAGCCTCCAAACGTTGGTAGGATTTTCTTCTTCTGATTTTATCGATTTCAATTTCCTGTATTTACATATTGTATGTATTGGTTCCAAAAAATAATTACGATCAAAAGTTCACTTGTCCCAGATACAGATATGATCTGTATAAAAAAAAATAAAACCTAGTTCTGCTGCGTGACCGGTGAACGGTTCCAACAATTGGTATCAGAGGCAAGTTTATTTTTCCGGAACTGGAAATTGTTTTCGATGCTCCTGTATTTATGAATGTGTAGGCACCATCTTTATGATTGTAAGAATATTTATAATTAAATTGTTTAATTTAAACATGGTTGATCGTAATTTTTTATGGTACTGTGGATTTAGGGTTTATGGGTTGTATAATTTTTTATTTATTTATTTTACTGTTACTGTATTGTAAATAATAAAAAAAAATTGTAAATTGTAAACGAAGAACTGGAAACTCGCGCGACGTCGGTACTATTCACGGCGTACTGTTCACCGACACTGTTCACGACCGGCACTGTTCACCGGTTACTGTTAACAACATCACTGTTCACGGCGGTACTGTTCCCCGAACACTGTTCACCGGGTACTGTTCACGCACGGTTCCATTGGCAAGTGTTGCCTAGTGTGTTTCGTTCAGATTCCCCGTTTCGGATTCATGAGAAGAATCGGAATGACCTGAAAAGACAAGAAGACTCGAAAATTACAAGAAGACCAAGGAATGCCTTGGAAATTTTTTTATAATTTTAGATTCCAATTTTTTAGGTTAAATAATCCACAGTACTCGGTCAATTTATGTATGTTTTATATTATGTGATGATAAAAACATTGTCATGCATACGTATGCCATTTAGATTAGATGTGCCTACAGAAATATATTTGATATGTCATACATGCATCATAGTATGATATTTTATGTATTTTTTTTAATATGATTAAAATGTTTAATATACATAATTGGCTATGAATAATGAGATTAGTTTTTAATGGTTAGAAAACTTGGTAATTCTCATTAATATTAATCTAGTTGTTAACGTGTTTAATAAGTTAGACTAATAGGGTCATTTATTGTAATTAGGATTAAAATGATTAATTACCTAATAATAAATGATCCAAATAAAGTGTTAGGGTTTTAATAGTTAAAACTTGGTAAACGCTAACATAATAATCTAACCCTAGTAAATAGTTTACAAAGGCTTAGATTATTCACTAAGAGATTAGATTTTTAATTGTTAAAGGTCATTAATAATTTATTAGTTAATTAGAATTTGGTTCTAATTAGTTAATGCGATAGATAACTTGATTAAAGTTAGTCATTTAATCCTGTAGAGTCTAGGTGCATTAACGGTTAATAGAAAACCCTAATTTTAAAATAGTTAGTGGGAGAGAGATATATGACATATATATCCCGTGGTCTCCATCATTAGTTCAACACCGTGAGATCCGAATGGGGCCTAATGACGGCTTTGCTTTCGTCCTCCCAAAGGAGGGTTTCCACAAAGGTCAATACCAAGGTTGACTTCCTAACGGATAGGATTTATGAGGGTATTTCGGGATTGACCGACCCTAAGGCGGCAATTCTTGAGTTAATCTCGTGAGATCTAAAATGGTGGGTTACATTCACGAAGGTTTTGATTAAGTTTGTTAATTAAGAACCTGACTGAATGAACGATGGTTGAATGATATGGAATAAGAGTTATTCTAGAATATCATTTGATTGAGAATGTCTCGGTCCAACATGCAGAGACTTGACCGACCCTAAGGCGGCACTTCTTTGTGGTATGTTGGATTGTCGTGGTATAGCAACTAGTTTTAGGGTAGTTCTAGTTCGTTAAACATGTTCATGCATCATGTTTAAATTTATGCCAAAGCACTTGCACTTGTTTTAAATAACTGAATGAATGTTTTATTTATTTCAGCAATAATGTCTTCTGCATTGCTTCAAATTCTCGCAAACAACAAATTAACTGGTGATAACTACACTAAATGGAAACTTAACATTAATGCAACATTGGTCACCAAAGACCTCAAGTTTGTGCTTAAGGAGGAATGTCCTCCAACGCCTGCTGCCAATGCCACACGAACTGTTCGTGAGGCATACGAGCGATGGGTCTCATCTGATGAGAAGGCCCGAACATATCTGTTGGCTTCTATGACATACGTGCTTGTCATAAAGCATGAAGCAATGACTTCAGCATTCAAAATCATGGAGTCATTGCAAACCATGTTCGGGCAGCCCACCGAGCAAAAGCGACAAGAAGCCATTCTTTCTGCTATGCTCACTCGGATGAAGGAAGGTACGTTAGTTCGGGAACATGTTCTGAGCATGATGTCCTACTTCAACACAGCAGAAGTCAATGGCAGGGCTATTGACAAACCCAGTCAAGTGAGCATCATACTGATGACTCTTTCGAAGAGTTTCGATCAGTTTAAGAGCAACTACGGGATGAACAAGTTAAGGTTCAATCTCACACAGTTGCTTAATGAGCTCACTAATATTGTGTCCTTGACTAAGGACAACAAGGGTAAGACCAGTGAGGCAAATGTTGCCGAACCATCTTCCTACTCTAATAATAAAAAGAGAAAGAGGTCTACTGGGAAAGCAAAGGGTAAGCCAAAACCCAAGAAAGCCAAAAGCAAGAAGAAGTCCAAGAAAAGTAAATATGATTTACTTGTTCTTGAGTCGTGTTTAGTGGAAGATGATTCTTCACCCTGGATAGTTGATTCGGGGCCCACTAACCATGTTTGTTCTTCTTTACAATAGACTGATTCTTGGACACAGTTAGAGAAGCAAACCTTCTCAATGCTTGTGGGGTCAGGGGATATCGTGTCGGCACGAGCAGTAGGCGTAATAAGATTGCAATTTTGTAATAATAATAGTTTTTTATTATTGAAAAATGTTTTTTATGTTCCTGGATTTACAGGGAATTTGATTTTCGTTTCTAAATTCTTAGAACAATCGTATTCTATTTCTTTTAATAATAAGTCTATTATTATTGGAAAGAATGGTCTGAATATTTATTCAGAAATTAATGAAAACAATTTGTATGTGTTAAGACTGTTAATACATACTACACTACTCAACACCGAAATGTTTAAGGTCGAAAAACCAAAAACTAAACGACATAAGATTTCTCCAGATAATGACACGTATCTCTGGCATCTAAGGCTTGGTCATATCAACCTTGACCGGATAGACAGACTAGTAAAAAGCAAACCTTTAACCAAGTTAAAGGTTGGCACCTTACTTGTCTGTGAATCTTGTCTGGAAGGTAAGACGACTAAGAGACCTTTTACTCTAACTTAGTCTGGGATCTTATAGACTTACCGGATGGGGTAAAACCCATAGGGTGTAAGTGGATCTACAAGAGAAAGAGATGAGTAGACGGAAAGGTAGAGACCTTCGAGACAAGGCTAGTGGCCAAGGGTTATACCCAAAAAGAGGGGGTCAATTATGAAGAGACCTTCTCGCCAGTAGCCATGTTTAAGTCTATTAGGATTCTCTTATCCATTGCTATCTATTTCAATTATGAAATTTGGCAAATGGACGCCAAGACTGCATTCTTGAATGGCAATCTTGATGAGAGCATCTATATGATGCAACCAGAGGGCTTCGTGTCTCCGGATCAAGATCAAAATATTTGCAAGCTGCAAAGGTCCATTTATGGGCTTAAACAAGCATCTAGATCTTGGAACATCAAGTTTGATGATATGATCAAAACTTATGGCTTCGAGGAGAATGTCGATGAGCCTTGTGTCTACAAGCGCATCATTGATAAGAAAATAGTTTTCTTGGTCCTATACGTAGATGATATCCTACTCATTGGGAATGATGTAGGAGTATTGTCTGATGTAAAGGGCTAGCTTGCTAGCCAATTCCAAATGAAAGATTTGGGAGAGGCGAGTTATGTTCTTGGGATCCAGCTTATAAGGAATCGTAAGAACAAACTCGTAGCACTATCTCAGGCATCATATATCGACAAGATTCTTGTATGATTTTTAATGCAAAACTCCAAAAAGGTAATTTACCTTCCAGGCATGGAGTTCACTTGTCTAAGGAACAGTGCTCTAAGACACCTCAAGAAGTAGAGAATATGAGACGCGTACCATATGCATCGGCAGTAGGTAGTCTCATGTATGCCATGTTATGCACGAGACCGAACATCTGCTATGCAGTGGGAGTAGTCAGCAAATACCAGTCCAACCCAGGATTGGATCATTGGGTTACTGTCAAGACAATTCTCAAGTATCTTCGGAGAACGAGAGACTATATGCTAGTGTATTCCAGGAAGGATTTGATCCCGATAGGATACACGGATTTTGATTTTCAATCAGACAGGGATTCTAGGTAATCCACGTCTGGATCATTATTCACCATGGGTGGTGGAGCCATTGTGTGGAGAAGTATCAAGCAATCTTACATTGTTGACTCCACCATGGAAGCCGAATATGTAGCCGCTTATGAAGCTGCTAAAAAGGTTGTTTGGCTCCGTAAGTTCTTGAGTGATCTTGAAGTTGTTCCAGACCTGGATAAGCCCATCACACTTTTTTGTGATAACCGTGGTGCTGTGGCTAATTCCAAAGAACCAAGAAGCCACAAAAGAGGGAAGTATATAGAGAGAAATCATCATCTTATTAGAGAGATAATGTAGAGAGGAGATGTGATTGTCACTAAGATAGCCTCACAAGATATTCATGCTGATGCATTTACAAAGACCTTACCTACTAAAGTGTTTTTGGGTCACTTAGATGGTCTAGGGTTACGAGACATGCCTTACATCCTTTAGTGCAAGTGGGAGATTGTTGGGGTTTATGCCCTAAAGAAGTAATTTGTAAATGGATTTATGAAATAAATAAAAAGAAAAGTTCAATTCATTCTTGTCACGATATTTATTTTATAAACTTGTGCATATATTTAAACATCCAAGATTGTCATATGTAATCTCGAACTGTGTATGAGTGTCATATACGGATAGATACAGTAAGAGACGTGCAATCTAAAGAGTCCATAGATAGCAAATAAAGTTGGATACTTTATTTGTGGTTAATCTATAGCTGCAGTCCATTCCGTAATGTACGATGATTTTATCCTGAATCATTCATATGAGATATGGGAATGGAGGCACCTTGTATGATGTGATCATATAGGACTGGGCCATGATCTATATGAATCTCTCACCAAGATCCGTTTACCGATGAGATTCATATATATAAACTAATGATGGCTATATATGAGTGATCTTAATCCTGAGTGTCTTATCGACTCCTTCAGGTTAAATTGTAGTCTTTGATATACCATGGGTGAGGTCAGATGCATTTTCTGATCAATATACTCAGTATGTTGGGATTGCGGCTTGGCTTGTGGCTGGGAAGGTTTGTGCACAATAGTGGAATCCACTCATTCTTGTGAGAAGTAGATGGTAGTTCCCTTAAGGGTTGATTCGGGGCTTGGACAATATGAGCGCTCTCCTAATTCCGTGAGGAAATAGGATTTATTGTTCATTATAGAATCAACAGTGCTTAAAGGATATATGTAATTAGAGGGGTATAACGGACATTATGACCCAGCTGTAATTAAGAACTACTGTGGAGGATCACACCATGTGTAATAGCTATATCGATGGACACCGAGTTGTATCGGTTTGTGTAAAAGCGTTTACAGTTGAGAGAGTGCAGCTTCGGATTTTTAGTGGAATAACACCGGAGTTAACCATCAAGGAATATTAATTAAAGAGTTTAATTAATGATTTCGAGGATTATTGAAGCTCAAAATACTGTGGGTCCATTAGGTCCCGTTGCTAGCCCGATCGATTTAGGTAACAAGGGTCACGGTTAATTAATTGGATTGTCCAATTAATTGTGTTACAAAAGTGACACGTATATATTCGGGAATTAATTGAATAATGAGATTATTTAATTAATAAATGTTAATAGTTAAATTAATTAAATAATTAGATTATTTAATTATATTGTTAATTATTAATTATTAATTAACTATTAATAGGAATGTGTTAGTTGATATATGGATTTAGGTGAACAAAAAATAATAGGATTAATATATTAGATATATTTGAAAAGGATAATTAAAATATATATATCAATTACAACACAAGAGATTGCATTGTATGTAAATTGATGTGTACGCATGAAATATTAGTCAAAAGAAGAATTTATATAGGATGTAAATACTTGATACACATATTATTAATATATATATAAAACGCAAGAGTTTGCGTAAGGAAGAATTCTATATATATATATAAGATATATATTTGTTAAAACGCAAGTAAAAAAGGGCAGTGAATAGATATGTATATATATTGCCATATTCGTGAAAGAAAGGCGTGATTAAGAGATATTTGGTCAAATAGCAACAACAAAAATATATATATATATATTTGTGATAAAAACAACATCATGCGTGATATATATACAGATTTGTGATATATTTTTGTGAAAAAAAATGTGAGCAGCAGTGTGATATATATTTGTGAATTTGCATGAGATGCAATTCATATGTGCATGTGATCAATACACCAAATTGAGAAGAAATAGTTTCTTCAATTCTTTCTACATCCTCCATTCAAGTTCCTGAGATCGTGACACACCCACACGCAGTTACCAGTTTCGGGAGATAGCGAGGAAGATCGAGTGGTTCAAACAATAGCATATCGAAAAGTAAAGGAGTCTCCAAACGTTGGTAAGATTTTCTTCTTATGATTTTATCGATTTCAATTTCCTGTATATACTTATTGTATGTATTGGTTCCGAAAAATAATTACGATCAAAAGTTCACTAGTCTCAGATACAAATATGATCTGTATAAAAAAATTTAAAATCTAGTTCTGCTGCGTGACCGTTGAACGGGGTTCCAACAATACACTCCTCGGAACCTGATATCCGAGCTGGAACCTTCGTACCTGGATGTGTGAGTTGTAATATCTGGCCACCCATTACTGATAAGCAGCCTTCCTTACTCTCGACATGTCCATTTTTTCCTCTAGCTCGTCTAAGCCATATTCTAGCATTTCCACATTTGTTTCGAGGTGGAAAAGTTGCACCCTTAGTGAGTTATAAGCTATTTTAACTGGAATCATCGCCTCTATTCCGAACGCTAGTGAATAGGGAGTGTCTCCTATTGAAGTCCTTTCTGTAGTTTGATATGCCCATAGAACAAGCTTCCCAACTTCCTTTCTTAGCTTCCAGTTTTCCTTTAGAGTGTGCTTGATTATCTTGTTTATTGCCTCTGTCTGACCATTGGTCTGAGGATGAGCCAGTGTAGCATAATAATTTTTTATGCCGAAATCCTGACACATGTTCCTGAAATTGTTACTTTCGAATTGTGTCCAGTTGTCTATGATTATTGTATCAGGGATTCCAAACCGATAGATGATGTTTTTCTTCATAAAACTAGTTACGTTAGCTTCGATTATATACACCAGTGCTTCTACCTCGACCCACTTTGTAAAGTAGTCCACAACTACAATGACATGTTTCGCCTCTCCTTTTGTTGTTGCTAGCATCCGGCCAATCAAATCTAATCCCCTCGTAGCAAATGGCCAAGGTGACGACAAGTTCTTCAATAGTTCAGGGGGCCTTTAGATGTCATTAGCTATCCTCTGACAACCATCGCATTGATTCGTGACCGACTGAACATCTTGGAACAAGGTCTGCCAGTAGAAGCCCTGCCTGAGAGTCTTGTGCGCTAGGCTTTTTCCTCCGGCGTGGTTCCCACACACTCCCTTATGGATGCTTTCCAATATCTGTCTGCCCTCTATTGGGCAAACGCACCTCTGTAAGACCTTTGAAAATCCTCTCATGCATAGGTCTCCTCCGACCATTGAGTATCTAGCTACTCCATACCTGAGGAGTTTTGCCACAGTTTCTTCCATCAAGAGCTTCCCATTCTCTAAGTACTCCAAGATCAGGGTCATCCAAGTGGTCTGTTCACCTTCAACTGCTTCTACTTCCAATACTTCCTCTTGATCCTCAATGCTCAGTTTCTTGAGATGAGCAACGGGGATGGTATTTGACTGTATACCGATAGTTACCAATGCTAATTTTGACAATGCGTCTGCCTTCTGATTCTTTTCCCTCGGGATCTAAGTAATCTTGTACGCCTTCAATCTTCCAAGCAATATCCTGGCTATCTCTAGATATGCAGCCATGTTGCTATCATTGGCTTGATATTCTTCCAATATTTGGTGTACCACCACATTCGAATCACTGAATATCTCCTATGGCCGTACAAACCCTAAGGCTTGCTAAAAGTGCCTCATACTCGGCCATGTTGTTAGTGGCTTTGAAACCCAGGAAATATTCTACCTGGTTACCTTCTGGGGTGGATATGACTATCCCAGCCCCGCTGCCGTACATGTTTGACGATTCATTCACATGCAGTTTCCAGATGAATTCTTTATTTTCTTTCAACATCCTGATCACCTAGCTATTTGGTTTAGCAAATTTAGTAATCAGGTCGGCTACAACTTCCCTTTGTCGAGACTCTTGGCATATACGTTATGTCGAATTCACTCAGCTTCACTACCTATTTGGTCAACCTCCCAGATACTTTAGGTTTTGATAGAATTTACTTCAGTGGGCTGTCTGTGTAGACCTCGACTTCCTCGCCACAGTCACAAGTGCCAGTGCCAATTGTTTAGCTGGTGAGTATCTTCTTGTAGCTGGTAGAAAATCCTTGCTTGTGTAATACATTGGCTTCTGCACACCCTTATCCAACCTGACCAACACCGACTATGTTGCTACAGCCGTTACCGACAGGTATATATAGATTACTTCTCCTTCAAGAGGTTTAGATAGAACTGATGCTCTACCTAGGTATTTCTTGATCTTTCTGAATGCCTGCTCGCACTCGTCATTCCATTCAACCCCCTTGCCTTTCTTGATGGCCCTAAAAAAGGGGAGGCACTTGTCTGTTGATTTTCTTATGAACCGATATAGAGATGCTAAACAACCTGTGAACCTTTGAATTTTTTTAAATGCTTCGGGGACCTCATCTCCTCCAAAGCCTTTACTTTTTCTGGGTTTACCTCGATTCCCCTCTGTTGGACTTGAAATCCTAGGAATCTTCCCAATGGTAACCCGAACGCACACTTTGTTGGATTAAGCTTCATGCCCAACTTCTGTAACACCTCGAATGTCTCTTTGAGATCTTCCACATGTTTTTCAAACGCTATGCTTTTTGTCAGCATGTCATCCATATGCACCTCTATATTTTTGCATATCTGTCAAGCAAACATCTTATTTACGAGTCTCTGGTATGTTGCCCTTGCATTCTTGAGGCCAAAAGGCATAACTTTGTAGCAGTATAACCTTTGGTTAATTGTGAAGGTTGTTTTGTCTTCATCAAGTTCAAACATTCTGATCTGGTTGTATCCCGAGAAGGCATCCATGAAGCTCAATAACTTGTTACCAGCTGTTGTATCAACCAGCTGGTCGATTAAGGTAAGGGGAAGCTATTCTTCAGACATGCTTTATTAAGGTAAGTGAAATCAACACACGTTCTCCACTGGCCATTTTTCTTTGATTGCCTTACTTCTTTCAGGGTTAAATCATCTTTTCTTCTGAACGACCAATTTTAGGTTGAGGTCGATTGCCAAGTAATGGGAAATTATTTTCATGTTGGTCTTAGTCATTTCCTTCTGTTTCCATACGAACACATCTTTGTACTAATTCAGTAAGTTGACCATCTCGTCTCGAACTTGTTGTGCCAGTCGAGCCCCGAATTTTACAGTTTTTTCAGGGTTTTTGTCATCAACTATAACTTTCATGGTTGGTTTATCCTCCTGGCTTTTCCCATCTTCTGGAGATGTCACCCTTGGGTCTAGGTCGAACCGGGTTAGAGTTTCCGCTCCAACCTCTACCTCGTCAAGTTTCAAGTCTTCATTTCCCCAAGGGTATATATCTGCATTACTTATAATTATCCTTTTTCCCTGTACACGACCAAATTAGCCTTTCTTGCCCATTCTTGTGAGCTCTTCATGACACCTACTATAGCTTCTATTGGAAATTTTACTGTTAGCGCGTAGGTGGCAGTCACAACCTTCATTTTATTCAGAAAAGGTCGGCCTTACAAGGCGTTGTGTGGCCAATTCTCAACATTCACAGCCATAAAATCTAATAGTACTGTCTTGATGTAGGGGGAACTCCTAATCTCCATGGGTAACTTCATTGTTTCTAAAGATCTTACTTCTGCTCATTCAAAGCCTCTTAATGGGACTCTGAGGGGCTGGTGGTCTTTTCTTTACAATCCGAGTTGATCTAACACTTCTACACTCAAGATATCTGCTGAGCTCCCATTATCGATCAATACTCTTCTCACTTCCCTATGCCCCATTCGAACTAGCACGATAATGGCATCAATGGGCTTTACCTCTGATCCATATGTGTCTGCTTTGGTAAAGACTATGAGATCCCATCCTTTTTTTTTCTTTTCTGGTCAGGACCCAACAAATTGACTATAAATCTTTCAGCCCATTTATGGCTTATCTGACCTTGGTTATTCTTTCTCGAATGCTTGCCCCGGTATTCGGTTCGCCAAAGATAGTGTTAATTTCCCCGCTATCTAGATTTCTCCTAGTGCTCCTCTAGTTTTTATCACGCTCTTCCCTCGGAGTGTCCTTGTATCGATCATCCACAGTTCTAAGGATTACGTCTTTAAGGTTTCCTTCTCTTATTAACTTTTTGATGTAGTCCATCAGTTGATAACACTTAGAAGCAAAGTTGGACTGCTTTAGGGTCTTCCTATACAAATTCTTATCCTCTATCACATTCAAGATCTCCTCCTAGCTCCTAGCCAACGGGGTATAATTGGTATACTGCCGCTTATAGTGCTTGCCACCTTTATCATGGTCTTTATGCCCATCCTTACTCTTCCCCCCATTGCTTTTTGGGTCTCCCTTGCTATTATTCTTCGAACTGTCATTCTTATGCTTTTGACTAATCTCACGGCGACCCCTATGTATAAGTTCTCCTATGTGAGCTACTGTTCCTCCTCTGCCTTGGCGTATACTCCCACATTGTCTACCATGCTTGCATATGTGGTTAGACCCTTTTACCTCAAACTCAAGCTTAGATGGTTGTGTTGTAGGCTATTAACAAAGGCAGATACTACCACATCATCATTGGGATTTTGTACTTCAAACACCTTTTGTGAGAATCTAGTTAGGTAATCCTTCAACTTCTTATCCTTCCTTTGCTTTAAGGTCGAGAAAGTTGATATAGACTTCCTTCGTTGGATATTTCCATAAACTACCTAGCGAAAGCTTGTACCAGCTCCTCAAAGTTACGGATGGAGCCTAGTGTTAATCCTCCAAACCACCTGGATCCTTGATCCCTAAGGTCTGTGGGAACATTCGACGCATAAGTGCATCATCACAGTTGTATTGCGTCATTGTGCTCTGGTGCCTTCTTACATGCTCATGTGGGTAAGTATAGGACTTGAACTGTTTAACATGCGGTATCCTGAACTTTTCTGAAATATGGGTTTGCCTTATAGATTTAGCAAACGAATTTTCAGAATTTCCAATCAACGAATTTCCCAAGTTCTGCCTTCACTCAAGGGCCTCTATTCTTTTGAGGAGGACTTCACGCTCCCCATGTGGCTCTCCATGCTCATCAAACTTTTGACAGATAGTGAGCCTATACGGGTCTTTGGAATTCGCTCACTGATCTTGGCACCGAAGGTATCACACCTGGCCTCGGGGGCTAGATCTCTGCATCTTCTGGTCGTAGTTTCATTGTCACTTGAACTCAAGCTTGACCTTTTCCTCTTGCCATCATATCTATCTACCTGTTCAGGGTAATTTTTATTCCATTATACTTCTCTACGTTTTCCCGTGAATTGGATTCCCTATGTCCTTGAGCTCCTCGGTCTTCTTAACGGTCGTTTCTCCTATGAGATCATCCCTTTTTTATGGCACCCTACCTTATCTCTCCTGGATTTTCGGGGTGCTCCTGGGGTGGTTGCCACTATTTCAGAGCTTATCTTGGAATCCTGAGCTACCACCATCGTAGAGAGTTTGAATGGTGAGCTCAAATTGGCAGTGGTCATTATACTAATTCATTGTCTAGCAGTGTCGTCAATGACTTTCCGTAGGGATTCCTGGATTTAATGGAACGCGTCTGAGGAAATACCAGGATACATCTGTAGATGTAACGGCATCAGGTTTAGGTGATGGCAGGGTCCTTGAGGATGGATCTTCTCCAACAGTGCTATCATTAACAGGATTAGGGACATTAGCAATGCACGGAGATAAACTCTTGTCTTTACTAGTGGCCACGATATTGCTCTTCATAAACTTTTACAGAAAGTAACTATCCAAACTTGGTACTAATGGAGGTATTCCCCCTCCTTCTGGAGCCAGTTGTTGACGGTGATTTTTGGATCAACCACACGTTAAACAGATAATATGAATAAAAAGTAAACTACAAATCAAAGTAAATAAAAAACAAGAGAAGCTACAATATTTTATGTGGTAAAACCCTAAGGTGGGGAATCATCCACAGTTACCGGCAGCAACAAGATAAAAATATCCCCTAAATTGTCAAAAGAATAAACACTCAATCTAACCTGCTCCTCCTTGTACTTAATTAGTTTTTTTTTTCTATGGGTGTTGCTAGGGTCTATTTATACATGTATAGAACCCTAATTCTTGGTGTACTAGTAAGGAAAGTTCCTATAATGAAATTGAACTCAAACTTATTGGAGTTGTGTTATCTTTCTTCCTTGATTTGTGTTGATTGTCTTTTGATTGCGTTAGATCTCTGACCCAACCTGGACTTTGATATCTACAAGGAAATTTACTTCCTCATCAAAGTATACTTGTAGACATCTTGTTTAAGTAGGATTCATTCTCTACATGCTTTGGGCCATGACTTTGCTAAATATGAACGTTGTCCACATGTCACTTAACTGATTATCTGCTGAACCTGATCAGACCCGTTTTTTCCAGATCGATGATCTTACCCGATCACAACCTTTAGGCCAGCCATCTTGACACCCTGACCGAGTCTTCCAGCCCGATCGTTTGTGTCATATTGATCAGGGGATTCGACAAGTACTCTTTGGTCAACTTGGGTTTATTCAATCGGGTTATCTTTGGTGATGTTGCATTGTTCAAATTTTACCAATTTCAGGTACAAAGGAAGAATTTATACTATCTCATCGAGGCATTGCCATATTAATGTGGTTGTCTTTGATGATGCACTGGTTGACTTGTCCTTAGAACATGAGCCAATTAATGGTACTTTTGTGGTTAAGCTTGTTGAGGTGGTTGAACCAGTTGAGCCGGTTGAACTTGCCTGCTTGGTTGAGGTTGTTTCTTGCAATCATCTCCTCTCTTTATAGTTGGCTTGTTGGAGGTGGTGATTGACTTCTCAAGGACTTGCCATTTCTTTTTTGATTGTCTAGGCTTTGGTTGAGTTGCCAAGGCTTGTGTGGACTTTCTTTGAGTGGAAGGTTGCTTGGATGAAGCTTTGCTATTGCTATGCGCTTGAGGTTGCATGACCTTGTCCTTCTACAATTCTTCTAGACATCTTATCTCTCTATCCTTGAGAATCTTCAAGGAATTTTCTTTGTTGACAAGTTCATCTTTCATTACTTTCATCCTTTGGCCGAAATCTTCAATCTCCTTCTTATATTTAGACACATCTATTATGTCCGACTGTAACAAGTCATCAATGGAAGTCTCATTCTCTATGGTCTTCATTTTAGAGGTAAGCATGGAGATTTCTTCCATTTGCTCATAACTGATCTCTTTATACTTATGAAGTTGGTCTTGACAATTTTGCTTGATTTCTTCAAGAGTATGGATCTTTTCTTCTGAGGAAATCTTCCACTTTCTCAAAATCTTATTCTCCTTGGAGAGTTTCTTTTTCCTTAAGACCATGAGACATGTCACATCATTTTGCTTCTCATTAATGGAGACAACTTCCACGTCAAGGCATTTGCCTTTGCCTTGGTCATTTGTTGCCACACCAACACCTTCCTCTTCTTTAGGGTCAAAATTCACTGCATTGTTACCTTTTTCACCTTCAACATAAGAAGCCCCAAAAGCTATAAAGTTAGGCACATGCTCTTCATTTTTGGAAGAGTTTTCTTCACCCTTCTTGAACAAGGTCTTTTTGTTTACCTCATTCAGTTTGGAGTTCATTCCCTTCTTATGAGATTTCATAAATCTCTTAAATCCCTTTACCATGTGAGTCATCTCCTCATCATAGTCATTTTCCACCCTCTTAATTTTGGAGGTCATCAAAACTATACTCGCTCTAAGTGTTTCACTTACACATGTGTTTGGTGAAATGAATGCAATGAACAACATGCACACAAATGCAAGACACACTAAAATGGCAAGGATCTCCTAAGCATGTCTAGGAACTCATTCTGATACCAATTAAAAGTACAACTAAAGGTGAATAGTTGTTAATCGATTATTACCAACTTTTTCGATTAGTCAATATTAACAACGAAACCCCATTCATTTAAATAATCAATCAACAAAAATAAAGTGCGGAAAACAATACATAACACATTGAATTGATTTACGGGATAAACCCTACAACTTGGCAAAACTAACAACTATCGTTCTAGCCACACATGGCCATAAAAATCCCTATATGATTAAAAGGTTACACCCTTAAATGAGACTCAGACTCTCATTCTCGACAACCTCAGGTTATGGACACTACCACTCACCAATCTTGGTTTAGTCCCTAGTGATATCCCCTGATCCTCTACTCTTGACGTGAACACCTCCTACTCTACCCACATGCCTTTTGTAGTTACATTTGACCAATTTTTGCCAACCCACCCTTGGTGGCAAGACTTCACTTACTTGTTTAACTTCACCCTAAAGCCACAAGACTTTGACTATATGAAGAGTATAAGGTCTAAGTGAAAATATGACAATATGCTCAAATGCAATTATGTGTAAGACTATACACAAAATGCTTAATTAGATGTTATAATGCAATTGATCAACCTAGATATCAAACAATGCCTACATGACCATACATTAGGATTCAATTAGATGTATAGATAAATCTGACAACCTAATTTTCAAATAAAGTCCAACCAACACAAGTTGTCACAACATATAACAAGGGCAATTAATGAGACCTAAATATCAAGGTCTAGATGCAAGTCATAAAAACTTAGTTAGAGGACCAATACGGTCCTAAATTCTAGCTATCACAAATAAACCCCAAACATGTAATAACTTCAATAGATATACAATAAATATTAAGATTTGGTAACCTAAGTAATAAATGACATGTCTTGATGAAATAGAGCAATAAATGAGTTAAGATGTTTGTTCTACTTACCAAGTAAAGATATTAACAAAGATTTATGCTTGAATAATCCTAGATATGCAAGATGAAGATGGGTTTTAAGGTTTGGAGAGCTAAAGATGCTTTCTTGGAGCTTTCTCTCACTAAGGGAACTTTTTCTCTCACTAGGATCTGATATTTTTGAGTTCTACATCAAAATAGGGAAGAATATGAAGTATATATATGATCCAAGTGAAGCCATGTCATTTTGGATAAGGAAACATTGACTTTTGGGCATAAAAAAGTGACTTGAAGGCGACTTGGAAGGCAGGTCGCATCAAGGTCGCTTTGCTCTCAGGTTATCATAAAAACTTGAGTGACCCAAAACATTACCAAGCGATATATAAACCTTTCGTAAGTTATATTGTTGGAAAGGTATGGAAGTCTACTTTTGAATTGTTTTTACGAAATGATGTTTCAATATTTGTAGTAAGTGTTATGGTCATTTAAGTGACCAAAGGTCAGATTCAAACAAAAACAGAGTTGCTCTATTTTAGTTGTCAATTTGGACATTTAAAAATAATCCAAATGATCATGAAATATTACAAAAAGTATACCGTTAGAAAGGTTTTGATGTCTACTTTCTGCTCTATTTATAAAATGAGGATTCAATATCTGCAGAAAGAGATATAGCCATATGAGTTACCAAAGGTCAAACTTAGACCCTAACAATATTGCCTATACTCATGGTTCAAGACCATGTGAGCAAACACCAATTCAAGAGTAGAATAGAACTTTCTCAAGTGGTCAACCATTGTGCTAAGAAGAGCACACTTGTGCATTTGTAGACATTACCAATCAATCAAACAGAAATGAGTTACACGACACAAAACTACACTTAAGTCTATGAATGAAGTGCACGTTTGAAATGTGTATAGGATGCACACATATAAATAATTAGAGCACAAATGCATGAAGAACAAAGCATGCATGAAGTGTGTATGTGTGCACCTAAACTCCTTAAAAGACAAAGTTAAATGAATATACCTTTAGCTCTTGAAGTCACGGAGATGCTTAGAAACTTGCCATCAGAAATCATCAAGATGACCTAAGCTACCCATTACACAATCATCCCCAATGGGGTTTGTTATGAAATAAGTCAATCATACAATAGAATTACAAGGATCCTATGGTTTCATAGTCCAAGTCAAAATAGGATTCTAAATCCTAATTTAATTATGTCTCTACTAGGACTTGAACCTCTGACCTTTAGGATTAAAATAATCTATATTATTATTTTTAATCCATTTGTATTAGTTATGCTTCGAACCTATAACCTTCTATTAATAATTAAATAATTAAGAATTCTTAATTATTAATATAATTCAATAATTAATATACTAATAAAATAATCTTATTATTTAATTAGTTCCCTGAATTTATGTGTGTCACTTTTGTAACACAATTAATTGGACTGCCTAATTAATTTAACTGTGAAAAAAAGGGCTAGTTTGGGGATCTAATGGACCTACAGTTTTGAGCTCCAATAATACTTAGAAATATTAATTAAACTCTTCAATTAATATTCCCTGATTATTAACCTTGGAGTTACTCCACTAAAAACCCGATGTTGCACTCTCGAAACTGCAGATGTATTACACAGATTGAAATCTCAGTGTCCATCAATATAACTATTACATATGTATGATCATGTTAGGTTTTAGATTTATGTTGGCATGATTCCATAACAAAACACTCTTTGTTTGTATTGCTTAGCTTCTTAGGTGCTTAGTGATTGGATCGAGCTTCAAAGAAGGAAAGCAATTTCGCATGCAAAGTTTGTCTTCAAGAGGATATGCGCTTACTTGGATGTTAAGGTATCAAGATTCTTCCTTCCTCTTGCAAGGAATTTAAGGCACACACATACATTGCCTTCATATATGTCCCTACATCATTGTGCGAATTTGGTAAAACACATACACACACTTACTCATGTTTGCACAAGCATTAGATTTAAAGTTGATACTTTTTGTAAATTGCATGTTCTAGGACTATCTCTAGGAAAAAGCATAATTATGTGTTATTATGTTCATTTTATTGTATTTTCCTGATATTGAACTTGAATTTGTGCCCATGATATTCCATATTGAGTTTCGGTCATTTCGGTTACTTATTCATTAAGTTTTTTGTTCATAGTAGGAAGGTAGGAATCTTTCCATGTCCTTATCGTATATGGTTTTCATCTTCATTTTTTCAAATTGACTTCCATAAATTTTGTGAAAGTTTTCTTGAATTTCTTATGATGAAGGAATCTTAGTTTGTAATATGAAATCAGATTTTAAATCGGATTTCAACGGCAAGAGATATGGTCAAAGAACGAAAGGGGACTCAAAGGGAAAATGGAAGGGACCATCACCCCTTTCTTGTGGAGGCGCATTGAGCCTCACGGGAAAGGAGGCCTTCTGACCCCGTGGAGGGCCACACACCTCCACCGGATATAGAAGTGTCCCTCTCCCATTGGTTGGTCTTTTCCCTCTTTACTTTTTCCTTTAAACATCCCTTTTCCATCTCTTTCCTTCACAAGAAGAAAAACTTGAAAAACTAGTGCATAAATTTTCAATCGTATTTTCTTACCTCCCAAGCACCAAAACTTTCTCATCTAGTGTCTGAATCAAGTGATTCAAATTGGAGAATTCTTGTCTACCAGTACTATATATTTTCCATAAGAGTTTGGAGTCATTTGATTGAGGTTTCTAGTAGTTTCACTCAAAAAAATGGGACTAGACAGTTTTCACTTGAGGTATTGATTTCTCTTTTGGTTTTTGTTCTTCAAATCTTCAATCAACTTGGGTTTTATTATACTATACATGTTTGTTTGTTGTGTGATAATTGGTTAGTGCAATGAACTCTAATATAGCTAGATTGAGCTTCAATTTACATGCATGTTGAGTTAAGTTACTTAAATCAATGTCTTCACATGCTTGTGTTGTTGTATTTTGCTAGCTTCAATTCTAGGACTATTTTTATGTGATCATTGACATATTTTCTATGCTAAATAGTCTCTACGTATTCTAAGTCACTTTGATTGAATATTTGTTGAAATTGCATATTTGGATTGCACATGCATCATTTGCTTGATTGTATTATTTTTTGGGTTATAAACTAGAATACATTTCACATGTTCTTATTGATTCATTTTTAGTTTCCATAGGATATAATGATCATATATACTATGTTGTGTGTGTTTGCATTAGTTGCATCTACTTAGATCATATGACTTGTGAAGAGTTTGGAAGTCTCATATCTTAGAGTGATTATATGATTTGAGCATTGGAAGTCTTAGCTAGGATCGGTGTGATCCGTATAGCTAAGCATTGGAAGTCACATTTTGAAGAGTGATTCTTTGATTTGTGCAAGGAAGTCTTGTCTAGAGTTAGGAGGACTTTGATAGACAAACAAAGAAATCTTCCTAGAGACGTGAGGTCTTGGATAAGAAGTCAATGTAGCAAGTTCACTAGGCCCGAGGGTAAAATATGTGTAGATAGCTTGGAGAGTGAATCTTGTGTTGATTGCCTCTTGAGTGTGTATCTTCTATTTGTCATAGTGATTTGCTTTTACCAGTGGTTATGGTATCAACCTATGGATGTTTTCTCTTTTGAGGTTTTACCACGAAAAAAATCTCTTGTGTGGTGTTGATTTTTGCATTTTAGTTTCATTACTTACTTTTACTTGTAGTGTTTTAACACTTGCTTAATTGAATTTACTTTGACTTTTTAAAGCAAATTACTTGCTAAAGGCTCTAACTATGCTTAACTTGGTTGTGTGAAAAAAAGTGCAAGAATTTGAGCATATAACTATTCACCCCCCTCTAGGTATATTTTACACTATAATTGGTTATGAGAATTTCAATTGGTTTCATAGCATTTGTCAATAAGTAATTAGATAGATCTATTTTATAATGTTTGCTATTTTTGTGCTATAGGTGATTTAATACCGGAAGGTGCATTTTGTGCTAAACCTCCAACCTTGAAGAGTAGTAACTAATCCTTCTAGAAAATTAGGATGAAATCCTACATTAGATCCATCAATGAAAAGGCATGGAAGGGTATCGAGGAAGGTTATGATATACCTACCAAAAGGCTTGAAAATGGCACTATGATTTTGAAGACTAGAACCGAATGGATGGCCATTGAATTTGAAAGTACTAAATGGCACCATAGAGTACTGAATGCAATATTTGGTGGTGTAGATGGTGCTCAATTTATCTACATCAAAAACCTCGAATCGACAAAGGAAGCATTGGATACTTTGAAAACTATCAATGAGGATATGTTGGTGGTTCGAAGGTCTAGAGTACAAATGCTTACCTCTCAGGTTGAAAATCTTGTTATGGATGAGGATGAGAAGTTAGTAGACTTTCAAACTAGACTCTTGAATATCACCAATCAAAGTCAAAATTTAGGAGAGCCATATCCATAAGAGAGAATTAATTGGAAAATCTTAAGATCCTTGCGTAAGAGATTTAAAGCAAAGGTAACAGCAATTGAAGAAAGCAGGAACGTCGATCTTATGAGGATTAATGAGCTTCCTAGGCTTCCTGGGTCTATACAAGCATATGAGTTTGGGTTCAACCCAAAGATTGAGGGTAAGGGAATAACACTTAAAGTAACCAATGAGAAGAGTGAATATGATATGGCTAGTATAGTGAGAACATTCAAGAACTTTCTAAAGAACATATGGGTAAGAAAAAACGCATAGCAGAAGTAGAAAAATAGGTTGGCATATTTTTAAAAATTTTCCTTCAAAAGAAAAAATCTTAACCCTTGATTAATTAATATATAATAAATGTAACGTACCTTTTTCTCATGACGATTGAAATTTTATTGAATTGAACCCGCAAGATCTTCCAATCCAATCAGTAACGTGAATCACCTAGGAGTGTCGGCTCCCTATCATTGAATAGTTTGGTCATAATAATCCTCCCAAATAAAAACAAAAAATGTTTGGTCATTTTGAATTCTCAATCTTTTAACCGAAGCCTAGTATGAACCCAATTCGATGTTGTGCAAAAAGCCTTTTGATGCAAACGCTACTAGTGCACTATCGAAAACAAAACGCTCTTTATTTCTTCTTTCCTAGGCCGAATTTTCACACAACTTTTATGAGTTGGAAGAATTTTTATGGCGCCCAACCTTTATCTTATGTCGTTAATATTGTTCTAGACTAACTTAAAAATTGTGTCTACCTCATACATATCTAGATGCACGAACAATTCTTCTTTTCTCATAGTCTTTTGACTTATGATTATTTACTTTCGACAATTATAATATTTATACTATAAATGCTATAAGATTTGTTAAAACTAGAAATCACTGAAAATTCCCTAAAGCATGTGTCTATCCTAACCTAGAGGGGATGGGAGGGGGGGGGGGGGGGGGGTGAATAGGTTTTAATTAAGTCAATTACCAATTTTTTTTATTAGTCAATATTCAAAATCCACCCAATAAAACAAACATGCAACATCAAGTGTAAAGTGTGGAAATATAAAGAACACTTGATATATATGTGGAAACCATCCAACTGGAAAAAACCATGGGCTATTCTGCTAGCCTCACAGTATCACAGAAATCCACTATATAAATAAAATGTTACACCTTCAAGTGATACTCGGACTCTCACTCTTGATAACCTCAGGCTATGGAAACTACCACTCGCCACTCTTGGTTCAATCTCTAGTGATATCCCCTAATCCACTACTCTTGGCGTGAACACCTCCTATTCTACCCCTCTGGCCTTTTACAGTCGCACTTGACCAATCGCTTGCAAACCCACCCTTGGTTACAAGACTTGACTTGCTTGTGCAACTTCACTCAGAAACCACAAGACTTTGACTCTATGAAAAGTATTTGGTCTAAGTGAACAATCAATGAATGCTCAATGTAAAATATATTAGACCAAACATATAATGCTTAACTAGATGTAGATAAAGCAATATAACAACCTAGTTATCAGGGAATGCCGACATGCCTATACATAATGACTCAATTAGATGCAAAAGGATTCTAGCAACCTAATTGTCAATAAGGTCCAACCAACACAAGTTGTCACAACATATAATCAAGGGCAATAAATATGCAATAAAAAAAAGCAATCAATGAGGCATAAATATCAAAGTATAGATGCAATGCATAAAGACTTAACTAGAAGGGCAATATGGTCCTAAATTCTAGCTATCAATAAACAAACCCAATCATATTTTTAAGACTCATAAATATATGCAATAGATAGAGCCTTGGTACTTAATCAAGCAATAAATACCTAATCTAGAGTAAGAACAATAATAAATGAACTTTAATGTAGTTGTAGCTTACCTAGTCATGAAACCACAAAGATCCATGCTCAAATGATGATGAATGATGCAAGATGGAGATGTGTTTTGGGTTTGGAGAGTCAAAGAACAAAGCTTGAAGCTGTCTCTCTCTAGGTGAGCTATTTTTCTCACTATATTCTGCTTTTTTGAGCTCTAAAAGATGAATAGGGAAGAAGACGAGGTTTATATATAAGCCCTATATGAAACTACGATGTTTTGGAAATGTTAAAAACAATTTCTGGGCAAAGTCGTTGTATGGTCGCTAAACATAAGGCGACTGTACAGTCCACACCTATTGAAATTGGTCACTGTACCAGTCACTCTACGTAGGGCGACTGTACAATCCCACTTACTGGAATTACCCAAGATAGCGCATTAGCTCGATATTCAAGCAAACGAGTGGACGACCAAAAGACATCGAAACCTTTCATGCCATTTATCATTGGAAAGGTATAGAAGTTTAATTTCTATTCTAATTTACAAAACATGATTTAGATGACTTTTAAAAGAGTTATGGTCATTTGAGTGACCAAATTTCAGAAACGGACAACAATAGAGTTGCCCTATTTTTATGGTCACTTTGGAGATTTCAAAATCAATCCAAACGGTCATGAAATGTTACGAATAATATACAGTTAGAAAGGTATTGGTGTCTAGTTTGTAAAAAACTTTCAAAACTCATTTTGAAGCATCGTATTTAAAGTTATGGTCATAAGACCATACAAAGGTCAGTTTTGAAAAACATCTAATTCATTGAAATCAACTCTTTTGAAACTAGACACCTTACTCCATATAACCAAACCAAGAGAAGAATGAGACCATCTCAAATGGTCACTCAACATGCTAGGACAAGCAGACCATCATGAAAGCATGGATATAATTGATCAAACCATGGAAAATGAATAAAACACACAACAACCACACCTAAGACTAAGAATGAAGTGCAAGTGTGATTGTGAGTAAGGATGCACACATAAGCAATAGGGTACAAATGCATGTTAATACAAACATACATGAATTGTGTGTGTGCACCTAAACTCTTCAGGAGGTCAAGTCAGGTGAATATACATTTTTCTTTTGAAGTCATGGAGATGCTTGGAAGCTTGCCAATGAGGGCCTAAGTTACCCGTTACATAATCATCCCCAATGTGGTATGGTTTGTCATGACATAAGCCAATCAAAATATCAAGGTCCTTACAATAACTTTATTAATATGAAATGATTGTCAAATACATTATTACACTCTTGCTATTGAGCATAATCCTAATAATCTCCCACTTGCTTTATAGCAAATGTGTCATATCTTTTATCCCTAAAATCTCAAGGTGCCCATCAAAACTCTTTTGTGGAAGAGCCTTTATAAAGTGATCCACTAGATTTTCTACTGATGTGATCACGGTAATCGTCACATTACCCCTACACATAATTTCTCTCATAAGATGATACATTATTTCAATGTGTTTCCCTCTCTTACGAAGTCTTGGTTCTCTCGAATTAGCCATTGCTCCGCTATTGTCACAGTAGATAGTGATCAGCTTATTCACATCATGAACCATTTCCAAGTCAATCAATAATTGGCGGAGCCAGACAACCTCTTTAGTAGTTTTGAATGTGGCAACATACTCAGCTTCCAAGGTGGAATAAGCAATACAATATTGCTTAATACTCTTTAATATGACTGCACCTCCTCTAAGAGTAAACACGGATCCTGATGTTGATCTTCTGGAGTCCGAATTCAATTGGAAATCAGAATCTACAAACCAAATAGGAATCAAATTCCCTCCAGAGTATACAAGCATATAATCTCTCGTTCTCCTAAGATACTTGAAAATATGCTTGACTGTTGTCCAATGATCAAGACCTGATTTCGACTGAAATCTGCAAACTATTCCAACAGCAAAATGAATACTTGGTCTAGTGTAGAGCATTACATACATGAGACTCCCAATTGCCAACGCATATGAAACCCTATTCATGAATTGCTCTTCATGCTCATTCTTAGGAGCTTGTACCTTAGAAAGTTTGACTCTATGTCTGAAAGGTAACATACCTTTCTTGGAATCTTGCATGGAGAATCTAGACAAGATTTTGTCTATGTATGAAGATTGGGATAATGCAATCGTTCTATTCTTTCTATCCTTTATGACTTGGATACCAAGAATATAACTTGCTTCTCCTAAGTCCTTCATATCAAATTGTTTTGCTAACCATTCTTTTACTGATGTCAATACACCTACATCATTTCCGATGAGTATTATATCATCAACATAAAGAACTAGGATAACCAACTTGTCGCCTTTGATCCTTTGTATACACATGGTTCATCAAGGTTTTGAATAAATCCAAAAAATTTCACATCTTGATCGAACCTTATGTTTTAGGATATGGATGATTGCTTCAATCCATATACGGATCCTTGCAACTTGCAAACCTTTTGCTCCTGGCCCTTTCAATAAATCCTTCTATTTGCATCATATAGGTGCTTTCGTCAAGATTTCTATTGAGGAAAGCTGTTTTGACATCCATTTATCAAATCTCTAAGTCTAGAGATGTCGTAATGGATAAGAGTATCCTAATAGATTTTAGCATGGCCACAGGAGAGAAGGTTTCCTCATAATCGATACCTTCTTTCTGTGTGTAACCTTTAGCTACCAATCTAGCCTTAAAGGTTTCCACCTTTCCATCTATTCCTCTCTTTCTCTTATATACCCACTTGCACCCAATGAGTTTTATCCCTTTAAGCAAGTCCACAAGAGGCCAAACTTTATTTTTAAACAAAGATTCAATTTCGGATTGCATTACCTTTTGCCATTGTCGACAATTAACATCTTCCATGGCTTCCTTGTACCTGTATGGATCATCATCATCCGAGAGATTCTTTACCAATTCTCTTAGATCGATGTAACTCTTGGGTTGTCTACTAACCCTCCCACTATGACGAGGAATGGTAGGTTGTTGATCTTGTGTTTGTACAAAACTTACAATCTGGCTAGGTTGTGAAACCTCATTTGGAATTTTATCTTCTGAAAGCTCATTCAAGACAATTCAACTTTTAGGCACAAAATTATTCATATAGTCCTCTTCTAGAAATTTAGCACTTGTCGAAACAAATACTTTAAGATCCGAAGGACTATAGAAATAATGTCCTTTGGTTTCTTTTAGATACCCTACAAATATGCATGTTTCTGAACGGGACTCCATCTTTTCTGTCTTTTCTTTTAACACATGAACAGGACATCCAAATATCCCTAAGTATTGTAAATTAGGCTTTTGCCCAGTCCACATCACATGCGGTGTTTTAGGAACCGACTTAGATGGTACATCGTTTAGAATGTACATAGTGGTTTGCAAAGCATATCCCTAAAAAGAATTAGGAGCGTTGAATAACTCAACATAGACCTAACCATGTTCAAAAGAGTTCTATTCTCCTTTCTGCCACCCCATTTGTTAAGGTGTACCTGGCAAAAAAAACTAAGAAATTATCCCATTATCATTAAGATATTGCCGAAACTCACCATATAGATATTCTCCACCATGATTAGATCTCAAGATTTTTATGTGTTTCTCAAGATGATTTTCTATTTAAGATTTAAATGATTTGAACATGTCAAATGCATCTGACTTATGTCTTATGAGATACACGTAACCAAATCTCTAGTACTCATCCGTGAAAGTGTTGAAGTACTCATATCCATCTCTAACCTGAATGCTTATAGGACCAAACACATCAGTGTGGATCAATCCTAAATATTCAGTGACTCTTGTGCCTTTCATCTTGAACGACCTTTTGGTCATCTTACCTTCCAAACAATATTCACAAGTTGGTAGATCATCAACCTTTAAGTCACTTAAAGGTTCATCACTAACAAATCTTTTGATCCTATCAAGGCTAATATTGTAGGGAAAAATCGGTTCGAAACGAGGAAAAAGCGTAAAATTAGGGTTTGATATATTTAAAAATTTTCCTTTTAATAAAAGAACTTTAACCCTAGATTAATTGACATATAATAAAAGAATTGTACCTTTTTCTCATGACGATTGAACTACAACGAATTGAATCCGTAATATCTTCCAATCCAATCACGAACGTGAATCACCTAGGAGTGTGGGCTTCATTTCTTTAAATTGAATACCTGAGGATGGAAACAAACAAAATCTCTTTCTTTGTTAGTCATAGTTATCCTCCAAGAAGAAAAACAAAGAACGGTAGGTCACTTGTGAATTATCAATCAATTTGATTGAAACTCGTGTGAACCTTGATTCGATGTTGTATATAAAACCTTATGATGAAAAGGCTACTAGTGCACTATTGAAAACAAAAATTGTTCTTTCTTCCTTTTCTTCTTTACCGAATTTTCACACACCAATCTTTTAAGTTGGAAGAATTATCTAGAACAAGAACCGGATTCTCTACACTCAATATTCTCTCTTGGCCAAAATTTCTCTCCTTTAAATTAGGGCTTGGCTGAAATTTCTCTCCAAGAAAAAGGTAATGGCCGAATTGTTTTTCCTCTAAAAATTAGGTTGGCCGAATTCTACACTATCATATATAAAGTGGCTGAATTCTTCATCCTTTTAATTTAGGAGACCAAATCCTCCCCTAAGAAGGATTTACTAGGTGGGCAAAAATCCTTTCCTTAGGAGGATTTACTTGGTGGGCAAAAGTCCTTTCCTTATGAGGATTTGCTTGGTGGGTAAGAGTCCTTTCCTTAGGAGGATTCTTTTCTACACCAAGACTCCTAATCCAACTCAAATAGTGTACTTATTCAATAACCAATTATTGAATATAATTAAATTGTGAGTAAATTAAAACTTTCTAATTTGACCAATTGTCAATTAGAGTTTTAATAGAAATCAAATACTTCCTAATTTGACTAGATAAATAAATTCCTATTATTTATCTACTTATCAAATATAGTATTTGCTACTTATCATATTACCAACAATAATATGACTCTAGCAGACCATCTTTTACTAGAAAAAAAGATTTTGAATTTTAATTAAATAATTAATTAATTAATTTCTATTTAATTAAATAATAAAATAAAAAACAATATATAAGACTAATAAATAGTCCCTTGCCACCCAAGCCTAAATATGGGCCAAATATTGTTTTCCCAATTTTATTAAATCCATTAAACTTAAATAAAAAGTCCACACGTGAAAATACAAACACGGTTATATTCTCAAGGCTAACCTATGAGAAGGGGGGGTGAATAGGTTAGACACCTTTTTCGACTCCCTTAGAAACAAACAAAAGTTTGTCCCTCTAGATTGCTTGTATCACAATATATATATATATATATATATATATATATATATAAATTAAATACGCTTAGTCAATATATAAAACAAGTAAAGTGTGATACAAACAAGTAATGGTAACACATACACAATCTATATCATAGAAAGGAAGTCAACTTACATAAAGAGTTCTATCCTTAGTATTTAAATAACAAGTACAAATATAAGAGAGATAGAGATAGAGAAAAGTTGACACAAGATATAACGTGGTAAACCTCCGAAGAGGAAACATCCACGAGTTAGCAACCACCGGCAAACAAAATCCACTAGTAGATAAGACAAGTACAATCTCTCAAGTGACCCCTTCACTTAGAAACTACCCTCCTATCCAACTCATGAAGATGTCGCCCTCATGCTCAACAATCTGAGGTCTCACACCTCTTGTCATGACTTCCTCGCTCACCTAACCGGATCCTCATGACCCAAGGCAAGACTTCTTGTTCAACTATCTGAGTCCTCCCGACTCTAGTCAAGACTTCCTCGCTCACCTTTTTGGATCCTCACAACCCTAGGCAAGACTTCATGCTCGACTATCTGAGTCCTCCCGACTCTAGCCAAGACTTCCTTGCTTGACAATCTAAGGTCTCACACCTCTTGCCAAGACTTTCTTGCTCAACAACATAGGTATCACACCTATTGTCAAGACTTCCTTCTCACAAGGCATATAGGTGATCATGAATGCAAAACGTAAACAAGCACGCAACATGGAATGTTATGATCAACACATCCTATGGAAAATACTAGACATGAGCATGAATGCACAAAACAAATATAGTCTAGTCAATCATGCATGTTTAATCCATCTAGATCGTGCAAGATATGTTCAACATTAATTAATACATGCATAGATCAAAAACTTGAATCACAAGATATGTTCAATTAATCATAAAATCAAGTTTAAATCACATAAACCAAAAACATACTAAAATCATATGACATAGTCATTTAGATTTAAGCTAAATTTCTAGAGCATATTCCTATACATAAATCAACAAAACACATGAATAGCTCAAAAGAACATAAGCACATGTATCATGGTGAGAATTCGGCCAAGAGAGCCTAATACATGTGAGGAACTATTTTTTTTCTTCACAAAATCAATCAATCAAAGATCATCAAATAGTCCTAGAATCAAAGCTAGCACAATACAATCCCAAACATGTGAAAACATAGGCAAAATCAAAACCTAACTCAACATGTAAGATTTCAATTGAAACTCAACCTAGCTTTAAAAAAGTTCAAAACTCAAATCAAAACACTCACAATACAGATATATATGTTGAAGAAGAAAACCCAAGGCAATTGGCCTAGTTTTAAAAGAAAACTTTAAGAGAAAATCAATACCTTAGTTGATTTTGGTGCAGTCCCGTTTTTGTGTGTTTAGACTCCAAAAACAGTAATAAAACTCACTCAAACCTTCAGAGAAAAGATGGAGGTTGAATAGAAAAACAATATCAACTTTGAATCACTAAAGTCGAAGTTCAAATGAAGAAGTTATAGTGTTTGGAAGGTGAGAAAATGTAGAGAGAAAATTTCTGCACACAATTTTTAAATTTCTTCTTAGAATGAAATGTGAGAGGGAAGAGGAATATAAATGAGAGGGAAAGAATGAAGGTAAAAGACCAAATTGCCCTCCTTTATTATTGCTTCCCCGAGATGGCGAGTGGGCATCTCGAGGCAGCAAGGAGTTGCAGCCGAGATGGCCACACGCCATCTCGGGCTTGCACCTCTTGTTGGCCTTTGGCCAAGGTGCAACTCCCTTGCATTCCTCTCGCGTTCTTTAATCGTTCTTCGACCTCCAAACTCAGAATTCGAATCTATTTTCGGATTAAAAACCATAACTCTCTCACGGACATGGACATATAAGATACTCAACCCATAAATTAATAATTTGACTTGATATACGAAGATGAAGACAATGTATGCAACATGAGTTGAAAGTGTAGTATCTTTTGACTTAGAATTTGAAATCAATAGTATGAGTAACCGAAATGACCGGAACTCAATCAAGAAGGATTTAAGACTAAATTCAAGTTCAATGTCCATGTTATACAAACATATACACATACAAACAATTCACACTAGAATGCAAACTACATAGAGATAGTCTCCAATCATGCATTTTCTAAAACATGTTATTTCCATACCAATGCATGAGCATTCATCTTCAAGTGTGTGAATGTGTTATACATGGTGCGCAACAATGTAGGGACACATATGAATGAATTGTATTGTGCCTATAATGGTTCACAACGATGTAGGGACACAAATGTATGAATTGTGTGTGTGTGCCTATAATGGTGCACAACGATGCAGGGACACAAATGTATAAATTGTGTGTGTGTGCCTAAGCCTTGTAAGAGAAAGATAAGGTCTTAGTATACCTTTGTAGAACCATATTACATCCTTTCTCTTTGAAGACTTTGAACTTGCTTTGACTAGTTGTTCCTTCTTCCTTGAAGCTTGAATCATCATAAATCTAAACAACTAAATCATTACAAGTAAACATCATTTTGATATGTAATTAATGCCAACACAATCTAAAACCCAGCAACACGTGAACTAGACTCATTCTTACTGAAAGAAATAAGTCCACAAGCCTTAATACAATTGTAGATGGACCCATAAATTGGTCCGGTAAAATATATCAAGTGATCCATGCAAATTCGTATGGATTGGGGATCTTGGCGGACTATCTAAATTTAAGCTCCAATAGACATAACCTAATCACAAACAATAAAAGATTCACTTAGGTCCAATCTATTAATTTTAGTTCATTTCATTAAAAAACTAAAATTGAACTCTCAAAAAAAGATAGTGTTGGGGTTTATGCCCTAAAGATGTAATTTGTAAATGGATTTATGAAATAAATAAAAAAGAAAAGTTCAATTCATTCTTGTTATGTTATTTATTTTACAAACTTGTACATATATTTAACATCCAAGATTGCCAAATGTAATCTCAATCAGTGTATATGAGTGTCATATACGGATGGATACAGTAAGAGACGTGCAATCTAAAGAGTCCATAGATAACAAAAAAGTTGGGTACTTTATTTGTGGTTAATCTATCGCAGCGGTCCATTCCGTAATGTTTGATGATTCTATCCTGAATCACTCATATGAGATATGGGAATGGAGGCATCTTGTATGATGTGATCATATAGGACTGGGTCATGATCTATATAAATCTCTTACCAAGATCCGTTTACTGATGAGATTCATATATATCAAATAATGATGTCTATATATGGGTGATCTTAATCCTGAGTGTCATATCGACCTCTTCAGATTAAATCGTAGTCTTTGATATACCATGGGTGAGGTCAGATGTATTTCCTGATCAATATACTCCATAAATTGGGACTGCGGTTTGGCTTGTGGCTGGGAAGGTTTGTACACAATAGTGGAATTCAGTCCTTCTTGTGAGAAGTAGATGGTAGTTCCTTAAGGGTTGATTCGGGGCTTGGACAATATGAGCGCTCTCTTAATTCCGTAAGGAAATATAATTTATTGTCCATTAGAGAATCAACGGTACTTAAAGGATATATGTAATTAGAGGGGTATAACAGATATTATGACCCATCTCTAATTATGAACTACTGTGGAGGATCATACTATGTGTAATAGCTATATCGATGGATACCGAGTTGTATCGATGTGTGTAAAAGCGTCTACAAATGAGAGAGTGTAGATTAAGGTTTTTAGTGGAATAACACCGGAGTTAATAATCAAGGAATATTAATTAAAGAGTATAATTAATGACTCTAAGGATTACTGGAGCTCAAAACACTGTAGGTTCATTAGTCCCCTTGTTAGCCCGATCGATTAAGGTAACAATGGTCATGGTTAATTAATTAGATTGTCCAGTTAATTGTATTACAAAAGTGACATATATATATATATATATATATATATATATATATATATTCGGGAATTAATTGAATAATGAGATTATTTTATTAATGAATGTTAATATTTAAATTAATTAAATTATTAGATTATTTAATTCTATTGACAATTATGAATTATTAATTAACTATTACTTGGAGGGTGTTAGTTGATATATGGATTTAGATGAAGATAAAATAATAGGATTATTTTATTTTACTAAATCATTCTAAGTATTTGAATTTAAGTTTAGATTTAAAATACTTAATATCACTTTTAATATATTAGATATATTTGAAAAGGATAATTAAAAGATATATATCAATTATAACACAAGAGATTGCATTGGATGCAAATTGGTGAGTGCACATATATAAGTGTTTGTATAGGATACAAACAAGGATATATATATATGTATATATATATAAGAGAAAAAAAATAGAATTTATATATAAATGCAAGAGCAGGCGTGTGGCATAGATTAGAAAATGAAAAAAAAAGTTGATTTTATTTTAGTGTGTACCTGATACACATGCAAAAAAAAAGGAAAAAAATTAAGTCAATTTAAGTTTTGTATAAGATGCAATTTATGTGTGCATGAGATCAATTCACCAAATTGAGAAGAAAGAGTTTCTTCAAGTATTTTATCTACATCCTCCATTCAATTTCCTGAGACCGTGATGCGCCCACACACAGTTACCAGTTCCGGGAGATAGACAGGATCACATCGTAAAGTGAATGAGTCTCCAAACGTTGGTAAGAGTGGTTCAGATAGGAGCATATCATAAAGTGAAGGAGCCTCCAAACGTTGGTAAGATTTTCATCTTCTTATTATATTGATTACAATTTCCTGTATGTTACATATTGTATGTATTAGTTTCGAAAAATAATTACGATCCCAAGTTCGCTGGTCCTAGATACAAATTATGATCAGTATTAAAAAAAATTAAAACCTAGTTCCGTTGCGTAACCGGTGAACGGGGTTTCAACAATTGGTATCAGATCCTGATTTATTTTTCGGAATAGGAAACTGTTTTCGATGTTCCTATATGTATGAATGTGTAGGAACCATCTTTATGATTGTATGAATGTTTATAATTAAATTGTTTAATTTAAACTTGGTTGATCATAATTTTTTATGGTATTGTGGATTTAGGGTTTATGGGTTGTACAATTTTTTTATTTTTTTATTATTATATTTTTATTTTATTGTTATTGTATTGTAATTAAAAAAATTGTAACCTGTAAACGAAGAACTGGAAATGCGCACGACGACGGTACTGTTCACGGTGGCAGTACTGTTTACCAGGGAGGGGGAGCTACTGTTCACTGAATACTGTTCACCAGTACTGTTCATGTGGTACTGTTCACGCGGTACTGTTCATGCACGGTTCCATTTGCAAGTGTTGCTTAGTACGTTCCGTGCAGATTTCCCGTTTTGGATTCATAAGATGAATCAAAGTGACTTGAAGAAACTGAAAGATATTTGAGGTTACTAGAAGACCAAGGAATGCCTTGGGGAATTTTTCATAATTTTAGATTTCAATATTTTTTAGGTTAAATAATCCAAAGTACTCGTTCAATTCATGTATGCTTTATATTATGTGATGATAAAAGCATTGTCATGCATACGTATGTCATTTAGATTAGATGTGCCTACACAAATATATTTGATATGTCATACATGCATCATAGCGTGATACTTTATGTATTTTTTTATTGTGATTAAAATAGGTAAATAGATAAATTACTATGAATAATGAGATTAGTTTTTTAATTGTTAGAAAACTTGGTAATTCTCATTAATATTAATCTAGTTATTAAAGAGTTTAATAAGTTAGATTAAAGTCATTTATTTTTATTAGGATTATTTTGATTAATAACCTAATAATAAATGGTCCGAATAAAGTGTTAGGGTTTTAATAGTTAAAACTTGGTAAACACTATCATAATAATCTGACCACAGTAAAAAGTTTATAAAGGCTCAGATTATTCACTGATAAATTAGATTTTTAACTGTTAAAAATCATTAATAATTTATTATTTAATTAGAATTCGTTTCTAATTAGTTAATGCGCTAGATAACTTGATTAAAGTTAGTCATTTAATCTTGTAGAGTCTAGGTGCATTAACGGTTAATAGAAAACCCTATTTTTAAAATAGTGAGTGGGAGAGGGATATATGACATATATATCCCCCAGTCTCCATCATTAGTTCAACATCGTGAGATCCGAGTGGGGCCTCGTGACGACTTTGCTTTTGTCCTCCCTAAAGAGGGTTTCAACAAAAGTCAATACAAAGGTTGACTTCCTAATGTATAGGATTTCTGAGGGTATTTCGGGATTGACCTACCCTAAGGCAACAATTCTCGAGTTAAGGTCATGAGATCTAAAATGGTGGGTTACACTCACGAATGTTTTGATTAAGTTTGTTAATTAAAAACCTGACTGAATGAACGATGGTTGAATGATATGGAATAAGAGTTATTCTAGAATATCATTTGATTGATAATGTCTCGGTCCAACATGCAAAGTCTTGACTGACCCTAAGGCGGCACTTCTTTGTTATATGTTGGATTGTCGTGGTATAGTAACTAGCTTTAGGGTAGTTATAGTTCGTTAAACATGTGCTTGCATCATGTTTAAATTTATGCCAAATCACTCGTACTTGTTTTAAATAAATGACTGAATGAATGTTTTATTTATTTCAGCAATAATGTCTTCTGCATTACTTCAAATTCTCGCAAACGACATATTAACCGGTGATAACTACACTAAGTGGAAACTTAACATTAATGCAATTTTTTGTTACTCAAGGCCACAAGTTTGTGCTTACGAAGAAATTTCCTCCAATGTCTGCTGCCAATGCCACACGAACTGTTCATGAGGCATACCAATGATGGGTCTCATCTAATGAGAAGGCCCGAACATATCCGTTGGCTTCTATGATAGACGTGCTTGTCACAAAGCATGAAGCAATTACTTCAGTATTCGACATGAAGCTATTGGTTCCGCTATGCTCGTTCGTATGAAGGAAGGTACATCAGTTCGGGAACATGTCCTGAGCATGATGTCCTACTTCAACATGGTAAAAGTCAATGGCGGGGCCATTAATGAACCCAGTCAAGTGAGTATCATACTAATGACTCTTCCAAAGAGTTTCAATCAGTTTAAAAGCAACTACGAGATGAATAAGTTAAGGTTCAGTCTCATACAATTGCTCAATGAGCTCACTACCTTTGAGTCCTTGACTAAGGACAACATGGTAAAGACCGGTGAGGCAAGTGTTGTCGAACCATCTTTCTCCAATTTTAGGAAGAGAAAGAGGTCTACTGGGAAAGGGAAGGGTAAGCCCAAACCTAAGAAAGCCCAAAGAAAGAAGAAGTCCAAGAAAAGTAAATCATTGGAAGATGATTCTTCACCCTGGATTGTTGATTCGGGGGCCACTAACCATGTTTGTTCTTCTTTGCAATGGACTGATTCTTGGACACAACTAAAGGAGCAAGGCTTCTCAATGAATGTGGGGTCAAGGGATATCGTGTCGGAATGAGCAGTGGGTGTAATTAGATTACATTTTTGTAATAATTATATATTGTTGGACAATGTATTTTGTATCCCTGGATTTACACAGAATTTGATTTCCGTTTCTAAGTTGTTAGAACAAAAATATTATGTTTCTTTTAATAATAAGTTTGTTATTATTGGAAAGAATGGTCTGAATATTTGTTCAAGAATTAATGAAAACAATTTGTATGTGTTAAGACCTTTAATACATACTACAATGCTCAACACCAAAATGTTTAAGGTTGAAAAACCAAAAACTAAACGACATAAAATTTCTCTAGATAATGACACGTATCTCTGGCATCTAAGGCTTGGTCATATCAACATTGACTGGATAGACAGACTAGTAAAAAACGGACTTTTAAGTGAGTTAAAGGTTGGAACCTTACCTGTCTGCGAATCTTGTCTGGAATGTAAGATGACTAAGAGACCGTTTACTGAAAAAGGGCTTAGAGCTAAAGAACCGCTAGAGCTTATACATACAGACGTCTGCGGACCGATGAAGGTTAAAGCTAGGGGTGGTTATGAGTATTATGTTACCTTTATAGATGACTACTTAAGATACAGATACATCTATCTAATGCAATGGAAGTCGAAAACATTTGAAATGTTCAAAGAATTCCGAGCTGAAGTTGAGAATCAATTAGGTATGACTATCAAGTCACTAAGATCGGATCGTGGATGTGAGTACCTTAACCAAGAGTTTGAAGACTTCATGGTCACGCATGGGATAGTTTGCCAACTCACAGCTCCTGGTACACCTTAGCAAAATGGTGTAGCGGAGAGAACAAATAGAACCCTGATGGAAATGGTGAGATCTATGATTAGTTTTTCATCATTACAAAATTCCTTTTGGGGATATGAGTTACAAACAGCGGCATACATTTTGAATTTAGTGCCATCCAAATCAGTTTCTAAGACTCCCCTAGAGTTGTGGAATGGTCGTAAAGCTAGTTTACGACATTTCCGCATATATGGGTGTCCAGCACACATGTTGAAGAACAGAACTAGACAGCTAGACTCCAAGTTTGTTGTCTTCCTGTATGTAGGATACTCCAAGGAGACCAGAGGTGGACACTTCTACAGTCCTGAAGACAACGAAGTATTTGTATCGACAAATGCAACGTTTTCTTGAGGACAGTTATATTAGTGACCATAAACCTCGTTATAAGATTGTAATGAATGATTTAGAGCCAGACTAGTGCTTCATCAACAAGAGTTGTTGATCCACAAACATCTGAGAGTCAGATGGTTCCTGATCAGGATACACTACCACCTTGACGTAGTGAGAGGGTTGTGAGACAACCTGAATGCTATTTAGGTATAGGTAAGAGGCAGAGTGTTGTCCCTTTTGATAGTGTGGATGATCCATTGACATTTAAGAATGCTATGGAAGATCCTGATAAAGAGGAATGTCTTAAAGCCATAAATCTCATGATAGAGTCCATGTACTCTAACTCAGTCTGGGATCTTACAGACTTACCGGATGGGATAAAACCCATAGGGTGTAAGTGGATCTACAAGAGAAAGAGAGTAGTAGAAGGGAAGGTAGAGACCTTCAAAGCAAGGTTAGTGGCTAAGGGTTATACCTAGAAAGATGGGGTCGATTATGAAGAGACCTTTTTGCTAGTAGCCATGTTTAAGTCTATTAGGATTCTCTTATCCATTTTTGCCTATTTCGATTACGGAATTTGACAAATGGACGTCAAGACTGCATTCTTGAATGGCAATCTTGATAAGAGCATCTATATGATGCAACCAGAGGGATTCGTGTCTCCACATAAAGAGCAAAAGGTTTACCAGATACAAAGGTCCATTTATGGACTTAAGTAAGCATCTAGATCTTGGAACATTAGTTTTGATGATGTGATCAAAACCTATGGCTTCGAGCAGAATGTCAATGAGCCTTGTGTCTACAAACGCATCATTGCTAAGAAAGTAGTTTTCATGGTCCTATACGTAGATGATATCCTACTCATTGGGAATGATATGTGAGTGTTGTCTGATGTAAAGAGCTGGCTGGCTAGCCAATTCCAAATGAAATTTTTAGGAGAGGCGTGTTATATTCTAGGGATCCAACTTATAAGGGATCGTAAGAACAAACTTATAGCATTGTCTCAGGCATCATATATCGATAAGATTCTTGTGCGATTTTTGATGCAAAACTCCAAGAAAGGTAATTTACCTTCCAGGCATGGAGTTCACTTGTCTAAGGAACAGTGCCCTAAGACATCAAAAAGCCTCTGTATCGACAGTAGGTTGTCTCATGTATGCTATGTTATGCACGAGACAGGACATCTGCTATGCAGTGGGAGTAGTCAGCAGATAACAGTCCAACCCAGGATCGGATCATTGGGTTGCTGTCAAGACAATTTTCAAGTATCTTCGGAAAACGAGAGATTATATGCTAGTGTATTCTGGGCAGGATTTGATCCCGTTAGGATACACAGATTCTGATTTTCAGTCAGACGGGGATTCTAGGAAATCCTTGTCTAGATCAATATTTACTCTGGGTGGTGGAGCCATTGTGTGGAGAAGTATCAAGCAATCTTGCATTGCTGACTCCACCATGAAAGCCGAATTTGTAACCACTTGTGAAGCAGCTAAAGAGGCTGTTTGGTTCCATAAGTTCTTGAGTGATCTGAAAGTTGTTCCAGATCTGGATAGGCCCATCACACTTTATTGTGATAACAGTGGTGCTGTGGCTAATTCCAACTAACCAAGCAGCCATAAGAGAGGGAAGCATATAGAGAGAAAGTATCATCTCATTAGAGAGATAATGTAAATAGGAGATGTGATCGTCATAAGGATAGCCTCACAAGACAATCATGCTGATCCATTTACAAAGACCTTACTGACTAAAGTGTTTTCGGGTCACCTAGATAGTCTAGGGTTACGAGACATGCCTCACACGCTTTAGTGCAAGTGGGAGATTGTTGGGGTTTATGCCTTAAAGATGTAATTTGTAAATGGATTTATGAAACAAATAAAAAGAAAAGTTCAATCCACTCTTGTTATGTTATTTATTTTATAAACTTGTGCATATATTTAACATCTAAGATTGCCAGATGTAATCTCTAACTGTGTATATGAGTGTCATAAATGGATGGATACAGTAAGAGACATGCAATCTAAAGAGTCCGTAGATAGCAAAAAAGTTGGGTACTTTATTTGTGGTTAATTTATCGTTGCGGTCCATTCCGTAATGTACAATGATTCTATCCTGAATCATTCATATGAGATATGAAAATGGAGGCACCTTGTATGATGTGCTCATATAGGACTGGGCCATGATCTATATGAATCTCTCACCAAGATCCATTTACTGATGAGATTTATATATATCAAATAATGATGGCTATATGTGGGTGATCTTAATCCTGAGTCTTTCAGGTTAAATCGTAGTCTTTGATATACCATGGGTGAGGTCAGATGCATTTCCTTATCAATATACTTCGTATATTGGGATTGCGGTTTGGCTTGTTGCTGGGAAGGTTTGTACACAATAGTGGAATCCACTCCTTCTTGTGAGAAGTAAATGGTAGTTCCCTTAAGGGTTGGTTCAGGGCTTAGACAATATGAGTGCTCTCCTAAATCCGTAAGAAAATAGGATTTATTGTCCATTAGAGAATCAACAGTACTTAAAGGATTTATGTAATTAGAGGGGTATAACGGACATTATTACCCAGCTCTAATTATGAACTGCTGTGGAGGATCACACCATGTGTAATAGCTATATCGATGGACACCAAGTTGTGTCGGTCTGTGTAAAAGCGTCTACAGTTGATAAAGTGTAGTTTCGGGTTTTTAGTGGAATAACACCGGAGTTAATAATCAAGGATTATTAGAGCTCAAAATACTGTGGGTCCATTAGGTCCCCTTGCTAGCCCGATCGATTTAGGTAACAAGGGTCACGATTAATTAATTGGATTGTCCAATTAATTGTGTTACAAAAGTGACATATATATATATCTATATATTCAGGAATTAATTGAATAATGAGATTATTTAATTAATGAATGTAAATGGTTAAATTAATTACATAATTAGATTATTTAATTATATTGATAATTATGAATTATTAATTAACTATTAATTGGAGGGTGTTAGTTGCATATGAATTTAGGTTAAGATAAAATAATAGGATTATTTTATTTTGCTAAATCATTTATCTAAGTATTTGAATTTAAGATTAAATTTAAAATACTTATTATCACTTTTAATATATTAGATGTATTTGAAAAGGATAATTAAAAGATATATATCAATTATAACACAAGAGATTGTATTGGATGCAAATTGGTGAGTGCACATATATAAGTGTTTGTATAGAATACAAATAAGGATATTTATACAAGAAAAAAAAATAGAATTTATATATAAATGCAAGAGCAGGCGTGTGGCATAGATGAGATAAATAAAAAGAAATATTGATTTTTTTTTGGTGTGTACCTGATACACATTAAAAAAAAAAGAGGAAAAAAATTAAGTCAATTTAAGTTTTGTATAAGATGCAATTTATGTGTGCATGAGATCAATTCACCAAACTGAGAAGAAAGAGTTTCTTCAAGTATTTTATCTACATCCTCCATTCAAGTTTCTGAGACCGTGATGCACCCACACACAGTTACCAGTTCCAGAAGATAGCAAGGAAGATAGAGTGTTCAGACAGGAACACATTGTAAAGTGAAGGAGTCTCCAAACGTTGGTAAGACTGGTTCAGACAGGAGCATATCTTAAAGTGAAGGAGCCTCCAAGCGTTGGTAAGGTTTTCTTCTTCTGATTATATTGATTACAATTTCCTGTGTTTACATATTGTATGTCTTAATTCTGAAAAATAATTACCATCCCAAGTTCGCTGGTCCCAGATACAGATTATGATCTGAATTAAAAAAATTTAAAACCTAGTTCCGCTGCATAACTGGTGAACGGGGTTCCAACAGATAGAATAAGTTAATATTGCTCATTCATACCCTAGAAAATCTTAATGGAGAAAATGTATCCTCGTCAAGAATACCAGTAATCGCCGAGAGGTCATAGACCGCCTATAGCTCTCCAAGTTACCATATTTACTCATATGACCACATTTTGAACTTGGATATTTTGACTTGTCCAGAAGCCATATTTCAATAGACATTATTGAAAACCTAACATTAAGATTTAATATCCAATAACTCAAAACATCCATATGATGATATTCTACTCTCATTTAATAAATGGAGCCAAGATGTCCACATGTATAAATGAAGTCCTCTATTGATAGACTATGCTATATAATCTTACTCATTGCTAGCTCAAATGATAACACTTGCAACCATAAATACATCATTTATCTAAGGATTTAAATAGACTCTCCGATTGTCTTCAAGTGAAAACTTTAACCATTGACAGTTTTGGATAAAGTGTTTCATTGTGATCCTATTGAATGCACCCAGTGCACTAGATTCTTTTGCCTAAAGACACCACACTTTGATGATTTTATACTCATCATAACACATTTGATCCCACTAAAATGCTAGCAAAAGTGTCTACAACTTTAAAAAGATAAAGGTGCCCAACCTTTATCTTAAGTTGTGAATATTATTCAAGACTAACTACAGAATTGGATATACCTCATACATATCCAGATGTACAAACAATTCTTCTTTTCTCGTAGTCTTTTGACCTTATGATTATTTACTGTTGACAATTATAGTAATAAAACTATAAATGCTATACGATTTGTTAAACTAGAAATCACTTTTATTAATATAAAAAGATTATTAAAAACATTATTACACTCTTGCTATCGAGCATAATCCCAACAAATATTACCTAGGTGCAAATTCCATAGGTAGGTTTCATCTTTTGATAATTTTACTCTTTTATGATTAGGTTGCATTGATTCCATATCTAACAAGTGAGAGATGTTGCAATGTAAATAGAATAAACAGTTTTCCAATATGACTTTGCAAACAAATTTGTTATTCCTAATAATAATAAAACCTTTATTAAATGTAATCGAATATCCAAATTTTTTTAAACCAGAAACTGAAATTAAATTCCTCTTGAATTGAGGTACATAATAAAAGTTTATTAAATATTAATTCCTATAAGAATCTAAACTAATTCTAATATCTCCCACTGCACTAGCAGACACCAACACTCTGTTGCCTAAATTCAAGTTGAACTCATTTGCATTAGGCCATTTCTTTTCCTTGAATCCCATAAGGAATAACGACATGATTAGTGGCTCCAGGGTCTATGATCCAAGAATCTATAGAATCTGTTAGAAAACATGTTTCAAGATAATTAATATTACCTTCTTCCTTCTTGTTCTGAGACTTTGGGTAATTTCTTTTCCAATGTCCATTTTCACCATAGAGGAAACACTTCCCTTTGATCTTGGTTACTTTCATAGTCTTCTTCTTGGTAGGTCCAAGTTGCTTTTCTTCTGTTGTTTCTTGACATTCTTATGACTCTTAACAGTAGCAACCTTACCTACCATATGAATCTCTTGTCCTATACTTCTCACAAGGATTTTCTCGACGGTTTGTAAATCGTGCATTAGGCCACGCAAAGTGTATTCCTTATTGTGCAAGGTATAGTCCAACTTAAACTAATCAAAGGAATCTGATAGTGAGTTGACAATCATGTCATTTTCGTCTCACCATCTATCTCATCGTCATTAAGTTCAGTAATGTTGAGATGTGCTATGACTTTCATCAGGTGATCTTTCATAGTCTATCCAAGTTTCATCATAAGATTCATGAAAGCAGTCACTGCCTCTCTTATCGTCATCCTGGACTTCATAGCATACATCTCTTCCAAAGAAATCATTATATCGGCGGTAGTCTCATTTCCTTCATGTTGTTGTTACAACACGTCAGAGATTGTGGCTATAATTTAAAATTTAGCCATCTCATCTGAAGTCTTCTACTGCCGATACTCATCTCTTTGCTCTTCAAAAGAATCATTAGTAAGATTTGGTGGTTTAGGGGTACACAAAACAAACTTATGTTTTTCAGCTTGCAGCAACAACCCAATTTTCTTTTTCCATGTGACATAATTATCACCAGTTAAAGTATTATCTTTTAAGATGTTGATTAGGGATGGGGTCATGATTTCTGTAAAATAACAAAAATTATATAAGTAAACAATCATGATAAAGTACTTTTAAATATTTATCTTAAATTAAATAAAATAATTCAATCATAAAAATCAACGGTGATCCAACACCCTTAAATGTCATGCCTTCTTTGGGAGTTCGCATTATCTACTAGTTGGACTAGGTCCCACCTAATTGTTAACATAACAACTAACTTTTTCAATTTTAGCCTTGCAATTTTATTAACAGGAACTCTTGTGAAGATATTAATAAAATCGCATTGAGTGTGCTACCAAGTTATCGACCTTCAATATATTCTCCCACGAATATACCTCATTTAAGAGTAGATTGTAGGGAAAATCACGTGCAGCGAAAGCGTAGGAAAAATTTATAAAATTAGGGTTTGCGTATAAATAAAAAATTTCCTTTTATAATAACAAGAACCTTAACCCTATATTAATTAATGTATATAAAATGTCGTACCTTTTTCTCGTGATGATTGAACTATCACCGAATTGAATCCGCCAGATCTTCCAATCCAATCATGAATGTGAATCACCTAAGAGTGTGGGCTCCATTTCTTTAAATTGTATACCTAAGGATGGAAACAAACAAAATCTTTCTCTTTGTTAGTCAATCCTCCAAGAAGAAAAAAAAAAGAATTTTAGGTCACTTGTGAATTATCAATCAATTTGATTGAAACTCACGTGAACCTTGATTTGATGTTGTACACAAAACCTTTTAATGTAAAGGCTACTAGTGCACTATCGAATACAAAACATTCTTTCTTCCTTTTCCTTTGTGCCGAATTATCACAAACCAGTCTTTAGAGTTGGATGAATTTATCTAAAGCAAGAACCGAATTATCTATACTCAAAATTTAATTGTGGCAGAAAACCCCTTTAGAAAAAAAATTAGGGCTTGCCAAATTTTTCTTCTTAGAATTATCTAATGGCTGATTTTTTCCTCTCTCTAAATTTGCTTTGGCTAGCACGAAATTTGGAGCTTAAAATCATGCCTTCGCAAAAATTTAGAGTTGCTATTTATAGGATCATAAATCCTCTTCTAAGAAGGATTTACTTGGTAGTTAAGAATCATTTCCTTAGGTTGATTTACTTGGTGGTTAAGAATCCTTTTCAAAGAAGAATTCTACCATTATGTAGTTTTACTTGGTGACCAAGAATCTTTTTCCAAAAAGAATTCTTTCCTACACCAAGACTCCTAATCCAACTAAATAGTGTACTTGTAACCATATTAAAGACTTCCTAATTTGTTTAGATAAATAATTCCTTTTATTTATCTACTTATCAAATATAGTATTTAATATTAATTATGCTACCAACAATAGTATAATTTTAGGAGACCTACTCATACTAGAAAAAGATTTTGAATTTTAATTAAATAATTAATTAATTTCTATTTAATTTAATAATAAAATAAAAATAATATAATTAAACTATTTTAAATAGCCTTGCCGCCCAACAAATATATATGAGCCAATATACTATTTTTCTTATTTTATTAAATCCATTGGACATTAATAAAAAGTCTACAGGTGAACTAGATCTATTCTTACAAAAAGAAACAAGTTCACATGCCTTAATACAATTCTAGATGGACCCCTAAATTGGTCTTGTATAATATATCAAGTGATCCATGCAAGTTCGTGTGGATTGAGGATCTTGGCGGGCTATCTAAATTTAAGCACCAATAGACATAACCCAATCACAATCAACAAATAATTCACTTAGGTCCGATCTATTTAATTTTAGTTCACTCCACTAAATAACTAAAATTGAACTCTTAAATAAAGATAGAATAAGTTGATGTTACACATTAAAACCCTAGACAACCTTAATGGAGAAAGTGTATCCTCATGAAGAATATTAGTAATCACCAAGAGCTCATAGACCACATATAGCTCTCTAAGTTACCATATTTACTCATATGACCACATTTTGAACTTGGATATTTTGACTTGTCCAAAAGCCATATTTCAATAGACACTATTAAAAACTTAACGTTAAGATTTAATATCCAATACCTCAAAACATCCATTTGATGACATTCTACTCTCATTTAATAAATGGAGCCACGATGTCCATATCTATAAATGAAGTCCTGTATCGATTAACAAATGAAAACCACCAAACTATCGAGGATAGACTATGTTATATAATCGTACTCGTTGATAACTCAAATGATAACATTTGCAACCATAAGTCCATCATTTATCTCAAGATTGAGATAGACTCTCTGATTGTCTTCATATGAAAACTTTTATTAATTGACAGTTCTAGATTAAGTATTTCATTGTGATCCAATTCAATGCACCTAGTGCACTAGATTCTTTTACCCAAATTCACCGCACTTTGATGATTTTAGACTCATCATAACACATTTGATCCCACTCTAATGCTAGCAAAAGAATCTACAACTTTGACAAGATAAAGGCGCCCAACCTTTTATCTTAAGTTGTGAATATTATTCAATACTAACTAAAGAAATGTGTCTACCTCATACATATCTAGATGTATGAACAATTCTTCTTTTCTCATAGTCTTTTGACCTTATGATTATTTACTTTTGACAATTATTATAATTAAACTATAAATGCTATAAGATTTGTTAAACTAGAAATCAATTTATTAATATAAAGGGATTGTCAAATACATTATCACACTCTTGCTATCGAGCATAATCCCAACAATCTCCCACTTGTTGTATAGCAAATATGTCATATCTCTCATCCTCATGTTCTCTAGATGCCCATCAAAACTCTTTTGTGGAAGAGCCTTTGTAAAGAGATCAACTAGATTATCTACTGGCGCAATCTTGGTAATCGTCACGTCTCCCATATGCATAGATTCCCTCAGATGGTGATACTTTCTTTCAATGTGTTTTCCTCTCTTATGACTTCTTGGTTCTCTCAAATTAGCCATTACTCCACTATTGCCACAATAGATAGTGATATGCTTATTCGCATCAGGAACCACTTCCAATCAATTAAGAATTGGTGGAGCCAAACAGCCTCTTTAGCAGCCACGCATGCTGCAACATACTCAGCTTCCATGGTGGAACCAGCAATACAATATTGCTTGATACTCCTCCATATGACTGCCCATCCTCCAATAGTAAACATAGATCCTGATGTTGATCTCCTAGAGTCAGAATCTGACTGAAAATCAGAATCTGTATACCCAACGGGAATTAAATCCCCTTCAAAGTATACATGCATATAATCTCTCGTTCTACTAAGATACTTGAAAATATGCTTGACAGCCGACCAGTGATCAGGACCAGGTTTCGATTGAAACCCGCTAGCCATGCCTACAACAAAACAAATATCTGGTATAGTATAGAGTATTGCATACATGAGACTACCAACTACCGTTGCATATGGAACCCTACTCTTGAATTGCTCTTCATGCTTATTCTTAGGAACTTGTTCCTTAGAAAGTTTGATTACATGTGTAAAGGTAACATACCTTTCTTAGAATCTTGCATGGAAAACCTAGACAAGATTTTATCTATGTATGAAGCTTGGGATATTGCAATCGTTCTATTCTTTCTATCCCTTATGACATGGATACCAAGAATATAACTTGCTTCTCCTAAGCTCTTCATATCAAATTGTTTTGCTAACCATTCTTTTATTGATGTCAATACACCTACATTGTTTCCGATGAGTAGTATATCATTAACATAAAGAACTAGGAAAACCAACTTGTCGCCTTTAATCCTTTTGTATACACAAGGTTCATCAAGTTTTTGAATAAATTCAAAAAAATTCACGGCTTGATCGAACCTTATGTTCCAGGATCTGGGTGCTTGCTTCAATCATTATATGGATATTTGTAACTTGCATACCCTTTCCTATTCGCCTTTTTCAATGAATCCTTCTGGTTGCATCATGTAGATGCTTTCATCAAGACTTCCATTAAGGAAAGTTGTCTTGACGTCCATTTGCCAAATCTCTTGGTCTAGAGATGTCGCAATGGATAAGAGTATCCTAATGGATTTAAACATGGCCACATGAGAGAAGGTTTCTTCATAATCAATACCTTCCTTCTGTGTATAACCTTTAGCTACCAATCTAGCTTTAAAGGTTTCCACCTTTCCATCCATTCCTCTTTTCCTCTTCTATATCCACTTGCACCCAATGGGTTTTATCCTTTTAGGCAAGTCTACAAGAGGCAAGACTTTGTTTTTAAACAAAGATTCAATTTCAGATTATATTGCCTTTTGCCAATGGCGACAATCAACATCCTTCATTGCTTCCTTGTACGTATAGGGATCATCATTGTCTGAAAGATTCTCTACAGATTCTCTACAGATTCTCCTAGACCGATGAATCTCTCGGGTTGTCTACTAACCCTTCCACTACGACGATGTATGGTAGATTGTTGATCTTGTGTTGGTATGAAACTTACAATTGGGCTTGGTTGTGAAACCTCTTGTGGAATTGTATCTCCTAAAAAGATCATTCAGGACAATTCTACTTTTAGGCACAAAATTATTCATAAAGTCATCTTCCAAAAATTTAACATTTGTTGAAAAAATACTTCAAGATCTAAAGGATTATAGAAATAATATCCTTTTGTTCCTTTTAAATACCCTACAAATATGCATGTTTTATAAACCGGACTCCATCTTTTTTGTCTTTCCTTTTAACACGTGCGTAGAACATCCAAATATCCTTAAGTGTTGTAAACTAGGCTTTCGCCCGGTCCAAAACTCATGCGGTGTTTTAGGAACCGACTTAGATGGTACATCGTTTAGAATGTACATAACGGTTTGTAAAGTATATCCCCAAAAAGAATTAGGGAGCGTTGAATAACTCAACAAAGACCTAACCATGTCCAAAAGTATTCTATTTCTCTTTTCTGCCACCCCATTTTGTTGAGGTGTGTCTGGTGTAAAAAACTGAGAAATTATCCCATCATCAATAAGATATTGCTGAAACTCACCAGATAGATATTCTCTACCACGATCAGACCTCAAGAGTTTTAAGCATTTCTCAAGCTGATTTTCAACTTCAGCTTTAAATGCTTTGAACATATCAAAAGCAACAGACTTATGTCTCATGAGATACACTGCCAAATCTTGAGTGATCATCTGTGAAAGTGATGAAGTACTCATATCCACCTCTAGCTTGAATTCTCATAGGTCCACACACATCAGTGTGTATCAATCCTAAACATTCGATGGCTCTTGTGCCTTTGGTGGTAAACGACCTTTTGGTCATTTTACCTTCTAAACAAGATTCACAAGTTAGTAGATCATCAACCTTTAAGTCACTTAGAGGTCCGTCACTTACCAATCTTTTAATCCTATTTAGGTTAATATGACCTAGGCACAAATGCCATACGTAGGTTTCATCTTTTGATAATTTTTCTCTTTTATGATTAGGTTCCGTTGATTCCGTGTCTAACAAGTGAGAGATATTTATAGGCAAGTAGAATAAACCGTTTTCCAATGTACCTTTACAAACAAATTTGTTATTCTTACTAATAATAAAAACTTTATTAAAAGTAACCGAATATCCAAGTATTTAGACAAGAGATCGAAATTAAATTCCTCTTGAATTGTGGTACATAATAAACGTTTATTAAAACTAAATGCCTATAAGAATCTAAATTGATTCTAATAGTTCCCACTACACTAGTAAACACCAACGCTCCAATGCCTAAATTCAAGTTGAATTCATTCTTATTCAGTCTTTTCCTTTTACCCCCTTTTCACCACAAAGAAAACATTTCCCTTTGATCTTGGTTACCTTCTTGGTCTCCTTCTAAGAAGGCCTAAGTTTCTTTTTCTTCTGTTGTTTCTTGACCTTTCTAACGAGTCTTAACTGTAGCAAATTTACCAACCATATAAATCTCTTGACCCTTGCCTTTCATAAGGATCTTCTAGATGCTTTGATCATCTTGCATTAGGCCTTGCAAGATGTTTTTCCTTATTGTTCAAGGTGTAGTCAAACTTGAAATGATCAAAGGAATCTGATGGTGAGTTGACAATCATGTCAATTTTTGTCTCACCATCTATCTCAGCACTATTGAGTACAGCAATGTTGAGATGTGCTATGACTTTCATCATGTGATCTTTCACAGCCTGTCTAGGTTTTATCCTAAGATTCATGGAAGCAGTCACTGCCTCTCTCTTAGTTGTTCTAGACCTCATAGCAAACATCTCCTCTTGAGATATCATTATATCGGCAGCAGTCTCTATTCCTTCATGTTGTTATTGCAATACGTCGGAGATGGTGGCCATAATGTAACATTTAGCCATCTCATGTGAAGACTCCCACTGCTGATAATAATCTCTTTGCTATTGATTAGATTCATTAGTAGAAGTTGTTTATGGAATAGACATAACGAATTTATGTTTTTCAGCTTGCAATAATAACCCAATTTTCCTTTTCCATGTGACATAATTATCATTGGTTAAAGTATTATCTTTTAAGATGTTGATTAGGGATGGGGTAATGATTTCTTTTAAATAACAAAAATTATATAAGTAAATAATCATGATATAGCACTTTTGAATATTTATCTTGAATTAAATAAAATAATTCAATCGTAAAAATTCAACGGTGATCCAACACCCATAAATGTCATGCCTCCTTTGGGAGTTCGCAACATTTACTAGTTTGACTAGGTTCCACCTTATTGTTAACATAACAACCAACGTTTTCAATTTTAGCCTTGCAAATTTTATTAACAAGAACTCTTGGGAGGATATTAATAAAATTACATTGAATGTGTTACCAAGTTATCGACCTTTAATATAATCCCTCACAAATATCCCTCCTTTGGGAGTAGATATCGTTTGGGCTAATTGTCTAGTCTATCCTTGTAAGGAAGTGTCTTGCTAAATTCCATTCATGAATACCTCTTGGGAGGTTATTACACGAAACATAAAGCTCAACTAAACTTGGAGACCGTAGGTGTTCCAAAACACCTTCTCCCACTCAGTTATTTAAGGCGTATGATCGAATTCCAAAGAATGATTTACCAATTTATCTAGATGCCAATTTAAATACCTAAACCATTCTCTGCATGTTCATACCAATAGAAATATATGAGTGGCACTCCTATTCTATATGACATGTTATCAAACGATGACAAACGTTGCAATATTTACGAAAATATAAATAGCTACTATTTTGGTCCATCCTAGAAAAACAAGTAAATTACATGTCTTGGAATACAAAAACTCCTTTCTTGTCGAACAAGTCTTCACGCGACCTTCGTCGTTCGGACTCCCTCGGCTGCCTCCCATGGGCATGCGCATGCCACAAACCCATAAAGGGCTGCCATGCACAGCCCATGGCTCCCATAGGGCTGCCGTGCGCAGCCCATGCCACAACAAATGTGGCTGCGTGCTCTTCGTACACACGTTTGTTGCTACAACTCGCACGGTCCCAAACTTGCTCCGGTTGCTCCCAATTCTTCAAACCTTCGAGTCTTCGATACTTGAGTGTATTATAGAAGAATTATAAATAAAAATACTGCAACTTTTTTTTATTACAACAAAAAAAAAACTTAGCAACTACCAAGAAGGAAATTACGACGATGATAGACCACCCTTCTTGTTACAATCCCAAAACAAAAATACATTAAAATTCTATGACCAAAATTGAGCAATAACAAACCACATATAAAATATTTATATATCCATACATTTCAATGTAAATATATATGTGAATACCTAGAGTGTCATCTCTTTCTAAAACATGCATATATACTATAAAAAGAAAAAGATTCACGTACACATACATAAATTAATCAAGGGTACAACTAGGCTATGATACCAATCGTAGGGAAAGTCACGCGCAGCGGAAGCGTAAGAAAAATTTATGAAATTAGGGTTTGCGTATAAATAAAAAATTTCCCTTTATATTAACAAGAACCTTAACCCTAGATTAATTAATTTATATAAAAAGTGTCGTACCTTTTTCTTGTGACGATTGAACTATCGTCGAATTGAATCCGCAAGATCTTTCAATCCAATCACAAACGTGAATCTCCTAGGAGTGTGGGCTCCCTTTCTTTAAATTGTATACATGAGGATGGAAACAAATAAAATCTTTCTCTTTGTTAGTCATAATAATCCTCCAAGAAGCTAACAAAGAATGTTAGGTCACTTGTGAATTATCAATCAATTTTATTGAAACTCGCTTGAAACTTGATTCGATGTTGTACACAAAACCTTTCAATATAAAGGCTACTAGTGCACTATCGAATACAAAACGTTCTTTCTTCCTTTTCCTCTGTGCCGAATTATCACACACCAGTATTTAGAGTTGGATGTATTTATCTGGAGCAAGAACCGAATTCTCTATACTCAAAATTCAATGGTGGACGAAAACCCTTTTAGAAAAAAATTAGTGCTTGACCAAATTTTTCTTCTTAGAATTATCTAATGGCTGAATTTTTCCTCTCTCTAAATTTGCTTTGGCTTGCACAAAATTTGGAGCTTAAAATCATGTCTTGGCCGAAATTTAGAGTTGCTATATATAGGATCATAAATCCTTTTCTAAAAAGGATTTACTTGGTAGTTAAGAATCCTTTCCTTAGGTGGATTTACTTGGTGGTTAAGAATCCTTTTCAAAGAAGAATTCTACCATTAGGTAGTTTTACTTAGTGACTAAGAATTCTTTTCCAAAAATAATTCTTTCCTACACCAAGACTCCTAATCCAACTTAATAGTGTATTTGTAACCATATTAAAGACTTTTTATTTTGATTAGATAAATAAATCTTTTTTATTTATCTACTTATCAAATATAGTCTTTAATATTAATTATACTACCAACAATAGTATAATTTTAGGAGACCTACTCGTACTAGAAAAAGATTTTGACTTTTAATTAAATAATTAATTAATTTCGTTTTAATTAAATAATAAAATAAAAATAATATAATTAAGCTACTTTAAATAGCCTTGCCTCCCAACACATATATGGGTCAATATACTATTTTTCTTATTTTATTAAATCTATTGGACCTTAATAAAAAGTTCACATGTGAACTAGACCTATTCTTACAAAAAGAAACAAGTTCATATGCCTTAATACAATTCTAGATGGACCCCTAAATTGGTCCGGTAGAATATATCAAGTGATCCATGGAAGTTCGTGTGGATTGGGGATCTTGGTGGGCTATCTAAATAAAAGCTCCAATAGACACAACCCAATCACAATCAACAAATGATTCACTTAGGTTCGATATATTAATTTTAGTTCATTACACTAAAAAACTAAAATTAGACTCTTAAATAAAGATAGAAAAATTTGATGTTACTCATTCATACCCTAGACGATCTTAATGGAGAAAGTGTATCCTCGTGAAGAATATCAGTAATCGGCAAGAGCTCATAGACCGCATATAACTCTCCAAGTTACCATATTTACTCATATGACCACATTTTGTACTTGGATATTTTGACTTGTCTAGAAGCCATGTTTCAATAGACACTGCTGAAAACTTAATGTTAAGATTTAATATCCAATACCTCAAAACTGTTGGGGTTTATGCCCTAAAAATGTAATTTGTAAATGGATTTAAGAAATAAATAAAAGGAAAAGTTCAATTCATTCTTGTTGCGTTGTTTATTTTATAACTTATGCATATTTTTAACATCCAAGATTGCTGGATGTAATCTCAAACTGTGTATATGAGTGTCATATACAGATGGATACAGTAAGAGATGTGCAATCTAAAGAGTCCATAGATAGCAAATAAAGCTGGATACTTTATTTGTGGTTAATCTATAGTTGCGGTTAATCTATAGTTGCGGTCCATTCCGTAATGTACAGTGATTCTATCCTGAATCATTCATATGGAGATATGAGAATGAAGGCACCTTGTATGATGTGATCATATAGGACTGGTCCATGATCTATATGAATCTCTCACCAAGATCTGTTTACCGATGAGATTCATATATATCAACTAATGATGGTTATATATAGATACTCTTAATCTTAAGTGTCTTATCGACTCCTTCAGGTTAGATCATGGTCTTTGATATACCATGGGTGAGGTCGAATGGCAGTTCCCGATCAATATGCTCCGTATGTTAGGATTACGGTTTGGCTTGTGGCTGGAAAGGTTTGTACACAATAGTGGAATCCACTCCTTCTTGTGAGAAGTATATGGCAGTTCCCTTAAGGGTTGATTCGGTGCTTGGACAATATAAGCGCTCTCCTAATTCTGTAAGGAAATAGGATTTATTGTTCATTAGAGAATCAATTGTACTTAAAGGATATATGTAATTAGAGGGGTATAACAGACATTATGACCAAGCTCTAATAATGAACTATTGTGGAGGATCACACCATATGTAACAGTTATATCGATGGACACCGAGTAGTATCGGTCTGTGTAAAAGCGTCTACAATTGAGAGAGTGCAGCTTCGGGTTTTTAGTTGAATAACACCGGAGTTAATAATCAAGGAATACTAATTAAATAGTTTAATTAATGATTCCGAGGATTATAGGAGCTCAAAATACTGTGGGTCCATTAGGTCCCCTTACTAGCCCGATCGATTTAGATAACAAGGGTCACGGTTAATTAATTGGATTGTCCAATTAATTGTGTTACAAAAGTGGCACGTATTTATTCAGGAATTAATTGAATAATGAGATTATATTATTAATGAATGTTAATAGTTAAATTAATTAAATAATTAGATTATTTAGTTATATTGATAATTATGAATTATTAATTTACTATTAATTGGAGGGTGTTAGTTGATATATGGATTTAGGTGAAGATAAAATAATAGGATTAATTTATTTTACTAAATCATTTATCTAAGTATTTGAATTTAAGTTTAAAATTTAAAATATTTATTATCACTTTTAATATATTAGATATATTTGAAAAGGATAATTAAAAGATATATATCAATTAATAACACAAGAGAATGCATTGGATGCAAATAGGTGTGTGCACATGAAACAATAGTCAAAAGAAGAATTTGCATAGGTTGCAAATACTTGATACACATATATGATATATATTATTGGAAGAGGCGTGATATATTAGATATAGACTTAGATTGAAAAAAGAAAAAAAATATACATATATATTTGTGCGCAGGAGTGATATATATATATATATATTGTGAAACAAGAAGTGCAGTGTTTTTTTTTAAGAAAAAATTATATCTATATTGTTCTTTATATACATATAAAGACGAAAAAAAAAGTTTTTTTTTTTCTTGTTGGCTTGAACAAGTGAAGATATTTATTGCATGTGTGCCTATGAAAAGATTAAAGCAAGTGTTGCATATTGATCTAGAAGAAAGAGTTTCTTCAATTCTCTCTACATCCGCCATTCATGTTCATGAGACCATGACGCGCCCACAACGCAGTTACCAGATCCGAGAGATAGCGAGGAAGGTCGAGTGGTTCAGACAGGAGCACATCGTAAAGTGAAGGAGCCTCCAAAGGTTGGTATGTTCTTCTAATTTTTGTTGATTACAATTTTCTTTATATACATATTGTATGTATTAGTTTTGAAAAATAACAACGATCCAAAGTTCACTGGTTCTAGATACAAATATGATATGTATAAAAATTCTTAAAAACTAGTTCCGCTGCATAACCGGTGAACGAGGCTCCAACAAAAACATCCATATTATGATATTCTACTCTCATTTAATAAATGGAGCCATGATGTTCATATCTATAAATGAAGTCCTCTATCTATTAACAAATGAAAACCGTCAAACTATCGACAAAAAGAGTATAATAATGTATTTAACAATCTTTTCATATTTATAAAGTGATTTCTCGTTTAACAAATCTTATAGCATTTATAGTTTAATTATTATAATTGTCAAAAGTAAATAATCATAAGGTCAAAAGACTATGAGAAAAGAAGAATTGTTCATACATCCAGATATGTATGAGGTAGACATAATTCTTTAGTTATTCTTGAATAATATCCTCAACTTAAGAAAAAGGTTGGGCACATTTATCTTGTTAAAGTTGTAGATTCTTTTGCTAATATTTGAGTGGGATCAAATGTGTTATGATGAGTCTAAAATCACCAAAGTGTGGTGTCTTTGGGCAAAAGAATCTAGTGCACTAGGTGCATTGAATAGGATCACAGTGAAATACTTTATCTAGAACAGTCAATGGATAAAAGTTTTCACTTGAAGACAATCAGATAGTCTATCTCAATCCTGAGAAAAATGATGGACTTACGGTTATAAGTGTTATCATTTGAGCTATCAATGAGTACGATTATATAACATAGTCTATCCTCGATAGTTTTGTGGTATTCATTTATTAATCGATAGAGGAATTCATTTATAGATATGGACATCGTGACTCCATTTATTAAATGAGAGTAGAATATCATCGTGTGGATGTTTGGAGATATTGGATATTAAATTTTAACGTTAAGTTTTCAATAGTATCTATTGAAACATGGCTTCTGGACAAGTCAAAATATCCAAGTTCAAAATGTGGTCATATGAGTAAATATTGTAACTTGGAGAGCTATAGGCGGTCTATGAGCTCTTGGCGATTACTGATATTCTTCACGGGGATACACTTTCTCCAATAAGGTTGTCTAATGTATGAATGATAAATATTAACTTATTCTATCATTATTTAAGAGTTCAATTTTAGTTTTTAGTGGAATAAAATGAAATTAATAGATCGGACCTAAGTGAATCATTTGTTGATTGTGATTGGGTTGTGTCTACTGGAGCTTAAATTTAGATAGCCGGCCAAGATTCCCAATCCACACGAACTTGCATGGATCACTTGATATATTCTACCGGACCAATTTAGAAGTCCATTTAGAATTGTATTAAGGCATGTGGACTTGTTTCTTTTTGTAATAATGGGTCTAGTTCATATGTGGATTTTTTATTGAGGTCCAATGGATTTAATAAAATATAAAAAATAATATATATGCATATATAATGTGTTGGGCGGAAAGGCTATATAAGATAGCTTAATATATTATTTTTTATTTTATTTTTTAAATAAATGGAAATTAATTAATTGTTTAATTAAAAATCGAAATCTTTTTCTAGTAGGAGAAGGTCTCCTTATATTATACTATTGTTGGTAGTATAAATACTATTAAAGATTATATTTGATAAGTAGATAAATGAAAAGAAATATTTATCTAGTCAAATTAGGAAATCTTTAATATGATTACAAATACTCTATTGAGTTGGATTATGAGTCTTGGTTTAGGAAAGAATTCTTTTTGGAAAAGGATTCTTGGTCACCAAGTAAATCCATATTAGGATAAGATTCTTACCCACCAAGTAAATCCTTCTCTTAAATTCGACCAGCCCTACTAATTCTAAGATGGAATTTCAGCCAGCCCTAGTTATATATAAGAGAAACTTTTTGGCCAACCTAAGAATTCTACTTGAAGAGAATTCGGCCACCATAAGAATTTTGGAAGAAAAATTGTTTTTGCTCTAGAAAAAATTCGATCAACTCTATGAAATAGTATGAGATTCGGTAAAAAAGAAAAGGAAGAAAGAACGTTTAGTTTTCTATAGTACACTAGTAGCCTTTACATCAAAAAGGTTTTGTGTACAACATCGAATCAAGGTTCACGTGAGTTTCAATCAAATTTATTGATAATTCACAAGTGACCTAATGTTCTTTATTTTTTTCTTGGAGGATTAAAGTGACTAACAAAGAGAAAGATTTTGTTTGTTTCGATCCTCAGGTATACAATTTAAAGAAAGGGAGCCCACACTCATAGGTGTTTCTCTTTCGTGATTGGATTGGAAGATCTTACGGATTCAATTTGGTGCCAGTTCAATTGGATAATTTCTCAGTTTTCTGCACCAGGTACACCTCAACAAACGGGATGGCAGAAAGGAGAAATATAACTCTTTTGGACATGGTTAGGTCTATGTTGAGTTATTCAATGCTTCCTAATTCTTTATGGGGATATGCTTTACAAACTTCTGTGTACCTTTTAAATGACGTACCATCTAAGTTGGTTCCTAAAACACTGCATGAGTTATGGACCAGGCGAAGGCCTAGTTTACAACACTTAATGATATTTGGATGTCCTGCGCATGAGTTAAAAGGAAAGACAGAAAAGATGGAGTCCCGTTCAGAAACATGCATATTTGTAGGGTATCCAAAAGGAACAAAAGGATATTATTTCTATAGTCCTTCAGATCTTAAAGTATTTGTTTTGACAAATGCTAAATTTCTATAATAATACTATATGAATAATTTTGTGCCTAAAAGTAGAATTGTCTTGAATGAGCTTTCAGGAGATACAATTCCACAAGAGGTTTCACAATTGTAAGTTCCTCACCAACGCAAGATCAACAATCTATCATACCTCATCGTAGTGGGAGGGTTAGTAGACAACCCGAAAGATACATAGGTCTAGGAGAATCTGTAGAGAATATTTCGGACGACGATGATCCTTATACGTAAAGGGAAGCAATGGAAGATATTGATTGTCGCCATTGGCAAAAAGCAATGCAATCCAAAATTGAATCTATATTAAAAAACAAAGTTTGGTCTCTTATAGACTTGCCTAAAGTCTGGTGCAAGTGGGTATACAAGAGGAAAAGAGGAATGGATGGAAAGGTGGAAACCTTTAAAGTTAGATTGGTAGCTAAAGGTTATACACAGAAGGATGGTATCGATTATGAAGAAACCTTCTCTCCTATGGCCATGCTTAAATCTATTAGGATACTCTTATCCATTACGGCATCTCTAGACCTAGAGATTTGGCAAATGGACTTCAAGACAACTTTCCTTAATGGAAGTCTTGATAAATGCATCTATATGATACAACCGAAAGGATTCATTGAAAAAGGCCAAGTGGAAAGGGTATTCAAATTGCAAAGATCCATATATGGATTGAAGCAAGCATCCATATCCTAGAACATAAGGTTCGATCAAGCCGTGAAATTTTTTGAATTTATTCAAAACCTTGATGAACCACGTGTATACAAATTGATTAAAGATGACAAGTTGGTTTTCCTAGTTCTTTGCATTGATGATATACTACTTATAGGAAAGGATGCAGGTGTAATGACTCGATAAAAGAATGGTTAGCAAAAAATTTGATATGAAGAACTTAGGAGAAACAAGTTTTATTCTTGGTATCCAAGTCATAAAGGATAGAAAGAATAAAACGATTGCATTATCCTAAGCATCATCCATAGATAAAATCTTGTCTAGGTTTTCCATACAATATTCCAAGAAAGGTATGTTACCTTTCAGACATGGAATCAAACTTTCTAAGGAACAAGTTCCTAAGAATGAGCATGAAGAGCAATTCATGAGTAGAGTTCCATAAGCATCGATAGTTGGAAGTCTCATGTATGCAATGCTTTGTACTAGACCAGATATTTGTTTTGTTGTGGGCATAGTTGGCAGCTTTCAATCGAAGCCTGGTCTTGATCACTGGATGGCAGTCAAGCATATTTTTAAGTATCTCAGGAGAACGAGAGATTATACACTTTTATACTCTGGAGGGGATTTAATTCCCATTGGGTATACAGATTCTGATTTTCAGTAAGATTATCACTCCAAGAGATCAACATCAGGATCTGTGTTTACTATTAGAGGAGCGGCCATCATATGGAGGAGTATCAAGCAATCTTGTATTGCTGATTCCCCCATGGAAGCTGAGTATATTGCCGCATGCGAGGCTGCTAAAGAGGTTGTCTGGCTCCAACAATTCTTGATTGACTTGGAAGTGGTTCATGATGCGAATAAGCAGATCACTATCTATTGTGACAGTACTGTAGCAATGACATTTTTGAGGTAACCAAGAAGTCATAAAATAGGGAAACACATTGAAAGAAAGTATCACCTTCTTAGGGAAATTATGCATAGAGGTGACACGTGACGATTACCAAGATCGCGTCAGCAAATAATCTAGCGGATCCCTTTACGAAGGCTCTTCCACACAAGAGTTTTAATGGGCATCTATAGAACATGGGGATGATAGATATGACACATTAGCTATAGAGCAAGTAGGAGATTGTTGGGATTATGCTCGATAGCAAGAGTATAATAATGTATTTGACAAACTTTTCATATTAATAAAGTGATTTATAGTTTAACAAATCTTATAGCATTTATAGTTTAATTATTTTAATTGTCAAAAGTAAATAATCATAAGGTCAAAAGGCTATGAGAAAAGAAAAATTGTTCATACATCTAGATATGTATGAGGTAGGAACAATTCTTTAGTTAGTCTCGAATAATATTCAAAACTCAAGAAAAAGGTTGGGCGCCTTTATCTTGTTAAAGTTATAGATTCTTTTGTTAGCACTTGAGTGGGATCAAATGTGTTATGATGAGTCTAAAATCATCAAAGTGTGGTGTCTTTGGGCAAAAGAATCTAGTACACTAGGTGCATAGAATAGGATCACAGTGAAATACTTTATTTGAAATTTAAAAAATTCACTTGAAGACAATCAGAGAGTCTATCTCAATCCTGAGATAAATGATGGACTTATTGTTGCAAGTGTTATCATTTGAGCTATCAATGAGTACGATTATATAGCATAGTCTATCCTTGATAGTTTGGTGGTATTTATTTGTTAATCGATAAAGGAATTCATTTATAGATATGGACATCGTGGCTCCATTTATTAAATGAGAGTAGAATATCATCATATGGATGTTTTGAGGTATTGGATATTAAATCTTAACGTTAAGTTTTCAATAGCGTCTAATGAAATATGACTTATGGACAAGTCAAAATATCCAAGTTCAAAATGTGGTCATATGAGTAAATATGGTAACTTAAAGAGCTACAGGTGGTCTATGAGCTCTTGGCGATTACTGATTTTCTACACGAGGATAAACTTTCTCCAATAAGGTTGTCTAGGGTATGAATGAGAAATATTAACTTTTTCTATCTTTATTTTAGAGTTCAATTTTAGTTCTTTAGTGGAATGAACTAAAATTAAATAGATTGGACCTAAGTGAATCATTTGTTGATTGTGATTGGGTTGTGTCTATTGGAGCTTAAATTTAGATAGCCCGCCAAGATCCCCAATCCACACGAACTTGCATGGATCACTTGATATATTTTACCGGACCAATTTAGGGGTCCATTTAGAATTGTATTAAGGCATGTGGACTTGTTTCTTTTTGTAATAATGGGTCTAGTTCACATGTTGATTTTTTATTAAGGTCCAATGGATTTAATAAAATAAGAAAAATAATATATTTGCCTATATAATATGTTGCTCAGCAAGGCTATATAAGATAGCTTAATATATTGTTTTTTTATTTTATTATTTAACTAAAAGGAAATTAATTAATTTGGTAATTAATTAATTGTTTAATTAAAAATCAAAATCTTTTTCTAGTAGGAGATGGTCTCATAATATTTTACTATTGTTGGTAGTATAATTAATATTAAAGATTATATTTGATAAGTAGATAAATAAAAAGAATTATTTATCTAGTCAAATTAGGAAATCTTTAATATGGTTACAAATACACTATTGAGTTGGATTAGGAGTCTTGATGTAGAAAATAATTATTTTTGGAAAAATATTCTTTGTCACCAAGTAAATCCACCTAATGATACGATTCTTACCCACCAGGTAAATCCTTCTCTTAAATTCGACCAGCCCTAGTTCTATATAAGAGAAAATTTCGGCCAACCTAAGAATTCTACTTGGAGAGAATTCGGCCACCATAAGAATTTTGGGAGAAAAAATTGTTTTTACTCTAGATAAATTCGATCAACTCTAAGAAATAGTGTGAGATTCAGCAAAGAAGAAAAAGAAGAAAGAACGTTTAGTTTTTTATAGTACACTAGTAGCCATTACATTAAAAGGTATTTTGTACAACATCGAATCAAGGTGCACACAAGTTTCAATCAAATTGATTGATAATTCACAAGTGACCTAACGTTCTTTGTTTTCTACTTGGAGGATTATTGTGACTAACAAATAGAAATATTTTGTTTCTTTCCATCCTAAGGTATACAATTTAAAGAAAGGGAGCCCACACTCCTAGGTGATTCACGTTCATAATTGGATTTGAAGATCTTGCGGATCAATTCGACGCTAGTTCAATCATCACGAAAAAAAGGTACGAAACTTTTATATACATCAATTAATCTAGGGTTAAGGATCTTGCTATTGAAAAAGGGAATTTTTTATTTATTTATACCAAACCCTAATCTAATATTTTTCACGCTTCCTTTCTGCAATTTTCCTTACATAATTCTCCTAAAGAAAACCCAAGAATGTTAGCTCACTTGTGAATTATCAATCTATTTGATTGAAAATCGCGTGAACCTTGATTCAATGTTGTACACAAAACCTTTTGATGTAAAGGCTACTAGTGCACTATCGAAAACAAAACGTTATTTATTTCTATTTTTCCTAGCCGAATTTTCACGCACCATTCTTTAGAGTTTGACGAATTTATCTAGAGCCAAAACCGGATTTTGTTTTCTCAAAATTCTCGCTCGACCAAATTTTCTCTCTTAGAAAAATAGCTTGGCCAAATTCTCTCTTAAAAATTAGCTTGGCCAAAATTCACACTATGTTATATATATAGTGGCCGAAATCCTTGCCCTGAATTACTTAGGGTTGGCCGAATTCCTCTGGTTTTTAATTTAGGTGTCCAAATCCTCTCCTAAAGAGGATTTTCTTATTGGACAAGAATCCTCTTTCTAGAAGGATTTACTTGGTGACCAAGAATCCTCTTTCAAAGAAGATTTATTTTCCACACCAAGACTCCTAATCCAACTCAGTAGTGTATTTGTTTAATGGCCAATTATTGAATATAAATTAAATTGTGACTATATCAAAACATCCCAATTTAACCAATTGTCGATTAGAGTTTTGATAGAAATCAAATACTTCCTAATTTGACTAGGTAAATAAATTCCTTTTATTTGTCAAATTATCAAATATAGTATTTGATACTTATCATATTATCAACAATAATATGACACTTGGTGACCTCCCCAACTAGGAAAAAGATTTTGACTTTAATTAAACAATAAATAAATAAATAACTAAATACATTTCCATTTAATTAAATAATAAAATAAAAAACAATATATAAGGCTATTATATATGCCCTTGTTGCCCAAGCTATATTAATTTGGGCCAAATATTGTTTTTCCATTTTACTAAATCCATTGGACTTCAATAAAAGGTCCACAAGTGAACTAGACTCATTCTTACTAAAAGAAACAAGTCTTCATGCCTATGCCTTAACACAATTAAAAATGGACCCATAAATTGTTCCGGTAAAATATATTAAGTGATCCGTACAAGTTCGCACGGATTGGGGATCTTGACAAGCTATCTAAATTTAAGCTCCGATATATATAACCTAATCACAATCAACAAATGATTCACCTAGGTCCTATCTCTTAATTTTAGTTCATTCCACTAAAGAACTAAAATTGAACTCTTAAATAAAGATTGAATAAGTTAATGTTCCTCATTTTTACCCTGGAAAATCTTAATGGAGATAGTGTATCCTCGTGCAGAAAACCAGTAATCGCTAAGAGCTCGTAGACTGTCTATAGCTCTCTAAGTTGCCATATTTACTCATATGACCATATTTTGAAATTGGATATTATGCTTTGTCCAGAGGCCGTATTTCAATAGACACTATTGAAAACTTAACGTTAAGATTTAATATCCAATACCTCAAAACATCCATATGATGATATTCTACTCACATTTAATAAATGGAGACACGATGCCCATATCTATAAATAAAGTCCTCATTCGATTAACAAATAAATATCACCAAACTATTGATGATAGACTATGTTATATAATAGTACTCATTGTTAGCTCAAATGATAACACTTGCAACTATAAGTCCATCATTTATCTCAGGATTGAGATAGAATCTCCAATTGTCTTCAAGTTAAAAATTTTATCCATTAACGGTTCTGGATAAAGTATCTCACTGTGATCCTATTCAATGCACGTAGTGCACTAGATTTCGTTGCCCAAAGACACCATACTTTGATGATTTTAGACTCATCATAACACATTTGTCCCACTCAAATGCAAGCAAAAGAATCTATAACTTTAACAAGATAAAGGCACCCAACCTTTATCTTAAGTTGTGAATATTGTTCAAGACTAACTACGAAATTGTGTCTACCTTACATATATCCAAATGCATGAACAATCCTTCTTTTCTCATAGTCTTCTGACCTTATAATTATTTACTTTTGACAATTATAATAACTAAACTATAAATCCTATAAGGTTTGTTAAAACTAGAAATCACTTTATTAATATGAAACGATTATCAAATACATTAATACACTCTTGTTATTGAGCATAATCCTAACAGATGCTTAGTGATAAGCTTGATGAGGCTAACTGGATGATAGGTAGGACTTCATCTAGTGCAAGTAAAGTAGAAACTCTCATTAAGATTGGTAAGCATCATAGTGACAAAAGCGGATTAGGTTATGTGAATGAAAAGGTTACACCTTCATCTAACAATTCTACTTTTGTCAAAGCAAGTGGTAAAGTGAATGTAGGTACTCTCTCTAACGTTGAAGCAGTGGATGCAATTGGAGGTGCCTCAATATCAACAAGGAGCAACAAAGGAAAATCTCAACAAGGTATAAGACAACAATCATAATTTTCTCATGAAAAAGACAAAGCATCAAGGAATGGACATCAAAGAGGTAGCAATGTGAGAAGGAATAATACTTCAAATGCTAAAGCTAAAGGTAACCCTCTCAAATTTGTACCTATTTGCCATTTTTGTAACATGGTAGAACATATAAGATCTAGATGCTATGAATATATTTGTAAATGCAAATATGAGAATGATTTGTTTAATTTGTCTTTGATGAATGGTAATAGGCAATCATCCATTTGTGGATCAAGATCTAGACCTAGGAAGATCTTGGAAAAGCATGTTAAGAAAAATATTATTGATGACTTGCTTGTAAAAACACATTTTGTTCCTCGTACTACTATGCATAAAAAGGTAGATAATGCTTGTTTGACTTGTTTGAAATGTGACTAATAAAGTCAATTTGCATGATATTAAGTCAAAGAATAAGTCGAAGCACATGTTGTTAGTAGTAATGAGAAGCATGTTTTAAAGAAAATTTGGATTAGAAAAGACTCAACTACTATTCCTTCCAAAACCAAAGACAAAGACAAGAAGAGCTATAGAATTTCTCAACCAAAGCATGCACACCCAAAAGGTAATTTTTCTAAATTTTTTCCGGTTTGTCATTATTGTAATGTGGTTGGTCACATTAGGCCTAGGTGTTATGAATATATTAGACAATGCAAACTAGGGAATACTATGCATACTAGTGAGTTGAACAAATCATCTTTGAAAGATTCTAAACATGATAATATTTTTGATGCTTTAAAAAATGTGAACATTGATCGTTACCAATGAAGAAACTTACTAAGAAAGTTTGGATTAAGAAGCATGATTTGAAAAAGGTTCCTAGTCATTCTTCTAAAAATGTTGATATTGAAAAATCTTTGAATGTTATGCTTAATAATGATAAACTTATGAAGAAGAATGTCAAGAAGATTTGTGTGGATGAGAATTGAAAAAGCATGATGGTCATATACCTTGATGAAAGTTTTAAGCGTGGCAATAATAATGAGTTTAATATAAGTGATATTTTCATGAAAAACATAGTCGATGATTTATCTTCTAGATTTCATATTGCCGTGAGAAATGACCATGATGTTGTTTGTGTTGGTTCACCTAGGACTAATACAGTCAAATGTGTGAGTGCTCTAATGCTTGATTGAGTAGCACATATGAGAATATATTTTTTTTGTTCTTGTTTGATAAGAGTTCTATGTTTGATGCGTGACTAAGCTATTTGTAATATGATCAGCCTAGTATTAAAATTTGGTGTCTCTAGTCAATACACAAACATAATATTCTCATACTTTCACTATGATGGTAAAAAATTGTTGATTGACTTTAGAGAAGCCTATTTTTGAAATCTATTTGGTGTAATTTTTTAAGACTTTTTTAAGAAAGTCATTTTATATGTTTTGATTGAGTTGAAGTGTTTAGTCTTTATTCTTTTAGGAAGACACACCAACAACTTGTTGTCATGAGGGCAAACAAGCCAAGAGAGCTCATAAAAGGGCGAAGTCTTTACATTGATGAAAAAACATGCTAAATTATATCTCTACTCTAAAGCTTGCTTTCTTGTTTCATCGTTTAATAATTGCCATCTAGAGATCATTTAGTGAAATTGTTTATAAAGATCCCTTACATGATGCATGTTTTATATCTTATACTTGTTTGATTGATAAGTGGCAGATTTTAAAAAAAATATGAGCTTCATATTCAACGAAAGCTACTCTATTAAAAATTAATGATCATAAGTATGTCTCTTTATATTGCTTTTAGATCATCCACTTTTAAGCCTTAAAACTTGGTTTAAAAAAAATGCAAACTTTGATTCTCTCATATGTTTTGTTTAAGTAAGTTGAGTTTGAAGATATGTGAGTGATGGATGCACCTTGAAGTCTTTTGACTAGTACATTAAAGATGACATATGGTTAGTATCCATTTTAATTTGGTAACTACATAGAACTCAATGAGTGCCTACATGAAAACGCTACACATTTTGATTGTGCAGCTACCCAATGAAGGAAAGGGCTACACCATTAAGTTGAGTGAAAACCATCATGAAGTGTATATGTTTTTGTTAGAAAAATAAAAAAAAGTGTTGAAAAGAATCAAAAAAATAAATAAATCTTTGATTCAAAGCCTAAAAGGAGTATAGTTGAAAATTATGATTGCTTGAGTTGAAAAACAGAAATGGGATGATGAGCCACATGTACACACATGCTAATATGTTGAATTATATTCTCTTAAATCAAAAATTTCGAATGATAATCGGTTTAACCTTTTATTGAAAATCTTAGGATGAATAGATGTTGATAAGTTTTGCATGTTGATGATCAAATTACTCATTTATATATGTTGGAAGCAAATCAACACACACTTATTTTGATTTCAAGTAAATTTGATATACTAGCAATTTTAGAAGAATTATGAGGGAGATTGAAAATCATGGTGTATCTCTCATAGTTTGTAGAGATTATATTGGTAAATTTCTTTAAATTGCTTCATTGTGTGATTGTGTGGATATCATTATGAATAGTATCCTATCTTGATCTTAGATAGAAAACTTATCAGGGGGAGCATTACATGCTAGACTTTGTTCTCTTCTATGATATGTTCACATGATTTTATTTTGTTAAAAACATGAAATAATTGAACATTGAAATTGCATGTTACTTATCTCATATATTTGCCTCATTTTCCTTGATTATCCATTGTTTGTTTATTTGACTATTCCTTGACAAAAAGGGGAAAAATGCATACTTCACCATGTATTAAGGGGGAGAATTCTTTACTTAAAGGGGACCAAAGAGTTCTTGTATGTTGAGGTTAAGAAACTAAAGGAGTGCTTTAAAGTGAATTTTTATATGAGATAGAGGGAGCCTTGTTTTTTTGTTGTGTGGATATATCTCACCAATCTTTTTTGTAAAAGATATTTTATATATTTTGTTGTTTGTTTCTCACAGGTGCCTTGATGTTTAAAGAGGAGAATCTTGATGACTCATGAAGACTTGAAGAAATTTTTGTTTAAGGTTCACTTTGTAATGTGAGAATGTGAGAATGCAATTAACTATGAGTTAGTTTGAGTGATCATTGTATGGTGAGGTTGAGGTTTTGTCATGGAATAGCCAAAGGGAAAGATTATTAGGTTTTAGATTTGTGTTAGCTTGATTCCATAACAAAATGCTCTTTGTTTTCATTGCTTAGTTGCTTAGGTGGTTAGTGATTGGATTGAGCTTCAAAAAAGGAAAGAAACTTCGCATGTAAAGTTCGCCTTCAAGAGGATACATGCTTAATTGGATGCTAAGGTATCAAATTCTTCTTTCTCTTGCAAGGAATTTAATGCTCACACATGTCCAATACCTTAACGTTAAGATTTAATATCCAATACCTTAAAGCATCCATATGATGGTATTCTACTCTAATTCAATAAATGGAGCCACAATGTCCATATCTATAAATGATCGATTAACAAATGAATACCACCAAACTATCGAGGATAGACTATGATATATAATCGTACTCATTGATAGCTCAAATGATAACACTTGCAACCATAAGTCCATCATTTATCTCAGGATTGAGATAGACTCTCCGATTGTCTTCAAATGAAAACTTTTATCCATTGACGGTTCTAGATATAGTATTTCATTTTGATCCTATTCAATTCACCCAGTGCACTAGATTCTTTTGCCCAAGACACCACACTTTGATGATTTTATACTTATCATAACGCATTTGATCCCACTCAAATGCTAGCAAAAGAATCTACATCTTTAACAAGATAAAGGCTCCCAACCTTCTATCTAAAGTTGTGAATATTATTCAAGACTAACTAAAGAATTGTCTACCTCATACATATCTAGATGTATGAACAATTCTTCTTTTCTCATAGTCTTTTGACCTTATGATTAATTACTTTTGACAATTATAATAACTAAACTATAAATGCTATAATATTTGTTAAACTAGAAATCACTTTATTCATATGAAAAGATTGTTAATTACAATATTACACTCACTCTATCGAGCATAATCCTAACAATCTCCCACTTGCTCTATAGCAAATGTGTAATATCTCTCATCCCCATGTTCTCTAGATGCCCATCAAAACTCTTTTGAGGAAGAGGTTTTGTAAAGGGATCCGCTAGATTTTATGCTGATGCGATCTTGATAATCATCATGTCACCTCTATGCACAATTTCCCTTAGAAGATGATACTTTCTTTCAATGTGTTTCCCTCTCTTATGACTTCTTGGTTCTCTTGAATTAGCCACTGCTCCACTATTATCACAATAGATAGTGATCTGCTTATTCGTATCAGGAACCACTTCTAAGTCAATCAAGAATTGGCGGAGCCAGACAACCTCTTAAGCAGCCTCGCATACGGTAACATACTCGGCTTCCATGGTGGAATCAGCAATACAAGATTGCTTGATACTCCTTCATATGACTGCCCCTTCTCTAATAGTAAACACAGATCCTGATGTAGATCTCCTGGAGTCAGAATCCGATTGAAAATCAAAATCTGTATACCCAATGGGAATTAAATCCCCTCCAGAGTATACAAGCATAAAATCTCTCATTCTTCTAAGATACATGAAAATATGCTTGACTGCCGTGAAGTGATCAGTACCAGGTTTTGATTGAAACCTGCTAACTATTCCTACAGCAAAACAAATATCTGGTCTAGTGCAGAGCATTGCATACATGAGACTTTCAACTGCCGATGCATATGGAACCCTACTCATGAATTGCTCTTCATGCTCATTCTTAGGAACTTGTTCCTTAGAAAGTTTGATTCCATGCCTGAAAGATAACATACCTTTCTTGGAATCTTGCATGGAAAACCTAGACAAGATTTTATCTATGTATGCAGCTTGGGATAATGCAACCGTTCTATTCTTTCTATCTCTTATGACTTGTATACCAAGAATATAACTTGCTTCTCCCAAGTCCTTCATATAAAATTGTTTTGCTAACCATTATTTTATTGATGTCAATACACCTACATCGTTTCCGATGAGTAGTATATCATCAACGTAAAGAAATAGGAAAACCACCTTGTCACCTTTAATCCTTTTGTATAAACAAGGTTCATCAAGGTTTTGAATAAATCCAAAACCTTTAACGGCTTGATCGAACCTTATGTTCCAAGATCTGGATGCTTGCTTCAATCCATATATGGATTTTTGCAACTTGCATACCATTTCTTCTTGGCCCTTTTCAATGAATCCTTCTGGTTGCATCATATAGATGCTTTCGTCAAGACTTCCATTAAGGAAATCTGTCTTGACATCCATTTGCCAAATCTCTAGGTCTAGAGATGCCACAATGGATAAGAGTATCCTAATGGATTTAAGCATGGCCACAGGAGAGAAGGTTTCTTCATAATCGATACCTTCCTTCTGTGTATAACCTTTAGCTACCAATCTAGCTTTATAGGTTTCCACCTTTCCATCCATTCCTCTTTTCCTCTTGTATACCCACTTGCACCCGATGGGTTTTATCCCTTTAGGCAAGTCTACAAGAGACCAAACTTTATTTTTGAACATAGATTCAATTTCGGATTGCATTGCCTTTTGCCAATGGCGACAATCAACATCTTCCATTGCTTCTTTGTACGTATAAGGATCATCTTCGTCCGGAAGATTCTCTACAGATTCTCCTAGACCAATGTATCTTTCAGGTTGTCTAACAACCCTTCAACTACGACGAGGTATGGTGGATTGTTGATCTTGTGTTGGTACGGAATTTACAATTGGGCTTGGTTGCGAAACCTCTTATGGAATTGTATCTCCTAAAAGCTCATTTAGGACAACTCTACTTTTAGGCACAAAATTATTCATATAGTCCTCTTCTAGAAATTTAGCATTTTTCGAAATAAATACTTTAAGATCTAAAGGACTATAAAAATAAAATCCTTTTGTTCCTTTTGGATACCCTACAAATATGCATATTTCAGAACGGGACTCCATCTTCTCTGTCTTTCCTTTTAACAAGTGCGCAGAACATCTAAATATCCTTAAGTGTTGTAAACTAGGCTTTCGCCCAGTCCACAACTCATATGGTGTTTTAGGAACCGACTTAGATGGTACATCGTTTATAATATACATGGCAGTTTGTAAAGCATATCCCCAAAAAGAACTAGGGAGCATTGAATAACTCAACATAGACATAACCATATCCAAAAGAGTTATATTTCTCTTTTCTGCCACCTCATTTTGTTGAGGTTTGCCTGGTGTAGAAAATTGAGAAATTATTCCATTATCAATAAGATATTGCTGAAACTCAACAGATAGATATTCTCCACAATGGTCAGACCTCAATATTTTTATACGTTTCTCAAACTGATTTTTCTACTTCAGCTTTAAATGCTTTAAACATATCAAAAGCATCCGACTTATGTCTCATGAGATACACATAGCCAAATCTTGAGTTATCATCTGTGAAAGTGATGAAGTACTCATATCCACCTCTAGCTTGAATGCTCATAGGTCCACACACATCAGTGTGTATCAATCCTAAACATTCAATGGCTCGTGTGCCTTTGGTCGTAAACGACCTTTTGGTCATTTTACCTTCCAAACAAGATTCACAAGTTGGTAGATCATCAACCTTTAAGTCACTTAGAGGTCCGTCACATACCAATCTTTTAATCCTATTAAGGTTAATATGACCTAGGCGCAAATGCCATAGGTAGGTTTCATCTTTTGATAATTTTACTCTTTTATGATTGGGTTCCGTTGATTCCGTGTCTAACAAGTGAAAGATATTTCCATGCAAATAGAATAAACCGTTTTCCAATGTACCGTTGCAAATAATTTTGTCATTCTTACTAATAATAAAACCTTTAAATCTAAATTCCAAATTTATTTAGACAAGAGACTGAAATTAAATTCCTCTTGTATTGTGGTACATAATAAACGTTTTATTAAATCTAAATGCCTATAAGAATCTTAATTGATTCTAATATCTCCCACTACACTAGTAGACACCAACATTCCATTGCCTGAATGCAAGTTGAATTCATTCTTATCCAGTCTATTCCTTTAACCCTTTTCACCACAGAAGAAACACTTTCCTTTGATCTTGGTTACTTTCTTGGTCTCCTTCTAAGAAGGCTCAAGTTGCTTTTTCTTCTGTTTTCTCTTGACCTTCTAATGGGTCTTACAGTAGAAACTTTACCAACCATATGAATCCTTGTCTAGAGACATCATAATATCGGCAGCAGTCTCCATTCCTTCATGTTGCTGTTGCAACACGTTGAAGATGATGGTCATAATGTAACGTACATTTAGCCATCTTTTCTAAAGACTTCCACTACTGATACTCATCTCTTTGCTCCTGAGTAGATTCATTAGTCTTGGTGGTTAAGGAATATACAAAATGAACTTATACTTTTCAATTTGCAACAACAACCCAATATTCCTTTTCCATGTGACATAATTATCATCAATTAAAATATTATCTTTTTAGGATATTGATTAGGGATGGGGTTATGAGTTCTTTTTTATAACAAAAATTATATAAGTAAATAATCATGATAAAGCACTTTTGAATATTTATCTTGAATTAAATAAAATAATTCAATCGTAAAAATTCAACGGTGATCTAACACCCATAAATGTCACATCTCTTTTGGGAGTTCGCAATATTACTAGTTGGACTAGGTCCCACCTAATTGTTAACATAACAACCAACGTTTTATTTTTAGCCTTGTGTTTTTATTACCCTTGGGAGGATATTAATAAACTCACATTGAGTGTGTTACCAAGTTATCGACCTTCAATATAGTCCCTCACAAATATCCCTTCTATGGGAGTAGATATCGTTTTGGCTAGTTGTCTAATTTATCCTTGTAAGGAAGTATCTTGCTAAATTCCATTCATGGATACCTCTTGGGAGATTATTCACGAAACATAAAGCTCAACTAAACTTGGAGGCCGTAGGTGTTCCAAAACACCTTCTCCCACTCAATTGTTTAAGGCGTGTGATCGAATTCCAAAAAATGATTTACCAAGTTATCTAGATGCCAATTTAGATACTTAAACCATTCAATGCATGTTCATACCAAAAGAGATATATGAGTGGCACTCCTATTCTATATGACATGTTATTAAACAATGACAAACATTGCAATATTTACAAAAATATAAATATCTACAATTTTGGTCCATCCTAGAAAAACAAGTAAATTACATATATCTTGGAATACAAGAACTTCTTTCTTGGCGAACAAGTCTTCACGCGACCTTCATCGTTCGGATTCCCTCGGCTACCTCCCATGGGCGTGCGCATGTCACAAGCCCATAAAGGGCTGCCATGCGCAGCCCATGGCTGCAATAAGGGCTGCCGTATGCAGCCCATGCCACAACAAACGTGGCTGCACGCTTTTCGTACACACTTTCGTTGTTACGGCTCGCACGGTCCCAAACTTGTTCCGGTTACTCCTAATTCTTCAAACCTTCGAGTCTTCGAAACTTGAATGTATTACAGAAGAATTTACATAACAAAATACTGCAGTTTTTTTTAATTACAACAACAAAATAAAAAATAAAACTTAGCAACTACAAAGAAGGAAATTATGGCGATAATAGACCACCCTTCTTGTTACAATCTCAAAACAAAATTACATTGAAATTCTAGGACCAAAATTGAGTAATAACAATCCACATATAAAACATATATATATCCATACATTCCAATGTAAATATATATGCGAATACCTAGAGTGCCATCTCTTTCTAAAACATGCAAATATACAATAAAAGAAAAAGATTCACGAACACATACATCAATTAATCAAGGGTAAAACTAGGCTTTGATACCAATTGTAGGGAAAAACGGTTTAGAAAACGCAACGGAAGCGTGAGAAAAAACAAAATTAGTGTTTGTGTATAAATAAAAAAATTTCCCTTTTATGCAACGAGAACCTTAACCCTAGATTAATTGATGTTTATAAAAGTATCGTGCCTTTTTCGCGTGAAGATTGAACAAGTGCTGAATAAATTCCGCAAGATCATCCAATCCAATCACGAACATGAATCACCTAGGAGTGTGGGCTCCCTTTCTTTAAATTGTATTCCTGAGGATGGAGACAAAGCAAATATCTTTTCTTTGTTAGTTACAAATATCCTCCAAGAGAAAAAATCCAAGAACGTCCGGTCGCTTGTGAATTATCAATCAAATTGATTGTAACTCCCGTGAACCTTGATTCGATGTTGTACACAAAACCATTTTGATGTAAAGGATATTAGTATACTATCGAATACAAAAACGTTCCTCTTTTTCTCTTCTTGGCCGAATTCACACACTATTGTTTAGAGATGATGGAATTTTGTCTAGAGTAAAATCAGATTTTTCTCCCTCAAAATTCCTATGGTGGCCTAAACTTTCACTTAGAAATATATGCTTGGCCGAAATTCACCTCCAAAAACCTTAGGGCTGGCCAAATTCATCATCCACATAAATATAGCTTCATAAATCCTTTCCTAAGAAGGATTCACTTAGTTGGCAAGAATCTTTTCCTTAGGTGGATTTATTTGATAGTTAGAATCCTTATATAAAAAGAAATCTATCCTATCCTATATAATACATGTGATGAACGAAATTCCCTTCTTTGATGTAGTTTAGGAGAGTTTAATCTTACCTAAGAAAGATTACTTGATGGACAAGAATCCTATCTTTAGGTAGATAACTTGGTGGTTATGATTCCTTTTCAAATAAAAATTCTACCACCAAGTAGTTTTACTTGGTGACAGAATCCTTTTCCAAAAAGAATTCTTTCCTAAACCAAGACTCATAATCCTACTCAATAGTGTGTTTGTAACCATATTAAAGACTTCCTAATTTGATTAGATAAATAACTCCTTTTTATTTATCTACTTATCAAATATAGTCTTTAACATTAACCATACTACCAACAATAGTATTGTTTTAAGGTACCATCTCCTAATAGGAAAAGATTTTGACTTTTAGTTAAATAATTAATTATTCAACAAATTAATTAATTCCCATTTAATTAAATAATAAAATAAAATAATATATTAAAGCTATTAACCATAGCCTATGCCACCCATACCTAGTATAAAGGCCATATATTATTTTTCTTATTTTATTAAATCCATTGGACCTTAATAAAAAGTCCACATGTGAACTAGACCTATTCTTACAAAAAGAAACAAGTTCACATGCCTTATTACAATTCTAGATGGACCCCTAAATTGGTCCGGTAGAATATATCAAGTGATCCATGCAAGTTCGTGTGGATTGGGGATCTTGGCGGGCTATCTAAATTTAAGCTCCAATAGTCACAACCCAGTCACAATCAACAAATGATTCACTTAGGTCCAATCTATTTAATTTTAGTTCATTCCACTACAAAAGACTTGTGTATTTCCTATTATCTACTATGTTACGCATGTGTGTATGCGGGCTAGGAACCGACCTCATTGGTCCTATCTCTCTAATATTTCTTACATGAGATCGGGAAATAACAACGAAGACCTAAGGAAACGAAGCTAGATTCCTACCACGCTGGACCTATCGCTCTTATCTTCCCATCTACATGCTAAAGTCACATATCAAGATGAGGAGAAATCACCCAGACCAGCTTGAAGGAATTCAATGGGCTCTCTTGCATCACCTCTATGGCAGAAATCAAGCTCTCCGACACTGGAGCTATATAAGCCCCCTCCTTACTTGCTATCTAGGTTGGGGAATAACAGGAAGGAATCGGGCTCAAGAACCGGGCTCCAGGTACCATGCCAGGCTCTGACTTAGACTGAGGACCAGGACCAGGACCAGGACCAGGACCAGGACAGAGATCAACCCCTTCATACCAACAAGAGAACCTCAAATCTCCCCAGATCTACTTCATAAGCACGAAGCCCGATGGGCGGGATGGGTTGTCTCCTCAAGCTCTTCAGATCTGCTACATAAGCACGAAGCCAGATGAGCGGGATGGCTTGTTTTCTACCTACAATTTCATCCTCTTTCATATTCATACAAGATTAGGTTAGGTATCAACGGTACTGACCGGCCACCACTTTCGCGGTAGTTATCTCGAGGGTGTTAATGGAGATTTCTCATCCTAAACAAATTTCCCGTTAACACTTTCTGGGGCTGATTGTGATAAATTTCCACACCGCTTTTGAAAGCCTCTATGTCTCTATATGAGTATCATTATACTATCAAGGTAATAGTCATTATTCATGGAATATCATTTACTATATACGATGTTCTTTCTCCATACTTATCTATATCGCCTATGCATCGCGTGTGCCGCTCATTTTATCATTTAACGAGTTTTGTTCATTGTGGAGCAAATATGTTACGTGGGATTCTTGGTGGAACCTCAGATGATCGTGGAGCTCCATTATAGAAGCTCCCTGTTTGAAGATCTCCTTTATAGCTAAACCATTCTGATACATCGAGAGCTCCTGTACAGTAGAACTGCACCTCTCATGCTCTTCTACAGCAGATTCGATTCGCCACCAGTGTATCACTTATCTAGCAGATCCACTGGACTTCGACCTGTTCATACGAATCCTTTCATGCCTCCAAGCCCGCCCTTCGTAAGCTCCTAGGTAGAGGTAGCAGGTCGACCCATAAATTTAAGAAGCTAACTCAGCTGTGTAGCTTCTAGAGCAGCACGACCGGTAGAAGATTAGAGGTTCCATACCTCACACACCGGGTCAGTCAACTCCTAAGTGAGCCCCTGAACTCTGGGTTCACTCTAGGAGGGTCTAGAGCTTTCTCTCAATTGCAGTGTACTCCAAAGATCCCAAGCATGTTTCTGGACCAGTACCAGACCGGTGGCTTCACTCCACGTTTATCGGGCCACTCACTGCCCTAGCAAGCCACCGAAGCCCGATCTGATCGAGGAGGTCTCAGAAGCTTCCCACCTTTGGTAAGGCCACCTATGTGCCTAAGCAAGCTTCTATAACAATAGCACCACTACAAGACCAGTGGCTTCGCTCCATATTTACCGGGCCATTCATCGCCCTAGCAAGCCACCGAAGCCCGATCTGATCAAGGAGATCCCAGAGGTTTCCCATTCTTGGTAAGACCTCCTACATGCCTAAGTAAACCTCTGGACTAGCAGCCTCACTGTAAGGCCAAGTGGCTCCTCACTTCTTATACAGGGCCTGTCAACGCCCAAGTGAGCCATTGAACTTTCGGTTCACTCTAGGAGGGTCCAAAGCTTTCTCTTAATTGCAGGGGACTCCAGAGATCCCAATCATGCTTCTGGACCTAGACCAGTACCAGACCGTTAGATTCATGTTTAAGGGCCATACACCTCCCTAGCAAGCCACTGAAACCTGATACAATCGAGGAGGTCTCAGAAGCTTCCCACCTTTGGTAAGGCCACCTGCGTACCTAAGCAAGCTTCTAGACCGGTGGCTTCACTCCATGTTTACGGGGCAATTCACTACCCTAGCAAGCCACCGAAGACCGATCTAATCGAGGAGAGCCCAGAGGTTTCCCATTCTTGGTAAGGCCTCTTACATGCCTAAGTAAACCTCTGGACTAGCAGCCTCACTTAAAGGCAAAGTGGCTCCTTACTTCTTATACTGCCCAATTGAGTCATCGAGCTCCTGTTTTGTTCCAGCATGGTCTAGAGCCTCATTTCAATTGCAGGGGACTCAAAAGATCCCAAGCATGCTTCTGGAACAGTATCAAACCAGGGAGATTCACTATATGTTTACCGAACCATTCATCGTCCTAGCAAGCCACCGAAGCCCGATATGATCGAGGAGAGCCTAGAGGTTTCCTACTCTTGGGCCAATCAATGCTTGATTGAGCCATCGAGCTCCTGTTTCGTTCGAACATGGTCAAGAGCCTCATTTCAATTGCATGGGACTCCTTGAAATCCCAATTATGCCTCTGGACCGGTACAAGACAGGTAGCCCATCTCCATTCATATAGGGTCATCCAATGCTCAAGTAAGTCACCACTCATCCCAGAATGGTCCAAAGTGTTCTCTTAGTAGAGGGAAACTTCTAGAATCCTGAGCATATCTCCAGACAGTTGCTAGGCCGGTGTCTCCTCTCCACTTGTTTGGGGCCATTCATCACCCTAGCAAGCTACCTTGGTCCCGATCAACCTCTCTGGTTATTCTCCTCGACAGTAGCAACTCATTCCTCCTTAGTCTCATTGCTTGGTTGAAGAACATGTCATCATCCTTTAACGCTGTTATTTCAGAGCCAGCTTTCACCACCTTGGTTGGATCAACTTCAATCAGCCTTAACCTCCATCTTCTCAGTTGGATCAATCGAGATCTCTCCTACCTCTCTTACCTCTCCTACCTCTCTTACCTCTCCTACCTCTCTTACCTCTCCTACCTTGGTAACACCAATCAGGACCTCTACTTTGACAGATTCAGATAGTGAGGTAGGCAGACTTGAAGCCCCCTATACATCTACAACAGTAGAGGACTTCAAGGTAGTTCCTACCCCAACACGACTAGACATGAAAGCAGAAATGGGAACCAAGTCCTCCTCTTCAACTGCGCATCCATCATCTCAATAAGGTCCGACTTCAGTCAGAGCGGACCCAGGTAACTCTCAACTTTCTCTGTGATCTACTCAAGGTATCCATCCTCCAATGATGATCATGTCAGAAGGAAGAAGAGCTCGAGCTGCCTAGCAAGCAACACAGAAGCGTCCTTCAGCAAAATGAAGCACCCATATTGGCTCCCAAAGTAGCCGCGTTGCCATGCAGAGTTTAAACCACTCCCTCAAGAGTTTACCTCCTCTTTCGGAGCAATTCATGCATGACACGATGCATGGACCTGAGTCTCTCCATATCATATGCATTTTGGATCCACTCCCGGGTTACCTGCACATTATCCATGGTTGCCTCAATTCTGGTCATGTCTTCATTCAGAACAACTGCCCCCCTCTACCGTGGTCAGCTCCTCCTCCTTTTGGTTTGAAGTCCCCTGAGAGTGAAGTTTTCTCCATCCGAAACATCTACTTCTGGATCAACCGGGGCTCACCTGCCATATAAACAATCACCTCAGTGCCAGCCTGTATTTAAGGGAGAAGCTACCTCTTCGGATTGATCATCTACTACACCATGGATTTCGAGCCCGGTTTTGCTTCAGCAACCCAAGACTTGCTAGCTACGATGGGAATATACACAACCGTCTCAACAGCTTTCTTCTTAATCCCCTCCCTTTTCCGTCCATCAATGACTCTTAAGTCAAATGGGGGGAAGTAGAGCCAGCTTTACCTGGAAGGCTGAAGAAGTAACCATCCTCATTGGCTTGCACGAGCTCAACCTTAGCAAACACCAACTTGCTTCCAAAGATTATCATACTGATGGCTCCTCTCTATTTATATTGAGCTTTCCAATGCCCTAGTGAGCCACCGATGTCCCGATCCATTCGGGGAGCACCAAGAGGACCCGATTAGTTCAAAATGGAGTCCCGAGCTCCATTATGATTGTTAAAGGCTCTCATCTACCCCAAACGGGCTTCCAAAACAGTTATATCACTTGGAGACTTGAAGCTTGTTATTCTCTCCAGTAACCATGTGGAATGGGCAGTGACCCCGACGTGGGGAGATCTCTCCCAGTGATTGGATTACAATAAAAAATGTCTTTTGCGGAAAGTCAGTCTACAATCTGTACCCATAACGCAGATCATCTCAAGGGATTATACTCGTGAAAAGGCTCTTAAAGCGAGGTTGGTTATCAACCGATACAACCTTGCATTGATACAACTCTGTATCGGCTCACCATGAGTTTGCATATCCTTCGATTTTGGTCTCCGTCATAGTTCTCATATGATCACAATTCGCTCATGATCGAAATACCCAAGACCGGATCAAATCCCTTCAGAAGGATTGCCATTACCAGGAGAGCTACACTGCACTCCTAATGCCCTATACTGGATAAAATCCCTCCAAGAGGATCGCCATCACCGGGAGAGCTACATAGCCCTCCTAATGCCCTGGACTGGATAAATCCCTCTAGTACGAACGCCATGGTATGTCGACAATGATTGCCTCGAGACCAAGAAATAGCTAGATAGCGCTCATGATGCCTCGGCCGAGCACCTTCCCCGGCCAAGAAGGGTTTGAGTGTAAGAGCATAGTTGCCATCCAGATCTCGAGACCAGGGATTGATCGGGGAAGGCCCCTCATCACCCCTTATGCCTTGGTCGGGTGACCTCCCCTAAGAAGGATCAGAGTATAAGTGCATAGTTGACATCCGGATCAAAATACCAGGATATAGCTTGATAGCCCTCATGATGCCCTGAACCGGATAAATCCCTCCAGAAGGAACGCCATGGTATTTTGACAATTATCGCCTCGAGACCAGGAAATAGCTAGATAGCGCTCCTAATGCCTCGGCCGGGCATCACCCCCACCAAGAAGGGTTAGAGTGTAAGAGCATAGTTGGCATCCAAATCTCGAGACTAGAGATTGATCGGGGAAGCCCCCTCATCACCCATGATGCCTTGAAGAAGGATCTGAGTATAAGTGCATAGTTGCCATCTGAATCAAAATACCAGGATATAGCTAGATAGCCCTCTTGATGCCCTGGACTCGATAAATCCCTCTAGGAGGAATGCCATGGTATTTTGACAATGATAACCTCGAGACCAAGATAGTTCACTAGCGTTCCTGATGCCTTAGCCGGGCTACCACACCCATGAGGGATCTAAGTATAAGTGCATAGTTGCCATCCGGATCCCAAGAACAGGGTAGCTAGCATTCATGATACCTTAGTCGAGTGACCTCCCTTAAGAAGGATATGAGCGTAAGAGCATAGTTTCCTGCTAGATCACGAGATCAGAACATCCAAAAAGGTCATCCTGCTACCTTGGCCGGGCCAACCCTGCTAGTAAGGATCTAGATGGCAAAGATGCCTATCGGGATCATTTTGCCAGCTCGTCTAAATACTGTGATTCCTGGAAAAGGAACTCTAGGCACCCATATTAACCACAGAAGCTTCATCCGATATGATCGACCAATACAGAATGAATAGTACCCCGGTTCGCTAAGCCAAACACTGGGAGCAATTCTGGCTACAAGTAAGAAGTGACAAGCAAAATTCTTCTTGTAGTACAAGATTCAAACTCCAACCCCAAATACTTACCGGTGTTCAAGTCAGAGGGGACTTCTGTTAATAGCAAAATTTGGTTAGGGACCAAAGAAGAATTTTCCACTTTTTAGCCTTCCTGTAAAGGTCCAAATTCGGGCTTATATGACGGGGTGCCAAGGTCCCTGAGGTCGAGCTACCACGCGATCATACAGGAGTAAGGAGAGGCCGCCCATACCATCTGAGCATCTCACACGTGTCCAGGCTTACCAAATAAAGCCCGACGAGACCGCGTCAAGCTTCTTATACCAGGATAAAGCCAGAAGCTAGGTCGACGTGAATGGACCTGGGTTCCCCGACATCAAGATATTTTGTGACACTCTCTTATAACTTGCTACTATCTCTTATTTCACTAGGAGACCTTCAAGGTATAGAACTTGTCTTGCAAAGGCACACCTGCCTCGTCGAGGTATAATCTCGACCTGTCCAAACATAAAAGGAAGAAGCCTGTTAGCCCGCTAGCCTGCTACCCCGTTAGAAAACCTGTATAATTAGGTCAAGCCCCATAATAAAGCTCGGCGTAGCTAAACCAAGCTCCCAACTACAAGGTTGGAACCCAATGGGATATTTTGCCTATAAAGTGGTTAGCACAAGCTCCATGGGAAGACCAACATCTAGCTCCTTGACAATCGAGAGGTCCCTGGTGGACCCCGCCAATGTGCTGGATCCTAGGGTACCCCGCCCTTAAGGAATATCAAATGTCACCTCAGGTAACCTCCATGAAGTACCTCTCCAAAGTGACATGTAGAACTAGAGCTCTCATCTCGACAACGTAGGAAGAGAGGATTGACTCCCATGACATTTAAAGTACCATTAATAAGGTCAGCCGTATTAATGGAGGCAGTCAACCCAATTAACGACATGATCAACACCATTAATAAGAGAATATTCAACTCTTTAATGGCCATCATTAGTGAAATAGTCCAAAGAGGCAACAAATACCTTTTCCTCCAAGATATCCTCCATAACTAATTCTTTGGGGTCAACTATAACAGAAAATCCAGTCTATCAAGGAAGGAAGAGTCCGAAGAGGAAACAATCACATCCCCTCCGAGATATTAGCCACGATCCGATCAACTACATAAAATGAAGAATCGTACTCAATAAGGGGAGGAAGATTGAAGAATCCTGGACTTGCATGCCAAGGTAGTCACCATTTATAAATATGCATGTAAAAGGCATAGAATCGATCTCTGATCAAGGACAGAAGACAGACATGCTTCGTTAAAAAGATCTCTCGACATCATCAATGTATTTGTTACCTTTACCTAAAATATACTGGTATCGGTCTACATTCGACCACCATTGTAAGCTCTCCGAAGCGACTCCGTTGTATTACTTCACCATTCTTGTAAGCTCCCTGGAGCATTCTTTGATATATACATAAGGAAGGGTATTCCCTCTTCCTCCGGATACTGCCTTGGGGTTTTTCAGCATGTGATCATTCGTGATGCTTTTTCCCCCTTGGTCAGTCCATCTCCCTCTACAAAAGACTTGCGTATTTCCTATTAACTACTGTGTTACGCATGTGTGTATGCGGGCTAGGAACCGACCTCATTGGTCCTAACTCTCTAATCTTTCTTACATGAGATCGGGAAATAACAATTAAGACCTAAGCAAACGAAGCTAGATTCATACCCCGCTGGACCTATCGCTCTTATCTTCCCATATACATGCTAAAATCGCATATCAAGATGAGGAGAAACCACCTAGACCAGCTTGAATGAAGTCGATGGGCTCTCCTGCATCACCTCAATGGCAGAAATTGAGCTCTCCGACACTGGAGCTAGATAAGCCCTCTCCTTACTTGCTATCTAGGTCGGGGAATAACATGAAGGAATCGGGCTCAAGAACCGGGCTCCAGGTACCATGCCGGGCTCCGACTTAGACTGAGGACCAGGATCAGGACAAGGACCGAGATCAACCCCTTCATACCAACAAGAGAACCTCAAATCTCCTCAGATCTACTTCATAAGCACGAAGCCCGACGGGCGGGATGACTTGTCTCCTCAAGCTCATCAGATCTACTACATAAGCACGAAGCCCGACGGGCGGGATGGCTTGTTTCCAACCTGCGATTTTATCCTCTTTCATATTCATACAAGATCAGGTCAGGTATCAACGGTACCGACCCCCGCCACCACTTTTGCGGTAGTGGTCTCGAGGACGTTAATGGGGATTTCTCATCCTAAACAAATTTCCCGTTAACAGTATAATTAATATTAAAGACTATATTTGATAAGTAGATAAATAAAAGGAATCATTTATCTAATCAAATTAGGAAGTCTTTAATATGGTTACAAATACACTATTGAGTTGGATTAGAAGTCTTGGTGTAGGAAAGAATTTCTTTTGGAAAATGATTCTTAACCACCAAGTAAAACCACATAAGGATAAGATTCTTAACCACCAAGTAAATCCTTCTTAGGAGAGGATTTGGTCTCCTATAAATATATACTTGTAAATTTTGACCAAGTATGAGTTTTTTGGTGTGAGCGGTAGTTTTTTTTTATTGTTATATAAAAAAAAAACTTCGTCCAACTCATTGTGTGAAGAATTCGGTCAAGCATAGAGAAAAGAGGGAACGTTTTTGTTTTCGACAGTACACTAGTATCCTTTGCATCAAAAGGGTTTTGTCTACAACATCGAATCAAGGTTCACGTGAGTTTCAATCAAATTGATTGATAATTCAAAAGTGACAAGACGTTCTTGGTTTTTCTATTGGAGGATTTTTGTGACTAACAAAGAAGAAGATTTTGTTTGTTTCCATCCTCGGGTATACAATTTAAAGAAAGGGAGCCAACACTCCTAGGTGATTCACGTTCGTGATTGGATTGGAAGATCTTGCGGAATCAATTCGGCACTTGTTCAATCGTCACGAGGAAAATGTACTATACTTTTATATATATCAATTAATCTAGGGTTAAGGTTCTCGTTGCATGAAGGGAAAAAAAATTATATACGCAAACCCTAATTTTTCTAATTTTCTCACGCTTCCGTTGCATTTTGAACCTTTTTTCCCTACACAAAGGAATCCGACAGTTAGTTGAAAATCATGTCAAGTTTTCGTCTCACCATTTTTCTTAGCACCATTGTGTTCAACAATATTGAGATGTGCTATGACTTTCATCATGTGATATTTCACAACCTGTCCAGGTTTCATCCTAAGATTCATAAAAGTATTCACTGCCTCTCTCTCTCTTAGTCGTCCTAGACCTCATAGCAAATATATCCTCCAGAGACATCATTATATCTGCAGCAGTCTCCATTCCTTCACGTTACTGTTGCAACACGTTAGAGATGGTGGCCATAATGTAACATACATTTAGCCATCTCATCTGAAGACTCCCACTACTGATACTCATCTCTTTGCTCCTGAGAAGATTCATTAGTAGGAGTGGTTAAGGAATAACAAATTTATGTTTTTTCTGCTTGCAATAACAACCCAATTTTCCTTTCCATGTGACATAATTATCATCAGGTAAAGTATTATCTTTTAGGATGTTGATTAGGGATGGGGTCATTATTTCTTTTAAATAACAAAAATTATATAAGTAAATAATCATGATATAGAACTTTTGAATAATTATCTTGAATTAAATAAATTAATTCAATTGAAAAAATTCAACGGTGATCCAACACCCATAAATGTCACTCCTCATTTGGAAGTTCGCAACATTTACTAGTTGGACTAGGTCCCACCTAATTGTTAACATTACAACCAATGTTTTCAATTTTAGCCTTGCAACTTTATTAACAAGAACTCTTTGGAGGATATTATTAAAATTACATTGAGTGTGTTACCAAGTTATCGACCTTTAATATAATCCCTCATGAATATCCCTCTTTTGGGAGTAGATATAGTTTGGGCTAACTGTCTAGTCTATCCTTGTAAGGAAGTATCTTGATAAATTCTATTCATGAATACCCCTTGGGCGGTTATTTACGAAACATAAAGCTCAACTAAACTTGGAGGCCGTAGGTGCTCCAAAACACCTTCTCCCTCTCAATTGTTTAAGGCATGTGATCGAATTCTAAAGAATGAATTACCAAGTTATCTAGATGCCAATTTAGATACTTAAACCATTCAATGCATGTTCATACCAAAAGAGATATATGAGTGGCACTCCTATTCTATATGACATGTTATCAAACAATGACAAACATTGCAATAATTACAACAAATATAAATAGCTTCAACTTTTGTCCATTCTAGAAAAACAAGTAAATTACATGTCTTAGAATACAAAAAACTCATTTCGTCGTCCGGACTCTCTCGGTTGCCTCCCTTGGCCCTTACCCATGGGCGTGCGCATGCCATAAACCCATAAAGGGCTGCCATGCGCAGCCCGTGGCTTCCATACGGCTGCCTTGTGCAGTCCATGCCACAACAAATGTGGCTGCGTGCTCTCCGCACGCACGTACGTTGCTACGGCTTGCACGGTCCCAAACTTGTTCCGGTTGCTCCTAATTCTTCAAACCTTCGAGTTTTCAAAACTTGAGTGTATTACAGAAGAATTATAAATAAAAATACTGCAGTTTTATTTTTTTATTACAACAACAAAATAAAAAGAAACTTAGCAACTACAAAGAAGGAAATTATTGCGATGATAGACCACCCTTGTTGTTACAATCCCAAGACAAAAATACATTGAAATTCTAGGACAAAATTGAGCAATAACAAACCACATAAAACGTATATGTATATATATATATATATATATATATATATATATATATATATATATATATCCATACATTCCAATGTAAATATATATGTGAATGCTTAGAATGTCATCTCTTTCTAAAACAGGCATATATACAATAAAAAGAAAAAGATTCACGTAAACATACATCAATTAATCAAGGGTACAACCTGGCTATAATACCAATTGAAGGGAAAAAACCATGTGCAGCGGAAGCGTGAGAAAATTTATGAAAATTAGGGTTTGCGTATAAATAAAACTTTTCCCTTATAGATAACAAGAACCTTAACCCTATATTAATTGATGTATATAAAAGTGTCGTACCTTTTTCTCGTGACGATTGAACAAGCGCCGAATTGATTCCGCAAGATCTTCCAATCCAATCATGAACGTGAATCACCTATGGGTGTGAGCTCCCTTTCTTTAAATCGTATACCTGAGGATGGAAACAAACAAAATCTTTTTCTTTGTTAGTTACAATTATCCTCCAAGAGAAAAAATCCAAGAACGTCCGGTCACTTTTGAATTTTCAATCTAATTGATTGAAACTCACGTGAACCCAATTTGATTTTGTATAAGGGATACTAGTGTACTATCAAAAACAAAAACGTTCTCTTTTTCTCCTTGGCCGAATTCTACACCCTATATCTATGAGTTGATCGAATTTTGTCTAGAGCAAAAACTAATTTTTTCTCTCTCAAAATTCCCCCATGCTAGGCCAAATTCTCTTCTTGAAAATTGCTTAGCTTGGCCGAAATTCCTCTCATAGAAAACTTTAGGCTGGCCGAAATTAACATACATATATTTATAGGATCATAAATACTCTCCTAAGAAGGATTTACTTGGTTGGCAAGATTCCTTTCCTTAGGTGGATTTATTTGGTAGTTAAGAGTACTTATCTAAAAGGAATTCTATTCTCTTATATATATGGGCTGACTGAAATTTCTAAAGAATTTATATTAGGATCACAAATTATTTCCTAAGAAGGATTTACTTGGTAGTTAAGAATCCTTTCCTTAGGTAGATTTACTTGGTGCTTAAGAATCCTTTTTCTAAATGAATTCTATCCTACACCAAGACTCCTAATCCAACTTAATCGTTTATTTGTAACCATATTAAAGGCTTCCTAATTTGATTAGATAAATAATTCCTTTTATTTATCTACTCATCAAATATAGCCTTTAATATTAATTATACAACTAACAATAGTATAATTTTAGTAGACCATCTCCTACTAGGAAAAAGATTTTGACTTTTAATTAAATAATTAATTAATCAACAAATTAATTAATTCCCATTTAATTAAATAATAAAATAATATAATATAATTAAGATATTTCAAATAGCCTTGCCGCCCAACTCATATATATGGGCCAATATATTATTTTCTTATTTTATTAAATCCGTTTGATAAATAGCATTGCCACAAGTGAACTAGACCCATTCTTACAAAAAGAAGCAAGTCCACATGCCTCAATACAATTCTAGATGGACCTCTAAATTTGTTCGGTAGAATATATCAAGTGATCCATGCAAGTTCGTGTGAATTGGGGATCTTGGCGGGCTATCTAAATTTAAGATCCAATGGACACAACCCAATCCCAATCAATAAATGATTCACTTAGGTCCGATATATTTAATTTTAGTTCATTCAACTAAAGAACTAAATAAGTTGATTTTACTCATTCATACCCTAGACAACCTTATTGGAGAAAGTGTATCCTCCTGAAGAATACCAATAATCACCAAGATCTCATAGACCGCCTATAGCTCTACAAGTTACCGTATTTACTCATATGACCACATTTTGAACTGGGATATTTTGACTTGTATAAAAGTCATGTTTTAATAGACACTATTGAATACTTAACGTTAAGATTTAATATCCAATACCTCAAAAAATCCATATGATGGTATCTTACTCTCATTCAATAAATGGAGCCACTATGTCCATATTTATAAATGAAGTCCTCTATCGATTAACAAATGAATACCATCAAATTGTTGAGGATAGACTATGCTATATAATCGTACTCATTGATAGCTCAAATGATAACACTTGCAACCATAAGTCTATCATTTATCTCAGGATTGAGATATACTCTCTAAATGTCTTCAAATGAAAACTTTTATCCATTAACGATTCTAGATAAAGTATTTCATTGTGATCCTATTCAATGCACCCAGTGCACTAGATTATTTTGCCCAAAGACACCACACTTTGATGATTTTAGACTCATCATAACACATTTGATCCCACTCAAATGCAAGCAAAAGAATCTACAACTTCTACAAGATAAACGCGCCCAACCTTTTATCTTAAGTTGTAAATGTTATTCAAGACTAACTAAAGAATTGTGTTTACCTCATACATATCTGGATGTATGAACAATTCTTCTTTTCTCATAGTCTTTTGACCTTATGATTATTTACTTTAGACAATTATCATAATTAAACTATAAATGCTATAAGATTTGTTAAACTGGAAATCACTTTAGTAGTATGAAAAGATTATCAAATAAATTATTATACTCTTGCTATTAAGCATAATCCTAACTGAACCACCATTAAAGCCCATGTTTTGGCTGACTTTGAGGCACAGTTCAACATGGTATCCGATCCCGACACTTTTCCACACTCGGGCCTAGTTCCCCCGAAAGAAAAGGAACCTGCTGGCTAGCCCGTTGATCGAGAAGTTTCGGTTCTGTTTACATATGGAGCATCGAGCCAAGCAGGAAATGGAGTGGAAATTGTTCTGACCGATCCAGAGAAAGTCGAGTGTTGCCATTGCTTTAGACTCGAGTTCAATGCCACCAATAACAAGGCTGAATTTGAAGCCTTGCTAGCCGGAATGAGCCTAACCGCGATGCTTGGAGCAGAATATCCTCATGCCAAAAGCGATTCGTAACTGGCTGTCAACCAGGTAACAAGGTAATACTAGACAAAGGGAGAAAACATGGCAACCTACCTTGAAATGGTCAAGAAGCTTATGACCCGATTCAAGGGAGTCAAAATAGAATTGGTACCCTGACAACAAAACCATTGGACTGATGTCCTGGCCAAGATTGTTGCTAACAGAGGTTTAGCATTACCAAATGGGGTGCCCTTCTAGATAATTTCTTTGTCCAACATAGCCAAGACAAAGAAGGTAATCCCTATATACTGCCTCCCCTATTAGATTGATCCCATCATCGATTGCTTTCAAACTAAGAAGTTGTCGGAGGACCACGATCAAGCTTGCAAGCTTAAAAGAATCGCCACTCGATACTGCCTGGTAGAAGGGTACCTCTACCGTAGGGGAAGATCCCGTCCTCTACTGAGATACCTGTACCCTGATGATGCAAAGTGGGCACTCAAAACAATACACTCATTGGCCTGAAGGAACTATGTAAGAGGCGAAGCACTCGCCTAGCAAGTACAACGTATGGGATACTTCCAGCCTACGTTACACAATGATTCAAGGTAGTTTATACGGTCATGTGAACCTTGCTAGAAGATAGCAAATCTAAATCATCTGCCACCTGAGTGTCTTTTCTCTATCAGCTTACCTTATCCGTTCACTGTCTGGGGGTCAGATCTTATCGGACCGCTCCCAACCGCAACTGGTCAGGCGAAACATGTAATAGTAGCCATTGACTACTTTACTAGGTAGGTAGAAGCAGAATCCCTCTCCAAGATAATAGAGAAGAACAATACCACATTCATAAAAAAAAAGTGGTTTGTAGGTTCAGTACCCCGATGGACATTATCACCGATCTATGCAAGCAGTTCGACAATGCATGATTCTGGGATTTTTGTGAAGGCTTTAGAATCGAGCTTCGTTTTGCAATATTGGCTCACCCCTAGACTAATGGGCTAGTCGAGGCAACAAATAAGACAATCAAGAAGCTCCTAAAAAAGAAGCTCCACCAGAAGAAGGGAAAATGGGTAGAGGAGCTCTCATATGTGTTATCGGCCTACCGCACCTTAAAGAGGACCACTACTGGAGAGACCACCTACTCGTTAACTTTCTCGATAGAAACAGCCCTGCCAATTAAACATAAATTGACTTCCTTCAGGGTTCAACATTTCAAACCAAAAGGTAATGAATTCAAGTTTAGGGCCAATCTGGACCTACTAGAAGAGAAACAGGAAAATGTGGTGGCAAAGAGAGTAGTAGTCTACCAAAGTCATGTCGCCCAGTACTTCAACAAGAAAGTCAGGGTTTACAATTTCAAAGAAGAGGACTTAGTCCTCTGGAAAGTAACCCAGAACACCCAGAAAAGGTTTGACATGGTACTATCACCGAATTGGAAAGGCCCCTACTTGGTTAAGATGATAGTCTGTAGCGGGGCCTACAATTTAGAAGATATGGAAGGACATCCTATCGACCATGCCTAGAACACACCTTAAGAGATTTTACCCATAGAAGAACTGGGAACTCGTGTGGTAACCAACCGGTACCACCTTAGGTAGATACCACCTGGTACTTATACCATCCGAAATTTGTATTGCCATTTGATTTATCAATGAAAAAGAATTTCTATCTCCTTCCACACCTTCCAACTTGACTACATTTTATCGTCATTAATCGCCATGGTAGTTCGCCATGATCGCCTTTGAAATTAACTAAGATGTGTGTCTAATTAATCTAGGGGGTGAATAGGTTCTAATCAAGTCAATTACCATTCTTTTCGATTAATCAATATTAATTAAAAAAAACACCCCATAACAGGCAATCAATAAATTCAAGTAAAAGTTCAGAAATTAAATACACTTCAATTTATGTGGAAACCATTTGATAAGGGAAAAACCACAGGATTAGCTAATAGCTAGCTAATCAAGCCCTCAAATCCACTATTTGCACAAACAATTACGACCTAGGTTGACCACATCACACATATATAGTTACTAATCCATTTTTGCTACTTGGCAGCCTTAAATAGCAATAATCAGCTCTTGGTTGTATTCTACCCACAGTAAATACAAGACTTCACTCTTAATAAGAAAAGATATGCAACCTAAGGTGCATATGAAAATATTCTAAATGCATAAATGCTAGGTTAACACATTTAATGCTTATCTTGGAAATAATGATGACATTTAAAACATTCCTAGATATCATGTTGCTATATGACATGCATACAACTTAGCTATATGAAATAACAAGCATTCCTAGATGCAATAGCTATCACAATACAACAGCCCAACAAATCAACAAACATAAACCTCAACTTGTAATTAGAATCCTAGTCTAAATACAAATAAGTCATAAAAGAGGTTTCTTGTTAAGCAAGAACACAAAGTTTGTTGACAATGGTGTTCTACTTACCAAGACAACTATGTTGATGAAGACTTATGCTTAGAAGAATCCTAGATGAGGCTAGATGATACTTGAATCATGCATGAATAATGGGTGATTGGTATTGGACAATAAAAATGGTTTCTTGCTTTCTTTTATGCAAGTCAATCTTGAGCTTTTCAAAGAATAGGAAAGAATGGATTCTGAAGCTCTAAAGAGGTAAGTAATTATAAATAACACATATATATGAAGCCCTAGACGAAATGAAACCGTTTTGAAAAACAATAGCCAAATCCCATCATTACCTCTGGTCAGACTGGACTCAGGTAAGTTGTCCAGACCACGGTACATGCGACAGTGCATTGTCTGTAGAAAATAACGTGCGGCAGCAGGAAAAAAAATAGATTGGTATATTTCAAAAAAAAATCCTTTAAAAGAAAGAACCTTAACCCTTGAATAATTAACATATAATAAAATTACCGTACCTATTTCTTGTGACGATTGAAGTTGTGTCGAATTGAAACAGTAAGATCTTCCAATTCAATCACAAACGTGAATCACCTAGGAGTGTGTAAATACCTACAAGGTAATACTAAACAACCTAGATAGGGGTGAATAGGTTGTCTCTCACTTTTAACAATTCTTTCGAGACTAGTGACAAAACCTTGATAAGCATACAAATTAACATTAAACATGATTGTTTTGAGAAAACAATATATTCAAGTATGCTCAAATCACCACTCTTAGTCTACAAAACATACAACAAGAAACAATGTATCTTATGAAAAAATATATTCAATGTAGAACAAACTTCCATAAGTTGTACATAGAGTATTACAATATGGTGCTTTACAACTTGAATGGAATATCACAAGATACAAAGTAATCAAACATATACAAACAATATTGTGTAAGGAAGTCAATTACAAAATGACGATATACAAAATATCAATTATACATATATAAATGAGAGATAGGGATAGAGAAAGTTGACCCAAGATATTTACATGGTAAACCTCTAAAGAGGAAACATCCATGGGTTGATTCCATAACCACCGGAAAACGTAATCCACTTGTAGATAAGACAAGTACAATCTCTCAAGTGACCCATTCACCAAGAAACTACCCTCCTACCCTACTCAATGAACTTGTCACCACCTTGCTCAACATTCGAAGGTTTCATACCTCTTGTAAAGACTTCACTGCTTAGCTATCCAAGGCTTCACACCTCTAGTTAAGACTTCTTGCTCAACTATCCAAGGCTTCACACCTCTAGTCGAGACTTCTTTGCTCAAATCAAAGAATCACTCAAAGAAATGAGACTTCCACTTGCTCAACAAATCAAGGCGTCACACCTATTATCAAGACTTTCTCTTCACAAGGCATCTAAGTGATCAGGAGTGCAAAACGCAAACAAGCACGCAACATAGAAAATGATGATCAACAAATTCTATGGAAATACTAGACATATGCATGAATGTACATAACAAATGTAGTCTAGTCAATCATGCATGATTAATACATCTAGATCATGTAAAAGATGTTCAACATTAATTACAACCTAGATACATGCATAGAATTAAAACTTGAATCACAATATATGTTCAATTAATACATGATCAAGTTTTAATCACATATACAAAACATGTTCTAGAGCATATTATATTCATAGAAACAATCAAGCACATGAGTAGCTCAAAGAACAACAGCACATGTATTATCACTATGTAAATTCGATCATGATGATCCTAATACATATTAGAACTATTTTTCTTCAAAATTAATCAATCAAAGATCACAAATAGTCCTAAAACCAAAGCTAGCACAATACAATCCCAAATATGTGAAAACATATATAAAATCAAAACCTAACTCAACAAGTGAGATTTCAATTGATACTCAATCTAACTTCAAATGAGTTCAAAACTCAAATTAAAATAATCATAACACACATACACACACACACACACACACACACACATATATATATATTGAAGAAGAAAACCCAAGGTAATTAATCAAGTTTTAAAAGAAAACTTCAGGAGAAAATCAATACCTTAGTAAACTTGATGCTGTACCGTTTTTTAGAGGATAGTCTCCAAAAACAGCAGCAAAACAAACCTGCTAAGAAAAGATAGATAACGTGTAGATGAACACTCTCAACTTTGAATCACTTAAATCAGAGTTCAAATAAAGAAGTTAAAGTGTTTGGAAGGTGAGAAAATATTGAGAGAAAATTTATACACTCAAAGTTTGAATCTCTTCTTATTTTGAAATGTGAGAGGGAAAGGGATATATAAAGGAGAGGGAAAAGAAAACAAGTGAAATGACTAAAGAGGACAAGAAGGAACCCAACACACTTGCCGCCCAAGATGGCGCGTGGGCATCTCAGGGCAGTAAGCATTCTTGCCCGAGATGGCCATGCGCCATCTCGGGATGGCCATCTCGGGAAAGAGTGCTTGGTTGCATTTCTTTTCCTCGCGCGTTCTTCGACCGTTCTCCATCCTCTAAACTCGGAATTTGAATCCTTTTAAGAATTAAGAACCGTAACTCTCTCACAAACATGGAAATATAAGATACTCAACCCAAAAAATAAGAATTTGACTCGATATATGAATATAAAGACAATGTATGCAACATGACTTGACATTTTCATTTCTTTTGACTTAGAACTCGAAATCAATAGTATGAGTAACCGAAATGACCGAACCTCAATCAAGAACAATTTAAGACTAAGATCAAGTTCAATATCCATGTTTTACAAACATATACACATACAAACACATTTCACACAAGAATACAAACTAAATAGAAATAGTCTTCAGTCATGCGTTTTCCAAAACAAGTTACTTTCATACCAATGCATGAGCATTCAACTTTAAGTGTGTGAATGTGTTATACAAATTAAGCACAACGATCCAGGGACACATATGTATGCAATATGTGTGTGTACCTACGCCTTGTAAGAGAAATGAGGTCTTAATATACCTTTATAGAATAATGAAGCACATTCTCTTTGAAGACTTGATCTTGCTTGATAAGTTGCTAAATCTTCTTTGAAGCTTGAATCATCATCAATCTCAGACAACTAAACAATACAAGTGAATGTTGTTTTGATATAGAATAATGCCAACACAACTCACAAACCTAACAGAGTGTGGGCTTCTTTTCTTTGAATTGTGTACCTGATGATGGAAAACAAAATCTATTTATTTTTGTTAGTCACATCTTTTGGTCAAAACCTCATATGAACCGAATTCGATGTTATGCACAAAGCATTTTGATATAAAAGCTACTAGTGCATTATCACAAATAAAATGCTTCATTTCTTCTTCTCCTCTTGGCCAAATTCTCACACCTTTCTTTGAGTTGTGTGAATTTTTTTTAAGTAAATAACCAAATAGAAAAAAATTCTCTCAAGACCCAAAAACAGGCTTGGCAGAATTGAATGACAGGTGTATATATAGGTGGCCAAAATCCTCACACATGGAGGATTTCTATTTCACCAAGACTCCTATCAACTTTCGCATTCAGTCCTCTTTCCAACTCATAAGTGTATTATTCAATAACAAATTACTGAATATAAATTAAATTGTGATTTTATCAAAAAATTCCGAATTTAACCAATTATCAATTAGAGTTTTGATAGATATCAAATTCCTAATTTGACTAGATAAATAAATTCATTTTATATATCTACTTATCAAATAAAGTGTTTGATACGTATCATACTACCTGCAATAGTATGACACTAGGAGACCTTCTCTTTCTTGGAAAAAGATTTTGACTTTTAATTAATTAATTATTTAACTTCCATGTAATTAAATAATAAAATAAAAATAATATATTAGGCTAATAATTTTATGTAGGGAAAATCACATGCACCGGAAGAGTGAAAAATCGAAATTTATAAAATTAAGGTTTGTGTATAAATAAAAAATTTCCCTTTGACTAACAAGAACTTGAACCCTAGATTAATTGATGTATATAAAAAAATTCGTACCTTTTTCTCGTGACAATTGAACAAGTGCCGAATTGATTTCGCAAGATCTTCCAATCCAATCACGAAAGTGAATCACCTAGGAGTGTGGGCTCCCTTTCTTTTAATCGTATACCTGAGGATGGAAACAAACAAAATCATTTTCTTTATTAGTTACAATAATTATCCAAGAAGAAAACAAAGAACGTTAGGTCACTTGTGAATTATTAATCAATTTGATTGAAACTCACGTGAACCTTGATTCGATGTTGTACACAAAACATTTTGATGTAAAGGCTACTAGTGTACTATCAAAAACTAAACGTTCTTTCTTCCTTTTCTTCTTTGCCGAATCACACACTGTTTCTTAGAGTTGATCAAATTTTGTCTAGAGTAAAATCAAAATTTTCTCCCTCAAAACTCCCATGGTGGCCGAATTCTTCTCTTAGAAAAATAGGGCTGGCCAAAATTTCTCTTAGAAAAGCTTAGAGCTGGCCGAAATTTCCAAACCTATATATATATAGGATCATAAGTCCTCTCCTAAGAAAGATTTACTTGGTTGGCAAGAATCCTTTCCTTAGGTGGATTAATTTGGTAGATAAGAATCCTTTTTTAAAAGGAATTCTATCCTCCTCTTATATATACATAGCTAGCCGAAATTTCAATTAATATAATTAGGAGACTTAATTCTTTTCCTATGAAGGATTTACTTGGTAGTTAAGAATTCTTTCCTTAGGTGGATTTACTTGGTGGTTAAGAATCCTATTCAAAAAGGAATTCTATCCTACACCAAGACCTCAAATCCAACTCAATAGTGTATTTGTAACCATATTAAAGACTTCCTAATTTGATTAGATAAATAATTCCTTTTATTTATCTACTCATCAAATATAGTTTTTAACATTAATTATAATACCATCAACAGTATAATTTTAGGAGACCATCTCCATCTAGGAAAAAGATTTTGACTTTTAAATAAATAATTAATTAATCACCGAATTAATTAATTTCTATTTAAATAAATAATAAAATAATATAATATAATTAGGCTATTCTAAATAGCCTTGCCGCCCAACACATATATATGGGTCAATATATTATTTTCTTATTTTATTAAATTTATTTAACCTTTATAAAAAGTCCACATGTGAACTAAACCCATTCTTACAAAAAGAAACAACTCCACATGCCTCAATACAATCCTAGATGGACCCCTAAATTGGTCTGGTAGAATATATCAAGTGATCCATGCAAGTTTGTATGGATTGGGGATCTTGGCGGGTTATCTAGATTTAATCTCCAATAGACACAACCCAATCACAATCAACAAATGATTCACTTAGGTCCGATCTATTTAATTTTAGTTCATTCCACTAAAGAACTAAAATTGAACTCTCAAATAAAGATTGAATAAGTTGATGTTACTCATTCATACCCTATACAACCTTATTGGAGAAAGTGTATCCCCGTGATGAATACCAGTAATCGCCAAGAGCTCATAGACCTCCTATAGCTTTTCAATTTACCATATTTATTCATATGACCACATTTTGAACTTGGATAATTTGACTTGTACAGAAGCCATGTTTCAATAGATACTATTGAAAACTTAACGTTAAGATTTAATATCCAAAACCTAAAAACATCCATTTGATGGTATTCTACTCTAATTTAATAAATGGAGCCACGATGTCCATATCTATAAATGAAATCCTCTATCGATTAACAAATGAATACCACCAAACTATCGAGGATAGACTATGCTATATAATCGTACTCATTGATAGCACAAATGATAACACTTGCAACCATAAGTCCATCATTTATCTCAGGATTGAGATAGACTCCCCGATTGTCTTCAAATGAAAACTTTTATCAATTTATGGTTCTAGAAAAAGTATTTCATTCTGATCCTATTTAATGCACCCAGTGCACTGGATTCTTTTGCCCAAAGACACCTCACTTTGATGATTTTAGACTCATCATAACACATTTGATCCCACTCAAATGCAAGCAAAAGAATCTACAACTTCTACAAGATAAACGCGCCCAACCTTTTATCTTAAGTTGTAAATGTTATTCAAGACTAACTAAAGAATTGTGTTTACCTCATACATATCTAGATGTATAAACAATTCTTCTTTTCTCATAGTCTTTTGACCTTATGATTATTAACTTTTGACAATTATAATAATTAAACTCTAAATGCTATAAGATTTGTTAAACTAGAAATCACTTTATTAATATGAAAAGATTGTCAATTACATTATTACACTCTTGCTATCAAGCATAATCCCAACATTTTTGCCTTGCCTCCCAAGCATATACCATGGACAAGATATTGGTTTACCATTTTATTTAATCTATGGGACTTTAATAAAAAGTCCACATGTTAACTGGATCCATTCTTACTAAAAAATAAACAAGTCCAAATACCTTAAATTAATACATTAATATAATTTAACAACTCAGTTAATTAAAATTTGTAAATTATATTCTTAATGTATTAATGGAATGCTAATCGCACCCCTTTAAAGCCGCCCAAGGATTTCCACATCCTTGGCAGCCCATTCCCGGTATTTAAAGAGTTCCCGTGTGTCTTAAACACACATGACCGCACTTGTCCTAAACATTTGGATTCTGAAATCCAAAAACAATTCTAGATGGACCTGGAAATTAGTCCAGTAGAATATATCAAGTGCCATGGAAGTTCGTGTGGATTAGGGATCTTGTCGGCCTATCTAAATTTAAGATTCAATAGCTATAACCTAATCACAATCAACAAATGATTCACTTAAGTTTGATCTACTAATTTTAGTTCATTCCATTAAAGAACTAAAATTTAACTCTTAAATAAAGATAGAATAAGTAAATATTTCTTATTTGTACCCTAGACAACCTTATCGGAGATAGTGTATCTTAGTGAAAAATACCAATAATCGTCAAGAGCTCATAGACCACCCATAGCTCCTTTTGTTACCATAATTACTCATATGACCACATTTGAACTTGGACATTTTGACTTGTCTAGAAGCCATTTTCAATAGACACTATTGAAAACTTAACGTTAAGATATAATATCCAATACCTCAAAAATATCCATATGATGATATTCTACCCACATTGAATAAATGGAGCCACGATGTCCATATCAATAAATGAAGTCCTCTATCGATTAACAAATGAATACCACCAAACCATCAAGGATAGATTATGCTATATAATCTTACTCATTGATGGCTCATATGACAACACTTGTAACCATAAGTCCATCATTTATCTCAGGATTGAGATAAACTAACTGATTGTCCTTAAGTGAAAACTATTATCCTTTGATGGTTTCGGATAAAGTATTTCACTATGTTCCTATTCAATGCACCTAGTGCACTAAATTCTTTTTCCTAAAGACACTACACTTTGATTATTTTAGACTCGTCATAACGCATTTGATTCCACTCAAATGCTAGCAAAAGAATTTATAACTTTAATAAGGTAAAGGTGTCCAACCTTTATCTTAAGTTATGAATACTGTTCAAGACAAACTAAACAATTGAGTCTACCTCATACATATCAGAATGTATGAATAATTCTTCATTTCTCATAGTCTTGAAGCCATATTTCAATAGACACCACTAAAAACTTAACGATAAGATTTAATAGCCAATACCTCAAAATATCTGTATGATGATATTCTAACATTTAATAAATATAGCCACAATGTCCATATCTATAAGTGAAGTCCTCTAACGATTAACAAATGAATACCACCAAACCAATGAGGATAGATTATGCTATATAATCGTACTCATTGATTGCTCAAATGATAATACTTGCAACCATAAGTCCATTATTTACCTCATGATTGAGATAGACTCTCCGATTGACCTCAAGTGAAAACTTTTATCCATCGACGGTTCTGGATAAAGTATCTTACTATGATCCTACTCAATGCACCTAGTGCACTAAATTCCTTTGCTTAAATACGTCACACTTTGATGATTTTAGACTAATCATAACCCTTTTGATCCTACTTAAATGCTAGCAAAAGAATTTGTAACTTAAACAAGGTAAAGGCGCCCAACCTTTATCTTAAGTTGTGAATATTATTCATGACTAACTAAAGAATTGTGCCTACCTCATACATATCAAGATGTACAAACAATTCTTCTTTTCTCTTAGTCTTTTGACCTTATGATTATTTACCTTTGACAATTAAAATAATTAAACTATTAATTCTATAAGATTTGTTAAACTAGAAATCACTTTATTATTATGAAAAGATTGTCAAATACATTATTACACTCTTGCTATTGAACATAATCCTAACAATCTCCCATTTGCTCCATAGCAAATGTGTCATATCTCTTATCCCCATATTCTCTAGGTGCCCATCAAAACTCTTTTGTGGAAAAGCCTTCGTGAAAGGATCCTCTAGATTTTCTACTGACGCCATCTTGGTTATCATCACGTCTACCCTATGCACAAATTCCTTTAAAAGGTGATAGTTTCTTTCAATGTGTTCCCTCTCGTATGACTTCTTGGTTCTCTCGAATTACCCATTGCTCCCTTATTGTCATAGTACATAGTGATTTGCTTATTCGCATTAGGAACCATTTCCAAGCCCATCAAGAATTGGCAAAGCTAGACAACCTCTTTGCCAACTTTGTATGTGGCAACATACTCATCATCCAAGGTTGAATCAAAAATACAGGATTGATTGAAATTCCTCCATATGACTGCACCTCCTTCAAGAGTAAACACAAATCCTGATATTAATCTCCTTGAGTCAGAATCCGACTGGAAATCAGAATATGTATGCTCAACAGGAATTAAATCCCCTCTATAGTATACAAGCTTATAATCTCTCATTCTCATGAGATACTTGAAAATATGCTTGACTGTTGTCCAGTGACCGGGACCAGGTTTTGATTAAAGCCTGCTAACTGTAAAATAAATATAAGGTCTAGTGTAAAGCATTACATACATATGCTTTCTAACTACCAAGGCATATGGAACCTTACTCATGAAATGCTCTTCCTGCTCATTCTTAGGACCTTGTTAGAATCTTGAATGGAAAACCTATGTAAGATTTAATCTATATATGAAGCTTAGGATAATGCAATCATTCTATTCTTTCTATCCATTATAACTTGGATATCAAGAATTTAACTTGCTTATCTTAAGTTCTTCATATCATCAACATAAAGTACTAGGAAACAAACTTGTCACCTTTAATCCTTTTGTACATATAGGGTTTTGAAAAAATCCAAAACTTTTCACAGCCTGATTGAACCTTATGCTCCAGGATCCGGATACTTGCTTCAGTCCATATATGGATCTTTGCAACTTGCATACCTTCCTCACGGCCTTTTTTAATGAATCTTTCTGATTGCATCATATAGATGCTTTCGTCAAAACTTCCATTAAGGAAAGCATTTTGACCAATTGTCAATTAGAGTTTTGATAGATATAAAAATACTTCCTAATTAGACTAGAAAAATAAATTCCTATTATTTATCTACTTATCAAATAAATTTTTTAATATTTATCATACTACCACCAATAGTATGACATTAGGAGACCTTCTCCTACTTAGAAAAGGATTTTGAACTTTAATTAATTAATTAATTAATTAATTATTAAACTTACATTTAATTAAATAATAAAATAAAAACAATATGTTAGGCTAATAATTTTAGCCTTCCCGCCCATTAAATCCATGGACTTTAATAAAAAGTCCACATGATAACTAGACCTATTCTTACTAAAAAAGAAACAAATCCAGATGCCCTAAATTAATACATTGATATAATTTAAGAGCCCAGTTAATTAAAATGTGCAAATTATATTCGTATTATATTAATGGAATGCTAATCGTACCCCATTTGGGCCGCCCAAGGATGCCCACATCCTTGGCCTCCCATTCCTAGTATTTGAAGAGTTCCCACATGTCTCACACATGACCACACCTTTCCAAAACTTTTGGATTCCAAAATCCAAAAACAATTCTAGATGGACCTAGAAAATAATCCGGTAGAATATATCAAGTGATCCATGCAAGTTTGTGTGGATTGAGTATCTTGCCGGACTATCTAAATTTAAGCTTCAATAGATATAACCTAATCACAATCAATAAATGATTCACTTAGGTTCGATCTATTAATTTTTGTTCATTCCACTGAAGAACTAAAGCTGAACTCTTAAATAAAGATAGAATAAGTAAATATTTATCATTCGTACGCAAGGCAACTCTATTGGAGATAGTGTACCCTCGTGAAAAATATCAGTATTCGTCAAGAGCTCGTAGACCGCCTATAGCTCTCCTAGTTACCATTTTTACGCATATGACCACATTTTGAACTTGGATATTTTGACTTGTCTAGAAGCCATATTTCAGTAGACACTATTGAAAACTGAAGATTTTGTATCCAATACCTTAAAATATTCATATGATGATATTCAACTCACGTTTAATAAATGGAGCCACGATGCCCATATCTATAAATAAAGTCCTCTATCGATTGACCAATGAATACCACCAAACCATCAAGGATAGATTATTCTATATAATCTTACTCATTGAGGCTCAAATGAGTACACTTGTAACCATAAGTCCATCATTTATTTCAGGATTGAGATAGACTCTCCGATTGTCTTCAAGTGAAAACTATTTTCCATTGATGGTTCTTGACAAAGTATTTCACTATGATCCTACTCAATACACCTAGTGCATTATATTCTTTTGCCTAAAGACACAACACTTTGATGATTTTAGACTCGTTATAACACATTTGATCCCACTCAAATGCTAGCAGAGGAATCTATAACTTTAACAGGGTAAAGGGGCCTAACCTTTATCTTAAGTTGTGAATGTTTTCAAGATTAACTAAAAAATTGTGTCTACCTTATACATATCTAGATGTACGAACAATTCTTCATTTTTCAGAATCTTTGATCTTTTGATAATTGTAATATTAAAGTATAAATGCTATACGATTTGTTAAACTAGAAATCACTTTATCAATACGAAAGGATTGTAAAATACATTATTACACTCTAGTTATTGAGCATAATCCCAACACTGTTTGGACAACGTCACGGTAGGGACCGCTGTGCATGCAAGAGCACAGGTATTGGTACAGGCAACATGTGCCTCATTGTGAATACCACGCATATGCCGTTGTGCAGACAAGTGCACAGACAGCGGTCCTCAAAGCATGCACATTCTGGAACCAACCATAGTTGGGACTACAGTGGAGGCAGGTGCTCAACCAGCGACCTACATTGAGGTAAAGAGGAAATTCTTCTTTTCCTTGCAAACTCAACACAATATCTTAAATGTAAAATGTGCAAGTGTGGAGTGTCATGAATGGCATGAAATGCATTAGTCAAGAAGTATGAAAATAGGAATATAATGCATGCAAGTGAGTGTGTGCAACTTCACCTTTTCAAATGAGTGTCATGAATGGCAAGAAATGCATTAGTCAAGAAGTATGAAAATAGAAATATAATTCATGCAAGTGAGTGTGTGCAACTTCACCTTTTCAAATTAAAAGTAGAGTCAAGTAATCCACTTTCCTTGATGCACTTGGAGTTCAATGGAAGATCTTCAATTCCTAATCTACCCTTTACAATATGTTACCCTAGATGTGATTTTGTCAATGAAATAAGCCAATAAAAAAATGATACATTTATAGCCTTGAAATTGTGAAAGGCCACATGGCATTCCCAAGGCCTTGGACAGGACCAACCCCTCTCCCAAAAAGGTCTAGTTCATAAAGAAATTGTTGCTTACCAGGCCAAGATTACGAAATTGTGGCCCAGGTTACTCACCATTTTCTCAAGACCAGGACAATCAATTGGCCCTCATAACGCCTTGGTCGGAACCCAATCTAGCTAGGATGGACCTGGTATAAAAAATGGCATAGTTGCCTACCAGGATCAGTTTGCCTAGTTACCAGGATTCCCAAAGCAGGAATGCCAAGTACCTTGATTTGTCTATGTGTTTTCACCAAAGTACCATGATTTCTGAAACAGGGATGCTTGGTACCGTGACACGCCTATATTATCGACTAAATATTGGGATTCCATATATATAGGAATGCCTGGTACCCAGATTCACTTATATAAACACATATATATTTCTCACCTAAGTACTGGGATTCTAGAGAGTGAGAATACCCGATACCTAGACTCTTTTGAGTGTGTTTTCACCTAAGTACCAGGATTCCCATAGTAGGAATACTTGGTACCTTGATTCCACATATAGGAAAGCTAGTTGTTAACTAGGATCTATCGCCTAAGTGCCAGGAACCCTTGATATTGGTTACCTATTATGTCCCTAATATATAACTTAACATTTTAAAGGTGTTTTCATTACCAAATATTTGTTAAGTCAGGTAGATGCAGGGCACTGGATCTCAGATCAAGGTTATGGTCTCTTTACAACTCAAAGCATATGACAAGGTACAGTCAGAATTAAAGTCATTCAGATAAAATAATAAAGGAAAATTTGTTCATTGATCAAATTAGGGAGTCAATCCCCTAGTTTCGGGCTACATAAAAAATATTCAAAGGAAAGTAAAGATGAAAACTCTAGATCATGCCACCTCTTTTTGGTTGACTTTTTCTACTCCTGGACCACCTATCTGTTCAGCATCCCCAACAGGACCAACTCATTCCTCCACAACCCCAGCTACAGGATCAATGAGAGGTCCACTTTCTACCTGTATTGTCGCTTTGGTATCAACCTCTATCTGGGCTAGATCAATCCGGACCTCCACCACCTGGGCTGGATCATCCTGAATGTCCTCCACCTTAGCTAGACCAGTCTGAGTTCCCCCCTCCTTAGCTGGATCAGCATAGTCCTCTACCTCCTTAGCAGGATCAGTCAGAGAGGTAAATGGGTCTGATCCTTTAGATTGAACCTCTACCACTGCAGGGAAAAATCGATTCAAAATACGGCCGAAGCGTAAAATTAGGGTTTCATTTATTTTTTAAAAAAATTCCCTTTAAAAGAAAGAACCTTAACCCTAGATTAATTGACATATAATTAAATTATCGTACCTTTTTCTCGTGACGATTGAAGTAGAGTCGAATTGAATCTGCAAGATCTTTCAATCCAATCGTGAACGTGAATCACCTAAGAGTGTGGGCTCCCTTTTTTAAAATTGTATACCTGAGGATGGAAACAAACAAAATCTCTTTCTTTTGTTAGTCACAATAATCCTCTAAGAAGAAAAATAAAGAACGTTAGGTCACTTGTGAATTATCAATCAATTTGATAGAAACTAGCATGAACCTTGATTCCACATTGTGCACAAAACCTTTTAATGTAAAGGCTACTAGTGCACTATCGAAAGCAAAAAGTTATTTCTTCCTTTTCTTCTTTCCCGAATTTTCACACACCTAGCTTTAGAGTTGGAAGAATTTATCTAGAGTAAGAACCGGATTCTCAACACTTAAAATTCTTTATTGGCCGAATTTCTCCTTAGAAAATAATGTCTCGGACAAATTTTCTCTAACCAAAAATTGCCCTGGCCGAATTTTTTCTAGCAAAAATAATGCCTTGGCCGAATTCACCTAGAGGTATATATAGGTTTCTCAAATCCTCTCATAAGGAGGACTTACTTGGTGGGCAAGAATCCTATCTCTAGGTGGATTTACTTTGTGACAAAGACTTCTTTTCCGCACCAACACTTCTAATCCAACTCAAATAGTGATTTATTCAATAACCAATTATTGAATATAATTTAACTGTGACTATATTAAAACTTCCTGATTTGACCGGTTGACAACAAGAGTTTTAATTGAAATCAAATACTTCCTAATTTGCCTATATAAATAAATTCCTATTATTTATCTACTTATCAAATATAGTATTTGAGACTTATCATATTGCCAACAATAATGTGACACTAGGAGACCATCTTCTATCAAGAAAAAGATTTTGACTTTTAATTAAATAATTAGTTAAGTAATTTCCATTTAATTAAAAAAAAAAAACAATATATAAGGCTATTATATAGTCCCTTGCCGCCTAAGCTATATAAATATGGGCCAAATATTGTTTTTCCTATTTTATTAAATCCAATGGACTTTAATAAAAGGTCCAATGTGAACTAGACACATTCTTACTAAAAGAAACAAGTCCACGTGCCTTAATACAATTAAATATGAACCCATAAATTGGTCCAGTATAATATATCAAGTGATCCATGCAAGTTTGTGTAAATTGGGGATCTTAGTGGACAATCTAAATTTAAGCTCCAATAGACAAAACCTAATCACAATCAACAAATGATTAACTTAGGTCTAATCTATTAATTTTAATTCATTCCACTAAAGAACTAAAATTGAACTCTTAAATAAAGATAGAATAAGTTAATATTGCTCAATCATACCCTAGACAATCTTAATGGAGATAGTGTATCCTCGTGACGAATATCAGTAACCGCCAAGAGCTCACAAACCGCCTATAGCTCTCCAAGTTACCATATACACTCATACGACCACATTTTGAACTTGGATATTTTGACTTGTCCAGAAGCCATATTTCAATAGACAATGTTGAAAACTTACCGTTAAGATTTAATATCTAATACCTCAAATTATCAATATGATGATATTCTACTCTCATTTAAATAATGGAGTCACGATATCCAAATCTATAAATGAAGTCCTCTAGCGATTAACAAATGAATACCACCAAACTATCGAGGATAGACTATGCTATATAATCGTACCCATTAATAGCTCAAATGATAACACTTGCAACCTTAAGTCCAATTATCTCAGGATTGAGATAGACTCTCTGATTGTCTTCAATTGAAAACTTTTATCCATTGATGGTTTTGAATAAAGTATTTTATTATGATCCTATTCAATGCACTCAGTGCACTAGATTCTTTTACCCGAAGACACCAAACTTTGATGATTTTATACTCATCATAACACATTTGATCCCACTTAAATGCTAGCAAAAGTATCTACAACTTTGAGAAGTTAAAGGTGCCCAACCTTTATCTTAAGTTGTGAATATTATTCAAGACTAGCTAAAGAATTGTGTCTACCTCATATATATCCAGATGTACAAACAATTCTTCTTTTCTCATAGTCTATTGACTTTATGATTATTTACTTTTAACAATTATAATAATTAAACTATAAATGCTATAAGATTTGTTAAACTAGAAATCACTTTATTAATATGAAAAGATTGTCAAATACATTATTACACTATTGCTATCGAGCATAATCCCAACAATCTCCCACTTGCTCTATAGCAAATGTGTCATATCTCTTATCCCCATATTCTCCAAGTCCTTATCAAAACTTTTTTATAGAAGAGCATTTGTGAAAGGATCCGCTAGATTTTTTACTGACGCGATCTTGGTTATCGTCACATTTCCCCTATGCCAATTTCCCTTAAAAGGTGATAATTTCTTGTAATGTGTTTCCCTCTCTTATGACTTCTTTATTCTCTCGAATTAGCCACTGCTTCAATATTATCACAATAGATAGTGATCTACTTATTCGTATCAGGAACCACTTCCAAGTCAATCAAGAGTTGTCAATGACAGACAACCTCTTTAGCTGCTTCACAAGCGACAACATACTCAGCTTCCATGGTGGAATCACCAATACAAGATTGCTTGATACTCCTTCATATGACTGCCCCTTCTCCAAGTGTAAACACAGATCCTGATGTTGATCGTCTAGAGTCAGAATCTGATTGGAAATTGGAATCTGTATACCTAACAGGAATTAAATCCCCTTTAGAGTGTACAAGCATATAATCTCTCTTTCTTTTGAGACACTTGAAAATATGCTTGACTGTCAACCAGTGATCAGGACCAGGTTTCGATTGAAACATGCTAACTATGCCAACAACAAAACAAATATTTGGTCTAGTGCGAAGCATCCCAATTATCAAGGCATATGGAACCTTACTCATGAATTGCTCTTCATGCTCATTCTTAGGAACTTGTTCCTTAGAAAGTGTGATTCCATGTCTAAAAGATAACATACCTTTCTTGGAATCTTGCATGGAAAACCTAGACAAGATTTTATCTATGTATAAAGCTTGGGATAAGGCAATCGTTCTATTCTTTCTATCCCTTATGACTTGGATAGCCAAAATATAACTTGCTTCTCCTAAGTCCTTCATATCAGATTGTTTTGCTAACCATTCTTTTACTGATGTCAATACACCTACATCATTTCCAATGAGTAGTATATTATCAACGTAAAGAACTAGGAAAACCAACTTTTCACCTTTAATCCTTATGTATACACAGGGTTCGTCAAGGTTTTGAATAAAGCCAAAACTTTTCACAACTTGATCGAACCTTATGTTCCAGGATCTGGATGCTTACTTTAATCCGTATATGGATCTTTGCAACTTGCATACATTTTCCTCTTGACCATTTTCAATGAATCCTTCTAGTTGCATCATATAGATGATTTTGTTAAGACTTCTATTAAGTAAAGCTATCTTGACATCCATTTTCCAAATCTCTAGGTCTAGAGATGCTGCAATGGATAAGAGTATTCTAATTGATTTAAGCATGGCCACATAAGAGAAGGTTTCCTCATAATCGATACCTTCCTTCTGTGTGTAACCTTTAGCAACCAATATAACATTAAAGGTTTCCACCTTTCCATCCATTCCTCTTTTCCTCTTGTATACCCACATGGGTTTAATCCCTTTAGGAAAGTTCACAAGAGACCAGACTTTATTTTTGAACATAGATTCAATTTCAGATTGGATTGCCTTTTGCCAATGGCGATAATCAACATCTTCCATGGCATCTTTGTAGGTATAGGGATCATTTTCGCCCGGGAGATTCTCTACTGATTCTTTTAGACCGATGTATCTCTCAGGTTGTCTACTAACCCTCCCACTACTACAAGGAATGGTAGATTGTTGATCTTGTTTTGGTACGAAACTTGCAATTGGGTTAGGTTGTGAAACATCCTGTGGAATTGTATCTCCTGAAAGCTCATTCAGGATAATTCTACTTTTAGGTACAAAATTATTCATATAGTCCTCTTTCAGAAATTAGTCATTGGTCGAAACATATACTTTATGATCTGAAGGACTATAAAAATAATATCCTTTGGTTCTTTTTGGATATCCTACAAATATGTATGTTTCTGAACGGGTCTCCATCTTTTCTAGTCTTTCCTTTTAACACATGCGTAGGACATCCAAATATCCATAAGTGTTGTAAACTAGGCTTTCGCCCAGTCTACAACTCATACAGTGTTTTAGGAACCGACTTAGATGGTACATCGTTTTGAATGTACATAGCGGTTTGTAAAGCAAATCCCCAAAAAGAATTAGAGAGCGTTGAATAACTCAACATAGACCTAACCATGTCCAAAAGAGTTCTATTTCTCTTTTCTGTCACCCCATTTTGTTGAGGTGTACCTGGCATAGAAAACTGAAAAATTATCTTGTTATTAATAAGATATTGTTGAAATTCACCATATATATATTCTCCACCACGATCAGACCTTAAGATTTTTATGTGTTTCTCAAGTTGCTTTTCAATTTCAGCTTTAAATGCTTTGAACATGTCAAAAGCCTCCAATTTATGTCGTAAGAGAAACACATAGCCAAATCTCAAGTAGTCGTGAAAGTGATGAAGTACTAATATTCACCAATAACTTGAATGCTCAGAGGACCACACACGTCGATGTATATCAATCCTAAACATTCATTGGCTCTTGTGCCTTTGGTTGTGAAGGACCTTTTGGTCATCTTACCTTTCAAACAAGATTCATAAGTTTGTAGATCATCAACCTTTAAGTCACTTAAAGGTCCATCACTAACTAATCTTTTTATTCTATCAAGATTAATAATACCTAGGCGCAAATGCCATAGGTAAGTTTCATCTTTTGATAATTTTACTCTTTTATGATTAGGTTGCATCGATTCTGTGTCTAATAAGTGAGAGATATTGCTATGTAGATAGAATAAACCATTTTCCAATTTACATTTACAAATAAATTTGTTATTCCTAATAATAATAAAAGATTTATGAAAGGTAACCGAATATCCAAATTTATTTAAACAAGAAACAAAAATTAAATCCCTCTTAAATTGAGGTACATAATAAATGTATATTAAATCTAAATGCCTATAAGAATCTAAATTAATTATTATATCTCCCACTGCACTAGTAGACACCAACGCTCTGTTTCCTAAATGTAAGTTGAATTCATTCTCATTCAGTATTTTCCTTTCCCGAAACCCCTTCTAGTTAGTCACAATATGTTTTTTCTTCTGTTATATCTTGACCTTCTTACGGGTCTTAACAGTGGTAACTTTACTAACCGTATGAATCTCTTAACCCTTGCCTTTCATAAGGATTTTCTCGATGCTTTGATCATGCTACATCAGGCCATACAAGGTGCATTCCTTATTGTTTAAGGTGTAGTCCAAATTGAATTGATCAAAGGAATCCGACAGTGAGTTGACAATCATGTCAATTTTTGTCTCACCATTTATCTTAGCAATGTTAAGATAAGCTATGACTTTCATCATGTGATCTTTCACATCCTGTCCAGGTTTCATCCTAAGATTTATGAAAGCAGACACTGCCTCTTTCTTAGTCATCCTGGACTTCATAGCAAACAACTCTTCCAGAGACATCATTATATCGGCAACAGTCTCTATTCCTTCATGTCATTGTTGTAACACGTCAGAGATGTTGGCCATAATGTAACATTTAGCCATCTCATCTGAATACTTCTACTATTGATACTCGTCTCATTGCTCCTTAGTAGATTCATTAGGAGGAGCAGGTGGTTTAGAAGTACACAGAATGAACTTATGCTTTTCAACTTGCAACAAAAACCCAATGTTCCTTTTCCATGCAACGTAATTATCACCAGTTAAAGTATTATCTTTTAGGTTGTTGATTAGGGATGGGGTCATGATTTCTTTATAATAACAAAAATTATATATGTAAAAAATCATGATATAGCACTTTTGAATATTTATCTTGAGTAAAATAAAATAATTTAATTGTAAAATACAACGCCGATCCAAGACCCGTAAATGTCACGCCTCCTTTGGGAGTTCGCACCATTTGCTAGTTGGACTAGGTCCCACCTAATTGTTAACATAACAACCAGCATTTTCAATTTTAACCTTACAATTTTATTAACAAAACTCTTGGGAGGATATTAATAAAATCACATTGAGTGTGTTACCAAGTTATCGACCTTCAATATATTCCCTTATGAATATCCCTCCTTTGGGAGTAGATATCGTTTGGGTTAATTGTCTAGTCTATCCTTGTAAGGAAGTATCTTGGTAAATTCCATTCATGAATACCTCTTGTTAGGGGGGTAGAGTAGGGGGGGTGTTATTACATGAAACATAAAGCTCAGCTAAACTTGGAGGATGTAGGTGTTCTGAAACACCTTCTCCAACTCAATTGTGTAAGGCGTGTGATCGAATTCCATAGACTGATTTACCAAGTTATCTAGAAGCCAATTGGATACCTAAACCATTCAATACATGTTCATACCAAAAGAGATATATGAGTAGTACTTCTATTCTATATGACATGTTCTCAAACAATGACAAACATTGCAATATTTATGAAAATATAAATATCTACATTTTTTGTCCATCCTAGAAAAGCAAGTAAATTACATATGTCTTAGAATACAAAAACACTTTTCTTGGTGAACAAGTCTTCACGCGACCATCGTTCGTTTGGACCCCTTGGATGCCTCCCATGGGCGTACACACCCATTGGCTCTATAAAGGGCTATTGTTCGCAGCCCATGACATCCACAGGGTTGCCGTGCATAGCCCATGGCATCCATGGGGTTGTTATGTGCAGCTCATGCCACAACAATCATGGTCGTTCGCTCATTCGCACGCACTATTGGTGCTAAAGCATGCACGATACGAAACTTGTTCCGGTTGCTCCCAATTCTTCAAATCTTCAATACTTGAATAACTACAACTGTATTTTAAATAAAAAAAATAATACAGTTTTTTTTATTGCAACAATAAAAAAAATTAACAACTACCAAGGAAGAAATTATGGTGATGTTAGGCCACCCGTCTTGTTACAATCCAAAAAAAAAATACATTGAAATTCTAGTACCAAAATTGAGCAATAACAAATCACATAAAACATATATATATATATATATATACATACATTCAAATGTAAATATATATATATATATGAATACCTAGAGTGTCATCTCTTTCTAAAACATGCATATTAACAATGAAAAGAAGTAGATTCACGAATATATACATCAGTTAATCAAGGGTATTGCCAGGCTCTGACACTAATTGTAGGGGAAAATCGATTCAGTATGCAGTGGAAGCATAAAATTAGGGTTTTGTATATTTTAAAAACTTTCCCTTTAAAAGAAAGAACATTAACCCTAGATTAGTTGACATATAGTTGAAGTATCGTACATTTTTCTTGTGACGATTGAACTAGCATTGAATTGAATCCAAAAGATCTTCCAATCCAATCACAAAGATGAATCACCTAGGAGTGTGAGCTCCCTTCCTTTAAATTGTATACCTGAGGATGAAAACAAACAAAATCTTTTTCTTTTGCTAGTCACAATAATCCTCCAAGAAGAAAAACAAAGAATGTTAGATCACTTGTGTTATCAATCAATTTGATTGAAACTCGCGTGAACCTTGATTCGATGTTGTACACAAAACATTTTAAATAAAGGCTACTAGGTGCACTATCGAAAACAAAACGTTCTTTCTTCCTTTTCTTCTTTTCTGAATTTTCACACACCTATCTTTAGAATTAGAAGAATTTATCTAGACCAAAAACCGGATTCTCTACACTCAAAATTCTCTCTTGGCCGAATTTCCCCTTAGAAAATAAAACCTTGGCCGAATTTTCTCTAAGCAAAAATTGCCTTGCCCGAATTGTTTCTAGCAAAAATAATGCCTTGACCGAATTCGCCTAGAGGTATATATAGGTTTCTCAAATCCTCTCCTAAAGAGGATTTTCTTAGTGTGCAAGAATCCTATCTCTAGGTAGATTTACTTGGTGACAAATAATCCTTTTCAAAAAAAAAAAAAAACTTCTTTTCCACACCGAGACTCCTAATCCAACTCAAATAGTGTATTTATTCAATAACCAACTATTGAATATAATTTAATTGTAACTATATTAAAACTTCTTAATTTGACCAATTATCAACTAGAGTTTTAATTAAAATCAAATACTTCCAAATTTGACTAGATAAATAAATTCTTATTATTTATCTACTTATCAAAAATAGTATTTGATACTTATCATATTACCAACAATAATATGACACTAGGAGACCATCTCCTACTAGGAAAAAGATTTTGACTTTTAATTAATTAATTAATTAATTTCTATTTAATTAAATGAAAAAAAATAAAAAACAATATATAAGGCTATTATATAGTCCCTTGCCGCCCAAGCTATATAAATATGGGATATTATTTTTTCCTATTTTATTAAATCGAGTGGACTTTAATAAAAGGTCCACATGTGAACTAGACCCATTCTTACTAAAAGAAACAAGTCCACATGCCTTAATACAATTCTAGATGGACCCATAAATTGGTCCGGTAGAATATATCAAGTGATCCATGCAAGTTCGTGTGAATTGGGGATCTTGACTGGCTATATAATTTATGCTCCAATTGACATAACCTAAGCACAATCAACAAATGATTCACTTTGGTCCGATCTATTAATTTTAGTTCATTCAACTAAAGAACTAAAATTGAACTCTTAAATAAAGATAGAATAAGTTAATAATGCTTATTAATACCCTAGACAATCTTAATGGAGATAGTGTATCCTCGTGAAGAATATCAATAATCGCCAAGAGCTCGTAGACCGCCTATAGCTTTCCAAGTTATCATATTTACTCATATGACCACATTTTGAACTTTGATATTTTGACTTGTCCATAAGCCATATTTCAATAGACACTATTGAAAACATAAGGTTAAGATTTAATGTCCAATACCTTAAAACATCCATATGATGATATTCTACTCTCATTTAATAAATGAAGTCACGATGTCTATATCTATAAATGACCTCCCCTATTGATTAACAAATGAATACCACCAAACTATTGAGGATAAATTATACTATATAATTGTACTTATTGATAGCTCAAATGATAACTCTTGCAACCATATGTCCATAATTTATCTCAAGATTGAGATAGACTCTCCGATTGTCTTCAAGTGAAATTTTTTATCCATTGACGGTTCTAGATAAAGTATTTTACTGTGATCCTATTCAATGCACCTAGTGTACTAGATTCTTTTGCCCAAAGACACCACACTTTGATGATTTTAGACTCATCGTAATACATTTGATCCCACTCAAATTCTTGTAAAAGAATCTACAACTTTGACAAGATAAAGGTGCCCAACCTTTATCTTAAGTTTTGAATATTATTCAAGACTAACTATAGAATTGTGTCTACCTCCTACATATCTAGATGTATGAACAATTCTTATTTTCTCATAGTCTTTTGACCTTATGATTATTTACTTTTGACAATTACAATAATTAAACTATAAATGTTTTAAGATTTGTTAAAATATAAATCACTTTATGAATATGAAAAGATTGTCAAATACATTATTACACTCTTGCGATTAAGCATAATCCCAACAACAACAACAACAGGGGACTTCGAACTGGCTTGTGTCTCGGTATGAAGGTAGAGTTTGGCACCAGGTCATCCTTGCTAGCCAAGGATCCAACAGCTCGAGAGAGCCTAACCTCAGTTGGGACAGGCCTAGCTAACTCTGTAGCTTTCTCTATGATCTCCCCCGTTTTCATCCCTCAGTGAGGCCAAGGTCAAGTGGAGGAGGAAGCACCTGTGCCACTTGGTAGGCAGTGAAGAAGAACCCATCTACGAAGGAAGAATTTACCTTGGCATCCAAAGTAGCCACGTTGCCATGTAGAACCTGGACCACTTTCTCCAACTGTCTATTCTCCATTTCCACTTTGCTCCTGTCAAAAGCACGGTGGATGGCCTATAGTTGCTCAGTGTCTTAAGCATGCTTGATCTACTCTCTATTAACATGTGCCATAGTCGCAGCTGCCTTAGCCTTATCCAAGGACTTGGACATCAGGATCACACCTCTAGCCACCTTTGTTATCTCCTTATTGGCCTGCCCAAGCTCAGCCTTGGTAGCATTAGACTGATCCCGGAGAGCCATCACATGTTGGTTTATGGCCACATTAAATTTGAACGCATGTCAAGTACACAATATAGGTTAGTTATCTCCCTGATACCTAACTTGGAAAAAAACAATAAGGTAGAGTGACATACCTCAGCTAGGAGGGCAGACTCTTTGGTGATCTGGACGTCAATGGGCATTAAGGTCATAGACCCTTCATCGGGGCGGGTGTAGGAACCCTGTTCACCAAATAAGCAGCGGAACTAGGTTTTAAAATTTTTATACAGATCATAATCCGTATCTCAGACCAGTGAACTTTGGATCGTAATTATTTTTCGAAACTAATACATACAATATGTAATCACAGGAAATTGTAATCAATATAATCAAAAGAAGAATATCTTACCAACGTTTAGAGGCTCTTTCACTTTATGATATGCTTCTGTCTGAACCACTCGATCTTCCTCGTTATCTTCCAGATCTGGTAACTGCGTGTGGGCGTGTCACGGTCTTAGGAACTTGAATGGAGGATGTAGAAAAATACTTGATGAAACTCTTTCTTCTCAATTTGGTGTATTGATTTCACACATACATAAATTGCATCTCATACAAAAAAAAAAAAAAATCGTCGCCTGTTCAACACTTGAACAGTTTTTTTTTCCTTATATATATATATATATCCTTGTTTGTATCCTATACAAACACTTATATATGTGCACACACCAATTTGCATCGTATACAATCTCTTGTGTTATAATTGATATATATATTTTAATTATTCTTTTCAAATATATCTAACATATTAAAAGTGATAATAGTTATTTTAAATTTAAACTTAAATTCAAAAACTTAGATAAATGATTTAGTAAATTAAAATAATCCTATTATTTTATCTTCACCTAAATCCATATATCAACTAACACCCTCCAATTAATAGTTAATTAATAATTCATAAATATCAATATAATTAAATAATCTAATTATTTAATTAATTTGACTATTAACATTCATTAATTAAATAATCTCATTATTTAAATAATCTCATTATTCAATTAATTTCCGTATATATACGTGTCACTTTTGTAACACAATTAATTGGACAATCCAATTAATTTACCATGACCCTTGTTACCTAAATCGATTAGGCCAGCAAGGGGACCTAATAGACCCACAGTATTTTGAGCTCCAATAATCCTCGGAATCATTAATTAAACTCTTTAATTAATATTCCTTGATTATTAACTCCGGTGTTATTCCACTAAAAACCCGAAGCTGCACTCTCTCAACTATAGACGCTTTTACACAGACCGATACAACTCGGTGTCCATCGATATAGCTATTACACATGGTGCGATCCTCCACAGTAGTTCATAATTAGAGATGGGTCATAATGTCCGTTATACCCCTCTAATTACATATATCCTTTAAGTACCGTTGATTCTATAATGAACAATAAATCCTATTTCCTTACGTAATTAGGAGAGCGCTCATATTGTCCAAGCCCCAAATCAACCCTTAAGGGAACTACTGTCTACCTCTCACAAGAAGGAGTGGATTCCACTATTGTGTACAAACCTTCCCAGCCACAAGCCAAACCACAATCCTAACAAACGAAGTATATTGATCAGGAAATGCATCTGACCTCACCCATGGTATATTAAAAACCATGATTTAACCTGAAGGAATCGATAAGACACTCAAGATTAAGATCACCCATATATAGCCATCATTAGTTGATATATATGAATCTCATCGGTAAACGGATCTTGGTGAGAGATTCATATAGATCATAGCCTAGTCCTATATGATCACATCATACAAGGTGTCTTCATTCTTATATCTACATATGAATGATTCAGGATAGAATCACCGTACATTACAGAATGGACCGCAACTATAGATTAACCACAAATAAAGTACCAAACTTTTTTTGCTACCTATAGACTCTTTAGATTGCACATCTCTTATTTTATCCATCCGTATATGATACTCATATACACAGTTCGAGATTACATCCTGCACTCTTGGAAGTGAAATATGTGCACAAGTTATAAAATAAACAACACAACAATAATGAATTGAACTTTTCCTTTTATTTATTTCAAGATTATGAGATAAAACAGTTTTGAAAAAATGGTTTAGAAAAAAACATTTTATTTACTTTTCCTTTTATTTACTTTTCCTTGTAGAGAAAATTACGGTTTATAAACGCAACGAAAGCGTGAGAATAAATGAGATTATGAGATTAGGGCTTGCGTATAAATAAAAATATTCCCTTTTATGCAACTAGAACCTTAACCCTAGATTAATTGATGTATATAAAAGTATCGTACCTTTTTCATGTGACGATTGAACAAGCGCCGAATTAATTCCACAAGATCTTCCAATCCAATCACGAACGTGAATCACCTAGGAGTGTGGGATCCCTATCTTTAAATTGTATTCTTAAGGATGGAGGCAAAGCAAATATCTTTTCTTTGTTAGTTACAATTATCCTCCAATATAAAAAATCCAAGAATGTCTTGTCACTTGTGAATTATCAATCAATTTGATTATAACTCGCGTGAACCTTGATTCGATGTTGTACACAAAACCCTTTTGATGTAAAGGATATTAGTATACTATCAAATACAAAAATGTTCCCTTTTTTTCTCTACTTGGCCGAATTCACACACTATTGCTTAGAGAGGATTGAATTTTGCCTAGAGTAAAATCAGATTTTTCTCCCTCAAAATTCTATGATAGTCGAATTCTTCACTAAGAAAAATATGGCTTGGCCGAAATTTCTCTTATGCACCTTAGGGCTGGTTGAATTTATCATCCACATATATATAGGTTCATAAATCCTTTCCTAAGAAGGATTCACTTGGTTGGCAAGAATCCTTTCCTTAGGTAGATTTATTTGGTAGTTAGAATCCTTATCTAGAAGGAAATCTATCATATCCTGTATTATACATGTGATGAACGAAATTCCCTTATTTGAAGTAGATTAGGAGTGTTTAATCTCTCCTAATAAAGATTACTTGATGGACAAGAATCCTATCCTTAGGTAGATTAACTTGGTGGTTATGAATCCTTTTCAAATAAGAATTCTACCACTAAGTAGTTTTACTTGGTGAACAAGAATCCTTTTCCAAAAAGAATTCTTTCCTACACCAAGACACCTAATCCTACTCAATAGTGTGTTTGTAACCATATTAAAGACTTCCTAATTTGATTAGATAAATAACTCCTTTTATTTATCTACTTATCAAATATAGTCTTTAACATTAACTATACTACCAACAATAGTATAGTTTTAGGAGACCATCTCCTAATAGGAAAAGATTTTGACTTTTAATTAAATAATTAATTAATCAACAAATTAATTAATTTCCATTTAATAAAATAATAATAAAATAAAAATAATATATTAAAGCTATTATCCATAGCCATTGCCGCCCATACCTAGTATAAAGGCCATATATTATTTTTCTCATTTTATTAAATCCACTGGACCTAAATAAAAAGTTCACATGTGAACTAGACCTATTCTTACAAAAAGAAACAAGTCCACATGCCTTATTACAATTCTAGATGGACCCCTATTGGTCCGGTAGAATATATCAAGTGATCCATGCAAGTTCGTGTGGATTGGGGATCTTGGCGGTCTATCTAAATTTAAGCTCAAATAGACACAACCCAATGACAATCAACAAATGATTCACTTAGGTCCAATCTATTTAATTTTAGTTCATTCCACTAAAGAACTAAAATTGAACTCTTAAATAGAGATAGAATAAGTTGATGTTACTCATTCATACCCTAGAAAACCTTATTGGAGAAAGTGTATCCTCGTGAAGAATACCAGTAATCGCCAAGAACTCATAGACCGCCTATAGCTCTCCAAGTTACCATATTTACTCATACGACCACATTTTGAACTTGGATATTTTGACTTGTCCAGAACCCATGTTTCAATAGACACTATTGAAAACTTAACGTTAAGATTTAATATCCAATACCTCAAAACATCCATATGATGGTATTCTACTCTCATTCAATAAATGGAGCCACGATGTCCATATCTATAAATGAAGTCCTCTATCGATTAACAAACGAATACCACCAAACTATCGTGGATAGACTATGCTATATAATCGTACTCATTGATAGCTCAAATGACAACACTTGCAACCATAAGTCCATCATTTATCTCAGGATTGAGATAGACTCTCTGATTGTCTTCAAATGAAAACTTTTATCCATTGACAGTTCTAGATAAAGTATTTCATTTTGATCCTATTCAATGCACCCAGTGCACTAGATTCTTTTGCCAAAAGGCACCTCAGCTTGATGATTTTATACTCATCATAACACATTTGATCCCACTTAAATGCTAGCAAAATAATCTACATCTTTAACAAGATAAAGGCGCCCAACCTTCTATCTTAAGTTGTGAATATTATTCAAGACTAACTAAAGAATTGTGTCTACCTCATACATATCTAGATGTATGAACAATTCTTCTTTTCTCATAGTCTTTTGACCTTATGATTATTTACTTTTGACAATTATAATAATTAAACTATAAATGCTATAAGATTTGTTAAACTAGAAATCACTTTATTCATATGAAAAGATTGTTAATTACAATATTACACTCTTGCTATCGAGCATAATCCTAATAGTATCCATCCGTATATTACACTCATATACACAGTTTAAGATTACATCCTGTAATCTTGGAAGTTAAATATATGCACAAGTTATAAAATAAACAACACAACAAGAATGAATTGAACTTTTCCTTTTATTTATTTCATAAATCCATTTACAAATTACATCTTTAGGGCTTAAACCCCAACAATCTCCCACTTGCACTAAAGCATGTGAGGCATGTCTCGTAACCCTAGACCATCTAGGTGACACGAAATCACTTTAGCCGGTAAGGTCTTCGTAAATGGATCAGCATGATTATCTTGTGAGGCTATCTTGGTTGCAATCACATCTCCTCTCTGCATTATCTCTCTAATGAGATGATACTTTCTCTCTATATGCTTCCCTCTTTTGTGGCTTCTTGGTTCTTTAGAATTAGCCATAACACCACTGCTATCACAATAAAGTGTGATAGACCTATCCAGATATGGAACAACTTCCAGATCATTCAAGAACTTACAAAGCCAAACAGCCTCTTTAGCAGCTTCACAATAAGCTACATATTCAACTTCCATGGTGGAGTCAGCAATGCAAGATTGCTTTATACTTCACCACACAATGGCTCTACCACCTAGAGTGAATACTGATTCAGACGTGGATTTCCTAAAATCCCTATTTGATTGAAAATCAGAATCTGTGTATCTTAACGGAATAAAATCCTGCCCAGAATACACTAGCATATAGTCTCTCGTTCTCCGAAAATACTTGAGAATAGTATCTGCTGACTACTCCCGCTGCATAGCAGATGTTCGGTCTCGTGCATAACATAATATACTTAAGACTACCTACTGCCAATGCATAGGGTACACGTCTCATATCCTCAACTTCTTGAGGTGTCTTAGGACACTGCTCCTTAGACAAGTGAACTCCATGCCTATAAGGTAAATTACCTTTCTAGGAGTTTTGCATCAAAAATCGTACAAGAATTTTGTCGATATATGATGCATGAGACGGTGTTATGAGTTTGTTCTTACGATCCCTTATAAGTTGGATCCCTAGAACATAACTCGCCTCTCCCAAATATTTCATTTGGAATTGGCTAGCCAGCCAGCCCTTTACATCAGACAACACTCCCACATCATTCCCAATGAGTAGGATACCATCTACGTATAGGACAAAGAAAACTACTTTCTTATCAATGATGCGCTTGTAGACACAAGGCTCATCTACATTCTGCTTGAAACCATAGGTTTTGATCACATCATCAAACCAGATGTTCCAAGATCTAGATGCTAGCTTAAACCTATAGATGGACTTTATAGCTTGCAAACCTTTTGCTCTTGATCTGGAGACACGACTCCCTCTGGTTGCATCATATAGCTGCTCTCGTCAAGAATGCCATTCAAGAATGCAGTCTTGACGTCCATTTGCCAAATTTTGTAATCGAAATAGGCAGCAATTGATAAGAGAATCCTAATAGACTTAAACATGGCTACTGGCGAGAAGGTCTTTTCATAATTGACCCCCTCTTTCTGCGTATAACCCTTGGCCACTAGCCTTGCCTTGAAGGTCTTTACCTTCCCGTCTACTTCTCTCTTTCTCTTGTAGTTCCACTTACACCTTATGGGTTTTACCCCATCCGGTAAGTCTACAAGATCCCAGACTGAGTTAAAGTACATGGACTCCATCTCATGGACTCCATCTCGAGATTCATGGCTTTAAGCCATTCCTCTTTATTAGAATCTTCTATTGCATTCTTAAATGTGAATGGATCATCAACACTATCAGTAAAGACAACATAATGTCCCTCACCTATACCTAAATAGCATTCAGTTTGTCTCATAACCCTCTCACTACGTCTAGGTGGTAGTGTATCCTGATCAGGAACCATCTGACTCTCAGATGTTTGTGGATCAACAACTCTTGTTGATGAAGCACTAGTCTTACCAGGCTCCAACTCATTCAATACAATCTTAGAACGAGGTTTATGGTCACTAATATAACATTCCTTAAGAAACTTTGCATTTATCGATACAAATACTTTGTTATCTTCGGGACTATAGAAGTATCCACATCTGGTCTCTTTGGAGTATCATGCAAACAAGCAGACCACAGACTTGGAGTCTAGCATTCCATTTATGTTCTTCAACACTTGTGTTGGACACCCCATATGTGGAAATGTCGCAAACTAGCTTTACGACCATTCCACAACTCTAAGGGAGTCTTAGGAACAGATTTGGATGACACCACATTCAAAATGTATGCCGCTATTTGTAACGCATATCCCCAGAAGGAATTTGGTAATGATGAGAAACTAATCATAGATCTCACCATTTTCATCAGGGTTCTATTTCTCGTTTCCGCTACACCATTTTATTGAGGTGTACCGGGAGCTGTGAGTTGGGAAACTATCCCATGCTCGACCATGAATTCTTCAAACTCTTGGTCAAGCTACTAACCTCCATGATCCAATCGTAGTGACTTGATAGTCCTACCTAACTGATTCTCAACTTCAGCTCAGAATTCTTTAAACATTTCAAATGTTTTCAACTTCTGTTGCATTAGGTAGACATATCCTTATCTTGAGTAGTCATCTATAAAGGTGACATTATACTCATAACAACCCATAGCTTTAACATTCATTGGTCCGTAGACGTCTGTATGTATAAGCTCTAGCGGTTCTTTAGCTCTAAGCCCTTTTCCGGTAAAAGGTCTCTTAGTCATCTTACCTTCCAAACAAGATTAGTAGACAGGTAAAGTGTCAACCTTTAACTCACTTAATGGTCCACTTTTTACTAGTCTGTCTATCCGGTCAAGGTTGATATGACCAAGCCTTAGATGCCAGAGATACGTGTCATTATCTGGAGAAATCTTATGTCGTTTAGTTTTTGGTTTTTTAACCTTAAACATTTCGGTGTTGAGCAGTGTAGTATGTATTAATGATCATAATACAAACAAATTGTTTTCATTAATTCTTGAACAAATATTCAGACCATTCTTTCCAATAATAATAGACTTGTTATTGAAAGAAACAAAATATTTTTGTTCTAACAGCCTAGAAACGGAAATCAAATTCCGTGTAAATCCAGGAATATAAAATGCATTGTCCAACAATATATAATTATTACAAAAACGTAATCTAATTACGCCCACTGCTAGTGCCGACATGACATCCACTGACCTCACACGCATTAAGAAGGCTTGCTCCTCCAGCTATGTCCAAGAATCAGTTCATTGTAAAGAATAACAAACATGGTTAGTGTCCCCTGAATCAACTATCCAGGGAGAAGAATCATCTTCCACTAAACATGACTCAGGAACAAGTAAATCATATTTACCTTTCTTGGACTTCTTCTTTCCTTAGGCTTTCTTGTGTTTGGGCTTACCCTTCGCCTTCCCAGCAGACCTCTTCCTCTTTTATTATTGGAGGAAGATGGTTCGACAACATTTGCCTTACTGGTCTTACCATTGTTGTCCTTAGTCAAGGACTCAAAGGTAGTGAGCTCATTGAGAAACCGTATGAGATTGAACCTTAACTTGTTCATCTCGTAGTTACTCTTAAACCGATTGAAACTCTTTGAAAGAGTCGTCAGTATGATGCTCACTTGACTGGGTTTGTTAATGGCCATGCCATTTACTTTTTCCTTATTGAAGTAGGACATCATGCTCAGGACATGTTCCCTAACTGACGTACCTTCCTTCATCCGAGCGAGCATAGCAGAACCAATGGCTTCTTGTCACTTTTGCTCGGAAGGCTGCCTGAACATGGCTTGCAATGACTCCGTGATTTCGAATGCTGAAGTCATTGCTTCATGCTTTGTGACAAGCACGTCTATCATAGAAGCCAACAGATATGTTCGGGCCTTCTCATCAGATGAGACCCATCGCTCGTATGCCTCACGAACAGTTCGTGTGGCATTGGTAGCAAGCACTGGAGGACATTCCTCCATAAGCATAAATTTGAGGACTTTGGTGACCAATATTGCATTAATGTTAAGTTTCCACTTAGTGTAGTTATCACCAGCTAATTTGTCATTTGCGAGAATTTGAAGTAATGCAGAAGACATTATTTCTGAAATAAATAAAACATTCATTCAGTCATTTATTTAAAACAAGTGCGAGTGCTTTGGCATAAATTTAAACATGATGCATGAACATGTTTAACGAACTAGAAATACCCTAAAACTAGTTACTATACCACGACAATCCAACATACCATAAAGAAGTGCCGCCTTAGGGTCGGTCAAGTCTTTGCATGTTGGACCGAGACATTCTCAATCAAATGATATTCTAGAATAACACTTATTCCATATCATTCAACCAGCGTTCATTCAGTCAGGTTTTTAATTAACAAACTTAATCAAAACCTTCGTGAGTGTAACCCACTATTTCTGATCTTACGAGCTTAACTCAAGAATTGCCGTCTTACTGTCGGTCAATCTCGAAATACCCTCAGAAATCCTATCTGTTAGGAAGTCAACCTTAGTATTGACCTTTGTGAAAACCCTCCTTAGGGAGGATGAAAGCAAAGCCGTCACGAGGCCCCACTCAGATCTCACGGTGTTGAACAAATGATGGAGACCGCGGGATGTATATGTCATATATCCCTCTCCCACTCACTATTTTAAAATTAGGGTTTTCTATTAACCGTTAATGCACCTAGACTTTACAGGATTAAACAACTAACTTTAATCAAGTTATCTAGCACATTAACTAATTAGTACCAAATTCTAATTAACTAATAAATTATTAATGATTTTTAACAATTAAAAATCTAATCTATTAGTGAATAATCTTAGCCTTTGTAAACTATTTACTAGGGTTAGATTATTATATTAGTGTTTACCAAGTTTTAACAATTAAGACTCTAACATTTTATTTGGTTCATCTATTATTAGGTTATTAATCATATTAATCCTAATTACAATAAATGACCCTATTAATCTAACTTATTAAACTCTTTAATAACTAGATTAACATTAATGAGAATTACCAAGTTTTCTAACCATTAAAAAACTAATCTCATTATTCATAGTCATTTATGTATATTGTCCATTTTAATCACATTAAAATAAAAGATATAAAGTATCAGGCTATGATGCATGTATGACATATCAAATATATTTGTGTAGGCACATATAATCTAAATGACATACGTATGCATGGCAATGCTTTTATCATCACATAATATAAATCATACATGAATTGACCAAGTACTGTGGATTATTTAACCTAAAAAAAAAGTTGGAATCTAAAATTACAAAAAACGTTCCCAAGGCATTCATTGGTCTTCTAGTAACTTTAGATATCTTCCAGTCTCTTCAGGTCACTCCAATTCATCTCATTAATCCTTCTTCGCGATTTTTCCAAGTCTTCAATATAGGTTACGTTTTTTTTTTTTACAATACAATACCAGTAAAAAAAATAAACAAAAAATAAACAAAAAATAATAATAATACAATCCATAAACCCTAAATCCACAGTACCATAAAAATTTACGATCAACCATATTTAAATTAAACAATTTAATTATAAACATTCATACAATCATAAAGATGGTGCCTATACATTCATACATACAGGAGCATCGAAAACAATTTCCTGTTTCGAAAATTAAATTGGCTCTGATACCAATTGTAGGAACCCCGTTCACCGATTACACAACGGAACTAGGTTTTAAAAATTTTATACAGATCATAATCTGTATCTATGACCAGTGAACTTTGGATCGTAATTATTTTTTGAAACTAATACATACAATATGTAAACACAGAAAATTGTAATCAATATAATCAGAAGAAGAATATATTACCAATGTTTGGAGGCTCATTCACTTTATGATATGCTCCTGTCTGAACCACTCGATCTTCCTCGCTATCTCCAGGATTTGGTAACTGCGGGTGGACGCGTCACGATCTCAGGAACTTGAATGGAGGATGTAGAGAAATACTTGAAGAAACTATTTCTTCTCAATTTGGTGTAATGATTTCACGCACACATAAATTGCATCTCATGCAAAACTTTTTTTTTTTTTTTGCGTCGCCTGTTCAACACTTGAACAATTTTTCCTTTTTTTTTTCTTTTATATATATATATATATATATATATATATCCTTGTTTGTATCCTATACAAACACTTATTTATGTGCAGACACCAAATTGCATCATATGCAATCTCTTGTGTTATAATTGATATATATCTTTTAATTATCCTTTTCAAATATATCTAATATTTTAAAAGTGATAGTAATTATTTTAAATTTAAAATTAAATTCAAATACTTAGATAAATTTTTTAGTAAAATAAAATAATCCTAATATTTTTTTTTCACCTAAATCCATATATCAACTAACACCCTCCAATTAATAGTTAATTAATAATTCATAATTATCAATATAATTAAATAATCTAATTATTTAATGAATTTAACTGTTAACATTGATTATTTAAATAATCTCATTATTCAATTAATTTCCGATATATAGGTGTCAGTTTTGTAACATAATTAATTAGACAATCCTATTAATTTACTGTGACCCTTGTTACCTAAATCGATCGAGCTAGCAAGGGGACCTAATGAACCCACAGTATTTTGAGCTCCAATAATCTTCGGAATCATTAATTAAACTCTTTAATTAATATTCCTTGATTATTAACTCTGGTGTTATTCCACTAAAAACCCGAAGCTGCACTCTCTCAACTGTAAAACGCTTTTACACAGACCGATACAACTCGGTGTCCATCGATATAGCTATTACACATGGTGTGATCCTCCACAGTAGTTCATAATTAGAGTTGGGTCATAATGTCCGTTATACCTCTCTAATTACATATATCCTTTAAGTACTGTTGATTCTATAATGAACAATAAATCCTATTTCCTTACGGAATTAGGAGAGCGCTCATATTGTCCAAGCTCCAAATCAACCCTTAAGGGAACTACCGTCTACCTCTCACAAGAATGAGTGGATTCCACTATTGTGTACAAACCTTCCCAGCCACAAGCCAAACCACAATCCCAACATACGGAGTATATTAATCAGGAAATCCATCTGACCTCACCCATGGTATATCAAAGACCACGATTTAACCTGAAGGAGTCGATAAGACACTGAGGATTAAGATCACCCATATATAGCCATCATTAGTTGATATATAAGAATCTCATCGTTGAACGGATCTTGGTGAGAGGTTTATATAGATCATGGCCTAGTCCTATATGATCACATCATACAAGGTGCCTTCATTCTTATATCTACATATGAATGATTCAGGTTAGAATCACCGTATATTACGGAATGGACCGCAACTATAGATTAACCACAAATAAAGCACCTAACTTTATTTGCTATCTATAAACTCTTTAGATTGCACATCTCTTACTGTATCCGTCTTTATATGACACTCATATACACAGTTCGAGATTACATCCGGCAATCTTGGAAGTTAAATATATACAAAAGTTATAAAATAAACAACACAACAAGAATGAATTGAACTTTTCCTTTTATTTATTTCATAAATCCATTTACAAATTACATCTTTAGGGCATAAACCCCAACAACGGGAAGCTGCGAACCGGGCCAAGACCTCATCTTGGCTACTACCCCTTGACAGCGATTGAGATCATTCTCGAGGAGCAACTGGAGTATTGACCGTAGAATCTAGGCCCCTCTTAAACCAATAGATCAATCAGTCACCTTAGTAGGAGGAGGAGAGAGGACGAGTGGTATAGCATCAGCATCAGTAGAAGCAACAGTAGAAGCAGAAGGCACTTGGCTCTACATCTAGCCTGGAGGGTCCCTTGTCTTGGCAAGCCTGGCTGCTATCTTTGCCAGGTTAGATCTAAATGAAGAAGGAAGAGATGAAGGAGATCTTCAGTACCACTACTGGGACCGACACACGCAAGAGAAGCCGAGGTACTGGCCCTAACAACAGGATAGAAGCTAGGTGAAGACCTGGTAGTAGAGGTTTACTTAGAAGAGGACCGATCCTCAGATTGGGTAGGTACATCTAAAACCGATAGAAGCATTGTAGAAACTACAACAAGAAAGAGAATTAGTACTATTAAAATACAAGAAACTTCAAGGAAAGCATAGAATTAAGAAAGCTATCTACCTAGTCATTGATGGTGATTTTTGGATCTTGTAGGATTGTTCACGCGTCCAAAACGTTTTGCTAATTGCTAAAGATGTTATGAAGAAAACAGGAAAAAAATATATACATACACAGATTTATGTGGTTAAACCCCAAGGCGGGGAAATATCCACGGTTGCCGGTGACGAAAAAAAAGAATTTACTATGCTGAAACTTTTGCACACTATCCTCTTTTCTTTTCTTTTCTTTTCTTTTTGGTATATCTCTCTCTCATTTTCGAGTATATTTTTGTCTCTCTGTCTATATCTTTTTTTTGTACTTTTCTCTTTTCATCCCTCATTATAATGAGATTATGGGTCTGTTTATATGTGCATAGATGATAACACTATTTTATACCTATTCTAGGTCTCCATTTTCTATTTTTTTTAATGCTTGTTTCTTGGGTAAAATTGGGATTTTAATGAGCTTAAACGAGTATTTCAAATCGGGAAGTTCATGAGCATTGTGGTATTTTTAAAGAAAAAGGGCTAAAATGTAATATTCTGGAAAATATTGAAGAATCTGTGAATAAACATGAAGTCAGGGGACATATTATAATTTTCCAACAAAACGCACGCGTAGACACCACACAATTAATGAAACGCAGCGTTTTGGGCATTACCAGCTTGACATCACTCATCATCTTCTTCAACCTTCTGACCCCGGTTCAACCGTTAGTAGTTGACCTGGTTCATGACCTGGTTCAGACCCGATGAGACCCGACTCTGTCCAGCACCTTTTTCCAAATGGACATGTAGTTTTCCACCTAAACCATAGTGTGATCTCCTCCAATCAACTTGCCACCTGTTTCAGACCTCCCACATGTTTCTCTCTCCAAGCTTGCCACCCTTCCACAATTGAAGACCGGAGCTTCAAGCTTCATCTGCTGGATCCAACGCGCATCACCAACTCGTAGATCTTCTCCAGAAGCTCATGTGACTTCAATCTGTGACTTTAAAGTTATAGATTCGTCGAGCAGATTTCCTCCAGAGATGTCTGTTACTTCAATCTGTGAGTGGCAACTCTAAGATTTCGATTCGATCTAGAAGAATTGCAGAATTCACTAAAGGTAAACTCATCCTTTTTCAAACCTATTTCAATCCCTGAATTTCCCTCTATAAATACACCACTTTTCTTCTCTTAGATATAGAATTTTTATATCTCCATAGTTTTTAGATAATTTCTCTAACACATCCAACATAAACACTATCTCACACAATTATCTCACCAAGCCACCATTGTTACACAGTTGGATCTCTTGGAGTTGAAGATAGAGTTGGAATTCTTGAAGACCTTCAAGGTTGTTTCATTCTCTCTATTTTTCTCTTTGCTTTCTATTGGAGTTTGTAACTAAATACTTGCTGGGATTTTTGTTGTATTTATATTTAATACATATAAGAAGTAGTTGATGTATTTATTTATTTGAGCCTTCATTTACATGCTTTGTAGTTAGTTGATATTATTTTCTTTTAGTTAGTTAGATTTTGGTTGCACATTGTAGTAATTTAGTTTTAATCGTTGCATGAATTAGTCGATAACTTTAATTATTGGTTTATATTGATAGTAATAGTTAATTGGATTTTGGTTGATTTAGTTGTAATGGCTTTTGTTTAGTTTTATTTGCTTTACTCTTGATTTAGTTCGATTGAAATTTTGAATCATTGCCTTTAGTTTAGTTGATTTAAGTTTCAAAACTTTCTGTCCTACAACCGCGATTTTACTTTTCATGTATGCAATTAGTGTAAATATATTGTATATAAATTCTAAGACCTAGAACTAGCATAAAGGTACCATACCTCCTTGTTGGAATGAACCGTACTTGCTACTACGCGATCGTAAACGATCTGTGCACTTGCGGATAAACAAACACATTCACATATTTTATAATCGTATTAGGTGTGTCAAGTTTTTGACACCGTTGTCGGGGAGGCATATCATTACTTTTTGTTAGTTTAAGTCTTTACTTTATTTTCGTTATTTTTAGTTTTCATTTTAATCGTTCATTTTCAATCTTGTTCGATTTGATTCTTGTGTAGTTTATTTGGTTGTTTCAGGATTCTAACCAACATGGAAAACCGTCATAATGTACCCAAAGCTCCAAGGCTAATGAAGGATTTTGCTTTGCCGATTGTAGGAGCTCAACCGTTAGTGATTGTATTGACCGAGTTGCAACGGATTTATGAGCTAAAGAAGTTCCACTATAACACTCTTCCAGTTTACTATGGTGAACCGGATGAGGATGCCCTTCCATTTATGAGGGAGTACTATCATGTTATGACCACAATCCGACTCGGAAAGCTCACGGAAGATTAGTTCAGGATGAAATGTTTTTTGTACATCATGAAAGACAATACAAAGTAGTGGTTATTGGCTCTACCAGCAGGATTATTGACTACTTGGGAGGTGGTGGAGACCAAATTCATCTCAAAGTATTATCCATCTTGGAAGACACAAGAGATTCGGGGCAAGATTGCTACATTCACCAATGAAGACAGGGAAGTCTTCCATGAGACGTGGGACCGGTATAAGCTACTCCTCGCACAATGCCCTCACCACCTATACTCTTTTGTCCTACAGGTGTAATTCATTTATGATGGATTGTCGGATAAATATATATATATATATATATATATAATAGACAACGCTTGTGGATGAGCAATAATGGAGAAGACCGCTGAAGAAGTTCACGCTGCATATCAGATGTTGAGGCAAAATTCCTAACGAAAACGTGAAAGGAATAGTGCTTATGAGGAGAAGAATAACTCAGTGTTAGCCATGCAAGTGGCCAACTTATCAAAGGAAGTGAAGAACCTCAAGGCAAACCTTAGTCAACAAGAACTGGTAGTAAAAGAAGTACGAGTCGTATATCTATATCAAGCAAGCAACCATCACACAATCAATGATCAAGTAAGGCAAGGCCACCAATGAAGCAACAATCTAAACCCCTCTGGAACCGATCAACGAATGCTCAATTTGGAAGCATCCATAGAGAGGGCAACAATCCAAATGGAGAAATTGGGGGAAAACTACCAAAAGCAAGACAATGAGAAGTTTCTGATCTAAGTGGAACATGTAAGGACAGTAACCGTTTTTCAAAGTGGTGAATCAAAGCCACAAGAGGTGCTTAAATCGATGTAAACTTCAAATAGCTCGAAATGTGACCTCGGTGAAATTCTACTAAGGTTTGAAAAAGAGCTAAGGCTCGAAAAGGAAGGAAAAGAGATTGAAGAACTGAGAAATCCTTGAAAAGCATAGATGAGTACTTGGATGAACTTTTGATCATATTGGATGAGGATAGAAGAGAGGATAGAGGAGGTAAAGAGGAAATGAGAGTAGAGATTGCACAAGAGAACAATGAATTGATAAGCAAAAATATGGACTTAGAGATGAAAATCAATTCTCTTGAGAAAGAAAGGTACACATCCTTAAGAGAGATTGAAGAACTTAAGGATGACTTTGCTAAAAGAGTGTAGCAAGTGCAAGCCGATATCTTGCTAAAAGAGTGTAGCAAGTGCAAGCCGATATCGAAGCAAGAGATGAGGCTTTTGAGATAATGAAGACAAAAGAACTTGACCACCTTATAGAGCTTTCAAAGGCTAAGCAAGAGTTGAAGGCAAAGAGAAAGGAAGTGAGCCTACATCTTAAAGAAGATAAGCTTGACTTTAGTCAAGGAATTTCTAGTACCATGGTTGTCAAACCAAGTCCTTACAAATCAAAGAAGAAGAAAGACAAAAATAAAAACAATCAAGTCCCACATTCACCAATGAAGAAGAAGGACAAGCAACCAAAGCAAGGAGTCCTCAAGAGACCCCAAAGCAAGAAAAGACAAAAAAAGTCGGCCCCAAAGCAAGACAAGAGACCCCGAAAGTCGGCCCCAAAGCAAGACAAGAAAAAGCAAGCCACAACAAATCATAGGGGTTCAAGCTCTCACTTTATTCATATTAGTTACAAGTGCCACATTAAAGGCCATATTGGACCTCAATGTGCCAATATGAAATGGTAACGTGTGACAAATGTGAGTCCTAGGACTACAAGGTTAGTTGTTAAATCCATATGGATTGACATGACCAAACTAGAATGACTTATGAGAAATAGACCCCTTTGGGTCAAGAAAAGTGAGAATGGCTATGTTGTGATAAAGTCACCCATCTTTGATGGTGGTTGAGTGCTTGAAATAATTGAACTATTTGATATGTTTGTTAATGTGCAGGAATTTAAAAGATTTAAGGAAAGGATGCACTTAATGGACATTTGTTTTTGTTTACATTTACAGACTTGTTAATTTGTAATAACTTTATTTTAAGCTTTTGATCATTGACTAGTTAGTACTAAGGGTTTTAAGTCCTTTATTTATCTCATTGTCATGTTTCAGTTGTGCTTAATCGTAAATGATGATATGAGTATGAAATGAGATAGGTTTGGGGATTGACACTCTATAGTTGTTTAGTTTAGGTTATATGTTAATTTAATTTACTTACCAATTTTTGAATACAAGCATGTGCTTATAGTGGTTTTTGTGTGAAGTTTTGTGTGTGCAGGTTAAAGGCAAGTGATCCAAGGACCAAGGAAACGTTTCTGTGAGATGTAAGTCGCAGAAGAAACTCATTGAAGTCACTGACAATATTCTACGAGATAAAGTCTCAGACTTGAAATTGTAAAACCTTATGGAACTGAACTGCGAAATCAAGTTACAAGATGGAAGTCACAAAAGAGATCTGCAAGTTCCAACTGCTAGAAGGAACTTGTAGAAGGAACTCACAGAAGTCACTGGAATGCATCTGCGACCAGACACTGTGACTTGGAAGTCGCTGAAATCGACTTGATGTAGCATCATAGCTTGCAAAAGCACTTTTTCGGGTTAGTGACATGGTCTTCAATGTGGTATAATCATCAAACCCTAAGCTCAATTGATTGATATTAGATGACAAGTGGGAAAGATTGTGCCTAGATTTAATTCTTCCAAAGTGTGAGAAATGTGACTATATGGATGTGTTATTATTTGTATATTCTTTTGGATTGCTAGAACCTGTGATTAAGGGTGTGAAAATTGTTTATGTTGTGATTAGTTCTTATGATTGTATACACATGTTAGTGGTGATATTAGTATTGTATATAAGTGTTATTATGTTTTGTGCCCTGATTTTCAAACCGATAAACTCTTTGTCCATGTTCTTAAATTTTTTAACATTGAGAACAATGTTGAGTTTAGGTTTGGGGGTGTGGACACTAACACCTTTGTGTCATTTTTGTGATGTATGTGTTGTGAATATTGTGTTTTTGTCAAAATTTTCAAAAATTTTATGAAATGAGCTATCTTTAGGCAAATTGTTTTTATGAGATGTTTTGAATTGTGCCGTTGAGGATTATTTCGCATGTGTTAGTTACTAAGTCTTGGCTAACTTCTTGTCAATCTTGAATTTTTTTCGCATGATGTAAATTTAGTCCCTTTCACTTAGTGTCTAAGTGGACGAGGCTCCGTACTCATTGTTAGGATTAATAGTGGAGACTACCCGTGTAAGATTTTTGTGCCTTAGATTTTATTTATGAGGGAAAATTATGTTTCTACTCTTATACACTTTTCAAATATTTTCGTAATTGTGATCTCATTACATCATTAGCATTGTTTACCATAGATCACTCATAAAATGTGGATAACATGTTTGAGTTTGTATTCCCATAGTAGACGGACTTCTAGAGATGATATTAGGAACTTGATAGTGTTTCATGACTAAATTGCCTAAACACGTCCGTGTCCCTATATGTGTACTTCATTGCAAATGTGGCCAAACACTTCCCCAAACACACTTAAACCTACAGTTCACCATCACATACAACTAACCTAGACACTTAACCTTGACATAGTTATTGATTTTGTCAAGGTGTACAAATTAGTTGTTAAGCTCTCAAATCTGTAACAGCATGTACTGAGGCGTATTTGATGATTGTGCTAAAAGAAAGGCTTTCAAAAATTAAGTGTTAAAAATAAAACACTTAAAGCCTTTGTACTTCAATGCATGTTACTCAAAACTAGAGTAAACAATTAGCAGAGATCAAAATTCAAAATTATAGCCTCAACGTTTGTTTTAAAATGTGTAAATTATGTAGAGCTTAGAATTGTAGAGTTTATCATATAAACACCTTGTCTTGATTAGTAGCTTTCCTTGATTAGTAGCTTTCCGTATCCTATTCCACTCACCAAAAATCACCCTTGGCCCAATTATATTATGGAAGAGTCCAATTGATCTTTTAGGAAGTCTATTTCGGGAATATGAGTTTTTAATATGCTCTACCACGTTCATGGCATTCAATTCCTTCGTGAAATTGATTTACTTAAATGTGCTTTATTTTGATTACTCACATGAGTTACATATTTGATTGTCATTTACATAACTACCTAATCCCATGTGTTTTATAGAGAGTGAGCCTAGGACTCTGAGAGAAAATACAAGTGAAATCTAGTGAGGATTAGAGTCGAGACAAAGTACATCTAAAGTATTTGGGTGTGTTGTCTTTGATGCTAAGCCAATAAGAGTGTGGGATTTGCATTGTGTTTTATTCAATTGAGTGACTTTAGGTTACCCTCCACTCCGCGGTTCTCACTTGTGTTGTTCCTCATATATACAACTCTTTTTTAATATCTCATTTTTGTATGGCTTTTCGCAAACCTTTTTGTGTTTTTTCGTTTTTGTTTTTTTAGTCATTTAGTTTTTAGTTTTGTTCATTTTGTTTTGTTTTTCGGTTTTGCTCGAGGACGATCAAATGATAGGTTTGAGGGTATTTGATAACAATATTTTATACTTGTTCTAGGTCCCCATTTTCTATTGTTTAATGCTTGTTTCTCATGTAAAACCAGGGTTTTATTGAGCTTAAATGAGTATTTCAGGTAAATAGGGAAGTTCAGGGCATTGTGGTAATTTTGGAAAAATTGGGGCTAAAACATAATATTCTGGAAAGATTGAAGAATCTGTGAATGGAAGAGAAGTTAGGAGACATATTGTAATTGTCCAGCCAAACGCACGCGCAGACGCCACACATATAATGAAACGCAGCGTTTTGGGCATTGCCTGCATCAGCATGACGTCAAACAGAAGTCATAATCTTCAATCTTCGGACAACCCGGCCCGGCAACAGTGGACCCGGTTTAGACCCGACTCCGTCCAACACCTTTTCTTCTGGCGGTTTTCCACCTAGAACGACGGCGTGGTCTCCTCCGGTCACCTTGCCATGAGTTTCAAACCTCAACTCGCCTGTTTCTCTCTCCAAGCTTGCCACCTTTTCACTATTGAAGACCGAAGCTTCAAGCTTCATCTGTTGGTTCAAACGCGCATCACCAACTTGCAGATCTCCTCCAGAAGCTCCTGCGACCTCAAAGTTGCAGATTCGTCGAGCATATTTCGATTCGATCTAGCAGAATGGCAGATTTCACTAAGGGCAAACTCGTCCTTTTAAAACCTATTTAAGTCCCTAAATTCCCCTCTATAAATACACCACTTATCTTGTCTTAGATATAAAGTTTTTAGATAGTTTTTAGATAAGGAAAGTACCTGGATACTAACTTTACATAATATGTTGACTTTTTTGTTTTTATTAATAAAAAAATTCACTACCAATTTTATGTATTTAATATCAAACACTGTGAATAGTTTTTTCCATCAATTAAAATAAAGGGTCAGTACTTTGGGTACTGACTGGTCAGAACCAAAGTATTGTCCTTTAGATAATGTCTCCAACACATCCAATACAAATACTCTCACACAATTATCTCACCAAGCTATTGGAGTTGAAGATAGTGTTGGAATTCTTAAAGACCTTCGAGTTTGTTTCATTCACTTTATTTTTCTCTTTGATTTCTATCGGAGTTTGTATCTAAATACTTGTTGGGATTTTTGTTGTATTTATATTTAATACATATAAAAATTAGTTAATGTATTTGTTTATTTGAGCCTTCATTTACATTGGTTGTAGTTGGTTGATATTATTCTTTTAAATAGCTAGATTTTGGTTGTTTATTTTAGTTATTTAGTTTTAATCTTTGCATGAATTAGTTGATAACTTTAATTGTTGCTTTCTACGATAGTTGTAGTTAATTGGATTTTGGTTGATTTAGTTGTAATGACTTTAGTTTTGTTTTATTTGCTTTGCTCTTGATTTAGTTTGATTGAATTTTCGACTCATTACCTTTAGTTTAGTTGATTTCAGTTTCAAAGCTTTCCTTCCTATAATCACGATTTTAATTTTCATTTATATAATTAGTGTAAATATATTGTATATAAATTCAAAGACCTAGAACTAGTGTAAAGGTACCATACCTCCGAATGGTAACGAACCGTGCTTACTGCTACGCGATCGTCAAACGATCCATGCACTTGCGGATAAACAAACAGGCTCACATATTTTAGAACCATTTTAGGCGTTTCAATAGAACCCTAATTCTTGTTATAGAAATAAAGAAATGTGACGGTGTTTAATTAGGATTGGTTATTTGTTGAAGTCGTCTTTGTCGTCTTTGTCGTCTTTGTCGTCTTTGTCTTCTTTCCTATTTTGGAGATTTTGTGCTTTAAATTATAATCTTCGTATGACTTTTGGTTGAGTAGCTCGTTTAGTACTTATTTCCTTATTGATGCGCAATCTTCTAGAAGAGTAGATTTATTACTTGATCTGAACTCTCTGATATGTAGGAAGAAATAGTAATATTTCCTTATTGAAATGTGATTCTAAATTCCTTGTTTGGGTATGATCATTTTTCTTCGTATTTGAGTGGTAAATGCCTTTAATGTCTCCCACATGTTGTCTAACTGATCAATTATCTAATCCCGACCAGAACTCTTTTGTCCCGATCGGATGGTCTATACCCAACCAAGTTGTCTCTTCCCGATCGGTTAGTTTTCTCGATTATATTAGGTAATACTGACTAGGCCCTGAGATCATCCATTAATTGCCTTGGGTTGATCTTCCCTGGTTGACTTTTGTGACGTGTCAAATCTAATCACCATGCTTTCAGATGATCATGCTAACTTGTCATGCTATCAAAAAATCCCTATAACAATACCCATTCAAATCCGCGAGATGATCTCTTGTCGGCTACATGTAGGGGATTTGAATAATCTTTCCTTTGATTTTTTTTTACGCTTCTCACTTTATCCCGATAAAGTGTCTCGTTAAACTGATCCTTTTTTATTGCTGAACTGATCAAGTATCTTATTTAATTGATCAGTTCGGACTCCTTAATTTTTTGCTCTCTTATAGCTGGACTAGTCGTTGTCATGGCTATTTGCTTAGGAAAATTTCCGACTATTTTGTTTTTTGAAGTTGATTCGGTTGGTGTCCTGATTACTTGTTCTGGATTATTCTCGACCGTCTTGAGCCTTCAGTCAAGAGGTGTTCTGGGAACATTGCTATATTTTTCCCTGTTTTTTCCATGTAAACAAGTCACCAAGGATGTCTCCCGGTTTTGTCTGTTTACAAGGGTTTGGCCGAATCGTTAGTCCAATACTCACTCAATCGAATTCATCTTACCAGATTTTCCCCAATGGCATTCTCAAGTGTTAATAGTGAAATTTGGCCAGGGGTCAGAGAGAAATTTTCCATTTCCCTGCCACAATTCGAAGCCTATAATCAACAATCAAGAAGCCCGGATAGACCATAAAGCCACCCTGCAGCAGCAGGGAAAGCCGTCTCGGCTTCAAAACTACCAGAAGACATACCAGGCGCGATCAGAACGAGCCCCCATAAGAATACTGGATTCGGGCTTCTCTAGGCCATCTATCAGGGAACCTTGGCTCTAAGGTTGAGCTCCTCAACCGCCCTGTGAATGCCAAGAGAAGTCTCCAAGCTTGAGAGACATTCGAGAGAAGCCCCCCAACTTCTTCAGAAGCCCGTTGTCCCTGCTGGGCATAAAAGAGGAATCACACCTAAATCTACACTACCCCGGCTACCTCTCAGTAATGTCTTCAGGAACACCTCGAGCCCCTAAGAGCCAGGGAAAATCCATCTCAAGCTTCTAAAAACAGAGTCGGAGCAGGGACTACCTCGATCTACGGGGCAACAGGCAGCTAGCTGGGCGACCTCCATGAAAAACCATCCCGCGATAACATACAAGATCATATCCAGGAGATAACCATCATTAATCCCGTATACGTACGAGCCAAGAGTTTGATTCCAAAGAGGAAACAAACTCATTCACGTTAATTGCTTCCGCTATTTACTCGGGGTCAACAACTTTTGAATAAAGGATCCCGCCCGATAAAGAAAAAATGGATTCAAAGGATCATATCAGAATATCAGCCAATTCAAATCTACTTGGATCAAATATAAATAGATGCATAGAGAAAGATATGAAAGGATATAGAAAAACATATACAGAGATATAGAGATACAGAAAAATAGAGAAACAGAGAGAAGAGAGAAGGAACAGAAGAGGGGAAGGCCTAAATTCTGCATTCAGAACACGACCACGTTCGTTTTCATTATTTGACAGACAGAGTTGAGACTGCGAGCATATAAGAGAGTGATTTGTATTTTAAAGCAAGTATCAATAATAGAAGCTCTGATTTACCGTTACTACGATCCAACCTCTCATCTATCTCTTAACAGGTCAGGTACCAACGGTACCGACCCCGGCCACCATATTCGATATAGTGATCTTGAGGGTGTTAACAGAAATTTCTGATCCCGAGCAAATTTCTAGTCAACACTTTCTAGCGCCGTCTGTGGAAAACTCTCACACCACCACCTTTACATTCAAAAAGTTGGTTATTTCATAATAATCATGAGGCTCCGCTCCTCACATTGGTAGCAGGGCATATCGGGACAACCTTCTGCTACATCGACACGAATGGTCCCGAGGAAAAGGAGAAAATCCGGGCTCCATAGCCTGGTTCCCATCCAGCCAGCCACTGTGCGAGCTCTGGATCCCTCTCTATGAAGTCAAGTCGAGCTTGACCAACAAGCGACGGCCTTTGTAGAAAATATCCGCCTTCGAAACTCGCTGAGATCCAGCAAGTGGATCTTTACAATCAGGGGGAGTCAAGCAGGCTTGGGGCTAGGCAACCAGCCTTCGATCACCTGGGACCGGACCCTCGAGAATCAGCTCATAACAGAGTGGGGTTTCCTACCTCGATCTGGGATAGGCTAGGGCCCATACCCCCATCCCCGAAGCACTGCCACGCTACCAACCAAGACAAGTCAAATACGTGACATATGTCCTTTCCCGGGAACGGGGAGAGTTTCTCCAACCAACAACTTTAAGGAGAGAAGCCCGAGGTAGAGAAAAAGAAAGTCAGTAAAGCCCCCGAGCGGACCCCCTTCGAAGAAGGAACCGTGTGGAGGTCGCCAGTTTATTAGAAGGATCCGATGGTGAGAAAACCGAGATTAACTCAAGAAAATCCGAAAGCAAACGTCTAAGGGACCAGTTGGCAGAGCTTGAGAAAGAGGTCCAGTTGATGAAGAAGGGAAAATACAATGAGGACAAGAAAGATCCTTTAAGTGAAATGAATGCTCATTTCACAAGGACGATCCGGGAGGCAGAGCTCCCGTCTAAGTTCAAAATGCCAACCGACAGATTCTCTTAGATTAAAGATCCCCTGAGCCACTTAGATAGCTTCGTTCAACAGATGGAGGTCCAGAACACAACCAGGGCCGCTATGTGTCGAATGTTCCCCACTACACTCACAGATTGTGCTAAAACCTAGTTTAGGAAACTACCTGCCGGTAGCGTGGATTCCTTCACCAAGTTATTAACAGATTTCTGCTCACAATTCCAAGGAGTTAAGCCCCGATTGAAAGACCCGATCCATCTACAGTACGTGATCCAGGAGAGAGGGGAAACTCTCCGGGCTTATGTCGAGTGTTTCCAAAAGGAAGTCATTAGATAAAGGTCTTCACCGAGAAAGAAATCCTCGTCAACTTCAGAAGCAACTTGTGGGCGGGAAAACTTTTCCTGTCATTTGCCAAGTGACCTCCGAAAACCTACCAAGAAGCCTATCATCTGGCTCTAGAGCATATTGAGGTCAATGAACAACTGAAGGTCAAGATGGAACATGATGACATGAGAGCTGTAAAGCGACAAAAGAAGGAAGCTCCCAGACCCGAGCAAGCTCAGAAAAGCCAGAACAAACCCCCAAATAAATCAACATATGGCTTCCCCCTTCCTCAACCCAAATCGGAAAGGTATCAAGAAAAATGAGCTCCTCCTCAAGCTTTACCACCTCCCAGGATAGTGGCCCCTATAGTTCGCGATGAGAAGGAGTACGACCATTACACTCCCTTAAATGCATCGCGAGAAGCAGTCTACCTCACCATTCGGGACAAGGGTTTGTTACTGAAGCCCACTCCCATGAAAGCCCAGGTCGATAAGAGAAATCGTTATAAATATTGCGACTTTCACGATGACGTAGGGCAAAACACTTTAGAATGCTACAACCCGCGGAACCAGATTGAGGCTTTGATAAGGACAGGATGCTTGATTGAATTCTTACAACAAGTCAGGGAGAACATTCAGACTGGAAGGGAGGTACAAGCCGAGATCCGAGAACATACCGAGAAAAGAAAGGGAGAGCAGGCGAACCTGATGCAACAGATTCAGATAATACATACTATCAGCGGGAGGTCCATTCTGGTCGGCACAACCAACAGTTCCAGGAAAAACCATGCGAGGAAGGTCCCTCATACTGACCAGGGGCGGGATATCTTCAAGGTCGACCAGAGACCGACCAACCCCTCCCAGCTGTCACAGATCATTTTCACTGAAGCAGATGTCTATAACACCGTGCAGCCTCATGATGACCCTATGGTCATCACGGTACAAATTTCCAACTTCATGGTGCACTGTGTGCTCGTCGACACAGGTAGCAGCGTCGACGTCCTGTTCAAAGATACTTTGGAAAAGCTAAACTTGAAGCAGCGGTGTTACAATAGTTGCACTACTCCATTATATGGGTTCACTGGGGACTCAATCACACCCGTAGGATCAAAAATCCTACCAGTGATCATTGGAGCAGCACCTCTCCAACAAAATATCATGACCGACTTCGTTGTGGTGGATACCCCATCGGCCTACAATGCAATATTAGGGAGGCCATTTCTATCATCCTTGAAAGGGGTCCTTTCTATTTACCACAACGTCCTGAAGTTCCTGGTAGGAGACAAGGTGGGGGAAGTTCAGGGTGATCAGCAAGCAGCTAGGAAATGCTACGCAGTGTCGGCCAACCCAGCAGCTCCAGCAAAACAACTCACCCAGGTGACGACGATCCAAGGTAGGATTACCCCTGCACTAAGCCTGGAAGACGTGGGTTCCATCCATTGCCCCAACGACGGCCTTGAGGTGCCCGACATGGAAGAACAGAGAAGGGAATGGGCCAGCAGTCATTCAGTGGATAGGTTAGAAGAGATTCATGTCCGAATAAGCGATCCCTCAAAGGTCATCAATATTGGAGCTACCCTTGAGCCAAGAATGAAAGAGGGTTTGATTAGGCTCATCACAGAGTTCAACGACATTTTTGCTTGGAGTCATGTTGAGATACCGGGGATCCCGATGACATTAGTTGCACATCGACTGGTGATGGATTCGACCTTCAAACCCATTAAACAGAAAAGGCGCCACTTCAACATCGAAAGAAATGTGGCGATTCAGGAAGAGGTGGATAAACTAACCCAGGTAGGTTTCATTCGAGAAGCCCGTTACCCCGAGTGGATCGCCAACGTGGTCATGGTCACAAATGCAAATGGAAAGTGGCGCATGTGTGTAAACTACACCGACCTTAACCGGGCATGCCCGAAGGATAGTTTCCCTTTGCCAAAATTTGATCAACTGGTCGATTCCACCTCCGGGAACAAGCTCCTGAGCTTATTAAACACAATTTTCGGCTATAATCAGATTATGATGCATCCCTCAGACAAGGAAAAGACCGGTTTCATCACCGCGCAAGGCCTGTACTGCTATAAGGTGATGCCTTTAGGGCTCAAAAATGCTAGAGCTACTTACCAACGGTTAGTCAATCGGTTGTTCAAGCCCGAAATCAGAAGGTCGATAGAGGTGTACGACGATGACATGATCACTAAATCTTCAACCTCGGGAGGACACCTGGACGACCTTTGTAGGACCTTCATGATCCTAAGGGAAAATCGATGAGGTTAAACCCTTCCGAATGTGCCTTTGGGGTAACTGCGGGGAAGTTTCTGGGCTTCATGGTCAATGAGAGAGGCATAGAGGCTAACCCGAAAAAGATCATTGCTATCCTGGATCTAGAATCCCCTAGCTCTCTTAAACAGGTTCAAGCCTTGACCGGACAGGTAGCAGCGCTCAATAGGTTCATCTCTCGGTCTACCGATAAGTGCCTACCATTCTTCAAAGCTATCAAGTAGGGAAGAAACATGAAATGGGATCAAGAGAGCGAACAAGCTTTCCAAGCTTTGAAAATATACCTAACAAACCCTCCACTGCTGATCCAGCGACCTATATACTATGTGAGTTATGCTCTAACCAAGCCCGAAAAGAACTATAATCTATTGGAGAAGCTCGTCTACGCCTTGGTGACCTCGGTAAGGAAACTCTGTCCCTACTTCCATGCTCATTCCCTAGCAGTGGTGATAGACCGACCCCTCCGTCAATTCTTACAAAGGCCGGATGTTTCAGGAAGGCTTGTTCTATAGGCCCTAGAGCTTACCCAGTTTGATTTAAAGTATAAGCCTAAGACCGAGATAAAAGCTCAGGCACTAGCAGACTCTGTAGCCGAGCTCTTAATACCTTCAGGCCAGACAACCCCCACGGTAATAGATGTAACCCTTGAGAGGATTCCAGAATCAGACAACTGGCTGGAAGGCTGCAAGTTGTGGACTCTCTACACTGACAGAGCTTCCGGGCAATCTAGGGGGGAACATGTAAAGTCCTCATCGACCTAGAAGGAACTGAGTGCTGCCACTGTTTCAGGTTTGAATTTAAAGCCACAAATAATGAGGCGGAGTACGAAGCCCTGCTAGCTGGAATAAAGGCAGCCATAGAACTCGGGGTCGATTACCTGAATATCAAGAGTGACTCTTCACTCGTGGTCAACCAAGTCTCGGGAGATTATCAGACAAAAAGGGATAATATGATCACTTACCTAAAATTTATTCAACAACTCAAGACCAGATTTAAGGGATTTAGAATCAAGCAGATACCTCGACAGCTAAATCATCGGGCTGACGTCCTTGCCAAGATAGCTGCATATGGTGGTCAGACCCTACCTCATGGAGTCCCTCTTCAAGTAATCCCCCTACCTAGCATTATGACAGGTAAAGAAGCTTATACCTTGTACCGACAGTCGTGCTGGCTAGATCCAATAGTGGAGTATCTACAGGACGGGAAACTCCCCGGGGTGCCCGACCAAGCTAGGAGGGTTAAAAGGCTCTCGGTCTGGTATTGTATGGTGGATGGGCATTTATACCGAATGGAAAAATCCCTTCCCTTGCTCCGATGTCTACACCCTGAAAACCTCAAGTGGGCTTTGAGAGAGGTTCATTCGGGGGAATGCAGGAACCATATTGGTGGAGAGGCTTTGGCATATCAGGTTCTCCGCATGGGGTATTATTGGCAGACCATCCATCAAGATGCGAAGAACTTGGTACAAACCTGCGAGGCATGCCAGAATGCCGTAAACTTGAGTCACCTTCCTCCGGAACGCTTGTCATCCCTTATGTCGCCATACCCCTTTGTTATGTGGGGAGTCGATTTGATTGGACCGCTTCCTACAGCTCGGGGACAGGCCAAGTATGCTATCGTAACGATTGACTATTTCACAAGATGGGTTGAAGCCGGACCCCTCTCCTAGATATCAGAAGAAAACACAACAAGGTTCATCAAGACTAATGTAGTGTGTAGGTTCGGAACCCCCTTGCCATCATAACTGACCTCGACAAATAGTTCGATAATGGCCAATTCAGAGATTTCTACGAAAGCTTGGGAATCGACCTTCGGTTTGCTTCGGTAGCCCACCCTCAAACCAATGGTCTGGTAGAATCCACGAACAAAACCATTAAGAAGTTGTTGAAGAAAAAGCTACAGCAGAAGAAAGGCAGATGGGTAGAGGAGCTTCCCGAGGTCCTCTGGGCTTACCACACTACAAGGAGAACAACTACCGAGGAATCGGTCTACTCGCTGGCCTTCGGGGTTGAAGCAGTCCTACCTATAGAGCACAAGTTGACCTCCTTTAGAATCCAACATTTCGAACAAGGGAGTAATGAAAGTAAGCTCCGAGCTCCGAGCTCTGAGCTAACAAGAAAGATATGAGAGTAAGAGCATGGTTTCCATCCAAATCTCGAGACTAGGAAATAGCTAAATAGCCCTCTAGATGCATTGGTCAGGCTACCACCCCCAAGAAGGGTCAAAGTGTAAGAGCATAGTTGCCATCCAAATCTCGAGACCTGGAAATAACTAGATAGCCCTCCTAATGCCTTGGTCAGGCTACCACCCCCAAGAAGGATCTGAGTGTAAGAGCATAGTCGCCATCCATATCTCAAGACTAGGAAATAGCTAGATAGACCTCCTGATGCCTTGGTCGGGCTACCACCCCCCAAGAAAGACTCGAATTTAAGAACACGGAAGCCTTCCTAATCCCTAGCTTAAAAAGGGGGACTAGACAGTTCTTTACTTAATGCCTCGCTTGGGCTACAACCCCTAAAAGGGTTCAGGAATAGATGGCTCGATTTACTCTAAATATATAAGTTAGTTCTGGTTATTAGCCCTCCTTGATACGTGGTCACTCACTGTAGCAGACCTACAATCAAACAATGGGACTATCGACAACGGAAGTTGAGCTGCGAGGTTTGGTTGTCAGGAAGCCCGACGCTAACTGTCCATTTTCATGCTTAAACAGTTTTCTTATCCTGTTGTTCCCCCAAGATAGTTCGTTTTGCTATAAGTGCTAGACCTGAAGAGAGATCAAGTAAGTACATGCAAGTAGGAGTGAGAGTTAGATCTAAAAATTGAAGCTTTATTATTAAGTGGGGGAGCCTATTCCCCAACAAGGCTACAGCAAGCAGAGAGCTCAATCCTTGATTCCGAGCTACGAAAAAAAGAATGAAATGAAAAAAGGCCAAACACGGTTAAAGATGGGATGCCCACCCCCTTTTCCGGGCATTCAAAATTAATTACATAGGAGAGAACTCAAACTTCTTCCTCTTCTACAGAGTGAACCTCGCCCCTTGCTCCCCTCTCCAGTCATAACTCGTCCTGGTCAGCTGCATCTACCGCCTCCGCCACCTCCTCATGGGGATCCACATCGGCTGCTTCGGGGTCTATAGGATCCTCCTCCACGATTTCATTGATCACCGACATAACTTCAGGTGGTATGGCTGCATCTAGAAGGCTGGACACTGACTCAGGCATAATCCTGCCTTCTATTGACTCCACTCCTGAAAGCATTGTGGGGGAATCTCGGGCTTCAGCAAGGCCTTTTTCTAGCTCCTCGGTTTGGACCCCCCTCGAGGATTCACCAGGACCAGATGCTGGGAAGGTTGGAACAGGAGGAGGCAGATCTGGTACCTCCTACCGCTTCCCAGCTCCTTTCCTAGAAGGACCAGCTCCATCTTTTTTGGGGCGAGACATCTTTGAAGCCCGTGACATAACCTCTTCTCTATTTCAGCTGGCGATGCTGGAGAGATCAAAAGGGGGAGGAAGGGCTACTACAACCTGATAGGAGGCATAGAAGTACCCCCTGTTAAAAGAGGCTTCCACCTCGGCCTGGAGCTGGGTAATTTGAGCCTGCAATGCTAGGTTCTCGACACCCAGAGCCTTCACCTCTCCCTTCCAGTCATCCTACTGGCTAGCTCGTCGCTTCGATCGGAGAGTTTCCCGATCAAAAGCCTGCTTCAACCTCTCATGGTCGCACTGAAGCTCAGCAAGCCATGTTTCCATTCCCTGTTGGCTGGAGGTCATCTCCCAGACTAGGGTTTGAGCCCATGGCTCGCTCAGCCTCAACCTCAGCCTTGGCTGCCCGATCGCTGAGGAAGGCCACCTGATGTCCCAAGGCAACCTGAAATTTGAAGGCTTGTAAAGGAAATTCATGTTAGAAAATGTTAAATCAAGCTGCTGAATGAGGAAGTAAAAACGACGATTACCTCGGCTAGAAGGGTAGACCCTTTGATAATCAGGATATCCACGAGCATCGAGGTCATCCTAGAAAGCCCGTCGCCTGGACAGGAAGCAATGAATTTCTTCAAGACCTCGTTTTGACCCGTCAAGCTTGATTGCTGGTGAGGGCGAGAAGGGGTGACTTTAGGAGTATCTGCTTCGGGCTCCCTAGGAACCTGGATTGCCCGGGATACAGCCGGATCAGTAGAAAAGGATAATGTGACTGGGGACGCATCGTTTGAAGCAAAAACTACTGGTGAGGGGCAATAGTGGACTTATCAACGGCTTGGGAAGCAGGCCCTCCTCGGTTTAGAGCATTTTCCCCCCGAGACGTAAGGATAGCCATCTTAGACTTCACCTGAGAAGGCACTGGAGAAGGAGTAAGCAAGGTAGCAGCCTTAATGGTTGACCTCCCCTTCTTTGAAGCGGCAGAGAAGGCTCCAGGGGATAATCTGGAAGGAGGAAGGAGGAAGGAGGAAGGAAGAAGGAGGAAGAGGGGTCATTTCTTACCGGGCTTTGCAAGAAGCTGGAGCAGCAACAACAAACACTGTTAAAAAAATGGGGGTCAAGATCATTAGAACTGAACCATCCATCAATTTAAGAACAAGATAGAGCAAGATACTTACGAGGAGTAGCATCGGAGATCCGTAGGTACTTGTTCACCCTGCGGGAATCGAAGGGGTCAGCAGTTGGAAATTTCAAATTTAAATAATTTCGGGCTAGGATTGTCTTCAGCACGACTTTAGACTCAGCGGGCTAGGAATCCCGACCCCAAAAGGGTTTGTCACTAAAGGCGGTGGGAACCTCAAGCTCATGCCTGCTGACGAATACAGAGCTCCCCCAGTCTCCCCCCCCCCCCCCCCCCCCACGCCAGTACCCACTCCTTTTTCTTGGCCTTTGCGTAGAATTGGGCTCGAGGAACCCCAGCCAGGCTACCTATCTAGAAAAGGAAGGTGAGTTCCTCAGTCTCAGGCTCCCTAGTTAACCGCTCATCTCACAATGCTCCCTCTTTAACACAAAGAAGCCGACTAGATGCCTCCAGAAGCCGGGTGTCAATTGGAACGGAGCCAGCTGAAGGGCATTAAGAGCTCACCGAAGGGTAGGGTGGAGAGGGAGCCTCACCCTGCTCTCGAAAGATGCGACGTCTATAGGGAGTACGTCTTTGGGTGGGCTAAAAATATAATAATTTCTGTGGGGGACTGTGAGGGAAACGATGTCAGGAATACCGTATTTGTCCCGAAAACGTCTAATCGACTGAGGGTCGACGGTGGAGGCCGGGCTTCATAATTGTGACCTGAATCCTCCCTACTGCGTCGACTCTCTCCCCGATATCAGAATCTTCATCAACTAGGTTTAAAGGATTGTTGGGTTGGTTCGAGAAGCCGGAGCCGATAGAGACGTTTCTGCTAGAACGATTGCGTTGGCAGACCAGGGAAGATTCCTCATCTCTCAAAATTCCTCGCACCCGTTTACGAGGAACTAGCTTAGGGCCTCTGGTGCCCTCAACCAAGGCGTCAATACTGTCTGAGGAAGTCGACATTAATGGGAGAGAAGAACTTGAAAGTAAGTGGAAGATAGAGGGAAATCGGTAGAGAAAGCAGGAAAGAAGAAATCTGAGAATTTGAGATTCGAGAAAGTATGAAGAAAGTTACGGTAAGGCCGGGTTTAAATAGAGGATTACAGATGATATCCTTGGGAAGATCACCTGGAGCCGTATTGTAGCCGTCTTTCTACGAATAACACACTGTTTCAAATTCAAATATTGGGTAATTAATGAGAATATTTCCCTCTCATTAATTATTTTTATAACGGAAAAATTTCTCAATTAAACAAGGAATCTGACTCCAACTCCAACTCTACCACCGGTGTTCAAGTCAGAGGGGACTTCTGTTAATAGAGAAATTTGGCCAGGGGTCAAAGAGAAATTTTCCATTTCCCCGCCACAATTCGAAGCCCATAATCGACAATTATGAAGCCCGGATAGACCATAAAGCCACCCTGCAGTAGCAGGGAAGGCTGGCTCGACTTTAAAACTACAAGAAGACAAGCCTGACGCGATCAGAACGAGCCCCCACAAGAATACTAGAACTCGGGCTTCTCAGGGACATCTATCGAGAATCCTCTGCTCTGAGGTCGTGCTCCTCAACCGCCCCGTGAATGCCAGGAGAAGTCTCCAAGCTTGAGAGACATTCAAGAGAAGCCCGCCAACCTCTCCAGAAGCCTGCTGGCATAAAAGAGGAATCACACCTAAATCTACACTACCCCGGTTACCTCCAACGAATGTCTACAGGAATACCTCGAGCCACTAAGGGCCAGGGAAAATCCATATCTAACTTCTAAGAACAGACTTGGAGCAGGGATCTACCTCGATCTATGAGGCAACAGACAGCTAGCTGGGAGACCTCCATGAAAAATCATGTCGCGATAACATACAAGATCATATCTAGGAGTAACCATCATTAATCCCGTATACGTGCGAGCCAAGAGTTTGATTCCAAAGAGGAAACAAACTCATTCATTGCTCAGGGTCAACAACTTCTGAATAAAGGATCCCGCACGATAAGGAGGAAACGGATTCAAAGGATCGTAGCGGGATATCAGCCAATTCAAATCTACTTGGATCAAATATAAATAGATGCATAGAGAACGATATGAAAGGATATAGAAAAATATATACAGAGATACACAAAGACAGAGAAACAGAAAAATAGAGAAACAGAGAAATAGAGAGAAGAGAGAAAGAAAAGAATAGAGGAAGGCCTAAATTCTGTATTCAGAACACGGCCACATTCGTTTCCACTATTTGACAGCACAGAGTTGCCACCACCCTATATCTTAGAGAGACTGCGAGCATATAAGATAGTGATTTGTATTTTAAAGCAAGTATCAATAATTGAAGCTCTCATTTACCGTTACGACATTCCAGCCTCTCGTCTATCTCTTAATAGGTCAGGTACCAACGGTACTGACCCCGGCCACCACTTTCGTGTTAGTGGTCTCGAGGGTGTTAACAGGAATTTCTCTTCCCGAGCAAATTTCCCGTCAACACCAAGTATTTCTTTCCCTGGTTAAACTGACATCTCGGGGTGGTTGGATTGTTGACAGTGCTTTATATTCATCCTGTCAGTTCGACAGGCATGCCAAATCTTTAACACCCAACTTCTCAGTCTCTCGAGGCACTTTCACCCACCATGACAGGTGTTAGCACTACGAGTTTATCTTTGAATAACAAAGATGATTATAAAAAATTTAACACCATTCTTGCTTTTTTTTATTAATCGATCTGCAAATTAACAATATCAAAACACCAAAAATAATTAGAAATCCTAAAAATAAAAAACAAACTAAAAATCTCTTTAACAAAAACTAAAAGCAATTAAGTTGTCTTTCTCAAGAGCTTTTTTTTTTTAAAGACTGAGTTCCGTGATCCATGAGCTTATGTAGGGTCATTAAAAGATAGTGTTGATCGTCCCTTCGCTGCTCCTTCGGCTCAGGCTTCGTTTCTTTTCCTTATTTCGCATTGGATGATCGCCCCTGTGGAGATCCTTCTATTGATTGTCTGTCCTTTTAAGAATTAAGTCTTTAGGGTGACCCTCTCTGATGAGTGTCTCGATGTGGTATCTTAGTTGGTATCACTTTGATGTGTCGTGACCACTTTCATTGTAGAACCTACAGTATTTTGTCATGTCTCTTCGGGCATAAGTGGACTGTCTAGGAGGATCTTTGACTAGTTTTTAATCTTCTACGATAGCTAGGATTTCCTCTTGTCTCTAGGTGAGGGGAGTATAGTTGGTGTACTGGCTATGGAACTTTCTGTCATTCTGACTGATTCTACGATTATTGACTCGACAACCATATTGGCTCCCATCACTCTCTTGGTGATCACCCATCTGGTTCTTTACATAGCCATTACTTATGTTTGGCGTTCTCCCAGGGTGACCCTGTGAACATAACTAACCTGCTAAGCCAGTTCCTCTTCCTCAGCAATTGCGTAACTGCCTGCCACATCCATCAAGTCAACATACGTATCTGGGCACGTCCTCCTCAAATCAATGGAAAGTCGACCCCTATGTAGGTTATCGGTGAAGGCGGACACCACAGCTTCATCGTTGGGATTATGGATCCCTGACACTTACTGAGCGAAACTTTTTAGGTAACCTTTTGATAATTCGGTATTTCCCTATTTAAGGGTGGTGAGGAGCACTATTGATTTCGTTCTTTGTATATTTCCTAAGAATTGCCGTGAAAAATCTAGGGTCAATTTTCTGAAATTCTTGATTGTTTCCTGAGGAAGTCTCCTGAACCATCTAGACCTTAAGTCTCTGAGCTTTTACAAGAATGGAAAGCACAACAATGGGCCATTATAAGCGTACTATGCCATTGCACTTTGGAAACATATCACATGTTCCGTTGGATCCGTGTTTGCTTTAAATTGCTTAACATGAGGCATTCTGAATCTTTCCGGGAACTGGGTTCAGAGAATGCTATTCATGACAGGGGTTTTCGGTTTATCATACAGTAAATCTTTGGACCATTAGCGACGTTCTATTGCTTCTATCTTCCAGGTTAATTTTCGAATCAAGATGTCTCGCCCCTCTTCTGGTTCACTATCTATTCCCAATCGCTGATTATTGACGAGCCCTTGGGACTTTCCCCTTCAGCATGTTCTACGGGGTGGTTGGTCACTGTCATCTAACGAGCTAGATGGATCCCACCTACGAACATCTCTACAGATTACTTCTGGCTCAAAATCCTCTTGATGCCTACCTCGTCCACTAATTCTTTCATCTCCCTATTGGGAACGTTCCCAATTTTCACAGTGATATGCTATTTCTCTACTAGTTTTACTGGGCACGCCTGAGGTCATGTCCATTATCTTAGAAGGAACCTTGGGGTCTTGGGCCACCACAGGTGTAGACAATTGATATGGCAAAGTCAGATTAACCGTTGTTGTTATATTTATTCCCTGTTTGACAGCGTCTTTAATGACACTTAGCAGGGATTCTTAGACCTACTGGAATGCATCTGGGGAAATCCCTATGGGACCATTTGTTGAGGTTATCACGGCATGACCTGTTGAGGTTGGAGTCGCGGAGGGTAGGCCTCCTCCACCAAAGTAGGTGTTTATTAGGCCAGAGTTGTTAACACAACACGGGGTGCCAGAATCATTTAGGGACTGACTCTCATCTCTATTATCCGCCATGTCACCTCTTCACAAGTCCTTTGAGGTTAACTTAGCAAAAGTTAGTTCACCACCCTTCTTATAGTGCTAGTTGTTGATAGTGATTTTTGGATCAGGTAGGATTATTCATGAGTCTAACAAGTTTTGCCAATTGCTAAAGATGTTAAGAAGAAAATAGGAAATAGGAAAAAGGAAAAGTATACAGACACAGAATTACATGGTAAAACCCCAAGGTGGGAAAACATCCACGGCTGATGGTGATTGCGAAAAGAATTTACTATGATGAAACTTTTACACACTCTCATCTCTTCTTTTCTTTTTTTGGCGAATCTCTCTCTCTTTTTGTTGTACATTTTTGTCTCTCTGTCTATATCTTTTGCTAATAGCCAAATTTGGATATGGACCAATGGAAAATCTTTCACTCTCCTAGCCAGGATCAGAATAAGAGATTACTTAGCATGGCACCAAGGTTCCCGGGGTTGAGCTATTAAGGACCCCGCAGAAGTGAGGAAAGGTCGTTGCGCCCTAGGAATACCCCAGGTGAAGCTCGACATGATAAGATTGAGCAATTTACATCAAAATAAGAACCCAAGGTAAGACCGATAGAGGATGACCCAGGCTCTCCAAGGTCGTCATTACCTCGCAACCTCCCCAGAAGCCCGCCATCCTCTCTAGACACAGAGAGAGACCTATAAGGCATCAAGCTCGTACTACAGTATCACTATATCTCCCCGAGGGAAGAAGTAAATCTATCTAAGCAGGTATGAGGAAGCTCACAGAAGCTCCGTATCACTAACAAGCACTAACATGGTCATTTCAAGCTCCAAAAGGGACCTGGAAAGGTCAGATCAAGCTCATAATATCAAGATAAGAGCATGGATCTACCTCGCCATTCGTAATAGTGAACGCCATATTCGGTGACCTCCATAACGCATCCTACCAGGGTAATACACATGATCACCTTCACTCTCCAAATTGTAATGAAATATTGTGTATGTGTAGGGCAAATGATTGAGTCCAAAGAGGAAACAAAATTATCTCATTCCCAGATATTCTCGATTTCGTCATTATGCCAAAGTCAATATCATTCAAACAGAAAATCTCACTTGATAAGAAGGGATTTGATTCAGAAAATAATGGCGAGAGGATCACGAGTTTAACCTAGTTAGACTACGCATAAATACGCCTAAGGATGCATGAGAAAATGGATCGAACAGAGGACCGACAATAAGAGAGATCTCGGCCTAAATTCTGTGACCAAAACACAACCACTATAACTATCTACTTCTCGACAAGCACGAAGCCACCGTACCCATTGTACCCATGAATGACTAGGAGAATTTAAATGACTACGGTATACACCATATGATTCAATAATAAATTAGTGTCATTTTCCCTTGCATGTTTTAGTATTTCATGTTGTCATCATTTTTACTATCAAATAAATGAGCCAGGAATCAAAAGTACCAACCCCGGCCACCACTTCCGTGGTAGTGGTCTAGAGGGTGCTAACTGGAATTTCTCACCCCGAGCGAATTTTTGGTTAACAATTTCTGGCACCGTCTGTGGGGACACCCACAGCAAATTTATGAAAAGTTTACGTGTTAGATATTTTACAGGAATTATAAGGCTTTGCTCCTCCCAAGGACAACCCAAGGCATTGGGACAACGTTCTGCTGCATTGACACGAAAGGCTCCAACGAAGGGTAGAAAATCCGGACACCATAGCCAAGCTTTAGCTCAGCCAACCGCTGTACTGGCTCCTGACCCTTCTATGATAAGCCAGGCCATGCTCGACCAACAAGCAATGACCTTTATGGAAAATATACGCCTTCGCCTGGTCACTGAGGGCATCGCAACCTAGCCAACAAATCCTAACTCTTAGGGAGAGTCGAGCAAGCCCGGAACTAGGCAGCCTGCTTTCGACCAATAAGAACCTCCCTTGCCAGAGCTAGCCCACAATAGGGCAGGGCCTCAACCTTCAATTCTGGATAGGCTAGGGCCCACGCCCCCAGTTTCTGGTAGGCCATCGTGTTATCAACCTAGGCAAGTCAAATAAGTAACAGACACCCTGCTATGGGAGCAGCGAGAAGCTCCCCACCCGACAACCTTAAGGAGGGAAACTTGGGCCATAGAAGAAGGTAGCCAGTAAATCCCCCGAGCAGATCCCATTCATAAAGAAGATAGGGTTGAGGGAGGGATCCGACAATGAAGGATCTGAGGTTGATTCAAATAAGCATGAGAACAAGCGTTTAAGGGATCAGCTAGTGAAGGTACATAAAGATATTCAGTAGATGAAGAAGGAGAAAAACAAGGATGATAAGAAGGATCCCTTGACCGAATTGAATTCTCCCTTCACTAGGAGGATCCAGGACGCTGAGTTCCCGTCAAAAATCAAAAAGCCAGAAGATAAGTTCTCTAGCACAGATGACCCTTTGAGCCACCTGAAGAGCTTTGTACAAAACCGGAAGTCCAGAATATAACTAGGGCTACCATGTGTAGGATGTTCCCAACCACCCTGACTGAATACACAAAGACTTGGTTCAAGAAATTACCCTCTGGTAGCATAGATTCATTCACGAAGCTATCAAACGACTTCTATTGAACATGTTCAAGAAATTACCATACACCTTTAATTTGTGGTCTAGGAACGAGGTGAAGTACTCCGATCATATATGGAGTGTTTTCACAAGGAAGTCATCCAGATGGGAGTCTTCATTGAGAAAGAGACCCTCGCCAAATTTCAATGGAACCTATGGGCGGGCAAGTTTGATCCTTCACTAAGCGACCTCTAGAGACCTACCAAGAGGCCTATGATCGGGCTCTTGAGTAGGTCGAGATTGATGAACAACTTAAGGTCAAAATGGAGCATGACGACATGAGAATGTCGAAACGCTAGAAGAAGAAAGCTCTCAGACCTGAGCCAACTCTGAAAAACTAGAACAATCCTCCCAACAGGTCGACGTACCGGTTACCTGCTTTCCAACCTAGGTAAAAGTGGTATCCTACCAAACGAACCCCTCTGCAAGCTTCGTCTCCTTTAAGGACTATAGCCCCCGTTACACGAGATGAAATAGGGTATGATCACTACACCTCTTTAAATGTATCCCGAGAAACAATCTACCTCGCCATTCAGGATAAGGGGCTACTTTAGAAGCCTGCACCCATGAAAGCCTCAGCAGACGGGAGGAATAGGTACAAGTACTATGACTTTCATGAAGACATAGAGAACAACACTTCAGAGTGCTATAACCTTCGTAACTAGATTGAGGCTCTGATAAGGAGAGAATGTTTGATAGAATTCTTACAGCAGGTTAGGGACAACATCTAGACTGGAAAGAAGGTACAAACAGGGATCCGTGACCATGCTGAGAAGAAGAAGCGGGAACAAAAGGATTTGATGCAACAAATCCATATGATACACACCATCAATGGGATGCCCACCCTGGCTGGCACCTCTAATAGTTCAAGGAAAAACCATGCAAGGAAGATTCCCCGTGTCGACGAAGGCCGGAGTATCTTCAAGGTCGACCAAAGCCATACTGGCCCATCCCAGTCAACGTAGATTATATTCACCGAGGCAGATGTCTACAATATCGTGAAGCCCATGAAGATCCCATGGTGATCACTGTACAGATTACCAACTGCGTGGTTCACCGCGTGCTCATTGATAAAGGCAGTAGTGTAGACATTCTCTTCAAAGACACATTGGAGAAACTGGATTTGAAGTAATAGTGTTACAATAGCTGCACAACTCCGCTGTATGGATTCACTGGGATTTGATCATACCAGTGGGATCAAAGATACTCCCAATGATCGTTGGTACCGCCCCGTTCTAACAAAACATTATGACAAACTTCGTTGTGGTTGACACCCGTCGGCCTACAACGCGATACTAAGGAGACCATTCCTATCCTTCTTGAACGGAGTCCTGTTTATCTGCCATAATGTCTTAAAATTCCCAGTGGAGAACAAGGTAGGAGAGGTATATGGGGACCATCAAGCTGCTAGAAAGATATGGAAGCACCGGGGATGACCTTGGAAGACGTAGAGCCCGCTGATCAACCAGAAAATGATCCCCTGATACTTGATGAAGAAGAACAGAGCAGATAATGGGGCATCGGGCACCCTGTGGACATGCTAGAGGAAATACCCATCATAAGTGACGATCCCTCCAAGGTTGTCAAGGTCAGGGCTACCCTCGAGCCAAGAGTAAAGAAAGGTTTGATCGGGCTTCTCCGAGAGTTCAACGATATATTCATTGGCTGTTCACAGATTAGCAGTGGGTTCAACCTTCAAGCCCGTCAAGCAAAAAAGGCACCACTTTAACGTCGAAAGGAACGATGTGGTTTAAGAGGAAGTGGAGAAGTTTATCAGAGCAGGTTTCATTAGAGAAGTGTGCTACGCCGAATAGATTGCCAATGTGGTCATGGTCACGAAGGTGAATGGGATTTGGCATATGTGTGTCGACTACACCTACCTAAACCGGGTGTGTCCAAAATATAACTTTCCTCTACCAAAGATCGACCAACTGGTAGATTCCATAGCTGAAAACAAGCTTCTCAACTTTATGGATGTGTTTTTATGGTACAACCAGATTATGATGCACCCCGTCGATCAAGACAATACCAACTTTATCACGAGGTAAGGTCTTTATTGCAACAAGGTAATGCCTTTTGGTGTAAAAAACACAGGAGCTACCTGCCAACGATTGGTCTATCGATTGTTTAAACCGGAGATAGGAAGAACAATGGAGGTGTATATAGACGATATGATCACCAAATCCCATAAAGTAGAAGAACACCACGAACATCTCCGCAGGACTTTCCAGATAGTGAGGGAGAGCCGAATGTGGCTGAATCCCAACAAGTGTGCTTTTAGGGTAATAATAGGGAAGTTTTTGAGCTTCATGGTGATTGAGAGGGGAATTGAGGCAAACCTAGAAAAAATCCAAGCTATCCTGAACCTAGATTCTCCTACCACTCTTAAACAAGTCCAAGTTTTGATAGGGTGTGTATCAGCGCTTAACAAGTTCATCTTGCGTTCCACTGATAAATGTCTTCCCTTCTTCAAAGCCATCAAACAGGAGAGGAACATGAAATGGGACAAGGATAGTGAGTGAGCTTTCCAAGACTTAAAGGAGTACCTCGCCAGCTCACCGCTATTAGTTAAACTAAAGTTGGGGGAAGAATTTCAGATGTACTTGGCAGTGTCAGAAACAGCAGTAAGCGGCTTTGGTAAAGGGGTGAGAGGATGGGATCCAGCAACCTATCTACTATATCAGCCATGCACTATCCAAACTCGAGAAGAACTACCTCCTCCTTGAAAAGCTCACCCTTGCCCTGGTTACTTCGGCTAGGAAGCTCTGTTCTTATTTTCAAGCCCATACAGTGGCAATGGTAATGGACCAACCTCTCCGCCAATTTTTACAGAGGCCAGATATATCTGGAAGGCTGATCCTGTGGGCATTGGAGCTCACTCAGTTTGACCTAAAGTACAAATCTTAAACGATGATCATAGATCAGAGCCTAACAGACTTTGTAGTTGAGACAATTGGCAACACCAGATCCAATTCTTGAGAAACTTCAAGAGGGCAACAATTGGCCGGAAGACTATAAAGCTTGGACCATTTACATTGATAGAGCATCTGGGCAGGTAAAAGAAGGTGCTGGCATATTCCTGATTGATCTTGAAAAAATGGAGTGTTACAACTATTTTAGGTTTGAATTTAAAGCAACCAATAATGTTGTAAAGTACAAAGTTCTCGTAGCTGGAATGAAGGTCGCCATCGAGCTTGGGGCTGATTATTTGTATGTCAAAAGTGACTCACTACTCATTGTCAACCAGGTTACATAACTTTACCAAGCCAAAGGCAAAAACATGGCAGCCTACCTGAAGCTAATCCAGCACCTAAGGGAAAGGTTCAAAGGATTCCGGATCGAGCAGATACCTCGACAGTAAAACCACCGAGCGGACGTCTTAGAAAAGATAGCCATGAATGGAGGTCTAGCTCTACCTAAATGAGTACCCCTCCAGGTGATCTCCTAATCGAGTATAAATACAGGTAAATAAATCTGTCCAGTGGATCAGCTAGCCTGTTGGATTGACCCGATAACTGTTTACCTCCAGAAAGGAAAGCTTCCCGAGAACCCTGACCAGGCCCGAAAGGTAAAAAAGTATAATCAGTTTGGTATTACCTAATACGTGGATACCTCAATTGGAGGGGAAAATCCCTTCCTCGACTTCAATGTCTTCATCCAGACGATGCTAGTTGGGCATTAAGAGAGGTTCATTCAGGGGACTGCGGAAATCACATTGGCGGGGAGGCTTTAGCATATGAAGTGCTCCGTATGGGGTATTATTGGCCAATAATTCACCAAGACACAAAGAGTTTTGTACAATCCTATAAACCGTGTTAGAGGATTTCGAACTTGACTCATCTACCATCGAAGCGACTGTCATCTCTCAGTTCACCTTACCCCTTTACTATTTAGAGGGTCGACCTGATCAGACTGCTTCCTATCGCTCATGGGCAAGCCAGGCACGCTATCATGGCAGTCGACTATTTTACAAAGTGGGTCAAGGTAGGACCTCACTCCCAAATTTTAGAAGAGAATACGATGAGGTTCGTCAAAACCAATATGGTTTGCAGGTTTGGGACTTCATTCATCATTGCAGCAGACCTAGGCAAACAGTTTGACAATGCCTGATTCAAAGACTTTTGTGAAGGTTTGGGAATCGACCTTAGGCTCCCTTCAGTAGCCCACCTCAAACTAATGGGCTGGTGGAATCCACCAACAAGACTATTAAGAAGCTGTTGAAGAAGAAATTCCTGCAGAAGAAAGGCAAATGGGCCGAGCTCCCCGAGGTTCTCTGGGCATACCGGACTACAAAGAGAATAGTTACAGGGTGCAACACTTTGAACCTGATAGCAATGAGGTCAAGCTCCGAGCTAGTCTAGATCTCATAGAAGAGAAACAGGACCAGGTAGCTGAGAAAAAAGCAATATACCAGAGCAAGATTGACAGGTATTTCAACAGAAAATTCAGAGCCCAGAATTTCAACAGAAAAGTCAATGAAGGGAAATTGGTTATTAGGAAAGTGACCCTGAACACTCGAAAAAGGTCCGATAGAGTCTAGGACCCAATTGGGAAGGGCCATACTTGGTAAAGATGATGGTGTGTAATAGGGCATAGAAGCTCGAAGACATGGAGGGTCGACCTATCGACCACACCTAGAATGCTGAGCATTTGAGAAAGTTCTATCCCTAGACAGGAGACTCTTAGCAAACTACCTCCATTTAGGTTTCAATAAAATTCTCAACAACAATGTACTCCATTTTGATCATCAATAAAATCTGCTACTAATTTCTCCATCTCCGATTGTATTCTCCAAGAGCTGTAATTTCTCCATCTCCGATTGTGTTGTCCATGAGCTGTTAATTTCTCCGTATCCGAGTATGTTCTCCAAGAGCAAATTTTCCATAATCGCCTTGAGACCAGAGATCAGTCGGGAAAGCCCTTCCACTATCCCTGATGCCTTGGTCGGGCATAACCCCCAACCGAAAATGGTCTGAGTGTAAGAGGATAGTTGTCATCCAGATCTCGAGACAAGGATAGCTAAATATCCCTCATAATGCCTTGGTCGGGCTACCACCCCCATAAAGAGTCTGAGTGTAAGAACATAGCTACGATCCTAATCTTGAGACTAGGATCTAGCTAAATAGCCTTCATGATGCCTTGGTCGGGCACCACCCCCAAGAAGGGTCTGAGTGTAATAGCGTAGCTGCCATCCAGATCTCGAGACCATGATATAGCTAGATAGCCCTCATGATGCCTTAGTCCGGTTACAACCCCCGAGAAGGATCTAAGCTTTAATATTGATTTGCTTGTTGGACTAAGGTCGCCATGACAAGATATCTCCCCAAATGCTAGGAAAAAGGGTATCTATGTTGTTACCACACAACTTTCACCTAAGTATCAAGCCCCTGATTACTACTAACCATTGGTTTTTCATAAGCATGTGATTTTATATCGCCAAGTAAAAGTTTGAATGAGGAATCATCAAAGATGCGAGACACAAGGCAAGGGAACTCCTCCCAAAGACATTAAATTCCTACCAAGTGCTGAGAATTGGAGCTAGCTTTCTATCCAACTAGTATGTCTGCACATAATAGATTCCAAGTTTTTATTTACCAAATTTAATTAAGCAAGTATTGTTCTGAAGGTCGCATCCAGGTCGAGGTCAGAAATCGAGCGAGGAATTCCAAGCTAAGTTTGAATTTCACAATCAGGATTAATCAAAGTAAAGAAATGATAACCGAATTTCATTGATAGTAAGGGAGCCGATCCCCTCACAAAGGCTATATTCACCGAACAGAGAGCCCAACCCCTGTTTTCAGGATACATAAAGAAAAAATATAGATAAAGAATTGGTTAAACTAGTCGTGAGTAAAGGGGGTGACCACCTTCCTTTCCGGCCACCTCTGCCACTGTTGGAACAAAATTCACCGATCACGTAGTGCAAACGGGTTTTTAAAATTTATTATACAGATCGTAATCTGTATCTGTAAATTTTTTTATACAGATCGTAATCTGTATCTGGAACCGGTGAACTTTTGATCTTAATTATTTTCGGAACAAATACATATAAAAATTATTACACAAATAAAAAATATATATAAATACAGGAAATTGTAATCAATAAAAAAAAATAGAACCATACCAACGATTGGAGGCTCCTTTACTTTTCGATTTCTCCTGGTCTGTACCACTGATCTTCCTAGCTATTCCCGGGATTGGTAACTGCGTGTGAGCGCGTCACGATTCTCAGGAACTTAGGATGGAGGGTGTAGAAAAGAAAAGAATAAAAAAACTCTTTCTTAATATTAATGAACAACACTTGTACATAAAACCTTTTCTCTCTTTATAGTGTTTGTTCATGCACACACTTGCACAAAATAACTCACAAAAAAAAAACTCACTCACCAGTTTTTTAACCAAAAGCCAAAACCAACTTTTGTCTTTTGTTAAATAAATATATATATATAAGTGAGTTGCTGTGCGTTTCACGGACAACAACTTTTTTATTTTTTATTTTATTTTTTTGATTAAATAAAATATATCTTATATATAATATTTAAAAAATTGATCAAATCTATATTTGATTTTTAAAAACTTTCAAATAAAAAATATCTCATATCTTTAATTTGATTTTAATTTTGAATTCAAACTATTTAAATTCAAAAATAAATTATTTTATATAATAAAATAAAATAATCACATTATCTTAATTTATTCAAAAATAAATATCAACATACACCCTCCATTTAGTGATTAATAACATAATTAAATAATCTCATTATTTAAGTTATTTAATCACCATTATCTATTAATTAAATAATCTCATTATTCAATTAATTCCCGAATAAATACGTGTCACTTTCGTAACAAAATTAACTGGACAATCCAATTAAATAACCGTGACCCTTGTTACCTAAATCGATCGGGCTAGCAAAGGGACCTAATGGACCCACAGTATTTTGAGCTCTAATAATCCTCAGAATCATTAATTAAACTCTTTAAATAATATTTCTTGATTATTAACTCCGGTGTTATTCCACTAAAAACCCGAAGCTGCACTCTCTCAACTGCAGACGTTTTTACACAGACCGATACAACTCGATGTCCATCGATATAGCTATTACATATGGTGTGATCCTCCACAATAGTTCATAATTAGAGCTGGGTCATAATGTCCGTTATACCCCTCTAATTACATATATCCTTTAAGTACCATTGATTATCTAATGGACAATAAATCCTACTTCCTCACGAAATTAGGAGAACGCTCATATTGTCCAAGCCCCGAATCAACCCTTAAGGGAACTACCATCTACTTCTATTGTGTACAAACCTTCCTAGTTACAAGCCAAACCGTAATCCCAACATACGGAGTATATTGATCAGGAAATAGATCTGACCTCACCCATGGTATATCAAAGACCACGATCTAACCTGAAGTAGTCGATAAGACACTCAAGATTAAGATCACCCATATATAGCCATCATTAGTTGATATATATGAATCTCATCGGCAAACGGATCTTTGTGTGAGATTCATATAGATCATGGCCCAATCATATATGATCACATCATACAAGGTGTCTCCATTCCCATATCTCATATGAATGATTCATGATAGAATCGTTGTACATTAAGGAATGGACCACAGCTGTAGATTAACCACAAATAAAGTACCCAGCTTTATTTGCTATCTATGGACTCTTTAGATTGCACGTCTCTTACTGTATCCATCTGTATATGACACTCATATACACAGTTCGAGATTACATCCGGCAATCCAGGATGTTAATATATACACAAGTTTATAAAATATATAACATAACTGAATTAATTGAACCATTCCTTTTATTTACTTCATAAATCCATTTACAAATTACATGCTTAGGGCATAAACCCCAACAATCTTCCACTTGAACTAAAGCATGTGAGGCATGTCTCGTAATACTAGACCATCTAGGTGACCCGAAAACACTTTAACCGGTAAGGTTTTCGTAAATGGATCAGCATGATTATCTTGTGAGGATATCTTGCTGACGATCACATCTTCTCTCTGCACTATCTCTCTTATGAGATGATACTTTCTCTCTATATGCTTTCCTCTCTTGTGGCTTCTTGGTTCTTTGGAATTAGCCACAGCACCACTATTATCACAATAAAGTGTGATGGGCTTATCCAGGTCTGGAACAACTTCCAGATCACTCAAAAACTTTTGGAGCCAAAAAGCCTCTTTAGCAGCTTCACAAGCAGCTACATATTTGGCTTCCATGGTGGAGTCAGCAATGCAAGATTGCTTGATACTTCTCCACACAATGGCTCCACCACCCAGGGTGAATACTGATCCAGAAGTGGATTTTTTAGAATCCATGTCTAACTGAAAATCAGAATCCGTGTATACTAACGGGATCAAATAATGTCCAGAATACACTAGCATATAATCTCTCGTTCTCCGAAGATACTTGAGAATAGTCTTGACAGCAACCCAATGATCCAATCCTGGGTTGGACTGGTATCTGCTGACTACTCCCACTGCATAGCAGATGTCCGATCTCGTGCATAACATAGCATATATGAGACTACCTACTGCTGATGCATAGGGAACACATCTCATATCCTCAACTTCTTGAGGTGTCTTAAGACACTGTTCCTTAGACAAGTGAACTCCATGTCTGGAAGGTAAATTACCTTTCTTAGAGTTTTGCATTGAAAATCGTACAAGAATCTTGTCAATATATAATGCCTGAGACAGTGCTATAAGTTTGTTCTTACGATCCCTTATAAGTTGGATCCCTAGAACATAACTTGCCTCTCCTAAATCTTTAATTTGGAATTGGCTAGCCAGCCAGCCCTTTACATTAGACAACAATCCCATATCATTCTCAATGAGTAGGATATCATCTACGTATAGAACCAAGAAAACAACTTTTTTATCAATGATGCGCTTGTAGACACAAGCCTCATCGACGTTTTGCTCGAAGCCATGGGTTTTGATCACATCATCAAACCTAATGTTCCAGGATCTAGATGCTTGCTTAAGTTCATAGATGGACCTTTGCAGCTTGCAAACCTTTTGCTCTTGATCTGGAGACACGAATCCCTCTGGTTGCATCATATAGATGCTTTCATCAAGATTGCCATTCAAGAATGCAGTCTTGACGTCCATTTTCCAAATTTCAAAATTGAAATAGGCAGCAATGGATAAGAGAATCCTAATAGACATAAACATGGCTACTGGCGAGAAGGTCTCTTCATAATCGACCCTCTCTTTCTGGGTATAACCCTTTACCACTAGCATTGCCTTGAAGGTCTCTACCTTTCCGTCTACTCCTCTCTTTCTCTTGTAGATCCACTTACACCCAATGGGTTTTACCCCATTCGGTAAGTCTATAAGGTCCCAGACTGAGTTAGAGTACATGGACTCCATCTCGAGATTCATGGCTTTAAGCCATTCCTCTTTATCAGGATCTTCCATTGCATTCTTAAATGTCAATGGATCATCCACATTATCTGCAGAGATGACACCTTGTCCCTCACCTATAGCTAAATTGCATTCAGGTTGTCTCACAACCCTCTCACTACGTCTAGGTGGTAGTGTATCCTGATCAGAAACCATCTGACTCTCAGATGTTTATGGATCAACAACTCTTGTTGATGAAGCACTAGTCTCACCAGGCTCTAACTCATTTAATACAATCTTGGAACGAGGTTTATGGTCACTAATGTAATTGTCCTCAAGAAACGTTGCATTTGTCGATACAAACACTTTGTTATATTCGGGACTATAGAAGTGTCCACTTCTGGTCTCCTTAGAGTATCCTACAAATAGGCAGACAACAGACTTGGAGTCTAGCTTTCCAGTTCTGTTCTTCAGCACGTGTGCTGGACACCCCCATATACGGAAATGTCATAAACTAGCTTTACAATCATTCCACAACTCTAGGGGAGTCTTAGGAATAGATTTGGATGGCACTACATTCAAAATGTATGACGCTGTTTGTAACGCATATCCTTAGAAGGAATTTGGTAATGATGAGAAACTAATCATAGATCTCACCATTTCCATTAGGGTTCTATTTCTCCTCTCCGCTACACCATTTTGCTGAGGTGTACCAGGAGCTGTGTGCTGAGAAACTATCCCATGCTCGACCATGAAGTCTTCAAACTCTTGGTCAAGGTACTCACCTCCACGATCTGATTGTAGTGACTTGATAGTCCTACCTTATTGATTCTCAACTTCAGCTCAGAATTCATTGAACTTTTCAAATGTTTCCGACTTTTGTTGCATCTGGTAGACGTATCCGTATCTTGAGTAGTCATCTATAAAGGTGACATAATACTCATAACCACTAACATTCATCGGTCCGCAGACGTCTGTATGTATAAGCTCTAGCAGTTCATTAGCTCTAAGCCCTTTTCCAGTAAAAGGTCTCTTAGTCATCTTACCTTCAAGGCAAGATTCGTAGACAGGTAAGGTGCCAACCTTTAACTCACTTAAAGGTTCGTTTTTTACTAATCTGTCTATCCGGTCAAGGTTGATATGACCAAGACTTAGATGTTATAGATACGTGTCATTATTCAGAGAAATCTTATGTCGTTTAGTTTTTGGTTTTTCAACCTTAAACATTTCGGTGTTGAGCAGTGTAGTATGTATTAACGGTCTTAACACATACAAATTGTTTTCATTAATTCCTGAACAAATATTCAGACCATTCTTTCCTATAATAACATACTTATTATTAAAAGAAACAGAATATTTTTGTTCTAACAACTTAGAAACAGAAATCAAATTCCGTGTAAATCCAGGAATATAAAAAACATTGTTTAATAATAAAAAACTATTATTATTACAAAATTGCAATCTTATTACTCCCACTGCTTTGGCCGATACGACATCCCCCAACCCCACACGCATTGAGAAGGCTCCCTCCTCTAGCTGTGTCCAAGAATTAGTCCAATGCAAAGAAGAACAAACATGATTAGTGGCCCCCGAATCAACTATCCAGGGTGAAGAATCATCTTCCACTAAACAAGATTCAAGAACAAGTAAATCATATTTACCTTTCATTTTTTTCTTCTTGGCTACCTCCTCCAGATACTGAAGACAGTTCCTCTTCCAGTGCCCGACCTTGTTACAATGGAAGCATTTTCCTTTGTCTTGGTCAGTGGAGGTGCCCTTCTTTTTGCTTTGGGCTTTCTTGGGCTTGGGCTTTTCTTTTGCCTTTCCAGCAGACCTTTTCCTCTTCTTATTATTAGAGGAAGATGGTTCGACAACATTTACCTCACCGGTCTTGCCTTTGTTGTCCTTACTCAAGGACTCAAAGGCAGCGAGCTCATTGAGCAGCTGTGTAAGACTGAACTTTAACTTGTTCATCCTGTCGTTGCTTTTAAACTGATCGAAACTCTTCGAAAGAGTCGTCAGTATGATGCTCACCTGACTGGGTTTGTCAATGGCCCCGCCATTGACTTCTGCCGTGTTGAAGTAGGACATCGTGCTCAGGACATGTTCCTGAACTGAAGTTCCTTCCTTTATGCGAGCGAGCATAGCGGAACGAACAGCTTCATGTCGCTTTTGCTCGGAGGGCTGCCCGAACATAGCTTGCAATGACTCCATGATTTCGAATGCTGAAGTCATTGAGTCGTGCTTTGTGACAAGCACGTCTGTCATAGATGCCAACAGACATGTTCGGGCCTTCTCATCAGATGAGACCCATCGCTGGTATGCCTCACGAACAGTTCGTGTGGCATTGACAGTAGGCACTGGAGGACATTCCTCCGTAAGCACAAACTTAAGGTCTTTTGTGACCAAAATTGCATTAATATTAAGTTTCCACTTTGTGTAGTTATCACCAGTTAATTTGTCGTTTGCGAGAATTTGAAGTAATGCAAAAGACATTGCTGAAATAAATAAAACATTCATTCAGTCATTTATTTAAAACAAGTGCGGGTGATTTGGTATAAATTTAAACATGATGCATGAACATGTTTAATGAACTAGAACTACCCTAAAAATAGTTACAATACCACGACAATCCAACATACCACAAAAAAGTGCCGCATTAGGGTCGATCAAATCTTTGCATGTTGGACCGAGACATTCTCAATCAAATGATATTCTAGAATAACTCTTATTCCATATCACTCAACCATCGTTTATTCAGTCAGGTTTTTAATTAACAAACTTAATCAAAAGTGCCGCATTAGGGTCGGTCAATCCCGAAATACCCTTAGAAATCCTATCTGTTAGGAAGTCAACCTTGGTATTGACCTTTGTGGAAACCCTCCTTAGGGAGGACGAAAGCAAAGCTGTCACGAGGCCCCACTCGGATCTCACGGTGTTGAACTAATGATAGAGACCGCGGGATATATATGTCATATATCCCTCTCCCACTCACTATTTTAAAACTAGGGTTTTCTATTATCCGTTAATGCCCTAGACTCTACAGGATCAAACGGCTAACTTTAATCAAGTTATCTAGTGCATTAACTAATTCATTATTAGAAATAATTTCTAATTAACTAATAAATTATTAATGATTTTTAACAATTAAAAATCTAATCTATTAGTAAATAGTATAAGTCTTTGTAAACTATTTACTAAGCTCAGATTATTATGAAAATATTTACCAAGTTTTAACTATTAAAACTCTAACACAATTTTCGGTTCATTTATAATTAGACAATTAATCAAATTAATCCTAATTACTATAAATGACCATATTAATTTAACTTATTAAACTCTTTAATAACTAGATTAATATTAATGAGAATTACCAAGTTTGTTAACAATTAAAAAACTAATCCCATTTTCATAGCCAATTTATGTATTTATCCATTTTAATCACATTAAAAAAAATACATAAAATATGGGCTATGATGCATGTATGACATATCAAATATATGTGTGTAGGCACTTCTAATCTAAATGATATACGTATGCATGACAATGCTTTTTATCATCACATAATATAAAGCAAACATGAATTGATCGATTACTGTGGATTATTTAACCAAAAAAAAAAAAGAATATAAAATTACAAAAATACCCCCAAGGCATTCCTTGGTCTTCTTGTAATTTCCAAGTCTTCCAGTCTCTTCAGGTCACCTCGATTCATCTCATGAATTTTTTTTCGCGATTTTTTTAGGTCTTCAACATAGGTTTCATTTTTTATTTTTATTTTTACAATCCAATAATAGTTAAAAAAATATATAATAAAAAAAAATTATGCAACCCATAATACCTAAATCCATAGTACCATATAATTAACGATCAATCATGTTTTTGTAAATTAAAAAAAAATTAATATACATACAAAAACATCAAACAGTCAATTTAAATCGTACCTACACAATCCTACATATAGGAGCATTGAAAACAATTTCCTGTTCCGAAAATAAAATTGGCTCTGATACCAATTGTTGGAACCAAATTCACCGATCACGCAGCGGAAACGGGTTTTTAAAATTTTTTATACAGATCGTAATCTATATCTGTAAAAAATTTTATACAGATCGTAATTTGTATCTAGGACCGGTGAATTTTTTATCGTAATAATTTTCGGAACAAATACATATAAAAATTATTACACTAATAAAACATATATGTAAATACAGGAAATTGTAATCAATAAAAAAAATAGAACCATACCAACGTTTGAAGGCTCTTTCACTTTTCGATTGCTCCTGGTCTATACCACTGATCTTCCTAGCTATTCCCGGGACTGGTAACTGCGTGTGGGCGCGTCACGATTCTCAGGAACTTAGGATGGAAGGTGTAGAAAAGAAAAGAATAAAAAAACTTTCTTTATATTAATGATCAACACTTATACATAAAACCTTTTCTCTCTTTATGGTGTTTGTTCATGCACACACTTGCACAAAATAACTCACAAAAAAAAAACTTTTACTCACCGGTTTTTTAACCAAAAGCCAAAACCAACTTTTGTCTTTTGTTAAATATATATATATATATATATATATATATATATATATATATATATATATATATATATATATATATATATAAGTGAGTTGTTGTGTGTTTCACGCACAACAACTTTTTTATTTTATTTTTATTTTTTTTATTAAATAAAATATATCTTTTATATAATATTAAAAAAATTGATCAAATCTAGATTTGATTTTTAAAAACTTTCAAATAAAAATATCTCATATCTTTAATTTTATTTTAATTTTAAATTCAAACTATATAAATTCAAAAATAAATTATTTAATTTAATAAAATAAAATAATCACATTATCTTATTTTATTCAAAAATAAATATCAACATACACCCTCCATTTAGTGATTAATAACATAATTAAATAATCTCATTATTTAAGTTATTTAATCACCATTATCTATTAATTAAATAATCTCATTATTCAATTAATTCCCGAATAAATACGTGTCATTTTCGTAACACAATTAACTGGACAATCCAATTAATTAACCGTGACCCTTGTTACCTAAATCGATCGGGCTAGCAAGGGGACCTAATGGACCCACAGTATTTTGAGCTCCAATAATCCTCAGAATCATTAATTAAACTCTTTAATTAATATTCCTTGATTATTAACTCCGGTGTTATTCCACTAAAAACCCGAAGCTGCACTCTCTCAACTTCAGACGTTTTTACACAGACCGATACAACTCGATGTCCATCGATATAGCTATTACATATGGTGTGATCCTCCACAATAGTTCATAATTAGAGCTGGGTCTTAATGTCCGTTATACCCCTCTAATTACATATATCCTTTAAGTACCATTGATTATCTAATGGACAATAAATCCTACTTCCTCACGGAATTAGGAGAGCGCTCATATTGTCCAATCCCCGAATCAACCCTTAAGGGAACTACCTTCTACTTCTCACAAGAAGGAGTAGATTTCACTATTGTGTACAAACCTTCCTAGCCACAAGCCAAACCGCAATCCCAACATACGGAGTATATTGATCAGGAAATACATCTGACCTCACCCATGGCATATCAAAGACCACGATCTAACCTGAAGGAGTCGATAAGACACTCAGTATTAAGATCACCCATATATAGCCATCATTAGTTGATATATATGAATCTCATCGGTAAACGGATCTTTGTGTGAGATTCATATAGATCATGGCCCAGTCCTATATGGTCATCTCATACAAGGTGTCTCTATTCCCATATCTCATATGAATGATTCAGGATAGAATCACTGTACATTACGAAATGGACCACAGCTATAAATTAACCACAAATAAAGTACCCAGCTTTATTTGCTATCTATGGACTCTTTAGATTGCACGTCTCTTACTGTATCCATCTGTATATGACACTCATATACACAGTTCGAGATTACATCCGGCAATCCAGGATGTTAATATATACACAAGTTTATAAAATAAATAACATAACTGAATTAATTGAACCTTTCCTCTTATTTACTTCATAAATCCATTTACAAATTACATGCTTAGGGCATAGACCCCAACAACCACCCCTTCCCCCGGAGACTCTTCAACTACTTGGTGCCCGGCTTGGTCTTCTTCCAAAACTTCACTAACTGCGACCATAACCTAAGGGGAATGGCCGCATCCAGAGTGATAGCCACAACCCCCGTTCCGTTTTTCTCAACCTCTAACTCTACTCTAGAGGGATTTTCATAGTGGTCTCCGGCCCCCTCAGGGGCTTTTGGTTGAACCCCCTCAGACTGCGTGAGCTGAACCCTGCGTGAGGATTCTTCGGTATCTAAAACTGGAAAGACTAGAGGAGGAGGAAGATCTGTCTAGACCATTTGTTTCTCCGCTCTAACAACTCTAAAAAGACCCGCTCCATCACCATCGGGATGAGACATCTATGCGACCTTAGTCATGATCTCCTCTCTATCCCAGTTGGCAATAGTGGATAGGTTGAAGGGAAAAGGGAGAGCTTCAACAACCTAGAAGAAGGCATATAAATATCCATAGCTGAAGGAGGCATCCACCTCGGCTTGTAGCTTGGCCACTTGAGCGTGCATAAACTGGTTCTCTATGTCCAACATCTTAGCCTCAGCTTTCCAAGTGTCCATTTGCTTGGTCATGCATTCAGAGTAAAAGGTTTATTGATTAAAGGAATGCTTTAACCTCTCATAGTCGCAGTGAAGCTTGGCCAACTCTACATCCATCACCCTCTTGCTAGATGTAATCTCCTACACTAAAGCTTGAGCTCGTGCAAGCAACCACATGTCCCCTCAACTTCAGCCTCAGATTTAGCCACACGGTCGCGAAGAGAGGCCATTTGATGACCCATGTTCACGTTAAATTTTAAAGCCTATCGATTGAAAAAGTTTGAGTTAGAAAATGATCAAGCTAGCCGTCACAAGAAAAGATAAAAAGTGATGGTTACCTCGGCCAAAAGGGTGGACCCCTTGGTAATCAGAATATCTATGGGTATTAAAGCCATCAGGGAACGATTGTCACCGATGCAGGTTATAGCAAATTGCCCGAAGACCTCGTCAAGGATAGCATAACTCGATTGATATTGAGGGTGAATGGGAGAAACCTCATCACACCAACCTCATTGTCCTCTGAAGCTCGGGGAGTCGAGAACATACATGAAGGGGCAGAATTATCAGGGAAGTTAACCGCGGGGAAGTAGCAGCAGTAGCAGTGGGGTAACCAAAGAAGAAGCAGTAGTAGTTGCATCAACAACATGAAAAATAGAGGTCATCTTGCTCCGCACCTTAGTAGCCTGCGATGCGAGAAACGCCATCCTTTACCTAAGCTGGGAAGGGGATGGAGCAAGAGCAGGCAAAGCCCCAGCTAGAACAGTTGGCCCCTCTTTCTCCGAGGTAGCCAAAGGGACTCCCTAGGTCAATCTGGCAAGGGAGAGGGGTGCTTGCTTGGCTTTGTGGGAAGCTAGAGAAACAACAAAAACTTAAAAAAAAGGTGTCAAAACCAAGCTAGCCAATGAAACAGAGTAAGATGGCTCAACGTTACTTTACTTACGAGGAGTAGCAGCAGAGTTTCGCAGGTATAGATTTACCCTGTGAGGATAGAAGGAATCAGAGGTAGGAAACTTCAAGTTCAAATAATTTCTAGCGAGAATGGACTTCAAGATTGTTTCAGACTCAACAGGTAAAGAGTCTCTGTCCTATGAAGGTTTGTCACTAAAAGCTATAGGGACTTCAAAATCATGCCTGCCGATGAAGATCTAGCTTTCCCAATCATTCCCCGCTAGAATCCATTCCTCCTTCTAGGCGAGGTCTTTCTTGGAACTGCCAAGAACGATGAAGTTGAGTTTGTTCTTCGCTTTCGTATAGAACTAACCTCAGGGGGCATCAGACAGGCTTACAATCTAGAAGAGGTAAGCCAATTCCTTTGCTCCGGACTCCCTAGAAACTTTGCTTAGCTCACACTATTCCTTCCACAGCATGAAAAATCCGATTAGATGTCTCTAGAAGCTAGGTGTCAACTAGAAAGGAGCTAGTTGTAGGGCATTGAGAGCTCACCGGAAGGTAGGGTAAAGGCAAAGTCTGACCCCATTCTCGAGAGCCGCGATGTGAATTGGAAGCACGCCTTTAGGAGGATTGAAGACATCATAATTCTTTAGGGGAATGGAGATGGAAACGTTATCGGGGGTGCCATACTTGGTCCTTAGGTGATCAATCAACTTTGGGTCCGTGGTAAAATCTAGGATGACCTTGAAATCGTATGGAAGAAGCCTCTCCGGAGGAGGAACAAAAACTATAACTTGACCCTTTCCAGCAGCAGTAGCATCCCTGGGTTCCCTATCAGAGTCTTTACCAATCAAGTTCAAATGGTTATCAGGCCTATTAGAGAACCCAATCCTAATAGCCACGTTCTTATTTGACCGCTGACGTTGCAGGTTAAGAGTAGAGTCGTCACTGTCAAAGTTCTTTCGCTCTTATTTCCCAAGGGCGAGACTAGAAACCTTTTTGCCATCTACTATGGAATCCCTAATACCAAGACTAGTTTTCGATATGGTGGAGAAAGGTTTTGAGTTAGACGAAGGAAAATATGGAGGCGTTGCTAGAGAATGTAGCAAGAGAAAGATTCTTTCTTTTAAAAATTTGAAATTTGTAAAGAAGAAAGCGTGAGGAAGGCATCGAAATAACCGGGTTTAAATAGAGGTGAATGAAGTAGTGACGTCGGTGACATGAAAGCAAAATCTTCGGTGGAGATTGCCTCGAATCTAGGGGGCTAACATAACACAGCCGGATTATTTTGAAAAATGGATCGTTCCTTGCTTGCCACATCTCTCATGCATTTAGTGAGAGGATTTATACAAAGATTCTGGTAACAAAAAGGGAGGAAAATTTTCCTAAATGAAGCGGAAAGTCTAACTCCTACCTCAACTCAATCACAGGTGTTCAAGTTAGAGGAGACTTCTGTTAATAACCAAATTTGGGTAGGGACCAAAGGAAACTTTTTCAATCTCCTAGCCAGGGTCCAAATCTGAGATTGCCTAGCATGGTACCAAGGTTCCTATGGTCTAGCTATTAGGGGACCCCACAGAATCGAGGAAAGGTTGTCGCACCGTGGGAACACCCCAAGTGAAGTTTGACATGATTAGATCGAGCTCCTTACATCGAAATAAGAACCCAAGGCAAGACTGATACAGGATGACACTGTTAGGTTTTAGTTTGTGTTGGTATGAATTCCATATCAAAATGATGTTTACTTGTAATGACTTAGTTGTTTAGGTTCATGATGATTCAAGCTTTAAGGAAGAAGAAACAACAAGTCAAAACAAGTTCTAAGTCTTCAAAGAGAAATGATGCAATTTGTTTCTACAAAGGTATACTAAGACCTTATCTTTCTCTTACAAGGCTTAGGCACACACACATATCATACATTTGTGTCCCTGCATAGTTGTGCACCTTTATAGGCACATACACATATATCATACATTTGTGTCCCTGCATCGTTGTGCACCTTTATAGGCACACACATACAATTCATTCATATGTGTCCCTGCATTTTTGTGCACCATGTATAACACATTCACACGCTTGGAGATGAATGCTCATGCATTGGTTTGAAAATAACATGTTTTGGAATATGCATGATTGGAAACTATCTCTATGTAGTTTGCATTCTAGTGTGAATTGTGTTTGTGTGTATATGTTTGTATAACATATACATTGAACTTGGATTTAGTCTTAAATCATTCTTGATTGAGTTTCGATCATTTCGGTTACTCATACTATTGATTTCAAGTTCACAGTCAAAAGATACTACACTTTCAACTCATGTTTCATACATTGTCTTCTTCTTCGTATATCGAGTCGAATTATTATTTTCTGGGTTGAGTATCTTATATGTCCATGTCTGTGTGAGAGTTACATATCGTAATCCACAAACAGATTCTAATTCCGAGTTCGGAGGCAGGAGAACGGTAGAAGAACGCGAGGGAAGTGCTAGGGGAATGCACCATGGTCAAAAGGCCATGGAGGTGTGCATGCCCGAGATGGCAAGTGGCCATCTCGGCCGCACAACCTTGCTGCCCGGAGATGCCCACGTGCCATCTCGGGGAACCACTTACAAAGAAGGGCAATTTTTTTTCTTTTCTTCTTTCTTCTTTCCCACTCGTTTATAATCTCTCTCCCCCTCACATTTCATTCTAAGAAGAAATTCAAATCAAGTGTGCAGAATTTTCTCTCTAAATTTTCTCACCTTCCAAATACCATAACTTCTTCATTAGAAGTCCGATTTGAGTGATTTGAAGTTGAAAGTGTTCATCTATTCATCCTCCATCTTTTCTTTGAAGGTTTAAGTTAATTGTTCTGCTGTTTTGGGTGTCTAATCATACAATAACGGGACTGCACCTAGATTAACTAAGTTATTGATTTTCTCTCTAAGTTTTCTTTCAAAACTTGGTCATTTGCCTTGGGTTTTCTTCTTCTACATATATTTGTATATTGTGAGTGTTTTGGTTTGTGTTTTGAACACTTTCAAAGCTAGATTGAATTTCAATTGAAATCATTCTTCTTCAGTTAGGTTTTGATTTTGAATATGTTATCACATGTTTGGGATTATATTGTGCTATCTTTGATTTTAGGACTATTTTGTGATCTTTGATTGATTGATTTTATGAAAATTGGTTTATCACATGTATTAGGATCTCTTGGACGAAATTCTCACATAATACATGTGCTTATGTTCTTTTGAGCTATTCATGTGATTTGTTGAATCTATGATTAGGAATATACTCTAGAACTTATGCTTAGACCTATTTGACATTGTCATATAATTTTAGCATGTTTTAAGTTTTTGTGATTTAAACTTGATCTTGTGATTTGTTGATCATATCTTGTGATTCAAGTTTAGATATATGCATGAATCTAGTTTGTGATTAATGTTGATCATATCTTACATAATCTAGATTGACTACTCATGCATGATGAACTAGACTATATGTGATTTGTGCAATAATGCTCATGTCTAGTATTTTCCATAGGATGTTTTGATCATAGCATTCTATGTTGCGTGCTTGTTTGCGTTTTGCATTCATGATCACCTAGATGCCTTGTGAGAAGGAAGTCTTGACAATAGGTGTGAGACCTATGGTGTTGAGCAAGAAGTCTTGGCAAGAGGTGTGAAGCCTCGGATTGTCGAGCAAGGAAGTCTTGGCTAGAGGTGTGAAGCCTTGGATAGTCGAGCAAGAATTCTTGCCTAGAGTTGGGAGAACTCTGATAGGTGAGCAAGGAAGTCTTAACTAGAGTCGGGAAGTCTCGGATAGTCGAGCAAGAAGTCTTGACTAGAGTTGGGAGAACTCGGATAGGTGAGCAAGGAAGTCTTGACTATAGTCGGGAAGACTCAGATAGTTGAGCAAGAAGTCTTGCCTTGGGTTGTGAAGATCCGAATAAGGTGAGCAAGGATGTCTTGACAATAGGTGTGAAACCTCGGATTGTTGAGCATAAGGCGACAACTTCTAGAGTAGGATTGGAGGGTAGTTTCTAGGTGAAGAGGTCACTTGAGAGATTGTACTTGTCTTATCTACTAGTGGATTTTGTTTGCCGGTGGCTGCTAGCCCGTGGATGTTTCCTCTTCGGAGGTTTACCACGTTATATCTTGTGCCAACTTTTCTCTATCCCTATCTCTCTAATATTTGTATTGTGGATAGAACTCTTGATATATGTTGACTTCCTCTTTATAATATAGATTGTGTATATGTTACAATTACTTGTTTGTATCACACTTTACTTGTGTTTATATATTGATTAATTGTCTTTAATAAATATATATGTTGTGATACAAGCAATCTGGAGGGACAAACTTTTGTTTGTTTCTAAGGGAGTCGAAAAAGGTGCCTAACCTATTCACCCCCCCTCTAGGTTAGCCTTGAGCATTTAACAGTGATAGTACTTTCAATTGGTATCAAAGCAGGATACTGGATTGCACTTAGTGTGAGTCTGGGGTGATACTTTCACGGTTTTTGTAAGGCGTTTGAAGTCATGGGTTTATAAGATGATGTAATGGCGGAAGGAGCCTCAAATACTAGGCCACCATTACTTCGTGGCACTATTATGGGTATTGAAAGTTGAGGATGAAAGCCTATATCCGCTATATTGTTGAAAGGGCTTGGATGGTAGTGGAAGAAGGTTATAGTCCTCCTACCAAGGTTTTAGAGGATGGAACCATGATACTCAAGCCAATGAGTGAATGGATAACAAATGAGTTTAAGGTTGCAAAATGGCACTATCGTGCTATGAATGCCATCTTTAGAGGAGTTGATGGGCATCAGTTCTCCTACATCCAAAATCTTGAATCCATAAAGGAAGCTTGGGATACTCTCCAAGTTACTAATGAAGGAACCTTAGCGGTAAAGAAATTGAGGCTTCAAATGTTGGCATCACAATTTGAAGGTTTAAGTATGGGTGAGGAAGAAAAGTTCGAAGACTTCCAATTCCAGCTTCTTAACATAGCTAACCAATGTCAAGCACTTGGAGTTCCCTATCTCAAAAGAGCCTTTAAATTGGAAAATCCTTAGGTCTCTTCCTAAGAGATTTAAATCAAAGGTGATGGCCATTGAGGAAAGCAAGGATGTAGATAGTATGAACATCGATGAGTTGCTTGGGTCTCTCCAAACTTATGAGATGTGCTTGAAGCCAAAAATCAAGAGTAAGGGAATCGCTCTCATTGCTATTGAGGAGGAGAGTGATGATGAAAATGAAGAAATGGCACTCTTGGTTAGAAGGTTCAAGAAGTTTCTAAAGAAGAATGCCAAACCTAAAGGCAAGTCTTCTAAGGAAAAAGGAGTCAAGAGAACATCATCTCCAAGCATTGTGAAGAATAGTCAAGCCATGAACAAGAAAGAGGTTCAATGCTATAATTGTCAAGGTTTTGGTCACTTTGCTAGTGAGTGCACCAAGAAGCCATCTAAAAAAGATAAGAAAGGCAAGGTGTTGGTGGCTACTTAGAGTGATGATGATTCTAGTGACAATGAGAGCTCTAGTAGTGAGTCTTCAAGTGATGAAGAGTTGGTGAGCAACTTTGTAGCTCTAACGGCTTCTCATTCTTCACTAGATGTTGGAAGTACAATATCTTTGAACAAGAACCTTGATGCAAATCATGATGGATGCTCTAGTTCCATTACTACTAATCTTGAGTTGTTGAAAAAGATAGAAAAGCTTGAAGAAGCTAGAGACAATGCTCAAAGAGAAGTAGTTGAGAAGGATGATTTGATCAAGAAGTAACTAGATGAGTTTGTGGTTGTTACTCGTAGACTTCTTGATGAAAAAGGTGATATTATGTAGAAGTTTAGAGAACTTGAAATGATTAACCTTGAGAAGGATAATATGATATCTTCTTTGAAGAAGAGAGAACAAGAATTGATGGAAGAGATAGACACGGCTAATGAGGCTATCAAGGATTTAGTGAATGATTCGGTTAGTGTGTCTAGTGTTAGGAATCTTGTTAACTCTCATAATGGTGAAGACGACTTGGTAGTTGAAGAGGAGCTCTTGGAAGCACCACTTCCTACACGCTTTGATGAAGTCATGATTGATAAGAAACCACACAAGAAGAGAAGATCAAAAGCCAAGAAGAAGTTGGCGAACAAGGTATCTTTGTAAACTCCTAGTGAAGCTAGTTCAACTCCAAAAGGTACAATCTCATCTTTTATTTCAATTTGCCATTATTTCAACACAATAGGTCACATTAAGCCTAGGTGTTATAAATATATTGAAAAATGCAAATTAGGAAACGAATCTAGGGATAAGGAGATTAAACTTCAACTTGAACATGCTAAGGCCTTGAAAGTTTAGAAACATGATAATTTTGCTAAGCATGAGAAAAAGTTATGGAGTAGAAAGAATTCTAATCTTGCTCAACTTGACAAAGCTTGTGTTGAAAATGTTAAGGAAGAGTGTGTTAATGATATTCTTGTTAATCAAGTCATTGAAGGACTTTACTCTAGAAATAACATTGTTGTCAAGGATGATATTGGAAATGTTTGTGTAGGTACACCCAAGAACAAGTGGTTCAAGGCTGAGTGCTCATATCACTAATATAAGAAGCACATGTGAGATAGCTTTGAGGCTATATATCAATTGTGTTGAGAATTCTTGCTTGCTACCTTTGAATACTCCATGTAGTGATATGAACTTGGTTATCTCACATCATGATTGTTATGATGGCCAAAATTTGTTGATTAACTTTGAAGAAGTTCTTTTGTTATATGTGTGGATTGAGTTGAGATATTATGCTTTTTATACTCTTGTTGTGAAACATCGTCAACTTGGTGTCATGAGGACATTCAAGGCAAGAGTGCTCATAAAAAGGGAGGAAGTATGATATTTGGTGAATATAATGTGCAAAAAGGTATCTCTATACTCTAATTCATATTCTCTTAGATATTCATCTTTTGACTCAATTTTTGAAATACATCTCATAGCATGTCATATTAGAGAATTTTGTATGGTATACATATGGTTCTCATTGACATTTGCTATTTTAGGATTTAATAGTGATATTGTTCACCTTGATCTTAACTTTGATGATTGTTTGTGTTTGGTATATTGAGTGGCATTACTTTTGAAAATATGAGCTTCATATTCTTTGAAAGCTACTCATTAGAGAAGTAATGATCTTGAATAAATCTTTACTTATTGCTCTTAGTTCATGTGCTTATAAGCCATAAAATCTTGGTTTTCTAAAAATTGCACCTTGCTTCTCTTATATGTTTTGCTAGTAGGTTGAGTTTACTAATATGTAAACATTGGATACATCTTGAAGTATTTGTGCTTAAGTACATTTAAAATGACCTATGGTTAGTATCCATTTTGCTTCGGCAATTACATATAACTCAACGAGCACCTTCTTGAAAAGGGCTACACACCTTGGTTGTGAAAGCTACCCAATGTTGGAAAGAGCTACAACATTGTGATGAGTGAAAGCCATCATGAAGTGAATTTTGTTTTTGTAAAAAAAAAAAGAAAAAAAAAAGAAAAAGAAAAATAAAAAAAGTGTTGAAATGAAATCAATAAAAAAAATCTTTGATTCAAGGCCTAAAAAGAAAAGGAGGAAGGCTTAAAAAGGAGTTTAGTTGAAAATCAAATGAGATCGGGTTGAAAAACAGAAATGGGATGACGAGCCACATGCACACACACGCTTATATGTTGAAAATCTATTCTCTTAAAAGAAAAAAATTTCGGATGATAATCGGTTTGACTTTTTATGGAAAAAACTTAAGATGAATAGTTGTTGGAAATTGTTTGTATGTTGATTATCAAACTACTTCTTGATATATATTTGAAGCATATCTCTCTCTCACACACACACTTTGTTTATGAGTATGATGATATCTTTGCAATTGTTGAAGAATTATGAGAGAACTTGAAAAAGCTTTATGTATCTCTCTTAGCATATGAAGCTTATTTTATTGATATTTCTTCAAATTGCTTGAATGTGTGATTGTGTGAACTTCCTTGTGAACCTTATGCTATCATGAATCTTAGTCATGGCATTTATCATGGGGGAGCATTGTATGCTAGACATTGTTCTCTTTTATGATATGTTCAGATGCTTCATTTTGTTACATGTTGGCATATTTTGACTTAATGATACTTGTAAGATATTACTCACTATCTTTGTCTTGCATGATGATTCATTCTTAAGTCATATGTCATTGTTTTATATATTTGTGACTAATAAGCTTGTTTTGTCTTTCACTCATTTTTGTATGTTTATAGCATCTTATTTCACAAGAACAAATGGGAAGAACTAAAGTTACCGGAAGTGAAAATCAATTGAATCCCATTGTGAAAGCCAAGTCAACCTCAAAGAGATCCAAAGCTTCAAGGTCAAAGGATTTGGGGATCTTTACAACTAAGAAGATATTTCAAGAGAGAGGCATTGACTTATGTAAATGTAAAGATTCTTATGTTCTTAAATGCATTAAGGATAGAAATTGGGAATCTTGGGTGAGCATGCTAGGAATAGTGAATGACACATTGTTAGAGAATGTTATCATGAATATAGAGAGAGTGCCACCTTATTGGATGCTTTGATGGATGTTAGGGGTGTTGTGTTTAGAGTTAACCCGGTAAACATTAACAAGTTTCTTGGGCTATCTAATGATATTGATTCAAACTTTCTAGATGTTGATATTATTGAGAATCTTAATATCATGGGTAGAACTCTATGTGCCAATACTTCTTTTGCGTGGAAAGGTAGACCATATATTAGTCAACATGAGTTAACTAAGGCAAGTGCATTTTAGCATCTTTTTATTTGCACAAATATTATTGGATCTTCGAATTCAACCGAGTTGAATAAAGACAAAATCAAAATAGTATATGCCTTAGTGACTAATCAACCTATAAACCTTGGGGATTTGCTTATGTTTTATTTGGATAATGCGGCTTTCTCAACTAGAGGAGATAAGAAGCTTGCATTACTGGGGTTTATAACTTATTTGTGTTTAGCTTGTGGTGTTCAAAGTAGTGGAGATGATATGTTGGTACAACCCTTGGAAAAGTATAGTGATAAACGTGTGTCATACATGTCATATAAGGATAAGGGTAAGACATGTGATACTTTTGGACTCTTTAGTTCACAAGTTGATTGTCAAGAGACTAGCATAAAAATTCTTCCGGATTGGGCTTTGCATTTGAAGAAGAAGGTTGATGAGCTTAGTGCTATAGATGAAAAACAAGATGCTAGAATAAAAAAGTTGGAGGAGTGTATTGCATCAAGTTCAAGACCACCTCTCAAGCATTATGTTAGGTCAACTACACGCACATATTTCTTTAGTGGATCTAGTAGCTAGTATTTGAGTCTCATGGTATGTTTCTTACCTTTTGGCATCATTTCATGTCAAAAAGGGGGAGAAAGAGTTGTTATGAATTGCTAGTTACTTAGTTTCCTTTTTATGCTGTTTTTGTGAACTTTTGGACTTTCAATGGCTTGTAATAATTAATCTTAAGATTTGGTTAAGAATTCTTGTATTTGGCATGTATTGAGGGGGAGATACATGTGTGGACTTAATTGTATATTCTTATCCATATTATATGTTGCCATTTGTTGTTTTTCTCTTGTATATGCATTGTGCTTTGAGATGATTTGTAGGTTGCTTCAAGAGAAGATCAAGATGAAGTTCAAGAGTTGGTGAAGATTAGTTATAGGAATCTTACTCATTGTAATGTGAGGGAGTGATTTTGTGACCTATCTTCATTTTTATATTTGTAGTAAATGTATAGGTGTTTTGACATGGAATTGGCCAAAGGGGGAGATTGTTAGGTTTTAGTTTGTGTTGGCATGAATTCCATATCAAAATGATGTTTACTTGTAATGACTTAGTTGTTTAGGTTTATGATGATTCAAGCTTCAAGGAAGAAGAAACAACAAGTCAAAGTAAGTTCTATGTCTTCAAAGAGAAATGATGCAATTTGTTTCTACAAAGGTATACTAAGACCTTATCTTTTTCTTACAAGGTGTAGGCACACACACACATATCATACATTTGTGTCCCTGCATAGTTGTGCACCTTTATAGGCATATACACATATATCATACATTTGTGTCCCTGCATCGTTGTGCACCTTTGTAGGCACACACATACAATTCATTCATATGTGTCCCTGCATTTTTGTGCACCATGTATAACACATTCACACGCTTGGAGATGAATGCTCATGCATTGGTTTGGAAATAACATGTTTTGGAATATGCATGATTGGAAACTATCTCTATGTAGTTTGCATTCTAGTGTGAATTGTGTTTGTGTGTGTATATGTTTGTATAACATGGATATTGAACTTGGATTTAGTCTTAAATCATTCTTGATTGAGTTCCGATCATTTCAGTGACTCATACTATTGATTTCAAGTTCAAAGTCAAAAGATACTACACTTTCAACTCATGTTTCATACATTGTCTTCTTCTTCGTATATCTAGTCGAATGATTATTTTCTGGGTTGAGTATCTTATATGTCCATGTCCGTGTGAGAGTTACAGTTCGTAATCCATAAACGAATTCTAATTCCGATTCGGTGGCCGGAGTACATACGAAGAACGCGAGGGAAGCACGAGGGGAATACACCATGGCCAAAAGACCATGGAGGTGTGCATGCTCGAGATGGCACGTGGCCATCTCGGCCGCACAACCTTGCTGCCCTAAGATACCCATGCGTCATCTCAGGGAACCACTTACAAAGAAGGGCAATTTTGTCTTTTCATCTTTCTTCTTTCCCACTTCTTTATAATCTCTCTCCCTCTCACATTTCATTCTAAGAAGAAATTCAAATTAAGTGTGCAGAATTTTCTCTCTAAATTTTCTTACCATCCAAACACCAAAAATTCTTCATTTGAACTCATATTTAAGCATGTTTTAGGCTTTTGTGATTTAAACTTGATCTTGTGATTTGTTGATCATATCTTGTGATTCAAGTTTAGATATATGCATGAATCTAGTTTGTGATTAATGTTGATCATATCTTACATAATCTAGATTGACTACTCATGCATGATGAACTAGACTATATGTGATTTGTGTATTCATGCTCATGTCTAGTATTTTCCATAAGATGTTTTGATCATTTCATTCTATGTTGCGTGCTTGTTTGCGTTTTGCTTTCATGATCACCTAGATGCCTTGTGAGAAGGAAGTCTTGACAATAGGTGTGAGTCCTATGGTGTTGAGCAAGAAGTCTTGCAAGAGGTGCGAAGCCTCGGATTGTCGAGCAAGAAAGTCTTGGCTAGAGGTGTGAAGCCGTGGATAGTCGAGCAAGAAGTCTTGCCTAGAGTTGGGAGAACTTGGATAGGTGAGCAAGGAAGTCTTGACTCGGGAAGACTCGGATAGTCGAGCAAGAAGTCTTGCCTAGAGTTGGGAGAACTCGGATAGGTGAGCAAAGAAGTCTTGACTAGAGTCGGGAAGACTCGGATAGTTGAGCAAAAAATCTTGCCTTGGGTTGTGAAGATCCGGATAAGGTGAGCAAGGAAGTCTTGACAAGAGGTGTGAAGCCCCAGATTGTTGAGCATAGGGCGACAACTTCTAGAGTAGGATAGGAGGGTAGTTTCTAGGTGAAGAGGTCACTTGAGAGATTGTACTTGTCTTATCTACTAGTGGATTTTGTTTACCGGTGGCTGCTAGCCAGTGGATGTTTCCTCTTCGGAGGTTTACCACGTTATATCTTGTGTCAACTTTTCTCTATCCCTATCTCTCAAATATTTGTATTGTGGATAAAACTCTTGATGTGTGTTGACTTCCTCTTTATAATATAGATTGTGTATGTGTTACAATTACTTGTTTGTATCACACTTTACTTGTGTTTAATTATTGATTAATTGTCTTTAATTAATATATATATTGTGATACAAGCAATCTAGAGGGACAAACTTTTGTTTGTTTCTAAGGGAGTCGAAAAAGGTGCCTAACCTATTAACCCCCCCATTTAGGTTAGCCTTGAGCATTTAACCGTGATTGTATTTTTAGACACAGGCTCCCCGAGGTAGTCATTACCTTGCAACCTCCCCAAGACCCTGCCATCCTCTCCAGACACAGAGAAAGACCTATAAGGCATCAAGCTAGTACTACAGCATTGCTCCATCGCACCAAGGGAAGAAGAAAATCTATCTAAGCAGTTAGGAGGAAGCTTGTAGAAGCTCCATCATCAAGAACAGGCACTAACATGGTCATTTCAAGCTTCTAATATCATGATAAGAGCACAGATCTACCTCGCCCTTTGAAATAGTGAATGCCATATTCGGTGCCTTTACTCTCCAAATTGCATTGAAACACTGCGTATGTGTAGGGCAAGTGATTGAGTCCTATATAGAAACATGTGTATCTATATCCTAAGTATTCTTGATTCTGTCATTAAGCCAAAGTCAATAACATTCAAACAGAAAATCCTGTCCAATAAGGAGGGATTTATTCAAAAAATAATGGCGGGAGGATCACGAGTTTAACCTAGTTGGACTATGCATAAATACACAAAATGATGCACGAGAAAAGGGATCGAACGGATGATAGACAATAAGAGAGATCTTGGCCTAAATTCTATGATCAGAACACGACCATCGTAGCTATCTACTTCTCGACAAGTAAGAAGCCACCACACCCATACCCATGAATGACAAGGAGAATTTGAACGACTACTGTATACACCATATGATTCAATAATAAATTATTGTCATTTTCCCTTGCATGTTTTAGTATTTCTTGTTGTCATCATTTTCACCGTCAAATATACAAGTCAAGTATCAAAGGTACCAACCCCGACCGCCACCTCCGTGGTAGTGGTCTCGAGGGTGCTAACTGGAATTCCTCACCCCGAGTGAATTTTTGGTTAACATCTTTATTTTATTATTTTTCTCTTTTCGCCCCTTTTTACAATTAGATTATGGGTCTATTTGTATATGCATAGTGTTGGAACCCCGTTCACCGATTGCGTAGCTGAACTAGGTTTAAAATTTTTATACAGATCATAATCTGTATTTGGAACCAGATAACTTGAGATCGTAATTATTTTTTGAAACTAATATATACAATATGTAAACACAGGAAATTGAAATCCATATAAAGAGCAGAAAAGCATACCAACGATTGGAGGCACCTTCACTTTATAATATGCTCCTGTCTGAACCACTCAATCTTCCTCGCTATCTCCAGGAACCACTAACTGCGTGTGGGTGCGTCATGATCTCATGAACTTGAATGGAGGATGTGGAGAAAATACATGAACAAATCTAGTTATGATATATATATATATATATATATATATATATATATATATATATATATATATATATATATAATCAACTGATGCGTGACCTTTTTTTCAAAGTCAAAACCAAAAAAAAACTTTTTCTCTTAAAAAGAAATCATGCCTGCACCTTTTTTTTTTCTTTTTGTCTCTTCACCCCAATTTTGTTTTAATCATGTGTGTCTAAGGTATTTGCATCATATGCAAATTCTTATTTAGACTATTGTCTCATATGCACACACCAATTTGCATCCAATGCAATATCTTGTGTTATTAATTGATATAAATATTTTAATTATCCTTTTCAAATATATCTAATATATTAAAAGTGATAATAAGTATTTTAAATTTAAACTTAAATTCAAATACTTAGATAAATGATTTGGTAAAAATAAAATAATCCTATTATTTTATCTTCACCTAAATCCATATATCAACTAACACCCTCCAATTAATAGTTAATTAATAATTCATAATTATCAATATAATTAAATAATCAAACTATTTAACAAATTTAACTATTAACATTCATTAATTAAGTAATCTCATTATTCAATTAATTCCCAAATAAACACGTGTCACTTTCGTAACACAACTAATTGGACAATCCAATTAGTTAACTGTGACCCTTGTTACCTAAATCGACCTGGCTAGCAAGGAGACCTAATGGACCCACAGTATTTTGAGCTCCAATAATCCTCGAAATCATTAGTTAAACTCTTTAATTAATATTAATTGATTATTAACTCCGGTGTTATTCCACTAAAAACCCGAAGCTGTATTATCTCAACTATAGACGCTTTTACACAGACCGATACAACTCAGTGTCCATTGATATAGCTATTACATATGGTGTGATCCTCCATAATAGTTTATATTTAGATCTGGGACATAATGTCCGTTATAACCCTCTAATTACATTAATCCTTTAAGTAACATTGATTCTCTAATGGACAATGTTGACATCGATTTCTAGACGTATGAGAAAAACCAACAAGGATTGGATTTTAGTTGTGATTTAAAAAAGAAAGAGAAGAAGAAAGTAGTCGGAGGCAAGTTTTTTAGGTAATGCGGTGCATCACTGGGAAACTCTGCTTGGGAGACCGCTGTGCATGCAACATGCACACGCCACGGTAGCAGCAGCGTACAACGCTTGGAGAACACCGTTGTGCATACCGCGGCGGAGGCAATACACAGGGAGCGGTTTCGGCCGCGGTCAAGGGGAAAATCTTCTTCTAAGGGCAAACAAAAATGCATCAAACACCCAAGCAAGAGTTATGGCAAAAGGCATACAATTATGACTATTAAGCATTCATGCAAGATGATCAAAAACATGCATGAGAGTGTGTGTGTGCACTAAAACTCTTCAAACAAGGTTAGGCAAGTGATTTACCTTTTGAAGCTTGAGCTAGGCCTTGAGCAATGATGGCCTAAAACTACCCTTACACATTAATCCCCAAATGTGGTTGTCAATGAAATGAGCCAATCAAAAACTGTGGAACTTACAATCTCCCCCTTTGGCTATTTTGTGACAAAACCACCATTCACAATTCATCCTCACCAATAAACAAAACAAAAAACAAGGATCAACAAAGTTTTTCTACATTACAAAGAGATGTCTAATAAACTAGATTTTCAAGTCATCCATCTCTTGTAGAATCATCATCCCTACAAAACCAAATAACTACACTTTCCAAGACAAGAGTATGTGAGGTGATCAAAGACATAAAAACAAGAGCAATTTGCAAACAATAGAAACAAGCAACATGCATCAATAATGCAAATGCAAATGCTCCCTTTAAATAGGTTTACCCCCCTCAACGAATCAAACTCCCCTCATATGCAACTCTCAACTCCCCCTAAATCCACACTACTCCTCCTTTTTGTCATGAGATAGATAAAGGAGTATCCCCTTAAGAAGGCATTAACAAGGAGAGCTTATGGCACAAGACATATGCATAATCATATAACCAAATTTATGCAACTCAATTAAGAAGAGAGAATAAAGAGTTTTATTACATAAAAAAATGTGTGAACGAATGCTTTGCATACAAGACAAGTTGTATTCAAGATCAAAACATGATATTTGGCAAAGCAAAATAACAAAGGTTTCCAAGAGAATTCAAACCAACTTCACCCTTTGTCATGGAATAAGCAAGATATAGATTGTAAAATAAATTCATTTTAAGGACACCTATATCAACCTTTACAAGCAAAACAAGACATGAGCGACTATTGTGCCCTTTTTGATTTTTCCGAGTGGAATGCCCGTATGATAGTAGCCTTGTTCAACAAGTAAAGAGAGAGATACTTTTGGATTGTAAAATACTTGAAATGGATACAAGATCCTTATTGATTGAAGTCTCATAATTGCTTTCACACACACATTTTTGCATTCATTTTAGAGCATTCAACAATTTCATCATGCATATTACTTTAAAGCATGTCATATAAAGAATCAACATGTCATGGAGATCAATTCTAGGTCATTCAAAATGTACTTCTCAATCAATTCTCCTATTCCAAAAATGCATGTTTGGTCATAAATAAGACATGGATTGCATGTAAAGCAAAGTTGCACACTTATTAAATAAAAATATGTACAACCAACCATCTCAAGCAATTAATAAAGAAGCATAAATATTATCAATGAGCATAATGCATTGCCAATTTGCTCTCTTTGATTGAGCTCCCCATATGGGGTCAATCAAAACAAGCCAATAGGGGATATAAGTCCCTATAGACTTACCAAGTCCATTTGACCTAATTGAGCCTATGGGTGAAACCTTAGCACAATGGCATGTGGGTTCATCTTTTCTAATCCACTTAGGTGACACATTGTCATTCCTAGTGGTCAAGATCATCATATTACTCCTAAGATCATTAACACTAGCTTTCCTAGGAACATGCATATTGGCTCTACCCCATTTTATTTCAATCATGCTCTTAGTTCTACACATGTTAATGTACTTGAAGCAATTTGGTCTAATATGACCATCAACACCACAAAAATGACATGAAGGAATAAAATCAGGGGTCATACCATTCCTTTGTAAGAACAAAGGTGATTTCCCATGTCTTTGAGCTTTTTTTTGGTATGGTATTGATTCTCTTCTCCCTTGTTGTTTAGTTGGAGAAGATTGCTTCCTTTGTTGAGCATGCAGGAAATGCTTCTTGGCTTGATGGCTTTTAGTTTGAGGGATAGTTGTTTGAAGTGCTCTCATTGGTTTAGCTTGAGCTTAACTTCTTGGTGCCATCTTGACTTGGACATTTCTAGAACACTCTCCTAGTTCAATCTTCTTCTTTGGATGAAATGGAGGAAGAGGTTCTTTGAAGTCCATGCTCTTGACAAAAACCGTCTTGTTAGGAGTTGAGGTATCCTTGTCATCTTCAAACCCTAGCCCTGTGTTGTCACTTGGCTTCTTGCCAACTCCCAACATATGGTCAAGCTTTTCCGTACTCGAAGTCATATTAGCAATCAACTCTCTAGCTTCTCTAAGTTCCTCCTTCAAGCTTTCTTCCGTTTTTCTTCCATTCATCACTTTTTCACTTAAGTGAGTCACTTCGGTTGATAGCTTGAGGTTCTCTTCCTTTAGCTTTTGAACCACTTTCTTCATATTCAACCTTAAGCTTTGAAAATGCTCAATGAACCCTTCAAGGTTCATACTCTCTACATTTCCATTTGTAGAGTAAGATAAAGAACTCTTATCACTAGAGTCATCAGTAGTGTCTCTTGTTGCCATGACGGCATCATCAACATAAGTAGCTTCACTTATCACTCTCTTAGCTACTTTTTCATCTACTCCTTTTTCAAGGTCACTACTTAAGGCTTTGTTGCCTTTTTCTACATCTTCCATAAAGGAGGCTCCAAAAGCCGTGTAGTTAAGAATAACCTCTTCATCACTTGAGGAATCTTCTTCACTTCCACTCTCAATTGATGAGGTAGCCACCACTTTTCCTTTCTTCTTCTTCTTCAAATTAGTACACTCGATGGCTATATGACCAAACCCACTACATTCATAGCATTGAATGCTTTTTCTTGTAGGCTTCTCTTGCCTTGGCTCATTCTTCTTCTTTAAGTCATTCTTGTGAAGTTTCATAAACCTCTTGAATTTCTTCACCATAAGAGCCATCTCCTCATCTGAGTCATCCTCCTCTATCTTTACTTTGGATGTCTTCAAAGCTATGTTCTTTTGCCTCTTAGGAGATGTAGGTGTAGAAGTCCACCAAGACTCATAGGCTAGAAGCCTTCCAATCACTTTACTCGGCTTCATAGTCTTGTATTTTCTATTTTCTCCCAGTGTCGTTACCTTGGACTTAAATCTCTTAGGGAGTGACCTAATGATCTTTTGCTTTATCCTTATATTCGAATATAGGTCACATAGTTGATGGCTTTAATTTACGATGTCCATCAACTTCACTTGGAAGTCATTAAAGCACTTGTAATCTTCCATCTGAAATGTCTCATATTGCATTTGAAGGACTTGAAGCTTGGAGTCCTTGACCACTCCGGTTCTTTCATGAGCCGTTTGTAGAATCTCCCAAGCCTCCTTTGCATGTATAGTATTTTGAACCAACTTGTATTGGTTGTCATCCATGGCACACAAGATTGCATGTATAGCCTTGTTGTTCCACTTGGAAGCTTCAAATTCTGGTGTGCTCCAATGAGACTTAGGCATGAGAACTTCAACTCCATCATCATTGGTCATCTTCGAAAGAGTGTACCCACCTTCAACCGCCATCCATGCATGATTATCTATTTGACAGATATAAGACTCCATCTTGCCTTTCCATGAGGCATAATTATCACCTTTAAGCAAAGGTGGTCTTATACTTGATGCTCCCTCTTTGCTCATTCCAATCTCACTCATAGTGTTTGGGTTAAATGAATGAGATGCAAATGTAATTCACCACGCAAGATGCAAATAACAAGAATGCACAAGCAAGACACACACAGAGCATGAATCACCTAAGTATATCTAGGCACCGACTCTGATACCAATTGAAAGTGCCCTAAGAAAGTGCGTGTCTATAACCTAGAGGGGGGGTGAATAGGTTTTAATCGAATCAATTATCGATTTTTCAATTAATCAATATTAATACAAATTACCCTGAATAAACAAGCGTTCAATAAAATCAATTATGCTTAAAATAATAACAACACACAATATTTACGTGGAAACCCTCCAAATGGGAAAAACCACGGGCTGATATGTGCACCACACTAGATCCTCAAATCCACTATTGATTGAAAGTCTACAAACCTAGGTTGACCTCTTGTCACACCCTCCAGTTACTAACCCTTTCACTCTACCCAACAGCCTTAATAGTGATTCTTGATCTATTTTCTTATGCACTAACCACTTAGTCACAAGACTTAAACTCAATGAAGAGTCAAACACAACCTAAGTGAATATGATAAAATATTCAAACATGCAAGTAATGCTAGGCAACACTAAATGCTTATCTAGGAATTTAAGAATGTCACTAAGTACAATTCCTAGATATCAATGTCTAAATGAATGTTCATAAAGACTTAACTAGATATAGTTAAGCAACAATATATCCTAGTTATCAAACAAAGGGTCAATCAACACAAGTTGTCATAAAACATGGCAAGGACTATAATGCAATCACCAAATGCAATCAATGAGTCCTAAACAATATCTAAATGCAAAGTATAGAGATTTAGCTAGAAAGGGAAAATGGTCACAAACCCTAGCTATCACAAAATATAAATCTCAACCAACAATCAACAACCCAAGCATGTTATAAAAGCAATTAAACTCAATAACATACATTTAATGAAAATTAATTGCTAAACCTAGGCATACATGTCATAAGAATGGAAAAAGAAATTCTAAGGCATGTAGAGATTACCTAGTCAATGACAAACAAGAAAAACCATGCTAGGAAGATGGCAGAAGATGCTAGATGCTCATGGATTGGAATTTGGTTGAGTCAAAATGAGTTATTAGGAGCTCTCTCTCTCTTGGAGTCAATTTCTCTGTCAAGAAAAGCTTGGTGAGTAAAAATGGCTTCTTGGACTCACAATCACAAAGAGAAGAGAAGAGAACATATATATATTGTGCCCTACACGAAATGGCGTAGTTTTGAACAAAGGGCAAATGATTCCCGTCGTGACCGCTGCACGTGCAGCGACCAAGGCAAGTGTCCAGACAGCGGTATCGCGAGCAGTGCATCTCCTGGGAATCTCCACTGTCTAGACCTCGGTACAGGCAATGTCCAGACCGTGGTAGAGCAAGCGGTGCATCACTGGGAAACTTTGCTTGGGAGACCGATGTGCATGCAACATGCACAGGCCGTGGTAGCAGCAGCATGCAACGCCTGGAGACCACTGTTCATAGAGCGGTGGAGGCAATGCATAGGGAGTGGTCTCGGTCGTGGTCAATGGGAAAATCCTCATTTAAGGGCAAACAAAAATTGCATCAAACACCCAAGCAAGAGTTAAGGCAAAAAGGCACACAATTATAACAATTAAGCATTCATGCATGATGATTAAAAACATGCATGAGAGTGTGTGTGTGCACTAAAACTCTTCAAACAAGGTTAATCAAGTGATTTACCTTTTGAATCTTGAGCTAGGTCTTGAGCAATAAAGGCCTAAAATTACCATTACACATTAATCCTCAAATATGGTTGTGAACGAAATGAGCCAATCAAAAACTGAGGAACTTACGATCTAGATGCTTGCTTAAGTCCATAGATGGACCTTTGCAGCTTGCAAACCTTTTGCTCTGGATCTGGAGACATGAATCCCTCTGGTTGCATCATATAGATGCTCTTATCAAGATTGTCATTCAAGAATGCAGTCTTGACGTCCATTTGCCAAATTTTGTAATCGAAATAGGCAGCAATGGATAAAAGAATCCTAATAGACTTAAACATGGCTACTGGCGAGAAGGTCTTTTCATAATCGACCCCTTCTTTCTGGGTATAACCCTTGGCCACAAGCCTTGCCTTTAAGGTCTCTACCTTCCCGTCTACTCCTCTCTTTCTCTTGTAGATCCACTTACATCCTATGGGTTTTACGGTAAGTCTACTAGATCCCAGACTGAGTTAAAGTACATGGACTCCATCTCGAGACTCATGGCTTTAAGCCATTCCTCTTTATCAGGATCTTCCATTGCATTCTTAAATGTCAATGGATTATTAACACTATCCGAAAAAACAACATCTTATCCCTCACCTATACCAAAATAGGGTTCAGATTGTCTCACAACCCTCTCACTATGTCTAGGTGGTAGTGTATCCTGATCAGGAACCATCTGACTCTCAGATATTTGTGGATTAACAACTCTTGTTGATGAAGCACTAGTATCACCAGGCTCTAACTCATTCAATACAATCTTATAATGAGGTTTATGGTCACTAATATAATTGTCCTCAAGAAACGTTGCATTTATCGATACAAATACTTTGTTACCTTCTGGACTATAGAAGTGTCCACCTCTGGTCTCCTTAGAGCATCCTACAAATAAGCAGACCACAAACTTGGAGTCTAGCTTTCCACTTATATTCTTTAGCACTTGTGCTGGACACCCTCATATGCGAAATGTCACAAATTAGCTTTACGACCAATCCACAACTCTAGGGGAGTCCACAACTCTAGGGGAGTCTTAGGAACAGATTTGGATGGCACCACATTCAAAATGTCTGCCGCTGTTTGTAATGCATATCCCTAGAAGGAATTTGGTAATGATGAGAAACTAATCATAGATCTTACCATTTCCATTAAGGTTCTCTTTCTCCTCTCCGCTACACCATTTTACTGAGGTGTACCAGGAGTTGTGAGTTGGGAAACAATCCCATGCTCGACCATGAAGTCTTCAAACTCTTGGTCAAGGTACTCACCTCCATGATCCAATTGTACTGACTTGATATTCCTACATAATTGATTCTCAACTTCAGCTCGAAATTCTTTGAATATTTCAAATGTTTCTGATTTCCGTTACATTAAGTAGACGTATTCGTATCTTGAGTAGTCATCTATAAATTGACATAATACTCATAAACACCCCTAGCTTTAACATTCATCGGTCTGCAGACGTCTGCATGTATAAGCTCTAGCGGTTCTTTAGCTCTAAGCCCTTTTCCGGTAAAAGATCTCTTAGTCATCTTACCTTCCAAACAAGATTCCCAGACAGGTAAGGTGCCAACCTTTAACTCACTTAAAGGTCCGCTTTTTACAAGTCTGTCTATCCGGTCAAGGTTGATATGACCAAGCCTTAGATGCCAGAAATATGTGTCATTATCTGGAGAAATCTTATGTCGTTTAGTTTTTTGTTTTTCAACCTTAAACATTTTGGTGTTGAGCAGTGTAGTATGTATTAACGGTCTTAACACATACAAATTGTTTTCATTAATTCCTGAACAAATATTTAGATCATTCTTTCCAACAATAACAGACTAATTATTAAAAGAAACAGAATATTTTTGTTCTAACAACTTAGAAACGAAAATCAAATTCTGTATAAATCCAGAAATATAAAATACATTGTCCAACAATATATGATTATTACCAAAAAAACGTAATCTAATTACGCCCACTGCTCGTGCTGACTCGACATCCCCTGATCCCACACGCATTGAGAAGGCTTGCTCCTCTACCTGTGTCTAAGAATCAGTCTATTGTTAAAGAAGAACAAACATGGTTAGTGGCCCCCGAATCAACTATCCAGGGTGAAGAATCATCTTCCACTAAACACGACTCAAGAATAAGTAAATCATATTTACTTTTCTTGGACTTTTTCTTGCTTTGGGCTTTCTTGCGTTTGGGCTTACCCTTCGCTTGTATGCCTCTCGAATAGTTCATGTGGCATTGAAAGCAGACGTTGGAGGACATTCCTCCGTAAGCACAAACTTGAGGTCTTTGGTGACCAATATTGCATTAATGTTAAGTTTCCACTTAGTGTAGTTATCACTAGTTAATATGTCGTTTGCGAGAATTTGAAGTAACACAGAAGACATTATTGCTGAAAAAAATAAACCATTCATTCAATCATTTATTTAAAAAAAATACGAGTGATTTGGCATAAATTTAAACATGATGCATGCACATGTTTAACGAACTAGAACTACCCTAAAACTAGTTACTATACCACGACAATCCAACATACCACAAAGAAGTGCCGCCTTAGGGTCGGTCAAGTCTTTGCATGTTGGACCGAGACATTCTAAATCAAATGAAATTCTAGAATAACTCTTATTCCATATGATTCAACCATCGTTTATTCAGTCAGGTTTTTAATTAACAAACTTAATCAAAACCTTCGTGAGTGTAACTCACAATTTCAGATCTCACGAGCTTAACTCGAGAATTGCCGCCTTAGGGTCGGTCAATCCCGAAATACCCTCAGAAATCCTATCCGTTAGGAAGTCAACCTTGGTATTGACCTTTGTGGAAACCCACCTTAGGAAAGACGAAAGCAAAGCCGTCACGAGGCCCCACTCGGATCTCACGGTGTTGAACTAATGATGGAGACCGCGGAAGATATATGTCATATATCCCTCTCCCACTCACTATTTTAAAATTAGGGTTTTCTATTAACCGTTAATGCACCTAGACTCTACAGGATTAAACGACTAACTTTAATCAAGTTATCTAGCGCATTAACTAATTAGAACCAAATTCTAATTAACTAATAAATTATTAATGATTTTTAACAATTAAAAATTTAATTTATTAGTGAACAATCTAAGATTCAGTAAATTATTTACTAAGGTCAGATTATTATGGTAGTGTTTACCAAGTTTTAACAATTAAAACTCTAACACTTTATTCGGTTCATTTATTATTAGGTTATTAATCATATTAATCCTAATTACAATAAATGACCATATTAATCTAACTTATTAAACTCTTTAGTAACTAGATTAATATTAATGAGAATTACCAAGTTTTCTAACCATTAAAAAAACTAATCTCATTTCATAGCCAATTTATGTATTTACCCATTTTAATCACATTAAAAAAAGTACATAAAATATCAGGCTATGATGCATGTATGACATATCAAATATATTTGTGTAGGCACATCTAATCTAAATGGCATACATATGCATGACAATGCTTTTATCATCACATAATATAAAGCATACATGAATTGATCGAGTACTGTGGATTATTTAACATAAAAAATTGGAATCTAAAATTACAAAAAAATTCCCAAGGCATTCCTTAGTCTTCTAGTAACTTCAGATATCTTCCAGTCTCTTCAGGTCACTCCGATTCATCTCATGAATCCGAAACAGGAAATCTGTATGGAACACACTAGGCAACACTTTCCAACGAAACCGTGCGTGAACATTACCCCGTGAAAAGTACCCGGTGAAAAGTGTTCGGTGAACAGTGCTGATCGTGAACAGTGTTCGGTGAACAGTATCCGTGAACAATGTCGGCCGTGAACAGGACCACCGTCGCACGTGTTTCCAGTTCTTCATTTACGGGTTACATTTTTTATTTATTTACAATACAATAACAGTATAATAAAAATATAAAAATAATAATTAAAAAAAATAACAGTGTGAATGAGAAGCACACCTAGTGGAGGGGTAAACACATCATAATTCCTAAGGGGAATGGTAACCGTGATACTATTAGGAATGTCAAATCTCTCCCTTAGATGGTTGATCGATTCAACAATAGCGGTAGAGTCAGAGATAACCCAAAAATCATAGGGAAAGGTAAGCACTCCCCTGGTGTGATAATGAAAACCTTATACTGATCTCTACCCACTTCGACCTTGCCTGATTTCTCGGTTGAATCCCTTTCGATGATTTCAAGAGGACTGTCCGAGTTGTTTGAAAAACCTATTCCAATTGATATATTCCTATTCGAGTAGAGATGCTGAGGGGTGGGAAGTTTACTTCCATTACCGTAGTTCTTCCTAGCTCATTTCCTGTGTGCAAGCTGGTAGAATCTTCATCTTCCACTAGTCGTTCTACGCTATCGACATCAGATTTTGACATAGTAGTGCTAAAGATTGGATTGAAAACTGAGGAAAGAAGATTGGGAAGAAGTGAAGAGGATAGAGAAAGCCTAGGAATTTTTTGAACTTTAAAAGTAGAAGATTTGGAAGCGTGAAAGAGGCAAAGAGGAGTTTGGGACTAAATAGGTGTAATGGAACAGTAACTGGTAATAGAAACGTGATCAAGAAGGTGGGATTTTCAGCCTCGAAGTGAGCATGCGGCCAAAAAACTCTCTTCTTTGAAATGCGAACCTCACCCTCGCTTGACATGTGAAATTCAAATTTAATACGAAGACCTCCTCCCAAATTCTGGTAACCGCCAGAAAATGAAAAATTTCCCAAACGAAATAAGGAATCTGACTCTAATCCCAAATCAGTCACTGGTGTTCAAGTCAAAGGGGACTTCTGTAAATAGCAGCTTTTTGTGAGGGGTCAAAGGGAAATTATCGACCTAGCTGGCATGTAGTAGGTAACATCTATTTATACTAGGTAGAAGTTACATGCTATGATCTACCTCAAAATATTAGGTTTAACACAACCACGGTACCTGCATGAGTGTAAACATCTATATGCTCGAGAGAGGGTAGATGGTTAATTAAGGGGACACAAGCATACGGTATACTTGCACATTGAGAGATTAGGTGAGTCTAGTGCTTAATTAGGAGGATTGTTACAATTGAGTCATTTCCCTAGCGTATCCATGTTTCGTGCATCTCTCCATTCCATTCTATCATTGTACATATTATTTTTATATGTAGTTTAATTATTTATATATTATCATTTACTTTTCTACAACATACGAGTCTACTTGGTGTGTTGTAATAGTAGCTAGAACTAGAGACAGCCGGTGAATCCCACCTCCCTACGAAATGATCCTTGCTTGCCACTGTGCTAATCTTTGTGACAACGCTTGCGAGACAGAATTTGAATGTTCATATTTTGATGACACTACAACGGCATGTCCATCAGCTAGTCTCCATATACCTCGCCCATCTTGTCACCTACCAAGAATTTTCAAGACATTGTGGTAGATTGATAGGACACCCTTAAGAGCTGATAGGAAAGGCGTCCAAAGGATGGCGTTGTATGCAGACAAAGTATCCACTACGACAAAATTAGTCATGATGTTCTGATGGAGTGGTACTTCCCCTACTATAACAAGTAGGATCATTGACCCGATTGGTGTCAATGAGTCCCCAGTGAACTTGTATAGTGGCATGTTGCAGTTGTTGTAGTAGGGGTGATTCAGGTTGAACTTTTTCAAAGTGTCATTGAAGATGATGTCCACACTACTACCAGTATTTGTAAGGACACAGTGGACCAAGGCAGTTGACTATCTATATAGTGACAACAATATCATCATGATGCTACACAAGAAAGGCCCCTCAAGAATGCCCACACCTCCAAACCTAAACTCAACTTTGCCCTCAATATTTTAAACAATAGAAAACATAGGCACACGTTCGAAGGTTACGTTGTATAAAATCAAAACTTATACTATCATATATGTACAATCCTAAAACAATCCTCTACTACATAAATTTCAAAACACCCTATTCACTAATCACAAAGCAAACACACTCTTAAACTAAACAACTTATATAATAAAAAATTAAATAATTAACTACTATATACAAAGGTAGAGTGTACCTAGGTGGTTTGCTTAAAACCAAGCATTGCATTGGAGCTCTCTGGCTCCGTAAGCTTAATTTGATCTAGTACTCTTGCTTCTATCTCTTTCAAGTATGGCTTAACTCTATTCCTGTTGACCTTGAAAGTATCCCCACTCCATAAATCTTCTAACACTACCACTCCATAGGGGAAAACTTGCTTGATTTGATATGGACCGAACCATTTTGACTTTAACTTTCCCGAAAACATCTTCAACCGAGGTTGAATAGTAAAGCCAACATTCCTGGATAAAAATATTTTCTAATAATCATCTTGTTAAGCACTTTTTTTGATCTATCTATATAGAGCTTTGCATTCTCATATGCCTCATCCTGAAGTTCTTCAAGTTCATTCAATTGTAACTTCTGTTGCTCTCCCGATTTTTCTAATTCAAAGTTGAGCGACTTAAATGCCCAATATGCATGGTGCTCTAATTCCACCTGTAGGTGACATTCCTTTCCAAAAATCAACTAGAACGGAGTCATACTGATTGGTGTTTTGAAAGCTGTCCTGTACACCCATAATGCATCATTCAACTTGGAAGCCCAATCTCTTCGGTTTGGCTTGACAGACTTCTTTATAATTAGCTTGATATGTCCATTACTGACTTCTACTTGGCTCGAGGACTGAGGATAATACGAAGTTGCTACGTTATGCCTCACATTGTACTATCTCATCGATGTTGCAAATACTTTATTACAAAAATGGCTTCCTCTATCACTGATTTGTAAGGAAAATAGTAAAATGGAAGCGTGAAAAAAAAAAATTAGGGTTTGGTATAAATAATTTTTTTTCCCATTTTAATAACAAGAACCTTAACACTAGATTAATTGATGTAGGGAAAATCACTCAACAGAAGCGTGAAAAATTTATAGAATTAAGGTTTCGGTATAAACAAAAAAATTCCCTTTATAATAACAAAAACCTTAACCCTAGATCAATTTATGCATATAAAAAGTGTCGTACTTTTTTCTCGTGATGATTGAACTAGCGCCGAATTGAATCTGCAAGATCTTCTAATCCAATCACGAATGTGAATCACCTAGGAGTATGGGCTCCCTTTCTTTAAATTGTATACCTGAGGATGGAAACAAACAAAATCTTTCTCTTTCTTAGTCACAATAATCCTCCAAGAAGTAAACAAAGAATGTTAGGTCACTTGTGAATTATCAATCAATTTGATTGAAACTCGGGTGAACCTTGATTCGATGTTGTACACAAAACCTTTTAATGTAAAGGCTACTAGTGTACTATCGAAAACTAAACGTTCTTTCTTCCTTTTCTTCTTTACCGAATCTCACACTATTTCTTAGAGTTGATTGAATTTTATCTAGAGCAAAAACAAAATTTTCTCCCAAAATTCTTATGGTGGCCTAATTCTCTCCAAGTAGAATTCTTAGGTTGGCCGAAATCTTCTCTTTTAAATTCCTAGGGCTGGCCGAATTTTACAAGAGATATATATAGGATCACAAATCCTTTCCTAAGAAGGATTTACTTGGTGGGTAAGAATCCTATCCTTAGGTGGATTTACTTTGGTGACCAAGAATCCTTTTCCAAAATGCATTCTTTCCAATACCAAGACTCATAATCCAACTCAATAGTGTATTTGTAATCTTATTAAAGATTTCCTAATTTGACTAGATAAATAATTCTTTTTATTTATCTACTTATCAAATATAATCTTTAACATTAATTATACTGCCAACAACAGTATAATATTAGGAGACTTTCTCCTAATAGAAAAAGATTTTGACTTTTAATTAAATAGTTAATTAATTACCAAATTAATTAATTTCCATTTAATTAAATAATAAAATAAAAATAATATAATAAAGCTAAACTATATATCTTTGCCGTCGAACACCATATATGGGCCATTATATTATTTTTTCTATTTTTTTAAATCAATTGAACTTTAATAAAAAGTCCACATGTGAACTAGACCCATTCTTACAAAAAGAAACAAGTCCACAAGCCTCAATACAATTCTAGATGGACCCCTAAATTGGTCCGGTAGAATATATCAAGTGATCCATGCAAGTTCGTGTGGATTGGAGATCTTGACGGGCTATCTAAATTTAAGCTCCAAAAGACACAACTCAATCACAATGAACAAATGATTCACTTAGGTCCGATCTATTAATTTTAGTTCATTCCACTAAAGAACTAAAATTGAACTCTCAAATAAAGATAGAATAAGTTAATATTTCTTACTCATACCCTAGACAACCTTATTGGAGAAAGTGTATCCTCGTGAAGAATATCAGTAATCGCCAAGAGCTCATCGACCACCCATAGCTCTCCAAGTTACCATAATTACTCATATGACCACATTTTGAACTTGGATATTTTGACTTGTCCAGAAGGCATGTTTTGATAGACAATATTGAAAACTTAATGTTAAGATTTAATATCTAATACCTCAAAACATCCATATGATGATATTCTAATCTTTATTTGATAAATGGAGCCATGATATCCATATCTATAAATGAAGTCCTCTATCGATTAATAAATGAATACCACCAAACTATCGATGATAGACTATGCTATATAATCGTACTCATTGATAGCCCAAATGATAACACTTCCAACCATAAGTCCATCATTTATCTCAGGATTGAGATAGACTCTCCGATTGTCTTCAAATAAAAACTTTTATAAATTGACCGTTCTATATAAAGTATTGTTCGCACATGTTCCAACCAATAAAACTTCCATGAATTTCTCTCTCTTAATTAACCTGCATAAAGTTGTTGTATATGATTATGCATTTACATTGCAAATATCTCTCTTTGCTAAAACGTCTCGGTTTGGGAATACTCATTTGTCTATCTTGTGACAAAAAGAGGGAGTAGTATTGGATTTAGGGGAGTTGATATTGGCATGATTTAAGGGTAGATTGACCTATTGAGAGGGAGTGGATCTATTTAGGGGGAGCGTTTGCTATGTGCATTGTTGATTGCATGTTACTTGTTTCTAATTCATGCAAATTGCGCTTGTTTTTATTTATCTTGATCCCTCTCATACACTCGTCTTGGAAAGTGTAGTTCTTTGTTTTGTTGGGATGATTATTCTACAAGAGATGAAAGATTTGAAGATTTAGCTTTAGGTATCTCTTGTAATATAGAATGCTTTTTGTTGACCTTTTGTTGTTTCTTGTTGTTTGTTGAGAGGATCCTTTGAGAGTGAGTGGTTTGTCACAAAATAGCCAAATGGGGAGATTGTAAGTTCCTCGGTGTTTGATTGTCTTATTTCGTTGACAACCACATTTGGGGATCTATATGTAAGGGCAGTTTAGGGCTTCATTGTTCGTAACAAAGCTCAATCATCAAAGGTTAAATCACCTGTTTAACTTTCATTGAAGAGGTATTAGTGCACACACACTCATGCGTTTTATTTTAATTATCTTGCATATATGCTTATTTGCCATCTTGTGTGCCTTGTGTGCCTTAATTCTTGCTTGAGTGTTGAATGTATGTTTGTGCCTTAAAAAGAGGATTTTTTCCTCTATTCCGCAGTTTAGACCGCTCTTTGTGCAGTGCCCTTGTCGTGGTCTGTACAGTGCTGTTTACCAGAGGATGCACGTTGTGGCTACCACGGTTTGTGCTTGTTGCATACGCCGTGGTCTCCCAAGCGGAGTTTCACAAATGTTGCATGCTGTCCAGACTGCGGCCTGTGCACACTACATGCAAAACGGCCTACAAAACAGCATTGTCCAGGCGATAAACCACTCTCTGTGCCGTGGTCTTAACACTTACCTGGACCGCGGTACACCAGCGGTCCTGACGGGATTTGGTTGCTTTTAGCCGAAAACGACGCCATTTGGTGTAGAGCACTATATATATATGTTCTCTTCTCTTCTCTTTGTTTTTTAAGAGTCCAAGAAGCCATTTTTATGTGTTCTTAGTTTTTCTAAAGAGAGAGGGACTCCCAAACACTCGTCTTTACTCAATCCAACTTCATCTCATGATCATCTAGCTTCATTCTAGGATCATTCAAGCATGGAGCATCATTTTCTTCTTGACTAGGTAACTTCTAGATGCTCTAGACCCCATAGTTTCATTGGAAAGACATGTATGCCTAGGGTTTTAATCTTTATTGCATATTAATGCTTGTTTGGATGTTTAATTGCTTTCATGACATGCTTGTGTATTGATTGTTGCTTGAGATGCATTAATTTGTGATAGCTAGAATTTAGGTCGGTTTTACCCTTTTAGCTAATTCTTCTTGCCTTTGCATTTAGGCCGTATACGACCAGCTAAGATTAGACCGAAAAGATTTACAGTTTTTCCATACTCCATTAAGAGGATTTGGGGGAATAGAGGTCAGGTCACTCGGGACGGTAAAACTACCAGTGAAGATCAGAACGGCACCATGCCAGAGAACTGTCCTGCTCGACTTCGTGGTAGTTGACTTGGATAATTGGCCGTATAATACGTTATTGGGCCGGCCATTCCTAAATAAAACAGGGGTCGTGACGGCCACTTATGCGTTAATGATCAAGTTCCCAACGGAACAAGGGGTTGGGATAGTCAAGGGATCCCAAGAGATGGCTCTAAGAGAAAACCTGTCGGTATACAGAGACAAGCATGATGCCGAACAAGTGTGCACCATAATGCAGCCAAATCAGTGTGAAGAATCCTTGTCCTTCGAACTGGATCCAATGGAGGGCTCGAATGAATACAAGACAGAATTGGTTGAAATACTACTCGAAGAAGACAAACCGGACAAGAAAATCAAGATTGGGGCCAACTTGGATGGAAAAGTCAAGCGAGACTTGACCAATCTGCTTAGAGAGTACAAAGATGTATTCTCATGGAGTCACGAAGATATGATCGGGATAGATGCCTGAGTAATATCCCACCACCTCGCAGTTAGCCCGAATGCAAAACCGGTAATACAAAAGAGAAAATTGTTCAATCCTGAAAGAAGTCAAGCAATCAAACAAGAGGTGGAAAAGCTACTAGCGACTGGATCAATCAGAGAAGTTAGCTAGCCTCAGTGGGTCGCCAACGTAGTCCTCGTCCAGAAGAAAAATGGACAATTGAGGATGTGCGTAGATTTCACGGATCTAAACAAGGCATGTCCAAAGGATAGCTTCCCACTCCCAAGGATAGATCAGCTGGTGGATGCCACAGCAGGTCATGAACTGCTCAGCTTCATGGACGCTTACTCGGGATACAATTAGATCTGGATGAACAAAGCTGATGAAGAAAAAACAGCTTTCACAACGGATCAGGGTTTATATTGCTACACAGTAATGCCCTTCTGTTTAATAAATGCAGGAGCTACGTACCAAAGGTTGGTCAACAAAATCTTCACTCGGCCAATAGGAAGGAACATGGAGGTGTACATTGATGACATGTTGACTAAAAGCGTCTCAGCAGATGAGCATGCCCGCGACCTCCGAGAGACATTTGATGTTTTGAGAAGATACCAGATGAAATTAAACCCAAACAAATGTTTATTCAGAGTCCATTCAGGAAGATTCTTGGGTTTTCAAGTCCATCAAAGAGGAATCGAAGTTAATCCCAAGAAGATCCAGGCTTTGCAGGAAATGACCTCACCTAAAACATTGAAAGAGGTACAACGCTTAACAGGGTGTTTAGCCTCCTTGGGAAGATTCATCTCAAGGGCTACAGATAGGTGCACACCTTTCTTCAAGATAATCAAAAAAGGGAAAGGTCTGGAGTGGAATAAAGAGTGTGAGCAGGCATTCTTAAAAAGAAAAGAGTACTTGGGGCAAGCTCACATCCTCTCAAAACCGTAAAAAGGGGAAATACTTCATCTGTATCTATCAATAGCCGAGCTTGCAGCAAGTTCAGCCTTAGTTAGAACAGAAGATGGAGTGTAGAAACCAGTATATTATACTAGCAAGGCACTCGTACCGGCCTAGACCAGGTACTCACAGGCAGAGAAGATAGCCTTAGCATTGGTTTCAGCAGTAAAAAAGCTGAGACCATATTTTCAGGCTCATACGATCCAGGTTCTCACCAATTTCCCATTAAGACAAATCTTACAAAAACCAGAGATATTAGGAAGACTTACTAAATGGGCAATCGAGTTAAGTGAATTCGATATTCACTATGTCCCTAGAACCTCTCTCAAAGGACAAGGGGTGGCAGACTTCATAACCGAGTTCACAGAACCAAACCTGGAAGCAAAAAGACTATTGGAAAAAAATTTCCCATGGAAACTATATGTTGATGGTTCTTCAAACACTCATGGCAGCGGGGCAGGGATTGTAGTTCGCACCCCCAGAAGAAGATGATGTTGAATGTGCCATGAGATTTGATTTCAAAGCAACCAACAATCAAGCCGAATACGAGGCATTGTTAGCTGGACTCAGAGTCTGCATAGCTCTTGGGGCAGATGAAGTTGAGATATTCAGCGATTAACAGGTAGTTGTCAACCAGGTTATGGACGAGTACCAGGCCAAAGATGAAGGAATGATTGCCTACCGTGACATCGCAAAACAGCTCCTCCAAAAATTTAAAGAATACAAGATCGCTCAGATCCCCAGAGAAGAAAATGAAAAGGCAGACGCTTTATCTAAATTAGCCTCAACAACAACCTCAATCAGACCAAAGACCATTCCAGTTGCACACCTCCTTAAATCAAGTACAGTAGAACCTAAGCATTTGGAAATTTCAGAAATCCGAACACCGCAAGACGGTTGGATGGTCCAGCTGAGAAGGTTTCTGGAAGAATGTGTTCTCCCGGAAGATCCGGTATTAGCAAAGCGCATCAGGTATCGATCGGCTAGATATATCATGATCGGAGGAGAATTATACAGAAGGGGGTTCTCCCGAGCTCTCCAGAGATGTGTACACGGAGGAAGATGCACATCGAATACTTCAAGAGGTCCACGGAGGGGTTTACGAAAACCACACTGGAGGTAGAAGCCTGGGGGATAAGGTACTCAGACAAGGCTATTACTGGCCTACTCTTTTCTCAGATGCACAGTAGTGGTCGGAAAGTTGCAATACTTGTCAAAGGATTGCTAACGATATCCGACAACCCCCTGAAAAGCTCAGAAACCTCACTGCTCCATGGCTATTCGCCATGTAGGGCCTAGACCTGATCGGTCCAATGCTAGCTGGGATAGGGGGTGAAGCAAAGCACGCCATACTCGGGAATAAATACGACCCGAGTAAGAACTTGGTGCTTATTTCATACGGATTGTCATTAAATACATAACGATATCCATCAGGAAAGAATCCCAAATGAAATAGAGTATTAAATTAGAAGAGTCCCCAATCAGGAAATAACTTGATTTCTTTACGAAGACTACATTCTTATAAGGAAACAAGTCCAAATTGAGCTGCACTACTAGAATCCCACTCGATTTCCATAAGAGACTCCGAAACAGGAAAGAAGACAAATCGACCTCAAGAAAGTAACCGAATCACAATTAAATACAAAGATCCTGTATTACTTGTACAAGGCAGATTAGGGTTCTATAAACATATAAATAGACCCATAATCTCGTCCAAAAAAGATATATGCAATATAGCATACAGCAATCATAGTAAATACAGAGAGAAAAAAGAGAGATCGAGAGCTTGTAAAACATCTTATTCTCTTAGTGGATTTTGGCTTGGTTGATCTTTCAACCACCCGTGGATGTTTCTCCAGCCATCGGAGTTTTACCACGTAAAACTTGTCTTTGTTACTCTCTCTGCATCTCTTTCTTTTTGATTCAATAGCCGAAATCCAATTCTTGTTGGCTTTTCTGGCATAATCCAGAAATCGACGTCAACAAGTATGATAGATGAAAAGAATATCTACTAAATTTTTGGTAGAGATACATTAGCTTCTCTATCAGTGCGGTGAGGCTTTAAGCTAATATGATGCTCTGCAATTGCTGCTAATAGTTGCTGAATTTCTCTAAACTTTTAGTGATTACATACTTGCAAATTAAAAGATTCAGTATCAATGTTGATGTAAGTAATCATTATACTTTGTATCTCCTTCAACTGTTTCATAACCCAAATTTTGAACAATGAAGATATCGACAGTATCGTTTTCATAGAATTTTACTCCCTGCAAAAACTCCTTATTGGTAAAATGGAAGGCTGAAGGTCTGAAGTTAGAGAATGCTCATGAGTTAGGGGGTGCCAACTTACTTAATGCAGCTGAACCATTCTAAACTTAGAAGCAACTTCAATTATATATTTGATTTTAAATTAAGAAAAATAATGTCAATTTTATTGTTGAATTGCAATTGGAAATGCAAATTTGATAGTGGTTTGAAATCTTTGACTAATTTAAAAAAAAAATTTGAAATGTCATGACTCGTGACTCTTCCATCTGATGCAGTTAGTTGCCATCTAATCAAGTGCGTTGAATCCTTTTTTGGTGCCATGTATAGTTTCAATACCAAGTATAGCAGATGGTGGGATATTGGGATTTATGTTTTTCAGTCATTTGAGGAATTCTTATTTATTTTTCTCGGATACTATGTAACGTATGTAATTGATTTCTTGGATTCAACTATCATCTTAATGAGACAAGTAAATACTTATGCTACAATCCAATATAAATCCATTTGGTTGTAGCAATTTTATCACTGACGGTTCTTTTCTTTCTTTTTGCAATTCGGTTTAACTCTAAACAAGGCAATGTATAACCGTTCCGATCAAGATAAAGTATAACTGTTCTGATAAACTAGTGTGGTTGTATGAAATGAACCCTTTGTGATCTTTTTGATGTTTTTATTGCTGTGTAATTTTGGGGCTCCAGTTATCTGAAAACAGTCTACCTTCAAGAATTTTTATTATTGTTTTCGTTGTTATTTCAGCAACCAAATAGACTTTCATGAGTAACAGAATTTTCATCTGATGATCAAAAAGTTATTAAGCACTTCATAATATTTCCAGGGCCAATTATTTTGGTGCGATTGGAGTTTCTTCAATTTAAATGAAGAGCAGTCTAAGAGGATTGATGGCCATCTCATTGCATTGTGAATTAACTATGTTAGTTTTATACTAGAATATAAATCATACAGGATTTTATCGATCATCTGTATATATGATCACTTGTGTTCTGTCAACAAAGTTACCTATATAATATATTTCAGTTTTCCAAGCTGTACATTAAAGTTTAGTCGAAAATTGAAGTAGCGACAACATAGTTTTAGTTGAAATGGGGTCTCCCATTATGGGGTTTTTCAAGCAGTTTCTATGTACTCATTCGCGGTTTAGAAATGAAGTAAATATTGTACTTGTAAATGGGGCAAATTAATTAATGTAAACGATAATATAAATCCCATCTTAGTTACCCTGTACATTGAAGGTTCCCTGTTTACATTGATGCTCAAAAACCAACAATTCATTGTGGTTAAAAACAACAGAAAGAAACAGGATCCTAATCCATCTTCCAATCGATATCTAGTTACCGCTTAGTGTTTGGACAATGGTGTTGTGCCATGGGTCTGAGATGTGCTGCAAGAGGTTGTCAAATGGACCTTTGCCTGTCACATTGTGTTGGACAATAAATCCCAAGAATGCCAACATTGCCAGTCTCCCTGCACCATGGAAATATTATTTAAAATTAGGTTGAGTATATACATACTTCTTTTTTAAATCTGAGAGCAAAAACGAAGTGAATTTACTACCATTGGCAAGTTCCTTCTCCTTAGCCTCAACAGTTGGTACAAAATTAAGTGGGTTAAAAATGCCACCAGGGTAGCCAACTTCATTGGGAGGCAAGCTGTACTGCTTGAAGATGGGGTCTTGGTTGACGCTTCCTGGGTTCTTGATATCTTGCCATCTTCTGATCTCCACGTAGTGAAACAGAATGAACTCAATCACGAAAAGAGTCGATGAAGATGCAAAGTATTCAGCTTTACCGGCATCATACCACTGAGGAGCATTAATAATCCCAATTTTAGTGAATACTTCAGGTAGCAGCATTCCAGCAACACCTAACATTGCCCAGCGTCCATTAACAAGCTCAGCTTGTACAAACCATTTCAAGTTCTCTGGGTCCTCAGCCAGACCAAGTGGGTCAAATCCATTGTCACCCGGGAGACTGTATTCATACACACATACATCAATTGGCAAGTAATTCAAAAGTAAAACTACACAAGAGAGCTTAGAAGACGAACCTGCCAGTTAGGTAACCCGGGGAGGCCAATCCGGGCAACCACTCTCCTTTCTTGGCCTCAACTTTGAAACTAGTAGAAGAGGAAGATAGCATTGGCTTAAATGACACTTCCCTATTTAATTTACCAGAAGCTCCACTAAGGAACCTAGATTTCGAAGCACCTGGCCGGAACACGGCAGCCGAGGCTTGTGTTGTGACGGTTGCCATATCTTCCAGCTACAATTCTATATTACTTTACTAGTACTAGTAGTAGTTGTTGTTTCAGCAGCCAGAACAAGAGATAGCTAATAAAATGATAGCTCTTATAATTTCAAAGCCTCACTTGTGGTTCTTGTTCAATGTCGGATGCTGGCGGTCTGTTTGCCTTTTTTAATGGATCCGACGGCTGATATGCGTTTGTGTGGTTCGGATTAGCCAATCACAAGTTTGACACCTTATCTCTTTATCTTGCTTCCATATCCCTAGTTGTTGTTGTTGGTTCTCAAAGATAATGTAGGACCATTTTCTTCCCACGTAGGAATATCATCACAATCTTGATATGATTGTAGGATCATCATGCCACGTGGCTATCTGTATCCAGCCTGTAGATGGCAAGTGGCATTACAACATGCATTTTAACAAAAGATAATCCCGATCTTATCATGTCACAATCTAAAATCTATGCAAGTAGTTTTATTAATAAAAATATTTGAATTCTCAATTCAAATCTCAACTTTTTTTGGTGATGGATTATATAAATTCGGTTTTTGTAAGTGGAGGATTTAAACCAACACTATCATTGTACAAGTGTTAATTACGAGAGATTTATCATTATATCAGTCTCATCTCATTTGAAATCTCAACTCACATTCTAATAAATAATATATCATTCGGTATATATATATATATGTTAAAAGAAAATTTAGACGATGTGAAAAATTTCAGTTAATACCCTCGAGGCTACTACCACAGAAGTGGTGACCGTGGTTGATACCTTAGGTACCTAACATGTTCAGGCAGAGGTGGTTGTTTAAATGTGAATACAATGAGAATATAAATCTTTATTATAAATTGTATATATCGTACATAAAATCTCTCAAATACTCTCAGTCTTGTTGGGGTATAGTACGGTGGCAACTTAGTATCTGTCGAAAAGTAGTATATAACGGCGACCGTGTTCTGATTATAGAATTTAGGCCAATAATTGACTCTTACTCACCCTTTTGTTTTCCTCTATTAGTTGCCGATGTTGGGATTATGCTCGATAGCAAGAGTATAATAATATATTTGACAATTTTTTCACATTAATAAAGTGATTTCTAGTTTAACAAATCTTATAGCAATTATATTTTAATTATTATAATTGTCAAAAGTAAACAATCATAAGGTCAAAAGACTATGAGAAAAGAAGAATAGTTCATACATCTAGATATGTATGAGGTTGACACAATTCTTTAATTAGTCTTGAATAATATTCACAACTTAAGATAAAGGTTGGGCGGCTTTATCTTGTAAAAGTTTTAGATTCTTTTGCTAGCATTTGAGTGGGATCAAATGTGTTATGATGAGTCTAAAATCATAAAAGTGTGGTGTCTTTGGGCAAAAGAATCTAGTGCACTGAGTGCATTGAATTGGATCAAAGTGAAATACTTTATCTAGAACCGTGATTGGATTAAAGTTTTTACTTGAAGACAATCAGAGAGTCTATCTTAATCTGAGATAAATGATGGACTTATGGTTGCAAGTGTTATCATTTGAGATATCAATGAGTACGATTATATAGCTTAGTTTATCCTCGATAGTTTGTTGGTATTCATTTGTTAATCGATAGAGGACTTCATTTATAGATATGGACATCATGGCTCCATTTATTAAATGAGAGTAGAATATTATCATATGGATGTTTTGAGGTATTGGATATTAAATTCTAATTTCAAGTTTTCAATAGTGTCGATTGAAATATGGCTTCTGGACAAGTCAAAACATTCAAGTTCAAAATATGGTCATATGAGTAAATATGGTAACTTAAAGAGCTATAGGTGGTCTATGAGCTCATGGCGATTTCTGGTATTTTTCACGAGGATACACTTTTTCCAATAAGGTTGTCTAGGGTACGAGTAAGAAATATTAACTTATTCTATCATTATTTAAGAGTGCAATTTTAGTTCTTTAGTAGAATGAACTAAAATTAATAGATCGGACCTAAGTGAATCATTTGTTGATTGTGATTGAGTTGTGTCTATTGGAGCTTAAATTTAGATAGCCCGCCAAGATCCCTAATCCACACTAACTTGCATGGATCACTTGATATATTTTACCGGACAAATTTAGGGGTCCATTTAGAATTATATTTAGGCATGTGGACTTTTTTCTTTATGTAAGAATGAGCCTAGTTCACATGTTGACTTTTTATTAAGGTCCAATGGATTTAATAAAATAGAAAAAAATAATATAATGACCCATATATGGTGTTGGGCAGCAAAGCTATATAGTTTAACTTAATTATATTATTTTTATTTTATCATTTAATTAAATGGAAAATAATTAATTTTGTAATTAATTATTATTTAATTAAAAGTCAAAATCTTTTTTCTAATAAGAGAAGGTCTTCTAATATTATATTATCGTTGGTAGTATAATTAATATTAAAGATTATATTTGATAAGTAGATAAATAAAAAAAATTATTTATCTAGTCAAATTAGGAAATCTTTAATATGGTTACAAATACACTATTGAGTTGGATTAGAAGTCTTGGTGTAGAAAAGAATTTCTTTTGGAAAAGGATTTTTGGTCACAAAATAAATCCACATAAGGATAGGATTCTTACCTAACAAGTAAATCCTTCTTAGAAAACGATTTGTGATCCTATATATATATCTCTTGAATTTTGGCCAACTATATAATTCCAAGAGAGAATTTTGGTCAGCCCTAGGAATTTTAAAGAGAAGATTTCGGCCAACCTAATAATACTACTTGTAGAGAATTCGGCCACAATAAGAATTTTGTGAGAAAAAATAGTTTTTTCTCTACACAAAATTCGATTAACGCTAAGAAATAGTATGAGATTTGGCAAAGAAGAAAAGGAAGAAAGAACGTTTAGTTTTCGATAGTACACTAGTATCCTTTACATTAATAGATTTTGTGTACACATCGATGTAAGGAAAAAACCACGTGCAGCCGAAGTATGAGAAAATTTAATAAAATTAGGGTTTCGGTATAAATTAAAAATTTCCCTTTTTCAATAACAAGAACTTTAACCCTAGATTAATTGACGTATATAAAAAGTATCATACATTTTTCTCATGACGATTGAACAAGCGCCGAATTGATTCCGCAAGATCTTCCAATCCAATCACGAACGCGAATCACCTAGGCGTGTGGGCTCCCTTTCTTCAAATTGTATACCTAAGGATGGAAACAAACAAAATCTATTTCTTTGTTCGTTACAAATATCCTCCAAGAGAAAAATCAAGAACGTCCGGCTACTTGTGAATTATCAATCAATTTGATTGAAACTCACGTGAACATTGATTCGATGTTGTACACAAAACCCTTTTGATGTAAAGGATACTAGTGTACTATCGAAAACAAAAACGTTCTCTTTTTCTCTTTTCTCTGTGGTCGAATTCCACACCCTATAACTTAGAGTTGTTTGAATTTTGCCTAGAGTAAAATACTAAATTTTACTCCCTCAAAATTCTCTCTTAGAAAAACCTTATTGGTGAAAGTACATTCTCGTGAAGAATACCAGTAATCGCCAAGAGCTCATAGACCGCCTATAGCTCTCCAAGTTACAATATTTACTCATATGACCACATTTTGAACTTGGATATTTTGACTTGTCTAGAAGCCATGTTTCAATAGACACTATTGAAAACTTAACGTTAAGATTTAATATACAATACCTCAAAACATCCATATGATGATATTCTACTCTCATTTAGTAAATGGAGCCACGATGTCCATATCTATAAATGAAGTCCTCTATCTATTAACAAATGAATACCACCAAACTATCGAGGATAGACTATGCTATATAATCGTACTCATTGATAGCTCAAATGATAACACTTGCAACCTTAAGTCCATCATTTATCTCAGGATTGAGATAGACAATCAGAGATTGTCTTCAAATGAAAACTTTTATCCACTGACGGTTCTAGATAAAGTATTTCATTGTGATCCAATTCAATGCACCCAGTGCATTAGATTCTTTTGCCCAAAGACACCACATTTTGATGATTTTAGACTCATCATAACACATTTGATCCCATACAAATGCTAGCAAAAGAATTTACAACTTTGACAAGATAAAGGCGCCCAACCTTTTATCTTAAGTTGTGAATATTATTCAAGACTAACTAAAGAATTGTGTCTACCTCATACATATCTAGATGTATGAACAATTCTTCTTTTCTCATAGTCTTTTTACTTTATGATTATTTACTTTTGACAATTATAATAATTAAACTATAAATGCTATAAGATTTGTTAAACTAGAAATCACTTTATTATATGAAAATATTGTCAAATATATTATTACACTCTTGTAATCGAGCATAATCCCAACAATCTCCCACTTGCTCTATAGCAAATGTGTCATATTTCTCTCATTTCCATGTTTTATAGATGTCCATCAAAACTCTTTGTGGAAGAACCTTTATAAAGAGATCTGCTAGATTATCTACTGACGTGATCTTGGTAATCATCACTTCACCCCTATGCCCAATTTCCCTTAGAAGGTGATGCCTTCTTTCAATGTGTTTCTCTTTCTTATAACTTCTTGGTTCTCTCGAATTAGCCACTGCTCCACTATTGTCACAATAGATAGTGATCCGCTTATTTACATCAGGATCCATTTCCAAGTCAATCAAGAATTAGCGGAGCTAGACAACCTCGCATGCTGCAACATACTCGACTTTCATGGTGGAATCGGTAATACAAGATTGCTTGATAATCCTCCATATGACTGCCCCTCCTTCAATGGTAAACATAGATCCTGATGTTGATCTCATGGAGTCAGAATCTTGATTGAAAATCAGAATCAGTATACCCAACGGGAATCAAATCCCCTCTAGAGTATACAAGCATATAATCTCTCATTCTCCTAAGATACTTGAAAATATGCTTGTCTGTCGTCCAGTGATCAGGACCAGGTTTCGATTGAAACCTGTTAACTATGCCCACAGTAAAATAAATATCTGGTCTAGTACAGAGTATTGCATACATTAGACTTCCAACTGCCGATGCATATGGAACCCTACTCATGAATTGCTCTTCATGCTTATTCTTAGGAACTTGTTCTTTAGAAAGTTTGATTCCATGTCTGAAAGGTAATATACCTTTCTTAGAATCTTGCATGGAAAACCCAGACAAGATTTTATCTATGTATGAATCTTGTGATAATGCAATCGTTCTATTCTTTCTATCCCTTATGACTTGGATACCAAGAATATAACTTGCTTCTCCTAAGTCCTTCATATCAAATTGTTTTTCTAACCATTATTTTACTGATGTCAATACACCTGCATCGTTTCTGATGAGTAGTATGTCATCAACGTAAGGAACTAGGAAAACCAACTTGTTGCCTTTAATCCTTTTGTATACACAAGGTTCATCAAGGTTTTGAATAAATCCAAAACTTTTCACGGTTTGATCGAACCTTATGTTCCAGGATCTGGATGCTTGCTTCAATCCATATATGGATCTTTGCAACTTGCATACCCTTTTCTCTTGGCATTTTTCTATAAATCCTTCTGGTTGCATCATGTAGATGCTTTCGTCAAGACTTCCATTAAGGAAAGTTGACTTGACCTCCTTTTGCCAAATCTCCATGTCTAGAGATGCCGCAATGGATAAGAGTATCCTAATGGATTTAAGCATGCCCACATGAGAGAAGGTTTCTTCATAATCGATACCTTCTGAAATTCCCTCGAAAGTATGTGTCTATAACCTAGAGGGGAGTGAATAGGTTTTAATTCGATTGATTACCAATTTTACGAATTAATCAATATTAAAAATTCTACCCCATTCTACTAAGTGTTCAAATAAAAGACAACAAACAGAAAACAATAACAACACACAATATATACGTGAAAACCCTTCAAATGGGAAAAACCACAGGCTGATATGTGCGCCACACACGATCCTTAAAATCAACTATTGAGAGAAAGTGTACAACCTAGGTTGACCTACCGTCTAACCCTTCAGTTACTAACCCTTTCACTCTACCCAACATGCCTTAATAGTGATTTTGGATCACTAACCTTGTGCACTAATCACATAGCCATAAGCTTAATCAACAATGAAGAGATAATGGCAACCTAAGTGAATATACAAGAATATTCAATATGCAAAAATGCTAGGTCAAGACATTCATGCTTATCTAGGATTAATAATGATAATTAAAGCAAATCCAAGATATCAATTTTCTAAATGCAAAGGCAAGAAGAATTAGCTAGAAGGGTAAAACCGTCCTAAATTCTAGCTATCACAAATTAATGCATCTCAACCAACAATCAATGCACAAGCATGTCATAAAAGCAATTAAACATACAAGCAAGCATTTAATATGCAATGAGACTAAAACCCTAGGCATACATGTCTTTGTAATGAAACTATGAAGTCTAGAGCATGTAGAAGTTACCTAGTCAAGAAGAAGATGATGCTCCAAGCTTGAATGATCCTAGAATGAAGCTAGATGATTATGAGATGAAGTTGGGTTGAGTAAAAATGAGTGTTTGGGAGTCCCTCTCTCTCTAGAAAAGCTAGAACACAAAAATGGCTTCTTGGACTCTAAAAAACCAAAGTGAAGAGAAGAGAACATATATATATATGGTGCCCTACATAAAATGGCGTTGTTTTGGGCGAAAGGCAACCAAAACCCGCCAGGACTGCTAGTTGTATCGCGGTCCAGGTAAGTGTCAAGACTGCGGCACAGAGAGCGGTGTATCGCTTGGACAACGCCGCTCTGTAGGCCGTTGTGCATGTAGTGTGCACATACCGCAGTCTGGACAGCATGCAACGTTTGTGAAATTCTGCTTGGGAGACCGCGGCATATGTAACAAGCACAGACCGCGGTAGCCACAATGTGCATCCTCTAGTAAACACCGCTGTGCAGGCCACGGCGAGGGCCCTGCACAGAGAGTGGCCTGAACCGCAAAAAAGAGGAAAAAAACCTCTTTTTAAGGTACAAAGATACATTCAACACTCAAATAAGAATTAAGACACACAAGGCACACAAGATGGCAAATAAGCATATATGCTAGATAATTAAAATAAAATGCATGAGTGTGTGTATGCACTAATACCTCTTCAATGAAAGTTAAACAGGTGTTTTTACCTTTGAGGCTTGAGCTTGGTTACGAACAGTGATGCCCTAAACTACCCTTACATATTGATCCCAAAATGTGGTTGTCAACGAAATAAGCCAATCAAACACTGATGAACTTACAATCTCCCATTTTGGCTATTTCGTGACAAAACCACTCACTCACAAAGAATCCTCACAACAAAAAGAAACAACAAGAGGTCAACAAAAAACATTCTATATTACAAGAGATACCTAAAGCTAAATCTTCAAATCTTTCATCTATTGTAGAATGATAATCGCTACAAAACAAAGAGCTGCACTTTCCAAGACAAGTGTATGAGAGGGATCAAGATAAATAAAAACAAGCTTTACATATTCACATAGGTTGTTGATCTCTTTATTGAGAATTAAGTCTTGTGGCTACCGGTGTGCAGTGCACAAGCAATTCAAGTCTTGCAATCAAAGGAAAGGTTGGCAAAAAATTGGTCGGGTGACACTATAAAAGGCCCATAGGGGTAGAGTAGGAAGCAATCATGTCAAGAGGAGTGTATCAAGGGATATCACCAGGGATTGAATTTGAAACTATATCTAGTTTGCTTATGGTAAAAGGGTACAAATTGGTTTGAATTCTTTTGGAAATCCTTTTGATGTTTGTTTTGCCAAATACCATTTGTTTTGGAATTGAATGCAACATGTCTTGCTTGCAAAGCACCCTTATCACACATTTTTCTTTAAATAAAACTCCTTGAATCTCTCTCAATTACTTGTGTTGCGTAAAGTCTATTTATAGATTATGCATCATAATTGTGCTAATAGCTCTCTTTGTTAAAGCAACCCGATAGGGGGATCTCTTTTGCCAATCTCATGAAAAAAAATGGGAGAAGTCTTGAGAAATATAAGGGGAGCATTGGTTATGCTTTGGGGAGAGATCATGAGAGAGAGTAACTCATTTAAGGGGAGCATTGCATATGCATTTGTTTATATTGCTTTATTGAGTGCGATTGCTTTTTATGGTTGTTCACCTCACATGCACTTGTTCTTGGAAAGTGCTTTCTTGCTATGGTGTGTAGGTATGATGACCTACGAAGAGATTGAAGACCTTGAAGACTTAGAATACTAGGTATCTATTTTTGTAACATAGAATGGACTCTCATGAACAATAGCTATATTTTTTATTGTATTGTGAGGATTGCTTTGTGAGTGGTGATTTTGTCATGAAATAGCCAAAGGGGGAGATTGTAAGAATCTCAATTTTCTGATTGGCTTATTTCATGACAAATCACATTGGGGATTCAATGTGTAATGGGTAGCTTAGGTTTTTGATGGCAAGCATCCAAGATCCCGGTGAGCTTCAAAAGGTAGTTCACTTGTGCCTAATTCTTAGTGAAGAGATTTAGTTGCACACAGTTACATTTCATATATATGCATTTATATTGACATGCATTTGTTATTGTACACATACACACACTTCTTGTTTTTGAGTTGTTGCATTTGTTATCATGCATTTCATTCTTAGTCTTAAGTGTGGTGATTGTTGTGTGCTTGATTCGTATTCCGTTACTTGAACAGATGTGTCCGCACTTGCACGATGGTGTGCTTGTTTGTTTTAGCACATTGAGTGACCATTTAAGAAGGTCCCACTCTTCTCTTAGTTTGGTCTTTGGTCACAAGGTTTTATTCCATGAGTTTGGGCATTCTTGTTAATGTCCAAATCTAACCTTTGGTCTCTCGATTGACCATAACTCATTCTACATTCATCCAAATCATGTTATGTAAGTTGAAGTAGAAAGTAGACTTCCATACCTTTCCAACGGTATATTATATGAAAGGTTTGGATGTCATTTGGTCATGTTTTGGGTAGCTCGAATCTGGAGTTGTTGTGCTGTAGCGTTTTTCTTGAGAGCAAAGCGACCTCAGGGTGACCTAACTTCCATGTCACTTTTTCAAGCATATTTTGGCTCCCAAACCTGAGAGCAAAGTGACCTTGAAGTGACCTATCATCCAGGTCGTCCCTAAGGTCGCTTATGATGCCCATAAATCATTTTTTTCTCTTTCAAAATGTCGTAGTTTTATTTGGATCATATATACTTCATCTTCTTTCCCATTTTGATCTAGAACTTAAAATTCTTAGATCTTAGTGAGTGAAAGAGTTCCCCTAGTGAGAGAAAGCACCAAGCTTGCTTCTTTAACTCTCAAAACCTGAATGCCCATCATTCTTACATGAAACAAACATCATCTAGCTTCATCTAGGATGTTTTCTTGCATGGTCTTCATCAACACATGTAACTTGGTAAGCAGAACGCCATTTTTATCATTCTTGTGTTCTATCTTAACAAAATATCTCTTTTATGACTTGTGTTCCTCTAGATTAGAATTTATATTACAAGTAGAGATTGTTGTTGATGGTTGGGTTGTTGTATTGTGATAGCTAGCATATAGGTTATATTTGCCTCTAGCTAATTAGATCATATTAATTGCATTTTGATGATTGCATTAAAGACCATGCCATGCTTATTGACAACATATGTTGAAATGACTTTGTTTGATAACTAGATTGTAGTTTTGAATATTTACATCTAGTCAAGTCTTTATGAGCATTCATTTAGACATTGATAACTAGGAACTATACTTAGTGACATTCTTAAATTCCAAGATAAGAATTTAGTGTTTTGCCTAGCATTATTTGCATTTAGAATATTTTTACATATTCACATAGGTTGTTGATCTCTTCATTGAGAATTAAGTCTTGTGGCTAACGGTGTGTAGTGCACAAGCAATTCAAGTCTTTTCAACCAAAGGAATGGTTGGCAAGCAATTGGTCGGGTGCCACTATAAAAGGCCCATGTGGGGTAGAGTAGGAGGCAATCACTCCATGAGAAGTGTATCAGGGAATATCACTAGGGGTGAACTAAGAGTGGTGAGTGGCGGTGTCCATAGCTTGAGGTTGTCGAGAGTGAGATTCCGAGAATCACTTGAGGGTGTAACCTGTTAGGTTTTAGTTTGTGTTAGCATGAATTCCATATCAAAATGATGTTTACTTGTAATGACTTATTTTTTTAGGTTCATGATGATTCAAGCTTCAAGGAAGAAGAAAGAACAAGTCAAAGCAAGTTCTAAGTCTTCAAAGAGAAAGGATGCATTTGGTTCTACAAAGTTATACTAAAACCTTATCTTTCTCTTACAAGGCTAAAGCACACACACACATATCATACATTTGTGTCCCAACATTGTTGTTCACCTTTATAGGAACACATATACAATTCATTTATATGTGTCCTTGCATCGTTGTGCATCATGTATAACACATTCACACTCTTGAAGAAGAGTGCTCATGCATTGGTATAGAAATAACATGTTTTGGAATATGCATGATTGGAAACTATCTCTATGTAGCTTGTATTCTAGTATGAATTGTGTTTGTATGTGTATATGTTTGTATAACATGGATGTTGAACTTGGATTTAGTCTTAAATCATTCTTGATTGAGTTCCGGTCATTTCGGTTACTCATACTATTGATTTCAAGTTCAAAGTCAAAAGATACTACACTTTCAACTCATGTTTCATACATTGTCTTCGTCTTCATATATCGAGTCAAATTATTATTTTATGGGCTGAGTATCTTATATGTCCATGTCCGTGTGAGAGTTACGGTTCATAATGCACAAATGTATTTGAATTCCGAGTTCGGAAGCCGGAGAACGGTCCAAGAACGCGAAGGGAGTGTGAGGGATTGCACCATGGCCAAAAGGCCATGAAGGTGTGCAAGCCCAAGATGGCGCGTGGCCATCTCGGCCGCACAACCTTGCTGCCCCGAGATGCCCACATGACCTCTCGGGGGAGCACTTCCAAAGGAGGGAAATTGGTCTTTTCATCTTTCATTCTTATCTCTCTCTTTATAATTCCTTTCCCTCTTACATTTCATTCTAAGAAGAAATTCAAATCAAGTGTGCAGAAATTTTCTCTCTAAATTTTTTCACATTCCAAACACCATAACTTCTTCATTTGAACTCCGATTTGAGTGATTCTAAGTTGAGAGTGTTCATCTATTCATCCTCCATCTTTTCTCTGAAGGTTTGAGTTTATTTTGCTGCTATTTTTGGTGTCTAATCATACAAAAACGGGACTGCACCTAGATCAACTAAGGTATTGATTTTCTCTCTAAGTTTTCTTTTAAAACTTGGCCAATTGCCTTGGGTTTTCTTCTTCTACACATATTTGTATATTGTGAGTGTTTTGATTTTAGTTTTGAGCACTTTAAAAGCTAGATTAAGTTTCAATTGAAATCATTCATGTTGAGTTAGGTTTTGATTTTGCCTATGTTATCACATGTTTGAGATTGTATTGTGCTATCTTTGATTCTAGGACTATTTGATGATCTTTGATTGATTGATTTTGAGAAAAATAGTTCCTCACATGTATTAGGATCTCTTGGCCGAAATTCTCACATAATACATGTGCTTATGTTCTTTTGAGCTATTCATGTGATTTGTTGAATCTATGATTAGGTATATGCTCTAGAACTTTTGCTTAAATCTAATTGACATTGTCATATGATTTTAGCATGTTTTTGGTTTGTGTGATTTAAACTTGATCTTGTGATTTAGTGATCATATCTTGTGATTCAAGTTTAGATCTTTATATGTATCTAGGTTGTGATTAATGTTGAACATATCTTTCATAATCTAGATTGATTACACATGCATGATAAACTAGACTATATGTGATTTGTGCATTCATGCTAATATCTAGTATATTCCATAGGATGTGTTGATCATAGCATTCTATATTGCGTGCTTGTTTGCGTTTTGCATTCATGATCACCTAGATGTCTTGTGAGAAGGAAGTCTTGACAATAGGCGTGAGACCTATGGTGTTGAGCAAGAAGTCTTGGCAAGAGGTGTGAAGCCTCGGATTGTCGAGCAAGGAAGTCTTGGCTAGAGGTGTGAAGCCTTGGATAGTCGAGCAAGAAGTCTTGCCTAGAGTTGGAAGAACTCGGATAGGTGAGCAAGGAAGTCTTGACTAAAGTCGGGAAGACTCGGATAGTTGAGCAAGAAGTCTTGCCTTGGGTTGTGAAGATCCGGATAAGGTGAGCAAGGAAGTTAACTTCTTTACTGTAATATCAATTGTGTATATGTTATGGTTGCTTGTGTGTATCACAATTTACATGTTTTATATATTGATTAATTCATTTTAATAAATAAGTATATTGTGATACAAGCAATCAAGAGGGACAAAATTTTGTTTGTTCCTAAGGGAGTCGAAAAAGGTGTCTAACCTATTCACCCCCCTTTAGGTTAGCCTTGAGCATTTAACCGTGTTTGTATTTTCAATCCTGACACTTCTGACTAAGACAGAATCTGCTTGAGTTGTCAGTCTTTTTGGACTTCGATCTTGGACATTTGGAAGTAAGGCCTTAGTTTTATTGTTGCCATTATCAATGCTAACACCATCTGCTCGGCTGCTGAATATCTAGTCTCTGTTGGTAGCAAGGCCTTGCTGGTATAATACATTGGATTTTATATTCCTTAGTCCAATCTGACGAGTACTGACCCTGTAGCCACTGTCGTTACTAATAGATATAAGTGTATCACTTCTTGTAGGAACCCGAAGTTCCATTGTGCAGCGGATACGGGGCTTTAAAATTTTTATGCAACTTGTAAATCGTAAACAACATTTAAGAATATTTAAAGATGGATTTAGATCATAACCTTAATGATTACTCCTTCATTTCTTTAAGTTTTATTCCTATTACGAACCACTAAGTCTTCCCCACTATGTCTCGCGATCCGATGACTGTGTGTGGGCACGTCACGATCCTCCAGGAACTGAAAGGATGATGCAAAGGCTTGAAGAATAGAACTCTCTTTTTTTCCTGGCAAATTCAACCACCACAAGCAAGAATTTTGTTTTTTCCTTTGGCCGAAATCTTCCTAGACTTTCTAGGGTTTTGCTTTTTGTGATTTTGGTTCAAATTATCACAATTAGTCTCTTGTGCATCCTTGTTATGTATATATATATATATATATTTATTTATTTATTTATATTTTTATATATTTAAAACTTGATACAAATCCTTTTTCCAAATATATTTCCATATATTAAAGGATATTAGTATTTAAGTGTCCCATGTAAAATAGGAAACTAACTCCCACATAACTCTAGTTGACTTAAACTTAAATATTAGACTAAGTAAATAATAAAATAATCTAATTATTTTAATCTGTGACTTAGTCATGATTTGAATCTGCAACCTCTATTTAATAATTAATTAATAATTAATAATTATTAATTCATTAATTGAATAATCTAATTATCTAATTAATTTAACTATTAATATATTAATTAAATACTCTCATTATTCCATTAATCATTGAATAATTACGTATCACTTTCGTAACACAATTAATTGGACAATCCAACTATTTAATCGTGCCTCTGTTTATCTTTAATCAATCAAGCTGGCAACGGAACCTAATAGAGCCGGAGTTTTAAGCTCTAATAATACTTAGAATTAATTGCTCAATCCTCGAATCAACCCTTAAGGGAACTACCATCTACTTCTCGTAAGAAGGAGTGGATTCCACTATTGTGCATAGACTTTCCCAGCCACAAGCTAAACCGCAATTCCAACATAAAAAGTTATTGATCCGAAATGCAACTCCAATCTCACCCACAGTATATCAAAAACTACAATCTAACCTAAAGGAGTCGATAAGACACCTAAGATTAAGATCACCAATATATAGCCGTCATTTGTTGATATATATATAAATCTTATCTTGTAACGGATCTTGGTGAGAGATTCATATAGATCAAGGCCCAATCCTATACAATCACATCATATAAGGTGCCTCAATTCTCATATCACCAATTGAATAGTCTAGGTTAAGACCACCGTACATTACGGAATAGACATCTACTATAGATTAACCATAAATAAATTACCCAACTCTACTTGCTATCTACAGACTCTTTACATTGCTCATCTCATTAACTAAGTTAGAGATTACATCCTGCAATCTTAGATGTTGAGTACATATGATACAAATGTATGAGACATGTATATAGAATGAATCAACTACTTTCTTTTATTAATGTTTCATTCACATTTACAAATTACAAGCTTTAGAGTGTAAACCCCAACAATTTCCCACCTACACTAAAGCAGGTGAGACATATCTCGTAACCCTAGACCCACTAGGTGACCTTCATACACTTTAGCCATTAAGGTCTTCGTAAATGGACCAACATGATTGTTCAACAATGCCATTTTGGTAACGGTCACATCCTCTCTTTACACTCTATCTCCAATGAGATGATATTTTCTCTCTATATGCTTCCCACTCTTGTGGCTTCTTGGTTCATTAAAATTAGCCACAACACAACTGTTATCATAACAAAGTGTGATGGGCTTATCTAGATCTGGAACAACTTTCAGATCAGTTAAGAACTTATGAAGCCAAACAACCTCTTTAGCTGCTTCACAAGCTGTTACATATTCAGCTTCCATGGTGAAGTTAGCAATACATGATTGCTTAACACTCCTCGATACTATGGCTTCACCACCAAGGGTAAAAAATGATCCTGATGTGGATTTTCTAGAATCCCTATCTAACTAAAAATCAAAGTCTGTATATCCTAACGGAATCAAATCATACCCTAAATATAATATCATATAGTTTCTCGTTCTTCAAAGATACTTGAGAATGGCCTTTACTTCAACCTAATGATCCAATCATGGGTTGGACTGAAACCTACGAGCTACTCTCACTGTGAAACTGATATCAGGTCTCGTGCATAACATAGCATATATTAGACTAGCAACTGTAGACACATAGGAAACATATCTCATATCCTCAACTTCTTGAGGTGTCATAGGATTCTGTTCCTTAGACAAGTGAACTCCAAGCTCAGAAGGTAAGTTACCTTTCTTGGAGTTTTGCATTAAAAAATGAACAAATACCTTATCAATATACGATGCTTGAGACAATGCTAAGAGTTTGTTCTTACGATCCCTAATTAATTGGATCCCTAGAACATAACTCACCTCTCCCAAATCTTTCATTTGGAATTGACTAGTCAGCCTCCTCTTTATTTCCGACAATACCCCTACGTCATTCCCAATTAGTAGAATATCATCTATGTATAGAACTAATAAAACTACTTTCTTGTCAACGACCCGCTTATAAACACAATGCTCGTCGACATTTTTCTCAAAGCCATAGGTTTTGATATCATTATCAAACCTAATATTCCAAGATCTAGATGCTTGTTTTAGTCCATAAATAGACCTTTACTGTCTGCAAACCTTTGCTCTTGGTCTAGGGACATGAATCCCTCTGGTTGTACCATATAGATGCTTTCATCAAGATTGCCATTCAAAAATGCAGTCTTGATGTCCATTTGCCAAATTTCATAATTAAAATAGGCAACAATGGATAAGAGAATTCTAATTGACTTAAACATAGCTGTTGGCAAGATGGTCTCTTCATAATCGACCCTGCCTTTTAGGTATAACAATTTGCCACTAACCTTGCTTTGAAGGTTTCTACCTTTCTGTCTGCTCATCTCTTTCTCTTGTAGATCCACTTACAACCTTTGGGTTTTATCCCATCTAGTAAATCTTCAAGTTCCCAGACTGAGTTGGAGTACATAGATTCCACATCGATATTCATGGCTTTAAGCCATTCCACTTTGTCAGAATCTTCCATTGCATGTTTAAATGACAATAGATTTTCCACACTATCATCAGAGATGATAGCAGTTGCCTTCCCAATTCCTAAATAATGATCAAGTTGTCGTACAACCCTTCCACTATGCTTAAGTGGTAGTGTGGTCCGACTAGGAACCGTCTGACTCTTAGACGTAGGTGGAACATTAACTCTTGTTGATTGAGCACTGGTCGTACCAAACTCTAACTCATTTAACACAATCTTGCTTTGAGGTTTATGGTCACGCATATAGTTATCCTCAAGAAACGTTGCATTTGTCGATACAAATACTTTGTTGTCCTCAAGACTGTAGAAGAATCCACCTCTAGTCTCCTTGGAATAACCTACAAACAAGTATACCATAGGCTTAGGTTACGTGCATGTTTTTGTTATTATAAATTGTACCTCAAAACAAAATTTATAAAGAACCATAAAAATGCCTCAAAAGTTTATAAAATTAGTGCACTGGCAAGTCGGATGTCGTCCACAGGGAAAGGGAAATCAAATGGATAAAACTAGTTAACTAATATTAAACTAAAAATAAGCATGAAAAATTAAATATAAATGGTTGGGTTTTGAAGAGTTAATAACTAAGATGCAAACTATAATTATGTTAATTGTTAATTTTTCTAACATGCAATTAGTGTTAATAAGAAATGTGTGTTAAAATATGATGGTTAAGACTAAGGAATTGATGGATCCAACAAGAAAACAGTTGGTGTATTAGTGATTATCATGAACGTACATTAATCTGTGGTAACCAATCTAGAGGGTATAGAATTGGTTGAATATCCCTTATGGGTTTCCAATCTAAAGGGTATAGCATTGGTCACCCATAAGTGATTGTTCAAGAATGTACATCTACCAAAATAAGAGACTAATCTCTTTATAAATTCATCAACCTAGAGGGTGTAGAGTTGATGTTTAATCTCTCACAAGCAACCAACCTAGAGGGTATAGTATTGGTTACCCACTTGAGAATAGACACAGATTGAGATTTGATAGAGATTGAGATTAATATGCCTAGATTTCACTCAAGGTTGGTTCTCTCGTTCAATCCTTCCAGTCAAATGAGCTTAAGAGAATCAAATTGAGGGTATACCCAATTCTCTACTCAAGTAATTTCTCAAAAAAATTTACAAAGAAAGAAGGGTATAATCTAAGACAAAATACTCCTGAAATCAAATAAAAACATTGAATGAAACATATTTGATAGATTTGATAAAGTAAATAAAGTTCATTATGAGCCCAAGGTTCACAATTGAATCACATCAACCCCTTAACGGGTGATTAGCTACTAATGACAATTACAATAAAATAACAAGGAGAAATGAGATAGAGAAGACCTATGTATAGATTCCTTTCTTGAAGCTTTAATCCAATCTCCAAGTGTCCTTGAGTAGATGAGGAAGATGATGGTCAGATTGGGTGAAGATTGATTCCTAAATCTAGGGTTAGTAATTAGAGAAAAAAATTGGAGAAATTTTTTGTTTGGAAAAGTAAGAGAGAGAGCCATAAGATACGTAAAAATTAATGAAAACAAGACAAGGAAAATAGAATTGAGGGTCAAAATATACTAAAATTTTGGCAAGTCTATTAGGGTTCAGCTTTCCAACTCTATTCTTCAGTACATGTACTGGACACCCATATATACAAAAATGTAATAAAATAACTTATAACCATTCCACAACTCTAGGGGAGTCTTAGAAACAGATTTGGATGGGACTACATTCAAAATTTAAATAATCCACAGTACTCGGTCAATTCATGTATGCTTTATATTATGTGATGATAAAAACATTGCCATGCATACGTAAATCATTTAGATTAGATGTGCCTACACAAATATATTTGATATGTCATACATGCATCATAGCCTGGTTTTTTTATGTATTTTTTATTAATGTGATTAAAATGGACAATATACATAAATGACTATGACTAATGAGATTAGTTTTGTTAATAGTTAGAAAACTTGGTAATTCTCATTAATATTAATCTAGTTATTAAAGTGTTTAATAAATTAGATTAATATGGCCATTTATTAGGATTAATTTGATTAATAACCTAATAATAAATGGTCCGAATAAGTGTTAGGGTTTTAACAGTTAAAACTTGGTAAACACTAACATAATAATCTGATCTTAGTAAATAGTTTGCAAAGGCTTAGATTGTTCACTGATAGATTGGATTTTTAATTGTTAAAAATCATTAATAATTTGTTAGTTATTTAGAATTTGGTTCTAATTAGTTAATGCGCTAGATAACTGGATTAAAGTTAGTCGTTTAATCCTATAGAGTCTAGGTGCATTAATGGTTAATAGAAAACCCTAATTTTAAAATAGTGAGTGGGAGAGGGATATATGACATATATATCCCTCGGTCTCCATCATTAGTTCAACACTGTGAGACCTGAGTGGGGCCTCATGACGGCTTTGTTTTCATCCTCCCTAATGAGGGTTTCCACAAAAGTCAATACCAAGGTTGACTTCCTAACGGATAGGATTTCTGAGGGTATTTTGGGGTTGACCGACCCTAAGCCGACAATTCCTGAGTTAAGCTCGTGAGATCTGAAATGGTGGGTTACACTCACGAAGGTTTTGATTAAGTTTGTTAATTAAAAACCTAACTGAATGAACGATGGTTGAGTGATATGGAGTAAGAGTTATTGTAGAATATCATTTGATTAAGAATGTCTCGATCCAACTTGCAAAGACTTGACCGACCCTAAGGCAGCATTTCTTTATGGTATGTTGGATTGTCGTGGTATAGCAACTAGTTTTTGGGTAGTTCTAGTTCGTTAAACATGTTCATGCATCATGTTTAAATTTATGCAAAAGCACTTGTTCTTGTTTTAAATAAATGACTGAATGAATGTTTTATTTATTTCAGCAATAATGTCTTCTGCATTACTTCAAATTCTCGCAAACGACAAATTAACTGGTGATAACTACATTAAGTGGAAACTTAACATTAATGCAATATTGGTCACCAAAGACCTCAAGTTTGTGCTTACGGAGGAATGTCCTCTAGTGTCTGCTGCCAACATGAACTGTTCATAAAGCATACGAGTGATGGGTCTAATCTAATAAGAAGGCTTAAACATATCTGTTGGCTTCTATGACAAACGTGCTAGTCATAAAGCATGAAGTAATGAATTTAGCATTTGAAATCATGGAGTCATTGCAAGCTATGTTCGGGCAGCCTTCTGAGCAAAAGTGACACGAAGCTGTTCGTTCCGCTATGCTCGCTCATATAAAGGAAGATACATCAGTTCGAGAACATGTCCTAAGCATGATTTTCTACTTCAACACGGCATAAGTCAATGGTGAAGCCATTGATGAACCTAGTCAAATGAGCATTATACTGATGACTCTTCAAAGGAGTTTTGATCAGTTTAAGAGCAACTACATGATAAAGCACTTAAAGTTCAGTCTTACACTGTTGCTCAATGAGCTTGCTACCTTTGAGTCCTTGATTAAGGACAACAAGGGTAAGACCGGTGAGGCAAATGTTGCTAAACCATCTTCCTCCTCAAATAATAGAAAGAGGAAGAGGTCTACTGGGAAGGCTAAGGATAAGCCCAAACCTAAGAAAGCCTAAAGAAAGAAGAAATCCAAGAAAGGTAAAAATGATTTACTTGTTCTTGAGTCATGTTTAGTGGAAGATGATTCTTCGCCCTGGATAGTTGATTTAGGTGCCACTAACCATGTTTGTTCTTCTTTACAATGAACTGATTCATGGACACAGTTAGAGGGGCAAGCCTTCTCAATGCATGTGGGATTAGGGGATGTTGTGTCGACACGAGCAGTGGGCATAATTAGATTACGTTTTTATAATAATTATATATTGTTGGACAATGTATTTTATATTCCTGGATTTACACGGAATTTGATTTCCATTTCTAAGTTGTTAGAACAAAAATATTCTGTTTCTTTTAATAATAAGTCTATTATTATTGGAAAAAATGGTGTGAATATTGGTTTAGGAATTAATGAAAATAATTTGTTTGTGTTAGGACCATTAATACATACTACATTGCTCAACACCGAAATGTTTAAGGTTGAAAAACCAAAAAATAAACAACATAAGATTTCTCCAGATAATGACACGTATCTCTGTCATCTAAGGCTTGGTCATATCAACCTTAACCGGATAAACAGACTAGTAAAAAGCAAACCTTTAAGTGAGTTAAAGGTCGGTACCTTACCTGTCTGCGAATCTCGTATGGAAAGTAAGATGACTAAGAGACCTTTTACTGGAAAAGGGCTTAGAGCTAAAGAACCGCTAAAGCTTATACATACAGACGTCTGTGGACCGATGAATGTTAATGTTAGAGGTGGTTTTGAGTATTATGTCACCTTTACAGATGACTACTCAATATACGAATATGTCTACCTCATGCAACGGAAGTCGAAAACATTTGAAATGTTCAAAGAATTCTGAGTTGAAGTTGAGAATCAATTAGGTAAGACTATCAAGTCACAACGATCGGATCGTGGAGGTGAGTACCTTGACCAAGGGTTTAAAGACTTCATGGTCAAGCATGGGATAGTTTCCCAACTCACAGCTCCCAACACACCTCAACAAAATGGTGTAGCGGAGAGGAGAAATAGAACCCTAATGGAAATGGTGAGATCTATGATTTGTTTCTCATCATTACCAAATTTCTTCTGGGATATGTGTTACAAAAAACGACATACATTTTGAATGTGGTACAAACCAAATCTGTTCCTAAGACTCCCCTAGAGTTGTAGAATGGTCATAAAGCTAGTTTGTGACATTTTCGCATATGGGGGTGTCTAGCACATGTGCTGAAGAACAGAACTAGAAAGATAGACTCCAAGTTTGTGGCCTGCCTATTTGTAGGATACTTCGAGGAGGCCAGAGGTGGACACTTCTATAGTCCCGAAGATAACAAAGTATTTGTATCGACAAATGCAACATTTCTTAAGGACAATTATATTAGTGACCATAAACCTGGTTCTAAGATTGTATTGAATGAGTTGGAGCCTGGTGAGACTAGTGCTTCATCATCAAGAGTTGTTGATCCATAAACATCTGAGAGTCAGATGGTTCATGATTAGGATACACTACCACCTAGACATAGTGAGAGGGTTATGAGACAACCTTAACGCTATTTAGGTATAGGTGAGGGATAAGGTGTTGTCGCTGCTGATAGTGTGGATGATCCATTAACTTTTAAGAATGCAATGGAAGATCCTGATAAAGAGGAATGGCTTAAAACCATGAATCTTAAGATGTAGTCCATGTACTCTAACTAAGTCTGGGAACTTGTAGACTTCCAGGATGGGGTAAAACCCATAGGGTGTAAGTAGATCTACAACAGAAAGAGAGAAGTAGACGGGAAGGTAGAGACCTTCAAAGCAAGGCTAGTGGCCAAGGGTTATACCTAGAAAGTGGGGGTCGATTATGAAGAGACCTTCTTACCAGTAGATGTTTAAGTCTATTAGGATTCTCTTATCCATTGCTGCCTATTTCGATTATGAAATTTGTCAAATGGATGTCAAGACTGCATTCTTGAATGACAATCTTGATGAGAGCATTTATATGATACAACAAGAGGGATTCGTGTCTCCAGATAAAGAACATAAGGTTTGCAAGCTGCAAAGGTCCATCTTTGGACTGATGCAAGCATCTAGATCGTGGAACATTAGGTTTGATGATATGATCAAAATCTATGGCTTTGAGTAGAACGTCGATGAGCCTTATGTCTACTAGCGCATCATTAACAAGATAGTAGTTTTCTTGGTCCTATATGTAGATGATATCCTACTCATTGGGAATGATGTGGGAGTGTTGTCTGATGTAAATAGCTGACTGGCTAGCCAATTCCAAATGAAAGATTTGGGAGAGGCGAGTTATGTTCGAGAGTTCCAACTTATAAAGGATCGTAAGAACAAACTCATAGCAATGTCTCAGGCATCATATGTCGACAAGATTCTTGTGTGATTTTCGGTGCAAAACTCCAAGAAAGGTAATTTACCTTCCAGGCATGAAGTTCACTTGTCTAAGGAACATTGTCCTAAGACACCTTAAGAAGTTCAGGATATGAGACATGTACCCTATGGATCAGCAGTAGGTAGTCTCATGTATGGTATGTTATACACGAGACCAAACATCTGTTATGCAGTGGGAGTAATCATCAGGTACCAGTCCAACCTAGGATTGGATCATTGGCTTGTTTTCAAGATAATTCTCAAGTATCATCGGAGAATGAGAGACTATATGCTAGTGTATTCCAGGCAGGATTTGATCCCGTTAGGATACGCGAATTCTAATCATACAGGGATTCTAGGAAATCCATATCTGGATCAATATTCACCGTGGGTGGTGGAGCCATTGTGTGGAGAAGTTTCAAGCACTCTTGCATTGCTGAGTCCACCATGGAAGCTGAATATGTAGCCGCTTGTGAAGCTGCAAAAGAGGTTGTTTGGCTCTGTAAGTTCTTGAGTGATCTGGAAGTTGTTCCAGATCTGGATTGGCCCATCACACTTTACTGTGATAACAGTGGTGCTGTGGCTAATTTCAAGGAACCAAGAAGCCACATGAGAGGGAAGCATATGGAGAGAAAGTATCATCTCATTAAAGATATAGAGTAGAGAGGAGATGTGAGTGTCACCAAGATAGCCTCACAAGACAATCATGTTGATCCATTTACGAAGACCTTACCAGCTAAAGTGTTTTTAGGTTATCTAGATGGTCTGGGGTTACGAGACATGCCTCACATGCTTTAGTGGGAGATTGTTAGGATTTATGCCCTAAAGATGTAATTCGTAAATGGATTTATGAAATAAATAAAAGGAAAAGTTTAATTCATTCTTGTTGTGTTGTTTATTTTATAACTTGTGCATATATTTAACATCCAAGATTGCCGGATGTAATCTCGAACTGTGTATATGAGTGTTATATGCGGATGGATACAGTAAGAGACATGCAATCTAAAGAGTCCATAGATAGCAAATAAAGCTGGGTACTTTATTTATGGTTAATCTATAGTTGTGGTTCATTCCGTAATGTACGATGGTTTTATCTTGAATCATTCATATGAGATATGGAATGGAGGCACCTTGTATGATTTGATCATATAGGACTGTGCCATGATCTATATGAATCTTTTACCAAGTTCCGTTTATCGATGAGATTCATATATATCAACTAATGATGGCCATATATGGGTGATCTTAATCCTGAGTGTCTTATTGATTCCTTCAGGTTAGATCGTAGTCTTTGATATACCATGGGTGAGGTCGGATGCGGTTCCCGATCAATATGCTCCATATGTTGGGATTGCGGTTTGGCTTGTCGTTGGGAAAGTTTGTACAAAATAGTGGAATCCACTCTTTCTTGTAAGAAGTAGATGGTAGTTCCCTTAAGGGTTGATTCGGGGCTTGAACAATATGAGCGCTCTCCTAGTTCTGTGAGGAAATAGGATTTATTGTCAATTAGAGAATCAATGATACTTAAAATATATATGTAATTAGAGGGATGTAACAGACATTATGACCTAGCTCTAATTATGAACTATTGTGAAGGATCACACCATATGTAATAGCTATATCGATGGACACCGAGCTGTATCGATTTGTGTAAAAGCTTATACAGTTGAGAGAGTTCAACTTCAGCTTTTAATGGAATAACACCAGAGTTAATAATCAAGGAATATTAATTAAAGAGTTTAATTAATGATTTAATTAAAGAGTTTAATTAATGATTCTGAGGATTATTGGAGCTCAAAATACTGTGGGTCCATTAGGTCCCCTTACTAGCCCGATCGATTTAGGTAACAAGGGTCACGATTAATTAATTGGATTGTCCAATTAACTGTGTTACGAAAGTGAAATGTATTGATTTGAGAAATTAATTGAATAATAAGATTATTTAATTAATGAATAATGGTGATTAAATAAATTAAATAATGAGATTATTTAATTATGTTATTAATCACTAGTTGACTTAAACTTAAATACTAGACTAAGTAAAGAATAAAATAATCAAACTATTTTAACCTATATCTCAGTCATGATTTAGATCTACAACCTCCAATTAAGGATTAATTAATAATTATTAATTATTAATTCATTAATTAAATATTCTAATTATCTAATTAATTTAATTATTACTATATTAATTAAATAATCTCATTATTCATTTCAGCTCTGAATACATACTTGTCACTTTTTAACACACTTAATTGAACAATCCAACTGATTAATCATGACCCTTGTTACTTTTAATCATTCGGGTTAGCAAGGGGACCTAATGAACCCACAATTTTGTGCTCTGATAATACTTAAAAATGATTAGTTAAACTCTTTCATTAATATTTCATGATTATTAACCTCAGAGTTATTAGACTAAAAACAAGAGGTTGCACTCTCACAACTGTAGATGTATTACACAAACAGAAATTACAGTTGTCCATCGATATACCTATTACATATGGTGTAATCCTCTACAAGTAGTTCATAATTAGAGCTAGGTCATAAGAAGTGGATTCCACTATTGTGCGCAGATCTTCCCAGTCATAAGCCAAACTGCGATTCCAACATATGAAGTTATTGACTGGGAATGCAACTCTGATCTCACCCATTGAAGGGAAAAAAACAGTTCAAAACGAAGCGGAAGAATAAAATTAGGGTTTAGTATATTTAAAAAAAATTCCCTTTAAAAGAAAGAAACTTAACCCTAGATTAATTGACATATATTAAAAGTATCGTATCTTTTTTTTTCCGTGATGATTGAACTAGCGTCGAATTGAATATGCAAGATCTTCCAATCCAATCACGAACGTGAATCACCAAGGAGTGTGGGCTACCTTTCTTTGAATTTTATACCTGAGGATGGAAACAAAAAAAAAAAAAAAATTAGTCTCAAAAATCCTCCAAGAGAAAACCCAAGAACGTCCGGTCACATGTGAATTATCAATCTATTTGATTGAAAATCGCGTGAACCTTGATTTGATGTTGTACTCAAAACCTTTTGATGTAAAGGCTATTAGTGTACTATCAAAAACAAAACATTTCTCTTTTCTCTTCTCCTTGGCCGAATTCAATACACAATATCTATGAGTTGGATGAAGTTTTTTTTATGACTATAAAAAAAAGCATATAAAAAACAACTTCTCACACCAAAAATTAGGTCTAGGTCGAAATTTTATATATGAGTATATAAAAGTGGCAGAAAATCCTCCTAGAAAGAGGATTTCTATTTCACCAAGACTCCTAATCCAACTCAAATAGTGTATTTATTTAATAACCAATTATTGAATATAATTAAATTGTGACTAAATAAAAAAAAAACTTCCTAATAGAAATAAAATACTTTCTAATTTGACTAGAATAATATATTCCTATTATTTATCTACTTATCAAATATAGTATTTGATACTTATCATATTAACAACAACAATATTACTCTAGGAGACGTTCTCCTACTAGGAATTTTTTTTGACTATTAATTAAATAACTAATTAATTAACAAAATAATTAATTTACATTTAATTAAATAATGAAATAAAAAACAATATAATAAGCTATTATATATAGCCTTAGCCACCCAAGCCAATATTTATGTGTCAAATATTGTTTTTCCTATTTTATTAAATCCATTGGACTTAAATGGACATAAATAAAAAGTCCACATGTAAACTAGACCCATTCTTACTAAAAGAAATAAGTCCACATGCCTTAATACAATCCCTTAAATTGGTCCGGTAGAATATATCAAGTGATCCTTGCAAGTTCGGGTGGATTGGGGATCTTGGTGGGCTATCTAAATTTAAGCTCCAATAAGCATAACCTAATCACAATCAACAATTGATTAACTTAGGTCTGATCTATTAATTTTAGTTCATCCCACTAAAGAACTAAAATTGAACTCTTAAATAAAGATATAATAAGTTAATATTGCTCATTCATACCCTAGACAATCTTAATGGAGAAAGTGTATCCTCGTGAAGAATACCAGTAATCGCTAAGAGCTCATAGACCGCCTATAGATCTCCAAGTTACCATATTTACTCATATGACGACATTTTGAACTTGGATATTTTAATTTGTCCAGAAGCCATATTTCAAAAGTCACTGTTGAAAACTTAACGTTAAGATTTAATATCCAATACCTCAAAACATCCATATGATGATATTCTACTCTCATTAAATAAAGGAGCCACGATGTCCATATCTATAAATGAAGTCCTCCGTTGATTAACAAATGAATACCACTAAACTATTGAGGATAGACTATACTATATAATCATACTCATTGATAGCTCAAATGATAACACTTGCAACCATAAATCCATCATTTATCTCAGGATTGAGATAGACTCCTCGATTTTCTTAAAGTGAAATATTTTATCCACTGATGGTTCTAGATAAAGTATTTCATTGTGATCCTATTCAATGCACCCTGTGCACTAGATTCTGTTGCCCAAAGACACCACACTTTGATGAATTTAGACTCATTATAACACATTTGATCCCACTTAAATGCAAGCAAAGAATCTACAACTTTAACAGGATGAAAGTGCCTAACCTTTATCTTAAGTTGTGAATATTATTCAAGACTAACTAAAGAATTGTGTCTACCTCATATATATCCAGATGTACGAACAATTCTTATTTTTTCATAGTCTTTTGACCTTATGATTATTTACTTTTGACAATTATAATAATTAAACTATAATTGCTATAGGATTTGTTAAACTAGAAATCAGTTTTATCAATATGAAAAGATTGTCAAATACATTATTACACTCGTGCTATCGAGCATAATCCCAACACCCATGGTATATCATAAACCATGATATAATCTGAAGGAGTCGGTAAGACACTCAGGATTAAGATCACCCACATATAGCCATCAATTGTTGATATATATGAATCTCATCTTTTAACAGATCTTGGTGAGAGATTCATATATATCATGGCCCAGTCTTATATGATCCCATCATATAAGGTGCCTTCATTCTCATATCACCATAAGAATAGTCCAGGTTAAGACCACCGTACATTACATAATGGATCGCTGTTGTAGATTAACCATAAATAAAGTACCCAGCTCTGCCTTCTGTCTACAGACTCTTTAGATTGCTCATCTCAAACTGAATACCTTTGTATATGACACTCATGTACTTAGTTAGAGATTACATCTAGCAATCTTGGATGTTAAGTACATATGATACAAATGTATGATACATGTATATAGAATGAATAAACTACTTTTTTTTTAATGTTACATTGACATTTACAAATTTCAAGCTTTAGGGCATAAACCCTAACACTTCTCCATCCAATGTTTTACACAGAATCAGAGCCTTACCGAGGTACTCCTTGATCTTTTGAAAGGCTTTCTCACATTCTTCGTTCCATTCAACTCCTTTGCCTTTTCTTATGGCCTTGAAGAAAGGTAAACACTTGTATATCGACTTGTTGATGAATCAGTTCAATGAAGCCAAGCAGCCCATTAGCCTTTGAATGTCTTTAAGACTAACTTAGGACCCCAAGTCCTTCATCACCTTTATCTTCTCAGTGTACACCTCGATTCCCCTTTGGTGGACCTGGAAACCGAGAAACCGAGAAATCGAGAAATCGAGAAATTTCCTTAACGGTAACCCAAAAACATAATTCTTTAGGTTTCGAGTTTAGCTTCATCACAATTTTTCTCAACACCTCGATTGTTTTCCTTGGATCTGTAGGGATAAATTGGTTCAAAACGCGACGGAAGCGTGAAATTAGGGTTTGAAATATTTCTAAAATTTTCCGTATTTAATATAAAGAATCTTAACCCTAGATTAATTTATGTATATTAAAAGTATCGTACCTTTTTCTCGTGACGATTGAACTAGTATCGAATTGAATCCGCAAGATCTTCCAATCTAATCACAAATGTGAATCACCTAGGAGTGTGGACTCCCTTTCTTTAAATTGTATACCTGAGGATGAAAACAAACAAAATCTCTTTCTTTGTTAGTCACAATAATTCTCCATGAATAAAAACAAAGAACGTTAGATCACTTGTGAATTATCAATCAACTTGATTGAAACTCGCGTGAACCTATATTCGATGTTGTACACAAAACCTTTTAATGTAAAGGTTACTAGTGCACTATCAAATACAAAACGTAATTTCTTAATTTTCTTCTTTGCTGAATTTCGCACACCAATCTTTAGAGTTGGACGAATTTATCTAGAGCAATAACCAAATTCTTTTTACTTAAAATTCCTCTTTGGCTGAAATTTACTCCTTGTAAATTACGCTTGGCCGAAATTTTCTCTCTCTAAATTTCATATAGCTTGGACGAATTTTTAGTGCTCAAATTCATGCCTTGGCTGAAATTTAGAGGTTGTAAATATAGGATCACAAATCCTTTCCTAAGAAGGATTTTCTTGGTGGGCAAGAATCCTTTTCTTAGGTGGATTTACTTGGTGACCAAGAATCCTTTTCAAAAAAGAATCCTTTTAAAAAAATAATTCTTTTCTACACCAAGACTCCTATTCCAACTCATTAGTGTATTTGTGACCATAATAAAGATTTCCTAATTTGACTAGAAAAATAATTCCATTTATTTAACTACTTATCAAATATAATCTATAATATTAATTATACTACAAAAAATAGTGTAATATTAGGAGACCTTCCCTTATTAGGAAAAAGATTTTGACTTTTAATTAAATAATTTATTAATTACCAAATTAATTCATTTCCATTTAATTAAAAAATAAAATAAAAAACAATATATTAAGCTAATATATCTAGCCTTGCCGCCCAAGACCACACAAGGGCATATAAATTATTTTTCTTATTTTATTAAATTCAATAGACTTTTATAAAATGTCCACATGTGAACTAGACTCATTCTTACTAAAATAAACAAGTCCACATGCACTAATACAATTCTAGATGGATTCATAAATTGGTCCGGTAGAATATATCACGTGATCCATACAAGTTCGTGTGGATTGGGGATCATGGGGGGCTATCTAAATTTAAGCGCCAATAGACATAACCTAATCACACACAACAAATGATTCACTTAGATCCGATCTATTAATTTTAGTTCATTCCACTAAAGAACTAAAATTGAACTCTTAAATAAAGATAGAATAAGTTAATATTGCTCATTCATATCCTAGACAATCTTAATGGAGAAAGTGTATCCTTGTGAAGAATGCCAATAATCGCCAAGAGCTCAGAGACCCCCTATAGCTCTCCAAGTTACCATATTTACTCGTACGACCATATTTTGAACTTGGATATTTTGACTTGTCTAGAAGCCATATTTCAATAGACACTATTGAAAACTTAACGTTATGATTAAATATCCAATACCTCAAAACATCCTTATGATGACATTCTACTCTCATTAAATAAATGGAGCCACGATGTCCATATCTATAAATGAAGTCCTCTATCGATTAACAAATGAATACCACCAAACTATCGAGGATAGACTACATTATATAATCGTACTCATTGATAGTTCAAATGATAACACTTGCAACCATAAGTCGGTCATTTATCACAGGATTGAGATAAACTCTTCGATTGTCTTCAAGTTAAAACTTTTATCCATTAACGGTTCTAGATAAAGTATTTCACTGTGATCCAATTCAATGCCCCCAGCGCACTAGATTCTTTTTTCCAAAGACACCACACTTTGATGATTTTAGACTCATCATAACACATTTGATCCCACTCAAATGCTAGCAAAAGAATCTACAACTTTAACAAGATAAAGATGCCCAACCTTTATCTTATGTTTGAATATTATTCAAGACTAACTAAAGAATTGTGTCTACCTCATACATTTTCAGATGTACGAACAATTGTTCTTTTCTCATAGTCTTTTGACCTTTTGATTATTTACTTTTGACAATTGTAATAATTAAACTATAAATGCTATAAGATTTGTTAAACTGGAAATCACTTTTATTAATTTGAAATGATTGTCATATACATTATTCCACTCTTGCTATTGAGCATAATCCCAATAGGATCTATCGCGTGGCTCTCAGCAGTAACGCTCTTTGTTAGCATGTCATCTACATAAACATCCATATTTCTGCAAGCCTTTAGGTGAACATTTTAGTTTTTAACCATTAATAAGTTTTCCCGACATTCTTAAACAGCCAAATTTGGTTGTCCTGTAGCAATAGATCCCCTGGTTGGTTATGAAGGCAACCTTTTCTTCATCTGGCTCAAACATCCAAATTTGGTTGTACCGCAGTAGGCGTCCATGAAATTATTCAATTTGCACCACGCAGTCACATCAACCAATGGATATATTCACGGCAATGGTAAGCTATCTTTTTTGCCATGTTCAGGTCTGTAAAATCCACACACATCCTTTGCTGCCCGTTCTTTATCTTACAAGCATGACATTGGTGACCCATTCTAGGTACTGCACATCCCTGATTGACCCTGCTGCCAAAGGTTTCTCGACTTCTTCCCTGATTGCTCTACTCATGTCAGGATTAAACCATCACCTTTTTTGGATAACCTACCTTCTCTCGGGGTCATCCGCCTAGTAGTGGGAGATTACCCTATCGTCAATCCTTGGCATATCCTCATGTTTCCATGTGAACACTGAAAATCCAAACAGGTTAATTTGCCTTAAGCTAACCTACAGGGAGGGGGTTGAATAGGTTTTTACACCTCTTTTCAATCCCTTGGAACAAACACAAGTTTGTCCCTCTCGATAGCTTGTATCACAATTTATTAAGCAGAAGCAAGCACATATAGATAAATAAAGGGTATGCTTAGTCAAGTAAAATCAACATTGACTACAATTTACATGTGATACATTTTCACTTTGTATACAAGCTATTAATCAATAGCCTTCACATGTACAAAACTTAATAATAGATGAATATCAATCATAAAGATTCCAAACAATATATTCAACAATACATATACAAATATCAAAGAGTTAGGTCTAAAGAAATTGAACACATGTTTTTTAAGTGGTAGAACCTTCTAAGAGGAAACATCCATGGGGTTGATACCACAACCACCAACAAAAACAACTTTCACTAATAAGATAAAAGTACACCCTCATAAGAGACCAATCCACTTGATACACTCCCTATTTGACATCCCTCCTATCCTACCATTATTTTAGAGTTGCCTACTCTCAAACCATTACATTTCACATTCCACTAGAGAGCAACTTCCTAACCATAGCAATACACATGCCACTAGGATGATTTTATCCTACTCTCTACTCGTAGCACTTCACATGCCACTAGAGAGCAACTCTCTAGCTATAGCAATCCAAATGCCAGTAGGGAGATTTTCTTGCTTGACTTTCTAGATCTTCACAATCCTAGTCAAGACTTCCTTACTCAATATGAAGCTTAACATTCAAAATGAGACTTCCTTGCTCAAGTTAAAGCTTCACACCACCTTAACAAGAGACTTCCTACCTTTTGCAATGCAAATGATCTAAGTGTAAATCAATTGATGCAAACACATGCAACATAGTGTAGATGATCAATATATCATTGAAACTCAAATTATGAATATCTTCTTTGAAATCCTAAACACAATGCAATCATACAAATGATGCATGTACATATGAAATGTGTAGATTAAGCACACTTCATGAAGAACTAGATTTAATCATTAAAATGGGCAAAGCAATTTTGTCTAGATCTTATGATATGAACAAACAGCCTAGAGTATGTGAAACACAAAACACACCAAAGACCTAGATTGCGTTCAATCAATTAAAAATGCTAGAATCAATCAGAATGTTCAACATAAATCTCTAGCAAACATTTATAGCATATTGTCACAAGATATAAAATTATATTATATTGGGCTCAAAATGAACAAAAAAATGTGTTATTTCTTCAAATATTCAATTTAAAAGATCTAGAACTTACTAAGTCTATTAATCATCAAAATAGGATCAATCAACACACAAATAGCCCTATGTTCAATGCTAACACAATACAACTCCTCAAGCATGTGAAAACAAAGGTTTTAAGAACCTAACTCAACATACATGTCAATTAAAGCTCAAACTAGCCCCATTAGAGTCTCTTACTATAATAAAAGATAACACATTAAACATACATATATAGAAGAAGAAAACTCAAAGTAATTGAAAATTTGAAGAACAAAACTCAAGAGAGAAATCAATACCTTAAGAGAAAATGTGCAGTTTCGTTTTTTGTGAGAGTAGCTACTAGAAATATGGCTGAAATAACTCCAAACTCTTTTAGAAATGGTAAAGGACTAGTAGAAAAAGATTCTCAAACTTGAATCACACAAAACGGAAATCATATGAGTGAGTTATGGTGTTTGGAAGGTAAGAAAGTTTGAGACAAAATTTCTGCACTCTTGTTTTTCAATTTTCTTCTCAGAATAAAATGTGGGAGGGAAAAACTATTGAAATGAGAGGGAAACAAGAAAGATATGAAGTCAAAAATGAAGGCGTGCTACCTCTGCATCCCATGGAGGCGCGTGGCCTCCTTTAGGGCAGAGGGAACTCCTTCCCTTGGAGGCCACACGCCTCTACGGGGAGGGCTGCATGGCACCTCATCTCCCCTTTGCGTGACCTTTGCCTTCTTCGACCATTCTCCGGCCTTCGAACTTAAACTTTTAATCTGTTTTCAGATTTCAAACCTGGTTTCCCTCATTCACAAGAATGTTAACAAAACTTTCACAAAAGATATGGAAATCTACTCGACACATAAAGACAATAACCATGGACAATAAATGTAAGGAAAGTTTAGTAACTTCCACTATAGAACTTGAAAACTAATGAATGAGTAATTGAATTGACTGGAACTCAACGAGGATTAATATAAAAAAATTCAAGTCTAATATCACACAAGCACAAACAAATAAACACATGAACATACAAGTATGCCGTTTCTAAGATACAGTCCTAGAACATGCAATTTAGAAAAGTTGTCAAATTAAGTCTAAGACATGTGCATACATTAATATGTGTGTGTATGTGTTATACCAAATGTGCACAATGATGCAGAGACCTATATGGATGCAATGTGTGTGTGTGCCTATGGCCTTATAAGAGGAAAGAGGTCTAGATATACCTTTTGATATGCAATTGAGCTTGTTCCTCTTATAGCCTCCACTTTGCTTGAAATGTTGTCCAACTTCCTTGAAGCTTGATAAACCGTTAATCGTTGGCAACTAATCATTACAAAGGGAAAGTTATTTTGATATAGAATTATGCCAACTCAAAACTTAAAAACTTAACAATCTCCCCCTTTTTGCAAATTCTATGTCCAAACACCACTATAAATACTATAATTTACAAAATTAAGATTGGTCACAAAACTCACCCTCTCATTTGTCAAGTTTTTGAAGTTGTGTTGACATTAATTCCATATCAAAAAAATATTTCACTTGTATTAATTAGTTGTCTTAGATTGATGTGATTCAAGCTTTAAAGAAGATTTGGCAACTTTTCATGCAAGATCAAGTCTTCAAAGAGAAATTTGATTCATTGCTCAACAAAGGTCTATTTAGACCTCATTTCTCTTATAAGGCTTAGGCACACAAACACATTGTATCCATATGTGCCCCTGCATCATTATGCTCAAAATGTATAACACATTCACACACTTGATATTGAATGCTCATGCATCAGATTTGAATTAACAAATTTTGTGAATTGCTTGTACTAGGACTATGTCTAGGAAATAACATTCATGTGTGTTCATGTGTTTGTTTGTTTATGTTTTATGGAACTTGGACTTGAATTTGATCTTATATTTTTACTTATGGAGTTTTGGTCATTTTTGTTACTCATTCATTTGATTCAAGTTCCGAGTAAAATAGTTACAAAACTTTCCGGTCACTTTTCATGCATTGTCTTTGTCTTTTTGTATCGAGTTAAATTCATAATTTCTGGTCTAAGTTTCATAGTCTTTCATGTGCATGAGAGAGTCCTGGTTCATACTCCATAAACATATTTGAATTTGAAGTTCTGAGGTTGGAGAACGGTCGAAGAACACATGAGGAGTGCGAAGGGAAGAGACGATGGCGGAAGGCCATCAAGCCTCACCTCCGTGAGATAATGTGTGGCCATCTCGGAAAGCCACCCTTGCTACCTCTGAGATGCCCATGTGCCATCTCGGGGTAATGAGGTGGTGAGATAGCCTTGGTTACCTGAAATTCCCTTCTCTCTACATCACTCTCCCTCTCTTTAAATCTTCATTCCCTCTCACTTTTCATTCTTAGAAGAAAAATTGAAAAACTTGTGTAGAAATTTCTCTCTCATACTTTCTCATCATCCAAATGCTATAACTTTCTCATTTCAACTCGATTCAAGTGATTCTAGTTGGAGATTGTTCCTATATCAATTCTCTATCATCTCTAAGAAGGTTTGAAGTCATTTATTCAAGTTTTCTGGTGGCTCTCCATCAATAATTGAGACTACATACTTTGTTCTACGGTATTGAAAAAATCTTGAGTTTTGTTCTTCAAAGTTTTTCAATTACCTTGGGTTTTCTTCTTCTATGTATAAATGTTTAATATGTATACTTTGAATAGAGTTTTACACTATATTAAAGCTAGGTTGAACATGATTACGTTCTCTCATGTTGAGTTAGGTTTTTCTAAAATCTATGTTTTCACATGCTTGGATATTGTACTGTGCTAGCTTTTGATTTAGGACTATTTGTGCTTCGTTTGATTGATTTTTAATGATAAATAGTCTTTACATGTGCTAGGTTCTTTTACTTTGACATATATTGGATTAGCATATTTGATTGTGTATTTAGATCAATTTTGACTTTGATTGAATATTGTGAGAAAAATTTGTTATAGGTATTCATTAGGACACCGATTGACATTATCTCATGATTCTAACATGTTTTGTGTTTGTTACTAAAACCTTGAATATGTTCTTAGTGTATATGTTTTGGTTCAAGTTTTAGTCATATGAATGATTTTAGGTATTAAATGTGTTTATGACATTTTACCTGATTCTAGAATATCGTTCAGTATTAGTAACTAGACAACATTTGTTCAATGATCTTTCATGCATATGTCTAGTTTCTATAGGATGTGTTGATCAACATATTCTACGTTGAGTGCGTGTTTGCTTTTTTTCATTCATTAATCATATTTAGGAAGTCCTTATAAAAGGCACACGGTCTTGGCTAGGACATGAGGTCCGGATAGCTAAGCAAGGAGTCTTGATTAGCACATGAGGTCCGGATAATCATGCAAAGGAGACATTCTAGAGGCAAGGGTGCCTCAGTTATAAGTAGGCTTTTTATTGGTAGACCCCAGCCGGGATATTAAGATGTGATGGAGTCCAATAGAGAGTCTATCATTTGTTGATCACTCTTGAGGAATTTCCAACTTCTTAATGGTCTTGGTTAGAGTAGATTCCAATAGAAAGTGAGTCATTTGTTGATCACTTTTGAGGAATTTCCAATCTACTAATAGGGATTGGGTAGACGTCGAGTCCAATATAGAGTGTGTCATTTGATGGTCACTTTTGACAAATGTCTTGTGTACTTTCCAATAATAAAAGTACATAATGGTTGTATTCAACCTATGGATGTTTCCTCCTTGGATGTTTTACCAGGTTAAAAAAATATGCATGTTAATTCTTCCTATCCCTCTTAATACTTGTATGTGTATGTTTGTATCTGGCTTCACAATTTTCAGTCCTAGATATTCTTGAAAAACAAGATTGTTGTAATGTGTGATTTACAAGCACTCCAATTGATCGAAGTTGTACTTATCTTTGCATGTGTATTTATATATATTTATATACAATTGTCCTTGATTGAATACTTATACATATTGATTAATCTTTAGAATACAAGTATTTTTTGTTTTTAGTTTCATTTGTTAATCGTTTCACTAGCAACTTGTAAGCTTGTTTGACCATGCTTTGTTTGATAATACATATTGTTTACCTACGTATTCTTTATTATCTTAAGTATTGTTATTCAAGATAGCTAGAGGGACAAACTTAAGTTTGTTTTCAAGGGATTGGAAAAATGTGTAAAAACCTATTCACCCTCTTCTAGGCTAGCATAAGGCAATTTAACCGTGTTTGTACAACATCAGTACAATAAGTTAATACACCTAGACTAATCTTTAACAAGTCTTGAATTCTTTCATGTAGTCTTCTTTTCTCATCACCTAAAATCATCTTGAAACACAAAGTATATACAAGAGAAACATACGTATATGATAAGATATTAGATAGATGTCAATATAGTCCAAACGTATACATGCCTCCCCCTAAATACATGCATACTATCCATCAACAAAATATATCATCCAAATATTACAAACCCAAGAATTCAAGATACCAAATGAAAAATACACCATAAAAAAAATTAGGATTAAGAAAGCATAGATTTTAGTATCATTGTTTTTTCTCCCCCTTTTTAACATGATATGAAGCCAAAGGGTAAGAAAAATAATACCTCAAGTTCAAGTATCATTAAAGAATGTTTTTCGTTTAGTTGATCTCACATACGGTTTTGATCCTTTCTTCTTGTTGTATCACTTTTTCACCTAGTTCCATCACCTTAGCATCAAGCTCCCCAATCCTGTTCGTAAGCCCGTCTAGAAAATGTATGGCCCATTCCGGTAGACAACTTGTGCTTGACACAATGCATGGCTTAGGATTCTCACCAAAAAGCCTACAATTAACACTAATCTTTCCTTTTTCTTTGTAACACATAAACACCAATCCTTTTTCAAAAAAATTTTCTTACGGAGGTAGAAGCAAGTCATCATCAAGCTTTGGGACTCCAAGCTTCAAACAAAAATGAGAAATAAACCATAGAAATGCAAGTTTCTTGTCCAATCTAGGTGAACTAGCCGCACTCTCTAAGTGTTGTATCAAAAGATCACTAAGGTTTAAAGGCTTGTGTTTGGATTATACATAATAGCAAAAAATGTAATAATGTATTTGACAATCTTTTCATATTAATAAAGTGATTACTAGCTTAACAATCTTATAGCATTTATAGTATAATTCTTATAATTGTAAAAAATAAATCGTCATAAGGTCAAAAGACTATGAGAAAAGAAGAATTGTTTTTGCATCTAGATATGTAAGAGGTAGACACAATTCTTTAATTAGTCTTTAACAATATTCACAACTTAAGATAAAGGTTAGGCACCTTTACCTTGTTAAAGTTATAGATTCTTTTGCTAGCATTTGAGTGGGATCAAATGTGTTATGATGTGTCTAAAATTATCAAAGTTTGGTGTATTTGGGCAAAAGAATCTAGTGCACTAGGAGCATTGAATAGGATAATAGTGAGATACTTTATCTAGAACCGTCAATGGATACAAGTTTTCACTTGAAGACAATTGGAGACTCTATCTCAATCCTGAGACAAATGATGGACTTTTGGTTCCAAGTGTTATCATTTGAACTATCAATGAGTACGATTATATAGCTTAGTTTATCATCGATAGTTTGGTGGTAATCATTTGTTAATCGATAGTGGACTTCATTTATAGATATGGGCATCGTGTCTCCATTTAATAAATGTGAGTAGAATATCATTATATGATTATTTTGAGGTACTGGATATTAAATCTTAACGTTAAGTTTTCAACAGTGTCTATTGAAATATTGCTTCTGGACAAGTCAAAATATCTAAGTTCAAAATGTGGTCATATAAGCAAATATGGTAACTAGGAGAGCTAAAGGCGGTCTATGAGCTCTTGGAGATTACTTGTATTCTTCACGAGGATACACTATCTCCATTAAGATTGTCTAGGGTATGAAGGAGGAATATTAACTTATTCTATCTGTATTTAAGAGTTCAATTTTAGTTCTTTATTGGAAGGAACTAAAATTAATAGATCGGACCTAAGTGAATCATTTGTTGATTGTGATTAGGTTATGTCTATTGGAACTTAAATTTAGATATCTCACCATGATCCCTAATTCACAAGAACTTGCATGGATCACTTGATATATTCTACCGAACCAATTTTTGGCTCCAACTGCAATTGTATTAAGGCACGAGGACTTGTTTCTTTTAGTAAAAATGGGTCTAGTTCACTTGTGGACCTTTTATTAAAGTCTAATGGATTTAATTAAATAGGAAAAACAATATATATGCCCATGTATGGACTTGGGCGGCAAGGCTAAATATATTAGCCTGTTATATTGTTTTTATTTTATTATTTAATTAAATGGTAATTAATTTTTTAATTATTTAATTAAAAATCAAAACCTTTTTTCTAGTAGGAGAAGGTCTCCTAGTGTCATACTATTGTTGATAGTATGATAAATATCAAATATTATATTTGATAAGTAGATAAATAAAAGGAATTTATTTATCTAGTCAAATTATGAAGTATTTGATTTCTATCAAAACTGTAATTGACAATTTGTCAGATTAGGAAGTTTTGATATAGTTAAAATTTAATTTATATTCAGTAATTGGTTATTGAATAAATACACTGTTGAGTTGGATTAGGATTCTTGGTGTGGAAAGGAAATCTTCTTTGAGTGAGGATTCTTGACCACCAAGTAAGTCCTTCAAGTGAGAGGATTCTTGCCCACCAAGTAAATCCTCCTCAGGAGAGGATTTGGACACCTATATATACTCCTATGTAGATTTTGGCCAAGCTAATATAATTCTAAGAGAAATTTTGGCCAACATAGAATTTTGAGAGAGAAAAAATTAGTTTTTTCTCTAGATAAAATTTGGTCAACTCATAGAAATAGTGTATAGAATTCAGGCAAGCATAATGAAAAGAGGGAACGTTTTTGTGTTCGATAGTGCATTAGTATCCTTGACATCAAAAGGACTTTGTGCACAAAAATCAAATCGCGTTTACGTGAGTTTCAATCAAATAGATTGATAATTCGCAAGTGGCCAAATTTTCTTAGATTTTCTTAGATTTTCTTAGATTTTCTTTTAGAGGATTATCGTGACTAAAAAAATAAAAAGTTTTTGTTTGTTTCCTTCCTCAGGTATACAATTCAAAGAAAGAGAGCCCACACTCCTAGGGGATTCAGGTTTGTGATTGGATTGGAAGATCTTGCGGATTCAATACAGTGCAATTTCAATCGTCACGAGAAAAAGGTATGATAACTTTAATATACGTTAATTAATCAAGGGTTAAGGTTCTTTCTTTTAAAAGGAAAATTATAAAATATACTCAATCCCCTTTTTTCGCTTCTACTGCTTTTGATTTGATTTTTCCCCACATTTGGTATCAGAGGTAGGTTGCATCCTTGATTAATCGATATATATATATATATATATATATATATATATATATATATATATACGTGAATCTATTTCTTTTATTGTAAATATACATGTTTTAGAAAGAGATGGCACTCTAGGTATTCACATATATATTTACATTGGAATGTATGGATATATATATATATATATGTTTTTGTAATGTGATTTGTTATTGCTCAATTTTGGTCATAGAATTTCTATGTATTTTTGTTTTGAAATTGTAACAAGAAGGGTGGCCTATCATCGCCATAATTTCCTTCTTGTTAGTTGCTAAGTTTTTTATTATTTTTATTATTGTAATAAGAAAAATTATGTTGTAATATATTCAAGTATCAAAGATTGGAAGAATTGGAATCAACCGGAACTGGTTTGGTAACGTGCGCGCCATCGCAACAAGTGTGTGCGTGAGTTAGTAAGCAGCTACGATTGTTATGGTATGGACTGCGCATGGCAGCCCTATGGATGGTATGGGCTATGCAACGTAGCTCTTTATGGTGCTATAGGGTGCGCACGGCAGCCAAACCGTGCAAAAACAAAATAAGGCTGCATGAAGACTTGTTCGCTAAGAAAGGAGTTTTTGTATTCCAAACAAATGTAATTTACATGTGTTTCTAGGATGAACCAAAATTGTGGCTATTTACTTTTTTTCATAAATATTACAATGTTTGTCACTGTTTGATAACATACCATATAGAATATGAGTGTCACTCATATATCTCTTTTGGTAATAACTTGCATTGAATGGTTTAGGTATATAATTGGCATCTATTGACATCTAGATAACTTGGTAAATCATTATTTGAAATTCGATCACACACCTGAAACAATTGAGTGGGAGAACGTGTTTGAAACACCTACAATCTCTAAGTTTAGTTGAGATTTATGTTTCATATGATAACCCCCAGTGGGTATTCATGAGTCGAATTTAGCAAGATACTTCCTTAAAATGTTAGACTAGACAATTGATTCAAATGATATCTACTCTCAAAGGAGGGATATTTGTGAGAGAATATATTGAAGGTCGATAACCTGGTAACTCACTCAACGTGATTTTATTAATATACTACCAAGAGTTCTTGTTAATAAAATTGTAAGGCTAAAATTGAAAAACACTGGGTGTTATGTTAAAAATTAGGTGGGACCTAGTCCAATTAGTAGATGGTGCGAACTCCCAAAGGAGGAGTGACATTTATGGGTGTTGGATCACCGTTGAATTTTATGATTGAATTGTTTTATTTAATTTAAGATAAATATTAGAAAGTGCTTTATCATGATTGTTTACTTATATAATTTTTATCGTTATTCAGAAATCATGACCCCATCCCTAATCAACATCTTAAAAGATAATACTTTAACTCATGATAATTATGTCACTTGGAAAAGAAAAAATGGGTTGTTGGCGGAAGCTGAAAATAATAAGTTTGTTCTATGTACCCCTAAGCCACCAACTCCTACAAATGAATTTACAGAGGAGAAAAGAGATGAGTGTCATCAGTGGAAGACTTCTGATGAGAAGCCAAATTTTACATTACAGCCACCATCTCCGACGTGTTGAAACAACAACAATAAGGAATGGAGACTGTTGCCGATATAGTGATGTCTCTTGAAGAGATGTTTACTATGAAGTCCAAGATGAATAAGAGAGAGGTAATGATTGCTTTCATGAATCTTAGAATGAAACCTTGACAGACTGTGAAAGATCACATGATAAAAGTCATAACACATCTCAACATTGCTAAAATCGGTGGTGGTGAGATAGATGGTAAGACGAAAATTGACATGATTGTCGACTCACTATCGGATTTCTTTGATCAGTTCAAGTTGGACTACACCTTGAACAATAAGGAATACACCTTGTAAGGCCTGATGCAAAATGTACAAAGCACCAAGGAAATCCTTTTGAAAAGCAAAGGAGAGATTCGTACGGTAGGTAGAGTTGCTACTGTTAAGACCCGTAAGAAGGCCAAGAAACAACATAAGAAAAAGCAACTTGGACCTACCAAGAAGAAGACTAAGAAAGTAACCAGGATCAAAGAGAAGTGTTTACTTTGTTGTGAAAAGGGACATTAGAAAAGAAATTGCCCAACGACGTAGGACAAGAAGGAATAAGGTAATATAAATTATCATGAAACATGTTTTCTGGAAGATTCTATATATTCTTGGATAATAGACTCTGGAACCACTAATCATGTTTGTTATTCCTTGCAGGGGTTCAAGGAAAAGAAAAGGCTTAGTATGAATGAATTGAACTTGCGTTTAGGACATAATGTTGGTATATGCCAATGTAGTGGGAGATATTAGAATTAATTTAGATTCTATAGGCATTTAGATCTAATAGACGTTTATTTTGTACCTCAATTCAAGAGGAATTTAATTTCAATTTATTGTTTAAAAAAAATTGGATATTCGGTTACTTTTAATAAAGGTTTTATTATTAGTAGGAATAAACAATTTGTTTGCAAAGGTACATTGGAAAACGTTTTAATCTTTTTGCATAGCAATATCACTCACTTGTTAGACACGGAGTCAACAGAACCTAATCATAAAAGAGTAAAATTATCAAAAGGTGAAACCTACCTATGGCATTTGGGCCTAAGTCATACTAACCTTGATAGGATCAAATGTTTGGTTAGTGATGGACCTTGAAGTGACTTAAAGGTTGATGATCTACCAACTTATGAATCTTGTTTGGAAGGTAAGATTACCAAAAGGTCATTCACAACCAAAGGCATAAGAGCCACTGAATGTTAGGGATTAATAGACACTGATGTGTGTGGTCTTATGTGCATTCAAGCTAGAGGAGGATATGAGTACTTTATCCCTTTCACTACTGATTACTAGAGACTTGGCTATATATCTCGCATGAAACAAAGTTCAGATGCTTTTGACATGTTCAAAGAAATTAAAGCTGAAGTATAAAATCAGCTTGAGAAACACATAAAAATCTTGAGGTCTGACCGTGGTGGAGAATATCTATCTGTTGAGTTTTAGCAATATCTTATTGATAATGGGATAATTTCTCAGTTTTCTACGCCAGGTACACCTCAACAAAATGGGGTGGCAGAAAGGAGAAATAGAACTCTTTTGGACATGGTTAGGTCTATGTTAAGCTATTCAACGCTTCCAAATTCTTTTTGGGGATATGCTTTACAAACTGCTATGTATGTTCTTAACAATGTACCATCTAAGTTGGTTCCTAATACACCGCATGAGTTATGGACTGGGCGAAATCCTAGACTACAACACTTAAGGATATTTGGATGTCCTGGACACATGTTAAATGGAAAGACAGGAAATATAGAGTCCTGTTCAGAAACATGCATATTTGTAGGTATCCAAAAGGAACTAAGGGATATTATTTCTATATTTCTTCAGATCTTAAAGTATTTATCTATACAAATGCTAAATTTCTTGAAAAGAACTATATGAATAATTTTTTGCCTAAAAGTAGAATTGTCCTGAATAAGTTTTCAAGAGATACAATTCCGCAAGATGTTTCATAACCTAGACCAATTGTAAGTTCCGCACTAACACAAGATCAATGACCTACCATTACCCATCATAGTTAGAGGTTTAGTAGACAACCTGAGAGATACATTGGTCTAGGAGAATCAGTAGAGAATCTTCTAGACGACGATGATCCTTACACATACAAGGAAGCCAAGAAAGACATTGATTGTCGCCATTGGCAAAAGGGAATGCAATTTGAAATTGAATTCATCTCTAAAAAAAAAAGTCTGGTCTGTTATGGACTTGCTCAAAGGGTTAAAATCCATTGGTGCAAGTGGGTATACAAGAGGAAGAGAGGAATGGATGGAAAGGTGGAAACCTTTAAAGCTAGATTAGTAGTTAAAGGTTACACATAGAAGGAAGGTATCGATTATGAGGAAAATTTATCTCATATGGCCATGCATAAATCCATTAGGGTACTCTTATCCATTGCATCATCTCTAGACCTAGAGATTTGGCAAATAGACATCAAGACAACTTTCATTAATGGAAGTCTTGATGAAATCATCTATATGATCAACCAGAAGGATTCATTGAAAAGGGCCAAAAGGAAAAGGTTTGCAAGTTGTAAAGATCCATATATGGATTGAAGCAAGCATCTAGATCCTGGAACATAAGGTTCGATCAAACTTTGAAAATTCTTGGATTTATTCAAAACCTTGACGAACCGTGTGTAACAAAAGGATCAAAGGCAACAAGTTGGTATTCTTAGTTCTTTACATTGATGATATACTACTCATTGGAAATGATGTAGGCGTATTGTCATAAGTAAAATAATGGTTAGCAAAAAAATTTGATGTGAAGGACTTATGAGAAGCAGGTTATATTCTTGGTATCCAAGTTATAAGAGATAGAAAGAATAGAACTATTGCATTATTCCAAGCTTCATACATATATAAAAGATTCTCCATGTAAGATTCCAAGAAAGGTATGTTACTTTTTAGACATTGAATACAACTTTCTACGGAACAAACTCCTAAGAATGAGCATGAAGAGCAATTCATGAGTAGGGTTCCATGTGCCTCAGCAGTTGAAAGTCTTATGTATGCACTACTCTGCACTTGACCAGATATTTGTTTTGTTATTGGCATAGTTAACAGGTTTAAATCAAAACTTGGACCTGATCACTGGACAACAGTCAAGAATATTTTAAAGTATCTCAGGAGAATGAGAGATTATATGTTTCTATACTATGAAAGGGAATTAATTTCCGTTGGGTATACAGATTCTAACTCTAGAAGATCAATATCAGAATCTATGTTTACCCTTAGAGAAGGGATAGTCATATGGAGGAGTATCAAGCAATCTTGTATTGATGATTCCAACCAAGAAGCTGATCATGTTGCCACATGAAAAGTTACTAAATAGGTTTTCTGGCTCCACCAATTCTAGATTAACTTGACTTGGAAGTGGTTTCTAATGCGAATATGTAGATCACTATCTATGGTGACAATAGTGAAGCAGTGGCCAATTTGAGTGAACCATGAAGTCATAAGAGAGGGAAACAAAATGAAAGACAGTATCATATTCTGAGAGCAATTGTACATAGAGGTGACATGATGATAACCATTATTGCGTCAGCAGAAAATCTGGAGGATCCCTTCACAAAATCTCTTCCATAGAAGAGTTTTGATGGGCAATTAGAGATTATGGGGATAAGAGATATGACACATCTGCTATATAGCAGGTGGGAGATTGTTCGGATTATGCTCAATAGCAAAAGTGTCATACAATATGTTCATATTAATAAAGTGATTTCTAGTTTAACAAATCTTATAGCATTTATAGTTTAATTATTATAATTGTCAAAAGTAAATAATCATATGGTCAAAAGACTATGAGAAAAGAAGAATTGTTCGTACATGTAGATATGTATAAGATAGACACAATTCTTGAGTTGGTCCTGAACATTATTCACAACTTAAGATAAAGGTTGGGTACCTTTACCTTGTTAAACTTGTAGATTCTTTGCTAGCATTTGAGTGGGATCAAATGTGTTATAATGAGTCTAAAACCATCAAAGTCTGGTGTCTTTAGGCAAAAGAATCTAGTACACTAGATGCATTGAATAGGATGAAAGTGAGATATTTTATCTAGAACCATCAATGGATAACAGTTTTCACTTGAAGACAATCGAAGAGTCTATCTCAATCCTAAGATAAATGATGGACTTAAGGTTGGAAATGTTATCATTTTAGCTACCAATGAGTACGATTATATAGCATAGTCTATCCTCTATAGTTTGGTGGTATTCATTTGTTATCGATAGAGGACTTCATTTATAGGTATAGACATCGTGGCTCCATTTACTAAATGTGTAGAATATCATCATACAGATATTTTGAAGTATCGGATATTAAATCTTAACATTAAGTTTTCAATACTGTCTAATTAAATATGGCTTTTGGAAAAGTCGAAATATTCAAGTTCTCACGAGTATACATTATCTCCATTAAGATTGTCTATGGTACGAATGAGGAATATTAACTTCTGAAATTCTCTAGAAAGTGTGTGTCTATAAAACTAGAGGGTGAATAGGTTTTAATTCGATTGATTGCCAATTTCATTAATTAATCAATATTACCAAATCTACCCCATTCTACCGATTGTTCAAATAAATGACAATAAACATAAAGCAATAACAACACACAATATATACTTTGAAACTCTCCAAATGGGAAAAACCACGTGTTGTTCAGTGCACAACACTCGATTCTCAAAATCCACTATTGAATGAAAGTTTACAACCTAGGTTGACCTTCTGTCACACCCAATACGGTTACTAACCCTTTCACTCTACCAGACAAGCCTTTTATAGTGATTTTATATCACCAACCTTGTGCACTAACCACTTAGCCAAAAGCTTAATCAACATTGAAGAGATAATGACAACCTAAATGAATATGCAAGAATATTCTATATGCAAAAATTTTAGGTCAAAACATTCATGCTTATCTAGGATTAATAATGACAAGAAAAGCAAATCCTAGAAATCAATGTTCTAAATGCAAAGGCAATAAGAATTAGTTAGAAGGGTAAAACCATCCTAAATTCTAGCTATCACTAATCAATACTCTCAACCAACAACCAATACCATAAGCATGTCATAAAAGCTATTAAGCACACAAGCACACATTTAATTTGCAATAAAAGTTAAAACCAAGGTATACATGTCATAGTAATGAAAATATAAAGTCTAGAGCATGTAGAGAATACCTAGTCATGAACAAACAAGAGACCCATGCTTGAAAGATGCTTGATGATGCTTAATGATTGTGATTTGAATTTTGGTTGAGTAAAAATAAGTTCTTGAAGCTCTCTCTCTCTAGGATTCAATTTCACTCTCTTTGGGATTCAATTTCAGAGCTCTAGGTTTGATTTGGGAAGAAGATGATATATATAAGGTGTAAAAACGAGCTGCACAAGAAAATATGGTTTTGCACAAACAAGTTTTTTGCAACTAGTTTCGCCCCTTGAGGAGGTGAAAAGTTTGGGAGCGAAAAGGGCTGCCACAATTTTCACTGCTGGTTTCGTCTCTTGAGGGGCAAAGAGTTTGGGAGAGAAAATAGCTGCCACAATTTTTGCTACTTGTTTCGCACTAGGAGCGGGTGAAACATTGAGCGAAATATGCTCTCAACACTCCACCTTGAAATTCAAGCATATCAAAATGTTTTCAAACGACTTTGAAACCTTTAGTATAATATGCCGTTGGAAAGGTATGGAAGTATAATTTCTACTCCAATTAACAAAATGTGATTTGGATGATTGTAGAAAAATATGTGGTCAAATGAGTGTCCAAAGGTCAGAAACGGATAACAACAGAGATGTCCCATTTTTATGGTCACTTTGGAGATTTCAAAACCAATCCAAACGGTCATGAAATATTACGAATAATATACCATTGGAAAGGTATGGGTGTATAGTTTGTACAAAAAAAATTCAAATCATTTTGAAGTAATGCATAAAATGTTATGGTAACAAGACCATACAAAGGTTTGTTTTGAAAACTACTTAAATCATTGAAAACCATTCTTTCGAAACTAGACACATTTCTCAAAATAACCAAACCAAACCTAACTCAATGCACACAACAAATAATAATATGATTAAAAGCAATGCATGATCATGGAAACATAAATGCAATCATAGACGCAATAAAAGAATACATGAAGTGCAAGTGTGATTGTAAAGGAATGCACATATGAGCAATGAGAAACAAGGAATAAATGCATGTCAAAACAAATGCATGTTAGTGTATATGTGTAACTAAATCTCTTCAAAGAGTTAAACAAGTGATATACCTTTGAAGCTTGAACTTGATCACGAGCAAAGCTGAACTAGACCACCCTTACATAATTATCCCCAAATGTGGTTTGTCAATCGAAATAAGCCATTCAAAAACTGAGGAACTAACAACTTCTTCTATCTTTATTTAACAGTTCAATTTTAGTTCTTTAGTGGAATGAACAAAAATTAATAGATCGAACATAAGTGAATCGCTTGTTGATTGTGATTAGGTTATGTCTTTTGGGCTTAAATTAAGAGCCCGCCATGATCTCCAGTTCACACGAACTTGCATGGATCACTTGATATATTCTACTGAACCAATTTATGAGTCCTTCTAGAATTGTATTAAGGCATGGACTTGTTTCTTTTAGTTAGAATGGGTCTAGTTCACATATGGACCTTTTATTGAGGTCCAATGGGTTTAATAAAATAGAAAAAACATTATATATGCCCATGTATGGACCTGTGCGGCAAGGTTAAATATAATAGTCTATTATATTGTTTTTATTTTATTATTTAATTAACTGGTAATTAATTAATTTGTTAACCAATTTTTTATTTAATTAAAAGTGAAAATCCTTTTCCTAGTACGAGAAGGTCTCATGGTGTCATACTCGTATGTAGATTTTGGCCAAGCTAATATAATTCGAAGTGAAATTTCGGCCAACACAAAATTTTGAGAGAGAAAAATTTTGTTTTTGCTCTAGATAAAATTTGGCTAACTCAAAGAAATAGTGTGCAGAATTCGGCCAAGCATAGAGAAAAGAGGGAACGTTTTTGTGTTTGATAGGGAATTAGTAGTATCCTTTACATGAAAAGGATTTTGTGTATAGAAATTGGATCAGGTTTACACAAGTTTCAATCAAATAGGTTGATAATTCAAAAATGAATAAACGTTCTTGGGTTTTCTCTTGTAAGATTATTGTGACAAACAAAAGAAAAAGATTTTGTTTGTTTCCATCCTCAGGTATACAATTCAAAAAAAGGGAGCCCTCACTCCTAGGTGATTCACGTTAGTGATTGGAATACGCATTCCATTTGGTGCAACTTCAATCGTCACGAAAAAAGGTACGATACTTTTAACATACGGTAATTAATCAAGGGTTAAGGTTCTTTCTTTTAAATGGAAAATTTTAAAATATGCTCAAACTCCTTTTTTCGCTTCTTCCGCTTTTGATTTGATTTTTCCCTATAGCTTGCTTGTAACCAAGGCGTACACAATCTTGATCTTCTATTTGTTTAGCTCGGAAGCATTTGTAGATCCAATAAGATTTGCATAAACAAAATGATGCCAAAAGGCACTGACCTTGGTTAACTCACTTTGGCCTATATAAGCTCTCTTTCCCCATTTAAATCATAGTCATCATATAAAGTCCTCCCTGTTAAATCCAAATAATCAATATTATCCACATCAAATAATTTCGAAATAATTTCATTAGAAAGACCAAGAAACTTACTGATATTTTTTGAGGAGACTCTAAATGTTTTTCCTCATCCATTAAGGCATTTTCAAAGGCTGAACTCTTCTTACATTCAAAGTAAAATTCTCTAACAAGGCTTTCATTTACAACCCCATTAGAATTTAACTATGTGTCCCATTGCCTTTCAAGTATAAGAAAATGAATGCAAGAAACATCATACAAATCTACACCCATATCGTAGATATGCTTCTTTGTTCCCATGACACCCATGGATTTCAACTTATTGGGTTTGGTCATTTTAGAGATTGAAAAAGTAGATTTGTGATTATCTATGGGTTTTTGAGAATGGACAGGACCGGAAACTTTATTTCTTCCCATGGCTTTGTAGTGAGCACTAAAACACAAAAACATATGAGTGAAAAAGAAATCAAAGTGAGTTAGTAAACAAAAATAAACTTAAAGAGACACATGATAAAATATTGAATCACAAATGCATAAATGTTGCTTTCAATCATATAGGTGAATTTCACTAAATCCAACAAATGCATTTAACAACAAAATCAATCCCAAAAATGGAGGAATTGGTTTCAACCACAATTACTATTAACCTTAAAACATGAAGGAATTGGTTGTAACCACAACTACTATCATCCCCAAGCCTGAAGGAAATTAATCACCTTCAAGCTAGGAGGAATTGATTGTAACTATAATTACTATCAACCTCAAGAATGAAGGAATTCATTACAATATCAACTACTATGAACCCCAAACTAGGAGAAATTTATTGTCAACACATTCATAAAATTGTTTCAAGATTGATATCATGCATTATCAAGATTCAATTAGTTTAATCAATCAACATGTCAACATATAACAAAGAAAATCATGTGAACAAATCATAAAAGGGAACAAAGTCTGGCATACTATGCTCCCGCTTGATAAGTGCTCTAAGATCAAGATAAAATATTGTTTACAATGATATCCATACAATTACACATTCAAACAATTTTAAAAAAAATTCAACAAAAATAAGCTCCACAAACTATGAGAGTAACACCAAGATAATCTCTCTCATAATCCTTTTTAAATGGCAAGAATATCAAAATACTTTTAAACAAAAGTGTAGGTGTGTGAAAATTTTGCTTCAAGCATATGTAGAGGAGTAATTTGATAATCAACACGCATGCAAATCATATCCACATTTATTCAACTTAAACTTTTCCCTAAAAGGTCAAACCGATTATCAACTGTTTTTTTTTTGCTTTTAAGAGAATAGATTTCAATATATGATCGTGTGTGTGTGCATGTGGCTTGTCATTCCATTTCTATTTTTCAATCGAGCTTTCATGATTTTCAACTATACTCCTTTAAGCCTTTTTTTTTATTTAGGCTTGAATCAATTTTTTTTTTCCTTTGATCCTTTCTTTTTCAACACTTCTTACATTTTTCTAACATAAACATATATGCTTCATGACGAATTTCAATCAGCAAAATGGTATAGCCCTTTCATACATTCGACAACTTCACAACCAAAATGTGTAGCCCTTTTCATGAAGGTGCTTATTGAGTTCTATGTAGTTATCGATGTAAAATGGATACTAACCATAGGTCATCATATATGTACTAGTCATGAGACTTCAAGGTGTATACACAATTTACATAATATCATACTCAACATACTCAAACTAAACATACAAGAGAAGCATAGTGCATTTTTAAAACCAAGTTTTATGGCTTACAAGAACATGATTTAAAAGTAATACCTAGTGATTTACTGAAGATCATTACTTCTAAAGAGAGTAGCTTTCAAAGATTATAAAGCTCATATTTTCTAAAATATGCCACTCAACATTCAAACATACAATTCATGTAACATGTATATGACCTTTGTAAACAACATAACTATAAGATCTTTTAGAAAGCAAATGTCAATGAGAACCATATGAATTATACTTAGCCCTCTAAAATGACATGCTATAAGATGTAATGCAAATAATGAGTTGAGAGAAGAAAAACCTAGAATGCAAGCATTAGGATATAGAGATACCTTAGCAAGCATTTTCATCAATTGTAAAGTCTTAGTTTTATGAGCTCTCTTGGCTTGTTTGTCCTCATGGCAACAAGTTGTGGGTGTGTCACTCCAAGAGAATAAAAACTAAGCATTTCAACTCACACACACACACACACACACACACTCTTAAAGTCAATCAATAGATTTCAACTATCATAGTAAAAATGTGAGATAGCTAAGTTCATGTTATGTTATAGAGAAACAAAGCTAGCTAGCTAAAAATCTCAACAACTTTATGTAGAAAAAATACACGGTGGATGAGAAAAAATAGATTGGTATATTTCAAAAAAAAAAAACCTTTAAAAGAGAGAACCTTAACCCTTGATTAAATAAAATATAATAAAAGTATCGTACCTTTTTAACGTGACGATTGATGTTGCGTAAAAAAAATTTGCAAGATCTTACAATCCAATCATTAACTTGAATCACCTAGGAGTGTGAGCTCCCATTTTTTGAATTTTGTACCTAAGGATGGAAAACAAAAACTTTTTTTTGTTACTCACAACAATAAACAAAAACTTTTTTTTCTTTACTCACAACAATCCTCCTAGAGAAAAACAAAGAATGTTTGGTCACTTTTAAATTCTCAATCTTTTGATCGAAAACTCACATGAATCCAATTCAATGTTATGCACAAAGTCTTTTGTTATAAAAGCAACTAGAGCACTATAGAAAACAAAACGCTCTTTTCTTTCTTTTCTCTCTTGGCCGAATTCTCACACAATGAGTTGCATGATTTTTTTTTTTAATTAGGGTAAAAAAAAAACTTCTCTCAAGATTCTAGGGCTTGGCCAAATTCATTGATAGGAGTATACATAGGTGGCCGAAAATCCTGAAAATCAAACACGGTTAATTGCTCAAAACTTACCTAGGGGGGGTAAATAGGTTAGACACCTTCTTCAATTCCTTTAGAAACAAATAAAAGTTTGTCCCTCTAGATTGCTTATATCACAATATATATATTAATTAAAGACACTTAATCAATATATAAAACAAGAAAAGTGTGATACAAACAAGTAATTGTAACACATACACAATCTATATTATAGAAAGGAAGTCAACTTACATAAAGAGTTATATCCATAGTATTCAAATAACAAATACAAATACTAGAGAGATAGGGATAGAGAGAAGTTGACAGAAGATATAACGTGGTAAACCTCCGAAGAGGAAACATCCACGAGTTAACAACCATCAGCAAACAAAATCCAATAGTAGATAAGACAAGTACAATCTCTCAAGTGACCCCTTCACCTAGAAACTACCCTCATATCCTACTCATGAAGATGTTGCCCTCATGCTCAACAATTCGAGGCCTCACACCTCTTGTCAAGACTTCCTCGCTCACCTTACCGGATCCTCATGACCCAAGGTAAGACTTCTTGCTCAACTATCTGAGTCCTCCCGACTCTAGTCAAGACTTCCTCGCTCACCTATCCGGATCCTCACGACCCTAGGCAATACTTCTTGCTCGACTATCCGAGTCCTCCCGACTCTAGCCAAGACTTATTTGCTTGACAATCCAAGGTCTCACACCTCTTGCCAAGACTTGCTCAACAACATAGGTCTCACACGTATTGTCAAGACTTCCTTCTCACAAGACATCTAGGTGATCATGAATACAAAACGCAAACAAGCACGCAACATAGAATGCTTTGATCAACACATCCTATGGAAAATACTAGACATGAGCATGAATGCATAAATCAAATGTAGTCTAGTCAATCATGGATGTTTAAATCATCTAGATCATGCAAGATATGTTCAATATTAATTACAACCTAGATACATGCATAGATCTAAACTTCAACCACAAGATATGTTCAATTAATCACAAAATCAAGTTTAAATCACACAAACCAAAAACATGCTAAAATCATATGACAAAGTCATTTAGATTTAAGCTAAAGTTCTAGAGCATATTCCTATACATAGATTCAACAAAAACACATGAATAGCCCAAAAGAACATAAGCACATGTATTAATGTTAGAATTCAGCCAAGAGAGCCTAATACATGTGAGGAACTATTTTTCATAAAATCAATCAATCAAAGATCATCAAATAGTCCTAGAATCAAAGCTAGCACAATACAATCCCAAACATGTGAAAACATAGGCAAAATCAAAACCTAACTCAACATGTAAGATTTCAATTGAAACTCAACCTAGCTTTAAAAGACTTCAAAACTCAAATCAAAGCACTCATAATACACATATATAAGTTGAAGAAGAAAACCCAAGGCAATTGACCAAGTTTTAAAATAAAAACTGTAAAAGAAAATCAATACCTTAGTTGATTTAGATGCAGTCCTATTTTTGTGTGTTTAGACTCCAAAAACAGCAATAAAACTCATTCAAACCAATAGAGAAAAGATGGAGGATGAATATACAAACACTCTCAACTTCGAATCCCTCAAATCGGAGTTCAAATGAAGAAGTTATTGTATTTGGAAGGTGAGAAAATGTAGAGAGAAAATTTCTGCACATAAGTTTGAATTTCTTCTTAGAATGAAATGTGAGAGGGAAAGAGAATATAAAGGAGAGGGAATGAAAGAAGCCAAAAGACAAAAATGACCTTCTTTGTTATTGCTTCCCCGAGATGGCACGTGGGCATCTCGGGGCAGCAAGGTGTTGCAACCGAGATGGCCACGCGCCATCTCGGGCTTGCACCAAAGAATGGCCTTTGGCCATGGCAATTCCCTTGCACTCCCTTCGCGTTCTTCGACCGTTCTCCAGCCTCCGAACTATGAATTTGAATCCATTTGTGGATTACAAACTGTAACTCTCACACGAACATGGAAATATAAGATACTCAATCTAGAAAATAATAATTCGACTCGATATACGAAGACGAAGACAATGTATGCAACATGAGTTGAAAGTGTAGTATCTTTTAACTTAGAACTTGAAATCAATAGTATGAACCGAAATGATTGGAACTGAATCAAGAATGATTTAAGACTAAATTCAAGTTCAATATCCATGTTATACAAACATATACACACACAAACACAATCCATACTAGAATGCAAAGTACATTGAGATAGTCTCCAATCATGCATTTTCCAAAACATGATATTTCCATGCCAATGCATGAGCATTCATCTTCAAGTGTGTGAATGTGTTATACATGGTGCACAACGATGCATGGACACATATGAAATTATTGTATGTGTGTGCCTATAATGTTGCACAATGATACAGGGACACAAATGTATGAATTGTGTGTGTGTGCCTAAACCTTGTAAGAGAAAGATAAGATCTTAGTATACCTTTGTAGAACCAAATTGCATCCTTTCTCTTTAAAGACTTAGAAATTGCTTTGACTTGTTGTTCATTCTTCTTTGAAGCTTGAATCATCATGAATCTAAACAACTAAATCATTACAAGTAAACATCATTTTGATAGGGAATTAATGCCAACACAAACTAAAACCTAACAATTCCCCTTTGGCAAATTCCATGTCAAAACACCTATATATTTACTATAAATATAAAAATGAAGATAGGTCACAAAATCACCACCTTACATTACAATGTGTAAGATTCCTAAAACTAATCTTCACCAACTCTTGAACTTCATCTTGATCTTCTCTTGAAGAAACCTACAAATCATCTTAAAGTACAATGCATATACAAGAGAACAACAACAAATGGCAACATATAATATGGATAAGAATATACAATTAAGTCCACAAATACATGTATCTCCCCCTCAATACATGCCAAAATACAAGAATTCTTAACCAAATCTTATAACTAATTATTACATGCCATTTAAAGTTCAAAAGTTCACAAAAGCAACATACAAAGAAACTAAGTAACTAACATCTCTTTCTCCCCTTTTTTTACTTGAAATGATCCCAAAATGTAAGAAATATACCACAAGACTCAAATACTAGCTACTTGGTCCACCAAAGAAAGATGTGCGTAGTAGTTGTTCTAACATAATGCTTGAGAGGTGATCTTGAACTTGAAGAAATACACTCCTCCAATTCTTTTATTCTAGCATCTTGTTTAACAACTATAGCACTAAGTTCATCAACCTTCTTCTTTAGTTGTAAAGCCCAATCCGGAAGAATGTTTGTGCTAATCTCATGACAATCTACTTGAGAACTACTAAATAGTCCAAAAGTATAACATGTCTTTCCCTTATCCTTATATGACATGTATGACAAACGTTTATCACTATACTTTTCCAAGGGTTGTACCAACACATCATCTCCTCTACTCTTAACACCACGAGCTAAACACAAAGAAGTTATAAACCCCGGTAATGCAAGCTTTTTATCTCCTCTAGTAGAGAAAGCCAAACTATCAATATAAAGCATAAGTAGATCCCCAAGGTTTATAGGTTGATTAGTCACCAAGGCATACACTATTTTGATCTTGTCTTTATTCAACTCGGTTGAATTCGAAGATCCAATAATGTTAGTGCAAATGAATAGATGCCAAAATGCACTAGCCTTAGTTAACTCATGTTGACTAATATAGGCTCTACCTTTCCATTCAAAATAAGCATTGTCACAAAGAGTTCTACCCATGATATTAAGATTCTCAATGACATCTACATCTAGAAAGTTTGAATCTATATCATTTGATAACCGAAGAAACTTGTTAATGTTTTCCGGGTTAACTCTAAACACAACACCCCTGATCTCTATCAAAGCATCCAATAAGGTGGCACTTTCTCTATATTCAAGATAAAACTCTCTAACAAGAGTATCATTCACTAGTCCAAACATGCTCACCTAAGATTCCCAATTTCTATCCTTAATGCACTTAAGAACATAAGAATCTTTATACTTACCTAAGTCAATGCCTCTCTCTTGAAATATCTTCTTTGTTCCAAAGATCCCTAAATCTTTTGACCTTGAAGCTTTGGATCATTTTTGAGGTAGACTTGGCTTTCACAATGGGATTCGATTGATTTCCACTTCCGATAACCTTAGTTCTTTCCATTTGTTCTTGTGTTATAAAATGCTATATACATACAACAAAAGTGAGTGAAAGACAAAACAAGCATATTAGTCACAAATATATAAAACAAAGACATATGACTTAAGAATGAATCATCATGCAAGATAAAGATAGTGAGTAATATCTTACAAGTACCATTAAGTCAAAATATGTCAACATGTAACAAAATGAAGCATGCGAACATATCATAAAAGAGAACAATGTCTAGCACACAATGCTCCCCCTTGATAAATGCTATAACTAAAATTAATGATAGCATAAAGTTCATAAAGATGTTCACACAATCACACATTCAAGCACTTTGAAGAAATATCAACAAAATAAGCTTCATATGCTAAGAGAGATACACAAACATTTTTCAAGATCTCTCATAATTCTTCTAGAATTGCTAAAATATCATCATACTCATAAACAAAGTGTGTGTGTGAGAGATATGCTTCAAATATATATCAAGAAGTAGTTTGATAATGAACATGCAAACAATTTCAAACAACTATTCATCTTAAGCTTTTTCCATAAAAAGTCAAACCGATTATCATCTGAATTTTTTGCTTTTAAGAGAATAGATTTCAAAATATGAGCGTGTGTGTGCATGTGGCTCGTCATCCCATTTCTGTTTTTCAACCCGAGCTCATTTGATTTTCAACTATACTCATTTTTAAGCCTTCCTCCTTTTCATTTTAGACTTTGAATCAAATAATTTTTTTTTTTGAATTCCTTTCAACATTTCTTTGATTTTTTCATTTTTTTTTACATAAACAAAATTCACTTCATGACGGCTTTTCATTATCACAATGGTGTAGCTCTTTCCAACATTGGGTAGCTTTCACAACCAATGTGTGTAGCCTTTTTCATGAAGGTGCTCGTTGAGTTCTATGTAATTGCCGAAGCAAAATGGATACTAACCATAGGTCATTTTAAATGTACTTAAGCACAAAAACTTCAAGGTGTATCCAATGTTTACATATTAGTAAACTCAACCTACTAGCAAAACATATAAGAGAAGCAAGTTGCAATTTTAGAAAACCAAGATTTTATGGCTCATAAGCACATGATTTAAGAGCAATAAGTAGAGACTTATTCAAGATCATTACTTCTCTAATGAGTAGCTTTCAATGAATATGAAGCTCATATTTTTCAAAAGAAAGGCCACTCAATATACTATACACAAACAATCATCAAAGTTAAGATCAATGTGAACAATATCACTATTAGATCCTAAAATAGCACATGTCAATGAGAACCATATGTATGCTATACAAAATTCTCTGATATGACATGCTATGAGATGTATATCAAAAATTGAGTCAAAAGAAGAATATCTAAGAGAACATTCATTAGGGTATAGAGATACCTTTTTGCACATTATATTCACCAAATATCATACTTCTGCCCTTTTTATGAGCACTCTTGCCTTGAATGTCCTCATGACACCAAGTTGACGATGTTTCACAACAAGAATATAAAAAGCATAATATCTCAACTCAATCAACACATATATCAAAAGAACTTCTCTAAGGTTAATCAACAAATTTTTACCATCATGACAACCATGATGTGAGATAACCAAGTTCATATCAATACATGGAGTATTTAAAGCTATCAAGCAAGAATTGTCAACACAATTGATATATAGCCTCAAAGCTATATCATATGTGCTTCTTATTTTTAGTGATAAGAGCACTCTCCCTTGAACCACTTGTTCTTAGGTGTACCTACATAAACATTTCCAATATCATCATTGACAACAATGTTAAATCTAGAGTAAAGTCCTTCAAAGACTTGATTAACAAGAATATCATTAACACACTCTTCCTTAACATTTTCAACACAAGCTTTGTCAAGTTGAACAAGATTAGTATTCTTTCTACTCCACAACTTCTTCTCATGCTTGGCAATATTATCATGTTTCTCAACTCTCAAGGCCTTAACATGTTCAAGTTGAAGTTTAATCTCCTTATCTCTAGATTCATTTACTAATTTGCATTTTTCTATATATTTATAACACCTAGGCTTAATGTGACCTATTGTGTTGCAATAATGGTAAATTGGAATAAAAGATGAGATTGTACCTTTCGGAGTTGAACTAGCTTCACTAGGAGTTTGCAAAGATACCTTGTTCACCAACTTCTTCTTGGATTCTGATCTTCTCTTCTTGTGTGGTTTCTTATCAAATCATCCTTCTCAATTACCTCTCTTTGAGTATTATCTCTAGCTTCTTCAAGCTTTTCTATCTTATCCAACAACTCAAGATTCGTAGGAATGGAACTAGAGCTTCCATGATAATTTGTATTAAAGTTTTTGTTCAAAGATATTGTACCATCAACATCTAGTGGAGAATAGGAAGCTGTTAGAGCTACAAAGTTGCTCACCAACTCTTCATCACTTGAAGACTCACTACTAGAGCTCTCATTGTCACTAGAATTATCATCACTTAAAGTAGCCGCCAACACTTTACCTTTCTTGTCTTTCTTAGATGGCTTATTGGTGCACTCATTAGCAAAGTGATCGAAACCATGACAATTATAGCATTGAACATCTTTCTTATTCATGGCTTGACTATTCTTCTCATTCCTTGGAGATGAAGTTTTCTTAACTCCCTTTTCTTTAGAAGACTTACCTCTAATCTTGGCATTCTTCTTTAGAAACTTCTTGAACCTTTTAACCAAAAGAGCTATCTCTTCATTTTCATCATCACTCTCCTCCTCAGTAGCATTTAGAGTGATTCCCTTACTCTTAATCTTTGGCTTCAAGCACATCTCATAATTTTAGAGAGACCTAAGAAACTCATTAATGTTCATACTATCTACATCCTTGTTTTCCTCAATAGTTGTCACCTTTGATTTAAATCTCTTAGGAAGAGACCTAAGGATTTTCCAATTTAAACGCTCTTTTGAGATAGGTACTCCAAGTGGTTGACATTGGTTAGCAATGTTAAGAAGCCAAAATTGGAAGTCTTCAAACTTTTCTTCTTCACTGATACTTAAACCTTCAAATTGTGATGCCAACATTTGAAGCATCGATTTCTTCATTGCTAAGGTTCCTTCATTAGTAACTTGGAGAGTATCCCAAGATTCCTTTACGGATTCCAGATTTTGAATGTAAGAGAATTGATGCCCATCAACTCTGGAAAAGATGGCATTCATAGCACGATGGTGCCATTTAGCAACCTCAAACTCATTTGTTGTTCATTCACTCCTTGGCTTGAGTATCATGGTTCCATCCTCTTGAACCTTGGTAGGAATACTATAAACTTCTTCCACTACCATCCAAGCCCTTTCATCAATAGAGCGGATGTAGGCTTTCATCCTCAACTTCCAATACCTATAGTTAGTGCCTCGAAGTAATGGAGGCCTAGTATTTGAGGCTCCTTCTGCCGTTACATCATCTTGTAAACCCATGACTTCAAAAGATTTGTAAAAAACCATGAATGTATCACCCGGACTCTCACTAAGTGCAATCTAGTGTCCTGCTCTGATACCAATTGAAAATACAAACATGGTTTAATGCTCAAGGCTAAACTAGAGGGGGTGAATAGGTTAGACACCATTTTCAATTCCCTTAGAAACAAACAAAAGTTTGTCCCTCTAAATTGCTTGTATCACAATATATATATATATATATATATATTAATTAAAGAAACTTAATCAATATATAAAACAAGTAAAAGTGTGATACAAAAAAGTAATTGTAACACATACACAATCTATATTATAGAAATGAAGTCAACTTACATAAAGAGTTCTATCCATAGTATTCAAATAACAAATACAAATACTAGAGAGATAGAGATAGAGATAGAGAGAAGTTGACATAAGATATAACGTGGTAAACCTTCGAAGAGGAAACATCCACGGGTTAGCAACCACTAGTAAAAAAAATCCACTAGTAGATAAGACAAGTACAATCTCTCAAGTGACCCGTTCACCTAGAAACTACTCTCCTATCCTACTCATGAAGATGTCGCCCTCATGCTCAACAATCCGAGGCCTCACACCTCTTGTCAAGACTTCCTCACTCACCTTACTTGATCCTCACGACCCAAGGCAAGACTTCTTGCTCAACTATCTGAGTCCTCCCGACTCTAGTCAAGATTTCTCGCTCACCTATCTGGATCCTCACGACCCTAGGTAAGACTTTTGGTTCGACTATCCGAGTACTCACGACTCTAGCCAAGACTTTCTTGCTTGAAAATCCAAGGTCTCATACCTCTTGCCAAGACTTACTTACTCAACAACATATTTCTCATACCTATTGTTAAGACTTCCTTCTCACAAGGCATCTAGGTGATCATGAATGCAAAACGTAAACAAGCACGCAACATATAATGCTATGATCAACACATCCTATTAAAAATACTAGACATGAGCATGAATGAACAAATCAAATGTAGTCTAGTCAATCATGCATGTTTAAATCATCTGGATCATGTAAGATATGTTCAATATTAATTACAACCTAGATACATGCATAGATCTAAACTTGAATCGCAAGATATGTTTAATTAATCACAAAATCAAGTTTAAATCACACAAACCAAAAACATGCTAAAATCATATGACAAAGTCATTTAGATTTAAGCTAATGTTCTAGAGCATATCCATATACATAGATTTAACAAAAACACATAAATAGCTCAAAAGAACATAAGCACATGTATTAATGTGAGAATTCGGCCAAGAGAGCCTAATACATGTGAGAAACTATTTTTCACTAAATCAATCAATCAAAGATCATCAAATAGTCCTAGAATCAAAGCTACCATAATACAATCCCAAACATGTGAAAACATAGGGAAAATCAAAACCTAACTCAACATGTAAGATTTCAATTGAAACTCAACCTAGCTTTAAAAGAGTTCAAAACTCAAATCAAAACACGTACAACACACATATATAAGTTTAAGAAGAAAACCCAAGGCAATTAACCAAGTTTTAAAAGAAAAACTTTGAGAGAAAATCAATACCTTAGTTGATATAGGTGAAATCCCGTTTTTATGTGTTTAGACTCGAAAACTACAATAAAACTCACTTAAACCTTCAGAGAAAAGATGGAGGATGAATAGAAAAACACTCTCAACTTTGAATCACTCAAATCGGAGTTGAAATGAAGAAGTTATGGTGTTTGGAAGGTGAGAAAATGTAAAGAGAAAATTTCCGCACATAAGTTTGAATTTCTTCTTAGAATGAAATCTGAGAGGGAATGAGAATATAAAGGTGAGGGAATGAAAGAAGCCAAACCACAAAAATGACTTCTTTGTTATTGCTTACTCGAGATGGCACGTGGGCATCTCTGGGGAGCAAGGTGTTGTAGCCGAGATGGCCACGTGCCATCTCGGGCTTGCACCAAAGAATGGCCTTTGGCCATGGTGCAATTCCCTTGCACTCCTTTTGCGTTCTTCGACCATTCTCGGGCCTCCAAACTCGGAATTCAAATCAGTTGGTGGATTACAAACCATAACTATCACACAACATGGACATATAAGATACTCAACCCAGAAAATAATAATTCGACTCGATATACGAAGACGAAGACAATGTATGCAACATGAGTTGTACTTAGAACTTGAAATCAATAGTATGAGTAACCGAAATGACCAGAACTCAATCAAGAATTATTTAAGACTAAATTCAAGTTCAATATCCATGTTATACAAACATATACACACACAAACACAATCCACACTAGAATGAAAATTACATGGAGATAGTCTCCAATCATGCATTTTCCAAAACATGTTATTTCCATACCAATGCCTGAGCATTCATCTTCAAGTGTGTGAATGTGTTATATATGGTGCACAACGATGTAGGGAAACAAATGTATGAATTGTGTGTTTGTGCCTAAGCCTTGTAACAGAAAGATAAGATCTTAGTATACCTTTGTAGAACCAAATTGCATCCTTTCTCTTTAAAAACTTAGAACTTGCTTTGACTTGTTGTTCATTCTGCTCTGAAGCTTGAGTCATCAAGAATCTGAAAAACTAAATCATTACAATTAAACATCATTTTGATATGGAATTAATGCCAACACAAACTAAAACCTATCAAATCCTCCTAGAAGGAGGATTTCTATTTTACCAAGATTCCTATCAACTTTTGGAATCAATTCTCTTCTAACTCTTAAGTGCATTATCCAATAATAAATTATTGAATATCAATCATATTGTAAATTTATCAAAAACTTCATAATTTGACCAATTGTCAATCAGAGCCTTTTATTGTTTTCTTATCAAATAAATTGTTTGATTTTTGTCATACTTCCAAAAATAGTATTACACTAGGAGACCTTCTCCTACTTAGAAACATATTTTGACCATTATTTTATTAATTAACTTCCATTTAATTAAATTAATAAAATAAAACAATATATTAGGCTAATAATTTTAGCCTTGCCGCCAATCATATACCATGGACAATTTTTTTTTTGTTTGCCATTTTACTAAATCCATTGGACTTTAACAAAAAGTCCACATGTAAACTAGACTCATTCTTACAAAAAAATAAACAAGTCAACATGACTTAAACTAATACATTAATATAATTTTAACAACCCATTTAATTAAAATATGCAAATTATATTATTAATGTATTAATCAAATGCTAATCTCAGACCATTAGGGACGCCCAAGGATTCCCACATCCTTGGCCGCCCATTATAAGTATTTGAAGAGTTACCGTGTGTCTTGATCACACATGACCGCACATCTCCAAAATATTAGGAATTCAAAATCCAAAAACAATTCTAGATTGACCCATAAATTAGTCCGATAGAATATATAATGTGATCCAAGCAACAAGTTCGTGTGGATTAGGGATCTTGGGTGGCTATCTAAATTTAAGCTTCAGTAGATATAACCTAATCACAATCAACAAATAAATCACTTAGGTTTGATCATTTAATTTTAGCTCATTCCACTAAAGAACTAAAACTGAACTCCAAAATAAAGATAGAATTGTTGGGGTTATGCTTGATATAGCAAGAGTGTAATAATGTATTTGAAAATCTTTTCGTATTAATAAAAGTGATTTCTAGTTTAACAAATCTTACATCATTTATAGTTTAATTATTATAATTGTCAAAAGTAAATAAACATAAGGTCAAAAGACTATGAGAAAAGAAGAATTGTTCGTACATCTGGATATGTATGAGGTAAACACAATTCTTTAGTTAGTCTTGAATAATATTCAAAACTTAAGATAAAGGTTGGGCGCTTTTATCTTGTTACAGTTGTAGATTCTTTTGCTAGTATTTGAGTGGGATCAAATGTATTTTGACGAGTCTAAAATCGTCAAACTGTGGTGTCTTTTGGCAAAAGAATCTAGTGAACTGGGTACATTGAATAGGATCACATTGAAATACTTTATCTCGAACCGTCAATGGATAAACATTTTAACTTGAAGACAATCGGGGAGTCTATCTCTATCTTGAGATAAATGATGGACTTATGGTTACAAGTGTTATCATTTTAGCTATCAATGAGTACGATTATATAGCATAGTCTATCCTCGATAGTTTGGTGGTATTCATTTGTTAATTGATAGAGGACTTCATATATAGATATAGACATCGTGGTTCCATTTATTAAATGAGATTAAAATATCATCGTATGGATATTTTGAGGTATTGAATATTAAATCTTAATGTTAAGTTTTCATTAGTGTCTACTAAAATATGGCTTCTGGACAAGTTAAAATATTGAAGTTCAAAATGTGGTCATATGAGTAAATATGGTAACTCAGAGAGCTATAGGCGGTCTATGAGCTCATGGCGATTTCTGGTATTCTTCACGAGGATACACTTTCTCCATGAAAATTGTCTAGGGTATGAATGAGCAATATTAACTTATTCTATCTTTATTTAAAAGTTCAATTTAGTTCTTTAGTGTAGTGAACTAAAATTAATAGATCGAACATAAGTGAATCATTTGTTGATTGTGATTAGGATATGTCTATTGGAGCTTAAATTTAGATAGTCCGCCAAGATCCCTAATTCAAACGAACTTGTATGGATCACTTGATATATTCTACCGGACCAATTTATGGGTCCATCTAGAATTGGATTAAGGCAAGTGGACTTGTTTCTTTTAGTATGAATGGGTCTAGTTCACATGTGGACAATTTTATTTAAGTCAAATGGATTTAGTAAAAAAAGAAAAACAATATTTGGCCCAAATATAGGCTTGGGCGGCAAGGGACCATATAGTCTTATATATTGTTTTTTTATTTTATATTTAATTAATTTGAAATTAATTAATTAATTATTTAATAAAAAGTCAAAATCTTTTTCCTAGTAGGAGATGGTCTCCTTGAGTCATATTATTGTTGGTAATATGATAAGTATCAAATACTGTATTTGATAAGTAGATAAATAATAGGAATTTATTCATCTAGTCAAATTAGGAAGTATTTGATTTCTATAGAATTTTTTTGATTTAGCCACAATTTAATTATGTTCAATAATTGGTTATTGAATAAATATACAATTTGAGTTGGATTAGGATTCTTTGTGTGGAAAAGAATTCTTCTTAGAAAAGGATTCTTTGTCACCAAGTAAATCCACCTAGAGATGGGATTCTTGCCAACCAAGTAAATCCTCTGTAGGAGAGGATTTAAGAAACCTATATATATCTCTAGGTAATTTAGGCGAAGGCTATTGATTCTAAGAAGAGGAATTCAGCCAAGCTTAGAATTTTAGTTAGAAAAATTCGGCCAAGACAGTTTTTGGCAAGAGAAAATTCGGCCAAGGTAACTTTTCTAAGGAGAAAATTCGGCCAAGAGAGAATTTTGAGCGTAGAGAATTTGGTTCTTGCTCTAGATAAATTCATCCAACTCTTAAGACTGATGTGCGAAAATTCGGCGAAGAAGAAAATAAAGAAAAAACGTTTTGTTTTCGATAGTGCACTAATAGCCTGTATGTTAAATGGTTTTTTGTATAACATCGAATCAAGATTCACATGAGTTTCAATCAAATTGATTGATAATTTACAAGTGACCAAACGTTATTTGTTTTTCTTATTGGTGGATTATTGTGACTAACAAAGAAAAAGATTTTGTTTGTTTCCATCCTCAAATTTACAAGTCAAAGAAAAGAAGCCCACACTCATAGGTGATTCACGTTTGTGATTGGATTGGTAGATCTTACGAATTCAATTCGACGTTAGTTCAATCGTCATGAGAAAAAGGTACAATACTTTTAATATAGATCAATTAATATAGGGTTAAGGTTCTTTCTCTTACAGAGAAAAGTTTTAAATATATAAAACCCTAATTTTACGCTTCCGCCACGTTTTGAACCGATTTTTCCCTACAATTGGTATCAAAGGCAGGTTGTACCCTTGATTAATCGATGTATGTGTACATGAATCTATTTCTTTTATTGTTAATATGCATGTTTTAGAAAGAGATAACACTCTAGGCATTCGCATATATATTTACAATAGAATGTATGGATATATATATATATATATATATATATATATATATATATATATATATATGTTTAAATATGAGGATTGTTGTTGCTCAATTTTTGTCTTCAAATTTTATTGTATTTTTGTTTAGGGATTCTAACAAGAAGGGTGACCTATCATCACCATAATTTCCTTCTTAGTAGTTGCTAAATTTTTTATTTATTTTGCTATTGTAATAAAAATACTACAGAAAAATATTGTATTAAAAAATTGGCAGTATTTTATTATTTAAAATTCTTTTTGTAATACATTCAAGTATCGAAGACTCAAAGGTTTGAAGAATTGGGAGCAACCGGAACAAGTTTGGGACCGTGCGCGCCATAGAAACAACCGTGGGTGTGAATGAGCACGAGCCACGATTGTTGTATCATGGGCTGCGCACGGCAGCCCCATGGATGCCAAGGGTTGTGCATGGCAGCCCTATGGATCCCATGGGCTGTGCACGGTAGCCCTTTATGGAGCGAATTGGTGCGCACGCCCATGAGGGCAGCCGAGGGTGTCCAAAAGGACGATGGTCGCGTGAAGACTTGTTCACCAAGAAAAGAGTTTTTTTGTATTCCAAGACATATGTAATTTACTTGCTTTTATAGGATGGACCAAAATTGTAGCTATTTATATTTTCGTAAATATTGCAATGTTTGTCGTTGTTTGATAACATGTCATATAGAATAGGAGTGCCACTCATGTATCTCTTTTGGTATGAACATACATTGAATGGTTTAGGTATCTAATTGGCATCTAGATAACTTGGTAAATCATTCTATGGAATTCGATCACATGCCTTAAACAATTGAGTGGGGAAAGGTGTTTTGAAACACCTACGGCCTTCAAGTTTAGTTGAGCTTTATATGTCGTGTAATAACCCCCCAAGGGGTATTCATGAATGGAATTTAGCAAGATACTTCCTTACAAGGATAGACTAGACAATTGTCCCAAACGATATCTACTCCCAAAGGAGGGATATTATCGAGGGAATATATTGAAGGTCGATAACTTGGTAAAACACTCAATATGATTTCTTAATATCCTTTCAAGAGTTCTTGTTAATAAAATCACAAGGTTAAAATTGAAAATGATGGTTGTTATGTTAATAATTATGTGGGACCTAGTCTAACTAGTAAATGGTGAGAACTCCCAAAGGAGGCATGACATTTATGGGTGTTGGATCACCGTTGAATTATTTTATTTAATTCATGATAAATTTTTGAAAGTTCATTATCATGATTATTTACTTATATAATTTTTGTTATTATAAAGCAATCATGAGCCCATCCTTAATTAAAATCCTAAAAGATAATACTTTAACTGATGATAATTATGTTACTTGGAAAAGGAAAGTTGGGCTGTTATTGCAAGCGGAACAACATAAGTTCATTTTGTCAATTCAAAACTCACCAACTCTTACTAATAAATCTAATGAGGTGCAAAGAGATGAGTATCAACAATGGGTAATTTGAGATGAGATGGCTAAAAGTTACATTATGGCCACCATCTCTGACTTGTTGCAACAACAACATGAAGGAATGAAGTATGTTGCCGATATATTGATGTATTTGGAAGAGATGTTTGCTATGAAGTTTAGGATGACTAAGAGAGAGGAAATGACTACTTTCATGAATCTTTGGATGAAACCTGGAAAGGCTATGAAAGATCACATGTTAAAAGTCATAGCACATCTTAACTTTGTTGAACACAATGGTGTTGAGATAAATGGTGAGACAAAAGTTTTCATGATCATCAACTCACTGTCAGATTTTGTTAATCAGTTCAAGTTGGACTATAACTTGAACAAGAAGGAGTGCACCTTGCAGGGCATGATGCAACATGATCAAAGCACCAAGAAAATCCTTATGATAGGCAAGGGTTAAGAGATTAATACGGTTAGTAAAATTGCTACTGTTAAGACCCGTAAGAAGGTCAAGAAACAACAAAAGAAAAAGCAACTTGGGCCTAACTAGAAGGATTTCTGGGAAAGGAAGAGAATAAATGAGAATGAATTCAAATTTCTTTTAGGTAACGAAGCGTTGGTGTCTACTAGTGTAGTGGAAGATATTAGAATCAATTTAGATTCCTGTAGACATTTAGATTTAATAGACGTTCGTTATGTACTATAATTCAATAAGTATTAAATTTCAATTTCTTGTTTAAATAAATTTGGATATTTGGTTACTTTTAATTTTATGATTAGTAATGTTGACGATGATTTTTAGATCGTGTAGGATTGATCACCCGTCTAACAGGTTTTTGTTGATTGTTGAAGATGTTATGAGAAAGATAGAAAAAGAAGAAAATCATGTACATATAAGTTTAAGTGGTAAAAGCCCAAGGTGGGGAAACATCCACGGTTACCAATGACGGCAAGAAAAATCCACTATAATATAATGATTACACACTCAATCTCTCCTTTTTGGAGTATCTATTTCGTGTATATTTTCTATGTGTTCTCGTGTTTGTCTCGTAGTGTCATTCTCGTCCCTCTATTTCGTTGTGTGTCTTTTTTACATTACGATTATGGGTTTACTTATATGTACATAGAACCCTAATACTTGTTACATAAATAAGGAAAGATGATAGTGTTTAATTAGAACTGATTACTTGTTGAAGCCATCTTTGTCTTCTTTCCTGTTTTGGAGTTTATCCTTCTAGAAGCTTTGAGTTCTTTTTTGAATAGAATTCTCTAACACTAGAGAGGAAATAAGGATATTTCCTTATTGGAGTGTGACTCTAGATTCCTTGTTTAAGTTGTAGTTTCCTTTAATATCTCCCATGTGTTGTCTAACTAACCAATTTTCTGATCCCGACCAAACTGGTTTTATCCCGATCAAATGGTCCCGACCAAGTCATCTCTACCTTATCGGCTAGTTTCCCTAACCATGTTATTTGTGCCGGATCGGTTCGCTTCCCCGACCATCTTGGGTAATCTCGACTTGGCTTTTTGATCATCTATTAATTATCTTGGGTTGATATTTCCTGACTCTTGTGATGTGGCGTATCTAATCACCGTGTTTTCAGGTGATCATGCTGACCTGTCATGCTATGGAAAAATCCCTATAACAATATCCCCCTAAAATCCGCGAGATGAGCTCTTGATGGCTCAACGAAGGGGATTTGAACAGTTTTGATTTTTTGACACTTATGATATTATCTCTTTAACCCGATCATGTATCTTATTAAACTGACCAGTTTTGAATGCCTTTTTGCTCCCCTGTAGCTGGACTAGTTTGTGTCCTAGCTCTACTCAGGATAATTCCTGAACATTTTTTTTGGACTAGCTGGTGTCCTGGCTCTTTGCTCAGGATAATACTGGACTGTCTTGATTTGGTCAATTTCGGTTGGGTCGACGTTCTAGCCTTTCGCTCAAGATAATTCCTGACCATCTTGAGTCTTCTGCCAAGAGGTGTTTTGGGAACCGTGCCCCATTTTTCCCTACTTTTCCTCATGAAAACAAGTCAGCAATGGCGTCTCTCAGTTTTATCTGCTTACAAAAGTTTAGCCAAATCGTTAGTGCAATACTAACACAACCAAACACATCTCACTAGGTTTTCCCTGATGGCGTACCCGAGTGTCTTTTCCCTATAAAACCGGTAGCTCGGGGTGGTCGAATTGCTGACAGTGCTTTTGTATGTACCCAGTCAGTTCGGTAGGCACATCAGGTCTCTAACACCCGACTTAGCCTCTCGGGCACCTTCAACCACCATGGCAAGTGTTGGTGCTTCGAGTTTATCTTTGACAACAAAGATGATTACTAAAAAATTAAACACCATTCTTGGCTTCTTTATCAATTAATTTGAAAATTAACAACATCAAAATAATGAATAATTAGAAAAGCTAAAATTAAAAGCAAACTAAAAATATCTTAAACAAAAATTGAAAACAACTAAGCTATCTCCCTGAAGAGTAGACTTTTTTTTGAACCAGTCGGTGTCCCGGCTCTTTGCTTAGGATAATTTTGGACTTTCTTGTTTCGATCGGTGTCCTGGCTTTTTGTTCAAGATAATTCCCAATCAATTTTTTTTTCAAAGACTCAGTTCCGTCATCTATGAGCTTGTGTAGGGTCTTGAAAAGATAATGTTGACTGTTCCTTTGCCACTGTCTCGGCTTGGGCTTCGCTTCTTTTCATGATTTCCCATTGGTTGATCGTTTGTCCTTCTAAGAATTAAATCTTTTAGGTGAGCCTCCTTGAGGAGTGTCTCAATTTGGTCTCTTAATTGGTAGCACTTTGATGTGTCGTGACCATTTTCTTTGTGGAACCTGTAGTATTTTGTTATGTCTCTACGGGCATAGATTGACTGCCTAGGAGTATATTTGACTTGCTTTTGATCTTCTACGATCGCCAGGATTTCCTCTTGTTTCTTGTTGAGGGGAGTATAGTTGGTGTACTGACCATGAAACTTTTTGTCATCCTGATTGTTTCTACGATTGTCGACTTGACGACCATCTTGGTTCCCGTTACCCTCCTGGTGTTCACCCTTTTGGTTCTTTATATGGCCATAACTTGTTTTGGCGTTCTCCATGGGGCAACCCACGTGTACATATCCATCATGTCGGCGTATATTTCTGGGCACTTCCACCTCAAATCATAGGAAATCTGACCCTTCTGTAGATTGTTGGTAAAAACGGCCACAATAGCCTCATCATTAGGGTTGTGGATCCCTGACACTTCTTGAGAGAACCTTTTCAGGTAATCTTTTAGTGACTCGTTCTTTCCCTACTTGAGGGTGGCGAGGTGAACTATTGACTTCCTCCTTTGTATGTTCCCCAAGAATTGTCATGAAAAAGCTTGTGTCAACTCTCGAAAATTCTTGATTGTTCCCTGAGGGAGCCTTACCTTAAGTACCCGAGCATTTACGGGAACGTCAAGCACAACAATGGGTCATTGTAAGCGTTTTGCGCCATCGCAATTCAAAAATGTCTCACGTGCTCTTTTGGATCCATGTTTGCTTTAAATTGCTCAATCTGAGGCATTTTGAATCTTTCCGGGAACTGGGTTTGGAGAATGTTATTCACAAATGGGCTTCCAGAATCATCGTCTAGTAAATCTTTAAGTCTCTAGCGACGTTCTAATGCTTCCACCTTCTAGGTTAATTTTTGTATTAGGTTATCTAGCTTATCTTCTGGTTCGTTATCCATTCCTGATCGCTGATGGTCGGTATGGCCATGTTAGAATCTAAATGAGGACTTGCCCCTTCGGCGTGTTCTGCGGGGTAGTTGGTCACTGTCGTTTGACGAGCTAGATTGTTCCCGACTCTGAACACCTTTATGGATTTTATCTGACTCAAAGTCCGCTTGATATCGATCTTGCCTCCCCTATATGATAATTCCTTCATATCCCCTTTGGGGTCGCTTCCTCTTTCCATGGTGGTCCGCTCTTTCTCTGCTAGACTTATGGGGTGCACCTAGGGTCACGTCCATTATTTCATAACATACCTTAGGGTCTTGGGCCACTATAGGTTTGGACAATGGATATGGCAATGCCATATTTGCAGTTACTGTTATATTGATTCTCATTCTAGCGGCGTCTTCAATGACTCTCCGCAGGGACTCTTGGATATGCTGGAATGCATCTGGGGAAATTATTTGGGAAGTGATTGTGGAGGTCATTGTAGCTTGACCAGTTGAAGTTGGAGTCACTGAGGGCAGGCTTCCTCTAACAGTGTTGGCATTCATCTGGTCAGGATCGTTACCAGTATGTGGGGTATCAACATTATTTGGAGACTGGCTTCCACCCCTGTTATTGGCCGAGTTACTGCTTCACGAGTTCTTTTTTTTTTTGAATTATGTTTACGAATTTGCTCGCTTATGTATACTCTGATGTTGATAAAAATAGAAAACCCATCCCTTAGCACCCTTTTTTTTGGCTCGCTAGAGTATCTCTATGTTTCGTCGGTTTATGTTGGTTACTCGAGGTTGAATTCTACCCCCTCATACTAGCATCAGTTGTTGACGATAATTTTTGGATCGTGTAGGATTGATCATGCGTCTAACAGGTTTTTGTAGATTGTTGAAGATGTTATAAGAAAGATAAAAAATAAGAAAATCATGTACACATAAGTTTACATGGTAAAAGTCCAAGGTGGGGAAAAATCCACGGTTGCTGGTGACAGCAAGAAGAATCCACTATAATATAATGATTACCTACTCAATCTCTCCTTTTTGGCATATCTCTCTCTCCTGTATATTTTCTATGTGTTCTCGTGTATGCCTCGTTATGTCTTTCACGTCCCTCTATGTTGTTGTGTGTCTTTTTTACAATGAGAATATGGGTCTATTTATATGTACGTAGAACCCTAATACTTGTTACACAAATAAGGAAAGATGATAGTGTTTAATTAGAACTGGTTACTTGTTGAAGTCGTCTTTGTCTTCTTTCCTATTTTGGAGTTTATCCTTCTGGAAGCATAGAGTTCTTTCCTGAATAGAATTCTCTAACACTGAAGAGAAAATAAGGATATTTCCTTATTGAAGTGTGACTCTAGATTCCTTGTTTAAGTAAGACAATTCTTCTTCGTATTTGAGTCGTAGTTGCCTTTAATATCTCCCACGTGTTGTCAATTTGACCAACTGTCTGATCCCGACCAAACTGCTTTTATCCCGATCGAATGGTCCCGACTAAGTCATCTCTACCTGATCGGCTAGTTTCCCTGACCAGATTATTTGTGCCCCATTGGTTAGCTTTCCTGACCATCTTGGGTAATCTCGACTTGGCCTGGAGATCATCTATTAATTGCCTTGGGTTGATATATCCTGACACTTGTGACATGGCGTATCTAATCACCAATTTTTCAGGTGATCATGTTGACTTGTCATGCTATAAAAAAATCCCTATAACAAGTAAGAATAACAAGTTTGTTTACAAAGATACATTGGAAAACGATTTATTCTATTTGCAAAGCAATATCTCTCACTTTTTAGACACGGAATCAACAGAACCTAATCATAAAAGAGTAAAATTATCAAAAGATGAAACCTGCCTATGGCATTTTCGCCTAGGTCATATTAACCTTGATAGGATTAAAAGATTGGTTAGTGATGGACCTTTAAGTGACTTAAAGGTCCATCATCAACCAACTTGTGAATCTTTTTTGGAAGGTAAGAAGACCAAAAAGTCGTTCACGACAAAATACACAAGAGCTACCGAATGTTTAGGATTGATACATACTGATGTGTGTGCTCATTTGAGCATTCAAGCTTAAGGTGGATATGAGTACTTCATCACTTTCACAGATGATTACTCAAGATTTGGCTACGTGTATCTCATGATACATAAGTCAGATGTTTTTAACATGTTCAAAGCATTTAAAGCTGAAGTTGAAAATTAGCTAGAGAAACACATAAAAATCTTAAGGTCTGTTCATGGTAAAGAATATATATCCGGTGACTTTCAGCAACATCTTATTGATAATGGGATAATCTCTCAGTTTTCTGCACCAGGTACACCTCAACAAAATGGAGTGGCAGAAAGGAGAAATAGAACTCTTTTGGACATGGTTAGATCTATGTTGAGTTATTTAACGTTTCCTAATTCTTTTTGGGGACATGCTTTACAAACTGCTATGTACATTCTAAACAATGTACCAACTAAGTCAGTTCCTAAAACACTGTATGAGTTATGGACCGGACGAAAGCCTAGTTTACAACATTATAAGATATTTGTATGTCCTGTGCCCGTGTTAAAAAGAAAGACAGAAACGTTAGAGTCCCGTTCAGAAAAATGCATATTTGTAGTGTATCCAAAAGGAACAAAAGGACATTATTTCTATTGTCCTTTAGATCTTAAAGTATTTGTTTCGACAGATGCTAAATTTTAGGAAGAGAACTGTATGAGCTTTCAATAGATACAATTCCACAAGAAGTTTCACAATCTAGCCCAATTGTAAGTTCTGTACACCCACAAGATCAACAATTTGCCATACCTCATCGTAGTGGGAAGGTTAGTAGACAACCCAAGAGATATATCGGTCTAGGAGAATCTATAGAGAATCTCTGGACGACGATGATCCCTGTACATACAAGGAAGCAATGGAAGATGTTGATTATCACCATTGGCAAAAGACAATGCAATCCAAAATTGAATCTATGTTAAAAAAACAAAGTCTGGTCTCTTGTAGACTTGCCTAAAGGGAAAAACTCATTGGGTATAAGTGGGTATACAAGAGGAAAAGCGGAATGGATGGAAAGGTGGAAACCTTTAAAGCTAGATTAGTAACTAAAGGTTACATACAGAAGGAATGTATCGATTATGAGGAAACCTTCTCTCTTATGGCCATGCTTAAATCCATTAGAATATTCTTATTCGTTGCAGCATCTCTAGACTTAGCGATTGGGAAAATGGACATCAAGAGAACTTTTCTTAATAGAAGTCTTGATGAAAGCATATATATGATGCAACCAGAAGGATTCATTGAAAAAGGACAAGAGGAAAGGGTATGCAAGTTGCAAAGATCCATGTATAGATTGAAGCAAGTATCCAGATCCTTGAAAATAAGGATCAGTCAAGCCGTGAATAGTTTTGGACTTATTCAAAACCATGACGAACCCTGTGTATATAAAAGGATTAAAGGTGACAGGTTGATTTTCCTAGTTCTTTACGTTAATGATATACTACTCATCGGAAACGATATAGGTGTATTGACATCAGTAAAGAATGGTTAGCAAAACAATTTGATATGAAGTACTTAGAAGAAACAAGTTATAAGGGATAGAAAGAATAAAATGATTGCCTCATCCCAAGCTTCATACATAGATAAAATCATGTCTAGGCATTCGTTGCAAGATTCCAAGAAAGGTATGTTACCTTTCAGACATGGAATCAAACTTTCTATGGAACAAGTTCCTAAGAATGAGCATGAAGAGCAATTCATGAGTGAGGTTCCCTATGCCTCGGCAGTTGGGAGTCTCATGTATGCAATGCTCTATAATAGACTAGATATTTGTTTTGTTGTTGGCATAGTTAGCAAGTTTCAATCGAAACCTAGTACTGATCACTGGACGGTAATCTAGCATATTTTTAGAAATTTCAGTAGAACGAGAGATTATATGCTTGTATACTTTATGGGGGATCTAATTCCCGTTGGGTATACAGATTCCAATTTCCAATCAGATTCTAACTCCAGAAGATCAACTTCAGGATCTATGTTTACATTTAGAGGAGGGGCAATCATATGAAGGAGTGTCAAGTAATCTTGTATTGCTAACTCCACCATGGAAGCTGAGTATGTTGCCACATGCGAGGCTACTAAAGAGGTTGTCTGGCTCTGCCAATTCTTAATTGACAAGGAAGTGGATCTTGATATGAATAAGCAAATCACTATCTATTGTGACAATAGTGGAGCAGTGGCTAATTCGAGAGAACCAAGAAGTCATAAGAGAAGGAAACACATTGAAAGAAAGTATCACCTTTTAAGGGAAATTGTGCATAGGGGAGACGTGACGATAACCAAGATAGCAAGACAAGATCCCCAATCCATACAAACTTACACGGATCACTTGATATATTCTACTGGACCAATTTATGGGTCCATCTAGAATTATATTATGGAATGTGGACTTGTTTCTTTTAGTAAGAATGAGTTTAGTTCACATGTGGACTTTGTATTTAAGTCCAATGGATTTAATAAAATAGTAAAACAGTATTTTCCCCATATATATATTTATTTGTGCGGCTAAGGCTATATATAATAGCTTATTATATTGACTTTTATTTTATTATTTAACTAAATAGAAATTAATTATTTTTTAATTAATTAATTATTTAATTAAAATTAATTAAAAGTTAAAATCTTTTTCCTAGTAGGAGTAGGTCTCCTATTGACATATTATTGTTGGTAATATGATATGTATCAAATACTATATTTGATAAGTAGATAAATAAAAGGAATTTATTTACCTAGTAAAATTAGGAAGTATTTGATTTTTATTAGGACTCTAATTGACAATTGGTCAAATTAGGAAGTTTTTGATTCATCCACAATTTAATTTATAATCAATAATTGGTTATTGAATAAATACACTATTTGAGTTGGATTAGGAGTCCTGGTGTAGAAAAGAATTCCTCTTTGAAAAGGATTATTGGTCATCGAGTAAATCCTCCTTAAGAGAGGATTTGGCCTCCTATAAATAAGGCCTTGTAGAATTTGGCCAAGAAGAAGTTGTTTTTAAGAAAACTTTCGGCCAAGGAATAGAATTTTGAGAGAAGAAAAATTAGTTTTTACTTTAGCCAAAATTTGGTTGGCTCATAGATATTGTGTATTGAATTCAGCCATGGAGAAGAGAAAAGGGGAAGGTTTTGTTTTCGATAGTACACTAGTATCCTTTACATCAAAAGGGTTTTGAGTACAAAATCGAATCGGGTTCACGCGAGTTTCAATCAAATAGATTGATAATACACAAGTGAACAGACGTTATTGGGTTTTCTCTTGGAGGATTATTGTAACTAACAAAGAGAAGATTTTGTTTGTTTCCATCCTTAAGTATACAATTAAAAGAAAGGGAGCCCACACTCCTAGGTTATTCATGTTCATGATTGAATTGGAAGATCTTGTGGATTCAATTTGATGCTAGTTCAATCGTCATGATAAAAAAGGTAGTATACTTTTATATACACTAATTAATTAAGGGTTAATGTTTTCTTTATTAGAGGAAAAAATTTAAAATATACCAAACCCTAATTTTGCGCTTCCGCCGTGTTTTTGAATCGATTTTTTCCTACAATTGGTATCAAAGCCTGGTTGTACCCTTGATTAACTGATGTATATGTACGGGAATCTATTTCTTTTTACTGTAAATATGCATGTTTTAAAAAGAGGTGACACTCTAGGTATTCGCATATATATATATACATTGGAATGTATGGATATATAAACGTTTTTATGTGGTTTATTATTGCTCAATTTTGTTCCTAAAATTTCAATGTATTTCTATTTTGGGTTTGTAATAAGAAGGGTAGCCTATCATCGCCATAATTTCCTTCTTGGTAGTTGCTAAGTTTTTTTTTTTTATTATTATTGTTGTAATAAAAAAAAACTAATTTATTGCTTAAAATTTTGTTGTAATATATTTAAGTTTCGAAGATTCGAAGAATTGGGAGCAACCGGAACAAGTTTACAAAAGTCAAGGCTGTGAGGATTTCGAGCCTTTGCCGATATTCAGGTCTGGCACCATCTCGTATTCACAGAGCAGGCTTTCGTTAGACAGCCAAATAATAGGGTCGATGGTATCATCCATCCACTGGCTGTAATCCTTACCCGGGACTGGCTCGACATCTGGGACCACACCCTCGACCGACTCATGACTGGCGTAAAAGGTAGAGAGAGAATGCTCGGACGGAATCTCTAAATGCATGGGATAAGGCTCTTTGCCTTGACTACGACATTAGGCTCTCCATTCCTTCATCTGAATCCGAAGAGACTTCAAGGACCGGTCCACGTGATGTTTGATTGACAGCTCCCAATTAGCTTGAGCCTTCTCAGTCGCCCTATTCTTAACTTTGAAGAATTCGCCGGCCGAAACTAGCCGCGTTGAAATTCCCAAAGAAGTAGGGCATCGTAAGCAGGGGATCTTTTAAAACGATCCACCTCTTGGACTTCAAGTTCCAACCTGGCCTCTCGGGATAGGGATTCAACTGTTAACATTTAACGCTCCAGATCTTCGATATTTTGGTCATACGCCGACCTTGACTGCTCAGCCTCCTGCTCCGCCTTAAGCATGGATTCTTCAACAGAAGATAGAAGATTTTGAAGTGATTCAACCATCTCCTCTACCACAGATGCCTTCTCCTCGGCTTCAACCTACTTCGCTAGACAATGGTCATTGAATATTTGTACAGATCTGACCTCCTGCTGATAAGATTTCGCAGCTCGAGCACGACCTTCCTCACTCACCTTCAGCTGAGCTTCTAGATGCCTTATTCGATCGGCTTGATATTGCTGCATCTGAATTAGCTTAGGAAATTCGGCCACAAGCTTTAAAGGAATATATTTAGAAATCTGACAGAAGCAAAAGAATAAAGGAGTCAGATTTAACTTACATAAGATGCACCGTTGAAAATGTTTTGAAGACGTTCGGACAGTAAACCATCTCTAAAGCCGCTCCAAAGGTCCTCCCCGATGAAAGCTAGACCGGCGGACATCTCCCGTAGCATATCATGGGGAGAAGGATTTAAAGCCGCCCCCGAAGGTTCATCCCCTGTATTCCCAACCTCGGGGATAGAAGAAGCCATATTCGGTTCTGAGGCCGCCGTATCTTCTGATGCTCCAACGCTAACACTCGGAGCAATCTCATCCGTAACATCTTCATCGCTGGAGTCGATAAATGAGACTACCCGAAGAACTTTAAGAGGATGGGTCGACGAACTAACTACCTTTCGCTTCTCACCCCGAGAACGGTGGAAGTTAAGGTTAGCAACAGGATCTTCCTACGGATCATCCCAAAAAGACAAGAAGAATTCGGCGCCTGCAAGCACACTATCCGTAAAGATGTCACCACCATTGCCAGTTTCAAACAGCCCAACAGGCTCTTCACCCGGGCCTTCATATTGCCTCTCCCTATTATCAGGCAGTTGGGTGTCAATTGGCTCACTTTGGCCACTTGGACCCGCAGAATCCTGAGTAGAAGGTTGATCACCCTGATGAACGTATTCGGGGATCTGTTCCTCAGCAATGTCGGTTTCCTCATCAGACTCGGGTGGACCAATACCTTCATCCCCCTAACGGAAAGCTTATTTTCTACTCGTCTGCAGAATCGACTTCACTTGGCGAGCCTGAAGATCACTGACGACATCCGTATCGGACACTAAAAAATAAAGATTCTTGTCAGAAAATGAAAAGCAGAAAAATACAATAGAAAGGGCGTCGGGTCACTTACATCGCCTGCGATGACCCAAAATCTGTCTGAAGAAGTCGAGCTTAATCAAATCCTCATATTTAAAAAGGTAGCTCTTGCTCCTTTTCTCCAGAGTACGAGCAGCTGCCCGAGTCAGCCTCTTTAGCTCAGAATCACTATAATCAATTATTTTTCTGTTCCACACTTCGGGGGAACAGAAGTAACGGGGAATACTCAACACTGTTCGGGAATCCTCAAATCCAATAGTGGCGTTGATCCCGAGAGCCCCTCTAGCGAAAAACCAACTGTTCTTTAGAATTTGTTGGATGTAGGGAATCCCCATATAAAACCCTTCTTTTTTGGGTCATCAGAGGTGTCGACTTTCCGATTCACCTTTGATTCTTTGGGGACCCAGCCGTCCGATGGAGTAGATGTAAGAAAATAGGTCCTCGTCTTGCTAACCTGCCTCGGCGTAAAGAAATGCCTGATTTCATTTGGGAAAGGCAACGAAAGGTTCATTCTACTGAACATATGCCACATGCACATCAGAACTTTATAACTATTCAAGGCCAACTGAGCTGGGGCTATCCCTGTTTCAGCCAAAAACCAAGCAATAAATGGCTGAAAGGGAAGAGTGACACCACAACATAGCATTGATCCATAAATCCTGACCATACCCTCAGGAGGATTCCATGCGGCTCTATCGCCCACAGGAACCAGATTGACCGAGTCAGGCAAATCAAATCAGGAGCGGTATTTTTCTATTTCAGCTGGCCTGACCACATTTGGTTCAGTATCGAAACCACTCGGACGAGCATCAAAAAATGAAAGACAAAACACCCTGGACACCTCATCAACATCATTCTCGTTAACAGCCTGTTCCCTGATCTGAACATTGCTCGAGCCATGCTTGTGTACCTCACTTCTGCTTTGATGTTTACCCATCCTTCGAAAAGATACCCTGTGGTCAGAAACGTCAGAATCAGAACTAGATGAAGTATCAGATGAATCTGAACTGGCTATAGGATTAAAAAAGACGTCAGGGTAAAGCCCAAAAACGTCGACTTCTAAAAATGAAGGTTCACTAGGAGGAGTTTCCCCCAACAATCTTCGAACACAGGAAACTAACTGATAGTCCCCACGATTTAGAGCATCAAGAGCTATATTATAAAGATGAAGGCGAGATGAAGGCTCCATCGAAACTAACCTTAAAAAGAATGGAATACTGGAGCAAAAAACCCTTGATGAATAAAGCGATCTATAGCGAAATCCGGACTAATAGGAAAATTTTGGTTTTTTCAAATAAGAATAAACTACCACAAATTCGGTGAATAATTTCAAGAGGTGGTAACACGAAACCCTAGGGCCTTGAGGTGGGAAAAATTTATGATGAGGCTTGATGATGTAGGTGGCTTTGGGGAAACGCGAAAATCATTTCTCATAAATGATATCTATAAATGAAGAGACTAGGTACACGTGTCGAAACAGGAACCAGCCCTCAACCGTCAGAACTTCAAAACATCGCCATCATTTAAGATCTCACGTGATGAAGAGAATCGAAATTACAGGTACACCATTAAGACACTCCATTATGACAAGATGGCTATTCTGACGTGAGTAAAAATTGAGATAATTAAAATACACTTGCCCGAAATGAAATTCACTCGGCAAAAATATTTTAAGGGGGTATTGTTGTATGTGAATTTCACCAAGCAGACACGTCATCAACAAGAGGGAGAAAGTTGCCAGATGGACGTCCAAATAAGCACTTAGGAAACATCCTACGAGGCGTCATTAAGGAGAAGAAACCCGAGTAAACAAGTACCAAGGCAAGACCTACTCGGGATCAGCTAAGACAATTAAACTTACTCGGTGTGAGTAAAACGACATTTTTCAGTCGGATCATGAGACGTCATTCGAACCAGCATACTTAACATTATACTCGCGATAAGCACGACAACCGAGTAAGAAGCTTAGAGAGTAGTCCACAGGTCAAGTCAAAAGGCTCCTTATTAAAGAAGGATTCTAATGAAAGAGAATGTTAAGCATAAAGGGTTCCTCCTCCGAGAACACTTCTGATTCTCCAAAAAGTCTATACTCTTATAAGGAAATAAGTCCTAATCGGACTATGCTACTAGAATCACATTTAATCTCATTACTAGCTTCCGAAACAGGAAAGAAGATAAATCTACTTCAAGCAAGTAACCGAAATCACAATTAAATACAAAGATCCTGTATTACTTGAAAAAGACAGATTAGGGTTCTATAAAATGTATAAATAGACCCATAATCTCATATAGACGATATAGCAGACACAACAGTGATACAAAAAATATTAAAAGAGAGAAATAGAGATCGAGGGTTGTAATTACTTTCTTCATAGTGGATTTTGGCTAGGTGGATCATATAACCACCCGTGGATGTTTCTCCGATCACCGGAGTTTTACCACGTAAAACTTGTGTCTTATTACTTTCTTTTTCTCTCCTCTTTGATTTTTAGCTAAAATCCGGTCCTTGTTGGGTTTTCTGACAAAATCCAGAAACAAACGTCAACAACTTCCTTGCTTGACAATTTGAGGTCTCCCACCTCTTGCCAAGACTTTCTTGCTCAACAACATAGGTCTCACACCTATTGTCAAGACTTCCTTCTCACATGGCATCTAGGTGATCGTGAATGCAAAACATAAACAAGCAAGCGACATAGAATGTTAAGATCAATACATCTTGGAAAATACTAGACATGAGCATGAATGCACAAATCAAATGTAGTCTAGTCAATCATGCATGTTTAATCCATCTAAATCATGTAAGATTTGTTAAACATTAATTACAACCTAGATACATGCATAGATCTAAAACTTGAATCACAAGATATGTTCAATTAACACATAATCAAGTTTAAATCTCATAAACCAAAAACATGCTAAAATCATATGACAAAGTCATTTAGATTAAAGCTAAAGTTCTAGAGCATATTCCTATTCATAGATTTAACAAAACACATGAATAGCTTAAAAGAATACAAGCACATATATCATTTGTGAGATTTAGGTCAAAGAGAGCCTAATACATGTGAGGAACTATTTTTCACAAAATCAATCAATCAAAGATCATCAAATAGTCATAGAATTAAAGCTAGCACAATACAATCCCAAACATGTGAAAACATAGGCAAAATCAAAACCTAACTCAACAAGTGAGATTTCAATTGAAACTCAATCTAGCTTTAAATGAGTTCAAAACTCAAATCAAAACTATCACAAGACACATATATATGTTAAAGAAGAAAACCCAAGGCAATTGACCAAGTTTTTACAGAATTAGCTTAAGGAGGCAGTCGGTGAATACCTTGATTGCATGTGCTTGAAAATATGGCCTCAACTTCCTTGTTACCAAAACTAATGTTAACACCATCTTTTTTACCTGAGAATATCTGGTTTCAGCTGGAAGAAGAGCCTTGCTGGAATAGTATACTGGCTTTCATCCTTTATTCTGACTATGACCGAGCTTATGGCTAATTCTGTAAGGGACAAGTATAGATAAAGTACTTCTCCTTCCTTTGGTTTCGAGAGGATAGGTGTCTGTCCTAGGTATTCTTTAATCCTCCGAAATGCATGTTCACATTCTTCATTCCATTCGAGTCCCTTATCCTTTTTGATTATTTTAAAAAATGATGCACACATGTCTGTGGTTTTCAAAATGAATCTACCGAGGGAAGCTAGGCAACCCGCCAGGCGAGCACCTCCTTTAAGGTCCTTGGAGAAATCATTTCTTCGTGAGCTTTAATTTTCTTTGGATTTACTTCGATCCCTCTTTGGTGAACCTGGAAATCTAGGAATCTTCCCGAAAGAACCCCGAATAGGCATTTACTCGGGTTTAACTTCATCTGGTATTTCCTCAAAAAATCAAATGTTTTGCGTAAGTCCGATTGGGTCAAGGGACACACTTGGTGCTCGTTGTTATCTCTGTCCTTGTAAACTGAGAGATTAGCTCTTCTGGTCATTTCCTACGAACCCTTGATCATTCATACCCCCCATTCTATCGGGAATTTTATCATCAAAGCGTATGTCGCCGTTACCACCTTTGTTTTGTTCAGGAAAGACCTAGTAAGGCATTGTATGGCTAATTCTCCAGGTCTACCACTATAAAGTCGAGTATCACCATCCTCTGGCAAGGTGCTTTCACCATTCCTAAGGACCTGACCTCGACTCCTCTAAATCCTCTGAGTGGGGTATGGAAAGGTTGCAAGTTCTTTCGATCCAATCTAAGTTGATAATAAATGGATACACTAAGGATGCCTGTCGAGCTAGCATTGTCCACTAATATCCTTTGAACTTCCCTATGGCTAATCTGGGTGCTAATAACTAGAGCATAATTTGGTCGGAAGACGAACCAATATGAATCAGCTTCAGTAAACACTATTAGGTCCCATCCTTCTTTTATACTCTTTGGATCAGGCTCGATGGAATTAACATTGAAATGTTGCCTTACTTCAGCCGCTTCTTGGATTTCCTGAGTCCGTTCTCAGTTACTTCTCCCAGTCGAAGGTCCTCTAAAGATGGTTTGAATTGCTTTGCTTGCTTCAGAACTGGCCTTTTTGTTCCGATCTGAGCTGAGATCTCCAGACCTGGTTTCTTTTTGAGCTTATATCTTCTTGTCTTTCTTTAAAATAGTATATTGTAGATGCCTTTCTCGGATAAGGGTTTCTATATGATCTCTGAGCTTGTAACATTTTGAGGTCTTATGCTCGCTTTCTTTATGGAATCTACAATACCTTGTCGTGTGTCATCCGGCAAATTGCCGTCGGCGTGACTCCTTCACCAGATTCTTTTCTTCCAATATTGCCAGGATCTCATTGTATCTCTTCTGAAGTGGAGTGTTGTTTAAGTACTTACCTTGATACTTTTCCCTATTTTATCAGTACCATGTTTGCTTCCCCCATCTTTGTTTCTTTCTTTGCTATTTCCCTTTTGTTTCCCTTTATGATTATTTGACTTGATATCCTTTTGCTCGGGTCTTCCTCCACGCATGTAACAACCTCATGTTTCCAACTCTTCTTCTTCAGCCAATGCATATCCTCCTGCCATACCCATCATGTCTGCATATCTAGCTAGACGAGCTCTCCTTAAGTTGAAAGACAGCCGCCCGTTCTGTGTTGGGATTATGCTCGATAGCAAGAGTATAATAACGTATTTGACAATCTTTTCATATTAATAGAGTGATTTCTAGTTTAACAAATCTTATAGCACTTATAGTTTAATTGTTATAATTGTCAAAAGTAAATAATCATAAGGTCAAAAGACTATGAGAAAAGAAGAATTTTTCATACATCTAGATTTGTAAGTGGTAGACATAATTCTTTAGTTAGTCTTGAATAATATTCACAACTTAAGATAAAGGTTGGGCGCCTTTATCTTGTCAAAGTTGTAGATTCTTTTGCTAGCATTTGAGTGGGAACAAATGTTTTATGATGAGTCTAAAATCATCAAAGTGTGGTGTCTTTGGGCAAAAGAATCTAGTGCACTGGGTGCATTGAATCGCATCACAATGAAATACTTTATCTAGAACCGTCAATGGATAAAAGTTTTCATTTGAAGACAATTGGAGAGTCTATCTCAATCCTGAGATAAATGATGGAATTATAGTTGCAAGTGTTATGATTTGAGCTATCAATGAGTACGATTATATAGCATAGTCTATCCTTGATAGTTTGGTGGTATTCATTTGTAAATTGATAGAGGACTTCTTTTATAGATATGGACATCGTGGCTCCATTTATTAAATGTCAGTAAAATACCATCATATGGATATTTTTAGGTATTGAATATTAAATATTAACGTTAAGTTTTCAATAGTGTCTATTGAAATAGCTTCCGGACAATTCAAAATGTGGTCAAAAGAGTAAGTACGGTAACTTGGAGGGCTATAGGCGGTCTATGAGCTCTTGGTGATTACAGGTATTCTTCACGAGGATACACTTTCTCCATTAAGATTGTCTAGGGTATGAATGAGGAATATTAACTTATTTTATCTTCATTTAAGAGTTCAATTTTAGTTCTTTAGTTGAATGAACTAAAATTAATAGATTGGACCTAAGTGAATCAGTTGTTGATTGTGATTAGGTTATGTCTATTGAAGCTTAAATTTAGATACCCCGCCAAGATCCCCAATCCACACGAACTTGCATGGATCACTTGATATATTCTACCGGACCAATTTAGGGGTCCATCTAGAATTGTATTAAGGCATGTGGACTTCTTTCTTTTCGTAAAAATGGGTCTAGTTCACATGTGGATTTTTTTATAAAGGTCCAATGGATTTAATAAAATAAGAAAAATAATATATATGCCTAATATTGTCATGGGCGGCAAGGCAAATTTATAAAAGCATAATTATATTATTATTATTTTTTTTTTTTTTATTAAATGAAAATTAATTAGTTTGTTGATTAATTAATTATTTAATTAAAGGTCAAAATCTTTTTCCTAATAGGAAAAGGTCTCCTAATATTATACTAATGTTGGTATTATAATTAATATTAAAGATTATAATTGACAAGTAGATAAATAAAAGAAATTATTTATCTAGTCAAATTAGGAAATCTTTAATATGGTCACAAATGCACTATTTAAGTTGGATTAGGAGTCTTGGTGTAGGAAAGAATTCTTTTTGGAAAAGGATTCTTGGTCACCAAGTAAATACAGCAAAAGATAGGATTCTTGACCATCAAGTAAATCCTTCTTAGGAAAGTATTTAGTCTCCTAGATTAAATATAAGTTGAATTCGGCCAACCCTATATATTTTAGGGCTAGGAATTGGCCATCATATATATATATATTTGGCTTACATAATTTCGGCCAAGCTAAGAATTTTTTTTGAGAGAATTCGGCTACCATAGAATTTTGAAAGAATAAATTAGTTTTTGCTCTAGAACAAAATTTGATCAACTTATAGAAATAATGTGAGATTTGGTAAAGAGGTAAAGGAAGAAAGAACGTTTAGTTTTCGATAGTACAGTAGTAGCCTTTACATTAAAAGGTTTTGTGTACAACATCGAATCAAGGTTCACACGAGTTTCAATCAAATTGATTGATAATTCACAAGTGACCTAATGTTCTTTGTTTTCTTCTTGGAGGATTACCGTGACTAACAAATAAGAAGATTTTGTTTGTTTCCATCCTCAGGTATACAATTAAAGAATGGGAGCCCACACTCCTAGGTGATTCACGTTCGTAATTGGACTGGAAGACCGTGCGGATTCAATTCGGCGCTTGTTCAATCGTCACGATCAAAAGGTACAATACTTTTTATATACATCAATTAATCTATGGTTAAGGTTGTTGTTATTAAAAAGGGAATTTTTTTTTGATATACCAACCCCTTATTTTAACTTTTCACGCTTCTGTTGCGTGATTTTCCCTACAATTGGTATCAGAGCCTTGTTGTACCCTTTATTAATTGATGTATGTGTACGTGAATCTTTTTCTTTTTATTATTTATATGCATGTTTTAGAAAGAGAAGACACTTTAGGTATTCACATATATATTTACATTGGAATGTATGGAAATATATATGTTTTATATGTGGATTGTTATTGCTCAATTTTGGTCATAGAATTTCAATGTATTTTGTTTTGGGATTGTAACAAGAAAGGTGACCTATCATCACTATAATTTCCTTCTTGGTAGTTGCTAATTTTTTATTTATTTTGTTATTGTAATAAACATACTGCACTATATTGTATTAAAAAAAACTGCAGTATTTTTTTTTATTTAAAATTCATCTGAAATACATTCAGGTATCGAAGACTCGAAGGTTTGAAGAATTGGAAGCAACCGGAACAAGTTTGGGACTGTGTGAGCCATAGCAACAAACTTGTGTGCGAAGAGCACGCGGCCACATTTGTTGTGGCATGGGCTGCCCACGGTAGCCCCATGTAATTCATGGCCTGCGCATGGCAGCCCTTTATGTGGTTGTGGCGTGCGCACACCCATAGGAGGAAGGCAAGGGTGTGCACACCCATGGGAGGCAGCCGAGGGAGTCCAAACGACGAAGGTTGCGTGAAGACTTGTTCGCCAAGAAAGGAGTTTTTTGCATTCCAAGACATGTAATTTACTTGCTTTTCTAGGATGGACCAAAATTGTAGCTATTTATATTTTTTGTAAATATTGCAATTTTTGTCATTGTTTGATAACATGCCATATAGAATAGGAGTGCCACTAATATATCTCTTTTGGGATGAACATTCATTGAATGATTTTAGTCGATCTTTATGTTTGAAGTAATAACCTCCCAAGAGGTATTCAAGAATAGAATTTAGCAAGATACTTCCTTACAAGGATAGACTAGACAATTAGCCCAAACGATATCTGCTCCCAAAGGAGGGATATTTGTGAGGGATTATATTGAAGGTTGATAACTTGAAAACACACTCAATGTAATTTTATTAATATCCTCCCAAGAGTTTTTGTTAATAAAATTGCAAGCCTAAAATTGAAAATGTTGGTTTTTATGTTAACAATTAGATGGACCTAGTCCAACTAGTAAATGGTGTGAACTCCCAAATGAGGCATGACATTTATGGGTGTTGTATCACCGTTGAATTTTACGATTGAATAATTTTTTTTATAATCCACGATAAATATTTGAAAGTGCTTTATCATGATTATTTGCTTATATAATTTTTGTTATTATTCAGAAATCATGACCCCATCCCTAATCAACATCCTAAAAGAAAATACTTTAACTGGTGATAATTATGTCACATGGAAAAGGAAAATTGGGCTTTTATTGCAATCCGAAAAGCATAAGTTCGTTCTGTACACTCCTAAACCACATAATCCTACTAATGAATCTACTTAGGAGCAAAGAGATGAGTATCAGTAGTGGGAGTCTTCAGATGAGATGGATAAATGTTACATTATGGCCACCATCTCCGACGTGTTGCAATAGCACGAAGAAGAAATGGAGACTGTTGTCGATATAATGATGTCTCTAGAGGAGATGTTTGCTATGATGTCTAGGATGACTAAGAGAGAGGCAGTGACTGCTTTTATGAATCTTAGGATGAAGTCTGGACAGGGTGTGAAAGATCACATGATGAAAGTCATAGCATATCTCAACATTGCTGAACTGAATGGTGCTGAGATAGATGGTGAGACCGAAAATTGACATGATTGTTAACTCACTATAAGATTCCTTTGATCAATTCAAGTTGGAATACACCATGAACAATAAGGAATACACCTTGCAAGATGTTCAAAGTGCCGAGAAAATCCTTGTGAAAGGCAAGGGTCAACATATTCATACCTTAGGTGAAGTTGCTACTATTAAGACCCGTAAGAAGGTCAAGAAACAACAGAAGGAAAAGCAACTACGACCTACCAAAAAGGAGACAAAGAAAGTAACCAAGATAAAAGGGAAGTGTTTCCTTTGTGGTGAAAAGGGACATTGGAAAAGAAATTGCCCAAAGTCTCAGGAAAAAAGGAAGAAGGTAATATTTATTATCTTGAAACATGTTTTTTGACGGATTCTACGGATTCTTAGATCATAGACTCTGGAGCCACTAATCATGTTTGTTTTTCCTTACAGGGGTTCAAGGAAAGGAGAAGGCTTATTGAGAACGAATTCAACTTGCGTTTCGGCAATGGAGCGTTGGTGTCTTCTAGTTCAATGGGAGATGTTAGAATTAGTTTAGATTCTTTTAGGCATTTAGATTTAATAGACGTTTATTATGTACCTTAATTCAAGAGGAATTTAATTTCAGTTTATTGTTTAAATAAATTTGGTTATTCGGTTACTTTTAATAAAGCTTTTATTATTTGTAAGAATGACAAAATTATTTGTAAAGGTACATTAGAAAAGGGTTTATTCTATTTGCATAGAAATATCTCTTAGTTGTTAGACACGGAATCAATGGAACCTAATCATAAAAGAATAAAATTATCAAAAGATTAAACCTACCTATGGCATTTGCACCTACTTCATATTAACCTTAATGGGATTAAAAGATTGGTTAGTGACGGACCTCTAAGTGACTTAAAGGTTGATGATCTACCAACTTGTGAATCTTGTTTTGAAGGTAAAATTACCAAAAGGTCGTTTACCACCAAAGGCACAAGAGCCATCGAATGTTTAGGATTGATACACACTGATGTGTGTGGACCTATGAGCATTCAAGCTAGAGGTGGATATAAGTACTTCATCACTTTCACAGATGATCACTCAAGATTTGGCTATGTGTATCTCATGAGACATAAGTCGTATGCTTTTGACATGTTCAAAGCATTTAAAGCTGAAGTAGAAAATCAGCTTGAGAAATGCATAAAAATTTTGAGGTATGATCATGGTGGAGCATATCTATCTAGTGTGTTTTAGCAATATCTTATTGCTAATGAGATAATTTCTCAGTTTTCTGCACCAGGTACACCTCAACAAAATGGGGTGGCAGAAAGGAGAAATAAAACTCTTTTGGACATGGTTATGTCTATGTTGAGTTATTCAACGCTTACTAATACTTTTTGGGGATATGCTACACAAAATGCTATGTAAATTCTATACGATATACCATCTAAGTCAGTTCCTAAAACAACACACGAGTTATGGATCGGGCGAAAGCCTAGTTTATAAAACTTAAAGATATTTAGATATCCTGCCCATGCGTTAAAAGGAAAGACAGAAAAGATGGAGTCCCGTTCAGAAACATGCATATCTGTAAGGTATCCAAAAGGAACAAAATGATATTATTTCTATAGTCCTTCATATCTTAAAGTATTTATTTCGAAAAAAGCTAAATTTATGGAAAAGGACTATATGAATAATTTTATGCCTAAAAGTGGATTTGTCCTGAATGATCCTTCAGGAGATACAATTCCACTAGAGGCTTCATAACTAAGCCCAATTGTAAGTTCCGTACAATAACAAGATCAACAATCTACCATACCTCGTCGTAGTGGGAGGGTTAATAGACAACCCGAGAGATACATCGATCCCGGAGAATCTGTAGAGAATCTTCCAGAGGATGATGATCCCTATACGTACAAGGAAGCAATGGAAGATGTTGATTGTCACCATTAGCAAAAGGCAATGCAATCCGAAATTGAATCTATGTTCAAAAACAAAGTCTGGTCTCTTGTAGACTTGCCTAAAGGGATAAAACCCATCGGGTGCAAGTGGGTATACAAGGGGAAAAGAGGAATGGATCGAAAGGTTGAAACCTTTAAAGCTAGATTAGTAGCTAAAGGTTATACACAGAAGAAAGGTATCGATTATGAAGAAACCATTTCTCCTGTGGCCATGCTTAAATCCATTAGGATACTCTTATCCATTGTGGCATCTTTAGACCTAGAGATTTGGCAAATGCATGTCAAGATAGCTTTTCTTAATGGAAGTCTTGATGAAAGCATCTACATGATGCAACCAGAAGGAATCATTGAAAAAGGCCAAGAGGAAAGGGTATTGAAATTGCAAAGATCCATATATGGATTGAAGCAAGCATCCAGATCTTGGAACATAAGGTTCGATCAAGCCGTGAAAAGTTTTGGATTTATTCAAAACCTTGATGAACCATGTGTATACAAAAGGATTAAAGGTGACAAGTTGGTTTTCCTAGTTCTTTACCTCGATGATATACTACTCACTGAAAATGATGTAGGTGTATTGATATCAGTAAAAGAATGGTTAGCAAAACAATTTGATATGAAAGACTTAGGGGAAGCAAGTTATATTCTTGGTATCCAAGACATACTGGATAGAAAGAATAGAACGATTGCATTATCCCAAACTCCATACATAGATAAAATCTTATCTAGGTTTTCCATGCAAGATTCAAAGAAAGGTATGTTACCTTTCAGTCATGGAATCAACCTTTCTAAGAACAAGTTCCTAAGAATGAGCATAAAGAGCAATTCATGAGTAAGGTTCCATATGCAATGGCAGTTGGAAGTCTTATATATACAATTCTCTGTACTAGACCAGATATTTGTTTTACTGCGAGCATAGTTAACAGGTTTCAATCGAAGCCTGGTCCTGATCACTGGAAGGTAGTCAAGTGAAATAATGTGTACAAGGTTATACTAAACAACCTAGAGAGGGGGGGGGGGTGAATATGTTGTCTCTCACTTTGACAAATCTTTCGAGACTAGTGACAAAACCTTGATAAGCATACAAATTAACATTCAATATGATTGTTATGAGAAAACAATTATATTCATGTATGCTCAAATCTCCACTCTTATTCTACAAAACTTACAACAAGAATCAATGTATCTTATGAACAAATATATTCAATGTAGACAAAATTCCATAAGTTGTACTTAGAGTATTACAATGTGATACTTTACAACTTGAATGAAATATCACAAGATACAAAGTTATCTAACATACACAAACAATATTGTATAAGAAAGTCAACTTACATATAAAGTTCTATCCAAATTATTCGAATAACAATTACAAATATAAGAGAGATAGGGATAGAGAAAAGTTGACACAAGATATAACATGGTAAACCTCCAAAGAGGAAACATCCACGGGTTAGCAACCATCGGCAAACAAAATCCACTAGTAGATAAGAAAGGTACAAACTCTCAAGTGACCCCTTCACCTAGAAACTACCCTCCTATCCTACTCATGAAGATGTCGCCCTCATACTCAACAATCTGATGCCTCACACCTCTTGTCAAGACTTCCTCGCTCACCTTACTAGATCCTCACGACCTAAGGCAAGACTTCTTGCTCAACTATCTGAGTCCTCCCGACTCTAGTCAATACTTCCTCGATCACCCTTCCCGATCCTCACGACCCTAGGCAAGACTTATTGCTCGACTATCCAAGTCCTCCCAACTCTAGCCAAGACTTCCTTGGTTGACAATCCAAGGTCTCACACCTCTTGTCAAGACTTACTTGCTCAACAACATAGGTCTCACACCTATTGTCAAGACTTCCTTCTCACAAGGCATCTAAGTGATCATGAATGCAAAACACAAACAAGCACGCAACATAGAGTAAGATGATCAACAAATTCTATGGAACTAGAATTAATCAATGAGCACACAAAGTATATTTTCTTGTTTATAATCCAAAAATGACACCACACAAGATGATGCATGAGCATATGAAATGTATGGATTAGGTACACTCCATGAAGATCTAGACATAGACAATAAAGTTCACAAAACAAGATTGTCTAGATCTTATGCATGAATAAAAATCTAGAGCATGCCAAATTTCCAAACACACACTTTAAACCTAGATTTTATTCATGTTACTAAAGCTTGAAATAAACATGTTTATGAATTACATATTCAAGACTTTAGTACTAAAACAAAAATGCTAGAAACACAAGATATGATCAATCAAATCTCTAGCAATCATTTAGAGCATATATTCACAAAATAGTCAATTAAATTCTAATAGACTCTAAATATATAATCAAATGTGCTAATCCTAAATTTATTCAAGAAATGAGTTCTAGCACATGATAAGACTATTAATCATGAAAATAAAGTCAATCAAAGCACAAATAGTCCTAGATAAGATGCTAGCACAATACAACTCACAATCATGTGAAAACATAGGTTTGATTGAAACCTAACTCACAATCAAGTATCTAATTAAGCACAACTAGCATTTAATTGAAGATCTATCACTCATCAACATATGTTTAAGTCAAATACACACAATTAGGAAGAAGACACAAGGTATTTGAACATTAGAATCAAGGAAATCAAAAGATAAACAAATACCTTGACAATTTCGAGTGAGGTCACAAAAATGGTGCGATCCATAAGAAAACTTGAACAAATGACTTCAAGGTTGCTTAGAGATGATAGAGGACTTCAATACAAAACTTCTACAACTTTAATCACTAAAATCGGATAAGAAATTAGAGAGAGATGGTGATTCAAAGTTGAGAGAAAAAACCTGGAAATTTTCTGCACTACATTTTCTTCTTCCTTGGAATGAAATGTGAGAGGGAAGGAGTTTATAAAGGAGAGGGAAAGAAAGAAGCTAAAAGACCAAAATATCCCACTTTGTTATTGCTCCCCCGAGATGGCGCATGGGTATCTCGGGGCAGCAAGGTTGTGCGGCCGAGATGGCCATGCGCCATCTCCGGCTTGCACACCTTCATGGCCTTCTGCCATGGTGCACTTCCCTCGTGCTTCCCTCGTATTATTTTACCGTTCTCCTGCCTCCAAACTCGGAATTCGAATCCGTTTGCGGATTACAAACCATAACTCTCACATGGACATGGAAATATAAGATACTCAACCCAGAAAATAATAATTCGATTCGATATACGAACACAAAGACAATATATGCAACATGAGTTGAAAGTGTAGTATCTTTTGACTTAGAACTTGAAATCCATAGTATGAGTAACCGAAATGACCGGAACTCAATCAAGAATGATTTAAAACTAAAATCAAGTTCAATATCCATGTTATAAAAACATATACACACACAAACACAATTAACACTAGAATGCAAACTACGTAGAGATAGTTTCCAATCATGTATATTCCAAAAAATGTTATTTCCATATCGATGCATGAGCATTCATCTTGAAGTGTGTGAATATGTTATACATGGTGCACAGCAATACAGGGACACAAATGTATGATATGTGTGTGTGTGCCTAAGCCTTGAAAGAGAAAACAAAGGTCTTAATATACCTTTGTAGAATCATGAAGCACTTTTCCATTTGAAGACTTGAACTTGCTTGAATAGTTGTCATTTCCTCTTTGAAGCTTGAATCATCATGAATCCTATACAACTAAACAATACAAAGGAAATGTTGTTTTGATATATAATAATGCCAACAAAACTCACAGACCTAACATCAAGCATATTTTCAAGTATCTCAGGAGAACGAGAGATAATATGCTTGTATACTCTGGAGGGGTTTTAATTCCCATTGGGTATACTGATTCTAATTTTTAGTTAGATTCTGACTCTAGGAGATCAACATCAGGATCTATGTTTACAATTGGAGGACGGGTATCCATATGGAGGAGTATCAAGCAATCTTGTATTATTGATTCCACCATGGAAGTCGAGTATGTTCCCGCATATGAGGCTGCTAAAGAGGTTGTCTGGCTCCGCCAATTCTTGATTGACTTGGAAGTGGTTCCTAATGCAAATAATCAGATCACTATCTATTGTGACAATATTGAAGCAGTGGCTAATTCGAAAGAACCAAGAAGTCATAAGACAGGGAAACACATTGAAATAACGTATCACCTTCTGAGGGAAATTGTGCATAGGGGTTACGTGACGATTACCAAGATCGCATTAGCAGATGATATAGCGGATCCCTTTACAAAGGTTCTTCAACAAAAGAGTTTTGATGGGCATCTATAGAACATAGGGATAGGAGATATGACACATTTGCCATAGAGCAAGTGGGAGATTGTTTGGATTATGGTCGATAGCAAGAGTATATTAATGTATTTGACAATCTTTTAATATTAATAAAGTGATTTCTAGTTTAACAAATCTGTTACTACTAATAGTTTAATTATTATAATTGTCAAAAGTAAATAACCATAAGGTCAAAAGACACTGAGAAAATAAGAATTGTTCATACATCTATGTAAGTTCCTCGGTGTTTGATTGGCTTATTTCGTTGCCAACCACATTTGGGGATTAATGTGTAATGGTCATTTAGACAATCATTGTTCATGACCAAGCTCAAGCTTCAAAGGTAAAATCACTTGCTTAACTTTCATTGAAGAGGTATTAGTGCACACACACACTTCGAGTGGATTGAGGACTTCTCGGGAAAGAAGTGCTTTGCTGACTTCTTTATCCTTTGACCTTCCTTCGCGCTCTTCGATCGTTCTCTGGCCTCCGAACTCAGAATTCAAATATGTTTGCAGATTATGAACTGTAACTCTTACACAGACATGGAAATATAAGATACTCAACCCAGAAAATAATAATTCGACTCGATACATGAAGACAAAGACGAAGACAATGTATGCGACATGAGTTGAAAATGTAGTATCTTTTGACTTAGAACTTGAAATCAATAGTATGAGTAACCGAAATGACCATAACTCAATAAAGAATAATTTGTTCAATATCCATGTTATACAAACATATACACAAACAAACACACTTCACACTAGAATGCAAACTACATAGAGATAGTCTCCAATCATGCATTTTCCAAAACATGTTATTTCCATACCAATGCATGAGCATTCATCTTCAAGTGTGTGAATGTGTTATACATGGTGCACAACGATACAGGGACACATATAAATGATTTGTATATGTGTACCTATAATGGTGTACAATGATGCAGGGACATAAATGTATGAATTGTGTGTGTGTGCCTAAGCCATGTAAGAGAAAGATAAGGTCTTAGCATACCTTTGTAGAACCATATTGCATCCTTTCTCTTTGAAGACTTTGAACTTGCTTTGACTTGTTGTTCATTCATCTTTGAAGCTTGAATCATCATGAATCTAAACAACTAAATCATTACAAGTAAACATCATTTTGATATGAAATTAATGCCAACACAAACTAAAACCTAACATGCTATGACTTTCATCATGTGATCTTTTACACCCTGTCCAGGTTTCATCCTAAGATTTATATAAGCAACCACTACCTCACTCTTATTCATCCTATACCTCATAGCAAACATCTCCTCTAGAGACATCATTATATTGGCAACAGTCTCCAGTCCTTCATGTTGCTGTTGAAACACGTCGGAGATAGTGGCCATGATGTAACATTTAGCCATCTCATCTAAAGACTCCCACTGTTGAAAATCGTCTCCTTGATCTTGAGTAGGTTCATTAGTAGGAGTAGGTGGTTTAGGAGTATACAGAATGAACTTATAATTTTTAGCTTGCAACAACAACCCATTATTCCTTTTCCATGTGATATAATTATCATCCGTTAAATAATCTTTTAGGATATTGATTAAGGATGGGGTCATGATTTCTTTTTAATAACAAAAATTATATAAGAAAACAATCGTGATAAAGCACTTTTGAATATTTATCTTGAATTAATTAAAGTAATTCAATCATAAAAATTTAACGGTGTTCCAACACCCATATATGTCACGCCTCCTTTGGGAGTTCACACAACTTACTAGTTGGACTACGTCCCACCAAATTGTTAACATAACAACCAGTGTTTTCAGTTTTAGCCTTGCAATATTATTAACAAGAACTCTTGGGAGGATATTTAGAAAATCACATTGAGTGGGTTACCAAGTAATCAACCCTCAATTTATTCCCTCACAAATATCTTTCATTTGGGAGTAGATATCGTTTGGGTTAATTGTATAGTCTATCATTGTAAGGAAGTATCCTACAAAATTTCATTCACCAATACCCCTTGGGGGTTATTACAGGAAACATAAAGCTCAACTAAACTTGGAGGCTGTAGGTGTTCCATAACACCTTTTCCCACTCAATTACTTAAGGCGTGTGATCGAATTCCAAAGAATGATTAACCAAGTTATCTAGATGCCAATTAGATACCTAAACCATTCAATGCATGTTCATACCAAAAGAGATATATGAGTGGCATTCCTATTCTATATGACATGTTATCAAACAACGACAAACATTGCAATATTTACAAAAATATAAATAGCTACAATTTTTGTCCATCCTAGAAAAGCAAGTAAATTACATGTCTTGGAATACAAAAAAACTCGATTCTTGGCGAACAAGTCTTCAAGCGACCTTCGTCATTTGGATTCCCTCGGCTCCCTCCTATGGGTGTGCACACCCTTGGCCCCTTCCCATGGGTGTTCTCATGCCACAACCGCATAAAGGGCTGCCATACGCAGCCCAAGCTTTCCATAGGGCTGCCGTGCATTGCCCATGCCACAACAAACGTGGCCGTGTGTTCTTCGCTCGCACGTTTGTTGCTACAGCACCCACGGTCCCAAACTTGTTCCGATTGCTCTCAATTCTTCAAAACTTCGAGTCTTCGATACTTGAATGTTTTTCAGGAGAATTTTAAATAAAAAAAATAAAGCAGTTTTTTTTTATTACAATATAGTGCAGTATTTTTATTACAATATAAAATAAATAAAAATTTAGCAACTACCAAAAAGGAAATTATGGCGATGATAGGCCACCCTTCTTGTTACAATCCCAAAACAAAATATATCGAGATTCTAGGACCAAAATTGAGCAATAACAAACCATAGATAAAACAAATATAAATCCATACATTCCATTGTAAATATATGTGTGAATACTTAGAGTGCCATCTCTTTCTAAAACATGAATATGTAGAATAAAAAGAAAAAGATTCACATACACATACATCATTTAATCAAGGGTACAACCAGACTCTGATACCAATTGTAGGGAAAATTGTGTAACGGATGCGTGAAAAAAAAATAAGGGTTTCGGTATAAATAAAAAATTTCTCTTTTTTAATAACAAGAACCTTAACCCTAATTGATATATATATAAAAAGTGTCGTACCTTTTTATCGTGATGATTGAACAAGCACCGAATTGAATCTACAAGATCTTCCAATCCAATCACAAACGTGAATCACCTCGAAGTGTGGGCTCCCTTTCTTTAAATTGAATACCTGAGGATGGAAACAAAAAAAATCTTTATCTTTATTAGTCACAATAATCCTCCAAAGATGAAACAAAGAATGTTAGGTCACTTGTGAATTATCAATGAATTTGATTGAAACTCGCGTGAACCTTGATTCGATGTTGTACACCAAGTGACCTACCATTAAGTAGTTTTACTTGGTGACCAAGAATCCTTTTCCAAAAAGAATTCTTTCCTACACCAAGACTCCTAATCCAACTCAAATAGTGTATTTGTAACCATATTAAAGATTTCCTAATTTGACTAGATAAATAATTCCTTTTATTTCTCTACTTATCAAATATAATCTTTAATATTAATTATACTACCAACATTACTATAATATTAGGAGACTATCTACAACTAGGAAAAATATTTTGACTTTTAATTAAATAATTAATTAATTACCAAACTAATTAATTTCCATTTAATTAATATAATAAAATAAAAATAATATAATTTAGCTAAACTATATAGCTTTGCCTCCCAACACCATATATGGGTCATTGTATTATTTTTTTCTATTTTATTAAATCCATTGGACCTTAATAAAAAGTCCACATGTGAAATAGACTCATTCTTACAAAAATAAACAAGTCCACATGCCTCAATACAATTTTAGATGGACCCCTAAATTGGTCCAGTAGAATATATCAAGTGATCCATGCAAGATCTTGTGGATTGGGGATCTTGGCGGGCTATCTAAATTTAAGCTCCAATAGACACAACACAATCACAATCAACAAATGATAACTTAGGTTTGATCTATTAATTTTAGTTCATTCCACTAAAGAACTAAAATTACACTATTAAATAAAGATAGAATAAGTTAATATTTCTTACTCATACCCTAGACAACCTTATTGGAGAAGGTATAATCTCGTGAAGAATATTAGTAATCGTCAAGAACTCATAGACCGCCTATAGCTCTCCAAGTTACCATATTTACTCATACAACCACATTTTGAACTTGGATATTTTGACTTGTCCAGAAGCCATGCTTCATTAGAAACTATTGAAAACTTAACATTAAGATTTAATATCCAATACCTCAAAATATCCATATGATGATATTATGCTCTTATTTAATAAATGGAGCCACGATGTCCATATCTATAAATGAAGTTCTCTATTGATTAACAAATGAATACCACCAAACTATCGAGGTAGACTATGCTATATAGTCGTACTCATTGATAGCTTAAATGATAACACTTGCAACCATAAGTCCATCATTTATCTCAGAACTGAGATAGACTCTCCGATTGTCTTCAAATGAAAACTTTTATCCATTGACAGTTCTATATAAAGTACTTCACTGTGATCAAATTCAATGCACCTAGTGCACTAGATTCTTTTACCCAAAGACACCGCACTTTGATGATTTTAGACTCATCATAACATATTTGATCCCACTCAAATGCTAGTAAATGAATCTACAACTTTCACAAGTTAAAGGTACCTAACCTTTATCTTAATTTGTGAATATTATTCAAGACTAACTAAAGAATTGTGTCTACCTTAGACATATTTAGATGTATGAACAATTCTTCTTTTCTCATAGTCTTTTGACCTTATGATTATTTACTTTTGATTGTTACAATAATTAAACTATATATATGCTCTAAGATTTGTTAAACTAGAAATCACTTTATTAATATGAAAAGATTGTCAAATACATTATTATACTCTTGTTCTCGATCATAATCCCAATAAAGTCAACCTAGGTTGTAAATTTTCATTCAATATTGGATTTTGAGGTTCGAGTGTGGCACACTAAACAGCCCATGGTTTTTCCCATTTGATACTTGTTGTTATTGCTTTATGTTCATTGTCATTAATTTGAACACTTGGTAGAATTGGGTAGATTTGATAGTATTGATTAATTCATAAAATTGGTAATTAATTGGATTAAAACCTATTCACCCCCCCCCCCTAAGTTTATAGACCCACACTTTCTAGGGAATTTCAATTGGTATCAGAGGAGGTACCTAGATATACTTAGGTGATCCGTGCTCTGTGTGTGTCTTGCTTGGTGCATTTTGTTTGTTTCTTTTTTGTTGTGTGACATTGCATTTGCATTACATTCATTACCCTCAAACACTATGAGTGGAAACTGTGGTAGTCATGAGGGAGCCTCTAGCACAAGACCCCCTTTGCTCAATGGGGTCAATTACGCATCTTGGAAAGGCGATATGGAATCATATCATTGCCAAATTGATGACCGGGATAGGATGGCAATAAAAGATGGTTATGCTCTTCCAAAGACAACTACCGATAGTGTAGAAGCTCTCATGCCTAATTCTAGTTGGAGTATCCAGGAGTTTGAAGCATCCAAGTGGAACAACAAGGCTATGCATGCTATCCTTTATGTCGTGGATGATAATCAATACAAGTAGGTCCAAAACACTAGGATTGCAAAGGAGGCTAGGGACATTCTTCAAACGACTCATGAGGGAACTAAATTAGTCAAGGACTCAAAGCTCTAAGTCCTCCAAATGTAATTTAAGATGATCAGGATGGAGGAGTATAAATGCTTTAATGACTTTCAAGTGAAGTTGATGGATATTGTCAACCAAAGCCATCAACTTGGTGACCCCTATTCGGATAGGGAATCAAGCAAAAAATTGTGAGGTCACTTCTGTCAAGGTTTGAATCTAAGGTGATGGCACTTGAGGAGAATAGTGAGTACATGAATATGAAGCCAAGTGAAGCAATTAGAAGACTTCTAGCTTATGAATCAAGATGGACCACTACACCCACACCTCCGAAGAAGCAAAAGAGTATTGCCTTGAAGACTTCCAAGGTTGAAGAAGAGGAGAAGGACTCGGATGAAGAAATGACCCTTATGTTTAAAAGGTTCAAGAAATTCATAAAGTTTGAGAGGAAAGGATTTGGGTCCAAGGGAAAGAAAGTGAAAAATAAAACTCATTTCAAGAAGATAGAAAGGTCTCAAGAAAGTGACTCCAATAAGGTCATTCAATGCTATGAATGTAGTGGCTTTGGTCACATTGCTCCAAAATGTGTCACTATATTTATTATAGCCACTGCATCTATTGTACGCGTTACACATACATACATATGCATAACAATACCTTGGTATTTATATATGTCTCATTACTTGAGTTCTAAGAACAAATTTGCTTGTTACGTAACTGACTTTATTTTTACAGCTTGTGTGTTTGTGTCTATAATTTGTTTCCATTTGTTGATTGAAAACGTGCACACTTGAATCTTAATGTTCTTGTATTTGCATAAAGGATGGACAACTTGAGAAGGCTCATTCTTCTCTGTGTCGTTGTCAAGGTGTTGTCATGATCCACATGAAAATCGATACCGTAAAAATTCTTCTAGTGATTTTTTTCTTTCTTCCAGGGGATTTCACAGTCCAAGTGTCATCTTTGACCACCACAAAATCTCGCAACTAAAAACCTTCTAGAGGCAAGAGAGATGAGTGGGATGACAATTTGCAAAGAAACCCTCTCCCGTGAAGCCCCCTCTAAGCTTTAAAATTTTCAAATACCTTGAATATTCTTTTGATTTTAGTATACGTGACTTGAACAAATGTTGTTTGAAGATATTGCTTTAATTATAAGCTATATTTATATAATTAGAGAGCTAAATGTAATTTAGGTTTTGTTAAATCTAAAACTTCATATTTTTGTGATTTGTACTGTGACTAGCTTATTTTATAGGGCAATTTTAGTGTTAATTGAATTTATTATGTTGATTGATAGCATTTACGTGTGTGATGATCTTTTAGTTGAATATATTTACGTATAGCACATTTATTGTTATATTTATAGCCTTTGAGATTTAATTGATTAATTTGTGAATATATTCTCTAAATATTTTCTAGAGAAACTTGATTGAATATGTTATGTTTCAAGCTCTATTTTGCGTGAATAAAATCTAGGATTTAAGTGTGATTTAGTTAGATTGCATTTTATATGTTTTTGTTCATCATTAAAGAACTAGAAAATATTATTTGTAAACTTTCACGTCTATTTTTAGTTCTTCATAAAGTGTACCTAATCCATACAATTCATATATGATTCGCATCATATCATGTGATGTCAATTGTTTGGATTATAAAGTAGTAAAACATAAATTGTGTGCATATTGTTTATTTCTAGTTCCCATTGGATATATTGATCATATAATCAATGTTGCATGTGTTGGCATAAGCATAGATTTGATCAAATTTGGAAACCTTGCGAAGACATAAAGTCTCTGTTAGGTTCTTGAGTCTTATTGGTATAATTCCATACCGAAACAATATTTCCTTTGTATTGATTAGTTGTCTAGGCATGATGATTTATCAAGCTTCAAGGAAGTTTGACAACATGTAAAGCAAAGAGAAGTCTTTAAAAAGAAATGGGCTCCATTGCTTTACAAAAGTATATTAAGACTTTATTCCTTCTACAAGGTTTAGGTGCACACAGACATAAACATTACATTCATATGTGTCCTTGTATCACTGGGACAAATTAGTATAACACATTCACGCACTTATTGAAGTATGTACATGCATTAGATTTAATTTGACAACATTTGTTAAATTGTAAGATTATCTCTAGGAAATAGCATACTTGTGTGTTCTTGTGTTTTTTTGTTTATGTTTGTACGAAATCGGACTTGAATTTGTTCTCATATTACTCCTCATTGTGTTTTAGTCATTTCGGTATATTATTCATTAGTTTCAAGTTCCGAATTTGAAGTTACAAAAATTTCCATATCTTTTGTGACAGTTTTGTTAACATCCTTGTGCATAAGGGAGTCAAGGTTTGTAATCCAAAAATGGATTCAAAATCATATTTCGAAGGATGAAATATGATTGAAGAACACAAGAGGTGTATGAAGGAAGAGGAGGTGCCATTCACCCCTTCCCCTTGGGGGTGTGTGGCCTTTACAGGAAAGGATACCCTCTACCCCCGTGGAGGCCACGCACCTCCACCGAATGCTGAGGTGGCACTCATTTATTTGTAGAGCTATTTCCCCTTTATTTCTTTCTTATAAATGTAGGGAAAAAAATGCTTCAAAACGCAACGGAAGCGTGAGAAAACGAAAATTAGGGCTTACGTAAATTTTTTTTTTTTTCCCTTTTATGCAACGAGAACCTTAACCCTAGATTAATTGACGTGTATAAAAGTATCCTACCTTTTTCTCGTGACGATTGAACAAGCGCCGAATTGATTCCGTAAGATCCTCCAATCCAATCACGAACGTGAATCACCTAGGAGTGTGGACTCCCTTTCTTTAAATTGTATACATGAGGATGGAGACAAAACAAAATCTTTTCTTTGTTAGTTAAAAAATTATCCTCCAAGAAAAAAAATCCAAGAACGTTTGGTAACTTGTGAATTATCAATCAACTTGATTGAAACTCGCGTGAACCTTGATTCAATGTTGTACACAAAACCCTTTTCATGTAAAGGATATTAATGTACTATTGAAAACAAAAACATTCCCCTTTTTCTCTTCTTGGCCGAATTCACACACTATTGTTTAGAGAGGATAGAATTTTTTCTAGAGTAAAATCAGATTTTTCTCCCACATAATTCCTATGATGGCCGAATTCTTCTCTTAGAAAAATAGGGCTGGCCGAAATTATCCTCTCAATTGCCTTAGGGCTGGCCCAATTTCTTATACACATATATATAGGATCATAAATCCTCTTCTAAGAAGGATTTACTTGGTTGGCAAGAATCCTTTCCTTAGGTGGATTTATTTGGTAGTTAAGAATCCTTATCTAAAAGGAAATATATCCTCTCCTATATTACACATGGGTTGGCCGAATTCTTCTATTTTATATAGATTATGAGAGTTTATTATTTCCTAAGAAGGATTTACTTGATGGACAAGAATCCTATCCTTAGGTAGATTTACTTGTTGGTTAAGAATCCTTTTCAAAGAAGAATTCTACCATTAAGTAGTTTTACTTGGTGACCAAGAATTCTTTTCTAAAAATAATTCTTTCCTAAACCAACACTCCTAATCCAACCCAATAGTGTATTTGTAACCATATAAAAGACTTCCTAATTTGATTAGATAAAAAATTCCTTTTATTTATCTACTTATCAAATATAGTCTTTAATATTAATTATACTACTAATATTAGTATAATTTTAGGAGACCATCTCCTATAAGGAAAACGATTTTGACTTATAGTTAAATAATTAATTAATCAACAAATTAATTAATTTCCATTTAATTAAATAATAAAATAAAAATAATATAATTTAAGCTATTCTTAATAGCCTTGCCACCCAAAACATGTATATGGGCCATATATCAATTTTCTTATTTTATTAATTCCATTGGACCTTAATAAAAAGTCCACATGTGAACTAGACCTATTCTTACAGAAAGAAACAAGTTCACATGCCTTAATACAATTCTAGATGAACCCCTAAATTGGTCTGGTAGAATATATCAAGTGATCCATGCAAGTTCATGTGGATTAGGGATCTTGGTAGGCTATCTAAATTTAAGCTCTAATAGACACAACCCAATCACAATCAACAAATGATTCACTTAGGTCTGATCCATTTAATTTTAGTTCATTCTACTAAAGAACTAAAATTGAACTCTTAAATAAAGATAGAATAAGTTGATGTTACTCACTCATACCCTAGACAACCTTATTGGAGAAAGTGTATCCTCGTGAAGAATACCAGTAATCTCCAAGAGCTCATAGACCGCCTATAGCTCTCCAAGTTACCATATTTACTCATATGACCACATTTTGAACTTGGATATTTTGATTTGTCCAGAAGCCATGTTTCAATAGACACTATTGAAAACTTAACGTTAAGATTTAATATTCAATACCTCAAAACATCCATATGATGGTATTCTACTCTCATTATATAAATGGAGCCACGATGTCCATATCTATAAATGAAGTCCTCTATCGATTAACAAATGAATACCACCAAACTATTGACGATAGACTATGCTATATAATCGTACTCATTGATAGCTCAAATGATAACACTTGCAACCATAAGTCCATCATTTATCTCAGGATTGAGATAGACTCTCTGATTGTCTTTAAATAAAAAACTTTTATCTATTGACGGTTCTAAATTAATTATTTCATTGTGATCCTATTCAATGCACTCAGTCCACTAGATTCTTTTGCCTAAAGACACACTTTGATGATTTTAGTTTCATCATAACACATTTGATCACACTCAAATGCTAGCAAAAGAATCTACAACTTTGACAAGATAAAGGCGCCCAACCTTTTATCTTAAGTTTTGAATGTTATTCAAGACTAACTAAAGAATTGTGTCTACCTCATACATATCTAGATGTATGAAAAATTCTTCTTTTCTCATAGTCTTTTGACCTTGTGATTATTTGCTTTTGACAATTATAATAATTAAACTATAAATGCTATAAGATTTGTTAAACTAGAAATCACTTTATTAATATGAAAAGATTATCAATTACAATGTTACACTCTTGCTATCGAGCATAATCCTAACAATCTCTCACTTGCTTTATAGCAGATGTGTCATATCTCTCATCCCCATGTTCTCTAGATGCCCATCAAAACTCTTTTGTGGAAGAACCTTTGTAAAGGGATCCGTTAGATTTTCTGCTGACATGATCTTGGTAATCATCATGTCACCACTAAGCACAATTTCCCTTAGAAGGTGATACTTTCTTTCAATGTGTTTCCCTCTCTTATGACTTCTTTGTTCTCTCGAATTAGCCACTGCTCCACAATTGTCACAATAGATAGTGATCTACTTATTCGCAGCAGGAACCACTTCTAAGTCAATCAAGAATAGGCGGAGCCAAGCAGCCTCTTTAGCAGCCTCGCATGCGGCTACATACTCGGCTTCCATGGTGGAATCGGCAATACAAGATTGCTTGATACTCCTTCATATGACTGCCCCTCCTCTAATAGTAAACACATATCCTGATGTTGATCTCCTGGAGTCAGAATCTGAAAAAAAATTAGAATCTGACTAAAAATCAGAATCTGTATACCCAACAGGAATTAAATGTCCTCTAGAGTATATAAGCATATAGTCTCTCGTTCTCCTAAGATACTTGAAAACATGATTTACTGCCGTCCAGTGATCAGGACCAGTCTTCGATTAAAACCTGCTAACTATGCCCGCAGCAAAACAAATATTTGGTATATTACAGAGCATTGCATACATGGGACTTCCTACAGCCGAAGCATATGGAATCCTACTCATGAATTGCTCTTCATGCTTATTCTTAGGAACTTGTTCCTTAGAAAGTTTGATTCCATGTCTGAAAGGTAACATACCTTTCTTGGAATCTTGCATGGAAAACCTAGACAAGATTTTATCTATGTATGAAGCTTGGGATAATGCAATCGTTCTATTCTTTCCATCCCTTAGGACTTGGATACCAAGAATATAACTTGCATCTCCTAAGTCCTTCATATCAAATTATTTTTCTAACCATTCTTTAATTGATGTTAATACACCTACATCGTTTTCGATGAGTAGTAAATCATCAACGTAAAAAACTTGGAAAACCAACTTGTCTCCTTTAATCCTTTTGTATACACAAGGTTCATCAAGGTTTTGAATAAATCCAAAACTGTTTACGGCTTGATCGAACCTTATGTTCCAGGATCTGGATGCTTGCTCCAATCCATATATGGATCTTTGCAACATGCGTACCTTTTCCTCTTGGCCCTTCTCAATGAATCCTTCTGGTTACATCATGTAGATGCTTTCATCAAGACTTCCATTAAGGAAAGCTGTCTTGATGTCCATTTGCTAAATCTCTAGGTCTAGAGATGCCGTAATGGATAAGAGTATCCTAATGGATTTAAGCATGGCCAGAGGAGAGAAGGTTTCTTCATAATTTATACATTTCATCTGTGTATAACCTTTAGCTACCAATCTAGCTTTAAAGGTTTCCACCTTACCATCCATTCCTCTTTTCCTCTTGTATACCCACTTGTACCCGATGGTTTTATCCCTTTAGGCAATTCTACAAGAGACTAGACTTTGTTTTTGAACATAGATTCAATTTCGGATTGCATTATCTTTTGCTAATGGTGACAATCAACATCTTCCATTGTTTCCTTGTACGTATAGGGATCATCGTCGTCTGAAAGATTCTCTATAGATTCTCCTAGACCGATATATCTCTCAGGTTGTTTTACAACCCTCACACTACGACGAGGTATGGTAGATTGTTGATCTTGTGTTGGTACAGAACTTACAATTGGGCTTGGTTGTGAAACCTCTTGTGGAATTGTATCTCCTAAAATTTCAATCAAGACAATTCTACTTTTAGGCACAAAATTATTCATATAGTTCTTTTCCTGAAATTTAGCATTTGTCGAAACAAATACTTTAAGATCTGAAGGACTATAAAAATAATATCCTTTTGTTTCTTTTGGATACCCTACAAATATGCATGTTTCTGCACGGGGACTCCATCTTTTCTGTCTTTCCTTTTAACACGTGCGCAGGACATCCAAATCTCCTTAAGTGTTGTAAACTAGGCTTTCACCCGGTCCATAACTCATGTGGTGTTTTAGGAACCGACTTAGATGGTACATCGTTTAGAATGTACATTGCAGTTTGTAAAGCATATCCCAAAAATGAATTAGGGAGCGTTGAATAACTCAACATAAACCTAACTATATCCAAAAGAGTTCTATTTCTCCTTTCTGCCACCCTATTTTGTTGACGTGTGCCTGGTGCAGAAAACTGAGAAATTATCCCATTATCAATAAGATATTGCTAAAACTCACCAGATAGACATTCTGCACCACGATCAGACATCAAGATTTTTATGTGTTTCTCAAGCTGATTTTCTACTTCAGCTTTAAATGCTTTGAACATATCAGAAACATCCGACTTATGTCACAGGAGATTCACATAGCCAAATCTTGAGTGATCATCCATGAAAGTGATGAAGTATTCATATCCACCTCTAGTCTTAATGCTCATAGGTCTACACACATCAGTGTGTATCAATCCTAAACATTCGATGGCTCTTGCGCCTTTGGTCGTAAACAACCTTTTGGTCATTTTACCTTCTAAACAAGATTCACAAGTTGGTAGATCATCAACCTTTAAGTCACTTAGAGGTCTATCACTTACCAATCTTTTAATCCTATTAAGGTTAATATGACCTAAGTGCAAATACCATAGGTAGGTTTCATCTTTTGATAATTTTACTCTTTTATGATTTGGTTCCGTTGATTCCGTGTCTAACAAGTGAGAGATATTTCCATGCAAATAGAATAAACCATTTTCCAATTTACCTTTACAAATATTTTTTTCATTCTTACTAATAATAAAAGCTTTATTAAAAGTAACCGAATAACCAAATTTATTTAAACAAGACATCGAAATTAAATTCCTCTTGAATTGAGGTACATAATAAACGTCTATTAAATCTAGATGCAAATAAGAATCTACATTAGTTCTAATATCTCCCACTACAATAGTAGACGCCAATACTCCATTGCCTAAATACAAGTTGAATTCATTCTTATTCAGTCTATTCCTTTGACCCTTTTCACCACAAAGGAAACACTTCCCTTTGATATTGGTTACTATCTTGGTCTCCTTCTAAGAAGGCCCAAGTTTCTTTTTCCTCTATTGTTTCTTGACCTTCTAATGGGTCTTAACAGTGGCAACTTTACCAACCATATGAATCCCTATAAAGAGACATCATAATATCGGCAGCAGTCTCCATTCCTTCATGTTGTTGTTGCAATACGTTGGAGATGATGGACATAATGTAACGTACATTTACCCATCTCATCTAAAGATTTCCACTACTAATACTCATCTCTTTGCTCATGAGTAGATTCATTAGTTTGGTGGTTACGGAATATACATAATGAACTTATACTTTTCAGCTTGCAACAACAACCGAATATTCCTTTTCCATGTGCCATAATTATCATCAGTTAAATTATTATCTTTTATGATATTGATTAGGGATGGGGTCATGATTTCTTTCTAATAACAAAAATTATATAAGTAAACAATCATGATATAACACTTTTAAATATTTATCTTGAATTAAATAAAATAATTCAATCATAAAAATTCAACTGTGATCCAACACCCATAATTGTCACTCCTCCTTTGAGAGTACACACCATTTACTAGTTGGACTAGGTCCCACCTAATTGTTAACATAACAACCAACGTTTTCTATTTTAGCTTGCAATTTTATTAACAAGAACTCTTGGGAGGATATTAATAAAAGTACATTGAGTGTGTTACCAAGTTATCGACCTTCAATATAATCCCTCACAAATATACCTCCTTTAGGGGTAGATATCGTTTGGGCTAATTGTCTAGTCTATCCTTGCAAGGAAGTATCTTGCTAAATTCTATTCATGAATACCTCTTAGGAGGTTATTTACGAAACATAAAGCTCAACTAAACTTGGAGGCCGTAGGTGTTCCAAAACACCTTCTCCCACTCAATTGTTTAAGGCGTGTGATCGAATTCCAAAGAATGATTTCTCAAGATATCTAAATGCCAATTTAGATACTTAAACCATTCAATGCATGTTCATACCAAAAGAGATATATGAGTGGCACTCCTATTCTATATGACATGTTATCAAACAATGACAAACATTGCAATATTTACAAAAATATAAATAGCTACAATTTTGGCCCATCCTAGAAAAACAAGTAAATTACATATATCTTGGAATACAAGAACTCCTTTCTTGGCGAACAAGTCTTCACGCGACCTTCGTCTTACGGACTCCCTCGGCTACCTCCCATGAGCGTGCGCACCCTTCACCCTTACCCATGGGCGTGCACATGCCACAAATCCATAAAGGGCTGCCATGCACAGCCCATGCCTACCAAAAGGCTAAGGTGCGCAGCCCATGCCACAACAAACGTGGCTGCACGCTTCGCACGCACGTTCGTTGTTACGGCTGGTAGGGTTCCAAACTTGTTCCGGTTGCTCCTAATTCTTCAAACATTCGAGTCTTCAAAACTTGAATGTATTATAGAAGAATTTAAATAATAAAATACAGCAGTTTTTTTTAATATAATAGTGCAGTTTTTTTTTATTACAACAATAAAATAAAATAAAAACTTAGCAACTACCTACACGGAAATTATGGCGATGATAGACCACCCTTCTTGTTACAATCCCAAAACAAAATACATTAAAATTCTAGAACCAAAATTGAGCAATAACAAACCACATATAAAACATATATATATCCATACATTCCAATGTAAATATATATGCAAATACCTAGAGTGTCATCTCTATCTAAAACATGCATATATACAAAAAAAAAAGATTCACGAACGCATACATCAGTTACTCAAGGATACATCATGGCTCTGATACCAATTGTGGGAAAAAAAAATGGTTCAAAACGCAATGGAAGCATGAGAAAATGAAAATTAGGGTTTGCGTATAAATAATTTTTTTTCCCTTTTACGCAACGAGAACCTTAACCCTAGATTAATTGACGTATATAAAAGTATCGTACCTTTTTCTCGTGACGTTGAACAAGCGCCAAATTGATTTCGCAAGATCTTCCAATCCAATCACCTGAGGATGGAGACAAAACAAAATCTTTTCTTTGTTAGTTACAAATTATCCTCCAAGAGAAAAAATCCAAGAACGTCCGGTCACTTGTGAATTATCAATCAACTTGATTGAAACTCACGTGAACCTTGATTCAATGTTGTACACAAAACCCTTGTGATGTAAAGGATACTAGTGTACTATAAAAAACAAAAATGTTCCCCTTTTTCACTTCTTGGCCGAATTCACACACTATTGCTTAGAGATGACAGAATTTTGTCTAGAGTAAAATTAGATTTTTCTCCCTCAAAATTCCTACGATGGCTGAATTCTTCTCTTAGAAAAATAGGGCTGGCCAAAATTCTCCTCTCAATTGCCTTAGGGCGGCCGAATTTCTAATACACATATATATAGGATCATAAATCCTCTCCTAAGAAGGATTTACTTTGTTGGCAAGAATCCTTTCCATAGGTGGATTTATTTGGTAGTTAAGAATCCTTATCTAAAAGGAAATCTATCCTCTCCAATATTACACATGGGTTGGCTGAATTCTTCTTTTGATATAGATTAGGAGAGTTTATTCTTTCCTAAGAAGGATTTACTTGATGGACATGAATCCTATCCTCAGGTAGATTTACTCGGTGGTTAAGAATCCTTTTCAAAGAAGAATTCTACCATTAAGTAGTCTTACTTGATGACCAAAAATCCTTTTCCAAAAAGAATTATTTCCTACACCAAGACTCCTAATCCAACTCTATATTGTATTTGTAACCATATTAAAGACTTCCTAATTTGATTAGATAAATAATTCCTTTTATTTATCTACTTATCAAATATAGTCTTTAATATTAATTATACTACTAACAATAGTATAATTTTAGGAGATCATCTCCTATTAGGAAAAAGATTTTGACTTTTAATTAAATAAATTATTAATCAACAAATTAATTAATTTAAATTGAAATAAATAATAAAATAAAAATAATATAATTTAAGCTATTCTTAATAGCCTTGCCGCCCAACACATGTATATTGGCCATATATTATTTTTCTTATTTTATTCAATCTATTGGACCTTAATAAAAGGTCCTCATGTGAACTAAACCTATTCTTACAAAAAGAAACAAGTTCACCTGCCTTAATACAATTCTAGATGGACCCCTAAATTTATCTGGTAAAATATATCAAGTGATCCATGCAAGTTCGTGTGGATTGAGGATCTTGGCGAGCTATCTAAATTTAAGCTCCAATAGACACAACCCAATCACAGTCAACAAATGATTCACTTAGGTCTGATCTTCTTAATTTTAGTTCATTCCACTTAAGAACTAAAATTGAACTCTTAAATAAAGATAGAATAAGCTGATGTTACTCACTCATACCCTAGACAACCTTCTTGGAGAAAGTGTATCCTTGTGAAGAATACCATTAATCGCCAAGAGTTCATAGACTGCCTATAGCTCTCCAAGTTACCATATTTACTCATATGACCAAATTTTGAACTTGGATATTTTGACTTGTCCAGAAGCCATGTTTCAATAGACACTATTGAAAACTTAACGTTAAGATTTAATATCCAATACCTCAAAACATCCATATATTGGTATTCTACTCTCATTATATAAATGGAACCACGATATCCATATCTATAAATGAAGTCCTCTATCGATTAACAAATGAATACCACCAAACTATCGAGAATAGACTATGCTATATAATCGTACTCATTGATAGCTCAAATGATAACACTTGCAACCATAAGTCCATCATTTATCTCAGGATTGAGATAGACTCTCCGATTGTCTTCAAATGAAAAACTTTTATCTATTGACAGTTCTAGATAAAGTATTTCATTGTGATCCTATTCAATGCACCCAGTGCACTAGATTCTTTTGCCCAAAGACACCACACTTTGATGATTTTAGACTCATCGTAACATATTTGATCCCACTTAAATGCTAGCAAAAGAATCTACAACTTTGACAAGATAAAGACGCCCAACCTTTTATCTTAAGTTGTGAATGTTATTCAAGACTAACTAAAGAATTGTGTCTACTTTATACATATCTAGATGTATGAACAATTCTTCTTTTCTCATAGTCTTTTGACCTTATGATTATTTACTTTTGCCATTTTAATAATTAAACTATAAAAGCTATAAGATTTTTTAAACTAGAAATCATTTTATTAATATGAAAAGATTGTCAATTACAATATTAAACTCTTGCTATCGAGCATAATCCTAACATTAAATACCTCTTTTCCCTCTTATTTCATTCTAAGAAGAAAATTTGAAAATCTAGTATGCACAAATTTTCTCTCCATTTTTCTCAACTTCTAAACACCATAACTTTCTCATTCAAAGCCTGATTTGAGTAATTCAAGTTTGAGAATCTTCATAAGTTAGTCCTTTATCATCTTTGATAGAGTTTGTGGTTATTTGTGTAGGAAAAAATCGGTTCATATGCGGCGGAAGCATAAAATTAGGGTTTGTTATATTTTAAAAAAAATCCCCTTTAATAGAAAGAACCTTAACCCTAGATTAATTGATGTATATTAAAAGTATCGTACCATTTTTTTTGTGACGAATGAACTAGCATTGAATTGAATCCATAAGATCTTCCAATCCAATCATGAACGTGAATCACCTATGAGTGTGGGTTCCCTTCCTTTTAATTGTATACCTGAGGATGGAAACAAACAAAATCTTCTTCTTTGTTAATCACGATAATCCTCCAAGAGAAAACCCAAGAACGTTCTTGTGAATTATCAATATATTTGATTGAAACTCTCGTGAACCTTGATTCGATTTTACACAAAACCTTTGATGTAAAGGCTACTAGTGGACTATCGAAAACAAAACGTTCCTCTTTTCTCTTCTATTTGGCCGAATTCAAAACACAATATCTATAAGTTCGACGAAGTTTTTTTTTATTAACTATGAAAAAAAAAACTTCTCACACCAAAAATAGATCTTGGTCGAAATTCTATATAGGAGAATATATAGGTGGCCGAAAATCCCCCTAGAAAGAGGATTTCTACTTCACCAAGATTCCTATCAAAATTTGGATACAATCTTCTTTAAAATAGGCTTTATTTTACACACCGAGACTCCTAATCTAACTCAAATAGTGTATTTATAAAATAACCAATTATTGAATATAAATTAAATTGTGACTAAATCAAAAACTTTCTAATTTGACCAATTGTCAATTTTAGTCCTAATAGAAATCAAATACCTCCTAATTTGACTAATAAATAAATTCTTTTTATTTATCTACTTATCCAATATAGTATTTGATACTTATCATATTACCAACAATAATATGACTCTAGGAGACCTTCTCATTCTATGAAAAAGATTTTGACTTTTAATTAAATAATTAATTAATTAACAAAATTAATTAAATTCTGTTTAATTAAATAATAAAATAAAAAAATATAATAAGCTATTATATATATATAGCCTTAGCGGCACAAGCCAATATAATATGAACCTCACCAAGAGCAGTGAGACCCGGAACCAATATATGGTAATGAATGATCGTTTTCTAACCAAGTTTATAAACAAGAACGTTATCGGACCGCGACCCGTTACCTATAAGGAGGTAAGAACCAACGGTATCAAGTAGTTGAAGACGCCACACTCAAGAACAAGAAAAAGGTGTGAGTGATAAGTCAAGTTTTCAGAACCAAAAAGAGATGAACTCTCACAATTTTTTTATTCAATTCAAGTCTGTCGAATTGCATCCAATTCGTTCCTTTATATACTAAAACCCTAAACGAAAAGAAAGGCTATAAGCCATCCTAAAAGGAAACAAGATAATTCGGCCATTAAGGCCTTATAATCAGAAGAAAAATAATTTGAGAAACTATTGACTTGCTCCCTAATTGGAAAGCTAAATCTGGAAACAAATCAGCCCCTTAATTTGGGAAACAAATCAACTGTTATTCCTTGGAAATTAAAAGGGAATAAATCAGCCAAAGTTGACTCTTCTCCTAGCTTGTGCCACACACCCAAGTCTTCCTTATTCAGCCCAATCAATTGCCTTGATGACATTAATTATGCCTTGGTCTTCATGTGGGCTTATCTTGGACTTCAACAATTCAAAATCAGCCCAAGTGTCTTGAATTAGGCCATTTAGTGCTTCTTTGAATCTCTTAGCTCTTGCCCTTGTTATTGGCCCAACCGGAACATGCAATGGATCATTTGATGCAGCTGTCTTGTTCTAATCAAAGAGTACATCTCCTTGTCATAGGTAGGATACATCAAGGCTACTCCACTTATCTTCTCACTAAAATATGCAATGGGACGACCTTCTTGCATTAGAACAGCTCCAATTCCTATTCCCGAAGCATCACACTCAATCTCAAAAGTTTTAGCAAAGTCAGGCAAAGCAAGCAAAGGTGCATTAGTTAATTTTTCCTTAATCAAGTTAAATGCCTTTTCTTGTTCATTACCCCATTTAAAACCCACATTCTTTTTGATAACTTCGGCTAAAGGTGCAGCTACACTACTAAAATCTTTCACAAACCTTCTTTAAAAACTAGCCAACCCATGAAAACTTCTCACTTGTCTTACATTGGTAGGTTTCGGCCACTCCTTAATTGCCTTAACCTTTTCTTCATCAACCCTAATTCCCTTATCACTAACAACAAAGCCCAGAAATATAAGTTTATCGGTGTAAAAGGTGCACTTTTTGAGATTAGCAAACAACTTTTCTGTTCTTAAAACACCTAAAACAAGTTTTAAATGTTCAACATGCTCATCCAAGTTTTTGCTATAAATCAGAATCTCATCAAAATAAACAACCACAAACTTTCCAATAAAAGCACTCAAAACATGGTTCATTAATCTCATGAAAGTACTTGGTGCATTAGTTAATCCAAAAGGCATAACTAACCACTCATATAATCCATATTTTGTTTTGAAAGCAGTTTTCCACTCATCACCTTCCTTCATCCTAATTTGATGATATCCACTTTTAAGATCAATTTTAGTAAAACCAATAGAACCATGTAATTCATCAAGCATATCATCTAATCTAGGAATAGGATGTCAATACTTTACAGTGATATTGTTGATGGCACGACAATCAATGCATATCCTCCATGTTCCATCCTTCTTTGGCACAAGCAATACGGGAACTGCAAAAGGACTCATGCTCTCACATACATACCCTTTTTTCATGAGCTCACTAACGTGCCTTTGAAGTTCCTTTGTCTCCTCAGGATTACTTCTATATGCTGATCTATTTGGGATGGGTGCTCCAGGTACAAAGTCAATTTGGTGCTCAATCCCTCTTATTAGTGGTAAACCAATAGGCATCTCTTCGGGAAACACTTCATCAAAGTCCTATAATAGAGAAACAACAACACTAGGCAAGGAAGGGTTAAGTTCATTAGTACAAAAGCAAGCCTCTTGTACAAAAGTACAATCATTGGCTGATTTGAAAATAGAGCCTTTTTTACCTCACTCTCTCTTGCATAAAAGCTTACTTGTTTTCTCTCTTTCTTTTTCTCAACAACCACTTTTTCTTTTTCATCTTTTTTTTCTTTTTTTGCTATTTCAGAATCTTTTTCTTTTCTCTCTCTTTCTTTTGAACTTTCACTCTCACTCTCTTTTTTGACATCTCTCTCTTTTCTTAACCTTACTTAATCTTCATACACTTGTTTTGGGGTTAAAGGTACAAGAGTGATTGATTTTTTATTGAGTACAAAGGAGTATCTATTGGTATACCCATCATGGGTCACATGCCTATCAAACTGCCATGGTCTCCCCAAAAGGATATGGCCCGCATTCATTGGTACCACATCACAAAGGACTTCGTCTTTCTACTTTCCAATTGAAAACATCACCAACACTTGTTTAGTCACCTTGATTTCCCCACTATCATTTAACCACTATAACTTATATGGTTTTGGATGCCACAAAGTGGCTAAATTCAATTTCTCCATAAAATTAGTGCAAGCCACATTAGTACAACTCCCCCCATCAATGATCATGCTATATACCTTATTATTAACATGGCAGCGGGTATGAAAAATGTTGTCACGTTATACCTCATCATCTTCCTTGGCTTGAGCACTAAGAGCTCTTCTCGCCACCAAAAGCTCTCCGTCCACCGGATATTCAATATCACTTGCATCCTCCAAAGGTGGCATGGACTCATCATCAGATTCACCCTCAGATTCGATCTCACCATCATCCTTCAAAACCATTACTCTCTTGTTTGGGCATTGAGATGCAATATGACCTGCTCCCAAACACTCTAAGCACTTAATGTCACGATTTCTAGAAGGTTGAGAATCTGATGTACCTTGTTTTAATGTGCCTCCGACTTTATGATCTCTGGAAGGTTCGGCCTTGGCCTTGAAACTAGGCTGGTCATCCCTCTTGCTCCAATTCGGATTCCATGATGATGAAGAACACGAATTTTGCCCAACCCATGTGGAACTCTTTCTCTTCAACTGTTGTTCCACCTTAATTGCCATGTGTACCATGTCACTCAATTCAACATAATGTTGCAACTCCACCACATTTGCTATGTCTCGGTTTAGTCCACTTAAAAACCTAGCCATAGTAGCCTCTCAGTCTTCCTCTACATCAGCTCGAATCATGGCTATCTCCATCTCCTTGTAGTAATCTTCAACACACTTAGACCCTTGAGTAAGGGTTTGTAATTTTTGAAACAAACCCCTATAATAGTGACTCGGAATGAAACTCTTTCTCATGACAGCTTTCATCTCCTCCCAAGTCTCAATAAGTCTTTCTCCATTTCGTCTTCTACTCACAATCAATTGATCCCACCAAACTATAGCATAATCAGTAAATTCTATGGCAGCCAACTTTACCTTCTTTAATTAAGAATAGTCATGGCAGTCAAATATCAACTCTATTCTTTTCTCCCACTCTAAATAAGCTTCGGGATCGGTTCTAACTTGGAACGTTGGGATTTTCACCTTTATAATACCCAAATTATTATCAGCCCTCTCTCCATACCTATCTCCTCTATACCCATACCTATCTTCTCTATTCCCATACCTAACTCCTCTACCTCCCATTTCACGACTCAATCTACCCACACCCACATTGGACATGCGATCACCCTTCTATAGGTCATTCCCATAATCATCTTCATAATCATCCCTAGGTGGGTTTCTTTCTCTTCGTTCCACATTAGGAACCCTAATTGGTTGCACCCTTTGTGAACTAGACTCCACCTTATCTATCCTATCATGCACCTCACCAATCTTAATCTCCATCCGCTCCATGTTTTTTTTTTATTGCTTTATATAAAAAATTAAGATCTATCGTTTCTGGTGCATTATCAGATAAGTCTCTACTTTTATCACGTGACATTTGAAACCTGTAAAACAAAAGAAATTAGTAAGCCTCACAAACACTCCCTCACATGTTTACTCTCAAAGATGGTGGCACTCACAATCGTGTTTTCACTCAATTCTTTGGCTTTTACCCTCTGATGAGCTCACACACTCTTGCCTTTTTCCCACTCTTTGTTAACTCTTTCAGTTCTTCCTTTTTTTTTTACTTATACGGACACTCACAAGAAGTACAAGAAAAATAGAAGTAAGAAAGCAAAAGGACAAGATTAATGAAGGCGAAATTCTTTAGCTATTAATTTTTTTTTAATATCAATGCACGGAATCAAGATAAGGACATGAAATAGTCTATATAGGTTCAACTACATGACCCAAAAAAAATTGTAATTTTTTTTTTACCGACCTTGATCAAGTGGACTCAAGCAAGCCTTTGGTACTTTTTTTTTATTTTTTTGGTACTGGATTTGATCAAACGTTTTTTTTTAACCTACCTTCATCAAGTGGACTCAAGCAAGCTTTTGGAACTTTTGATTTTTTTGGTACCAGATTTGATCAAACGTTTTTTTTTTTGAAACAAACGAATACAGAGAAGAGAAAGAACAAGGATAGATTAAACCTGATTTAGAAGCCTAAGCTCTGATACCAACTGATATGAACCTCACCAAGACCGCGACCCATTACCTATAAGGAGGTAAGAACCAACGGTATCAAGTAGTTGAAGACGCCACACTCAAGAACAAGAAGAAGATGTGAGTGATAAGTCAAGTTTTCAGAACCAAAAAGAGATGAACTCTCACAATTTTTTTATTCAATTCAAGTCTGTCGAATTACATCCAATTCGTTCCTTTATATACTAAAACCCTAAACGAAAAGAAAGGCTATAAGCCATCCTCAAAGGAAACAAGATAATTCGGCCATTAAGGCCTTATAATCAGAAGGAAACTAATTTGAGAAACTATTGACTTGCTCCCTAATTGGAAAGGTAAACTGGAAACAAATCAGCCCCTTAATTTCGAAAACAAATCAACTATTATTCTTTGGAAATTAAAAGGGAATAGATACGCCAAAGTTGACTCTTCTCCTAGCTTGTGCCACACACCCAAGTCTTCCTTATTTAGCCCAATCAATTGCCTTGATGACATTAATTATGCCTTGGTCTTCGTATGGGCTTATCTTGGACTTCAACAATTCAAAATCAGCCCAAGTGTCTTGAATTAGGCCATTTAGTGCTTCTTTGAATCACTTAGCTCTTGACCTTGTTATTGGCCCAACTGGAACATGCAATGGATCATTTGATGTAGCTGTCTTGTTCTCATCACAATATATATGGGCCAAATATTGTTTTTCCTATTTTATTAAATCCATTGGACTTAAATAAAAAGTCCACATGTGAACTAGACTCATTCTTACTAAAAGAAACAAGTCTACATGCCTTAATACAATTCTAGATGTACCCATAAATTGGTCCGGTAGAATATATCAAGTGGTCCATACAAGTTCGTATGGATTGGAGATTTTGGAGGGTTATCTAAATTTAAGCTCCAATAGACATAACCTAATCATAATCAACAAATGATTCACTTAGGTCCGATTTATTAATTTTTGTTCATTCCACTAAAGAACTAAAATTGAACTCTAAATTAAAGATAGAATAAGTTAATATTGCTCATTCATACCCTAGACAGTCTTAATGGAGAAAGTGTATCCTCGTGAAGAATACCAGTAATCGTCAAGAGCTCATAAACCGCGTATAGCTCTCCAAGTCACAATATTTATTCATATGACCACATTTTGAACTTGGATATTTTGACTTGTCCAGAAGCCATATTACATTAGACACTATTAAAAACTTAACGTTAAGATTTAATATCCAATACCTCAAAACATCCATATGTTGATATTCTACTCTCATTAAATAAATGGAGCCACAATGTCTATATCTATAAATGAAGTCCTCTATCGATCAACAAATAAATACCACCAAACTATCGTGAATAGACTTTGCTGTATAATCGTACTCATTGATAACTCAAATGATAACACTGTCCATCATTTATCTCAGGATTGAGATATACTCTCCGATTATTTTCAATTGAAAACTTTTATCCATTAATGGTTCTAGATAAAGTATTTCATTGTGATCCAATTCAATGCACCCGGTGCACTAGATTCGCTTGCCCAATAACACACTTTGATGATTTTAGACTCATCGTAACACATTTGATCCCACTCAGATTCTAACAAAAGAATCTACAACTTTAACAAGATAAAGGTGCCCAGCCTTTATCTTAAGTTGTGCATATTATTCAAGACTTACTAAAGAATTGTGTCTACCTCATACATATCTAGATGTACAATTTTTTTCCTTTTCTCATAGTCTTTTGACCGTATGATTATTTACTTTTGACAATTATAATAATTAAACTATAAATGCTATAAGATTTGTTAAACTAGAAATCACTTTTATTGTTATGTAAAGATTGTCAAATACATTATTACACTCTTGCTATCGAGCATAATCCCAACAATTTGTTCACATTTTTTTGTGACTATTCATCAAAAACCAAAGCTGCACATTTTTCTTAAAGTAATGAATCTTCTCTTGTGTTTTGATCTTCAAAGTTTTCAATTATCTTGGGTTTTCTTCTTTATTATATGTATGTTTCTTGCATACTTTATTAGAGTTTGAGAATCTTTTTAAGCTAGTTTGAACTTGATTAGAAACATGTATGTTGAGTTAGGTTTTCTTAAAACCTATTTTCACATGCTTGTGAGTTGTATTGTGCTAGCTTTCTATTTAAGATGATTTGTGCTTAAATTGATTGGTTTCGATGATTGATAGACTCTACCTGTGCTAGGTCTCTTTAATTGAGAATATTTTGGATTAGCACAATTTCTTGTTGTCGTATGTGATTTTTACCAGATGTACATGTCATTGACAGAGAGGATAAAAGTGCCAAGTGGACATCCAAATAGGCACTCAGAAAACGTCCAACAAGGCATCAATGAAGAGAAGAGGCCCGAGTAGACATGTATTAAAACAAGACCTGCATCAATTAAACATACTCGGGGCAAGCAGAATGCATTTTCTACTCAGGATCAGGAGACGTCACTCGGGACCAACATGCATCATATCCTACTCGGGATAAACATGACAACCGAGTAAGAAGCTTAGCGAGTAGTTCACAAGCTAAGTCTTGCAAGGATCCTTATGAAAGAAAGACTCTAAAGAAGAGAGAGAAGGTCAAGCATAAAGGGTTCCTTATCCAAGAACACCTCTATTTCCTCAAAAAGACTACGCTCTTATAAGGAAATAAGTCCTAATCGGACTACGTTACTAAAGTCCCAATCTATCTCAATACAAGTCTCAAAAATAGGAAAAAAGACAAGTCTACTTCAATTAAGAAACCAAATCATAATTAAATACATAGATCTTTTATTACTTGTACAAAGCAGATTAGGGCGCTATAAACATATAAATAGACTTATAATCTCGTCCAAAAACGATATAGACAATATAGCGTACACAGAAATAATAGCAAAATTCATAGAAAAAAAAGAGATCGAGAGCTTGTAATATTTCAAATTCATAGTGGATTTTGGCTAGGTTGATCATTCAACCACCCGTGGACGTTTATCCGGTCATCGGAGTTTTACCACATAAAAAACTCGTGTCTTGTTTACTTTCTCCTTCTCTCTCTCTCTTTGAAATCTCAGCCGAAATCCAATCCTTGTTGGCTTTTCTGATACATTCAAGAAATCAACGTCAACAATTGGTGCTAGAAGGAGGGGTTGAACCTTCGACTTGATCAGAAGCGATGGCAGGAAGCAGAAGCAATTCCAGGGATGTCCAAAAATCTCTGGATAACTTTCATGTTGGCAGTACCTCACGGGATCTCACTGCAACAACAAAGAACTAACCTACATCCCTGGACGGGGATTCAGGAAGTTCCTTTAACCAGTGGAGATCTGACTCAACATTTTCAAGAAGCGTTGCAGCAACTGGTGGCAGATGCAGTAAGGGAATGAGTTGATCTACTGGCCATAAAAGCACCAACTCCTAACCTCCCACCTATAAGGCTTCATTCGGTAGTAGTAGGGCTAGAAATAAATACACCAGGAGTTGGAAGGAACCTTACCCCAATCAAACAGGTTGGACGTGAAACACCTGAAGAGGAACGACCACGTCAGAAGCAGGACCAGGATCAGACAGTCCGTACTAGACACCACAAACATGACCTGTATAGGGATCAGTCGTCATCAGAAGATAGCGATCGGCACTATCACAAGCGTCATAACGGAGTCATGTGAGAAACTCGGCATCAAAGTGAAGAGCTAAAAAGAATGACAGTCACCCAACGGTTCAACCGTTGGGGTAGCTCGGTGGGAGACAGAGATGTCATAATCCAGAGCCTAACTCAAGAAGTCTAGAACAATAGGCGTCAAATGGATGCACTGGTCAGACGTTACGTGTTTAATAATTTATCTGATGACGATTCTGACAGTCCATTCACCAAGGAAATCCTACGGACCCCATTCCCAAAAAGATTTAGGATGCCACACATGGAGCAGTTCAAGAAAGATACAGATCCAAAGAGCATGTGAGACGCAATAAAAGTGCCATGGCTCAGTATGCCCATAGTGATCCCTTACTATGTCTCAATTTTCCACAAACTTTGGGAGACATGGGCTCGAGGTGGTTCGGAAGATTGCCTCCAGCAAGCATCAGAAGTTTTAGTGAACTTAGTAGGAGCTTTTCGAGGTAATTTCTGAGCAATGTTCACAGGAAAAAGTCAATAGCTCACCTTTCTCAAATAAAGCAAGGGAAGAATGAGTCGCTGAAGAAATACTTGGGAAGATTCGGCCAAACAGTGTCGAAAATTGGCAGTGTAAATGATGAAGCAATAATTGCTACATTCATCAACAACCTGCAGAATGGTCGGCTATCTTTTGATTTAAGGAGAGCCCGACTGACTAGATATACAGACATGATGGATATGGCAAGAGGATATGCACTAGCCGAGGAAGAAGAATTAGCCACTGGAGGATGCTATATGCATGGAGGAAAACCTGAACAGAAAGATGTTGAGTCTAAGGGCCAGAACTAGAAGGGAAAACAGAAGGGAAATGGCAAAGAAAAAAGCAAGGATGGGGATAATGGGCGTAATGTTGAACAGACCACCGAGAAGTACCGAGGTAGGTACACCAGTTACACCCCTCTTCAGAAAAAATAGGAGGAAATACTGGCCATTCTGGAAACAAAGAATATGGTACAAGAGTCACGCTGTCAATCTCAGTTTGCTCGGTAAAACACAACCAAATACTGCCGGTTCCATAATAAAATACTGGCCATTCTGGAAACAAATAATATGGTACAAGACCTCCAAGTGTTACTAGCTCAGAGATTACATAGAAACCCTTATTCGGGAAGGACATCTACAGGATGTGATTTTGAGAAGGGCTGAAAAATCATAAACAAAGAAATATCAGAACCGCTCATGGCTCTGGTCAAAATCAAAGGACCAGTCCAGAGGCCAATCAAGTAATACACACGATCTTTGGAGGACCATCCACTGGAAGAAGTAACCGAGAACGAACTCAGGAAATCAGAGATACAGTAGAAGCAAGAAATAACTTTGATGTAAACTCGTTCTAGCTAGACCTGAAGAGGATAAAGGAAGGATGGGACCCAATAACATTCACAGAAGCAGACTCATATGGCATAGATGTTCGGCCAAAGGATGCCTTGGTCATAAGTGCCCGGATTGGTCATCGGGAAGTCAGAAGAATAATGATAGATAATGGAAGCTCAGCAGATATTCTCAATGTAGCTATCTACGATCAACTCAGTTAAGACCAAAAGGATCTATAACCCTTCCATACCCACTTAGAGGATTCAGGGGAATTGAAGTCAGGTCACTCGGGACGACAAAGCTACCTGTAAAGATTGGAGTAACACCTTGCTAGAGAACTGTATTGCTCCACTTCGTGGTAGTAGACTTGTAGAATTGGCCATATAATGCACTATTGGGATGACCATTCTTGAATAAAACTAAGGCTGTAATAGCCACATATGCCTTAATGATAAAATTCCCAACTGAACAGGGGTCGGGGTAGTCAAAGAATCTCAGGAGATAGCCCAAAGAGCTAACCTGTCAGTATACAAGGACAAGAATGAACAGGTTTGCACTATAACACAGCCGAGTCAGAACGAAAAGCCTCTGTCATTCGAGTTCGATCCAAGAGAAGAACCGAATGAATCTAAAACTGAACCGATTGAAGAAATCACCCTGAAAGAAGATGAACCAGATAAAAAGTTCAAGGTCGGGGACAATCTGAAAGGAAGAGTCAAACAAAGCCTCATTGATCTACTTAAAGAATACAGGGATGTGTTCGCTTGGAGTCATGAAGACATGGTCGGGATAGATGCCCAAAAAATATCCCACCATCTCACAGTAGACCAGAATGCAAAACTGGTGATTCAAAAGAGAAGATCATTCAACCTTGAAAGAAGTCAATCAATCAAACAGAAATTAGAGAAGCTACTAGTTGTAGGATCAATTAGAGAGGTCAATTACCCTCAATGGGTGGCTAATGTAGTCCTCGTCCAAAAGAAGAATGGACAGTGGAGGATGTGCGTAGATTTCACAGATCTCAACAAGGTATGCGCGAAAGATAGTTTTCCACTTCCAAGGATAGATCAGTTGGGGGACGCTACATTAGTCCATGAGCTACTCAGTTTTATGGATACTTACTTGGGTTATAACCAGATAATGATGAACAAGGCTGACGAAGAAAAAACAGCATTCACAACTAATCAGGGTTTGTACTGCTATACTGTGATGCCCTTTGGACTGAAAAAAGTATGAGCAACTTATCAGAGGTTGGTCAACAAAATCTTTTCACAGCAAATAGGAAGGAACATGGAGGTATACATTGATGACATGCTGACCAAGAGCATCACAACAGACAAGCCAACTTCAGATCTACATGAGACATTTGATGTCTTGAGGAGATACCAAATGAAGCTAAATCAGAACAAGTTTTTATTCAGGGTTCCTTCAGGAAGATTCCTGGGATTTTAATTCCATCAAAAAGGAATTGAAGTCAACCCCAAGAAGATCTAGGCCCTACAAAAAATGACTTCACCAAGAACGCTCAAAGAAGTACAGCGCCTAACAGGATGTCTGGCTTCCTAAGGAAGATTCATCTCAAAAGCCACAGATATATGTGCACCTTTTTTCAAAATAATTAGAAAGGGAAAAGACTTGAATGGAATGAAGAGTGCAAGCATGCATTCTTAAAAATTAAAGAGTATTTATGACAGGCTCCTATCTTTTCAAAACCTCAGATGGGGGAGACACTCAAACTGTACTTGTCAATTACAGAACTGGCAGTAAGCTCAGTTCTAGTCTAAACAAAAGATGGAGTACAAACACCAGCAAGGCACTTCTACCAGCTGAGACCAGATATTCATAGGCAGAAAAGATTGCTTGGCACTAGTCTCAGTAGCAAGAAAGCTAAGGCCATACTTCCAGGCTCACACAATCCAGGTTCTCATCAATTTCCCGTTGAAGCAGATTTTACAAAAGCCTGAGATTTCAGAGAGATTAACCAAATGGGAAATTAAACTAAGTGAATTCGATATCCACCACATCCCTAGGACATCTCTTAAAGGGCAAGCACTGGCAGATTTCATAGCAGAATTCACAGAACCGAACCTGGAAGCAAAACAGATGTTGGGTAAAAATTTCCCATGGAAGCTGTATGTTGATGGCTCTTCAAACACTTATGGCAGTGGGGCAGTGATCGTAGTATGCACCCTTGAAAAAGATGACGTCGAATGTGCCATGAGGTTGACTTCAAGGAAACCAATAATCAAGTCGAGTACGAGGCGCTACTAGCTGGACTCAGAGTCTGCATAGCTCTCGGGGCAGATGAGGTTGAGATATTCAGTGATTCACAGGTAGTTGTCAACCAAATCCTGGATGAGTACCAAGCCAAGGATGAAGGCATGATAATCTACCATGATATTGTAAAACAACTCCTCCAGAAATTTAAAGAATATAAGATTACCTAGACCCCAGGGAGGAGAATGAAAAGGCAGACACATTGTCCAAACTAGCATCAGCAACAACCACAATCAGGCCAAAGACCATTCCGGTTGCACATCTCCTTAAACCAAGCACAGCTGAAGCAAGAAACTTAGAAATTTTAGAAATCCGAACACCGTCAGATGGTTAGATGACTCAGCTAAAAAGGTTCCTAGAAGAATGGGTGCTCCCGGAAGATCCCTTACAAGCAAAACGCAACAGGTATAGATCAGCCAGATACACGTTGGTTGGAGGAGAACTATACAGAATGGGGTATTCCCGAACACTCTAAAGATGTGTATCAGAAGAAGATGCATATCGGATATTACAGGAAATCCATGGAGGAATTTGCGAAAACCACACTGGGGGTAAAAGTTTTGCACACAAGGTACCTAGGCAAGGCTATTATTGGCCTACTCTATTCTCAGATGCACAACAATGTTCAGAAAGTTGCAATACTTTCCAAAGGATTGCTAATGACATCCGACAGCCCCCTAAGCAACTCAGAAACCTCATGTCCCCATGGCCATTTGCCATGTGGGGTTTGGATCTAATCGGCCTAATGCCAGCCGGGACAAGAGGTGGAGCAAAGCATGTAATAGTAGCTGTTGAGTATTTCACGAAGTGGGTAGAAGCTGAAGCATTAGTGCACATCACAGAGGCAAACACCACAAATTTCATGAAAATGAATATACTTTATAGGTTTGGAGTCCCAAACACTATAATCACAGACAACGGCACCCAGTTGTGTAAAGAGTACTAGATTGCCAATTACTATGCCACACCTGCCCACACTCAGACAAATGGGCAGGTGGAAGCAGTGAACAAAGTCATCAAGCACACAATCAAAGCAAAGCTAGATGCCAAAAAAGGAAGCTGAGTTGAAAAGCTTCCCGAAGTATTATGGGCGTATCTAACAATAGGGAGAACTTCAACAGGAGAAACTCCATTCACTTGAGCGTTTGGAATAAAAGTTGTTATTCCTATAGAAAATTCATATACGTCACCTCGGGTCAGGCTATACGATGAAGAGCAAAACATTGATATGCTATTACAAAGTCTAGATGAGCTAGAAGAAAAAAGGGAGAGATCCCGAATACGAAATATGGCATATCAGCAAAGGGTAGCTCGCCACTACAACTCTCACGTTCGGGTAAGAAAATTCTAGCTAGGAGACCTGGTACTCAGATAGGTGTCATTGAACACAAAAAATAAAGCTGCAGGTTCCTTGGCTAACAAATGGGAAGGCCTGTACAAAATCGAAGGAATAGCTGGTCATGAGGCATATTAGATTGCACGACCTAATGGAGGGGTTTTACCCTGACCATGCAATGCCCAATATTTGAAGATTTTCTATCCTTAAATTGTTTTTTATTCTTTTTTCTAGTTAGGACAATTTTAGTTAGGATAAATATTAGTTGAAATTTATAACTTTATTGATTTTACAGTTATAAATAAAAAATCAAACTCGGGATTTCCGAAAGAAAAGCATCGAGCTCGGGATTTCCAAAAGAAAGCATATGAGAACATATGGAAGACAAGCATGATAATAAGAACATGCAAATAGAATACTCAAGACCATTAAATTCTGAATAGGAGGAGAAGCTCGAAGGAGCATGCCAGTCAAGCAAGGTCAAAATGACCTTCGCAAAAAGGCAAACCCGATGCACCAGCTCAGGACGCTATCAGGAAAAATTCTGGTGAAATGTGTAGCTGTGTTAAGCAATTAAAAAAACTTAACAATTCGGCAAACCCTTACATATAAGAACTGGGGAGACGTCCTTGGTAATGTGTAAGGACTCGAACGTATGATCATGGTGAGCCTTGGTGTAATGTTCAGGTAGCAACCGAGTATGAAACACAAGTATAAATTTGCTTGTTTTAAGATGACTCGGTTAATAATAAATAGTCAGTTTAATAAGATACTTGGCAATTATAGTTATTCAGGTAACTACCAGTTTAATAAGATACTTGGTTAAGTTACCCGAACATCGAAGAGCCAGTTTAATAAGATACTTGGCAATTAAAGTTATTCGGGTAACTACCAGTTTAATAAGATACTTGGTTAAGTTACCCGAACATCGAAGAGCCAGTTTAATAAGATACTTGGAAATTAAAAGTTATTTGGGTAACTACCAGTTTAATAAGATACTTGGTTAAGTTACCCGAACATCGAAGAGCCAGTTTAATAAGATACTTGACAATTAAAAGTTATTTGGGTAACTACCAGTTTAATAAGATATTTGGTTAAGTTACCCGAACATCGAAGAGCCAGTTTAATAAGATACTTGGCAATTAAAAGTTATTTGGGTAACTACCAGTTTAATAAGATACTTGGTTAGAGTTACCCGAACATCGAAGAGCTAGTTTAATAATATACTTGGCGAATAAAGTTATTTGGGAAACTACCAGTTTAATATGATACTTGGTTAAGTTACCCGAACATCGAGGAGCCAGTTTAATAAGATACTTGGCAATTAAAATTATCCGGGTAATAACTGGTTTAATAAGATACTCGGTTAAGTTACCCGAACATGCCAGTTTAATGAAGTACTCGACAACAATCAAGAAGTTAAGTGATCAAAGCAAATCATCATTTAGAAAAACTTGGAATTTTATTGATTTAGAGAAGGGTTACAAATTCCTTACAATAAAGAATCAAAGATTTCTACAATTCTACAAAAATTAAGGTTGTGAGGATTTAAAGCCCTTGCCAATACTCAGGTCTAGCACCATTTCGTATTCGTGGAGCAGACTTTCGTTAGAATGCCAAGCAATTGTGTCGACGGAGTCATCCATCCATTAGCTGTAATCCTCTCCTGAGATCGGTCCGACATCAGGCTCCACACCCTTCACGACCGACTCTTGACTGGCATAGAAGGTTGAGAGAGTGGTCGGATGGAATATCTAAATGCATAGGATGAGGCTCATTGCCTCGGCTATAGCAATAAGCTCTCCATTCCTTCATCTAAGTTTGAAGAGACTCCAATGACCGATCCACTTGATGTTTAATTGACAGCTCCCAATTGGTTCAGGCCTTCTCAGTTGCCAGATTCTTGACTTTAAAGAATTCACCAGTTGAAACCAGCCATCGTTGAAACTCTCGAAGGAGAAGAGCATCATAAGCAGGAGATCTCTTGAAATGATCTACCCCTTGTACTTCAAGTTCCAGCCTGGCCTCTCGGGATAAGGATTTGACTGTCAACTTTTGGCGCTCTAGATCTTCAATTTTCAGCTCATACGCCGACTTAGACTGCTCCGCTTCCTGCTTGGCCTTGAGCATAGATTTATGGGCAGAAGACAATAAACTATGAAGTGATGTTGCTTTCTTTTCTACCGAAGAAGTTTTTTCCTCGGCCTCCATTTGCTTTGCCAGACAGAGGTCGAAAAAAATTTGTACATAACCAACCTCCTGTTGGCAAGCCGTTTTTACCCGAGCTCGGCTATCCTCACTTTCCTTTAGCTGAGCCTCCTGACACCTTATTCAATCAACTTGATGTTGTTGTGTCTAAACTAGCTCAATAAATTCGGCCACCATCTACAAAGGAATACAATTAGAAATCTGGCAAACAAGCAAAAAATTAAAGGAGTTGGGGGTAGCTTACATAAGATGCGCCATTAAAAACATTTTGAAGACGTTCGGTCAGGGAGCCATCCAGAAAACTGCTCCAATGGTCTTCCCCGATGAAAGCCGGACCAGATGACATCTCCCTCAGCATATCCTGGGGAGAAGGATATGAAGGAACCCCCGAGGGTTCAGCCCCTAGATTTTCAACCTCTGGGGGAGGGGAACCCCTGTTCGGCTCTAAAGCCCCCACATCCACCGATACTCCAACATCAGCACTCGGGTAAGCCTCAACCACAATATCTTCATTGCTGGAGTCGATGAAAGTGACCACCCGAGGAACCTTGAGAGGATGAGTTGGAAAGCCGATTGTCTTCAGTTTCTCACCCCTAGAACGGTGGAAACTGAGATCAGTTAAGGGATCCTCCGGAGTATCATCCTGGAAGGCTTCAAAAAATTTGAGACTATAGGTACCTGTCCCATGGAAGAATTACCTCCATAACCGGCGTCAGTCTGCTCGGCAGGCTCCTCACCGACACCTTCACTTTGCCTTTGCCGATCGACAGGTAGCTGAGTATCGGTTGGGCCACTCGTCGGTTGAAAAACATCCTCAGGGACATCTTCGGGAATCTGTTCCTCAGCGGCATCAGTCTCTTCATCACACTCAGGCGGGGCGATGCCTTTGTCACCCTGGCAAGAAGCCTTTTTCTGGCTCGCCTAAATAATTTACTTTACTTGGCGAGCCTGAAGATCGCAGACGATGTCCGTATCAAAAACTAGAAGGAAAAAGGAACAGCGTCAGAATGCAAAACAAAAAGTATATAACAATAACTGGAAAAGGTTGCAAAAATCACTTACATCGCCTACGTTGACCAGAAATCTTTTCGAAAAAGCCGAACTCAATCATCTTCGACTCAAAGAAGAGATAAGTTTTGCTCATTTTCTCCTAAGTGTGAACCGCTGCCCGAGCAAGTCTGGTCAGCTCCGTATAACTATACTCGATTTTCTTCTTGTTCCAATTCTCGGGGGAACAGAAGAAATAGGGAACTTTCAACACCGTTTGAGTACCCAAAACCGAAACAGTAACTTCGAGCCCGAGACTCCCTCCGGTAAAAAACCAACTAATCTTCCAGAACTTGTTGGATGTAGGAAATCCCCATATAAAATCCCTCCTTTTAGGGTCATCAGAGGTATCAGCTCCCCGACTCACTTTTGTCCCCTTAGGGAGCCATCAATCCAGTGAATTAGACATAAGAAAGTAGGTCCCCGACTTGCTCGCTTGCCTCATTGTAAAAAAGTGCCTGATTTCATTCGGGGATGGCGGCGTTAAGTTCATCTGGCTGTACATGTTCCACATGCACATCAAAATTTTATAGCTGTTCGCGGCAAGTTAAACCGGTGCAATCCCTACTTCAGCCAAAAAACCAGGCAATGAATGGCTGGAAGGGAAGAGTGACGTCGCAACAGAGCATAGATCTGTAGATCGCCACCATACCCGGGGGAGGGTTCCACACAACTCTATTACCCGCTGGAATCAGAGTGACAGAGTTGGGCAGATCGAATCGGGAGTGATACTTTCCTATCTCATCAACCCTGACCACATTCAGCTCCGAGTCATACCCACTCGGGCGGTCAACAAAGAAAGAAAGACGAGATGCCCTGAATGCCTTTTCAACTTTGTTCTCGTTGACGGTCTTCTCCCTGATCAGAATATCACCCGAGTTATGTTTACGGACTGCGCTTTTACTTTGATGTTTTCCCATCCTTCGAAGAGTTACCCTGTGGTCTGGAATATAAAAATCAGAACAAGATGAACATGATACAAGGCTAAAAGTGACGTCAGGGTGAAGCCCTGAAACATCAACTTCTAAAATTGGAGGCTCATCAGCAAGGATTTCTCCCAGTAATCTTCTAATGCAGGAAACTAACTGGAAATCCCCGTGTTCTAACGCGTCAAGAGTAACATTAAAAAGACGATGATGGGAAGAGGGCTCCATTAAAACTAACCTTGAATAAAATCTGGTGCAAGATCTTCAAAGAAAAGTAGCAAGCTTCTGCGTAAGGAAATCTGGGTTCAAGAAATTCTTTATGTTGAGAAATCTGGGTCAGAAAAAAAAGCTCTTTCCGCTGCAAATTTTTCCAAATGAACCAACACAACCGAAGATGAAGAATTTAAAGATGAAACAGCACGAAACCCTAGGTTTTCAAGGCAAGAAATAATAATGGTGAGGTTGGATGAAGTAGGCAGCGCAAGGGAAGACGCATACGTCGTTTCTCATAAATAATCTCAAAAAATGAAGAGGTAAAATACACGTGTCAAAACAAGAACTAGACTCAGCCGTCAGAACTTCAAAGCATCACTATCATTAAAAATCATGCGTGAGGGGGCGAATCGAATTTGCAAGTCACCATTAAGACACACCATCATGACAAGACGTCAACCCAGAAACTAAAAGGATATTGAAAATTAATTAAAATACTTTTGTCCGAAAAAACCTTATCCAGCAAAAACATTTTACCAGATGTACATGTCATTGACAGAGAGGATAAAAGTGCCAGGTGGACATCCAAATGGGCACTCAAGAAATGTCCAACAAGGCATCATTGAAGAGAAGAGGCCCGAGTAGACAGGTATTAAAACAAGACCTACACCAATTAAACATACTCGGGGAAAGCAGAATGCGATTTCTACTCATGATCAGGAGATGTCACTCGGGACCAACACGCATCATATCCTACTGGGGATAAACATGACAACCAAGTAAGAAGCTTAGCGAGTAGTTCACAAGTTGAGTCATGCAAGGATCTTTATCAAAGAAAACTCTAAAGAAGAAAGAGAAGGTCAAGCATAAAGGGTTCCTTATCCGAGAACACCTATATTTCCTCAAAAAGACTATGCTCTTATAAGGAAATAAGTCCTAATCGGACTACGTTACTAAAGTCCCATTCAATCTCAATACAAGTCTCTGAAACAGGAAAAAAGACAAATCTACTTCAAACAAGAAACCAAATCATAATTAAATGCAGAGATCTTTTATTACTTGTACAAAGCAGATTTGGGTTCAATAAACATATAAATAGACCCATAATCTCGTCCAAAAAAGATATAGACAATAGAGCGTACACATAAATAATAGCAAAATTCAGAGAAAAAATAGAGACCGAGAGCTTGTAATATTCCAAATTCATAGTGTATTTTGGATTGGTTGATCATTCAACCACCAGTGGATGTTTCTCCGGTCATCGGAGTTTTACCACCTAAAAAACTCATGTCTTGTTTACTCTCTCCTTCTCTCTCTTTGAAATCTCAGTCGAAATCCAATCCTTGTTGGCTTTTCTGATACAATCCAGAAATCAACGTCAACACTTGTACATTTAGAGCCTATTATAATTTAACTAAATATTTTGTGAATATGAGCTCTATATGAATGCTTAATGATTTTGTTTATAATATCTATTGATTCTATCATTTTTGTTTGAGTTCTAAAGTCTTGAAAAATACGCTTCATGAATGTATGTATTTTACAAGCTTTAGTGACACAAATAGAATCTTGGTCTTAGTACATGTATTTGGTGTTTTGCATGTTCTGGATTGTTGTTTATGTTTTTAAGAGCTAGGCTACATTACATTGAATGTTTTAATGCTTGTTTCTTGTTCTTCATGAAATGTAATTTTTCCATGCATTTCATATGCACATGTGTCATTTGTATTATTGCATTGCATTGATTTAGGATTGCAAACTAGAAAATCATACATTGTGTGCTCGTTGTTTAATTATAGTTTCCATATAATATGTTTATCATCATGTTCTAAGTTGCGTGCTTGTTTACGTTTTGCATTCATAATCACACTTAGAAAGTTCTTCTAAAAGGCATGAAGTCTTGGCTAGAGTTAGGAGGACTTGGATAGTGAAGCGAAAAAGTCTTGGTCAGGATCGTAAGGATCTGGATAATTAAGCTAGAAAGTCTTTGCTAGGATTGGGAGGATCCGGATAACTAGGATCGGGAAAGCTAAGCAATAAATCTTGACTAGGATCAGGAGGATCTAGATAGTCATGGATGGAATCTTCCTAGAGATCTGAAGTCTTGGATAGGAAGTTGCTTCCTAGAGGTGTGATAGTCATATCTTGGATAGGGAGTATGCAAGGTGATTCACTAGGTCCAATGGTAGAATAAGAGTTGACCGCTTGGAGAGTGTATCATAGGATTTGGTCAGGTCTTTGAGTGTGTACCTTTTATTCTTCATAATGGATTTCATTTTGCCGAAAGTTATGGATTCAACCAATGGATGTTTCCTCTTTGGACGTTTTACCACGTAAAATCATGTGTTAAGTTTCTCTTTCTCTATCTCTATCTCCTTAAATTTGTATATCTGTTTGTTTGAATCTTATTTGAATCAATTCTTCTAGATATCTTTGGATAACAAGATTTTGTAAAAGTGTGATATGCAAACAACTCATTTGACCATAGTTGTATATATCTTTATTCTTGTAAATTAAATTTTGTATACATGATAAGTTACTATCTATTACTTATTCATATTGATAATATATATATATATATATATGTATACAAGTAGTTGTTGATTTGTGTTTTAAGTGTTGTTGCTTCTCTTGCAAGTTATAAACTTTTGGCTAAACATGATTATTTGAGAATGCTTGTCAATCTTCTATATGTGTTTTCATTTGCTTTATGTGTTTTGATAGAGGCTATCTAGAGGGATAAACAATTGGTTTGTTTCAAGGGAATGAAAAAGATTCAAAAACCTATTCACCCCCCCCCCTATAGGTTGGCTTTAGCCCATTTAACCATAATTTTATATATTTTGTCTCTTGTTGAAACGTCCGGTTCTAACCTGAGCAAGGGAGTCTCAACTAGGATCATGGAGATAAATTGGTTAAGCATGGAGAACTCAAGAAAGTTAAGTGTCGACAAGTTTTTCACTTGTAAAAGGCTTGAGGGTAGGATAGAAGGGACATCCAATTGGAAGTGGAAAATCTTATGAATTGGTCGCTTTGATGGTGTACTTTTATCCAACTAGTTAAAAATGGTATTGCTCGGAGGTGGTTGAATTGTTCAACAAATGGATGTTTCCTGTTCAGAGGTCTACCACGTAAAAATAACATATGAAATGTCTCTAACTTAAACTCTCTTAAATTTGTGTTTTGTGTTGTTTTTATCTTGTTGAATCTATTAGTATTGAATATCTTTGTAAAAAAAATTCTTGATAAGTTTGAGTTGCAAACACTTTATTGAATCAATATTTTTCTCTTGTATCCTTTTGTAGCATTTGAACATTGTATATTTGGAAATTTTATATCAAGTTGTAAATTTCTACTAAGGGACATTGTAATAGTCAAAGTATAACTTATGGATATCGTTTTGCAATAAACTTATTATTATATGAGATACACTGTCTCGTGTTATGTGTATGTGTTTAGTGTATCGCATTATTTCGCATTTGTGAGTTTATTTTTGTAAACTAAGTGTGGTGAATTGAGCTTACATGTGACGGTTGTTATATAATAACAATCATAATAAGAGTTAATTTGTTTGCTCACCAAGTTTTTGACAAAAGTCTCAAAAGAGTTTAAAAAAATATACTGTCAACCTATTCACCCCCCTCTAGGTTGTTTAGTTCATAACGTTGTAGGAATTTCAATTGGTATCAAAGCGGGTTACTTAAGGTAATTAGTGTTATTCAGGACTTACAAGGTTATTTACTTGCTATGGATAACACCCTTAAGTCCAAAAGTGTTTGTAAAAGTTGTCCTCACTTATCGGTTGGGAAATATATGTTTTGTTGAAAGTGCTCATGAAAGGCTACATTAAGTCTAGTGATGAGCAAGAAGCATGGTTCATTGTTAATAAAGGTTTCTCTTCTCCAAGTTTTATAAGTGATGAAGTATTTTCTCTTAAATCAAAATGTTCATGGAGTATGAATGAGATTTATTTTGAGAAGTTGAAACTCTTAGAACTTTTTTTCATTCATAACGGTGTAAGTTTAAAACTCATTTCTCTTAATAAAGACACTAATATGGCAAAAAAGGGATGAAATAGATTCCAAGCTATTTGTGAATAAGGTTCTTCTTATTTTACATTTCATTTGTCTACTAACAATTTTATGGATAAGCTTGCAAAGAATGTTAGTGACAAAAGCAAATAAGAAAAAGTTTTCCCGGAGGATGATCAATTTAGACATGATTTCTTACTCAAGCAACTCGATGGAGAGATTTGCAAGGAAATGAATGAAAACCTCAACTTGATGATGAGACATCAAGCTTTTGAAGTTGAACTCTTGAAGAAAGTTAAAGTGAATAATGAAGTGATCATATGTCAAAAGAAGAAAATGGCTAGAGATGCTCCTGTGTTAGAAAAATTAAATGTCTTTTTTTCCTTGAAGGAAATAATCGAACGCAAAGAAGTGGAATTTACAATAATGAAGGTTAAGAAGCTTGTGTACGCCAAGGAGATTAATATGACCGAGCAAACTATAAAGAGCTTAACAATAAGAGTCATCAAACTTGATAAGGTAATAGAGAATGGTAAACCAAATAGAGATTCAAGTGCCATAGGCTTTGTAGATAAGCAAGTGTAGTCTCCAACAACTAAAGGTAAGTCATGAAGGAATAAGAGGATTTCACAAGCCAGTTCTTCCGAGGTCAAGAGAGAAATCAAGAAGAGTAAGAAGCCTTCACCATTTGTAAACTCTCACCTGAATGGTAAATTTAATGAATTTATTCTGGTTCGTCATTATTGTAATGTGGTTGGTCACATTAGGCCTAAGTGTTATAAATACATTATGCAATGCAAACTTTGAATTGATTATCATGAAAATATTGGTAAAACGTTATCTAATCATTCTCCTAAGCATGTGGTTAAATTTAAAGTCATAAATAACATCTCTATGTTTATATTGGTTTGTAATTTTTACAATATTGTAGAGCACATTAAACCTAGATGCAATGAGTATATTAGACAATACAAACTAGGGAATGAGATGTATACTTGTGAGATGATAAAATATTCTTTGAATGCTTCTAAACTTGATAATTGCTTTGATGCTTTGTATGTTGTGCACATTGTCAATAATCATGTAAAGAAACATACTAGGAAAGCTTAGGTTAAAAAGTATGATTTGAAAAAGTTTCCTAGTCATTCTTCTAAATATGTTGCTAATGATAACACTTTTAATGTTATGCATGATAATGATAATCATGCGAAGACGAAGGTCAAGAAAATTTGGGTGAGAAGGAGTGTTTCAGATCATCATATGTATAGTCTTGATGATATCTTTGTCCATTGCAATAATGATGTGTTTAACATGAGTGATGACTTTACGAAAAAGATCGTGATGGTTTTTTGTGTAGGTTCACCTAAGACCAATTAAGTTAAGGGTGAGTGCTCTTACCGTTGATATAAGTTGCACGTAAGAGTTAGCCTTTAGTTTGTGTTGAATAGAGAACATTGCTTGGTTGTTGTAATTGTCTAATTCTTTTACTTGAACTTGGCATTGTCATAATCACTACGTATGTTAAAATTTGTTGATTAACTTTAAAGGAGCTTATTTTTGAAATCTATGTGGTGATTATTGTGGTGATTATTATTATGAATACTTTTAGAGAAAGTCATTTTTTTATTTGTATGATTTGAACTATCTTTATTCTCCTGTGAAGACACGTTAATAACTTGTTTACATTAGGATAAACAAGCCAAGAGAGCTCATAAAATGGGCGAAAACTTTACATTGATGAAAAGATTGCAAAGGTACTTCTTTCCCCTAAATATTGCTTTCTTGTTTCATTTTTCAACTCTTTGTGTCCATGACATCATGTGACATGTTATTTTAAGAGAACTTGTCTAGGATACACTTGGTTCTCAATAATCTACGTCCTCTAGAGATTATTTAGTGGAACTGTTCATAAAAATCTTTATACATGATGCATGAATTATTTCTTGCACTTGTTAGAATGTTGAGTGGAATTTTTTGAAAATATGAACTTCGTATTTTTTGAAAGCTACCCTCTTGAGAAATAATAATCTTAAGTAAATCTCTTTACATTGCGTTTAGATCATGCACTTTTAACCCTTACAACCTACTTTTTTAAAGTGTGCACATTGCTTCTCTTGTATGTTTTGTTTGAGTAAGTTGAGTTTGAAAATATGTAAGTTATGGGTGCACTTAAAAGTCTTTTGACTACTACATGAAAGATAACCTATGGTTAGTATCCATTTTGCTTTGGCAATTACATATAACTCAATGAGCACCTTCACGAAAAGATCTACAAATGTTGGTTGTGTAACTACCCATTGTAGGAAGGGGCTACGGTAATATGATAAGTTAAAGCCGTCTTGAAATGTAAAAAAAAAAATCAAAGAAGTATTGAACAGAGTCAAATAAAAAACAATCTTTGATTAAAGCTTCAAAAGTTTAAAGAAGTTTAGTTGAAATTGAGAAAGCTCGGGTTGAAAAATAGAAATGGGTTGACGAGCCACATGCACACACATACTCATATGTTGAAATCTATTCTCTCAAAGAAAAAATTCCGGATGATAATCGGTTTGACCTTGATTGGAAAAGCTTAAGATGGATAGATGTTGATATTGTTTACATGTTGTTAATCCAATTACTCCTTTACATATGCTTGAGGCAAATTTACAACAACACACTTGTTTTGCTTATAAGTGTACTTGATTTGCTAGCAATTTTAGAAGAATTATGAGAGAGATTAAAAATCTTGGTGTACCTTTAATAAATTGTGAAGGTTATTTTGTTGAATTTCTTTAAAATTGCTTGATTGATTGATTGTGTGGATATCAATATTAACAATATCCCATCTTGAACATAGATAAAGCATTTTTTAAGGGGAGCATTGTATGATAGACTTTGTTCTCTTATGTTCATATGATTTGTTTTTGATATAAAAAAAGTCATATTGTTTGTTTAATATATTGAATCTTTAAAATGCATGATACTTATCTCATATCTTTGATATGCATTGTGATTCTTTGTTTACTTGTATGTTGACAAGTGTTGTTTTGAAATTGAAAATGTTTGCCAAAAACAATACTTATAAACCACAACAATGCCTAAAAAAGTGTAAAATCAAGTAAAGTGGCATGTCGGGTATCGTCAACATGGATCGATGGCTAGCAATGATCAAATTGAAAACTCTAGCTCTTGTTATACAATAAAAACAAGTTAAATGATTTGTTTGGAATTTTTTTTATCTAAAGCTAACCCCACAATTAAATTAATTAAACTATGTTAAACTAAATGCAACTAAGTTAGCAAGAAAATGATTGTGTATGATACGATAGTGAGACAAAGGAATTGATTGAAACAGTAAGCAAATAAAGGGCATGCAAATCACTCTCATAAATATTCATAAATCTAATGCAACCAACCTAGGGTGTATAGTATTAGTTGTATATCCCTTATGAGTGATCAACCTAGGGTGTATAGTGCTGGCCAAACACTTGAGATTATTCATGAGTGCACATCAATCAATAAAGGGTCAAAATCTCTTTAGAATGTGATCTACCTGAAGGGAAAATAAAACCCCGCACAACAGATGCGTAAGAAAATTTAATAAAATTAGGGTTTCCATATAAATATTTTTTCCCCTTTTATGCAACGAGAACCTTAACCCTAGATTAATTGATGTATATAAAAATTGTCATACTTTTTTCTCGTGATGATTGAACAAGCGTCGAATTGATTCTGCAAGATCTTCCAATCCAATCACGAATGTGAATCACCTAGGACTATGGGCTCCCTTTCTTTAAATTGTATACCTGAGGATTGAGACAATAAAAATCTTTTCTTTGTTATATACAAATATCCTCCAAGAGAAAAATCCAAGAACGTCCGGTCACTTGTGAATTATCAATCAATTTGATTGAAACTTGCCTGAACCTTGATTCGATGTTGTACACAAAACCCTTTTGATGTAAAGGATACTAGTATACTATCGAAAACAAAACATTCCCCTTTTTTCTCTTCTTGGCCGAATTCACACAATATTGCTTAGAGTTTATCGAATTTTGTCTAGAGTAAAATCAGATTTTTCTCCCTCAAAATTCTCATGATGGTCAGATTCTTCTCTTAGAAAAATAGGACCGACTGAAATTCTTTATCAATTGCCTTTTAGCTGGCTGAAAATCACACACACACACACACACACACACATATATATATATACATATATATATATATATACATATATATATATATATATATATATATATCGCATCAAAAATCCTCTCCTAAGAATGATTTACTTGGTTTGCAAGAATCCTTTCCTTAGGTGGATTAATTTGGTAGTTAAGAATCCTTATCTAAAAGGAATTCTATCCTTTTGTACATATACATCGGTTGGCCAAATTTCATAGGTTATAGATTAGGATCACAAATCTTTTCCTAAGAAGGATTTACTTGGTTGTTAAGAATCATTTCCTTAGGTTGATTTACTTGGTGGTTAAGAATCCTTTTTCAATAGTGTATTTGTAACCATATTAAAGACTTCCTAATTTGATTAGATAAATTACTCCGTTTATTTATCTACTTATCAAATATAGTCTTTAATATTAACTATACTACTAACAATAGTATAATTTTAGGAGACCATCTCCTTTTAGGAAAATGGTTCCGACTTTTAATTAAATAATTAATTAATCAACAAATTGATTAATTCTATTTAATTAAATAATAAAATAAAAATAATATAATTTAAGCTATTCTTAATAGCCTTACCGCCCAACACATGTATATGGCCCATATATTATTTTTCTTATTTTATTAAATCCATTAGACCTTAATAAAAAGTCCACATCTGAGCTAGACCTATTTTTACAAAAAGAAACAAGTTCATATGCCTTAATACAATTTTAGATGGACCCCAAAATTGGTCTGGTAGAATATATCAAGTGATCCATGCAAGTTCGTGTGGATCGGGGATCTTGGCGAGCTATCTAAATTTAAACTCCAATAGACACAACCCAATCCCAATCAACAAATGATTCACTTAGGTCCGATCTATTTAATTTTAGTTCATTCCACTAAAGAACTAAAATTGAACTCTTAAATAAAGATAGAATAAGTTGATGTTACTCATTCATACCCTAGACAACCTTATTGGAGATAGTGTATCCTCGTGAAGAATACCAGTAATCGCCAAGAGCTCATAAACCGCCTACAGCTCTCCAAGTTACCATATTTACTCTTATGACCACATTTTAAACTTGGATATTTTGACTTCTCCAGAAGCCATGTTTCAATAGTCACTATTGAAAACTTAACGTTAAGATTCAATATCCAAAACCTCAAAACATCCACATGATGGTATTCTACTCTCATTCAATAAATGGAGCCACGATGTCCATATCTATAAATGAAGTCCTCTATCGATTTACAAATGAATACCACCAAACTATCGAGGATAGACTATTCTATATAATCGTACTTATTGATAGCTCAAATGATAACACTTGCAACCATAAGTCCGTCATTTATCTTAGGATTGAGATAGACTCTCTGATTGTCTTCAAATGAAAACTTTTGTCCATCGATGGTTCTAGATAAAATATTTCATTTTGATACTATTCAATGCACCCAGTACACTAGATTCTTTTGCCCAAAGACACCACACTTTGATGATTTCAGACTCATCATAATACATTTGATCCCACTCAAATGCTAGCAAAAGAATCTACAGCTTTGACAAGATAAAGGCGCCCAACCTTTTATCTTAAGTTGTGAATGTTATTCAAGACTAACTAAAGAATTGTGTCTACCTCATACATCTAGATGTATGAACAAATCTTCTTTTCTCATAGTCTTTTGACCTTATAATTATTTACTTTTGACAATTATAATAATTAAAATATAAATGCTATAAGATTTGTTAAAATAGAAATCACTTTGTTAATATGAAAAGATTGTCAAATACATTATTATCCTCTTACTATCGAGCATAATCCTAACACTACCATGGTTGTATATGTTTGATCCTTAACCTCTCACAAATATCCAATCTACGAAGTATAGTATTGGCCACCAACTTAATCTTAGATTAAGATTGAGATTAGTAAGATAGGGTTTCAGTTGAGGCGTGTATACATGATCAACCCTTCCATTCAATAGAGTCTTAAGTAGGGTGTATACCATGTTTTATTACTCAAATAAATTCCTCAATCAATTTGCAATGAGAGTGGTTTACACTTAAAGAAAATATTAAAGAAAACAATTGTAAAGTCCTCATTTATTGATTGACTTATTTTGTGAACAAACCACATTTTTGGGGTTTTATGTAAGGGTAGCTTAGGCTCATGCATATTTCTTATTCGTATATGTTGTGTGTTTATATGAGTGTGCATTCTTGTTTTGATAACTCTTCTTGCATGTTTATATTGATCACATCTTTGCATTTGTATTGACATGCATTATGTGTTTCTCACACACACACACACACTTACTTGCATTTGATTTGTTATGCATGTGTGCTTCATTGTTGTTTATGTTCATTCATAGTATGGTTTTGTATGTTGTTCACGCTTGCACGATGGTGTGTTTGTCTTAGCGCATTGAGTGACCATTTGAGAAGGTCTTATTCTTCTCTTGGTTTGGTTATATGGAGTAAGGTGTCTAGTTTCAAAAGAGTGTATTTCAATGATTTGAATATTTTTCAAAACTGACCTTTGTATGGTCTTGTAACCATATATTTTCATACAATGATTCAAAATGAGTTTTGAAATCTACTGTGTAAACTAAACACCCTTACCTTTCCAATGGTATATTATTTGTAATATTTCATGACCGTTTAGATTGGTTTTGAAATCTCCAAAGTGACTACAAAAACAAGGCATCTCTGTTGTTGTCCATTTCTGACCTTTGGTCACTCAAATGACCATAATTGTTTCTACAGACGTCCAAATCTTGTTTTATATGAAAGTTTTAGAGTAGAAAGTAGACTTCCATACATTTCCAACGGTATATTATACGAAAGTTTTGGATGTCGTTTTGTCATGTTTTGGGTCTCTCGAATCTCGAGCTTTTGTACTGTCGCGGCTGCGCCGGTGCACAAGCGCACCTCACCAGCGCCCCTTGGACAGTAGGTATGTGCTGGTGTGGCGCTTGTCGACCAGCGCAGCTCACCAGTGCACCGAGTAAATTTTGGGCATTTTTCAAAATGATGTACTTTTGTTCTAGGACTCGTATTTATGTGTCATCTTCTTCCTCACTCGTTTTTCAGAGCTTCCAAACCATTTTTTAGAGTGAGAAAGTATTTGCTTTGAGAGAGAAGCTCCAAGAGTTATTCTTTAACTCTCCAAACCCAAAACCCATCATCCTTCATGCATTATTGAGCATCTTCAGGAATGGGTCTTCATCTTTTATTGACTTGGTAAGTTGAACAAAAATCTCATCTTTGTCATTTGTTCATGTTTTCGAATATGATGTTTTTATTGCATTTATTAGTTGACTTAATGCCTAAATGCTAGGACTTTATTCATTGCATCTATATATGAGTTCCTTTACATGATTGGGTTTGTTTGTTGATAGCTTGAATTTAGGACATATTTGCCCTTCTTGCTAAGTCTCTATGCATTGCATTTAGACATTGTTGATTAGGACTCATTAATTTCATTAAGTGATTGCATTATAGTCCTTGCCATGCTTGAAGACAACATGTGTTGATATGGCTTTTATGATAGCTTCATAGGATTGCTTGTTCTATGTTTAGCTAAGCTTTAGGACATGTTTAGCTCTTGATATCTAGGATTGCATATATTGCCATCACATAATTCTAGATAAGCATATAAGGTACCCTAGCCTTATTTGTTGTTTGAATATTATCATATATTCACATAGGGTGTTTATCTCTTCATTGAAGAGAAGTAAGTCTTGTGTTGCATCCGGGAGTAGGTTGCTTCAAGCGTAAGCAAATTGGACTAGGTCCACTTAATACAGGGATTAGGTAGTGGTAGAGGGTTATTTACTAGGAGTAGGTTGTAACGCCTCTATCATCAGTGGATTCGTTGTTCGAGTGTGGCACACTTAACAGCCCGTGGTTTTTCCCATTTGGAGGGTTTCCATGTATATCTCAAGTGTCTTTATTATTTCAACAATTAATCCAAGGAATGAAATACATTCACAAATGTTTCACAACAATCCCTTAGTGGGATATTTAGCTACTTATGTCTAATACAAGAATAAAACTAGGAGAAAAGAGTGAGAGAAAAACCGCAAGTGAATCTTCTTTCTTTAGGCTTTAATATAGTTACCTGTTGGCTTTTGTGAGTAGAAATCAAGAAATGGGTATATGGGTTTGTGGATAATGGTGAGAGAGTTAATTTCTTGATCTAGAAAGAGAATATATGATGTTAGAGGGTGTTTGGGTGTGTTGAGAGAGTTTGTTCGTATCAGAAAAGGATATATTTATTTGGTTTCTAGAACTACGTCTGGAATGCCGATATGGAGAGTCTAAAACCTTGATATACGTGGTAGTGCATTGGTTAAGACCCTCCCAGTGACCAACAACATAACAAAATTGGAAATCTTCAACTTCGGTCCGCAGTTCACTATGCTGGTTTGGACCATCGAAGTTCCTTTAATGTTCTTGAAGTGCACAAATTAGGTCTCTCGCGCATTACCCCTGCGAAGTTTGCCTTGGAAATCACTGAGCTCTAGTGCCCAGGTATGAACTCGTTGTTCTATTTTAGGCCCTAAAGCTTGTAATTTGTAAATGTGATTGAAACATTAATTAAAAAGTAGTTTATTCATTATATAAATTTGTCTCATACAATTATATCATGTGTACTTAACATCCAAGATTGTTAGATGTAATCTCTAATTGAGTATATGAGTGTCATATATAGATGAATTCATTTTGAGTCGTGCAATCTAAAGAGTCCATAGACAATAAGTTGTGTCAGTATTTTATTTGTGGTTAATCTACAGCTGCATTCCATTCCGTAATGTATGTTGGTCTTATTCTAAATTATTCATTTGGTGATATGGGATTTGAGGAACCTTATATGATATAATCATATAGGACTTGACCATGAGCTATATGAATCTCTCACCGAAAATCTGTTACATGATGAGATTCATATATATCAACAAATGATGGCTATATATGAGTGATATTAATACTTAATGTCTTATCGACTCCTTTAGGTTAGATCGTAGTTTTTGATGTACCATGGGTGAGATCAAAGTTGCATTCCCGATCAATAACTTTGTATGTTAGAATCATGGTTTGGTTTGTGGTTAGGAAGGTCTGTATACATTAGTGGAATCCACTTTTTTTTTTGCAAGAAGTAGATAGTAGTTCCATTAAGGGTTGATTCGGTGTTTGAACAATATGAGCACTTTTTTTCTTCCGTAAAGGAAGTTAGGATTTATTGTTCATTACAGATTCAATGGTACTTAATGGAAAATGATATAATTAGGATTTTTTACCTATCTCTAGTTATAAACTACTTATGGAGGATCATACCGTATGAAATAACTATATTGATGGATAACAGTAATTTCAGTTTGTGTAATACATTTACAGTTACAAGAGTGCAGCCGCGGGTTTTTAGTGGAATAACTCCTAGGTTAATAATCATGAAATATTAATGAAAGAGTTTAATTATTTATTTCTAAGTATTATTGGAGCTCAAAACCGTGGGTCCATTAGGTCCCTTTGCTAGCCCAATTGATTAAAGGTAGCAATTGTAATGGTTAATTAATTGGATTGTCTAACTAATTGTGTTACTGACATGTATTTATTCAGGGATTAATTGAATAATGATATTATTTAATTAATGTATTAATAATTATTAACTATTCATTAATTATTAGTTGGAGGTTGCAGGTGTTGGAACCCCGTTCATCGGTAACGCAACGGAAATGGGTTTTAATTTTTTTTATACATATCGTAATCTGTATCTGGAACTAGTGAACTTGGGATCATAATTATTTTTGGAACTAATACATATAAAAATTATTACACTAATAAGATATATATATATATATGTAAATACAAGAAATAGCAATCAATAATAAGAAGAAGATTAAGAAGCTTACTAACGTTTGAAGGCTCCACTTTTCGATACGCTCCTAGTCTATACCACTAATCTTCCTAGCTATTCACGGGATAGGTAACTGTGTGTAAATGCGTCACTGTCTTAGAAATTTTGAATGGAGGATGTAGAGAAAAACCGAATGAAGAAACTCTTTCTTCTATGTGTTTTAAAAACATAAAAAAATAAACAAAATATATATATATATATATTTCTGTTTACTGTGCACAAAGCATAAAAGAAGAATATATATATCTATATATATGTGTGTGTGTGTGTGTGTGTGTGTGTGTGTGTGTGTGTGTGTGTGTTTCAATGTGCAACTCTTACACACAACCCTTTTTCTTTGTTTTTTATCAAATATATATATATATATTTTGCTTGCACGCATACCCAAGTTTCATCAAAAACAAAAACTTGATCTTGTTTTGTATTTTGTCAAAACACACACACACACACACATATATATATATATATATTTATATATATATATATCTATGTAGTGCGTGAGAACTCACACATTCCTTTTTTTTCTTTTTTTTATATATTAAAATAATATATATCATATATATAATATTTTTTAAAAAAACTAATCATATCTTTATTTAATAAATAAAATATATATTTTATTTATCAAATAAGATATTATATATATATATATATTTAAATTTAAACAATTCAAGTTCAAATATATATAATTTATTTTATTTAGTAAATGAGATAATCATATTATCTCATCATTCAAAAATAAATAACAATTGAAACTCTCCATTTATGACTAAATATACTATTAAATAATCTTATTATTTAATTACCATAATTGTCATTTTAATCAATTGAATAATCTAATTACTAAATCAACTCATGACATGTGTCACTTTCGTAACACAATTAATTGGACAATCCAATTAATTAAGCGTGACCCTTGTTACCTAAATCGATCGGGCTAGCAAGGGGACCTAATGGACACACAGTATTTTGAGGTCCAATAATCCTCGGAATCATTAATTAAACTCTTTAATTAATATTCCTTGATTATTAACTTCGGATTCCACTATTGTGTACAAACCTTCCCAGCCACAAGCCAAACCGCAATCCCAACATACAGAGTATATTGATCAAGAAATGCATCTGACCTCATCTATGGTATATCAAAGACCACGATATAACCTGAAGGAGTCGATAAGACACTCAGGATTAAGATCACCCATATATAGCCATCATTAGTTGATATATATGAATCTCATTGGTAAACGGATCTTGGTGTGAGATTCATATAGATCATGGCCCAGTCCTATATGATCACATCATACAAGGTGTTTCCATTCCCATATCTCATATGAATGGTTCAGGATATAATCACTGTACATTACGGAATGGACCACAACTATAGATTAACCATAAATAAAGTACCTAGCTTTATTTGCTATCTATGAACTGTTTAGATTGCACGTCTCTTACTGTATCCATCATTTATGACACTCATATACACAGTTTAAGATTACATCCGGCAATCCAGGATATCAATACGTGCACAAGTTTATAAAATAGATAACATAAAAAGAATGAATTGAACCTTTCTTTTTATTTACTTCATAAACCCGTTTACAAATTACATGCTTAGGGCATAAACCCCAACAATCTCCCACTTGCACTAAAGCATCTGAGGCATGTCTCGTAACCCTAGACCATCTATGTGACTTGAAAACACTTTAGCCAATAAAGTCTTCGTAAATGGATCAACATGATTGTCTTGTGAGGCTTTCTTGGTGACTATCACATCTCCTCTCTGCACTATCTCTTTGATTAGATGATACTTTCTCTCTATATGGTTCCCTCTCATGTGGCTTCTTGGTTATTTGGAATTAGCCACAACACCACTGTTATCACAATAAAGTGTGATAGGCTTATCCAGGTCGGGAACAACTTCCAGATCACTCAATAACTTACGGAGCTAAACAACCTCTTTAGCAGCTTCACAAGCGGCTACACATTCGGCTTCCATGGTGGAGTCAGCAATGCAATATTGCTTGATACTTCTCTACATAATGGCTCCCCCACCTAGGGTGAATACTAATCAAGACATAGATTTTCTAGAATCTCTATCATACTGAAAATCAGAATCCGCGTATCCTAACAGGATCAAATCTTGTCCGGAATACACTAGCATATAATTTTTCGTTCTCTAAAGATACTTGAGAATAGTCTTGACAGCAGCCTAAGGATCCAATCTTGGGTTGGACTAGTATCTGCTGACTACTCCCACTGCTTAGCAGATGTCCGGTCTCGTGAATAACTTAACATACATGAGACTACCGATTACCGATGCATAGGGTACACGTCTCATATCCTTAACTTCTTAAGGTGTCTTAGGACACTGTTCCTTAGACAAGTCAACTCCATGCCTGGAAGGTAAATTACCTTTCTTGGAATTCTGCATCGAAAATCACATAAAAGTCTTATCAATATATGATGCCTGAGACAGTGCTATGAGTTTTTTCTTACGATCCCTTATAAGTTGGATCCCTAGAACATAACTTGCATCTCCCAAATCTTTCATTTGGAATTGGCTAGCAAGCCAACCCTTTACATCAGACAATACTCCCACATCATTCCCAATGAGTAGGATATCATCTACGTAACGGACCAAGAAAACTACTTTCTTACAAATGATGTGCTTTTAGACACAAGGCTCATCGACATTTGCTCGAAGCCATAGGTTTTGATCACATCATCAAACCAAATGTTCTAATATCTAGATGCTTGCTTAAGTCCATAGATGGACCTTTACAGCTTGCAAACCTTTTGCTTTTGATCTAGAGACACGAATCCCCATGGTTGCATCATATAGAGGCTCTCATCAAGATTGCCATTCAAGAGTGCAGTCTGGACGTCCATTTGCAAAATTTCATAATCGAAATAGACAGCAATGGATAAGAGAATCCTAATAGGCTTAAACATGGCTACTGGCAAGAAGGTCTCTTCATAATCGACTCCCTCTTTCAGGGTATAACCTTTGGCCACTAGCCTTGCCTTGAAGGTCTCTACCTTCCCGTATACTCCTATATTTCTCTTGTAAATCAACTTACACCCTATGGGTTTTACCCCATCCGGTAAGTCTACAAGATTCCAAACTGAGTTAGAGTACATGGACTCCATCTCGAGATTCATGGCTTTAAGCCATTCCTCTTTATCAGGATCTTCCATTGCATTCTTAAATGTCAATGAATCATTCACACTATCAGCAGAGACAACACCTTGTCCCTCATCTATACCTAAATAGCGTTCGGGTTGTCTCACAACCCTCTCACTACGTCTAAGTGGTAGTGTATCCTGATCAGGAACCATCAAACTCTCAGATGTTTATGGATCAACAACTCTTGTTGATGAAAAACTATTCTCACCAAGTTCCAACTCTTTTAATACAATCTTGGAACGAGGTTTATGGTCACTAATGTAATTGACCTCAAGAAATGTTGCATTTATCGATAAAAATACTTTGTTATCTTCGGAACTATAGAAGTGTCCACCTCTGGTCTCCTTGGAGTATCCTACAAATAGGTAGACAATAGACATGGAGTCTAGCTTTCCAGTTATGTTCTTCAGCACGTGTGTTGCACACCCCCATATGCGAAAATGTCACAAACTAGCTTTACGACCATTCCATAACTTTAGGGGAGTCTTAGAAACATATTTGGATGACACTACATTTAAAATGTATGCCACAGTTTGTAATGCATATCCCTAGAAGGAATTTGGTAATGACAAGAAACTAATCATAGATCTCACCATTTCCATTAGGGTTCTATTTCTCCTCTCCGTTACACCATTTTGCTGAGGTGTAACGGGAGCCGTGAGCTGGGAAACAATCCATTGCTCGACCATGAAGTCTTCAAACTCTTGGTCAAAGTACTCACCTCCATGATCTGATTGTAGTAACTTGATAGTCCTACCTAAATGATTCTTAACTTCAACTCAGAATTTTTTGAACTTTTCAAAAGTTTTCGACTTTCGTTGCATCAGGTAGACGTATCTGTATCTTGAGTAGTAATCTATAAAGGTGACATAATACTCATAACCACCCCTAGCTTTAACTTTCATTAGTCCGCAGACGTCTGTATTTATAAGATCTAACGGTCCTTTAGCTCTAAGCCATTTTTCAGTAAAAGGTCTCTTAGTCATCTAACCTTTCAAACAAGATTCGTACACAAGTAAGATGCCAACCTTTAACTCACTTAAACGTTCGGTTTTTACTAGTCTGTCTATCCGATCAAGGTTGATATGACCAAGCCTTAGATCTCAGAGATACATGACATTATCTTGAGAAATCTTATGTCTTTTAGTTTTTGGTTTTTCAACCTTAAACATTTCGGTGTTGAGCAGTGTAGTATGTATTAACAGTCTTAACACATACAAATTGTTTTCATTTATTCCTGAATAAATATTCAGACCATTCTTTCTAATAATTACATATTTATTATTAAAAGAAACATAATGTTTTTGTTCTAACAACTTAGAAATGGAAATCAAATTCCGTGTAAATCCAGGAATATAAAATACATTATCCAACAATATATAATTATTACAAAAATGTAATCTAATTACTCCCACTGCTCGTGCCGACACCACATCCCCTGACACCACACGCAGTGAGAAGGCTCCCTCCTCTAGCGGTTTCCAAGAACCCGTCCACTACAAAGAAGAACAAACATGATTAGTGGCCCTCGAATCAACTATCCAAGTTGAAGAATCATCTTCCACTAAACAAGATTCAAGAACAAGTAAATCATATTTACCTTTCGTTTTCTTGTTCTTGGCAGCCTCCTTCAAATATTGAGGACAATTCCTCTTCCACTGTCCGACCTTGTCTCAATAGAAACAATTTCCTTTGCCTTGGTCAGTGGAGGTGCCCTTATTTTTGCTTTGGGCTTTCTTGGGTTTGGGCTTACCCTTTGCCTCACCGATCTTGCCCTTGTTGTCCTTAATCAAGGACTCAAACGTTGCAGACTCATTGAGCAACTGTGTAAGACTGAACTTTAACTTGTTCATCCCGTAGTTTCTTTTAAACGGATCAAAAATCTTCAGAAGAGTCGTCAGTATGATGCTAACTTAACTGGGTTCATCAATGGCCCCACCATTGACTTCTACCATGTTGAAGTTTGACATCATGCTTAAGACATGTTCCTGAACTTATGTACCTTCCTTCATGCAAGCGAGCAAAGTGGAACAAACAAATTGGTGTTGCTTTTGCTCGGAGGGCTGCCCGAACATAGCTTGCAATGAATCCATGATTTTTAATGCTAAATTCATTGCTTCGTGCTTTATGACAGGCATGTCTGTCATTGAAGCCAACAGATATGTTTAGGCCTTCTAATCAGATGACACCCATCGCTGGTATGCCTCACGAACAAATCGTGTGGCATTGTCAGTAGGCGCTGGAGGACATTCCTCTGTAAGCACAAACTTGAAGTCTTTGGTGACAAAAATAGCATTTATATTAAGTTTCCACTTAGTGTAGTTATCATCGGTTAATTTATCGTTTGCCAGAATTTGAAGTAATGCAGAAGACATTGTTAAAATAAATGAAACATTCATTCAGTCATTTATTCAAACAAGTGCGAGTGCTTTGGTATAAAGTTAAACATGATGCATGATCATGTTTAACGAACTAGAACTACCCTAAAAATAGTTACTATACCACGACAATCCAACAGACCACAAAAAAGTGCCGCCTCAAGGTCGGTCAAGTCTTTGCATGTTGGACCGAGACATTCTCAATCAAATGATATTCTAGAATAACTCTTATTCCATATCATTCAACCATCGTTTATTCAGTCAGGTTTTTAATTAACAAACTTAATCAAAACCTTTTTGAGTGTAACCCACCATTTCAGATCTCACGAGCTTAACTCGAGAATTGCTGCCTTAGGGTCGGTCAATCCCGAAATACCATCAGAAATCCTATCCGTTAGGAAGTCAACATTGGTATTGACCTTTGTGGAAACCCCCCTAAGGGATGACGAAAGCAAAGCCATCATGAGGCCCCACTCGGATCTCACGGTGTTAAACTAATGATGGAGACTGCGAGATATATATGTCATATATCCCTCTCCCACTCACTATTTTAAAACTAGGGTTTTCTATTATTCGTTAATGCATCTAGACTCTACAGGATCAAAGGGCTAACTTTAATCAAGTTATCTAGTGCATTTACTAATTAGAAACAAATTCTAATTAACTAATAAATAATTTTTAACAATTAAAAATCTAATCTATTAGTGAATAATCTAAGCATTTGTAAACTATTTACTAAGCTCAGATTATTATGTTCGTGTATACCAAGTTTTGACTATTAAAACTCTAACACATTATTCGGTTAATTTATTATTAGGAAATTAATCAAGTTAATCATAATTACAAAAATGACCCCATTAATCTATCCTATTAAACTCTTTAATAACTAGATTAATATTAATGAGAATTACCATGTTTTTTAACCATTAAAAAACTAATCTTATTTTCATAGCCAATTTATGTATTTACCCATTTTAATCACATTTGTTAACGGGAAATTTGTTTAGGATGAGAAATCCCTGTTAACACCCTCAGACCACTACCGTGAAAGTGGTGGCCGGGGTCGGTACCGTTGATACCTGACCTAATCTTGTATGAATATGAAGGAGGATAAAATCGGAGGTAGGAGACAACCATCTCGCTCGTCAAGCTTATGTAGTAGATCTGGGGAGATCGAGGAGACAAGCCATCCCGCCCGTTGGGCTTCATGCTTATGAAGTAAATCTGGGGAGCTTGAGGTTCTCTTGTTGGTGTGAAAGGGTTGATCTTGGTCTTGGTCCTAGCCCTCGGTCGGGGTCAGATCCCGTTATGGTACCTGGAGCTCGATTCTGGAGCCCGATTCCTTCCCGTAATTCCCCGACCTAGATAGCAAGTAAGGAGGGGGCTTATTTAGCTCCAGTGTCGGAGAGCTCGATTTCCGCCATAGAGATGATGCATGAGAGCCTATCAACTTCCCTCAAGCTGGTCTGGGTGATTTCTCCTCATCTTGATATGTGACTTTAGCATGTAGATGGGATGATAAGAGCGCTAGGTCCAGCGAGGTAGGAATCTAGCTCTCACTCATATACACATGCATTACATAGGAAATAAGTAAGAGAAACACAAATCTTTTGTAGAGGGAGGTGGACTGACCAAGGGGGAAAAAGCATCACGAATGATCACATGCTGAAAAATCCCAAGGCAATATCCAGGGGAAGGGGGAATACCTTTCCTTATGTATATATCAAATAATGCTCCGGGAAGCTTACAAGAATGGTGAATGTAATACAAAGTAGTCGCTCCGGAGAGCTTACAATGGTGGTCGAATGTAGACCGATACCAGTATATTCTAGGTAAAGGTAACATATACATTGACGATGTTGAGAGATCTCTAAAAGAAGCATGTATCTTCTGTCATTTATCGGGGATCACCTCTATGCCTTTTACCGGCATATTTATAAATGGTGACTGCCTTGGCGTGCCCATCCAGGATTCTTTAATCTTCCTCTCCTTATTGAGTACAATTCTTCCTTTAATGTAATTGATCGGATCGTGGCTAATATCTCAGAGCGGATGTGTTTGTTTCCTCTTCGGACTCTTCTTTCCTTGATAAGCGGGATTTTCTGTTATGGTTGACCCCCAATAATCAGTTGTGGAAAATATCTTGGAGGAAAAGTTATTTGTTTCTTCTTTGGACTCTTTCACTAATGATGACCAATAAAGAGTTAAATATTCTCTTATTAATGGTGTTGATCATGTCATTAACTAGGTTGACTGCCTTCATTAATGCGGTTGACCTCATTAATGGTACTTTAAATATCATGGAAGTCAATCCTCTCTTCCTACGTTGCCGAGAGAAGAGCTCTAGTTATGCATGTCACTTTGGAGAGGTACTTCATGGAGGTTACCTGAGGTGAAATTTGATGTTCCTTGAGGGTGGAGTACCCTAGGATCCAGTACACTAACGGGGTCCCCCGGGGACCTCTCGATTGCCACGAAGCTAGATGCTGGTCTTCCCATGGAGCTTGTGCTAACTATTTTAGAGGCTAAATATTCTATTGGGTTCCAACCTTGTAGTTGGGAGCTTGGTTCAGCTACCCCGAGCTTTATCATGGAGCCTGAAATAATTATACAGGCTTCCTGGCGGGGTAACGGGCTTGGCTAGCAGCCCTGGTAAGGTGTTTACCATAAACAGGCGACCTTGGCTCGCTTCTGGAAGGGTGGAGAGGTACGCTCGAGTACTGCTCTTGCTACATAACCATACCAGGATCTACAGTGGATCTTGGCACTTTTGGTGACGACATGGGCTTAACGGGCTTCTTTCTTTTATGCTCGGACAGGTCGAGATTATACCTCGACGAGGCAGAGTGCCTTTACAAGATAAGATCGGCACCTTGAAGGTATCCTAGTTAAAGTAAAGATACTAGCAAGCTCTAGGAGAGTGTCACGAGATACCTTGATGTCGGGGAACCCAGGTCTTTTCACGTCGACCTAGCTTCGGGCTTTATACTGGTGTAAGGAGCATGATGCTGTCTCGTCGGGCTTTATTTGGTAAGCCTGGACACATGCGAGATGCTCAAATGGTATGGGCGGCCTCACCTTGCTCCCGTAGGATCGCGTGGTAGCTTGACCTCGGGGACCTTGATACCCCGTCATACAAGCCCGATTTTGGACCCTTGCGGGAAGGCTGGGAAGTGGAAAATTCTTCTTTAGTCCCTAGCTAAATTTTGCTATTAACAGAAGTCCCCTCTGACTTGAACACCAGTAAGTATTTGGGGTTGGAGTCTGAATCTTGTACTACATGAAGAATTTTTCTTGTCGCTTCTTACTTGTAGCTAGAATTGCTCCCAGGCTTAGAGAACCGAGGTACTTTTCATTCATGCAAAATAAATGAGTTGCTCGATCGTGTTGGATGAAGCTTCTGTGGTTAACATGGGTACCTAGAATTCCTTTTTCAGGAATCATGGTACTTAGATGAGCTGTCGAAATGATTCTGGTAGGCATCTATGCCATCTAGATTATTCCTAGTAGGGTTGGCCCGGCCAAGGCATCAGGAGCGCTATCTTGCTATTTCCTGGTATTTTGATCTGGATGGCAACTATGCTCTTACACTTAGACCCTTCCTAGGGGTCGTAGCCTGACCAAGGCATCATGAGCGCTATCTAGCTATTTCCTAGTCTTTTGATCCTGATGGCAACTATGCTCTTACACTCAGACCCTTCTTGGGGTTGTAGCCCGACCAAGGCATCATGAGCGCTATCTAGCTATTTCATGGTCTTTTGATCCAGATGACAACTATGCTCTCACATTATGATCCTTCTTGGGGGTCGTAGCCCGACCGAGGCATCAGGAGCGCTATCTAGCTATTTCTTGGTCTTTTGATCCAGACGGCTACTATGATCTTACACTCACCCTTCTTGGGGGTTGTAGCCCGACCAAGGCATCATGAGCACTATCTAGCTATTTCCTGGTCTTTTGATCTGTATGGCAACTATGCTCTTGCACTCAGATCCTTCTTGGGGGAGGTCACCCGACCAAGGCATCAGGAGCGCTATCTAGCTATTTCCTGGTCTTTTGATCCAGATGGCAACTATGCTCTTACATTCGGATCCTTCTTGGGGGAGGTCACCTGACCAAGGCATCAGGGGTGATGAGAGGGCTTCTCCGATCAATCCCTGGTCTCAATATCTGGATGGTAACTATGCTCTTACACTCAGACCCTTCTTGGCGGGGGGTGGTGCCCTGCCAAGGCATTAGGAGCGCTATCTAGTTATTTCCTGGTCTCGAGGCGATCATTATCGAAACACCATGGCGTTCATCTTGGAGAGATTTATCCAGTCCAGGGCATTAGAAAGGCTATGGAGCTATCCTGGTGATGGCGATCCTCCTAGAGGGATTTTATCCGGTCCAGGGCATTAGGAGTACGGTGTAGCTCTCCTGGTGATGGTGATCAGATGAGATCTACTACGGATACCGAAATCGAAAGAGATGCAAAATCATGGTCAGCTAATACGAAGTTGTATCAATGCATGGTGGTATCGGTTGATAACCAGTCTTGCTCTAAGAGTACCTGGTATGCCAAAGTTGGCTCTTAAGGTGGATTTAATGAAAGCTTTTGATATGGTGGATTGGGGCTTCTTGCTTGACACTCTTGCTGCATTTCACTTTCCTTTGAAAGTCATTAATTGGATTAAAGCTTGCCTTACTACTCTTAAGTTCTCTATCTCTATTAATGGTGAGCTTGCTGGTTTCTTCTCCGGAAAGAGGAGCCTTCGGCAAGGGGACCCTATGTCTCCGTATCTCTTTGTTATTGTTATGGAGGTCCTCTCTAAGCTTTTGGCCAACCATAATATGGACACTCCTAACTTCAAATATCATTGGAGGTGTGATAAATTAAAGCTATCCCACCTTTCTTTTACGGGTGACCTGATTATGCTTTGCCATGGTTCATATCATTCAAATCTTGTGCTCAAGTCAGCCCTTGATGATTTCTTTTTGCTTTCGGGATTTTGTGCTAATCATGCTAAGAGCAACATTTTCATTTCGGGTGTGCCCGTTGCTGTTAGTCAACAGCTCATCAACCTTTTTGGTTACCCGGTTGGCTCTCTTCCAATTTGTTATTTGGGAATTCCTATCATCTCTTCAAAGTTGAATCTTCGTGATTGCTCTCCCCTTGTGGATAAGGTTTCGAGTAGACTTTCTTCTTTTTTAAATAGGTGCCTTTCCGTTGCTGGTCGTCTTCAACTTATCATCTCGGTTTTAACTAGTATTCAAGTCTTTTGGGCATCTCACCTTTATCTTTCAAAGAGAATCTTGAAGAGCATTGAACAGAAATTCCGAAGTTTTTTATGGAATGGGGTTGAGGTGAACAGCAAAGGCTCTAAGATTGTTTAGTCTGATATTTGTGTTCCAAAGAAAGAGGGTGGTCTTGGAATTAAGGACCTCTCTTTATGGAACAAAGCACTTATAATTAGACATATATGGATTCTGGTTTATGGCACTAGTAATCTTTGGACTTCTTGGATCAAAGCCTATCTCCTCAAAGGTACCAATTTGTGGGAGGTGAAGGCTCCTCATATCTGTTCTTGGAATATGAGAAAACTTCTTCTTCTTAGGCCTTTTGCCCGTCCTTTAATTCAGCACATCATTGGTAATGGCTTGAAAACTTCCTTATGGTTTGATAATTGGCATCTGGATGGCCCTATTCGATCGAAATAGAGCTCCCGTGTTATTTATGATTCTGGACTCTCTATCAATGCTAAGGTTAATGCCATTGTTCTTGATGATAATTGGAGATGGCCTGCTGCTATGTCCATTGACCTTGATGAAATTCGGAGTCGTATGCCTTCTTACAACCCAAACTCTACTTTGGATGATAGAATTCTGTGGCTTCCTTCTTCTAATGGCATTTATTCAGCTGTGTCTGTTATGGAGTCTCTTAGAACCCCTCATCCTTTGGTTTCTTGGTATAAAATTGTGTGGTTCCCGCAGAATATCCCGATGATGGGTTTCATTCTTTGGTTGGCTATTAAAGGTAGACTTTTTACCTTGGTTCGTGTTCAGCGCTACGACCCTCAAGTTGTTACTACGTGTGTCCTTTGTAACTCTCAAGCCGAGACTCATGCTCACCTTTTCTTTAAGTGTTTTTATAGCAAAGCCATATGGACACAACTTTTGAATAAATGTGGTTGTCTTGGGATTCATCTTAGCTGGAATGATCTTATTGATTGGGTGTCCATTCATTGGAAGGGGAGTTCCCCCTCCGTCGTGACAAAAAATCTTTATCTTGCGGCTCCCATCTATTTTATTTGGAGAGAACGAAATTGTCGTATTTTTAAAAGCTCTCGAAAGTCTAGTCGAGAGGTTTCCCAGATCATTACAGATACTATTCGTTGCCGGCTCTCTTCTCTCAAGTTGAAGAATTAGCCTCTCATCTCTAGTTATCCCTAGGTGGTGTGGGCTTGTGTTGTGCTCAGTGCTCTTTGTAAAGCCTTTGGTTTAGCTCTTATTAGAGAGTTTGTTGTTTGAACGTTGTTTCTGGGCTTTGTGTCCCTTTCTTCCTGGGGTATGCCCCTTGTATTTGTACATTCCTTCCTTCTTTCTATGATACTATTTATTTACCCAAAAAAAAACATTCATGCTCCTCCATTCTAATCATCTCAAACTGCATTTGAAGGACTTGGATCTTTGATTCCTTGACTACCTCGGTTCCCTCATGTTCCATTTGAAGAATGTCCAAAGCCTCCTTTGTAATCCTAGTGTTTTGGACCAGCTTGTACTGATTATCGTCTACAGCACAAAGAATGGCATGCATAGCCTTGTTGTTCCACTAGGATGCTTCAAACTCTTGAGTACTCCAACTGGATTTGGGCTTAGGAGCTTCTACATCATCGTCACTAGTAGTTGTTGGAGGAGTATAACTATCTTCAATAGCCATCCAAGCACGGACATCTATTTGACAAAGATAGGCTTCCATCTTGCCCTTCCAAGTAGCATAATTCACCCCATTGAGCAAAGGGGGTCTTGTGCTTGAAGCTCCCTCATGACTGTTCCCGTTTCCACTCATAGTGTTTAGGGGTAATAAATGATATGAAGATGCAAATGTAATGCAACACACAAAATGAGAACAACCAAAATGTACAAGGTAAGACACACACAATGCATGGATCACCTAAGTATATCTAGGCACCGGCTCTGATACCAATTGAAATTCCCTATAAAGTGTGTATCTATAACCTAGAGGGAGGGTGAATAGGTTTTAATTCAATGAATTACCAATTTTGCGAATTAATCAATATTAACAATTCTACCCCATTCTACTTAAATGCTCAATTAAATGACAACAAACATAAAACAATAACAACACGGAAAATATATGTGGAAACCCTCCAAATGGGAAAATCACAGGCTATTTAGAGTGCCACCCTCGATCCTCAAAATCCACTATTGAGTAAAATTTTACAACTTAGGTTGACCTCCCGTCTAACCCTCCAGTTACTAACCCTTTCACTCTACCCAACGGGCCTTAATAGCGATTTTGGATCACTAGCCTTGTGCACTAACCACTTAGCCACAAGCTAAAACAACAATAAAGAGATAATGGCAACCTAAGTGAATATGCAAGAATATTTAATATGCAAAAATGCTAGGTTAATACATTCATGCTTATCTAGGATTAATAATGACAATTAAAGTAAATCCTAGATATCAATGTTGTAAATGCAAAGGCAAGAAGAATTAGCTCGAAAGGCAAACACATCCTAATTGCTAGCTATCACAAATTAATGCATCTCAACCAACAATCAAAACACAAGCATGTCATAAAAACAATTAAACACTCAAGCAAGCAATTAATGTGCAATAAAGACTAAAACCCTAGGCATACATGTCTTTGTAATGAAAATATAAAGCTTAGAACATGTAGAGAATACCTAGTCATGCACACACAAGAAACCCATGCTTGGAAGATGCTTGATGATTTGGATTTTAAAGATGGTTGAGTAAAAATGGCTTCATGGAGCTTCTCTCTCTAAAGAACCTTGTCTCTCTCTTAAAAATAGGTTTGGAAGCTCTCAAAAATGAGTTGGGAAGATGATATATATATATATATATATATATATGAAGCCTAAAGAGAAACTGCGTCGTTCTGGGTGAAGGGCAACCAAAACGCGTTAGGACAGCTGGCTGTACCACGGTCCAGGCAAGTGTCCAGACCGCGGCATAGAGAGCGGTGTATCCTCTAGACAACGCCGCTCTGTAGGCCACTGTGCATGCAGCGTGCACAAACCACGGTCAGGACAGCATGCATCCTCTGTGAAACTCCGCTTGGGAGGCCGCGGGCGTAGGCAACATGCACAGGCCGCGGTAGACACAGCGTGCATCCTTTGTCAAACACTGTTGTGCAGGCCGCGGCGGGGGCACTGCACGTAGAGCGGTCTAGAACGCGGTAAAGAATATTGATCCCAAAATGTGGTTGTCAACGAAATAAGCCAATCAAAAAGCGAGGAACTTACATCATAATTTTAGAAGAATTATGATAGATATTAAAAATCTAAGTGTACTTATCATAGTTTGTGGAGCTTATTTTGCTGAATTTCTTTAAATTACATGAAAGTGTGATTGTGAGGATATCATTGCAAACAATATCATATCATGATCTTAGATAGAGCATTTATTAAGGGGAAATATTGTTTACTAAACGTTGTTCTCTTCTATGATATGTTCATGATTTGTTTGTTATATGTTGGTACTTATTTCATATTCTTTTGATTTGCATTAAGATTCTTTATAATACTATATGCCTGTATATTTTTTTTGGTACTAACTTGCTTTGATTTTTCCACTTATGTTTGTTTTTTTTTTTGTGTTTAGTACATAAACCTATGGGAAGAAATAAGTCAACCGAACTTATAAACCCTTCAAAGCCCATAGAAAAACACAAAAGCATTACATCCACCTCAAAAAAGTCCAAAACTAATAGGATTAATCCTTTGTGGGTTATGGAGACTAAGAAACTTATCTTTGAAAGAATTATAAATTTGTGTGATTGTATAGGGTTTTACTTTCATCTGACTATTATTGATAGGCATTGGGGATCGTGAATAAATACAATTGGGGTTGTCAATGATAGCATGGTTATAGAGTTTTATTTTGAGTACTTGGAAAGTACAACCCATGAGAATGCCTTGATGAATGTTAGAGGAACTATCTTTAGAGAGTGCTCGGAGAATATTAACAAATTTCGTAGGCTTCCTAATGACATCTCGTTGGTATTTCTAGATATTAATAATATAGATCACTTAAATGAGATGGGAAGCACACTTTGTGAAGATAGTAAATTTGAGTGGGAAAAGCATGCATTTATTAGCCAAAGTTTGTTGACCAAGGTAAGTACCTTTTGGTTATGTACAAATCTTGTTTCTTCTTCAAATACAATAGAGCTTAACATAGAGAAGATCAATATTATGTAGGCTTTGATGACAAACAAGCCAATACACATTGGAGAAACTCTTATGGAACATATAGAGAATGCGGCTTGTACAACTAGGTTGGACAAGACGCTTGCATTTATGGGGTTTATCTCTCAGTTTTGTATGGCATTATGAGTTCAAAAGCTAGATGATGATGTACTTCTACCTCTTTTGGAGATATTTTGTGAAAACAATGTGACTTTTATTTCATACAAAAATAAGGGTAGGGCTATGATCGAGCCAAAATTATACTATAGTTTGGACCTAATTTCCAGGTCCTTTGTCTCATTTTCATGTGTATTTTTGCGTCTTATAGGCTCTGTTCTAGTGATTGTAGGCATTTGATGCGATTTAGGCATTGGTGATGGAAATCAAAACTTTCGGGTGAAGACTAGGCAAAGCATCAAAAGAGTAGTGCTTCTGCCCAGATACTTTACGGGTAAGCCTACTCGTGCATATCTAAGACATCGCTAGTCCGCACCAGCGCACCAACCATGAACCGAAAAGAATTTCAGCTCAAATTTCCCAGTTCGTGGGTTAGTACACTGGTTCCTACCCATGAAATTACCAACGAACCGATGACGAAAAAATGAGAGGATTGTCTGTGCGCTGGGTCCATACCCATGCACTACTCAAGAACTGCGTTCATCAGATTAGCCAGATCAGTATTTCATGAAACCGTAAAAGTATAGATTGGTCTTATTTCAAAAACTCTCTTTCATCTCTCTCTTTTCCGAACCTTTACATCATTAACACTAACCCTAGATCATTCCTCACCAAATCAAAACCATCTTACTTCATCTTTACCCTTTTCTACTTAAGAAGGCTACTAGGAGGTTGGAATTCAATCTTCAAGATAGAGGAGTCTCTACAAGGGTTTTCTTCTGCTCTCACCTCTTATCATTAATATTGTAATTAGCATGAGTAGTTAAACCCCTTGTGGGAGGTGATGCGATAATTCATGGATTGTGGACTTTCCACCATATTCTTGGTATTTGATTTATCTAGTTCCATTCATTGTGTTTAATTGTGTTTGATTTTCTCCTTGGATTAAGTAGGCACACCAAATATTGATCCTTGTTGTATATTAAACTTATTTGTGTTTTTGAAATTTTAATCACTATTCTTTATGAATTAAGTAGGTACACCTACTCTGGGTTCACTTAGAGGTTAAATTTGAGCTTATAATGCATTTGATACTTTTTTTGGATTGGGTAGGCACACAAAATCTCAATTCATGTTAGAAGTTAAATTGTGATGTCTTCTTAGGTTGAGTACGCATACCAACTCTTAGCCCGTACTAGATGTCAATTATTGATTTTAAACCACATACACTTAAGGTGATTTTTGAACAAGCTCACTTGAATGGGAGGGATGTGTTGTGAGCATACCAATCCAACATATTCTAGCTAAAGAGTGGAAGGGGTGGATTGTGAGCATACAAATCCAAGCCAGCTGAACTACTTTACATCTATCGAGGCATTAACAGAAACTCTCTCAGAAATCGACCAAGTAGTTGTGTAGTACAGTGTTGAGTGATGAGACACTCTTTTCCTTTCAAATCAGACCAAGTTGTTTTGAGTGAGGGTTGATAAGTCCCAATGCTTACCTAAAAATAGATTGTCCCTATAAAGATCGAATCGACTCTTAAAGAATTCATTGGATTTCCCCCTATTCGTGTATGAATTGCATCAACTCCCACATTCACATCTAATATCTTACCATTTAACATTCTTACTAATTTTGTTGCATGTTAGTTTAGTTTAGTAGTTAATTGTGTTTTAGTTGATAATTGACAAATCAATCATTTCATTTACTTTTGAGCATTTCTTTTTTTAGAACTTAATTTGATCATTATTTACCTATTTGATCCCTGTGGATGATACCTAGCTTACCACTTTACTTATTTTCGTGAACATTATATGGCATAGTTATGGTTTAATAAATTTTGTTTGGACTGTGATTTCTATTAACGGCATAGCAGAAGACACGTTCAGGGTAGTTATACATTTAGGCTCTTTGGTAATAATCAAGAATCAAGCAATGTATCTAGTACAAGTTGTTTACTGGATTAGGCCATACAACTACAAGAAGAGCTTTATGAGTTGAAGAAGAAGATTGAGGAGCTAAGTGCTAAGGTGGTGCAACAAGATGCTAAAATCAAGAGCTTGGAACATAGCTTCAAGCAAAGCTTCCACCTCAAAGTACTATGTAAGATCAACCAATCGGGGGATATTCTTTAAAGGCACACATGGCTAACAAAGAATCATTTGATCTTGAGGTATCATTTCTTTCCGTTTTGGCTTCATTTCATGTCAAAATAGGGGAGAAAATATACGATACTAAAAAGTTAGCTCAATTTAATTATAGTATTTGTATGTGTTTTTATGATAGATAGTATGCATGTATTTAGAGGGAGTTTACATGTAGATATGTATCCATTTTTGTACTTCATTGTTATATCTTACTCAAATATGTATATTGCCATATATTCTCTCTTGTATATATATATTGCTCTTCAAGTTTATGTTTAGGTAATATTAAGCGAAGATCACATGAAGGAGTTCAAGATTTATTTAAGATTAGTCTAGGATTATTCAGACTCTTTGTAATGTGAGAATGTGTTTTGTGACCAATCTTCAGTTTATTTTTAAGTATGTGTATTGATGTTTTTAGATGCGTTCTGGCAAATCCAGGAATCCTTGTGGAAAGTCATTGACGACGCTACTAGATAGGGAATCAACATAATGGCCACTGCCAATTTGAGTTCACCATACCAACTCTCTAAGTTGATGGTAGCCGAAGGTCCCAAGGTAAGCTCTGAAATAGTAGCAACCACCCTAGGAGCACCCCAAAAATCCAGGAGAGATAGGACATAATGCTATGAAAAAAAGGAACGTTCTTACAGACGAAGCGACCGTCAAGGAGACCGGGAAGCTAGAGGACACAGGAAATCTAGTTCATGGGAAGACTTGGAGAGGTGTGATCGAATGAAAGATCACCCCGAGTAGGTAGATAGGTACTATGGCCGGAGGAAAATGTCACGCTCAAATTCAAATGGCAATGAAACTGCCACCAGATAGCCCATGTGTTGGGATTATGCGATCATGGTGGACTGAAGGGAAAAAACCTCGTGCAGCGAAAGCGTGAGAAAATTTAACAAAATTAGGGTTTGCGTATAAACAAATAAATATCCCTTTGACTGACAAGAACCTTAACCCTAGATTAATTTATGTATATAAAAGTGTCATACCTTTTTCTCATGACAATTGAACAAGCACCGAATTGATTCAGCAAGATCTTCCAATCCAATCACGAACGTGAATCACCTAGGAGTGTGGGCTCTTTTTCCTGAAATTGTATACCTGAGGATGGAAACAAATAAAATATTTTTCTTTGTTAGTTACAGTTATCCTCCAAGAGAAAAATCCAAGAACGTCCGGTCATTTGTGAATTATCAATCTAATTGATTGAAACTCACGTGAACCCAATTTGATTTTGTACAAAAAAACCCTTTTGAAGTAAAGGATACTAGTGTACTATGAAAAACAAAAACGTTCTCCTTTTCTCTTCCGCCAAATTCTACTCCCTATATCTATGAGTTGATCGAATTTTGTCTAGAGCAAAAACTAAATCTTTCTCCTTCAAAATTCTCTCTTGCTAGGCCAAATTCTCTTCTTATAAATTGCTTAGCTTGGCCGAAATTCCTCTCATAGAAAACCTTATATATATATATAGGATTATAAGTCCTCTCCTAAGAAGGATTTACTTGGTTGGCAAGAATCATTTCCTTAGGTGGATTTATTTGGTAGTTAAGAATCGTTTTTTAAAAGGAATTATATCCTCCTCTTATATATACATAGCTGTCCAAAATTTCACTTAATATAATTAGGAGACTTAATTCTTTTCCTAAGAAGGATTTACGTAGTAGTTAAGAATCCTTTCCTTAGGTAGATTTACTTGGTGGTTAAAAATCCTTTTCAAAAAGGAATTCTATCCTACACCAAGACTCCTAATCCAACTAAATAGTGTATTTGTAACCATGTTAAAGGCTTCCTAATTTGATTAGAAAACAATTAATTTTATTTATCTACTTATCAAATATAGTCTTTAATATTAATTATACTACCAAAAATAGTATAATTTTAGGAGACCATCTCCTACCAGGAAAAATATTTTGACTTTTAATTAAATAATTAATTAATCTAAAAATTAATTAATTTCCATTTAATTAAAAATATAATTAAGTTATTCTAAATAGCCTTGCCCCTATACCATATATATGGGCAAATATATTATTTTCTTATTTTATTAAATCCATTTGACCTTTATAAAAAGTCCACATATGAACTAGACCCATTCTTACAAAAAGAAACAAGTCCACATGCGTCAATACAATTCTAGATGGACCCCTAAATTGGTCCGGTAGAATATATCAAGTGATCCATGCAAGTTCTTGTGGATTGGGGATCTTGGCGGGTTATCTAAATTTAAGCTCTAATAGACACAACCCGATCACAATCAACAAATGATTCACTTAGGTCCGATTTATTTAATTTTAGTTCATTCCACTAAAGAACTAAAATTGAACTCTTAAATAAAGATAGAATAAGTTGATGTTACTCATTCATACCCTAGACAACCTTTTTGGAGAAAGTTTATCCTTGTGAAAAATACCAGTAATCGCCAAGAGCTCATAGACCGCCTATAGCTCTCCAAGTTACCATATTTACTCATATGACCACATTTTGAACTTGAATATTTTGACTTGTCCAGAAGCCATGTTTCAATAGACACTATTGAAAACATAACACTAAGATTTAATATCTAATACCTCAAAACATCCATATGATGGTATTCTACTCTCATTTAATAAATGGAGCCATGATGTCCATATCTATAAATGAAGTCCTCTATCGATTAACAAATGAATACCAAAAAACTATCGATGATAGACTATGCTATACAATCGTACTCATTGATAGCTCAAATGATAACACTTGCAACCATAAGTCCATTTATCTCAAGATTGAGATAGACTCTCCGATTGTCTTCAAATGAAAACTTTTATCCATTTATGGTTCTAGATAAAGTATTTCATTTTGATCTTATTCAATGCATCCAGTGCACTAGATTCTTTTGCCCAAAGACACCACACTTTGATGATTTTAGACTCATCATAACACATTTGATCCCACCCAAATGCTAGCAAAAGAATCTACATATTTGACAAGATAAAGGCGCCCAACCTTTTATCTTAAGTTATGAATATTATTCAAGACTGACTACAGAATTGTGTCTACCTCATACATATCTAGATGTATGAACAATTCTTCTTTTTTCATAGTCTTTTGACCTTATGAATATTTACTTTTGACAATTATAATAATTAAACTATAAATGCAATAAGATTTGTTAAACTAGAAATAACTTTATTAATATGAAAAGATTGTCAAATACATTATTACACTCTTGCTATCGAGCATAATCCCAACAATCTCCCACTTGCTTTAGAGCAAATGTGTCATATCTCTCATCCCTGTGTTCTCTAGATGCCCATCAAAACTCTTTTATGAAAGAGCCTTTGTAAAGGGATCCGCTAGATTATCTGCTGACGTGATCTTGGTAATCGTCACGTCACCCCTATGCACAATTTCCCTCAAAAGGTGATAATTTCTTTCAATGTGTTTCCCTCTCTTATGACTTCTTGGTTCTCTCGAATTAGCCACTACTCCATTATTGTCACAATAGATAGTGATCTGCTTACTCACATCAGGAACCAGTTCCAAGTCAATCAAGAATTGGCGGAGCCAGACAGCCTCTTTAGCAGCCTCGTATGCGGCAACATACTCGGCTTCCATGCTGTAATCGGTAATACAAGATTGCTTGATACTCTTCCATATGACCACCCTCCTCCAATAGTAAACACAGATCCTAATATTGATCTCCTTAAGTCAGAATCTGACTGAAAATAAGAATCTATATACCCAACGGGAATCAAATCCCATCCTGAGTATACAAGAATATAATCTCTCGTTCTCCTAAGATACTTGAAATTATGCTTGACAGTCGTTCAGTGATCAGGACCAGGTTTAGATTGAAACCTGTTAACTATGCCTATAGCAAAACAAATATCTGGTCTAGTACAGAGCATTGCATACATGAGACTTCCAACTGCCGATGCATATGGAACCCTACTTATGAATTGCTCTTCATGCTCACTCTTAGGAACTTGTTCCTTAGAAAGTGATTCCATGCCTGAAAGGTAACATACCTTTCTTGGAATCTTACATGGAAAACCTAAACAAGATTTTATCTATGTATGAAGCTTGGGATAATACAATCTTTATATTCTTTCTATCCCTTATGACTTGGATACCAAGAATATAACTTGCTTCTCCTAACTCCTTCATATCAAATTGTTTTGCTAACCATTCTTTTACTGATGTCAATACACCTACATCATTTTCGATATGTAGTACATTATCAACGTAAAGAACTAGGAAAACCAACTTGTCGCCTTTAATCCTTTTGTATACACAAGGTTTTTCAAGGTTTTGAATAAATCTGAAACTTTTCACGTCTTGATCAAACCTTATATTCCAGGATCTGGATGATTGCTTCAATCCATATATGGATCTTTACAACTTGCATACCCTTTCCTCTTGACCTTCTTCATTGAATCCTTCTGGTTGCATCATGTAGATGCTTTCGTCAAGACTTCAATTAAGGAAAGTTATCTTGACGTCCATTTTCCAAATCTCTAGGTCTAGAGATGCCGCAATGGATAAAAGTATCCGAATGGATTTAAGCATGGCCACAGGAGAGACAGTTTCTTCATAATCGATACATTCTTTCTGTGTATAACCTATAGCTACCAGTCTAGCTTGAAAGGTTTCCACCTTTCTATCCATTCCTCTTTTCCTCTTGTATACCCACTTGCACCCGGTGGGTTTTATCCCTTTAGGCAATTCTACAAGAGACTAGACTTTGTTTTTGAACATAGATTCAATTTCAGATTGCATTGCCTTTTTCCAATGGCGACAATCAACATCTTCATCACATCCTTGTACGTATAGGGATCATCATCATCCGAAAATTCTTTACAGATTCTCCTAGGTCGATGTATCTCTTCGGTTGTCTAACAACCCTCCCACTACAATGAGGTATGGTAGATTGTTGATCTTGTGTTAGTATGGAACATACAATTGGGCTTGGTTGCGAAACCTCTTATGGAATTGTATCTCCTAAAAGCTCATTTAGGACAATTCTACTTTTAACCACAAAATTATTCATATAGTCCTTTTCCAGAAATTTAGTATTTTTTAGAACAAATACTTTCAGATCTGAAGGACTATAAAAATAGTATCCTTTTGTTCCTTTTAGATACCCTACAAATATGCATGTTTCTGAATGGGACTTCATCTTTTCTGTCTTTCCTTTTAACACATGCGCAGGACATCCAAGTATCCTTAAGTGTTCTGAACTAGGTTTTCGCCCGGTCCACAACTCATGCGGTGTTTTAGGAACCGACTTAGATGGTACATCATTTAGAATGTACATTGCGGTTTGTAAAGCATATCCCCAAAAAGAATTACATTTCTATTGTATTGTCCTTGGCCTTTGTTCTGTATAAACAAGGCTGTTTTTTCTATGTATGGGCAGAGATTTGAGTAATATAAACTTATTTAAACACTTTGTGAGTGTTTTGTTCTTAAGTTCTTGCATGAACTTTGGAACTTATCAAGCTTATTCGGCTTGTGGCGTTCAACAACCTCAAAATCTTTGTTTTGCCTTTAAACTTATCAAACTTCATAGTTTGTGGCGTTTTGGGGAAATCAAAGTGCTATTCTAATTAGCTTTTATCATCATTTCATTGATAAAGTGAATAGAATAGTTTCTCTTACTTCAATCTTGAACGATCGGGTTTGTTTTCAATTTGTTGGAGGGTGTTAAATTGCATTCCATATGTATCATAGCTCTTTAGCTATTGGGGTGTATGGTTGCTAAGTTAATGATTTCCATCATTTTGGTATCAGAGCTTGGCTCAAGTTTGAGGTTTGCATATCCATTTATTTGTTGTTCTTTTAGTTTTTTTTTCTCACTTTCTTTTCTTCTTCATCTTATAGCACCGTATCTATAATTCATCTTAATTGTTGTGCTTCTTGAGGTTATTATCATTCTTCTTTGTTTTCCGCAGAAAAAAAAACGGAAAAAAAAGACAAAAAAAAGTATTGTGGATTCAAGGAATTCTTGCAAAATTCCAAAAATCTTTCTTTGTTCATATCGTTCTTGTTTTGGTTTGGGAAATATTTAAATATTGTCTTCTTAACCAAAACAAACAGAATTCTATTTAGGAGAGAAATTGATATTTCAGTTCTAATCTTTGTTTACTTTAAGTGGCCTACCTTTTGTTTGTTTTTTTTAGACCTACCCAATTTTACTCCGTTGAATTTGCCATAATCTGAATTATTTGTTTAAAAGGACCTTAGTTAATCTAAGAACCCAAAGAACAAAACAAGAGAGGTAAAAGGAAAGAGTGGTGAGATTAGTATCGAGAAAAGCCAAATAATTGTGTGAAACACGAGTGGTGTGAATCAATTCTTTGAGAGAAACATATGAGGAAGTGATTGTGAGGCTGTTCTAACTTTTTTTTCAGGTTTTAAACATGTCTAACAAAGATAAAGAAGTGAGTTCTTCCTCAAATGATCAAGTTATTCAAGCAATGCAGCAACAATTTGAACCTATGTTCAAAGTGATGGGAGATGTAGGAGATCATCTAGAAAGACATGATGAAGCAATTACCAGATTGCAAAGAGAACCACGACGTGGAAGACAACCAGCCTTTATCAATGATGTATATGATGGTGGAGAAGACATGGATGATAGCCAAGCTACCATCATTGGTCTAGACGTTAATCCTAGAAGACAAGCTAGGAGAGGACGTTTTGATGGTGTGGACCGAAACATAGGCAACATCAAAATGAAAATTTCTCCTTTTCAAGGGAAGAACAATCCGGATGCCTATTTGGAATGGGAACGAAAAGTGGAGCTGATATTTGAATGTCATAATTACTTCGAAGATAAAAAGGTAAAACTAGCTGCTGTTGAATTTTGTGATTATGCTATTGTTTGGTGGGATCAATTGTTTAAAGACAGACGTAGAAATGGTGAAAGACCCATAGAGACTTGGTTGGAGATGAAACAAATCATGAGGAGGAGATTTGTCCCTAGCCATTACTATATGGATTTGCATCAACGGTTACAAACTTTGACACAAGGTTCCATGAGTGTAGAAGAATATCACAAAGAAATGGAGATAGCCATGATAAGGGCTAATGTGGAGGAGGACCGTGAGGCCACCATGGCTCGGTTTTTAAGTGGGTTAAACAAGAACATTGCTGATCTTGTGGAGTTACAACATTATGTGGAGATTGAGGACATGGTGGGTGTGGCCATGAAGATTGAAAGGCAACTCAAAAGAAAAGGCATCAGGTATGATTCAAAACCTTATTCAGGTTCTTCTTCTTCTTGGAAACCGATTTGGGGTAAAAAGGATGATAAACCCATTGTTAAGCCTAAAATTGATGAAACTTAAAGCAAAAATGAAATAGGCATCAAGGGTAGAGGTGAGAATCAACCTAATCAAACTAGAGGCATTAAGTGTTTTAAGTGCCTTGGACATGGTCATGTGGCACGTGAATGTCCTAATAAAAGGGTAATGATCATGAGGTATGGGACAGTTGAATCAGAAAGTGAGATAAAGTTGAAGATGACATGCCACATTTAGAAGATGCTAGTGATGTAGAGTATGCTAGTGGAGAAAATTTGGTTGTACAACGCACATTTAGTTTGCAAAGTAAAAATAATGAACATGGTGAGCAACGTGAAAATTTGTTTCATACTCATTGTTTGATTGCTAACAAGTTGTGTAATGTGATTGTGGATAGTGGAAGTTGTACAAATGTGGCAAGTACCTTGCTTGTGGAGAAACTGAAATTACCTACTATTAAACATCCAAAACCATACAAGTTACAATGGTTGAATGATAGTGGTGTTGTGAAGGTAAATCGGCAAGTGTTAATTTCTTTTTCAATTGGTATATATAAGGATGATGTTTGGTGTGATGTGGTACCTATGTATGCTGGTCACATGTTATTGGGGAGACCATGGCAATATGATCGAAGGGTAATGCATGATGGGTTTAAGGACCGTTATTCTTTGATCATGGAGGGACATAAATACCAACTTGGACCTTTGCCTCCAAAGACAATTTTTGAAGACCAAATGCGTATAAAACAGCAATATGAAGAGCTTGAATCTTTATTAGCTGAAACTTTGGGAAGGGAGCAAGAAAGAGAGAAAAAAAAAAGGTGAGTTGAGTGGTAAAAAATGAGAGCAATGGGAAATACAAGGGGAGAGAAAACAAGGAAGGCTTGAGTGAAAGAAAAATGAGTGTTTATGCAAAAATGTGTGATGTGAAGAAAGCATTAACCATGAGGTAGCCCTTACTTGTACTTATGTAAAAGGATGTTTTAATTGTTTCTAATGAAATTAACAAGAGTTTGCTTAGTGTTATTGTTGATATTTTGCAGAAAAATGAGGATCTCTTTCCTGAAGATGTTCCTATTGGTTTGCCACCAATTAGAGGAATTGAACATCAAATTGATTTCATTCCAGGTGCAAGCATACCAAATAGGCCAGCATATAGATGCAACCCCGAAGAGACCAAGGAAATCCAAAAGCAAGTAAGTGAGCTTATGGAAAAGGAATATGTACGTGAAAGCATGAGTCCTTGTGCGGTTCCTGTTTTGTTGGTACCTAAAAAGGATGGTTCTTGGAGATTGTGTGTTGATTGTCGAGCCATCAACAAAATCACGGTAAAGTATAGACATCCTATCCCTAGGTTAGATGATATGTTGGATGATTTGCATGGTTCTTGTGTGTTTTCAAAGATTGATTTGAAATATGGATATCATCAAATAAGAAAGCATGAGGGTGATGAATGGAAAACCGCTTTCAAAACTAAACATGGTCTATATGAATGGTTAGTAATGCCTTTTGGCCTAACTAACGCACCTAGTACTTTTATGAGATTGATAAACCATGTTTTGCGTGCTTACATTGGAAAGTTTGTAGTAGTTTATTTTGATGATATACTTGTGTATAGCAAAAATTTAGACGAGCATGTAACACGTTTAAAGGCTGTTTTTGATGTGCTTAGGAAAGAAAAGTTATATGCTAATCTAAAGAAATGCATTTTTTGCACTAATAAACTTACTTTTCTTGGTTATGTTGTGAATGATAAAGGAATACATGTTGATCAAGAAAAAGTGAAAGTAATTAGGGAGTGGCCGAAACCCACTTGTGTTAGTAATGTAAGGAGTTCTCATGGTCTTGCTAGCTTTTATAGGAGATTCATTAAGGATTTTTCTACCATTGATGCACCATTAACTGAATGCATAAAAAAGAATGTGGGATTTAGGTGGGGTAAAGAACAAGATGATGCTTTTAACTTGCTTAAACACAAACTTAGTTCAGCACCTTTGCTTGCTTTGCCTAACTTTGCTAAAACTTTTGAGATTGAGTGTGATGCAAGTGGAATATGTATTGGAGGAGTCTTAATACAAGAGGGCAAACCCATTGCATTCTTTAGTGAAAAGCTAAGTGGAGCAAGTCTTAACTACCCGACGTATGATAAGGAGTTTTATGCCTTGGTGAGAGTGTTAGAGACATGGTAGCACTATCTTTGCTACAAGGAATTCATTATACACACCGATCATGAGTCCTTGATATATCTCAAAGGACAAGGAAAGCTAAGCCGTAGGCATGCAAAATGGGTGGAGTTTATTGAATCATTTCCATACATCATCAAGTACAAACAAGGTAAGGAGAATGTGGTTGCCGATGCTCTTTCTAGAAGGTATGCTCTAATTTCTAAACTTGATGCAAAATTATTGGGTTTGATTTTGCATCAAGTTTAGAAATGTGGTTGCCGATGCTCTTTCTAGAAGGTATGCTCTAATTTCTAAACTTATACAATTCTGACTTTGATTTTGCTAATGTTTATGGGGCATGTGAGCAAGGGGGTTTGACAAGTTCTTTAGGCATGATGGTTTTCTTTTCAAAGAAAACAAGCTGTGTGTTCCTAGATGTTCAATGAGAGAATTGCTTGTGAGAGAGGCATATAGTGGCGGGTTAATGGGGCATTTTGGAGTTAAAAAGACTTTGGGTGTGTTAAATGATCATTTCTTTTGGCCACACATAAAAAGAGACGTTGAGAGAATATGTGAGAGATGCATTACTTGCAAACGAGCTAAATCTAAAGTAATGCCTCATGGGCTGTATACTCCTCTTCCTATACCTAGTGATCCTTAGGTTGATATATCAATGGACTTTGTCTTGGGATTACCTAGGTCAAATGGGGGGAAAGATTCTATTTTTGTTGTTGTTGATAGGTTCAGCAAGGTGGCACATTTCATTCCTTGCCATAAAACAGATGATGCAACTTTTGTTGCGGGGCTGTTCTTCAGAGAAATTGTGAGGTTACACGGAATTCCAAAGAAAATTGTAGGTGATAGAGATGTGAAGTTCCTTAGCCACTTTTGGAAAATGCTCTGGAGAAAGTTGGGTACAAAGCTGCTGTATTCAACCACTTGTCATCCACAAACAGATGGACAAACAGAGGTGGTAAACAGAACTTTATCAATGCTTTTGAGGGCCATAATTCAAAGGAATTTGAAGAATTGGGAGGAATGCTTGCCACATATGGAGTTTGCTTATAATCGAAGTGTGCAGGCTATAACAAACCATTCACCATTTGAAGTTGTGTACGGGTTCAATCCATTATCTCCTATGGATTTACTACATTTACCTTTGGAAAGAGCTTATTTGGATGGTAAGCAAAAAGCTGATTTTGTCAAAGCCTTGCATGAAAATGTGCGCACACAAATTGAAAAGAAAACTCTACAATATGAGAAGCAACACAACAAGGGCCGAAAGCAAGTAGTATTTGAACCTGGTGATTGGGTCTGAGTACACTTGAGGAAGAAAAGAATTCCTAGCCAACGGAAGTCTAAACTCATGCCAAGAGGGGATGGACCATTTCGAGTCCTCCAAAGAATCAATGACAATGCATACAAGCTGGAACTACCAAGTGAGTATGGCAATGTTAGTGCAACTTTCAATGTTTCTAATTTGTCTTTGTTTGATGTAGGTGATGAAGGTGCTGATTCGAGGACGAATCCTTTCGAGGAAAGGGGGAATGATGAGGACCAGCCAGTTGATCACAATTCGGCTAAGGTTGGAAAAGATCCAGATCCTTTAACCATTCATGGAGGACCAATGACAAGAGCTAAAGCTAAAAGGATGAAAGAAGCCTTAACTTGTTTAATGGGAAGCATTTGGAAGGAGCAAGCTAGTCAAGATTTGGTCAAGGTTCTAAGGATGCAAGAAGAGTATAAAATGGTTAACATGTTTCAAACAAGTCCAAATCCCGAAGACAAGAGTCCAGCCTTGTTAGAATGAAGTATTCTAGCTTATCTTGAAGAATAAAAGGCTATTCGACCATGTTGGGTTTTGTGGGCCTATTTATAATTAGTTTGGGTTTAATTATGTTGGGTTTTGTGAGCTTATTTTCTTATTAGTTTGGGTTTAATTGTGTTAGGTTTTGTGGGCTTATTTTATGAATAGTTTGGGTTTTTGTGTTGGGTGATTTCATGTGTTCTTTGATTAGGAATAAGGAGTTACAAAGGCTGAATACTTTATGGCCATTATTCATGGTCTAAATATCATTTAGTGGGAGGTTACACATTTAATGGGCAGTTATATTTGTGCTGTATTGTCCTTGGCCTTTGTTCTATATAATCAAGGCTGCTTTTTCTATGTAAGGGCAGAGATTTGAGTAATATAAACTTATTTGAGCACTTTGTGAATTTTTTGTTCTTAAGTTCTTGCATGAACTTTGGAACTTATCAAGCTTATTCGGCTTGTGGCGTTCAACAACCACAAAATCTTTGTTTTGCCTTTAAACTTATCAAACTTCATAGTTTGTGGCGTTTTGGGGAAATCAAAGTGATGTTCTAATAAGCTTTTATCATCATTTCATTGATAAAGTGATTAGAATAGTTTCTCTTACTTCAATCTTGAACGATCGGGTTTGTTTTCAATTAGTTGGAGGGTGTTAAATTGCATTCCATATGTATCATAGCTCTTTAGCTATTGGGGTGTATGGTTGCTAAGTTAATGATTTCCATCAATATCCAAAAGAGTTCTTTTTCTCCTTTCTGCCACCCCATTTTGTTAAGGTGTGCCTGGTGCATAAAACTGAGAAATTATCCCATTATCAATAAGATATTGCTGAAACTCACCAGATAGATATTCTCCACCACGATCAGACCTCAAGATTTTTTTATACATTTCTCAAGCTGATTTTCTACTTCAGCTTTAAATGCTTTGAACATATCAAAAGCATTCGACTTATGTCTCATGAGATACACAAAGCCAAATCTTGAGTGATCATCCTTGAAAGTGATGAAGTACTCATATCTACCTCTAGCTTGAATGCTCATAGGTCCACACACATCAGTGTGTATCAATCCTAAACATTCGATGGCTCTTGTGCCTTTGATAGTAAATGACCTTTTGGTCATTTCACCTTCCAAACAAGATTCACAAGTTGGTAGATCATCAACCTTTAAGTCACTTAGAGGTCCGTCACTTACCAATCTTTTAATCCTATTAAGGTTAATATGACCGAGGCGCAAATGCTATAGGTTGGTTTCATCTTTTGATAATTTTACTGTTTTATGATTAGGTTCTGTTGATTATGTGTCTAACAAGTGAGAGATATTTCCATGCAAATAGAATAAACCGTTTTCCAATGTACCTTTACAAACAAATTTGTTATTCTTACTAATAATAAAACCTTTATTAAAAATAACCGAATATCCAAAAATTTTTAGACAAGAGACCTAAATTAAATTCCTTTTGAATTGTGGTATATAATAAACGTTTATTTAAAACTAAATGCCTGTAAGAATCTAAATTGATTCTAATATCTCCCACTACACTAGTAGACACCAATGCTCCATTGCCTAAATGTAAGTTGAATTCATTCTCATTGAGTATTTTTCTTTCCTGAAACCACTTCTAGTTAGGCCCTAGTTGTTTTTTCTTCTGTTGATACTTGACCTTCTAACAAGTCTTAACAGTAGCAACTTTACCAACCATATGAATCTCTTGACCCTTGCCTTTCACAAGAATCATTTTGGCGCTTTGAACTTCTTGCATCAGGCCTTGCAAGGTGTATTCCTTATTGTTCAATGTGTAGTCCAACTTTGAACAAACCAAAGGAATCCAATAGTGAGTAGACAATAATGTCAAGTTTTCGTCTCACCATCTATCTCAGCACCATTCGGTTCAGCAATGTTGAGATATGTTATGGCTTTTATCATGTGATCTTTCACAGCCTGTCCAAGTTTCATCCTAAGATTCATGAAAGCAGACATTACCTTTCCCCTTAGTCATCATAGACCTCATAGCTAATACCTCTTATAGAGATATCATTATATCGGCATCAGTCTTCATTCCTTCATGTTGTTGTTACAACATGTCGAAGATGATGGCCATAACGTAACATACATTTAGCCATCTCATCTTAAGACATCCACTACTGATACTCATCCCTTTGCTTCTGAGTAGATTGATTAGTTTGGTGGTTTAGGAATAGATAGAATGATCTTATGGTTTTTCAACTTACAACAACCCAATTTTCCATTATTCATGTGACATTAATTATCATCAGTTAAAGTATTATCTTTTAGGAATTTGATTAGGGATGAGGGGTCATGATTTCTTTATATTAACAAAAATTATATAAGTAAATAATCATGATATAGCACTTTTGAATATTTATCTTGAATTAAGTAAAATAATTCTATTGACGTCGATTTCTCGATTTATGAGAAAGTCAACAAGATTGGATTTAAGTTGTGACCTGTCAAAGAGAAAGAGAAAGAGAATGCAATTTGAAGCTAGTTAGACACAAGTTTACGTGGTAAAACTCCGGTGATCAGAAAAACATCCACGGGTGGTTGAACAAGCAACCAAGTCAAAATCCACTATCAAAATAAAGATTTACACCACTCGTTCTCTCTTTTTTCTCTCAGCTCATTATTTTATATATATTACAATGAGATTATGGGTCTATTTATATGTGCATAGAACCCTAATCCTTGTTGTACAAGTAATGAATGAATTCGTATGTAATTATCATTGGTTACTTGTTGGAGTAGTATTTATCTTCTTTCCTAATTCGAAGATTGTATGGAGATCGAAAGGGACTCTGGTGATATAGTCCATTTATGACTTATTTCCTTATAAATGCTCAGTCTTCTTGAAGAAATAAAGTTGTTGCCTGATCTGAAACCTTTTTTCTGTTTGGTATTTTATTCTTCTGGAAATTCTTCTCGATATGGATATCTTTGCCTATTTTAGTATGACTCTTGGTTCATATGCAAGTTATGTACCGGACTTCTTTATTCGAGTTTCTTCATATTTGTCCCGAGCAGAACACGATGTCACTTGGTCTCAAGCAGGTTATGGCTTACCGAATACTCGTGTTCACACTTACTCGGGTTTTCACTCCTTAGTATCGTTTTGAAGGGCATTTTCTGGAAGCCTACTAGGATGTCTCTAGCAATATTTAAAGGATTGTCCACCTTGTCAGTGACGTGTACATTCATTAAAAATATACATATACCAATACCCCTTTAAAATATGTTTGCCGAGTAGGAATTTGTTCCCGGTGAAAGTATTTTAATCGACCCTTTAATCATTTATGCCAGAATAATAATTTTTTTAACAACGTCTCGCAGTAATGACGTGTCTTAATGGCTACCACAGTAAATGTGATCTGCTCCTCCACGTTAAATTTAAATGATTACGACGTTTCGGAGTTCTGACAGCTTGGTCAGTTCATTCCTCGACATGTGTCTTTCAACCGCTCAGTTTCCTTGGTAGTATTTATGAGACGTGACTGGTGGGTTAACTGGTACGCAACTTTCGTCATCAAATCTTTTATTTTGATTTTTTTCCGCTTTTTGAGACCCAAGGGTTTCGTGTCATTTCCCCTTTAAATGTTCCATTGAGAGGTTGTTCTGGTTCATTTTTACAGAAGCAAACACTCAACCCAAATTTTCTTGCACAGAGATTTATCTCAACTCTCCGTCGAAGCTTTTGCAACAGGTTTCTTTATTCTAAAGGTTAGTTTTAATGGATCCATCTTCCCGCCATCGCCTTTTTACTATAACTTTCAAGGCGCTTGAACGCGGAGACCTTTAACTGGTTTCTTGCGTTCAAAGATTATTGTGGGAGATCCCTCCTGATGAGCCTTCTTTTTTAGGTGTTGATGTTTCTAGGCTTAACCCCGACGTTCGTTTAAGTTCTAGTTCTGAATCATCCAGTTCTAAAAACTTTTAGTTCTGAATCTATCGTTTAAGATCACAGGGTTACTCTTTGATCCAGGATAAGAAAATATCAGAGTAAACGCGAGGTCCACAAACATGGCTCGGGCAGCGTTCAAAACAGGGAACAAACCGTTGATGAGAGGGACGTTGAAGCGGAGTTTAGAACATCTCGTATCCCCTTTTCCATTGATCGCCCGAGTGGGTTTGATGTCGAGCCAATTGTGGTTGGGTAGATGAGATTGTGAACTATCATGCTTGATTTTACCTGGATGACTCGGTTACAATGTCTCCCACTAGTGATAGAGCCGCATGGAACCCTCCCCCGAGCATGGTGGCGATTTATGGGTCCATGCTCTGTTGTGGTGTCACTCTTCCTCTCCAACCATTCATTGCTTGGTTTCAGGCCAAAACAGGGATTACTCCAGCCCAACTTGCCCAAAATAGCTATAAGATTTTAAAGTTCATGTGGCATATGTGGAGCCGGATAAACCTATCACCACCTTCCCCTGATGAAATTAGGCATTTTTATACACTAAGGCAATCTGGTCGGACAAGAACCTATTTTCTTTTGTCCAATCCGCCCGATTGCTAGGTTCCCTGAGGGGACAAAAGTGAACCAAGGAATTGAAACCTCTTCTGATGCCAAAAAGAGAGGCTTTGTGTGGTGGTTTCCTTCATCGAACAAGCATTGGAAGAATAGTTGGTTCTTTACCGGAGGGAACTTGGGACTCCAGGTTACTCTCTCGGCCGGGGGGAATCAGACGGTGCTGAAGGTTTCCTATTTTTTTTGTTCTCCTGATGCATGGAACAAGAAAAAACTTGACTTCTCTGTTGTTGAGCTTGGCTTTTATAGCCAGATTTCAGGCTACCGTAGGCGATGTATGGTTCTTTTATTTTTTGCTTCTATTTTCACTTCTATATTACTGTTTTTGACTTGGTTCTTTATCGTGTTAAGTGTATGACTCAAACATTGTCTGTGACGTTCAAGTTTTCCAGGTGAAGTCGATCGTTTAGGCAAGCCAAAAAAAAGCTTCTCGCCAAACCAAGGAAGGCATTGCTCCGCCTGATGAATCGGATGACGAGTCTTATGTTAGGTTTTAGATTTGAGTTGGCTTGATTCCAAAACAAAACACTTTTTCTTTGTATTGCCTAATTGCTTAGGTTGTTCGTAATTAAATCGGGCTTCAAGGAAGGAAAGCAACTTCGCATGCAAAGTTCGTCTTCTAGAGGATATATGCTTACTTAGATGCTAAGGTATCAAGATTCTTCCTCCTTTTGCAAGGCGTAGGCGCACATATACACAATTCATACATATGTGTCCCTGCATAGTTTTGCACTATTAAATGCACACACACACACACATATCATACATTTGTGTCCCTGCATCGTAGCGCATCATTTGGTATAACACATTCATACACTTTAAGTTGAATGCTAATGCATTTGTATGAAAGTAACATGTTTTGAAAAAAATGCATGATTGGAGACTATCTCTATGTAGTTTGCAATCTCGTGTGAAATATGTTTGCATGTTTATATGTTTGTATAATATGGATATTGATCTTTAATTTGATGTTATATTGTTCCTTATTGAGTTCCGGTCATTTCGGTTGCTCACACATTTGATTTCGAGTTTTGAGTTAAAAGTTATGAAACTTTCTAGTCATGTTGCATACATTGTCTTCGTATTCGTATATCGAGTCAATTTTTTATTTTCTGGGTTGAGTTTCATAGTCATCCATGTTCGTGAGAGAGTTTCGGTTCGTAATCTACAAACGGATTTGAATTCTGAGTTCGGAGACCGGAGAACGGTCGAAGAATACAAGAGGTATGTGAAAGGCAGCAAAAGAGGAAAAAAAAATTAATGGCAAATTGCCATTTGCCTCCCTTGGACGCGTAGGCGCGAGACCATCTCGCCATCATTCCCTCTCTGGTCACGAGATGCCCACGGCATATCTCGGCTGTTTCTGATTTCATGAATTAAAGAAGTTTTTATCACATATATTGCATGTATAAAATGTTTGGTGTTGATGATCATTCAAATCAATTGGAGTCACATGCTTGATTTCCTATTGGTGAACTTGCATGCTTCTTGCATGAGCTCATAGCGTGGAATAAATTTTAATTGATAAGCTTTTTATAGATTGTGACGCGTCCATGTGAAACCTTTATTATTGTGTGTACTTTGCCGCATACGTCATCGTTTATTGGGCCTCCTAATGTCAGTGACGTGAGCTCACTGCATGTGAAATTTTGCTGTGAATTTTTTTTTAAAAACACGCCTGACGTGTGGTTGTTGCGCGGCTTATTTGGTGAGGTCCCTTGAATATTTTCACATATTCATTTTCAACCTGCATATTTTAGAAGCAACTTTTCAATTTTTGTTTTGGTGATATCTCTCTTATTACAACTCGGATTGACTTGATTCAAAAACCGAAATCGAGTGTCTTGAATAGATCTACAAACCACAAATATTTTCAGAACTAAATGATGTCTTGATTATTCACAGTGTTCAGATTTTCAGTTCAAGATTTCATCCTTGTTTGGTAAAATCATCTTCTTCTCAGTTTTCTTCTTTGATCTTTTCATTGATGAATATTATATGATTAAGAAGCATGACTATGACGATTTTGATTGCATGTTGTGGTTTGTTCAGTTGAAGTTTAGATAGATTTGGTTGATATTGAATAATTGGGGTCTGTTGACGTTAATTTCTAGATTGTATCAGAAAAGCCAACAATGATTGGATTTCGGCTATCAATTCAAAGAGAAAAGAGATTAGAGAAGGTAATCAAGACACAAATTTTGCGTGGTAAAACTCCGATTGCCAAAGAAACATCCACGGGTGGTTGAATGATCAACCAAGCCAAAATCCACTATGAAAATATGATGTTTACAAGCTCTCGATCCCTCTTTCTTCTCTTTGTATTTTTATATTGCTTGCTGTGAATCCTTTCGAGATTATGGATCTATTTATATGTTTATAGAGCTTTAATCTGCTTTGTACAAGTAATAAATCTTTTTACTTAATTACAATTGTGTACTTGCTTGAAGCTGATTGTCTTCTTTCCTGTTTTGGAGTCTTGTATTGAGAGTGAATGGGACTCTAGCAATGTAGTCCAATTAGGACTTATTTCCTGATAGGAGCAGTCTTTTTGAAGAAATAAAGTTGTTGCCTGATTGGGAATCTTTTCTGTTTAATATTCTATTTTTATTGGGACTCTTTTTTATATGGATATCTCTATGTATCCTTATGACTTGATCCATGTGAGCTACGCACTGGGGCCTTTATTTGATTTTCATAATGTTTGTCCCGAGTAAGAGCAATACCTGCTGGTCCCGAGTAACATTGTTTGATCCCGAGTAACTTCATTTGATCCCGAGTAGAAGCATTATTTAATCAGCCCTGTATGTCGTTAATTGATCCCGAGTAGTATATAAAGTTGACAGATCCTGAGTAGGTTTTATTCAACATCTGCTTACTCGGGTTCTCTCTTCTTCGGTAATATCTTGTGGGATATTTTCTGAATGCCTATTCTGATATCCACATAACCATTTATCCTCTTTGTTGATGACGTGTTTATGCAATAAAATTCACACATGACAATACCCTCTTAAAATATTTTTGCTGAATAAGGTTTCTTCGGGCAAAAGTATTTTAATTAGTTTTCAATATCTTTTCAGTACCCGAGTAAATATCTTGTCATAACGACGTGTCTTAATGATGACCCTGCAAATTTGATTTATCTCTTTACGCGAGATCTTTAATGACGGTGACGTTTTGAAGTTCTGAGGCGAAAGCTAGTTCTCTCTTTGACACGTGTCATTTGCCTCTTCGTTTTTCGATATCATTTATGAGAAACGATTTACGCGTTTCCCCGTATGCCGTCTACTTCATCAATCTTCATCATTGTTTATTTCCCGCCTTGAGATCTAGGGTTTCGTGCTTTGATTTCTTTAAATTCTTAGCTCAACAGAAAAATTTCTTAAACTTAGATTTCTCAGCATAAAGAATTTCTTAAACCCAAATTTCTTTACGCAGAAGGTTGTGACTTTCCATTCAAGATATTTCATCAAACTTTATTCAAGGTTAGTTTTAAATGGAGCCATCTTCTCGTCATCGTCTTTTTAATATCGCTCTTGATGCATTAGAACATGGGAATTTCCAATTGGTTTCTTGCATTAGAAGATTATTGGGGGAAATCCCTGCTGATGAACCTCCATTTTTATAAGCTGATGTTTCTGGGCTTCACCACATCACTTTTAGCTCTGTATCGAGTTCTTCATCTAGTTCCGATTCTGATATTTCTGATCATAGGATGGGAAAACCTCAAAGTAGAAGCGAACTCCGTAAGCACGACTCAGGGCGATATCCTGATCAGGGAGCAGACTGTCAACGAGAACGATGTTGAAGAGGCGTTCAGAACATCTCGCCTTTCCTTCTCTACTGCTTGCCCGAGTGGGTTTTATACTGAGCCGAATGTAGTCGGGGCAGACGAGATAGAAAAGTATCATTCACGATTCGATCTGCCTGACTCGGTCACTTTGATTCCAGCGAATGATAGAGCTGTATGGAATCCTCCCCCGGGTATGGTGGCGATCTACGAATCCATGCTCTACTGCGGCGTCACTCTTCCCTTCCAGCCATTCATTGCCTAATTTTCGGCTGAAGCAAGGATTGCTCCGGCTCAGCTTGCCCCGAATAGCTATAAAATTTTGATGTGGATGTGAAACATGTACAGCCGGATAAACTTATCGCCGCCATCCCCGAATGAAATGAGGCACTTTTTTACACTAAGGCAATCTGGCAAGTTGGGGACCTACTTCCTTATGCCTAATTCACCAGATTGCTAGGTCCCTAAGAGGATAAAAGTGAGTCGGGGAGCTAATATCTCCATTGACCCCAAAAAGAGGTGTTTTATATGGGGATTTCCTACGTCCAACAAGTTCTGGAAGAACAGTTGGTTTTTCACCTGAGGGAGTCTCGGGCTTGAAGTTACTATTTTTGTTAGGGGTGCTCGGATGGTGTTGAAGGTCCCCCTCCTCTACTGTTCCCCCGATAAATAGAACAAGAAGAAAATTGAGTACAGCGATGCGGAACTGACCAAACTTGCTCGGGTGGCAGTTCGCACTTTGGAGAAGAGGAGCAAGACTTATCTTTTTGTTGAGTCCAAGATGATTTAGTTCGGCTTTTTCGAAAAGGTTTCGGGCTACCTTAGGCGATGTAAGCAATTTTTGTAATCTTTTCCTTTTATTATAATTCTTGTTTTGTATTCTGACGTGGTTCCCCTTTTTTTTTAAGTGTATCATACGGACGTCGCATGTGATCTTCAGGTTCGCCAAGTGAAGTCAATTATTCAGGCGAGTCGGAAGGAGGCTTCTCGTCAGAGCAACGAAGGCATTGCCCTGCCTGAATCTAACGAGGAAACTGACGCAGCCGAAGAGCAAATTCCTGAACATGTCCCCGAGGACATCGTTAGACCGACCGCAGGGGAGTCTAGTGGTCTGCGTGGCCCAATGGATTATGCCCATCCATCCAATGACGGGGAGAGGCAAAGCGAGGGTTCTGGTGAGGAGCCTATCAAACGGTTGGAGGCTAATGATGGAGGTAATACCTCTATGGGACAAGTACCTGTGGATCCTGAATTCTTTGAGTCCTTCCGCGATGATACTCAGGAAGATCCCGTAACAGATCTGAGCTTACACCGTTCACAGTGAGAAGTGACAAGTATTCAGCTCCCCGACTCACCCACTTAAGGTCCCTCCGGTGGTCTCATTCATTGACTCCAGCGATGAAGATACTATGGATGAGTTTCCCCCGAGCGTTGATGCTGGAGCGTCAGCGGATGCGGTGGCTTCAGAGGCGAACAAAGGTTCCTCTACCTCTGAGGTTGGAAATCTAGGGGCTGAATCCTCGAGGGTTTCTTCATATCCTTCTCCCCATGATATGCTGCGGGAGATGTCATCTGGTCAGGTTTTTATTAGAGACGACTGTTGGAGCTATTTTCGAGATTGCTCTCTGACTGACTGTCTTCAGAATTTTTTCAACGGTGCATCTTATGTAAGTTACCCTTTTCTTTAATTGTTTTGATTGTTTGCCCAATTCAGATTTTTAATTAAACCTTTTTTGTAGATGGTGGCCGAATTCCCTGAGCTAGTTCAGACGCAACAACATCAAGCTGATCGAATAAGGCGTCTGGAAGCTCAGCTAAAGGAAAGTGAGGATCGTCATGCTCGAGTCGAAACGGCTTATCAATAGAAGATTGGTTCTGCACAAGTTTTTGCCAACCACTGTTTGGCAAAGCAGATGGAGGCCGAGGAGAAGGCTTCTTCGGTAGAAGAGAAAGCAACATCACTTCAGGACTTATTGTCTTCTGCCCAAGAATCAATGCTCAAGGCCGAGCAGAAAGCAGAGCAGTCTAAGTCGGCGTATGAGCAGAAAATTGAAGATCTGGAGCGCCAAGCATTGACAGTCAAATCCTTATCCTGAGAGGCCAGGCTGGAGCTTGAAGTACAAGAAGTGGATCATTTTAAAAGATCCCCTGCCTATGACGCTCTTCTCTTCAAGGAGTTTCAACGAGGGCTGGTTTCAACTGGCGAATTCTTTAAAGTCAAGAATCGGGCAACTGAAAAGGCCAGAACCAATTGGGAGCTGTCAATCAAACATCATGTGGATCGGTCCTTGGAGTCTCTTCAAACTCAGATGAAGGAATGGAGAGCTTACTACCGTAGTCGAGGGAAAGCGCCCCATCCTATGTATTTAGAGATTCCATCTGAACATTCCCTCTCGACCTTATATGCTAGTCAAGAGTTAGTCGTGGAGGGTGTGGAGCCTGATGTTGGGCCAATTCTAGGAGAGGATTACAGCCAATGGATGGATGACTCAGTCGACACAATTGCTTGGTCTTCTAACGAAAGTCTGCTCAGTGAGTATAAGATAGTGTCTGACCCGAGTATTGGCAAGGGCTCGAAATCCTCACAGCCTTGATTTTTGTAGAATTGTAAAAAAATCTTTGTCATTCTTTTTGTAATTTTCTATAATTCTTTGTAAAGAATTCTTTGGAGATTAATAAAATCAAGTATCTTTTCTGAGCTGAATGGTCTTGATGTTTTCATTGCTAATGAAATTTCTTAACTGTTGCCGAGTATGTTATTCAACTCTAATATTTGGGTAACTTCACCGAGTATCTTATTAAACCGGCGGTTTTCCGAATAGCTTTGACCGCCAAATATCTTATTAAACTGGCGTTTGTGATTTGTATGTCAAGTATCTTATTAAACTGGCTATTTCTGGTGTTCGGGTAGCTTGACCGAGTATATTATTAAACCGGTTGTCACCCGAATAATGCCGAGTATCTTATTATACCGACTCTTGTAATCTTCATGCCAAGTATGTTATTAAACTGGTTAGTATTAACCGTGTCATCTTTAAAACAGACAAGTAGGTTTATACTTATGTTTCATATACGGTTGCTACCCGAACATTACATCATGGCTCACCATAATCATATGTTCTAGTCCTTACACATTACCGAGGACGTCTCCCCAGTTTTTATGTGTAAGGGTTTACCGAGTCATTAAGCTTTTTTGAACTGCTTAACACAGCTATGTATTTCACCGGGATTTTTTCAGATAGCATCCCAAAGTTATTTGACCTTGCTCGGCTGGCATGCTCCTTCGAGCTTCTTCGCCCATTTGGGATTTAATGGTCCCGAGTACTCTATTTGCATGTTCTTTTTATCATGCTTGTCTCCATATGTTCTTATTATCATATGCTTTCTTTTGGAAATCCCGGGTTCGATGTTTTTCTTTCGAAAATCGAGAGTTTGATTTTTTATTCATAAACTGCAAAATCAATAAAGTTTTAAATTCCACAACTAATATTTATCCTAACTAAGATAGTCCTGACTAGAAAAAAAAAACAAAAATATTTTAAGAATAGAAAATCTTCAGATATTAGGCATTGCTTGGTCGGGGTAAAACCCCTCCATTAGGTCGTGCAATCCAATATGCTTCATGGGCAGCTATTCCTTCAACTTTGTACGGGCCTTCCCATTTGTCAGCCAAGGAACCTGCAGCTTTATTTTTTGTGTTCAATGACACTTTCCTGAGTACCAGGTCTCCTAGCTGGAATTTCCTGACCCGAATGTGAGAGTTGTAGCGGCGAGCTACTCTTTACTGATATGCCATATTCCGTATTCGGGATTTCTCCCTTTTCTCTTCTAGCTCATCTAGACTTTGTAATAGCATATCAACGTTCTGATCTTTATTATATAGCCTAACCCGAGGTGACGTATACGATATTTCTATAGGGATAACAACTTCTGTTCCAAACGCTAAAGTGAATGGAGTCTCTCCTGTTGATGTTCTTGCTGTTCTCCGATATGCCCATAATACTTCGGGAAGCTTTTCAACCCAGCTTCCTTTCTTGGCATCTAGCTTTGTTTTGATTGTGTGCTTGATGATTTTGTTCACTATTTCCACCTGCCCATTTGTTTAATGGTGGGCAGGTGTGGTATAGTAATTGTCAATCTGATACTCTTTGCACAACTGTCTGAATTTAAGATTGTCGAACTAAGTGCCATTGTCAGTGATTATACTGTTTGGGACTCCAAACCTATAAAGTATATTCTTTTTCACAAAATTTATGGTGTTTGCTTTTTTGATATGCACTAATGCTTCAGCTTCTACCCACTCCGTGAAATAGTCAATGGCTACTATGGCATGCTTCGCTCCACCCCTGTTCCAGCTGGCATTGAGCCGATTAGATCCAAACCCCACATGGCAAATGGCCATGGGGACATGAGGTTTTTGATCTGCTCAGGGGGTTGTCGGATGTCATTAGCAATCCTTTGGCAAGTATTGTAACTTTCTGAAGATTGTTGTGCATATGAGAATAGAGTAGGCCAATAATAACCTTGCCTGAGAACCTTATGTGCCAAAATTTTATCCCCGGTGTGGTTTTCACAAACTTCTCCATGGATTTTGTGTAATATCGGATATGCATCTTCTTCTGACACATATCTTTAAAGTGTTCGGGAATACCCCCTTCTGTATAGTTCTCCTCCAACCAATGTGTACCTGGCTGATCTATACCTGATACGTTTTGCTTATAAGGGATCTTCCGGTAGTATGCCTTCTTTCAGGAAAATTTTTAGCTGTGAGTCATCTAACCGTCTGGTGGTGTTTGAATCTCTGAAATTTCTAAGTTTCTTGGTTCAACTGTGCTCAATTTAAGGAGATGTGCAACCGTAATAGTCTTTGGCCTGATTGTGGTTGTTGTTGAAGCTAATTTGGACAATGCGTCTACCTTTTCATTCTCCTCCCTGGGATTTGGGTAATTTTATATTCTTTAAATTTCTGGTGAAGTGGTTTCGCAATGTCACGGTATATTATCATGCCTTCATCCTTGGCTTGGCACTCATCCAGGACTTGGTTCAAAACTACCTGTGAATCGCTGAATATCTCGACCTTATCTGCCCGAGAGCTATGCAGACTCTAAGTCCAGCTAGTAACGCCTCATACTCGGCTTGATTGTTGGTTGCTTTGAAGTCAAACTTCGTGGCACATTCGACATCGTCTCCTTCTAGAGTGCATACTATAATCTCTGCCCCGCTGCCATGAGTGTTTAAAGAGCCATCAACACACAGCTTCCATGTGAAACTTTTACCCAACATCTTTTTTGCTTCCTAGTTCGGTTCTGTGAACTTTGCTATAAAATCTGCCATTGCTTTCCCTTTGAGAGATGTCCTGGGGTTGTAGTGGATATCGAATTCACTTAGCTCGATTTCCCATTTGGTTAATCTCCCTAAAATCTCTGGTTTCTGTAAAATCTGCTTCAATAGGCAATCGGTGAGAACCTGGATTGTACGAGCCTGAAAGTATGGACATTAGCTTCCTTGCTGCCTAAACTAGTGCCAGGACTATCTTTTCTGCCTGTGAATATCTAGTCTCAGCTGGTAGAAGTGCCTTGCTGGTGTAGTACACTGGATTTTGTACTCAATCTTCTGTTCGACTAGAATTGAGCTTGCTGCCAGTTATGTAATTGACAAGTACATCTATGGTTTTGAGAGAATGGGAGCCTACCCTAGGTATTCCTTGATTTCAGAAAAGCGTGTTAACACTCTTCATTCCATTCGAGTCCTTTTCCTTTTTTGATTACTTTAAAAAAGGGTGAGCATCTGTCTGTTGCTTTTGAGATGAATCTACCCAAGGAAGCTAAGCATCCTATTAGACGCTGTACTTCTTTGAGCGTCTTTGGTGAAGTCATTTTCTGCAGAGCCTGAATCTTCTCAGGGTTGACTTCGATTCCTCTTTGGTGGACTTGAAAACCTAGGAATCTTCCCGAAGGAACTCCGAATAAACACTTGTTCAGATTTAGCTTCATATGGTATCCCCTTAAGACATCAAATGTCTCTTTTAGATCTTAAGTATGCTTATCTGCTATGATGCTCTTGGTCATCATATCATCAATGTATACTTCCATGTTTCTTCCTATTTGCCGTGAAAAGATTTTGTTGACTAACATTTGATAGGTTTCTCCTGCATTTTTCGATCCGAAGGGCATCACTATATAGTAGTATAAACCCTGATAAGTTGTGAATGCTGTTTTTTCTTCGTCAGCCTTGTTCATCCGGATTTGGTTATATCCCGAATAGGCGTCCATGAAACTAAGTAGCTCATGGCCTGATGTAGCGTCCACCAACTGATCTATCCTAGAAAGCGTAAAACTATCTTTCTGGCATGCCTTGTTCAGATCTGTGAAATCTATGCACATCCTCCACTGTCCATTCTTCTTTTGGACGAGGACTATATTAGCTACCCATTGAGGGTAATTGACTTCTCTAATCGATCCTACAGCGAGTAGCTTCTCCATTTCTTGTTTGATAGCCTGACTTTTTTCAAGATTGAATGATCTTCTCTTTTGTATTACCGGTTTTGCATTTGGGTTTGCTGTGAGATGGTGGGATATTATTCGAGCATCTATCCCGACCATGTCTTTATGGCTCCAAGCGAACACATCCCTGTATTCTTCGTCAGCCTTATTCATCCGAATTTGGTTATATCCCGAATAGGCGTCCATGAAACTGAGTAGCTCATGGCCTGATGTAGCATCCACCAACTGATATATCCTCGAAAGTGGAAAACTATCTTTCTGGCATGCCTTGTTCAGATCTGTGAAATCTATGCACATCCTCCACTGTCCATTCTTCTTTTGGACGAGGACTGCATTAGCTACCCATTAAGGGTAATTGACTTCTCTAATCGATCCTACAGCGAGTAGCTTCTCCACTTTCTGTTTGATAGCCTGACTTCTTTCAAGATTGAATGATCTTCTCTTTTGTATTACCGGTTTTGCATTTGGGTCTGCTATGAGATGGTGGGATATTATTCGGGCATCTATCTCGACCATGTCTTCATAACTCCAAGCGAACACATCCCTGTATTCTTTGTCAGCCTTGTTCATCCGGATTTGGTTATATCCGGAATAAGCGTCCATGAAACAGAGTAGCTCATGGCCTGATGTAGCGTCCACCAACTGATCTATCCTCGGAAGTGGAAAACTATCTTTCTGGCATGCCTTGTTCATATCTGTGAAATCTATGCACATCCTCCACTGTCCATTCTTCTTTTGGACGAGGACTACATTAGCTACCCATTGAGGGTAATTGACTTTTCTAATCGATCCTACAGCGAGTAGCTTCTCCACTTCCTGTTTGATAGCCTGACTTCTTTCAAGATTGAATGATCTTCTCTTTTGTATTACCGGTTTTGCATTTGGGTCTACTGTGAGATGGTGGGATGTTATTCTGGCATCTATCCCGACCATGTCTTCATGACTCCAAGTGAACACATCCCTGTATTCTTTGAGTAGATCAATGAGGCTTTGTTTGACTCTTCCTTCCAGGTTGGCCCTGATGTTGACCTTTTTGTCAGGTTCATCTTCTTTTAAGGTGATTTCTTTGACCGGTTCAGTTTTAGATTCATTCGGCTCTTCCCTTGGATCGAATTTGAATGATAGTGGCTTTTCGTTCTGACTCGGCTGTGTTATAGTACAAACTTGTTCATTCTTGTCCTTAAATACTGTCAGGTTAGCTCTTCGGGCCATCTCTTGGGATCCCTTGACTACCCTGACCCCTTGTTCGGTAGGGAATTTTATCATTAAGGCATAAGTGGCTGTTACGACCTTAGTTTTATTCAGGAACGGTCATCCCAATAGTGCATTATATGGCCAATTGTCCAAGTCTACCACCACGAAGTCGAGCAATACAGTTCTCTGGCAAGGTGCTACTCCAATCTTCACAGGTAGCTTTACAGTCCCGAGTGACCTAACCACAACTCTTCTGAATCCTCTGAGTAAGGTATGGAAGGGTTGTAGGTCCTTTTTGTCTAACCTGAGTTGATCGTAGACGGCTACATTGGGGATGTCTTCCGAGCTTCCATTATCTATCAGGATTCTTCTGACTTCCCGGGGACCAATCCGGGCACTTATGACCAAGGCGTCATTTGGTCGAACATCGACGCCATGTGAGTCTGCTTCTGTGAATGTTATTGGGTCCCATTCTTCTTTTATCCTCTTCGGGTCTGGCTCGACCGTGTTTATATCAAAGTTATTTCTTGCTTCTACTGCTTCTCTGATTTCCTGAGTTCGTTCTCGGTTACTTCTTCCAGTGGATGGTCCTCCAAAGATCGTATGTGTTACTTGATTGGCCTCTGAACTGCCCTTTGATTTTGACCAGAGCTGTGGTAGGCCCTGATCTCTTTCTTTGCTTCTGATTTTTCATCATTCTTCAAGATCACATCCTATAGATGTCCTTCCCAAATGAGGGCTTCTATGTAATTTCTGAGCTGGTAACACTTGGAAGTCTCATGACCGGTTTTCTTGTGGAACCTGCAGTATTTGGTTGTATCTCACCGAGCAAATTAAGATTAACGGCGTGGCTCTTGTACCATATTTTTTGTTTCCAGAATGACCCGAATTTCCTCTTGCTTTTGCCAAAGAGGGGTGTAGTTGGTGTATCTGCCTCGGTATTTTTCTGTGGTCTGCTCGGTATTACTCCCATTACCCCCGTATTTGCTATTTTCTTTGCCATTTCCTTTCCGTTTTCCCTTCTGGTTCTGTACCTTGGACTCGGCGTCCTTCTGTTCGGGTTTTCCCCCATGCATGTAGCATCCTCCCGTGGCTAACTCTTCTTCCTCGGCCAGTGCATATCCACCAGCCATATCCATCATGTCTGCATCTCTGGTCAGTAAGGCTCTTCTTAAATCAAAAGATAGCCGTCCATTCTACAAGTTGTTGATGAATGCATCGATTATTGCTTCATCATTTGCACTGCCAATTTCTGATACCTCTTGGCAGAATCTCCCTAGATATTTCTTCAGTGACTCATCTTTCCCTTGTTTAATTTGAGCAAGGTGAGCCACTGACTTTTTCCTGTGAACATTACTCAGGAACTGCCTTGAGAAGCTCCTGCTCAGTTCACTGAAATCTCTGATGCTTGCTGGGGGCAATCTCCCGAACCACATTGAACCCATATCTCCCAGAGTTTGTGGAAAGTTGAGACATAGCAAAGGATCAATGTAGGCATACTGAGCCATGGCACTTTTATAGCGTCTCACGTGCTCATTTGGATCCATATCCTTCTTAAACTGCTCCGCGTGTGGCATCCTAAACATTTCTGGGATTAGGGTCTGCAAGATTTCCCTGGCGAATGGACTGTCAGAATCGTCATCAGATAAATCGTTATACCCATAACGTTTGACCAGTGCATCCATTTGACGTCTGTTGTTCTCGACCTCTTGAGTTAGGCTCTAGATTACAACGTCTCTGCCTCCTACTGGACTACCCCGATGGTGGAAGCGCTGGGTGATTGTCATTCCTCTTTCTGGTTCTTTACTCTGATACCGGGTTTCACGTATGATTCCGTGGTGACGCTTGGGATTGTACTGATCGCTGTCTTCTGATGACGACCAATCCTAGTGCCGGTCATGTTTGTGGTGTCTAGCACGGGCTGTCTGATCCTGGTTCTGCCTTTGGCATGGTCGTTCCTCTTCAGTTATTTCATGTCCAGCCTGATTTACTGGAGTAGGGCTCCTTCTAATTTCTGGTCATAATACAACCGAACGAAGCCTTACAGGCGGGCGGTTAGGAGTTTATGATTCCATAGCTAGTAGATCAACTCCTTCCTTTGCTGTATCCGCCATCAATTATTGCAACGCTTCTCGAAAACATTGTGTCAGATCTCCACTAGTTGGAGGAACTTGCTGGATACCCTCCAGGAATGTAGGTTGTTTCTCCGTTGTCGCGGTGAGATCCCGCGAGGTACTGCCAACATGGAAATTGTCCGGAGATTTTTAAACATCCCCAGAATTGCTTCTGCTTCCTGCCATCGCTTTTGATAAAGTCAGAGGTTCATTCGCCCTTCTTCTAGCACTAATTGTTGACGTTGATTTCTTGATTGTATCAGAAAAGCCAACAAAGACTGGATTTCAGCTATCAATTCAAAGAGAAAGAGATTAGAGAAGGTAATCAAGACATAAATTTTACGTGGTAAAACTCCAATTGTCGAAGAAACATCCACGGGTGGTTGAATGATCAACCAAGCCAAAATCCACTATAAAAATATGATGTTTACAAGTTATCGATCTCTCTTTCTTCTCTCTGTATTTTTCTATTGCTTGCTATGTATCATTTTTGGCGAGATTATGGGTCTATTTATATGTTTATAGAGCCCTAATCTGCCTTGTACAAGTAATAGATTTTTGAATTTAATTACAATTATGTACTTGCTTGAAGCTGATTGTCTTCTTTCTTGTTTTGGAGTCTTGTATTGAGAGTGAATGGGAACCTAGCAATGTAGTCCAATTAGGACTTATTTCCTTCTAGGAGCAGTCTTTTTGAAGAAATAAAGTTGCTACCTGATTGGGAATCTTTCCTGTTTAATATTCAATTTTTATTAGGACTTCTTTTTGATATAGATATCTCTGTGTATCCTTATGACTTGATCCATGTGAGCTCTGAGAATGGTTGTGGTTTAGGTTAGGGTTTGTGATTTGGTTGAATATTAGTTGAGGAAGATGAAATATGGGTTATCGAGACTTTTTGCAAGAGAATCGAGCTTATTTGTTGTTGAGTCAAGCTTTTATTTACTTGAAAATTAGGTGTTGGTAAGTCGAGCTTATTTTGTAATGTTTCGAAAAAAAAATTCATTGGATCGAGCTTTTTTGAAAATGATTCGAGCTTTTTTCAATAGGGTCAAGCTTTTTTTTCATTGGATCGAGCTTTTTTGAAAGGGATCGAGCATTTTTTAAAATGATTCGAGCTTTTTTCAATAGGGTCGAGCTATTTTTTCATTGGATCGAGAATTTTCATCATGGGATCGAGCTTTTTTTACATAGGATCGAGCATTTTTTTCGTAGGATCGAGTTTTTTTTTAAAGGGTCGAGCATTTTTGTCCTTCGATCGAGCTCATTTCTTATAGGACTGAGCTATTTTTACATTGGATCGAGACTTTTAATTTTGGTTAAGATATTTGTTTTGTTTAATGATGTTGTATTTTTGTTACATTACAGGTGAGAAATATATTGAGGGAATTGCTTAAAACTGCAGAAGGAGACTGGTACGAGTGCAAATTGACTTGACACAACCATTTTGATACCCTTACCCATATAGACGACGCGTTGAACCGGGTCCCTGCAGAATTTGTAGATGAAGATCGGTGTCGGTTCATGGCCTCATGTTTCGGCCATTTCCTGACGATGCATCGGGAGATGAAGTTTTCAGGTGGTATTATCCATCGGTTGCTTTTGAGGGAGATGTATCATAATGGCCCAACAGATGAGATGCAGTTCATGTTAGGGAACCAGTCGGTGAGGTTTTCAAAGGTTAAATTTTTCCTGATCACCGGATTACGGTTTGGAGTTGTACCAGACACGACCAAGTATGCAGCAGTGGAGAATGGGATACATCAGCGGTACTTTCCTGGAGCCGATGAGGTCTCTTTGGAGGAGATTAGGGGTGTTGTCACCGTCGTAGAGTTTGGAAAGGTGTACGATGTTGTCAATCTCTGCCTCATATATATGCTGAGCTGGATACTGATAGGGGTGGATGAGAGATTCAAGATTCCAGTTTGGCAGTTTTGGCTGGTTTAGTATCTCGATGCGTTTGATGCGTTCCCCGTGGGGTGCCCGTGTACAAGCATTCTATTTTCTCATTCAAGCAACCGCTTGACGGGTGATGAGACGGGTTCGAGCGATGCTAGCGGGAAAAGGGTGCTGACGTACACACAGTTGAGACCTATAACATATATGGTCTATCTCATGCCCTATTGGTAAGAACTTTGAATTACAAGTTGTACTTTATTGGTGTTGTCCTCAATGTTATGGTTAGTTATCGAACTTATCTATGATGCAGGCATTTGCTTTCGAGGTGCTCCCTGATTTGGCCAAAGAGTTCAGTTCCCGGATGTTACAGATCTGACTCCCAGTATTTTGAAGTGGGAGTTGAGCAAACAACCGAGAGGGAAGAAGTTGGCAAAGATTTTCAAAGCTAGGGTATGTATTAATTTGTTAATATTTTTATTAGTTAGTATTTGTACAATTACATTGTTTTAACTAATATTTCAGATGTTTATGAGGAAGGAACTGGTGCCCACACCAGCTGAGAGACAGGCACCGTACTATGCCGGGCTAAACGAGGGGGAGCCTTTATGTAGAAGATGACAGGGATGATATGCCGCCTCCGGTCCCTGATCAAACTACCTTTGGCGGGAACAGTGGTACAAAAGGTGGGGATTTAACAGACAGGACCAGTGACACTGAGGGATCTGAGCCCGCTGCTGGGGGTTTAAGGCTCAGTGACAGTGAGAGATATGAGACAGACCCTCAACGAGAAAGGCATAGGCATATGCGGGTTCGGTTTACCACACCCGGACATGGTACATCTATAGGGGATTCCCGTGGTGGCGTTGGACGCGATGGAGAAGTAAGTTGAAAACAAAATTAATTGTTTTTTATTAACACGTGTTGATAGTTTTGTACTAACAATGTAGACATGATTTCAGGCTCCGTGAGCAGATCTGTTGAACGATGTGCGTGAAGCCCTCAGGAAGAGTGAGGAGGATCGACAACGTCAACACTTGGAGTTGGTGGATATGATCAAGAAGAGTGATGAGGATCGTCAGCAACAACACCGAGTGTTACTAGATAAGATCCGGTGGCTTCAGGGGTTGACCATGTGTACACACGTGGATGGTCCCCCACCTCATAATCCAGACTTTAGTCCCGAATACTGGACTGATAGGGAAACGGGGGGGACAGACATGACAGGTGGACCTTGTCAGGACCTTGTCAGGACCCGCCTACCAGAGGGGTAGTTCTGGAGAGGACACCTCAGTCATATACCAACGATAGTAGGCTTGCTTCACTTCCAGCAGTCAGGTCAGACCTCCCAGCTGTCCCATCTGGGTCCACCCAGGCTCAGCGGTCCCCCCACCTCCCAGCATATCGATTCAGCCACAACGGTCCCCTCCCCCACCCAGTAATTCTGTGGCGTCGGCACGGTCCTCTCCCCTACCCTGCAAGTCGACCGAGGCTCAATGGTCCCCTCTCCCACCCAGCATGTCTGTGGCGTGGGCACCGTCCCCTCCCCCACCTAGCATTTCGATCGAGGCTCAACGGTCCCCTCCCCCACCTAGGATGACGGCGGTGTCGGCCCCCTGTTTTCCCCTACCCAGCATGTTGATCCAGGGTCAGCGGTCCTCTCCCCCAGATAGCATGACGACCTAGGGTCAGCGGCTCTTTCTCTACCGACAATCACATCGATTCAGCCTCAGCGGCCCCTTGCACCGCCCAGCACATCGACCGAGCTGCAGAGCTCATCGGAGGCTGGACTACCGTAGAGGAAGCGTTTAGTTAAGCGCGGATGGCAGTTGATAAGCCCTTACACAGATCCATGCCTGCCAAAGAGGTTGAGGACACGGCCCGAGTCCATGGAACACATTTTTGACCCCCACGGACTAGTGGAAGTTGACCAGCTTACGACATACAAAGTCTTTAAGAGGAACATCAATGGGGAACTGTGATTTCAACTTCTTCTAATAAAAATGGTTGTATATTTAATGTTTATTCAAATTTACCTAAAGCTAATTCAATCATTAAACAGACGTGATGTGGACGTACTGGCACTAGTGGACTTCAGAATGGTTCATGCGTATGCAGTCCAACTTCATGGACTTGGAGGACAGGGTGCGTACTTACGTGATTTTCATATTAACGTTTGTGTAAGTAATGTTGTATTGTTGATAATTCATTAGTTATATTGTCTGTCAGCATATGGATGGATACCTCCATATTCTTCACAAGCGTCAGCGAGGATTCCCCACTGTGTACAACCAGAGGATCAACGTATTGGATACCCAATTTTATGTAAGTTGTTTTAATTTTTTTGAATTGAATCGCATTTTATGGTTTTGTATTATTAATACGATATTGCCAATGATTGTATGTACAACCACTTATGTTGTTACAATGGGAGAGGATGATGCCTCGTGATTCACACGGGGCTGTAACCATGACAAGGTGGAATATGTTACAGTCTCATGGTCACAGCCCCGATGGTTGAAAGTGGACCTTCAGACGGTCCATGGAGCAGCCATGAGTGGAAACCGCTTATGGCACGAGGTTGACCTGGTAAGTGTTAGACGATGGAAATTATTTAAAATATAAACTGTTCATATATCCTGACCTAACACCGTATGCATACTATTGCAGGTCCTGATTCTGTGCAACGTTGGGGGCCAACATTGGCTGGTGGTGACCGTCGACCTCATTCTCGGGAAGATTGAGATATTTGACCCCTAGAGACAGGAAGTCCCTTATTATATCAGGAAGCAGCAGGTCCGACCATTACGGTGGTTTTTACCCTCCATGTTGAATGATGCGGGGTTCCACATTGCACGACAAGGTGGTCGTTGGTCGTTCACTAAGGAAAATAATCCCTTCTCGGTCAGCATAGTGTCTACTTCTAGAGTCCCTCAAAAAAAAAAATCATAAGACATTCTATTTCATTCACGTGCTTAGATATTCTATAAGAACGATTTGTAATGGTGTTTTATGTGTCCAATTGCAGAGGTAACTGTGGTCCCCATACCTTGAGACTTATCGAGTACTTACTAGCGGGTCGAAGCCCTTTTGATTGGTTAGAGGACGACATGGGGATCATTCGACAGAAAATGGCTGTGGAGATTTTTTGTAACTCAAGGCCTGCCTAGTGATTGGTTGTATATTACCATTTTTTATGTACAAAGACATGTAATTAATTCATTAATATTAATTCATTCATTAATATTAATTCATTAATAAGTAATTATTTCAATTCCAAATTATTACAATCTAATACAATTCCAAATGTTTACAATGTGATCAAAACTTTGTCATTCATTCCCTATTAGAGTCAATGTTAGGGCACGTCTGTTTGTTGTGTCCAATTGAATGACAGATGCTACACTTGCGGAGGTATTCATTTGGAATACCTCTGCTTGGACCTTCATTAATCATAGGTGGATTATAACATCTTCTGGAATTATGCCCTAGTTGTCCACATCTTCTTCAGGATTGTGTAGTTGTCCTCTCCGAAGACGAGACATGGCAACCCGCCCTCGGACTTCCTGCTTTAATGCTTGCATGCCTATCGAAAATGAAAACTAGCTCATCAATATGACCTAGGGCACCCTTCAAGCAATCCAAAAACCATTCCCATGAAAGGTTGTTTTCTGAGTCGCCGTACCTAAAAGCAATTGGATACACATGTTCGTTCCCATCTTGTGCTGTTGCAACAAACATTGTACCCCAGAATCGTCCTTTCAAATGGGTACCATCAATGGCATTGACTGGATGCATACAAGTCCGAAATCCTCTAAGTGAGGCAGAAATTTACCATCTTCATCGCACTGTAAGTCAGTGATTGTGCCGGAATTTTTTTGTTCCAAAACGTAACCAAATGATGGAAGCAGTTGGAAGGTTTCCTCATGCGTTCCATATGTCAGTGACAACGTATAATCGAGGGTGGCGTGTGCCTTACTGTACATGATTTGGATTTCATACATTGATTTCATGTCGGCGATTATGTCCTTTTTACGCATTAGTCGACCATCTTTTTGTTGAAGTCTAGGTGCAATAACTTCTCCAATTATGACTGCACTAGCTTGTCGGTAGCGGAGGTGAATTTCCTCTAACGGACAAGTGTGTTCGTTGACAAAACTTCTTACTTGAAAGTATGTGCCTTCATCTCTCCTCACCGCTCTTAACTTCCACGTATAATTTCCCTATCAAACAAACTAGATGTAATGTTGTCTTATTGGACCTTTTCACCTTCCACTCGAAGTTCTCCCGCATTGCAAAATGGCCTACTAGTCTCTTCAAATCCTTTTTCGTTGGAAAAAATTGCTCTTTATATATCATGCTTGTAGGTTTATCTTCAACCAAGTTTCTACTTCCACCAATACCAAACGAGTATGATTCTGCTCCTGGAATAACCCATGTTGTGGCATTATCAGAATCATCTGAAGTTGTAGCCCGGACCTCGGAGGTCCCAGCTATATCTGATGCACTGGAACTAAATCTGTGTACATGTCTTACATGTCTTTCCATTTGGACAGGTTCTTCATCATCCTCATTGTCCTTTACATTTTCTACAGAATTGAAATTGCCCTCATTATCCACCTCATGAATCAGCCCAACATTCGGTGCTCTATTCTGCTCATTGTTGATGTCATTGTAGATCTCATTGTATTTGTGGTTGTACTGCCTACCATTCATCTCAATTTGACAACCAAATACATCGTCGAATTGAGGTCCCAGTATATTATCATGGGCGGCTACTTCCGATGGGACAACACATATGTTTTCCCAACCATCAATCCCACTTCTTTCTGTGAACAACTGGTTGCTTCCGCCTGACGATCGAAATTGTTGGGTGTTATCACGATGAGGGATATCTTCACCAATGACACCTCCTGCTGGCCTCTCGATTAGACTAACGCATACTTGAGGGATCACCTTATCTTCCCCTAGCATAAACTGAACATCATCATTGTTTCTTATAAATGTACGACATGTAGTCCCATGAACAATTGATATAGACTGGAGATCAGCACTGTATTTGTTCTCATCAAACTTCACAATGGTTTGCACGATCGACACAAGTTCGTCGTAACTCAAATTCTTTGACACATACAAACCTTGGTTATCGGAACCTAAATACCTCTGATTTTCGTCGGGTAATTACTCCTATCGACCGTTGTAAGATATGACTATTCTCACCCTATCCATTGTCCTGTCAAAATCATCATCAAAAACCATTATTAAGAAATAAATATTTAATATTAAATTTACAATTATAAAGGATTAAACAAAAATAAAAAATGTAATCGATCGAGCTTTTTTTAACTGATTGAGTTTTTTTTGTACATGATCGAGCCGTTTTTGTACATGATTGAGCTTTTTTGAACGGGATTGAGCTTTTTTTGTTCATGACCGAGCTATATTTGTACATCATCAAGCTTTTTTATATATAGCTCGAGCTTTTTTCAAATATGGCTCGACCTTTTTATTTTAGGGATTGAGCTTTTTTGTAAGGAATCGAGCTTTTTTTGTGCGGGATCGAGCTTTTTATGCGAGGGATCGATCTTTTTATGCAAGGGATCGAGCTTTTTTTTAGGGAGATCGAGCTTTTTTTGTGAGAGATCGAGCTTTTTTTGTGACGTATCGAGAATTTATTTTTGGATCGAGCATTTATTTTATGGATCGAGCTTTTTTATAATTTGATCGAGCTTTTTTTCAAATGTTTCGAGTTTTTTTAAAATGCTTTCCAGCTTTTATGCATAAGATTTTAAACTTGTTTGCACCACTTCAAATCAAATCGGCCAAATATATATATATAAAAAAATTGCATACATGTTCATTCATTATTTTTTTAAAGTTTGCAACTCCCAGACATAAACAAAAAAAATTGAGACAATATGTTCATAAATGTTCATACATTGTTATACCACACAGAAATACAAGAAAAAATGGAAATGAAGATCAAAAATATTTATTTACCTTTGTTAATAGTGAAATTTGGCCAGGGGTCAAAGAGAAATTTTCCACCCATCATCGACAATCATGAAGCCCGGCAATACCGTAAAGCCACCCCGCAGGAGCAGGGAAGGCCGGCTCGGCTTTAAAACTACCAAAACAAGTCCCCACAAGAGTACTGGAACCCGGGCTTCTCCAGGCCATCTATCAGGGAACCTCGGCTCTGAGGTCAACCTCCATAACCGCCCCGTGAGTGCCAGGGGTAGTTTCCAAGCTCAAGAGACATTCAAAAGAAGCCCGCCAACCTCTCCAGAAGCAAGTTGTCCTTGCTGGACATAAGGGAAGAATCACGCCTAAATCTACATTACCCCAGCTATCTCCCGGGGAAGGTCTACAAGAGCACCTCAAGCCCCCACGGGTCAGGGAAAATCCATCCTAAGCATCTAAGAACAGAGCCAGAGCAGGGGTCTACCTCGCTCTACGGGGCAACGTGCAGCTGGCTGGGTGACCTCCATGAAGATCCATGGTACGAGTGCACACATGATCATCTCTACATGATATTTACATGCACATTAAGGTTTTAATTCAAATAAGAGAACAAAATTATCTTCGTCAACGATATCATCGAATCCAGAAACAATTCAAATTTAAATGACGAATCTCGCCCGATAAGGAGGGAACTGATTCGTGAGATCACGGTAGAGTATTTACGAACTAAAAACCTACTAGGACGATATATATGAGGGGCCAAGCATGGTAGAGATCAGAGACAAAATCATGCACTGGAAAATAGTGAACAACAGATACAAAAATACGACAAAGATTCGATAGACAGGAAAGGCCTAAATTCTGGATTCAGAACACGGTCACCTTCATCTCCAATAATCGACAGGCACCGAGTTGCCACCACCATACACCTCCGAGAGACTGTGAGCAAACTAGAGAGCTATTTATACCTTAAATAAATCAATAATAAAGCTCCCCCTTACTATTATTAAGTTCCAGCCTCTCGTCTCTCTCTTAAACAGGTCAGGAACCAACGGTACTGACCCCGGCCACCACTTTCGTGGTAGTGGTCTCGAGGCTGTTAAAAGGAATTTCTTATCCCGATCAAATTTCCCGTCAATACTTTATGGCACAGTCTGTAGGGAACCTCTCACACCACCCTCTTTTTACATTCAAAAAGTTCGTTATTTCAAAGACATCATGAGGCTCTGCTCCTCACAAGGGCAGCAGGGCACCTCAGGGTAACCTTTTGCTATATCGACATGAAAGGCCCCAAGGAAAGAGAGAAAATCCAGGCTCCATAGCCAGATTCCCACCCAGCTAGCCACTATGCAGGCTTTGGATCCCCCTCTGGGAAGCCAGGTCGAGCTTGACCAACAAGCGGAGCCCTTTGTAGAGAACGTCCGCCTTCGACTACCCGCTGAGGGTATCGCTATCCAACAAGCGGGTCTCTACAATCAGGGGGAGTCAAGCAGACCAGGGGCTAGGTAACATGCCTTTAATCGCTTGGGACCTGCCCCTCGGGAATCAATACGTAACAAAGCGGGGCTCCCGACCTCTATCCGAGATAGGCTAGGGCCCATGCACCATGTTTCTTAAGCGCTGCTATGCTACCAACTAAGACAAGTCAAATCTGCGGCAGATATCCTTCCCCGGGAACTCTGATGGTGAGGAATCTGATGGTGAGGAATCCGAGATAGACTCAAGGAAATTCGAAAGCAAGAGACTAAGGGACAAGTTGGCAGAGCTATAGAAAGAGGTCAAATTGATGAAGAATGGGAAGTACAATGAGGACAAGAAAGATCCTCTAAGTGAAATGAACACCTCCTTCACCAGAAGGATCCGGGAGGCGGAGCTCTCGCCTAAGTTCAAAATGCCAGCTAACAGGTTCTCTAGGACTGAAGATCCTCTGAGCCACTTAGAGATCTTCGTTCAATAGATGGAGATCCAAAACACAACTAGGGCAGCTAAGTGTTAAATTTTCCCCACTACACTTACGGATTATGCTAAGATCTGGTTTAGGAAACTACTCGCTAGGAGCGTGGATTCCTACACCAAGTTATCAACCGAAATCTGCTCACAATTCCACGGAGTTAAGCCTCAATTGAATGACCCGATTCATCTACAATACGTGATCCAGGAGATAGGGGAAACTCTCCGGGCTTATGTTGAGCATTTCCACAAGGAAGTCATCCAGATGGGGGTTTTTACCGAGAAGGAAACACTCGCCAACTTCAAAAGGAACCTGTGGGCAGGAAAGCTTTTTCGGTCTTTTGCTAAGAGACCTCCAGAAACTTACAAGGACGCCTATGATCGGGCTCTGAAGCAGATTGAGGTTGACGAGCAGCTCAAGGTCAAGATGGAACATGACGACATGAGAGCCGTAAAGCGACCAAATAAGGAAGCTCTCAGACCCGAGCAAGCTCAGAAAAGCCAAAATAAACACCCTAACAAATCAATATACGGCTTCCCCCTTCCTTAGCCCAGATTGGAAAGGTATCTCGATAGACGAGCTCCTCCTTAAGCTTTACGACTTCCCAGGATAGTAGCCCCTATAGCCCGTGATGAGAGGGGGTATGACCATTACACTCCCTTAAATGCATCCCGAGAAATAGTCTACCTTGCCATTCGGGACAAGGGTTTGTTACAGAAGCCCACTCCTATAAAAGCCCCGGTCAATAAAAGAAATCGTTATAAATACTGCGAATTTCATGAGGATGTAGGGCACAACACTTTAGAATGCTACAACCTGCGGAACTAGATTAAGGCTTTGATAAGGGGAGGATGCTTTATAGAGTTCTTACAATAAGTTAGGGAGAACATTCAGACTGGAATAGAGGTGCAAGCCGAGATCCAAGAACATGCTGAGAAAAATAAGGAAGAACAGACAGACTTGGTGCAACAGATTCAGGTAATATAAACTATCAGTGGGGTCCCACTCTGGCTGGCACCTCTAACAATTCCAGGAAAAACCATGCGAGGAAGGTCCCTCGTACGGACGAGGGGTGGGATATCTTCAAGGTCGATCAGAGACCAACCAACCCCACCAAGTTGTAACAGATCATCTTCACCAAAACAGATGTCTATAACACCGTGCAGCCTCATGATGACCCCATGATCATCACAGTACAAATTGCCAACTTCATGGTGCACCACCTGCTCGTCGACACAGGTAGCAGCGTCGACGTTCTATTCAAAGACACTTTGGAAAAACTAAATTTGAAGCAATGGTGCTACAAAAGCTGTACTACTCCATTATATGGTTTCACTGGGGACTCCATCACACCCGCAGGATCAAAAATCCAACCAGTGGTGATCGGAGCAGCACCTCTCCAACAAAACATCATGACCGACTTCGTGGTGGTGGATACCCCGTCGGCCTATAATGCAATATTCGGGAGGCTCTTTCTGTTATCCTTGAAAAGGGGCCTCTCTATTTACAATAAGGTCCTGAAGTTACCGGTAAGAGACAAGGTGAGGGAAGTTCAGGGTGATCAGCAAGCAGCTAAGAAGTGCTCCGCAGTGTCAGCCAACCCAGCAGCTCTAGCTAAACAACTCGGCCAGGTGACGACTATCCAAGGTAAGATAACTCCAGCACTAAACCTGGGAGATGGGGTCTCCACCTATTATTCCGAAGAAGGTTTATGGTGCCAGACATGGAAGAACAGAGGAGATTCCTGTTCGACTAGGCGATCCCTTGAAGGTCGTCAAGATCGGAGCTACCCATGGGCCGGGAATGAAAGCGGGCTTGATTAGGCTCCTCATAGAGTTTAACGATATTTTCACCTAGAGTCATGCTGAGATACCGGGGATCCCGATGACATTAGCTGCACATCGACTGGCGGTGGATCCGACCTTCAAGCCCGTCAAACAGGAAATGTGCCACTTCAACACTGAGAGAAATGTGGCGGTTCAAGAAGAGGTGGATAAACTCACCCAGACAGGTTTCATTCGAGAAGCCCGCTACCCCGAATGGATAGCCAACGTGGTCATAGTCTCGAAGGCGAATGGGAAGTGGCGCATGTGCGTGGACTACACCGACCTCAACCGGGCATGCCCAAATGACAGTTTCCCTCTGCCAAAAATTGATCAGTTGGTCGATTCCACCTCCGGGAACAAGCTTCTAAGCTTCATGGATACGTTTTCCGACTATAATCAGATTATGATGCATCCTGCGGACCAAGAAAATACCAGCTTCATCACCGCGCAAGACTTATGCTGCTACAAGGTAATGCCCTTCAGGCTCAAAAATGCTGGAGCTACTTACCAGCGGTTAGTCAACCGTTTGTTCAAGCCCGAAATTAGAAGGTCGATGGAGGTGTATATCGACGATATGGTCACTAAATCTTCAATCTCGGAAGGCCACATGGATGACCTTCGTGATCCTAAGGAAAACCAGATGAGGTTGAACCCTTCCAAATGAGCCTTTGGTGTAACTGCGGGGAAGTTTCTGAGCTTTATGGTCCATGAGAGAGGCATAGAGGCTAACCTGGAAAAAATCATGGCTATCCTGGATCTGGAATCCCTCACATCTCTTAAACAGGTTCAAGCCTTGACCGGAAAGGTAGCGGCGCTTAACAGGCTCATCTCATGGTCTACCGATAAGTGCCTACCATTCTTCAAAGCTATCAAGCAGGGAAGAAACATGAAGTGGGATCAGGAGAGCGAACAGGATTTCCAAACTTTCAAATGATACCTAAAAAGCCCTCCACTGCTGGTCAAGCCAAATCATGGAGAAGAGCTCCAAATATACTTGGCCATTTCAGAAACCGCTATGACCGGGGCCTTGGTCAAGGAATACAAGGATAGGATCCAGCGACCTATCTACTATGTGAGTCACGCTCTAACCAAGCCCGAAAAGAACTATACTCTGCTGGAGAAGCTCGCTTATACCTTGGTGACCTTGGCAAGGAAACTCTGTCCTTACTTTCATGCCCAACCCCTCAGTCAGTTCTTGCACAGGCCGGATGTTTCTGAAAGGCTTGTTCTATGGTCCCTAGAGCTTACCCAGTTTGATTTAAAGTATAAGCCTAGAACCGGGATAAAAGCTCAGGCACTTGCGGACTTTGTATTCGAGCTTTCAGTACCTTCAGATCAGGCAACCCCCGCAGTAACAGATGTCACCCTTGAGAGGATTCTAGAATCTGGCAACTAGCTGGAGGGCTGCTAGTCATGGACTCTCTACACTGACGGAGCTTCTGGGCAGTCTGGGGGGGAGTGGGTATAGTCCTCATCGACAAAGAAGGAACTGAGTGCTACCATTGTTTCAGGTTCGAATTTAAAGCCACAAACAATGAAGTGGAATACAAAGCCCTACTAGTTGGGATAAAAGCTGCCATAGAGCTCGGGGTTGATTGCCTGAATATTAAGAGCAACTCTTCACTCGTGGTCAACCAAGTTTCTAGGGATTATCAGGCTAAAGGGGATAACATGATCGCTTACCTAAAATTTGGTGCAACAACTCTATAGCAGATTTAAGGGGTTCAGAATCGAGCAGATACCTTGACAGCTAAATCATCGAGCTGACGTCATTGCTAAGATAGCTGCCTATGGTGGCCAGACCCTATCTCATGGAGTCCCTCTTCAAGTAATCCCCCTACCTAGCATTATGACAGGTAAGGAAGCTTGTACCCTGGATCGATAGCCATGCTAGATGGATCCAATAGCAGAATATCTACAGGATGGGAAACTCCCCGGGGACCCCGACCAGGCTAGGAGGGTTAAAAGGCTCTTGATCCTGTATTGAATGGTGGAGGGACATTTATACCGAAGGGGGAAATCCCTTCCCCTGATCTGATGTCTACACCCTGAAGATGCCAAGTGGGCTTGAGAGATGTTCATTCTGGGGAATGCGGGAACCATATTGGCCGAGAGGCCTTGGCATATCAGGTTTTCCACATGGGGTATTATTGGCTGACTATCCATCAAGATGCTAAAGACTTTGTGCAAACCTGTGTGGCATGCCAGAAGGCTGCAAATGTAAGCCACCTCCCTCAGGAGCGTTTGTCATCCCTTAGCTCGCCATACCCCTTTGCTATGTGGGGAGTCGATTTGATTGGATAGCTTCCTACAGCTCCGGGATAGGCCGAGCACGCTATCATATCGATTGACTACTTTACAAGATGGGTTGAAGCCGGACCACTCTCCCAGATATCGGAAGAGAACACAACAAGGTTCATCAAGACCAATGTAGTCTGCAGGTTCGGAACCCCTCTTGCCATCATAACCGACCTCGGAAAACAGTTCGATAATGGCCGATTCAGAGATTTCTGTGAAGGTTTGGGAATCGACCTTCGGTTTGCTTCGGTAGCCCACCCTCAGACCAATGGTTTGGTGGAATCCACGAACAAAACCATCAAGAATTTGTTGAAGAAAAAGCTGCAACAAAAGAAAGGCAGATGGGTAGAGGAGCTTCCCGAGGTCCTCTGAGCTTACCGCACTATAAGCAGAACAGCTATCGAGGAAAAACCCTACTCGCTGGCATTCGGGGTTGAAGCAGTCCTACCTATAGAGCATAAGTTAACCTCCTTTAGAGTCCAATGATTCAAACCAGGGAGCAATGAAAGCAAGCTCCGAGCTAGCTTGGACCTCCTAGAGTAAAAGCAAGATCGAATAGCTGAGAAGGTAGCAATCTACCAATGCAGGATTGCCTTGTACTTCAACAAGAGGGTTAAAGCCCGAAGCTTCAAAGAAGGGGATCTAGTCCTCATGAAAGTGATGTTGAACACCAGGTAGAGGTCAGACAGGGTCCTAGGGCCCAACTGGGAAGGACCCTACATAATAAAAATGGTGATCCATAATGGGGTGTACAAGCTCGAGGATATGGATGGCCGACTCATCGACCATACTTGGAATGCGGATCACCTAAGGAAATTCTACCCTTGAACAGGGGACTCTGGAGCAGGCGACCTCCGACTAGTTTCTTTTATTTCTTTTATTTCTTTTCTAACAATAATGTACTCCACCCTCCATATCAACAAAGCCTGTTTTCTTGTTTACTTCTTCTTCGACTATGTCCTACAATATTTTTTGTCTACATGGAAAGTTTCGACATTATCGCCTTAAGACCAAGGGTAAGCCGGGGAAGCCCCCTTGCTACTCCTGATGCCTCGGCCAAGCACTACCCCCAGCTAAGAAGGGTGTGAGTATAAGAGCATAATTGCCATCCAGACCTCAAGACTAGGAAATAGCTAGATATCTCTCCTGATGCCTTGGTCGGGCTACAACCCCAAAAAGGATCTGAGTGTAAAAGCATAGTTGCCATCCAGATCTCGAGACCAGGAAATAGTTAGATAGCCTTCGTGATGCCTTGGTCGGGTTACCACCCCCAAGAAGGATCTGAGTGTAAGAGCATAGTTGCCATCCAGATCTCAAGACCAGGAAATAGCTAGATAGCCTTGTTGATGCCTTGGTCGGGCTACCACCCCTAAGAAGGATCTGAGTGTACGAGCATAGTTTCCATCCAGATCTTTAGACTAGGAAATAGCTAGATAGCCTTCTTGATGCCTTGGTCGGGCTACAGCCCCTAAGAAGGATCTGAGTGTAAAAGTATAGTTACCATCCAGATCTCGAGACCAGGAAATAACTAGATAGCCTTCCTGATGCCTTGGTCGGGCTACAACCCCCAATAAGGATCTGAGTGTAAGAGCATAGTTGCCATCCAGATCTTGCGACCTTGAAATAGCTAGATAGCCTTCGTTATGCCTTGGTCGGGCTACCACCCCCAAGAAGGATCTGAGTGTAAGAGCATAGTTGCAATCCAGATCTCGAGACCAGGAAATAGCTAGATAGCCCTCATGATGCCTTGGTCGGGATACCACCCCCAAGAAGAATCTGAGTGTAAGAGCATAGTTGCCATCCAGATCTCGAGACCAGGAAATAGCTATATAGCCCTCATGATGCCTTGGTCAGGCTACCACCCCTATGAAGGATCTGAGTGTACGAGCATAGTTGCCATCCAGATCTCAAGATTAGGAAATAGGTAGATAGCCTTCCTGATGCCTTGGTCGGGCTACCACCCCAAATAAGGATCTGAGTGTAAGAGCATAGTTGTCATCCAGATGCCTGGGTCTGACTACCGCCCCCAATAAGGATCTGAGTGTAAGAGCATAGTTGTCATCCAGATCTCGAGACCAGGAAATAGTTAGATAGCCTTCGTGATGCCTTGGTCGGGCTACCACCCCTTAGAAGGATCTGAGTGTAAGAGCATAGTTACCATTCAGATCTCGAGACAAGGAAATAGCTAGATAGCCCTCATGATGCCTTGGTCGGGCTACCACCCCCAAGTAGGATCTTAGTGTAAGAGCATAGTTGCCATCCAGATCTCAAGACCGAGAAATAGCTAGATAGCCTTCCTGATGCCTTGGTCGGGCTTCCACCCCCAAGAAGGATCTGAGTGTAAGAGCATAGTTGCTATCCAGATCTCGAGACTAAGAAATAGCTAGATAGCTCTCATAAAGCCTTGGTCGGGCTACCACCCTAAAGAAGGATCTGAGTGTAAGGGCATAGTTGCCATCCAGATCTCAAGACCGGAAAATAGCTAGATAGCCCTCCTGACGCCCTGCTCGGACAACCACCCTTAAGAAAGATTCGATCTCAAGGGATAAATCCTTCACTAAATACCTCACTCGGGTTTACTGCCCCCTAGAGGGACTCAAAGATAGAAGGCTCGACTTCCTTAACTTCAAAATATACCAGTAAATTCAGGTTACTAGCACTCCTTGATATAGAGTTACTTACTACAGCAGACCCACAATCAAACAAGGGGACTGTCAGCTGAAGAAGTTGAGCTAGGAGTTTCATTAGTATGGGGGCTTAATGCCAACAGCCTTTTTTCTTATCTTATTTTTTCCCCAAAGATAGCTCGTTTCGATATAAAAGCTGGACGATCAAGCAAGTACATGCAAGCCAGAGTTAGATCCGAGATTAAAATTTTATTATCAAGTAAGGGAGCATATCCCCCAATAAGGCTACAACAAGCAAGGGGGGCCCAATCCCTGGTTCCGGGCTACAAAAGCAATAATAAAATGGCAAACACAGTTGAAGATGGGATGCCCACCCCCTTTTTTGGGCTTTCAAAATAGAATACATGAGAGAGAACTCAAGATTCTTCGCCTTCCTGAGGACCTCCAGCCTCCTCCTTCTCCTCCACAGAATGAACCTCGCCCCCTGCTCCCCTCTCCGGTCGTGGCTCGTCCTGGTCAGCTGCATTTACAGCCTCTACCAACTCCTCCTGGAGATCAGTCCCGGCTGCCTCGGGTCAACAGGATCCTCTTCCACGATTTTATTGATCACCGCCATAACTTAATGCGGTATAGCTGCACCAATAAGGGTGGTCATCGACTTAGGAACGTTCTCACCTTCTGTTGACTCTATTTCTAAGAGCACTGTGGAGGGATCTCTGGCTTCAGCAAGGCCTCCATCTAGCTCCTCGTTGTGAACCCCCTTTGAAGATTCACCGGGACAAGATGCTAGAAAGGCTGGAATAAGAGGAGGTAGATCTGGCACCTCCAACTGCTTTCCAGTTCCCTTCCCGAAAAGACCAGCTCCATCTGTTTTGGGGCGAGACATCTCCGCAGCCCGTGACATTACCTCCGCTCTATCCCAGCAGGCAATGCTGAGAGATCAAATGGGGGAGGAAGAGCCTCTGCAGCCTGATAGAAGGAATAGAAGTACCCCTCGCTAAAAGAGGCTTCCACCTCGGCCTGGAGTTGGGTAATTTGAGCCTGTAAATTTTGGTTCTCAGCATCAAGGGCCTTCGCCTCTCCCTTCCAGTCATCCGGCTTGCTCGCCCACCTTTTCGACCGGAGAGCTCCTGATCAAAAGCCCACTACAACCTCTCATGCTCGCATTGAAGCTCAGCTAGTTGTGTCTCCATTCCTTGTTGCCTGGAGGTCATCTTCTGGACCAGGGTCTGAGCCCGCGCAAGCAATCCCATGGATCGCTCAGCCTCAGCCTCAGCCTCAGCCTCAGCCTTGGCTGCCTAATCATGGAGGAAGGCTACCTGATGGCCCATGGCCATCTAAAACTTGAAAGCCTGCAAAGGAAAATCATGTTAGAAAATGACAAGTCAAGCAGCTGAATGAAGAAGTAAAAGCGACAATTACCTCAATTAGAAGGGCGGATCCTTTGGTGATCATGATGTCCACGGACATCGCGATCATCCTAGAAAACCCACCGCCTAAACAGGATGCGAAAAATTGCTTCAGGACCTCATCCTAACCCACCGAGCTTGATTGTTGGTGGGGGCGAGAAGAGGCAACCTCAGAAATATCGGTATCGGGCTCCCTGGGAACCTTGACTGCCCGGGATACAACCGGATCTATAGAGAGGGGTAATGTGACTCAGGGAGCATCATTTGGAGCAGTGACTACAGGTGAGGGGGCATGAATGGACTTATTAATGACTTAGGAGGCTGACCTTCCTCGGTTTAGAACTTTCGCAACCCGAGATGCAAGACGAGCCATCTTGGATTTCACCTGGGAAAGAGAGGGGGAAGGAACGAACCGAGCAGCTACCTTAGTGGTTGACCCCCCTTTTATCGAAATATCCGAGAGAGCTCTTGAGGACGATCTGGAAGAAGGAGGAGGGATCCTAGCTCGTCGGGCTTCGCGAGAAGCTGGAGCAACAACAAACACTCCTAGAGAAAGAAATCAAGATCATCAGAACTGAACCATCCAATACAAAAAACAAGATAGATCGAGATACTTACGAGGGGTAGCACCGGATATCTGCAGATACCTGTTTACCTTACGGGGATCAAAGGGGATGGCGGTTGGAAACTTCAGATTCAAGTAGTTCCGAGCCAGGATGGTCTTCAGCACAGCTTCAGACTCAGCGGGAAAGGAATCCCAACCCAGGTGGGTTTGTTACTAAAGGCGGTGGGAACCTCAAGCTCATGCCCGTCGACGAAGATGGAGCTCCCGTAGTCTCCCCCCGTTAGTACCCTTTCCAAGCAGGGTCCTTCTTTAAAGCCCCGGGGATGATAAAGTTGAGCCTATTCTTGGCCTTGGCATAAAATTGGCCTCGTGAGACCCTATCCAGGCTATAGATCTGGAAAAAAAGGAGAGTTCCTCTGCCCCGGGCTCCCTGGTTACGCTATTCAGCTCGTATTGCTCCCTCTACAATAACAAGAAGCCGACTAGATGCCTCCAGAAGTGAGGCGTTAGTTAAAGCGGAGCCTGTTGAAGAGCATTGAGAGCCCGTCGAAGGGTGGGGTGAGGAGGAAGCCTCACCCCTCTCTCAAAAGCTGCGACGTGGATAGGGAGTACGCCTTTGGGCGGGCTAAAAACATCGTAATTCCGGTGAGGGACAGTTAGGGAAACAGTGTCAGGAATACCATACTTGTCCCGAAGACAGCCGATGGACTGAGGGTCGACAGTGGAGTCAGGGATGACCCTGGTTTCGAAAGGAAAGGCTACCACTAAAGGAAGCTCCGCCACTATGACTTGAGCCCTCCCGGCCGTATCTAATCTTTCCCCGACATCAGAGTCTTCGTCGACTAGGTTCAGAGGATTGTCAGGCTAGTTCGAAAAGCCAGAGCCTATAGAAACGTTTCGGTTAGAACGACGACACTGGTAGAGCAGGAAAGATTCCTCGTTGCTTGAATCCCTGGCACCTGCTTAAGAGGAGCTAGGTTAGGGCCCCCGAAGCCCTCCACAAAGGCATCAACACTATCTGCGGAAGTCGACATTGATGGGTAAGAGAGGTTAGAAAACAAGCGGAACACAGGCAGAGAAAGCAGGGAAGAAGAAATTTGAAAATTTTAGATTTGAGAGAGTATGAAGAAAGTGATGGTAAGACTAGGTTTAAATAGAGGAGTATCAACAATATCCACGGGAAGATCACCTGGAGCCGTATTGCAGCTGTCTTTCTTTGAATAACACACAGTCTCAAATTAAAATATTAGGTAATTAATGAGAAGATTTCACTCTCATTAATTATCTTTATGGCGAAAAACTTTCTCAATTAAACAAGAAATCTAACTCCAACTCCAACTCTACCACCGGTGTTCAAGTTAGAGGGGACTTCTGTTAAACGTGAAATTTGGCCAGGGGTCAAAGAACAATTTTCCACCAATAAACGACAATCATGAAGCCCAGAAAGATCGTAAAGCCACCCCGCAGGAGCAGGGAAGGCCGGCCCAGCTTTAAAACTACCAGAAGACAAGCGAGATATGACCAGAACAAGTCCCCACAAGAGTACTGGAACCCGGGCTTCTCCAGACCATCTATCGAGGAACCTCGGCCTCCACAACCGCCCTATGAGTGTCAGAGGAAGTCTCTAAGCTCAAGAGACATTCGAAAGAAGCCAGCCAACCTCTCCAGAAGCCCGCTGTCCTTGCTGGACATAAGGGAAGAATCACGCCTAAATCTACACTACCCCAGCTACCTCCCGGGAAGGTCTACAAGAGCACCTCAAGCCCCCACGGGTCAGGGAAAATCTATTTTAAGCTTCTAAGAACAGAGCCAGAGCAGGGGTCTACCTCGCTCTACGGGGCAACGGGCAGCTGGTAGGGTGACCTCCATGAAGATCCATGGCACGAGTGTACACAGGATCATCTCCATATAATATTTACATGCACGTCAAGAGTTTAATTCAAATAAGGGATCAAACTTATCTTCGTCAACGATATCATCGAATCCAGAAACAATTCAAATTTAAATGACGAATCCCGTATGGTAAGGAGGGAACGGATTCATGAGATCACGATAGAGTATTTGTGAACTAAAAACCTACTTGGACGATAAATATGAGGGGCCAAGCATGGTAGAGATCAGAGACAGAAAATCATACACAGAAAAACAGAGAACCTTAGATACAAAAATACGACAAATATTCGACAGACTGGGAAGGCATAAATTCTGGAATCAGAACTCGATCACCTTCATCTCCACTAATCTACAGGCACCGAGTTACCACCCTACACCTCCGAGAGACTGTGAGCAAACTAGAGAGCTATTTGTACCTTAAATAAATCAATAGTAAAGCTCCCCCTTACTGTTATTACATTCTAGCCTCTTGTCTCTCTCTTAAACAGGATGTTTCCTCTTAGGAGGTTTTACCACGAAAATATCTTGTGTTGATTTTTAGCATCTTTAATTTCTTCACTTAGTTGATTTGTGTTGCTTGAACATTTGATTTGTCATATATCATTTTGGATATTATGCTAAGTGTTGTATAAGATTGCTTGTGTTTTTAAAGAAGATTAAAATTTGAGCATATACCTATTCACCCCCTAGGTATATTTTACACTATAATTGGTTAAAGGAATTTACAATTGGTATCAGAGCTGGTGCCTAGAAGTACTTAGATACATCTTCTTTATAATGTTTGTTATTTTTGTGCTATGGGTGATTATATGCCGAAAGGTTATTCTAGTGCTAGGCTTCCACTCTTAAATAGTGGTAACTACTCATTTTGGAAAAGTATGATGAAAGCCTACATTAGATCCATGAGTGATGTAGAAGAGGAAAATGAGTCCTCGGATATTCATGAATATACTAGCAATTGTGTTGCTCATGTGGCCATATATGAAGGAAGATTTGAGGATAGTAGTGAAGACTCCTTATGTATTGAGGAAAGTGAATACTCTTCAAGTAATGAAGATAGTGAATTCTCCTCAAATCATGATGAAACAAATTTCAATGACAAGATCCTTCAACTAACAAGTGAAAATGTCAAGAAGAATGATGAGAACAATAAGTTGAAGTTGATCAATGCCAATTTAGTGGTGATAATCAAAGATCTTGAAGATAAAAAGAATATGTATTTGGAGAAGATAAGCAAGCAAAGTGAAGTCATTAAGGAGCATAAAGAAACCATTGAAAAATATTTTTCAAAGATAGAAGAAAGTGCTCAAGAGCTAGATGATTTAAAAGAATACTTTACTATGAGGTTGTTTATCGAGGAAGGAGAGAATAAGCAAATAGAGAATAAAGAGCTTAACGAAAAAATCCTTAGTCTAGAGAATAACTTGAAAGATAGTAATGAAAGATTAGGAATTTTGAAACAAGAAGTTAAATAAAGAGATGATTCTCTTGATCGTGCTAAAAGACTTGAAAATGTGCTTAGAGTCAAAATTAGTATGCATGAGTGTCAAGAGAAGATGCTTAGTGATAAGCTTGATGAGGCTAACAAGATGATAAGTAAGATGTCATCTAGTGCTAGTAAAGTAGAAACACTCATCAAGATTGGTAAGCATCCTAGTGACAAAAGAGGATTAGGTTATGTGAATGAAAAGGTTACACCTTCATCTAACAATTCTACTTTTTTCAAAGCAAGTGGTAAATTGAATGTAGGTACTCTCTCTAACGGTGAAGCCATGGATGCAACCGGAGGTGCCTCAACATCAACACAAAGCAACAAAGGAAAATCTCAACAAGGTCAAAGACAAAAATCATCATTTTTTCATGCAAAAGGCAAAGCATCAAGGAATGAACATCAAAGAGGTAACAATGTGAGCAGGTATACTACTTCAAATGCTCAAGCTAAAGTTATCCCTCTCAAATTTGTACCTATTTGCTATTTTTGTAACATGGTAGGACATATAAGACCTAGATGCTATGAATACATTTGTAAATGCAAATATGAGAATGATTTGTATGATATGTCTTTGATGAATGGTCCTAGGCAATCATCCATGTATAGATCTAGATCTAGACCTAGGAAGACCTTAGAAAAGCATGTTGAGAAAAATATTGTTGAGGACTTGCTTGTGAAAACACATGTTGTGCCTCATACTACTATGCATAAAAAGGTTGATAATGCTTTGTTTGACTTGTTTGAAAATGTGACTAATAAAGTCAATTTGTATGATAGTAAGCCAAAGAATAAGTCAAAGCATGTTGGTAGTCGTAATAAGAAGCATGGTGTTAAGAAAATTTCGACTAGAAAATGCTCAACTACTATTTCTTCCAAAACCAAAGACAAAGACAAGAAGAGTTATGGAATTTCTCAACCAACTTCACAACCAAAGCATGCACACTCAAAAGGTAATTTTTCTAAATTTATTCTGGTTTTTCATTATTGCAATGTAGTTGGTCACATTAGACCTAGATGTTATGAATATATTAGGCAGTAAAATAATATGCATGCTAGTGAGTTGAACAAATCTTCTTTGAAAGATTCTAAACATGACAATATTTTTGATACTTTGAAAAATGTGTATATTGATCATGATCATGTGAAGAAACTTACTAGGAAAGCTTGGATGAGGAAGCATGCTGTGAAAAAGGTTCCTAGTCATTCTTCTAAACATGTTGATAGTGATAAAATATTGAATGTTGTGCATAATAATGGTAAACATGTGAAGAAGAATGTTAAGAAGATTTGTATGGATGAGAATGTGAAAATGCATGATGGTCATATATCTTGTATTGATGAAATATTTGTACGTGGCAATAACTATGAGTTTAAAATGAGTGATATTTCCATGAATATGATAGTTGATGATTTATCTTCTAGATTTCATATTGCCATGAGTATTGATCATGATGTTATTTGTGTTGGTTCACCTAAGACAAATATGGTCAAAGGTGAGTGCTCTCACACTTTATTGAGTAGCACATATGAGAATTTTTTTTTTCTTGTTTGATAAGAGTTTTAAGTTCGATGTTTGACTAAGCCATTTGTAATATACTCGATTTACAATTCAAACTTGGTGTCTCTAGTTAATACATGGACTTAATATTCTCATACTTTTACTGTGATGGTCAAAAATTGTTGGTTTACTTTAGAGAAGTCCAATTTTGAAATCTATTTGGTGTAATTTGTTAAGACTTTTGGAGAAAGTCATTTCATATGTTTGTTTGAGTTGAGATGTTTAGTCTTTATCCTATTGGGAAGACACACCAACAACTTGTTGCTATAAGGACAAACAAGCCAAGAGAGCTCATAAAAAGGGTGAAGACTTTACATTGATAAAATAGCTTGCTAAGGTATATCTCTAATCTAAAGCTTGCTTTCTTGATTCATCTTTTCAACTCTATGTGTGCATTACATTATGTAACATGTCATATTAGAAAACTAGTATAGCTTTCATATGGTTCTTGGTGACATTTGCTCTCTAAAGATCATTTAGTGATTTGTTAACAATGATCTTATATATGATGTGTGAAATGCTTGTTTGATTGATGAGTGGCATACTTTTGAAAAATATGAGCTTCATATTCAATGAAAGCTACTCTATCGAGAAGTAAAGATCTTAAGTAAGTCTCTTTGTATTGCTTTTAGATCATGTGCTTTTAAGCCTTAAAAAAAATTGGTTTTCAAACGTGCACACTTTGCTTCTCTCATATGTTTAGTTTGAGTAAGTTGAGTTTGAAGATATGTGAGTTATGGATACACCTTGAAGTCTTTTGACTAGTACATTTAAGATGACCTATGGTTAGTATCCATTTTGCTTCAGCAACTACATAGAACTCAACGAGCACCTTCATGAAAAGGGCTACACCATTGTGATGAGTGAAAGCCGTCATGAAATGTATATTTTTATGTTTTAAAAAAAAATCAAAGAGTTGTTGAAAAGAGTTATTAAAAAAAAGCTTTGATTCAAAGCCTAAAAAGAAAGGGATGAAGGCTTAAATGAGTTTAGTTGAAAATCAAAAAGTGCTCGGGTTGAAAAATAGAAATGGGATGATGAGCCATATGCACACACACGCTCATATGTTGAAATCTATTCTCTTAAAAGAAAACATTCCGGATGATAATAGGTTTGACATTTTATAGAAAAGCTTAAGATGAATAGATGTTGATATGGTTTGCATGTTGATGATCCAATTACTCATTTATATATGTTTGGAGCAAATCCAGACACACACTTATTTTGCTTTCAAGTGAATTTGATATGCTAGCAATTTTAGAATAATTATGAGAGAGATTGAAAATCTTGGTGTATCTCTCATAGTTTGTAGAGCTTATTTTTGTTGAATTTCTTTAAAACTGCTTGATTGTGTGATTGTGTGGATATCACTCTGAACAATATCCTATCTTAATATTAGATAGAGCACTTATAAAGGGGGAACATAGTATGCTAGACTTTGTTCTCTTTTACGATAAGTTCACATGATTTTATTTAGATAAAAACATGACATACTTGAACAATGAAAATGCATGTTACTTATCTCATATATTTGCTTCGTTCCCTTATTAATCCCTTGTTTGTTTCTTTGGCTATTCCTTGACAAAAAGGGGGAGAAATGTATACCTCACCATGTGTGGAAGAAATATACCTCTTTGTGGATTATTGGCATTCTTGTATGAAGGGGGAGTAAAGAATTCTTGTATTTTGAGGTTAAGGAACTAAAGGGAGTGCTTTAAAGTGAATTTTTATATGAGATAAATGATTTCTTGCTTGTTTTGTGGATATATTTCACCAATCTTCTTTGTAAAAGATCTCTTGTATGTTTGGTTGTGCTTGTCTCGCAGGTGCCTTGATGATTAAAAAGGAGATTCTTGAAGACTTATGAAGACTAGAAGATAATTTAGTCTAAGGATCTCTTTGTAATGTGAAGATGTGAGAATGTAATTAAATATGATTTTAATTGAGTGATTATTGTATGGTGAGGTTGAGGTTTTGTCATAGAATAGCCGAAGGGGGAGATTGTTAGGTTTTAGATTTGCGTTGGTTTGATTCCATAACAAAACACTCTTTGTTTGTATTGCTTAGTTGCTTAAGTTGTTCGCGATTAAATTGAGCTTCAAGGAAGGAAAGCAACTTCTCATGCAAAGTTCGTCTTCAAGAGGATATATGCTTACTTGGATGCTAAGGTATCAAGATTCTTCCTCCTCTTGCAAGGCGTAGGTGCACACACACACACAATTCATACATATGTGTCCCTGTATAGTTGTGCACTATTAAATATGCACACACACATATAATACATTTGTGTCCCTGCATCGTAGCGCATCATTTGGTATAACACATTCACACACTTGAAGTTGAATGTTCATGCATTGGTATGAAAGTAACATGTTTTGAAAAAAATGCATGATTGGAGACTATCTTTATGTAGTTTGCATTCTCGTGTGAAATGTGTTTGTATGTTTATATGTTTGTATAACATAGATATTGATCTTGAATTTGATGTTATATTGTTCCTTACTGAGTTCTGGTCATTTCGGTTACTCATACATTTGATTTCGAGTTCTGAGTTACAAGTTATGAAACTTTCCAGTCATGTTGCATATATTGTCTTTTTATTCGTATATCGAGTCAAATTTTTATTTTTTGGGTTAAGTTTCATAGTCATCCATGTTCGTGAGAGAGTTCTGGTTCGTAATCCGTAAACGGATTCAAATTCGGAGTTCGGAGACCGGAGAACGGTCGAAGAATACAAAAGGTATGTGAAAGGGAGCAAAAGAGGAAAAAAAAATTAATGGCAAATTGCCATTTGCCTCCCATGGCCGCGTAGGCGCGAGACCATCTCGCCATCATTCCCTCTCTGGTCACGAGATGCCCACGGCATATCTCGGCTGTTCGGGATTTCATGAATTAAAGAAGTTTTTGTAACATATATTGCATGTATAAAATGTTTGGTGTGGATGGTCAATCAAATCAATTGGAGTCACATGCTTAATTTCCTATTAGTGAACTTGAATGCTTCTACCGTGAGCTCATAGTGTGGAATAAATTTTAATTGATAAGCTTTTTATAGAGTGTGCGTGTCCATGTGAAACCTTTTCTATTGTGTGTACTTTGACGCATCCGTCATCGTTCATTAGGCCTCTTAGTGTCAGTTCCGTGAGCTCACTGCAAGTGATAATTTGCTGTCAAATTTTTTAAAAAACACGCCTGACGTGTGGTTGTTGCGCGGCTTATTTGGTGAGGTCCCTTGAATATTTTCACATATTCTTTTTCGACCTGCATATTTTAGAAGCAACTTTTCAATTTTTGTATTGGTGATATCTCTCTCATTACAACTCGGATTGACTTGATTCAAAAATCGAAATCGAGTGTCTTGAAGAGATATAGAAACCCCAAGCATTTTCAGAACCAAAGGATGTCATGATTATTTACAGTATTCAGATTTTCAGTTCGAGATTTCATCCTTGTTTGGTAAAATCATCTTCTTCTTAGTTTTCTTCTTTGATCTTTTCATTAATGAATATTATATGTGTTAACCGAAAATTCGCTCAGAGTGAGGAATTACAGACAACACCCTCGAGACCACTTCCACGGAGGTGGTGGCCGGGGTTGGTACCTTGTACCTTGGAGAGATCTTGTATGAATATGGAATATGGAGCGGTGGTAGGAGACGAGTCATCCCACTCATCAGGTTTCGCGGTAGGTAGAAGATGAGTCATCCCATCCGTTGGGCTTTGTGGTTGGTAAGAGATGAAGGGAGCTCGAGGTTCCCTTGATAATATGAAGGTGTTGATCTTGGTCCTGGTCCTCGGTTGGGGTAGGAGCCCGTCCCGGTACCCAGAGCCCTGTTATGGAGCCCGATTCCTTCCTGTAGTTCCCCGACCTAGAAAGCAAGTAAGAAGGGGAAGGGGGGCTTTTCTAGCTCCAGTGTTGAAGAGATCGATTTCTTCCATAGAGAGGATGTAGGAGGGCTTATCGACTCCCTTCAAGCTGGTCTGGGTGGTTTCTCCTCATCTTGATGTGCGACTTTAACATTTAGATTGGAGGATAAGAGCGCTAGGTCCAACAAGGTAGGAATGTAGTTTGCACTCATATAAGCATGCATAATACATGAGACAAATAAGAGAAAGACAAGTCTTATGTAGAGGGAGGTGGATGACCAAAGGGGAAAAAGTATCACGAATGATCACATGCTGAAAAACCCTGAGGCCGTATCCAATGGAAGGAGGAATATCCTTCTTATGTATATATATCAAAGAATGCTCAGGGGAGCTTACAACAATGGAGAAATAATACAACCATGGTGCTCCAGAGAGCTTACAACAATGATCGAGTGTTAATCGATACCGGTATAATCTTGGTAAAGGTACACATATATTGACGATGTAGAGAGAACTTTAAACGAAGTATGTAGACTAGCCTAAGGCTGGTAGTTTTTGGGATTAGAGATGATATGTCTGTTTTCATATCACCCCCTAATCGATGCTATTACAGGTGTATTTATACCTGGTGTAAGTACCTTGGCGCGCAAGTCCAGGACTCTTGAATTGTTCTTCTTTCATTATTCGACACGATTCTTCATTTAATGTAGTCTATCAGATTGTAGCTAATATCTTAGAGAATATATGTTTGTTTCCTCTTTGGACTCTTCCTTCCTTGATATGTGGGATTTTATGTTGTAGTTGACTCCCAATAATCGGTTCAGGAGGATATCTTACAGACAAAGGTATTTGTTTCCTCTTTGGACTTTTTTACTAATGGTGGCCAATAAATAGTTGAATATTCTCTTATTAATGGCGTTGATCATCTCATTAATAGGGTTGACTTCCTCCATTCATATAGTTGACCTCATTAATAGGGTTACCTCCAATAATATAGTTAACCTCATTAATAGGGTTGATTATCTTCATTAATACAATTTGATCTCATTAATATGGTTGACTATCTCCATTAATACGGTTTGACCTCATTAATGGTATCGTAAGTGTCGTGAAAGTCAACCCTCTCTTCCTACGCTGTTTGAAGGAGAGCTCTTGTTTTATATATCACTTTGAAGAGATACTTCATGGAGGTTACCTGAGGTGACGTTTGATATTTCTTGAGGATGAGGTACCCCAGGTTCCAGTACACTGGCGGGTTCGCCAGGGGACCTCTCGATTGTCATGGAGCTTGATCGAGCTTGCTGGTTTTCCGAAGGAGCTTGTGCTAACCATTTTAGGGGCAAAATATCCCATAGGGTTCCTACCTTGTAGTTGGGAGCTTGGTTTAGCTACGCCAAGCTTTATCATGGAGCTCGACCTAATTATGCAGGATTCCTGGCAGGGTAGCGGGCTTTAATTGGAGAGCCTGAATGCATGCAAGGTGTTGATAAGGTGTTGATTACCTCGCCCTGCTTATGAGGGGTCGTAAGGCACCTCGACCTAGAGGACCTCACTACGTGGGCCCGAATTTGGACCCCTGCTTGAAGTTTAGAAGGTGGAAAATTTTTCTTTTGTCCCTAGCCAAATTTGGCTATTAACAGAAGTCCCTTCTGACTTGAACACCGGTACTTAGTTGGCGTTGGAGTCAGGATCTTGTAACACATGAAGAATTTTGCTTGTCGTTTCTTATTGGTAACCAAAACCATTCCCAATCCCCTGCTTAACTTAGCAAACCGAGGTGCTAGTCATTCCCGCTTTTAGGAATCTTTGTACATTTGGTGAAGAAGATCCGGGTAGGCAACTAAGGCCACTTTCTTACTGGGTCTTTATACATAGGCAAAACTTAGGTGAATTCAACGTACCTACATAATAAATGAGCGGTGGCCGACCACATAAAGGGATATTCCCTTGGTGGAGTTTTCGACGCTCTAGTCAATGTAAAATTTGGTAAGCGAGAAAGATCACACACCGTATTGCTCGATCATGTCTAATGAAGCTCATGTGGCTAATCTGAGAGCCTGGTATTCCTGTTCCCAGAATCCTTGTACTTAGGCTAACTTGATCCTAGTAGGCAACTATGTCATCCAGACCTTCCTGGCGGGCTTGGTCCGGCCAAGGCAGTAGGATGACCATTTGGTTGATCTGGTCTCGTGATCTAGCAGACAACTATGCTCTTACGCTCAGATCCTTCTTGGGGGAGGTCACCCGACTAAGGCTTCAGGAGCGCTATCTATCTATTTCCTGGTCTCGAGGCGATCATTGTTGAAATACCATGGCGATCCTCCTGGAGGGATTAATCCGGTCCAAGACATCAGGAGGGCTATCTAGCTATATCCTGGTATTTTGATCGGAATGGAAACTATGCACTTACACTCGGATCCTTCTTTAGGGAGGTCACCCGACCAAGGCATTAGGGGTGATAAGGGGGTTTCCCCGATCAATCTCTAGTCTCGAGATCTGAATGGCAACTATGCTCTTACACTCAGACCCTTCTAGGCGGGAGGTGGTGCCCGATCGAGGCATCACAGGTTGTAAAAGGGCTTCCCTGACCAGTCTCTGGTCTCGATACAATCATTGTCAAAATACCATGACGATCCTCTTGGAGGGATTAATCCAATCCAGGGCACCAGGAGGGCATCTGAAGTGCGGTGTTGCTCTCTAGGAAATGGCGATCCTCCTAGAGGGATTTGATACGGTCCAGGCTTCAGGAGTGAGGTGTATCTCTCCTAGTAATGGAGATCCTCCTGGATGGATTTGATCCGGTCCAGGGCATCAGGAGTACGGTGTAGCTCTCCTGGTAATGGTGATCCTCAATGAGGGATTTGATCCGGTCCAAGGCATCTGGAGTGTGTTGTAGCTCTCCTAGTAATGACGATCCTCCTGGAGGGATTTGATTCGGTCCAGGGTATCTCGATTATGAGCGAATGGTGATCATATGAGAACTTTGATGGAGACCAAAATCGAATGAGATACAAGCTCATGGCGAGCCGATACGAAGTTGTATCAATAAAAGGTGGTATCGGTTGATAACCAGCTTCGCTCTATGAGCCTTTTCACGAGTAGAATCTCTTGAGATGATCTGCTCTATAGGTGTAGATAGTAGAATGACTTTCCACAAATGACGTTTTTTATTGCGAACTAGGGGAAATTATCTCACACTGGGTCATCGCCTCTCTCACTAGAGTACTGAGAAATTATTGAGCTTCTAGTCCCCAATTGATGTAACCAGTTTAGAAGTTCGCTTGGGGTAGTTGAGAGTATTTAAAAATTGAAATGAAGCTCGAGACCCCACTGCAAACGAACCAGGAGAGCTTCTGGGCTCTTTCGAAATGGATCGGAGCACCTGTGGCTCACTAGGGCGTTGAATCGCCCGGTATAGATGGTTAGGAGCCACCAACATTATACTCTTTAAGAATAAGTTATCACTGTCGATGTCGAGCTCGGGTAGGTCAAGGAGGATGTCTACTTCTTCACAATATTCAAGGTAGAGCTGGCTCGTCCACCCCCCCTCATTGTCAATGACGGATGGAAAAGAGAGGAGATCAAGAAGAAAGCTGTCGAGATGGCTATGTATGCTTCCACTGTGGCTGGCCAGTCTTAGGGCTGCTGATGCAGACCCTAGTTTGAAGTCCCATGTTATAGCAGAGGATCTATCCAAAGAAGAAACGTTAGACCATTATACCCCTCCACCTCCTCTAAGGCTGTACTGGACCAGATTGGTACTACCAATGAGGGGGAGGCTCAGACTGGTTTGGTTGTGGAGGGAGATACCCGGGTTAATCCAACCCTGAGAAGGGTGGTTATCCAGGCTGACATAACCGAGGTGAAGGATACTCTTATTGGTCCCACTTAGATAAAGGCCACAGCTGAGGCGGTTGCGTAAGTGGCAGGTGAGCCCGCAACTGATCTAGTGGTAGGTGCTTCGGATAGGGAAGCTGCCTTTTCAAAGGATGTCAAACAAGGAGTATAAGGAATTGACCAAGGTAGCGGAGAGTGCAGTCGTTCTAGACGAAGCCCTAACCAAAGTTGGGGTAAATACGGTTGAGGCGCAGGTAGATAAAAAGCTGATGCATATGATATGGAGAGACTCAAGTCCATATACCGTGCCTCACAAGGATTGCTCTGAAGAAGGAAATAAAATATGGAGGTAGAGGTCTAAACTCAGCGCAGCAACATGGCTACCTTTGAGGCAAAAGCGGATGCTTTCTTTGCTGAAGGATGCCACTTACCAGACGGCTCAAGCTCTTCTTCCTCCGTCTGACTTAAGCGTCATTGAAGGATGGAACCAGGAGGTGACCATGAAGCAAGCTGTAGAGTTAGCTCAGTTTGCCTCTACTGAAATCGGCTCTTTTAGGGCCGCTAGGTTCGCAGGTGATGAGGAGGACTTGGCACCCATTTCTGCTTTCATGTCTAGTCATGCTGGGGTAGGAACTACCTCGAAGTACCCAGCTAACGCAGAAGCTTAGGATGTAGGATGAGCTTCAAACCCGCCTACCTCTCCATCTGTACCCGGTCAAAGAGTTAGAGGTCCAGATCGATCCTATCAAGGAAGACGAGGTCCAAAATGATCTAGCAGATGCAAGTTGCTGCAAGAGTTTAGAATACAGGTTGAGCTTCAAACTACGTATCTGTCCGTATGAATTTGTCAAGGAGGTAAAGATCTAGACCGATCTTACCAAAGAAATGGAGGTCCATACTGAAGCCATAGTGATGGAAAAGGTCCCGATCAATCCATCTGAAGAGATAGTGGACCGAGCTAATTTAGGTTGACACGACCAAGGTGGTGGAGCTGAATCCGTGGTAGAAGTGCTAGAGGATGGTAGTTCTTCATCTACCCAAGCAGTAGGACTAAGGAGGAATGAGTTGCCACTATCGATGAAACTAACCTGTGAGGTGGATCGAGACCATGGTGGCTCGCTAGGGCATTGAATGGCCCGGTACAAATGGAGAGGAACCATTGGCTTGGTACTAGATACAAGGATGCTCTGAAACTTGCAGCGGTGCTGCTGTTGGTCCAGATGCTTGCTCAGACACGTAGGAGGCCTTACTGAATATGGGAAGCCTCCGGGCTTATCTCAAATGAATCGGGACTCTGGTGGCTTACTAGGGCATTGATTGACCCGGTATGAATGGAGCAGAGCCACCGGTAAGGTGCTTTTTAGGAGAAGGTTGTTGATGCTAAAGTCAAGCTTGAGCAGACCAATGAGGAGTTGATCAAGATAATGAGGGGAACGAAGCGATTGTCTTGAGCAAAGCCATGACCAGAGTTGAGGCAATTGCGGCTAATATACATGTAGACAATGAGCGGATGTAGTGTGCATATGATATAAAAAGACTTAAATCCATGCTTCGTGCCTTATAAGAACCTCTCTAAAGGAGATCATGGGAAAAGATGGGAGTTTGTTATGTCTGCTCTCACCGAAGCTGATCTTTCTCGAGTCACTGGATGCATTGATAATGAGGAGGACATGGTGCCCACCTCCACTTTCATGCCAAACCGCGCTAGGGTAGAACCTATCTCGAAATCCCCTGCTGCAAGGTAGGGAATTCATAAGGGGCTTCAAGCCTGCCTACCTCTGTATCTGAATCTGTCAAAGTAGAGGTCTATATCGATCTCACTATAGAAAAGGAGGTCTGTATTGACACCATAGTGGTGGAAGTGGTCTCTGATCGATCCTATTGTAGAGAATGTAGTCAAGGATGACTCAAGTTGATCCAGCCAATGAGGTAGAAACGGGCTCCGAAGTAGCGGCGTTAGGGGATGATAACCCGTCCTTTAACCAAGCTATGAGACTAGAGAGGAAGGAGCTACTACTGTTGAGGAGTCTAACCATATAGGTGGATCGGGACCCTGGTAGCTCACTAGGGCGATGAAAGGCTCGGTACAAATGGTGTGGAGCTACCTGTATGGTAACTGTCTAGAGACATGCTAGAAGTTTCCTGTAACTAAGAGAAGGCCCTGGACCCCTCTGGATTGAGTATGAACCATGGTGATTCACTTGGGCATTGGATAGCCCGATACAAATAGAGTGGAGCCACTTGACTGGTACGGGTCTAGAGGCATGTTAAAGAGTCCCTAGCAACTGAAAAGAGCCTCTGGACCTTACTGGGATGAAACAGGAGCTTAGTAGCTCACTTGGCGGTTGACCACCCTAGTATAAGAAGTGAAGAGCCATTGGGCCTTGCAGTGGGGCTACTACTCTAGAGGTTTGCTTAGGTGATGAGAATCAAGAAGTCATCAAATGATCCATTGCATGTTCCGGTTGGGCCAATAACAAGGGCAAGAGCTAAGAGAATCAAAGAAGCACTAAATGGCCTAATTCAAGACACTTTGGCTGATTTTGAATTGTTGAAGTCCAAGATAAGCACACAAGAAGACCAAGGCGTAATTAAGGTCATCATGGCAATTGATTGGGCCGAATGAGGAAGACTTGGGCATGAGGCACTAGCTAGTCTACTTTGGCTGATTTATTTCCTTTTAATTTCCAAAGAATAATAGTTGATTTGTTTCCCAAATTAAGGGGCTGATTTGTTTCCAGATTTAGCTTTCCAATTAGGAAGCAAGTCAATAGTTGCTAGTTTAGTATTTATTTATATCTTAAATTTGTTTGCATTTATTTTCATGATTGTAAGGCATTAATTGCCTAATATTTATTCCCTTTTAGGTCTTAGCTATTTTTAGTATAAAAGGGACCAATTGATGTAATTTGAAAATGGATTTTGAATTGAAATAAATTTGAGAGAATTTTCACTTTGGTTCTTCATAGAACTTGTGAACTTATCAAGGTTCTACCTTGTGGCGTTCCAACCTTGACTTATCACTCACCTTCTTTCCTATTCTTGAGTGTGGCGTCTACAATTTTCTTGATACCGTTGGTTCTTACCTCCTTATAGGTAACGGGTCGCGGTCCGATAACATTTTTGTTTATAAACTTTGTTAGAAAATGATCCTTCTTTACCATATATTGGTTCCGGGTCTCACTGCTCTTGGTGAGGTTCATATCATTAGGCATGTATGAGGCCTTACCAAAATGTGGGAAACCTCTGGGCTCTCCTTGATCAGATTGGTCTTCGGTGGCTTGCTAGGGTGATGAATAGCCTGGTATATATAGAACGATGCCAGCTGTCTTGTTGCGATTCTACTGCTTCAGAAGTTTACTTAGGCAGGTAGGAGGCCTTACCAAGATGTGGGAAGCTTCTGGAAACTCCTCGATCTGATCGGCTTCGGTGGCTTGCTAGGGAGATGAATGACTCCGTACAAATGGAGCGAAGCCACCGGTCTGGTACTGGTCCTGAAGCATGCTTGGGATCTTTGGAGTCTCTAGCAATTGCAATGAGGCTATGGACCATGCTGGAATGGATTGGGGCGGTAGTGGCTCACTTGGGCGTTGGCCGACCCGATATAAGAAGTGAGGAGCCAAAAGGCCTTGCAACAGGGCTGCTACTCCAGAGGCTTACTTAGGCATGTAGGAGGCCATACCAAAATACGGGAAGCCTCTGGGCTGTTCTCAATCAGATCGGGCTTCAGTGGCTTGTTAGGGCGGTAAATGACTCGGTACACATAGAGCGAAGCCACCGGTCTGGTACTGGTCCAGAAGCATGCTTGGGAACTTTGGAGTCTCTAGCAATTGAAATGAGTCTTTGGACCATGTTAGAATGGATCGGGGCCGTAGTGGCTCACTTGGGCATTGACTGGCCTGATATAAAAAGTGAGGAGCCACTAGGCCTTACAACAGGGATGCAACTCTAGAGGCTTACTTAGGCATGAAGGAGGCCTTACCAAAATATAGGAAGCCTCTGAGCTCTCCTCGATCAAATCGGGCTTCGGTGGCTTGTTAGGGCGGTGAATGACTTGGTACATATGGAGCGAAGCCACCGGTCTGGTATTGGTCCAGAAGCATTCTTGGGATCTTTGGAGTCCCCAGCAATTGAAATGAGGCTCTGGACCATGCTGGAATGGATCGGGGCCGGAATAGCTCACTTGGGCATTGGTCGACCCGGTAAATGAAGTGAGGAGCCAAGAGGCCTTACAGTAGGGCTACTACTCCAGAGGCTTACTTAGGCATGTAGGAGGCGTTACCAAAATATAAGAAGCCTCCGGGCTGTCCACGATCAGATCGGTCTTCAGTGGCCTGTTAGAGCGGTGAATGACCCCGGTACACATGGAGCGAAGCCACCGATCTAGACCCTGCTTGTTAGGTTTTAGATCTGTGTTGGCTTGATTCCATAACAAAACTTTATTTCTTTGTAATGCGTAGTTGCTTAAGTGGTTCGTGATGATAAGAGTTCAAGGAAGAAAAGCAACTTCTCATGATGCAAAGTTTGTCTTCAAGAGGATTGGTACTATTCTTGGATGCTAAGGTATCGAGATTCTTCTTCCTCTTGCAAGGCGTAAGCGCGCACACACACAATTCATTCATATGTGCCCATGCTTTGTTGTGCATCACTAAATGGGAACACATACACAATTCATACATTTGTGCCCTGCATCGTAGCGCATCATTTGGTATAACATATTCACACACTTGAAGTTGAATGCTCATGCATTTGGTATGAAAGTAACATGTTTTGGAAAAATGCATGATTGGAGACTATCTCTATGTAGTTTGCATTCTTGTGTGAAATGTGTTTGTTTATTTATATTTTTGTATAACATGGATCTTGAACTTGGTTTTAGTCTTAGATTATTCATGATTGAGTTCCGAACATTTCGGTCACTCACACTATTGATTTCGAGTTCTAAGTCAAAAGATACTACACTTTCAACTCATGCTGCATACATTGTCTTCGTCTTCATATATTGAGTCAAATTCTTATTTTCTGGGTTGAGTATCTTATATTTACATGTCCGTAAGGGATTCCTGGTTCGTAATTTTCAAACGGTTCGAATTTAGAGTTCGGAGGCCAAAGAACGGTCGAAGAACGTGAGAGGAGCGCAAGGGAAGAGGTGCAATGGTACAAGCCATCACTTGGCACCATCCCGAGATGGCGCGTGGCCTTCTCGGCCCCAAAGCATTGCTGCCCCAAGATTCCCAAGTACCATCTCGGGGAGGCACTAAGCATGAGGGCAAAATGGTATTTTGGTTGTTCTCTCTTTAAAACCTCTCCTTCCCTCTCATTCATTAGAAAAGTTGAGAAAAACGAATTTGAAGAGCAAGTGCAGAATATTTCTCTCAACATTTTGATTTTTTTGTTTTGTTATAACTTCTTCATTTCTACTCTGAATCACTTGATTCAAAAACCGATTTCGAGTGTCTTGAAGAGTTCTACAAACTCCAAGCATTTACAGAGCCAAAGGATGTCTAGATATTTCGTAATGATCAGATATTCAGTTCGTGATTTTCATCCTTGTTGGTAAAATCATCTTTTTCTTAGTTTTCTTTTTAGATCTTCTTATTGATTGATGCTATTTGATTAAGAAGCATGACTAGGATGATTTTGATATCATTTTGTGGTTTGTTGATTTTATTTTCAAGATTAGCCAGATTTGTGATAAATTTAATGATTTGTGCTAAACTTGATAAACATGATTCTAGAAATCTTTTGTTCTTATTCTTGATTGACTATTTCTAGATCTAATTTCATTTTCTAAGAACTAGATTGTGTTTCAATTGGTGTCTATATCTTCATATCTATGTTCTTAGTTGATAACATGCTTAGATTGTCTAGATAAATTTGTGATTGCTCTTTGAAAGTATAATCTAGCTATCTAGTTGCATGTCCATAGAATTTGTTGATCATCATTTTCTAAGTTGAGTGCCTGTTTGTGTTTTGCATTCATGATCACTTAGATGCCTTGTGAAGAGGTAGAAAGTCTCATATCTTAGAGTGATTCTTTGATTTGAGCAATTGGAATTCTTAGTTAGAGTTGGGAGGACTTGGATAGCTTAGCAAGTGGAAGTCTCGATAAGAGGTGTGAGACCTCGGATTGTTGAGCAAGAAAGTCTCAACTAGAGTCGGGAGGACTCGAATAGTTGAGCAAGAAGTCTTGCCTAGGGTCTTGAGGATCCGGATAGGTGAGCAAGGAATCTTCCTAGAGATAGGAGGTCTTAGATAGAAAGTCGGCTTAGTAGATCACTAGGTTCAAGGATAGAGTGAGAGTGATAGCTTGGAGAGCATGTGTTGATTGCTTGAGTGTGTAACTCTTATTTGAAATAATGGATTTGCTTTTTCCGGTGGTTGTGGTATCAACCCGTGGATGTTTCCTCTTCGGAGGTTTACCACGTAAATATTGTGTGTCATTGTTTGCAATTTTCATTAAGCATTGTTAAAATTGCATTGTTTTAAAAGAAGACAAAAATTGGAGCATATACCTATTCACCCCCCCCCCCCCCCTCTAGGTATATTTACACTATAAAGATAAAGGGAAAATTTCAATTAGTATCAGAGCTGGTTTCTAGACACTCTTAGATAGATCTTCTTTGTAGTGTTTGTTATCTTCTCTTGTTTCATCATGATTAAAAAAATGTATTCTTTTGTGGCTTCTCTTGTTGAAGGTGAGTCTATGGACTTAGATGATCAAAAGAACAAATATCTTATTCAAGAAACTGAAAGGATCTCTAAGATCAATAAGTCTCTCACTAAGAAGTTAGAAAATCATGATTGTAGTTCAAAATGTGTTATTGATCTTAATGACAAAATTCTTAATGTTGAGAAAAATTTGGTTGATAGCAATGATAGATTAAGTATTTTGAAGCACGAAATTGAGTAAAGAGATGAATCTCTTGATCGTGCTAGGAGAATTGAAAATGTGCTTAAAGCAAAACTTAATGAGCATGAGAATCAAGAGAAAGTGCTTAATGACAAACTTAATGAGGCTAAAGAGATGATTAACTAGATGTTATCTAGCTCTAATAAAGTGAAAGCTCTCATTAAGGTTGGAAAGTCTTCAAGCGACAAAAGAGGTTTATGATATGTTAATGAAAAATCAACTCCTTCATCTAACAAATCTACTTTTGTTAAAGCCTGTAGCAATTTAATTGTAGGCAAACTCTCTAACGGTAAAGCCATGAATGCTACCGGAGGTGCCTCAACATCAACAATAAAGGTTAAGGAAAAGACTCAACAATGCTAAAGACAAGATACATCATCATCAAATGCAAAAGGCAAGACATCTAGTGTTGCATGCCAAAGAGGTAAAAATGTGAGAAGGCAAAATGAGTTGAATGCTCAAGCAAATGGTAAACTTCTCAAATTCATACCAATTTGTCATTATTGCAACATAGTAGGACACATAAGACCTAGATGTTTTGAATAATTAGTAAATGTAGAATTGCCAATGATTTGCATGATATGTCTTTTAATGGTCCTAGGCAATCATCCATGTATGGATCTAGAATTAGACCTAAGAATACTTTTGGAAAAGCATGTTGAGAATAAACGTGTTGATGATTTGTTTTTAAATCTTGTGTTGTGCCTCGTTCTACTATGCATAAGAAAGTTGATAATGCTTTGTTTGATTTGTTTGAAAATGTGACTAATGGAGTCAATGTGCCTAAAAACAAGTCAAAGCATATTAATAAAAGTAGGAATGAGAAACTTGTCAAGAAAGTTTGGGTTAAGAAAAACACAACACAATGTTTGGTTGTACAATATGCTTTAAGAGCTAATTCATCCTATTGTTGATACATAGATAGTGGTTGCTTTAGGAATATGACCGGTAACAAGGAATTCTTAAAGAATCTTGTTATGAATGATGGTGGATGGGTTACATTTGGTGATGGCACTAAAAAGCAAGTTCTAGGCAAGGGAACAATTTGTATGGATTGCCTAAACTTTGTGACACCTTGTATGTAGATGGTCTACAAGCTAATCTAATAAGCATCACTCACTTGTGTGAAATTTTTATAGAAGTTAGCTTTAACAAGAATGTGTGCACAATAATTGATAAAAAGGGAAAAACTGTTTTAAGAGTCAAAAGGTCTTCAGACAATTGCTATTGTCTAGAGGTTGATCCACTAACATGTAATATGGCACATGAGTGCAACAAGCTTGAATTATGGCATGAAAGACTGGGCCACATGAATTATAAAGATTTAAAGAAGCTTGAGAAATATAACATTGTTAGAGGTCTTCCTAGTCTTGGTAAAAAGCTTGATGGTGTTTGTGAACCATGTCAATTAGGTAAACAAACCAAAGTGTCTCATAAAAAGAACACTAATTTTTCTACCAAGAAGCCCTTAGAACTTGTGCATATGGACCTAATGGGACCGATCCAAACCGAAAGCATAAATGGTAAAAAATACATTTTTGTATGTGTTGATGATTTTTCTCGGTTTGCTTGGTTATATTTTCTTAGAGAAAAGACCGAAACTTTTGGTTACTTTATGAAGTTTTGCAATCAAGTTCAAAATGAAAAAGGTCTTGAGATCAAGAAAATATGTCGCATTCGGAGTGATCATGGGAGTGAATTTGAAAATGCTAGATTTAGTGAGTTTTGTGATGATTATGGGATTTCACATGAGTTCTCGGCTCCTAGAACTCCTCAACAAAATGGTGTGATTGAGAGGAAGAATAGTGTCTTGCAAGAGATGGCTAGGGTCATGCTCAACAGTAAGAAAGTCCCTAGAAATCTTTGGGCCGAAGCTGTCAGTACCGCATGCTATGTCACTGATAGAGTTTTTAGAAGGCCTAGCACAAAACAAACCTCCTGTGAACTTTGGAAGGGCAAAAAGCCCAATGTGAGTTACTTCCACACTTTTAGGAGTAAGTGTTTTATTTTAAATGATGGAGATCACTTAGGAAAATTTGATGCTAAAAGTGATATTGGTCTCTTTCTAGGGTATGCTAATAATAGTCGTGCATATAGAGTATTCAATTTTAAAACTAAGACTATTATGGAGTCTATTAATGTGAAAATAGATGATCTTAGCATGCTTGATTTGTGTGATAATAATGGTGTCAATGAACTTAAAGAACATTTGTAGAATGACACTAATGCATTTATTGATGTGACTAGTTGTGATGAAAATGAGTATAGTCATAATGGTAGTGTTGTTAGAGAAGAGAGTCAAGAGTGAGAAAATGGCTTAAATGATGACCAACAAGATGATGAAAATTCTAATTCTAGACTTAGGAACATGCATTACCAATAAGACAACATAGGTGATTTGAATGAAGGGGTTAGAACTAGAAGGCAACTAGCTAACCAAATTTCATATGCTTGCTACACCTCTCAAATTGAGCTCAAAAATATTAATGAAGCAATTATTGTTGAATATTGGGTCAATGCCATACAAGAAGAACTAAATCAATTTGAGAGGAATGAAGTATGGTTCTTAGTTCCTAGACCAAAAGATGTCAATGTGATTGGTATAAAAAGGGTGTTTAGGAATAAGACCGATGAATGTGGCAAGATAGTGAGAAATAAAGCAAGACTAGTGGCTCAGGGATAAACTCAAGTTGAGGGTATAGAATTTGATGAGACTTTTACACCCGTTGCACGTCTTGAGTCCATTATACTTTTGTTGTCCATTGCATGTCTTAAAAAATTCAAATTGTTTCAAATGGATGTCAAAAGTGCTTTTCTCAATGGATACCTTCAAGACGAAGTGTATGTTGAACAACCTAAAGGTTTTGTAGACCCACACTCTCCCAATCATGTGTTTAAATTGAAAAAGGCTCTTTATGGCCTTAAGCAAGCCCCTAGAGCTTGGTATGATAGGTTGACTCAATATCTTATCGACAACCAATATAGGAGAGGTGGTATTGATAGAACTTTGTTTTTCAAGCATTATGACAATGACATTTTTGTTGCATAAATATATGTTGATGACATTGTTTTTCGGTCTACATGTAAAAACAAGGTTGATGATTTTGTGAATGTTATGTCAAGAGAATTTGAAATGAGTATGGTAGTGAACTCAATTACTTTCTTGGCATGCAAGTGAAACAATCTAGCAATGGTATTATGTTGTCTCAATCTAAATATGCTAGAAATCTTGTTAAGAAATATGGCCTTGAAAGTGGAAAAGAATTTGAAACACCGATGAATACTACTTTAAAACTTGACAAAGATGAAAAAGGAAAAAATGTTGATCAAAGTCTCTATAGGAGCATGATAGGTAGCCTTCTCTACCTAACTGCTTATAGTCCGGATATTTTTTTTAGTGTTGGTTTGTGTGCTAGGTTTCAAGCTAATCCAAAATAATCTCACTTGAAAGCCATTAAAAGAATCATTAGGTATATAGAAGGAACACATAATCTTGGTTTATTTTATTCCTTTGATACTAATGGTATTCTTGTTGGATATTGTGATGCGGATTGGGCAAAAAACATTGATGATCATAAAAGCACATCGGGCGGTTGCTTTTACTTGGGGAATAATTTGGTTGTTTGGCTAAGCAAGAAGCAAAATTCCATCACTCTTTCTTCATTCGAAGCCGAGTATATTGCGGCCGGAAGTGGTTGCACACAACTTCTATGGATGAAACAAATTCTCAAGGATTATGAGATTGATCAAGGTAAAATGACTCTCTATTGTGATAATATGAGTGCCGTTAAAATCTCTAAAAATTTGGTTCAACACTCATGCACAAAGCATATAGACATTAGGCATCATTTCATTAGAGAACTTGTTGAACATTCAATAGTAACTCTTGAACATATGCCTACTAAAAATCAACTTGCGGACTTGTTCACAAAGCCCTTGGACAAAGAGAGATTTGTATCTCTTAGAAGATCCATTGGCATGATTTGTGTTGATTAATGCTTATGTGTGGTTATGAGTGGCTTGATAAGCAAAACTATATTGCATATCTATATCTTTGAGAGCTACTCATGTGAGAAGTAATAATCTTGATAAAATAGCTTTTATTGCTTCTAGATCATGCACTTAAGTATTTGTAAATCTTGTTTTTAAAATTGCACAAATGCTTATCTTATATGTCTAAGTTTGAGTAATTGAGTTTGAAAGCATGTAGATTATGGATGCATCTTAAAGTTCATTGTCTAGTACATGATAGATGACCTATGATTAGTATCAATTTTGCTTCGGTATCAACATAGAACTCAACGACCACCTTCAAGGAAAGGGCTACACACACTGGTTGTGAAGCCGCTCAATGTAGGAAAGGGCTACACCATTGTGATGAGTGAAAGCCGTCATGAAGAGTATATGTTTATGTAAGAAAAATCAAAGAAGTGTTGAAAAAGAATCATTTTAAAAACAATCTTTGATAAGAAGCCTAAAATGAAATGGAGGAAGGCTTAAAATGGAGTATAGTTGAATATTGTGATTGCTCGGATTGAAAAACAGAAATGGGATGACGAGCCATATCCACACGCACGCTCATATGTTGAAATCTATTCTCTTTAAAGCAAAAATTTGGATGATAATCGGTTTGACCTTGATTGGAAAAGCTTTAGATGGATAGGTGTTGAAGTGGTTTGCATGTTAATATCACAATCACTCCATTTATATATGCTAGAAGCATTTTTTCACACACACACATTTTGGCTTAATGTGCTTGATTCATTAGGAATGAGAGATTATTTTTGAGAGAATAATGAAAATCTATGATTCTCTTATTAATTTTGAAAAATAATGGTTTACTATCTTTTATTGCTTGAAACATGTGATTGTGTGATTCCCTTGTGAACAAGTTTACTTGCTTATCAATATGTGGAGAAAATGTCAAGGGGGAGCTTAGTTTGTTAAACTTAGTTCTTTATACAACTTGCTTGCTCATTATCTCATGATTTCATTATGCATCCCTTATAACCTTGTAGGTATTTTCAATTGACATTTATCTCTCTCTAGGTTGTGTATTTTTTTTTTGTCTATTCCTTGCCAAAAAGGGGGAGAAAGTGTTTTCCTCACCATGCTACTTATTTTTTATATAAAAGGGGGGATAATTCATTAAGGGGGAGACATATTGTCTTAAGGGGGAGAAGAACTCTTGTTTGCATGAGATAAGAAGAGATAAGGGAATTTTTTGTTTTGTTTTGTATATTGTTTGTTTATCTCACCTATCTTCTTTGTAGAAGCTTTCTTTCGGTAGTTCTTGTCTCACAGGTGCTTTGAATGTGTGAAGATTCTTGAAGACATTTTAGTCTAGGAATATCTCTTTGTAATGTGAGGATGTGAGAATGCAATCAACATTGATTATGAGTGTTCATAGTAATGGTGAGGTAAAGGTTTTGTCATGGAGTAGCCAAAGTGATGAGAACAAGGCAGCTGCATCAACTGATCCATTGCATGTTCCGGTTGGGCCAATAACAAGGGCAAGAGCTAAGAGATTCAAAGAAGCACTAAATGGCCTAATTCAAGACACTTGGGCTGATTTTGAATTGTGGAAGTCCAAGATAAGCCGACATGAAGACCAAGGCATAATTAATGTCATCAAGGCAATTGATTGGGCTGAATAAGGAAGACTTAGGTGTGTGGCACAAGCTAGGAGAAGAGTCAACTTTGGCTGATTTATTCCCTTTTAATTTCCAAAGAATAATAGTTGATTTGTTTCCTAAATTAAGGGGCTGATTTGTTTCCAGATTTAGCTTTCCAATTAGGGAGCAAGTCAATAGTTTCTCAAATTAGTTTTCTTCTGATTATAAGGCCTTAATGGCCGAATTATCTTGTTTCCTTTTAGGATGGCTTATAGCCTTTCTTTTAGTTTAGGGTTTTAGTATATAAAGGAACGAATTGGATGTAATTCGACAGACTTGAATTGAATAAAAAAATTGTGAGAGTTCATCTCTTTTTGGTGCTGAAAACTTGACTTATCACTCACATCTTCTTCTTCTTCTTGAGTGTGGCGTCTTCAACTTCTTGATACCGTTGGTTCTTACCTTCTTATAGGTAACGGGTCGCGGTCCGATAACGTTCTTGTTTATAAACTTGGTTAGAAAACGATCCTTCGTTACCATATATTGGTTCCGGGTCTCACTGCTCTTGGTGAGGTTCATATCAGTTGGTATCAGAGCTTAGGCTTCTAAATCAGGTTTAATCTATCCTTGTTCTTTCTCTTCTTTGTATTCGTTTGTTTCAACAAAAAAAAAATGTTTGATCAAATCCGGTACCAAAAAAAAAAAGTACCAAAAGCTTGCTTGAGTCCACTTGATCAAGGTCGGTTAAAAAAAACGTTTGATCAAATCCAGTACCAAAAAAATAATAATACCAAAGGCTTGCTTGAGTCCATTTGATCAAGGTCGGTAAAAAAAAAAATTACAATTTTTTTTTTGGGTCATGTAGTTGAACCCATATCAACTATTTCTATTCCTTCTCTTGATTCCGTGCATTGATATTCAAAAAAAAAATTAATAGCTAAAGAATTTCGTCTTCATTATTCTTGTCCTTTTGCTTTATTACTTTTATTTTTCTTGTACTTCTTGTGAGCGTCCGTATAAGTCAAAAAAAAGAAGAAGGAAGAACTGAAAGAGTTAACAAAGAGTGGGAAAAAGGCAAGAGTGTGTGAGCTCATCAGAGGGTAAAAGCCAAAGAATTGAGTGAAAATACGATTGTGAGTGCCACCATCTTTGAGAGTAAATACGTGAGGGAGTGTTTGTGAGGCTTACTAATTTTTTTTGTTTGGCAGGTTTCAAATATGTTACGTGATAAAAGAAGAGACTTATCTGATAATGCACCAGAAATGATAGATCTTAATTTTTTGTATAAAGCCATACAAAAAACATGGAGCGGATGGAGATTAAGATTGGTGAGGTGCATGGTAGGATAGATAAGGTGGAGTCTAGTTCACAAAGGGTGCAACCAATTAGGGTTCCTAATGTGGAACGAAGAGAAAGAAACCCACATAGGGATTATTATAAAGATGATTATGGGAATGACCTAGAGGAGGGTGATCGCATGTCCAATGTGGGTGCGGGTAGATTGAGGCGTGAAATGGGAGGTAGAGGAGTAAGGTATGGGAATAGAGAAGATAGGTATGGGTATAGAGGAGATAGGTATGGAGAGAGGGCAAATAATAATTTGGGTAGTATAAAGGTGAAAATCCCAACGTTCCAAGGTAAAACCGATCCCGAAGCTTATTAAGAGTGGGAGAAAAGAATAGAATTGGTATTTGACTGCCATGACTATTCTGAATTAAAGAAGGTAAAGTTGGCTGCCATAGAATTTACTGATTATGCTATCATTTGGTGGGATCAAATTGATTGTGAGTAGAAGACGAAATGGAGAAAGAACTATTGAGACTTGGGAGGAGATGAAAGCTGTAATGAGAAAGCGTTTCATTCCAAGTCACTATTAAAGGGGTTTGTTTCAAAAATTACAAACCCTTACTCAAAGGTCTAAGTGTGTTGAAGATTACTACAAGAAGATGGAGATAGCCATGATTCGAACTGATGTAGAGGAAGACAGAGAGGCTACTATGGCTAGGTTTTTAAGTGGACTAAACCGAGACATAGCAAATATGGTGGAGTTGCAACATTATGTTGAATTGAGTGACATGGTACACATGGCAATTAAGGTGGAACAACAGTTGAAGAGAAATAGTTCCACACGGGTTGGGCAAAATTCGGGTTCTTCATCATCATGGAAACCGAATTGGAGCAAGAGATAGGACCAGCCTAGTTTCAAGGCCAAGGCCGAACCTTCCAGAGATCATAAAGTTGGAGGCACATTAAAACAAGGTACATCAGATTCTCAACCTTTTAGAAATCGTGACATTAAGTGCTTTAAGTGTTTGGGAGCAGGTCATATTGCATCTCATTGCCCAAACAAGAGAGTAATGGTTTTGAAGGATAATGGTGAGATCGAATCTGAGGGTGAATCTGATGATAAGTCCATGCCACATTTGGAGGATGCAAGTGATATTGAATATCCTGTGAACGGAGAGCTTTTGGTGGCGAGAAGAGCTCTTAGTGCTCAAGCCAAGGAAGATGATGAGGTACAACGTGACAATATTTCTATGGATTTTGTGTTGGGTTTGCCTAGGTCAAAAAACGGGTAGAGACTCTATATATGTGGTTGTTGATAGGTTTTCTAAAATGGCACATTTCATTCCTTGTCATAAAACTGATGATGCATCACATATTGCTGATTTGTTTTTCAAAGAAATTGTAAGATTGCATGGCATGCCTAAGACCATTGTTTCGGATAGAGTTGCTAAGTTCTTAAGCTACTTTTGGAAGACTTTGTGGGGTAAGTTAGGCACTAAACTTTTATTTTCTACTACTTGTCATCCACAAACTGATGGTCAAACTGAAGTATTTAATTGGACTTTATCTACCTTGTTGCGTGCTATAATACAAAAGAACTTGAAAACATGGGAGGATTGTCTGCCGCATGTAGAGTTTGCTTATAATAGAAGCGTGCATTCTACAACTCATTTTTCGCCTTTTGAAATTGTGTATGGTTTTAACCCATTGACTCCTTTGGATTTAATTCCTTTACCTGTGAATGAGCATGTTAACTTGGATGGAAAGACAAAGGCAGATTTTGTTAAGCAAATCCATGAAAAGACTCGGGAAAACGTAGAGAGACTAACTACGTAATACTCCAATCAAGCAAATAAAGGGCGTAAGAAGGTTGTGTTTGAGCCCGGTGATTGGGTGTGGTTGCATATGAGGAAGGAACGATTCCTAGCCCAGCGGAGTTCTAAACTACTTCCAAGGGGAGATGGCCCATTTCAAGTGATTGAAAGAATCAATGACAACGCATACAAGTTGGATCTTCCAGGTGAGTACAATGTTAGTGCAAGCTTCAATGTTTCTGATTTGTCTCCTTTTGATGTAGGTGACGATTTGAGGACAAATCCTTTTCAAGAGAGAGGGAATGATGAGAACAAGGCAGATGTATCAAATGATCCATTGCATGTTCCGGTTGGGCCAATAACAAGGGCAAGAGCTAAGAGATTCAAAGAAGAACTAAATGACCTAATTCAAGACACTTGGGCTGATTTTGAATTGTTGATGTCCAAGATAAGCCGACATGAAGACCAAGGCATAATTAATGTCATCAAGGCAATTGATTGGGCTGAATAAGGAAGACTTGGGTGTGTGGCACAAGCCAGAAGAAGAGTCAACTTTGGCTGATTTATTCCCTTTAAATTTCCAAAGAATAATAGTTGATTTGTTTCCCAAATTAAGGGGCTGATTTGTTTCCAGATTTAGCTTTCCAATTAGGGAGCAAGTCAATAGTTTCTAAAATTAGTTTTCTTCTGATTATAAGGCCTTAATGGCCGAATTATCTTATTTCCTTTTAGGATGGCTTATAGCCTTTCTTTTCGTTTAGAGTTTTAGTATATAAAGGAACGAATTGGATGTAATTCGACAGACTTGAATTGAATAAAAAATTTGTGAGAGTTCATCTTTTTTTGGTTCTGAAAACTTGAATTATCACTCACATCTTCTTCTTCTTCTTAAGTGTGGCGTCTTCAACTTCTTGATACCATTGGTTCTTACCTCCTTATAGGTAACGGGTCGTGGTCCGATAACGTTCTTGTTTATAAACTTGGTTAGAAAACGATCCTTCGTTACCATATATTGGTTCCGGGTCTCACTGCTCTTGGTGAGGTTCATATCACAAAGGGGGAGATTGTTATGTTTTAGATCTCTGTTGGCTTGATTCCATAACAAAACTTCATTTCTTTGTAATTCTTAGTTGCTTAAGTGATTCGTGATGATAAGAGCTTCAAGGAAGAAAAGCAATTTCTCATGATGCAAAGTTTGTCTTCAAGAGGATTGGTAATATTCTTAGATGCTAAGGTATCGAGATTCTTCTTCCTCTTGCAAGGAGTAAGCGCATACACACACAATTCATTCATATGTGTCCCTGTTTTGTTGTGCATTATTGAATGTACACACACACACACAATTCATACATTTGTGTCCCTGCATCGTAGTGCATCATTTGGTATAACATATTCACACACTTGATGTTGAATTCTCATGCATTTGGTATGAAAGTAACATGTTTTGGAAAAATGCATGATTGGAAACTATCTCTATGTGGTTTGCATTCTTGTGAGAAATGTGTTTTTTTGTTTATATGTTTGTATAACATGGATCTTGAACTTGGTTTTAGTCTTAGATTATTCATGATTGAGTTCCGAACATTTCGGTCACTCACACTATTGATTTCGAGTTCTAAGTCAAAAGATACTACACTTTCAACTCATGCTGCATATATTGTCTTCGTCTGCATATATTGAGTAGAATTCTTATTTTATGGGTTGAGTATCTTATATTTCCATGTCCATGAGGGAGTCCTGGTTCATAATCTTCAAACGGATTCGAATTTGGAGTTCGGAGCCCAAAGAACACGGTAGGAGCACAAGGGAAGAGGTGCGATGGCACAAGCCATCACTTGGCACCATCCCGAGATGGCGCGTGGCCAACTCGGCCCCAAAGCCTTGCTGCCCCAAGATACCTACACGCCATCTTGAGGAGGCACTAAGGCATGAGGGAAAAATTGTCTTTTGGTTGTTCTCTCTTTAAAACCTCTCCTTCCCTCTCATTCATTAGAAAAGTTGAAAAAAAAGAATTTGAAGAACAAGTGCAGAATTTTTCTCTCAACATTTTGATTATTGTTTTTGTGATAACTTCTTCATTTCAACTCCGAATCACTTGATTCAAAAACCAATGTCGAGTGTCTTGAAGATTTATACAAACCCCAAGCATTTCCAAAACCAAAGGATTTCTAGATTTTTGGTAATGATCAGATCTTCAGTTCGTGATTTTCATCCTTGTTGGTAAAATCATTTTCTTCTTAGTTTTCTTCTTAGATCTTCTTATTGATTGATGATATTTGATTAAGAAGCATGAGTAGGATTATTTTGATATAATTTTGTGGTTTGTTGATTTGATTTTCAAGATTAGCTAGATTTGTGATAAATTTAATGATTTGTGCTAAACTTGATAAACATGAAATTACTTCTAGAAATCTTTTGTTCTTATGCTTGATTGACTATTTCTATATCTAATTTCATTTTCTAAGAACTAGATTGTGTTTCAATTGGTGTCTATATCTTCATATATATGTTCTTAGTTGATAACATGCTTAGATTGTCTAGATACATTTGTGATTGCTTTTTGAATGTATAATCTAGCTATCTAGTTTCATGTCCATAGAATTTGTTGATCATCATTTTCTATGTTGAGTGCTTGTTTGCGTTTTGCCTTCATGATCAAATAAATGCCTTGTGAAGAGGTAGAAAGTCTCATATCTTAGAGTGATTCTTTGATTTGAGCAATTGGAAGTCTTAGCTAGAGTCGGGTGGAACTGGATAGCTAAGCAAGTGGAAGTCTCGACATGAGGTGTGAGACCTCAGATTGTTGAGCAAGAAAGTCTCAACTAGAGTCGGGAGGACTCGGATAGTTGAGCAAGAAGTCTTGCCTAGGGTGGGAGGATCCGGATAGGTAAGCAATGAATCTTCCTAGAGACAGGAGGTCTTGGATAGGAAGTCGACTTAGTAGATCACTAGGTTCATGGATAGAGTGATAGTGATAATTTGGAGAGCATGTGTTGATTGCTTGAGTGTGTAACTCTTATTTGAAATAGTGGATTTGCTTTTGCTGGTGGTTATGGTATCAACCCGTGAATGTTTCCTCTTTGGAGGTTTTACCACGTAAATATTGTTCGTCATTGTTTGCAATTTTCATTAAGCATTGTTAAAATTGCATTGTTTTAAAAGAAGACAAAAATTGGAGCATATACCTGTTCACACCCCCCCCCCCTCTAGGTATATTTACACTATAAAGATAAAGGGAAATTTCACTGCTGGAATGAACTGGGAACTCAGTGTCTCTCTCGAGTGTGGACCGGCCCGGTATAAATAGTGAGGTGCCACTTATCCTTCTATTGGTTGTGCTGCTCCGTAGGCTACACAGCTAAGTTGGCTTCTCAGATTCACGAGTTGACCTGCTACCGCTACATAGGAGCGTCAGAAGAACGGATCCGGTGTCATGTGGGGATCCATATGAGTAGGTGCAATCCCAGTGGATCTGCTGGATAGGTGATACACTTGTAGCAGAGCGAGTTTGCTGTAAGGAAGTAGGAGAGGTGTAGCTTTACTATATATGAGCTCTCGATGTATCAGATTGGTTCAGCTGTGTAGGGGACCTTCAAGTGGGGAACTACTGCATTGGAGCTCTACGATTATCTGAGCTGGTTCGCTTCATAGGAGCAGCATAATGAACAGGTTCCACCAGAAATCCCACATGCCATATTTGACCCACCATGAACGAAACTCGTTAAATGAGAAAATAAGTACCATACGCGATGCATAGGCGATATAGACAAGTATGGAGAAAGGACATCGTAAATAGTAAATGATATTCCATGAATAACGAATCTGTTACCTCGATAGTATAATGATACTCATGTAGAGACATGGATGCTTTCAAAAGGGGTGTGGAAACTTCCCACAGACGGCGCTAGAAAGTGTTAACCGAAAATTCACTTAGGGTGAAGAATTATAGATAACACCCTCGAGACAACTACCACGAAGGTGGTGGCCGGGGTTGGTACCTTGTACCTTGGAGAGATCTTCCATGAATATGGAGTATGGAGCGGTAGGTAGGAGAGGAGTCATCCCACTCATCAGGCTTCGCGTAGGTAGAATACGAGTCATCCCATCCGTAGGGCTTTATGGTTTGTAAGAGATGAAGGGAGCTCGAGGTTCCCTTGCTAGTATGAAGGGGTTGATCTGGGTCCTGATCCTTGGCCAGGGTCGGAGCCCGTCCTAGTACCCGAAGCCCGGTTCTGGAGCCTAATTCCTTCATGTAGTTCCCCGACTTAGATAGTAAGTAAGAATGGGGGCTTATCTAGCTCCAATGTCGAAGAGCTCGATTTCTTCCATAGAGAGGATGCAGAAGGGCTCATCGACTCCCTTCAAGCTGGTTTGGGTGGTTTATCCTCATCTTGATGTGCGACTTTGACATTTAGATAGGAGGATAAGAGCACTAGGTCCAGCGAGGTAGGAATCTAGCTTGCACTCATATACGCATGCATAATACATGAGACAAATAAGAGAAAGACAAGTCTTATGTAGAGTGAGGTGGACTGACTAAGGGGGAAAAAGCATCATGAATGATCACATGCTGAAAAACCCCGAGGCAGTATCCTATGGAAGGAGGAATACTCTTTCTTATGTATATATCAAAGAATGCTCCTGGGAGCTTACAACAATGGAGAAATAATACAACCATGGAGTTCCCGAGAGTTTACAACAATGATCGAGTGTTAACCGATACCGGTATAATCCTGGTAAAGGTACACATATAATGACGATGTAGAGAGAACTTTAAACTAAGCATGTAGACTAGCCTAGGGCTGGTGGTTTTTGGGATTAGAGATGATATGTCTGTTCTCAGATCACCCCCCCTAATCGATGCTATTACAAGTGTATTTATACATGGTGTAACTACCTTGAAGCGCAAGTATAGGGCTCTTGAATTGTTCTTCTTTCCTTATTGGACACAATTATTCAATTAATGTAGTTGATCGAATTGTAGCTAATATCTTGGGGAATATGTGTTTGTTTCCTCTTCGGACTCTTCCTTCCTTGATATGTGGGATTTTTTGTTGTAGTTGACTCCCAATAATCGGTTGTGGAGGATATCTTAGAGGCAAAAGTATTTGTTTCCTCTTTGGACTCTTTTACTAAGTGTGGCCATTAATGAGTTGAATATTCTCTTATTAATGGCGTTGATCATCTCATTAATAGGGTTGACTTCCTCCATTAATATAGTTGACCTCATTAATAGAGTTACCTCCAATAATATAGTTGACCTTATTAATACGGTTGATTATCTTCATTAATACAATTTGACCTTATTAATATGGTTGACTATCTCAATTAATACGGTTTGACCTCATTAATGGTATCATAAGTGTCATGAAGGTCAACCCTCTCTTCTTACGTTGTTTGGAGAAGAGCTCTTGTTTTATATGTCACTTCAAAGAAGTACTTTATGGAGGTTACCTAAGGTGACGCTTGATATTTCTTGAAGGCGAGGTACCCTAGGTTCCAGTACATTGTCGGGGTCCCAATGGGACCTCTCGATTGTCATGGAGCTAGATCTAGCTTGCTGGTCTTCCCATAGAGCTTATGCTAACCATTTTAGGGGCAAAATATCCCATATATTTCCAACCTTGTAGCTGAGAGCTTGGTTTAGCTACGCCGAGCTTTATCATGGAGCTCGACCTAATTATGCAGGATTCTTAGCGGGGTAGCGGGCTTTAATTAGAGAGCCTGAATGCATGCAAGGTGTTAAGAAGGTGTTGATTACCTTGCCCTGCTTCTGTGGGGTCGTAAGGCATCTTGACCTAGAGGACCTCTCTACGTGGATCTGGATTTGGACCCTTACTTGAAGGCTGGAAGGTGGAAAATTCTTCTTTGGTCCCTAGCCAAATTTTGCTATTAATAATATGATTAAGAAACATGACTAGGATGATTTTGATTGCATGTTGTGGTTTGTTCAATTGATTTTCAAGTTTAGCTAGATTTGGTTGATATTGAATATTTTGTGTTAAACTCGTTAATCATGAAATTGACTCTAGAAATCTTTTGTTCTTGTTCTTGACTGTTTATTTCTAGACTTGATTTCATTTTCTAAGAACTATGTCATTTACAATTGTTGTCTCTATTTTTCTTGGCTACTTCTTAATTTTTATGATGCTTAGGTTTTCTAGATATATTTGTGATTGATCTTTGAAAGCATTATCTAGTTGTCTAGTTGCATGTTCATAGAACGTGTTTGATCTACTTGCTCTATTTGATTGTGTTTGCATCATTTACATCCACTTAGATCATTGCCTTGTAAATGGTTGGAGTCTCTTGTTGAAGTGACTGAAGCTTTGATTTGAGCAAAAAGACTTGGCTAGGATCGGGGTGATCCAGATAGTCAAGCAAGGAAGTCTTAGTTAGGATTAGGGAGATCCGGATGGCTAAGCAAAGAGTCTTAACTAGAGTCGGGAGGACTCGGATACTTGAGCAAGAAGTCTTGCCTTGGGTCAGGAGGATCCGGATAGGTGAGAGAGGAATCTTCCTAGAGAAAGGAGGTATTGGACAGGAAGTCGGCATAGTAGATCACTAGGTTTAAGGGTGGAATAAGAGTGATAGCTTGAGTGTGTAACTCTTATTTGAAATAGTGGACTTACTTTTTCCGGTGGTTAGGGTATCAACCCGTGGATGTTTCCTCTTAGGAGGTTTTACCACGTAAATATCTTGTGTTGATTTTTAGAATCTTTAATTTCTTCACTTAGTTGATTTGTGTTGCTTGAACATTTGCTTTGTCATATATCATTTTGGATATTATGCTAAGTGTTGTATAAGATTGCTTGTGTTTTTAAAGAAGATTAAAATTTGAGCATATACCTATTCACCCCCCTCTAGGTATATTTTACACTATAATTGGTTAACGAAATTTACATCTTATAAGGCTGATGAGCAAATTCCTGAGTAGTTCCGTGAAGAGGTCATTCAGCCGACCGTGGGGGAGTCTAGCTGTCCGAGTGGCCCTGCTGACAATGCCCAGAAGTTGTCAGAAGATGAAGGCAGGAAAGAAGATCGTCTTGGCGAGGGGTCCGATGAGCCGAACTCCTCAGTTGAGGTTTCTACCAAGCGGTTGCTATCAGGGATGAAGATAAACCAACCGGTGGATAAGAAAATCCTGATCCTGATTTTTTTGGATCCTTCCGAGATGATGATCAGGAAGATCCTTCGACTGATCTTAGCTTCCATCATATCAGGGTTGAGAAATGGAAAGCGACCGGTTCTCGTACTTGACCTCATAAGGTCCCTTAGGTGGTATCATTCATTGAATCGAGCGATGATGATACCGTAGGTAGAGTTTCCCCGAGCGTTCAAGTTGAAGCTTCTGTAGGAAGGACAGAAACTCCTGACCTGAATAGGGATTCCTTGCCTCCCAATGTTGAAGATATAAGGGCGGAATCTTTGAAGGACCCTTCTTATCCCTCTCCCCAAGATATGCTAAGGGCGATGTCTTCTTGTCGGGTCTTCATTGGGGATGATTTTTGGAGCCGTTACAGGGAAGACTCTTCGACCGTCTTCAAAATATTTTTAACAGTGCGTCCAATGTAAGTTTTCTATCCCAACCTTTAACCTGTTGGGTTTTTATCCTGTTGGGTTTTTAACTTAACTCTTCCCTACAGATGGTGGCCGAGTTTGCTGAGTTAATTCAGACTCAATAACATCAAGTTGATCGGATAAAGAGCCTTGAAGCTCAGCTGAAGGAGAGCGAGGATAGCCGTGCTCGGGTTGAAGCATCTTATCAAAGGGAGGTGAGCTCTGCCCAGGTGTTTGCCAGCCACTGTTTGGCTAAACAATTAGAGGTTGAGGAGAAAGCTTCTGCAGCGGAGGAGAGAGCTTTGTCATTTCATAATTCTTTTTCTGCCGCCCAAGAGTCAATGTTAAAAGCTGAACAGGAGGCTGATCAGGCCAAATTGTCCTAAGAGCAGAAAATCGAAGATCTTAAGCGTCAAGCCTTAACCATTGAATCCTTTTCGAAAGAGGCTAGGCTGGCGCTTGAAGTTCAAGGAGTCGATCGGTTCAAAAGATCTCCAGCCTATGATGTCTTACTCCTTAGAGAATTTCAACGAGGTTTAGTCTCGGCTGGTGATTTCTTTAAAGTTAAAAGTCGGACGACTGATAAGGCTCAAGCGGATTGGGAACTGTCGATTAAAAACCATATGGATCGGTCCTTGGAATCTCTTTTGATTCAAATGAAGAAGTGGAGGGCATACTGTCGACGTCAGCAAAGAGCCCCACCCTATGCACTTGGAGATCCCGTCAGAGCATTCTCTTTCAACTTTTTATGCGAGTCAGAAAGCAGGTGCGGATGGGTCGAAGCCTGACGTTGGACCGATCCCACAAACGGACTATAATGAGTGGATGGATGACTCAGTCGACACAATTTTCTGGCCTTCAAATAAAAGTCTCCTTTATGAGTACGAAATGGTGCCCGACCTAAGTACTGGCAAAAGCTCCAAATCCTCTCTCTAGCCTTTGATGTATTTATACAAAAAAAAAATTCATTTTGTAATTATAGTTGATTAATGAAAATCCCATATTTTTGCCAACTGCTTTGTTCTGCCAAGTATTTTGTATCCAACCCGCTTGACTTATTGCCCGAGTATCTTAACTTGGTTTCGCCAAGAATCTTTTTTTCGGGCTAACTATTTCTTCGCGAAAGTATCTTATTAAACCGGCTAACTATATGTACCAAGTATATTATTAAACTGGCTAATATAAACCGAGCCATCTTGAAACAAGTATATTTCATACTCGGTTGCCACCCAAACATTACATCAAGGCTCACCATGATTATGTTTGAGTCCTTACACAAGTAACTGAGGACGTCTCCTTAGTTTTGTCTGTGCAAGGGTTTGCCGAATGGTTAAGCTTTTAAACTGCTTAACACAGCTGATCATCTTACCGGGATTTTTCCCAATGGCGCATTGAGCCGTTTTCCAGAATCTGGTGGATCGGGTTTGCCTTTTGGCTAAGGTTGATTGACCTTGCTCGGCTCGCGTGCTCCTTTGAGCTTCTTTGCCCATTCGGGAATCTTACCAAGTTAATGGTCTCGAGTATTCTATTTGCATGTTCTTATTATCATGCTCATCTTTCATACGTTCTTATTATCATATGTTTTAGATTTCTAAAATCCAGAGTTGGGTTTTTCTTTATAACTGTAAAATTAACAATGATTAAATTTCAAAGCTAATAACTATCCTGACTAGAATTGTCCTGACTAAAAAGGGAAACAAAATTTCAAGGATAAAAATCTTCAAATTTTGGGCATTGCATGGCCGGGGTAAGACCCCTCCATCTAGTCATGCAATCCAATATACTCCATGACCAGCTACCCTTTCAATCTTGTACGGGCCTTCCTATTAGTCAGCTAAGGATCCTGCAGCTTTGTTTTTAGTGTTCAATGACAATTTTCTGAGTACCAGGTCTCCCAGTTGGAATTTCCAGATTCGAACATGAGAATTGTAGTGGTGAGCCACTCTTTGCTGATATGCCATATTTCATACTCAGGATTTCTCCATTTTTTCTTCTAGCTCATCTAGATTTTGTAACAGCATATCAACATTTTGATCTTCATCGTATAGCTTGACCATAGGTGATGCGTACGATATTTTTTTGCGGATAACAGCTTCTGTTCCAAACGCTAAAGTGAATGGAGTCTCTTCAGTAGAAGTCCTCGCTGTCGTCCGATATGCCTATAATACCTCAGGAAGTTTTTCAACCCAACTTCCTTTCTTGGCATCTAGCGTTGCTTTGAGTGTGTGCTTGATGATTTTGTTTACTGCTTCATCTTGCCCATTTGTTTGAGGGTGGGCATGTGTGGCGTAGTAATTGGCAATTTGGTATTCATTGCACAGTTGGCTGAAATTTTGATTATCAAACTGAGTGCCGTTGTCAAAGATGATAGTGCTCGGGACTCCAAATCTGTAGAGTATATTTTTCTTCACGAAATTCATGGTATTTGCTTCTATGATATGCACCAATGCTTCAGTTCTGCCCACTTTGTGAAATAATCAACGACTATTATTGCATGCTTCGCTCCACCCCCTGTCCCTGCTGGCATTGGGCCAATTAAGTCCAAGCCCCACATGGAAAATTGCCATGGGGACGTAAGGCTTTTGAGTTGTTCAGGGGGCTGTCGGATATCGTTAGTGATCCTTTAGCATTAATTGCAGCTTTCCGAACATTATTGTACATCCGACAATAAAGTGGGCCAATAATAACCTTGCCCGAGTACCTTGTGTGCTAAACTTTTGCCCCTAGTATGGTTTCCGTATACTCCACCATGGATTTCCTGTAGTATCAGACATGCTCCTCTAATACACATTTTTGGAGTGTTTGGGAAAACCCTTTTCTGTACAGTTTTCCTCCGATCAGTGTATCTCGTTGATCAATACCTGATGCATTTGGCTTGTAGGGGATCTTCCGGGAGCACGACTTCTTCCAGTTACCTTTTTAGCTGAGTCATCCAACCGTCTGACGATGTTTGGATTTCTGAGATTTCAAAGTTATCTGACTCAGCTATGCTCGGTTTGAGGAGATGTGCGACCAGAATAGTTTTTGGCCTGATTGTGATCGTTGCTGATGCTAGTTTGGACAAGGCATCTGCCTTTTCATTCTCCTCCCTGGGAATCTGGACAATCTTATATTATTTGAATTTTTGAAGGAGTTGTTTTGCTATGTCACGATAAGCTATCATACCTTCATCTCTAGCTTGGTATTCGTCCAGGACTTGGTTGACGACTACCTATGATTCGCTGAATATTTCGACCTCATCTGCTCTGAGGGCTATGCATACTCTAAGTCTAGCTAGTAGTTCCTTGTACTCAGCTTGATTATTCGTTGCTTTGAAGTCGAATCTCATGGCACACTCAACATCATCTCCTCCTTTTGAGGTGCATACTATGATCCCTGCCCCGCTGCCATGAGTGTTCGAGGAACCATCGCCATATAATTTCCATGAGAGACTCTTGCCCAACATCTTTTTCTCTTCCAGGTTTGGTTCTGTGAATTCTGCTATGAATCTGCCACTGCTTGGCCTTTGAGAGATGTCCTTGGGATGTACTGGATATCGAATTCGCTCAACTCGATTACCCATTTGGTTAGTCTTCCTGAAATTTCAGGTTTCTGTAAGATTTGCTTAAGTGGGCAGTCTGTGAGGACTTGGATTGTATTAGCCTGAAAGTACGGCCTCAGCTTCCTTGCTGTCGAAACCAATGCTAAGGCCATTTTTTCTGCCTGTGAATACCTGGTTTCTGATTGAAGGAGTGCCTTGGTGGTATAGTATACTGGCCTCTATACTCCATCTTCTGTTCTGACTAGAACTGAGCTTGCTGTTAATTCCGTAATTGATAGGTACAAGTGTAGTATTTCTCTCATTCTTGATTTTGAAAGGATGGGAGCTTGCCCTATGTAATCTTTGATTTTTAGGAACGCCTGCTCGCATTCTACGTTCCATTCGAACCCTTTTCCTTTTATAATTACTTTAAAAAATGGAGCACATTTATCTGTGGCCTTTGAAATAAATCTGGCCAAGGAGGCTAGGCATCTTGTTAAGTGCTACACTTCTTTTAACGTCCTTGGCGAGGTCATTTTCTGAAGGGCTTGGATCTTCTCAGGGTTTACTTCGATTCCCCTCTGGTGAACTTTGAAGCCCAGGAACCTTCCTGATGGAACTCCAAATAGGCATTTGTTCGGATTCAACTTTATCTGTTATCTTCTTAAGATATCGAAAGTTTCCCACAAATCTGAAGCATGTCTGTCTGCCGAGATGCTTTTGGTCAGCATATCATCTATGTAAAATTCCATGATTCTTCCTATTTGACATGCTGCTGACCAGTCTTTGGTAGGTTGCTCCTGCATTCTTTAGCCCAAAGGGCATTACTGTGTAACAGTACAAGCCCTGATCGGTTGTGAACGCTGTTTTTTCCTCGTCAGCTTTAATAATCCGGATTTGGTTGTACCCTGAGTAAGCATCCATGAAACTGAGTAATTTGTGGCCTGATGTGGCATCAACCAGTTGGTCTATCCTTGGCAGTGGAAAATTGTCCTTTGGGCAGACTTTATTTAGGTCTGTGAAGTCTACGCACATTCTCCACTGCCATTTTTCTTTTGGATGAGGACCACATTGGCTACTCATTGAGGGTAGCTGATTTCTCTGATCAACCCTACAACAAGTAACTTTTCTAATTGTTGCTTGATCACCTGACTTCTCTCCAGGTTGAAAGATCTTCTTTTTTGTATTACTGGTTTTGCATTTGGGTCTACGGCCAGATGATGTTATATTACTCGGCCGTCTATCCCCACCATGTCTTCATGACTCCAGACGAACACATCTTTGTATTCTCTGAGTAGATCAATAAGGTTTAGCTTGACCTTTCCTTTTAAATTGGCCCCGATTTTGATCTTCTTATCTGGTTCATCTTCCTTCAAGACTATTTCCTCTCTTGGTTCACTTTTAGACACTTTCGGCTCTTCCCTCGGATCGAACTCGAACAACAGTGATTCTTGCTCGATCTAACCTGACTGTGTTATGGTACATACTTGCTCACTATCTTCCCTATCTTTATAGACCGAGAGATTAGCTCTTCTGGCCATATCCTAAGATCTTTTGACTACTCCTACCCCATGTTCAGTTGGGAATTTGATCATCAGAGCATAGAAAGTTGTTACTGCCTTAGTTTTATTCAAGAATGGTCATCCTAACAACACGTTATAAGGCCAATTGTTCAGGTCTACCCATACAAAATCGAGCAACAATGTTCTTTGACATGGTGCTACTCCAATTTTCACGAGAAGTTTTGCCGTCCTAAGAGACCTGACCTCGACTCCCCAGAATCCTCTGAGCGGGGTATGGAAAGGTTGCAGATCCTTTCGGTCCAACCTAAGTTGATCGTAGACTAGCTACATTGAGAATATCGGCTGAACTAACATTGTCTATTAAAATTCTCCTAACTTCCCAGTGGCCAATTTGGGCACTTATGACGAGGGCATCATTCTTGTCGTACATCAACCCTATGTGAGTCGACTTTTATGAATATTATTGGATCTCATCCTTCCTTTATTCTTTTTGGGTTCGGTTCGACGGAGTTGACATCAAAGTTCTGCCTTGCCACCACTGCTTCTCGGATTTCCTAAGTTCACTCCCGGTTGATGGTCCTCCAAAAATTGTTTGTATTACTTCATTGGCCTCGGGACTGGCCCTCTTGTTCCGACTAAAATTATGATCGGCCTTGGTCTCTTTCTTTTTCTCTGACCTATCATCTTTCTTCAGGATTATATCTTGGAAGTGTCTTTCCCGAATGAGTGTCTCTATGTAGTCTCTAAGCTGGTAACATTTTGAAGTCTCATGACCGGTTTCCTTATGGAATCTGTAGTATTTTGTAGTATCTCACCGAGCAAATTGAGACTGTTGGCGTGGCTCTTTCACCAGATTCTTTTTTTCTAATATGGCCAGGATTTCTTCCTGTTTCTTTCGGAGAGGGGTGTAGTTTGTGTACTTTCCTCGGTACTTTTCTGTGGTTGGTCAACATTATGCCTACTTCCCCATCCTTGCTTCTTTCTTTATTGTTCTCTTTTTGTTTTCCTTTGTGGCTCTGTTATTTTGACTCTACATATTTTTGTTCGGGTCTTCCTCCACGCATGTAACAGCCTACTGTTGCTAACTCTTCTTCCTCGGCTAGTGCATATCCTCCAGCCATGTCCATCATATCTGCATATCTAGTAAAACAGGCCCTTCTTAGGTCAAAAGAAAGTCGTCTATTCTGTAAGTTGTTTAAGAAGGCAACAATTACTGCTTCATCATTTGCACTGCCGATAAGACCGCCTGACCGAATATCCCCAGGTATTTTTTCAATGACTCGTCTTTCCCTTGTTTCAACTGAGAAAGGTAAGCCACTGATTTTTTTGTGTGCACATTACCCAGAAATTGTCTTGAGAAACTTCTGCTCAACTCACAGAAATTCCCAATGCTTGCACGGGGCAATCTTTCGAACCATCTTGAGTCTGCGTCTCCCAGAGTTTGTGGAAAGTTGAGACATAATAAAGGGTCGTTGTGGGCATACGGAGCCATAGCGCTTTTATACCGTCTGACGTGTTCTTTAGGATCTGTATCCTTCTTGAATTGCTCCACATGTGGCATCCTGAATCTTTCTGGGAATGGGGTTCGCAGGATGTCCCCGGTAAAAGGATTGTCAGAATCATCACCAAATAACTCGGTATATCCATATCGCCTAACCAATGCGTCCATTTGACGCCTGTTTTTTTCGACTTCTCGGGTAAAGCTCCGAATCATAACATCTCTGTCACCCAAAGTTCCCCATGATAGGTGATTATCATGCCTATTTCCAGCCTCTGTTCACTTCGTTGCCGAGTCTCATGGGTCGATCCTTGCATATTTTAGTATGGATATCTTTGCGTATTTTAGTATGACTCTTGGTTCATATGCGAGTTATGTACTGGACTTCTTTATTCAGGTTTCTTCATATTTGTCCAGAGCAGAACACGACGTCACTTGGTCCCGAGCAGGTTTTGGCTTGCCGAATACTCATGTTCACACTTACTCGGGTTTTCATTTCTTAGTGTCGTTTTGAAGGGCATTTTCTGGATGCCTGGTCGGTCTATTTCTATACATATTTTAGGTCCCCATTTCCTATTATTTGTGCTTTGTTCTTGGGTGAAATTAGGTATTTTATGTGTTTGTTAAATATGTATAGGTCACATACCATTCAAGAGGTGTTAGATGTTATTTTGGAGAAAAAAAGCAAAAAGTTGAATTTCGGAGCAATGCAGAACAGCTAAATTACGGGGCCTATATCTCTCAGATCAGATCTAATTGTATGTCCTACTAACTATGGATTAAAGCCCCGGAAGTCTAGTTTTCAGCACACTTTATGGATTGCAATTCTGATATTCCTAGAAGAAGTTATGCCCGTTTTAGTACCCAATGGTCAGATCAGTCATAATTCCGTGAATAATGACGGGATTTATTTTTCAAGTTGTCGAAATAGGAAATATTTCCTTCAAAGAATTGTTTGGGAGTCTTGTGCAAACAAGTTGAAACCTAATCCTAATCTTCCTTCAATAAGTAGTCTTTTTGTTGGATTAGGAAAGAAATAAAGTCCTAAAAAGGTAGAGTTCTATAATGGAATTGATTTCCTTGTTGTTTAAGGACATGACATAGCATCTATGCCTATTTAAACACCATATGAACCCTAATGTCGGAGGAGAGAAGCCAAGAGAGGTCCCAAGCCACCAAGGGGGCCATCCCCCACCACTCCAACACCATACATCACCTCACAACTTCCATTCATCGTTGCGCATTCGAAGATTCGAAGACGAAGAAGAATTCATCATTGAAAATTTGAAGAATCCGTTTGAGGCCTCAATGGGTTTTATCTTTTCTTTCTCTTCTCTTATTTTCATCATGTGTAACAAACTCATATTAGGGAATCAATGTGAACCTCTATGAATGCTCTTTATTAGAATTGACGATATTTTCATTAATTCAAGTTTTGATTTATTCAATTATCCTATGTCTTAATTCTTTCTTCTTGTTAATGCATGATCATACGTTGGCATGAATTTAGGGTTTTGATAATTTAATGATTGAGGTTGGAGTACTGATCTATACGTAATCTTAATTAATATTCAATTGAATGGATAAAACTGATCTTAGCATTGATCTATGCAAGAAGGTTTTGGTTCATTGTTCTTGCACATAATGGGTTCTCGATTGTAGTTTGCGCCATTGATCTATGGGTAAATTGTAATTGAGAACACTTGATTAATCCCAGTAACATATGGTAATAATCATACTTAAGATAAGAACGAACCATTAACTTGATTAATATTCTGTTTTCAAAGTCAATTCGAAACATTGAGTAGACATAGTAGGGGAGCATTGTGACCTAGTAATTCTTCCATCTCTTGGTCACAACACCATTTCTTTGTTAAATTGCTTTCATAGGTTAATTTAGTTTTAGTTTTAATTCAATCTTCAAACAAATCTCTTCACAACAAATCTCTCAGTTACTTTTGATTGAATTACAATTAGAATTAGTTATAATCAGTAAATCACTTTTCCTCGTGGGAACGATCCTTACTTGCCGTTGTACGATATCTTCACGATTCTTACACTTGCGAGCATTGTTTTTATAAACACGATTTACACACATCAAGTTTTTGGCACCGCTGCCGGGGATTAGTTGAATTTATTGGTTATCTCTAGTTTCAGTTTTAGTTTAATTTTTTTTTAGTAGTAGAGTCATTAGTTAATAGTTTTTATTTTTATTTTTTATTTCCTTTTTCTTGTTTTTTTTACAGGTACAATGGACTTCTACGGGCAGCACGCTTATGATGAGGAAAGAGAAACACATCATGGATTTACTATGCAACTAGCTGATTTAAGTCGACAGATAGAGGGACAAATTCGATTACTCCGGTGAAAAAACAAGGGGTTTGCAAGATATGTGGAATGGTTGGTCATGATCTATGGGGCTGCCATTTGAGGGGAGAATTTTCAGAATATGTTGAAAAACAGACTCGAGCGTTGAATTCCTACAACATGAAGCCTATGCATGAACCATTTGAAAATTTCTACAATTCGTGGCCTATCAATGAATCATATGGAAATTCCCACAGTCAGTGGTCAAGTTATGAACCATATGACAATACTTACAACTCGGATTGGAGGAATCATCAAGACTTCTCGTGGAGCAACAATAAAGTTAATACCTATAAGCAGCCGGTCTCACCGTCATTGGAGGATACAATGACTCAATTTATACAAACTAAGGACCAAAGGATGAATCAACAAGATAAGAGATTCCAAGACACTGATGTGAGAATGCAAAATTTTGATGTTTCATTAAGAAAGATAGAAACACAAATTGGGCAATTGATTGAAGCTTTTCAAAAGGCGGAGTCTGAAGAATTCCCCTGCCAAACGGAGCAGGAAGAAGCTACCAACATCCCTTCAAATGATGAGATTATCGATACCATAGAAACCCATGAATTTTCTGATGAATTTTCTAGTGTTGCAGGTGAAGAAGTTGAAAAGAAGGAGCTATCAAATGAAAGCCTTAACAAGTTACTGGATTGGGTAAAGGAAGTGTTTGAAGATGACGAGGAAAGCCAACAAGAAGAGGATATAGAAGAAGAGTCCAAGATCGAAGAATTATGGGAGAGTGAGACACTCCCAGTGATTATAGCTTCTAACATGGATGAAGAAAAAGCGAAGGAAGCAGAAGATGTCCCTTTTAAGGCACCACTCCTATACAAGGAACTCAAGCCTTATGTCCCTCCCATTACTTTTCCGAGCAGCCTACACAACATCAAATGGAATAAGTGGTTTTCTGAACTTATTTCACCATACTTTATATTGAACATTTACTTGCCTTTGCTTATTGTGTATAGGAACATGCCGACATGGGATGATTTTTTCCAAGACTTGATAGCACGCAAGCGTAAATTTGAGACATTAGAATTTGGTTGAGTTTTTCAAGCACCCGTCTTGCCTAGATGATAAATAAAGCGCTTGGTGGGAGGCAACCCACCTAGATAATTTTTTTTTTTTTTTTTTATTTTATTTTTTGTTTTTTGTTTTAGTTTTAGTTTGTAGTTTTAGTTTTTAGTTTTTAGTTTTTAGTTTTTTTTTTTTTTGTGTTTCAAGTTCTTGCCTTCCATATTTTTTCTTTATTCGTTGTCCATACTTTTAATGTCATATAAACATTGAGGACAATGTTTAGATTAGGTTTGGGGGTGTGAATTTATGTTTATTTTATTTTTTGAGTGATTTGTTCAAATCTAGGAAAAAAGTGCTATGTTTTGAAATTTTTTGAGGCAAACGTTTTATTAAAACTGTATTCATTGGTGAAGAAATAATTTTTTCTGTCAATGTTAAGTTCTTTATTTTTTCAATACAAATCTAACGGTATAAAGAACGTAAACTTCTGGGCAGTGGTTTAAAAGTTATGAATGTTTATTCGACCAAAGGTCATGGGCGATGCCCTGTTTTTGCAATTCTGCACGTGAACTGTTTTCAACGTCTGTTTTCTCATTTTTCCGATTCGAATTTTGAAATACTTTCTAAATGAAAAGTGTTAATTTATATGTCTAGTTTCTTGTGTTAAAATATGGTTATTTTTTTTGAGTAATTTAAGAGATATAAATTAAAGAACAGACGTAGGTCGTTTTAGAAAGTCACCAGTTTTGAATTGTTTGTCCTCTATTTTTTTATGCTTCTTTTGTGTGCTTTAAGAGCCGTAATATATGCTTTAATCACTGATTTTAGACTAACGTCTTGCCATTAGAGTAGTGCATTACATTTTTCAAAATTTATGGCATGCTCTTGATATGATAGTGGATAGGATGCTTAGTTGGATAGCCTTGATTAATAGTGGAGACTACCATTGTGAGTTCACTAAGCCAAAAAGAGTATATAATTATCATTATAAAGGGTTCTACTCCTAAACACTCATTAGGTTCTTAGCATTAGAAATTGATCTCAATAGGTTATGCATTGGATATTAAAGAACATTCATCATAAAAGATACACATGTGGACTTTGCTCTTGTTTTGATTAAACCATTAGAAGTGATATAGGCAATGTGTGTTTTAATTCACTTAAAATGCCTTAATTATTTCCTACCTTTATGTGTATGCTCCATAGACAATTTTGAAACCAAACACTATAAGCCATTTTCTTTCATCACCTATATTAACTTAACCCCAATGAGCCATATATTAGCCATACCTTATAGCTTGGGATCATATTGAGGTGATGAAGATAATTGAAGAGAGTTCGAAATGGGTGATTTGTGATGTGCATGTACCAAGACAAAGGTAGAAGATCAAATGCAAAGAAGGTGCTGGAAGAATTATGTAATAGAGGTACAAATTCTCATCTTATATAAAAAAAAAGTGAATAAAAAAAAGTTGAAAAAAAAGAAAGATAATTGAATGAGATGATGAATCAAATGTAACTGAAATGGATAGAGCTTTATTATGAAATGATGAGAAATCAAAATCAACTCAAGAAGGAGGATGAATGAAAATTGTTCAAGAAACCTAGATGCAAATTGAATGGAGAATTTGAAGAAATTCTACCGAGTATGAAGAATGTCGAAGAATTTCTCAATACGATCCTAGGTTTGTTTGCTATCCTTTTCCTGTTCTTTCTTAACCATCACCCAATGGCCCCATTACAACCAAAGAAAAGACCTAATTGATCTCTTGGGTATGCTAGCTCGAGAGTAAAGGTAAACATGTGCTTTATCTTGTTCTTAATATCTGATTCTGTTTATGAGATCCTTCGCATAAAATCAAACATTTTTTTTATTATATTTATATGCGATTATATCTTGAAATTTCTTGTACATAAACTTCATTTGCATATGCTTGATGAGTGTATTTGCCTAGGTTATGTGCAAAATTAATGAGTGACATCCTATGAGAATTAGAGTCGAGACGAATTATATCTATGGCATTTAATGAATGCATTTTCAAAGCTAGAGTGTCTTGAGTATGGGCTTTTCATTAAAACTAAGTAGTGCATTCAAATTTGTGGCATAATTTTAGTCTTTATTTAGTGCCTCTAGCATGTATTGGATTTGAATGGTACATTTGAGTTTGCGTTCTGATTATCTGGTTTTTCGTAGAAATATTTTTGTGGGTAGCATAGCTGTAAACCCTCAGGAGACAGAACTCCTCCTACTTGGGACACCTAGAGGTTTAAAGGCTTGTAGCATACGCTCAATGCTATCATGTTCCCAGTGAAAGTGGATTAGTTTATTTTTATTTTATTTTATTTTTAGATTTTTTTTTGTTTTTAGTTTTTGTTTTTAATCTAGTGTTGCTCGAGGACTAGCAAAAGATAGGTTTGGGGGTATTTGATCGGTCTATTTCTATACATATTTTTGGTCCCCATTTTCTATTATTTGTGCTTTGTTCTTGGGTGAAATTAGGTATTTTATGTGTTTGTTGAGCATGTATAGGTCACATTCCATTCAAGAGGTGTTAGATGTTATTTTGGAGAAAAAGAGCAAAAAGTTGAATTTCGGAGCAATACAGAATAGCTAGATTACGGGGCCTATATCTCAAAGCTCAGATCTAATTGTGTGTCCTACTAAATATGGATTAAAATCCCCGGAAGTCTATTTTTTGGCACACTTTACAGATCGCAATTCTGATATTCCTAGAAGAAGTTATGCCTGTTTTAGTATCTGATGGTCAGATCAGTCATAATTCATGAATAATGAAGGGATTTATTTTTCAAGTTGTCAGAATGGGAAATATTTTCTTCTTGGAATTGTTTGGGAGTCTTGTGCAAACAAGTTGAAACCTAATCCAAATATTCCTTCAATAAGTAGTCCTTTTATTGGATTAGGAAAGAAATAAAGTCCCAAAAAGGTAGAGTTCTATATTGGAATTGATTTCCTTGTTGTTTAAGGACATGACATAGCATCTACACCTATTTAAACACCATATGAACCCTAATTTTGGAAGAGAGAAGCCAAGGGAGGTCCCAAGCCACCAAGGGGGCCATCCCCCACCACTCCAACACCATACATCACCTCACAACTTCCATTCATCGTTGCGTATTCGAAGATTCGAAGACGAAGAAGAATTTATCATTGAAAATTTGAAGAATCCGTTTGAGGCCTCAATGGATTTTATCTTTTCTTTCTATTCTCTTATTTTCATCATGTGTAACTAACTCATATTAGGGAATCAATGTGAACCTCTATGAATGCTCTTTATTAGAATTGACGATATTTTCATTCATTCGAGTTTTGATTTATTCAATTCATCCTATGTCTTAATTCTTTCTTCTTGTTAATGCATGATCATACGTTGGCATGAATTTAGGGTTTTAATAATTTAATGATTGAGGTTGGAGTAATGATCTATATGTAATCTTAATTAATATTCAATTGAATGGATAAAACTGATCTTAGCATTGATCTATGCAAGTAGGTTTTGGTTCATTGTTCTTGCACTTAATGGGTTCTCGATTGTAGTTTGCGCCATTGATCTATGGGTAAATTGTAATTGAGAACACTTGATTCATCCCAGGATCATACGGTAATAATCATAATTAAGATAAGAACGAACCCTTCACTTGATTAATATTCTGTTTTCAAAGTCAATTCGAAACATTGAGTAGACATAGTAGGGGAGCATTGTGACCTAGTAATTCTTCCATCTCTTGATCACAACACCAATTCTTTGTTAAATTGCTTTCATAGGATAATTTAGTTTTGGTTTTAATTCAATCTTCAAACAAATCTCTTCACAACAAATCTCTCAGTTACTTTTGATTTAATTACAATTAGAATTAGTTATAATCAGTAAATCACTTTTCCTCGTGGGAATGATCCTTACTTGCTGCTGTACGATATCTTCACGATTCATGCACTTGCGAGTATTGTTTTTATAAACACGATTACAACAATCAATGCCTACTCGGATGTCTCTGGCAATATTTAAGGGATTGTCCATCTTGTCAGTGACATGTACATTCGTTAAAAATATACATACAACAAATTCAACGGTGATACAACACCCATAAATGTCATGCCTACTTTGGGAGTTCGCAAAATTTACTAGTTGGACTAGGTCCCACTTAATTGTTAACATAACAACCAACGTTTTCAATTTTAGCCTTGTAATTATTATTAACAAGAACTATTGAGAGGATATTAATAAAATTATATTTAGTATAATACCAAGTTATCGACCTTCAATATAATCCCTCACCAATATCCTTTCTTTGGGAGTAGATATCGTTTGGGCTAATTGTCTAGTTTATCCTTGTAAGTAAGTATCTTACTAAATTCCATTCATGAATACCCATTGGGGGGTTATTCATGAAACATAAAGCTCAACTAAACTTGGACGCCATGTGTTCCAAAACACCTTCTCCCACTCAATTGTTGAAGGCGTGTGATTGAATTCCAAAGAATAATTTACCAAGTTATCTAGATGCCAATTTAGATACCTAAACAATTCAATGCATGTTAATACCAAAAGAGATATATGAGTAGCACTCTTATTCTATATGACATATTATCAAACAATGACAAACATTGCAATATTTACAACAAATATAAATAGCTTCAATTTTGGTCCATCATAGAATAGCAAGTAAATTACATGTCTTGCAATACAAAAGAAAAACTCCTTTCTTGGCGAACAAGTCTTCACGTGACCTGTGTCTTCCAGACTCTCTCGACTGCCTCCCATGGGCGTGCGCACCCTTGGCCCTTACCCATGGGCGTGCGCATGCCACAAACCCATAAAGGGCGGCCATGCGTAGCCCATGGCTTCCATAGGGCTGCCGTGCGCAGCCCATGCCACAACAAATGTGGTTGTGAGCTCTTCGCACGCACGCACGTTAGTTGCTATGGCTCGTACGGCCCCAAACTTGTTTCGGTTGCTCCTAATTCTTCAAACCTTTGAGTCTTCAAAACTTGAGTGTATTACAGAAGCATTATAAAAAAAATACTTTGGTTTTTTTTATTTATTTTTTGGGTAAATAAATAGTATCATAGAAAGAAGGAAGGAATGTACAAATACAAGGGGCATACCCGAGGAAGAAAGGGACACAAAGCCCAGAAACAACGTTCAAACAACAAACTCTCTAATAAGAGCTAAACCAAAGGCTTTACAAAGAGCACTGAGCACAACACAAGCCCACACCACCTAGGGATAACTAGAGATGAGAGGCTAATTCTTCAACTTCAGAGAAGAGAGCCGACAACGAATAGTATCTGTAAAGATCTGGGCAACCTCTCGACTAGACTTTCGAGAGCTTTTAAAAATACAACAATTTTGCTCTCTCCAAATAAAATAGATGGCAGCCGCAAGATAAAGTTTTTTTGTCATGACGGAGGGGGATCTCCCCTTCTAATGAATGGAAACCCAATCAATAAGATCATTCCAGCTATGATGAATCCCAAGACAACCACATTTATTCAAAAGTTATGTCCATATGGCTTTGCTATAAAAACACTCAAAGAAAAGGTGAGCATGAGTCTCGGCTTGAGAGTTACAAAGGACACACGTAGTAACAACTTGAGGGTCGTAGTGCTGAACACGATCCAAGGTAGAAAGCCTACCTTTAATAGCCAACCAAAGGATGAAACCCATCCTCAGGATATTCTACGGGAACCATACAATTTTATACCGAGAAACCAAAGGATGAGGGGTTCTAAGAGACTCCATAGTAGACGCATCTGAATAAATGCCATTAGAATAAGGAAGCCACAGAATTCTATCATCCAAAGTTGAGTTTGGGTTGTAAGAAGGCATACGACTCCGAATTTCAGCAAGGCCAATGGACATAGCAGCAGGCCATCTACAATTATCATCAAGAACAATGGCATTAACCTTAGCATTGATAGAGTGTCCAGAATCATAAATAACGCGGGAGCCCCATTTCGATCGAATAGGGCCATCCGGATGCCAATTATCAAACCATAAGGAAGTTTTCAAGCCATTACCAATGATGTGCTGAATTAAAGGACGGGCAAAAGGCCTAAGAAGAAGAAGTTTTCTCATATTCCAAGAACAGATATGAGGAGCCTTCACCTCCCATAAATTGGTACCTTTGAGGAGATAGGCTTTGATCCAAGAAGTCCAAAGATTACTAGTGCCATAAACCAGAATCCATATATGTCTAATCATAAGTGCTTTGTTCCACAAAGAGAGGTCCTTGATTCCAAGACCACCCTCTTTCTTTGGAACACAAATATCAGACCGAGCAATCTTAGAGCCTTTGCTGATCACCTCAACCCCATTCCATAAAAAACTTTGGAATTTCCGTTCAATGCTCTTCAAAATTCTCTTTGGATGATAAAGGTGAGATTCCCAAAAGACTTGAATACTAGTTAAAAACGAGATGATCAGCAAAGGAAAGACACCTATTTAACCAAGAAGAAAGTCTACTCAAAACCTTATCCACAAGGGGAGAGCAATCACGAAGATTCAACTTTGAAGAGATGATAGGAATTCCCAAATAACGAATTGGAAGAGAGCCAACCGGGTAACCAAAAAGGTTGATGATTTGTTGACTAACAGCAACGGGCACACCCGAAATGAAAATGTTGCTCTTAGCATGATTAGCACAAAGTCCCGAAAGCAAAAAGAACTCATCAAGGGCTGACTTGAGCACAAGAGCTGAATGATATGAACCATGGCAAAGAAGGAAATTATGGTGATAATAGACCACCCTTCTTGTTATAATCCCAAAGCAAAATTACATTAAAATTCTATGACCAAATTTGAGCAATAACAATCCACATATAAAACATATATATATCCATACATTCCAATGTCAATATATATGCGAATACCTAGAGTGTCATATCTTTCTAAAACATGCATATATACAATAAAAATAAAAGGATTCATGTACACATACATCGATTAATCAAGGGTACAACCAGGCTCTGATACCAATTGTAGGGAAAAAACCACGCTCAGCGGAAGCGTGAGAAAATTTAATAAAATTAGGGTTTGCGTATAAATAAAAAAATTCCCTTTGACTAACAAGAACCTTAACCCTAGATTAATTGATGTATATAAAAGTGTCGTACCTTTTTCTCGTGACGATTGAACAAGCGCCAAATTGATTCCGTAAGATCTTCCAATCCAATCACGAACGTTAATTACCTAGGAGTGTGGGCTCCCTTTCCTTAAATTGTATACCTGAGGATGGAAACAAACAAAATATTTTTCTTTGTTAGTTACAATCATCCTCCAAGAAAAAAATCTAAGAACATCTAGTCACTTGTGAATTATCAATCTAATTGATTGAAACTCACGTGAACCCAATTTGATTTTGTACACAAAACCTTTTTGATGTAAAGGATACTAGTGTACTATCAAAAACAAAAACGTTCTCATTTTCTCTTTGGCCGAATTCTACACCCTATATCTATGAGTTGATCGAATTTTATCTAGAGCAAAAACTAAATTTTTATCCATCAAAATTCTCTCTTGCTAGGCCAAATTCTCTTCTTATAAATTGCTTAGCTTGGCCGAAATTCCTCTCATAGAAAACCTTAGAGCTGGCCAAAATTTCCAAACCTATATATATATATATGATCATAAGTCTTCTCCCAATAAGGATTTACTTGGTTGGCAAGAATCATTTCCTTAGGTGGATTTATTTGGTAGTTAAGAATCCTTTTATAAAAGGAATTTTATCCTCTTCTTATGTATACATAGCTGGCCGAAATTTCACTTAATATAATTAGGAGACCTAATTCTTTTCCTTAGAATGATTTACTTGGTAGTTAAGAATTCTTTCCTTAGATAGATTTACTTGGTGGTTAAGAATCCATTTCAAAAAGGAATTTTATCCTACACCAAGACTCCTAATCCAACTCAATAGTGTATTTGTAACCATATTAAAGACTTCCTAATTTGATTAGATAACTAATTCCTTTTATTTATCTACTTATCAAGTATAGTCTTTAATATTAATTATACTACCAACAATAGTATAATTTTAGGAGACCATCTCCTACCAGGAAAAATATTTTGACTTTTAATTAAATAATTAATTAATCAACAAATTAACTAATTTCCATTTAATTAAATAATTAAATAATAAAAAATAACTAAGCTATTATAAATAGCCTTACCGCCCATACCATATATGTGGGCCAATTTATTAATTTCTTATTTTATTAAATCCATTTGACTTTTATAAAAAGTCCACATGTGAACTAGACACATTCTTACGAAAAGAAACAAGTCCACATGCCTCAATACAATTCTAGATGGACCTCTAAATTGGTCCGGTAGAATATATCAAGTGATCCATGCAAGTTTGTGTGGATTGGGGATCTTAGCGGGCTATCTAAATTTAAGCTCCAATAGACACAACCCAATCACAATCAACAAATGATTCACTTAGATCCGATCTATTTAATTTTAGTTCATTCCACTAAAGAACTAAAATTGAACTCTTAATTAAAGATAGAATAAGTTGATGTTACTCATTCATACCATAGACAACCATATTGGAGAAAGTGTATCCTCGTGAAGAATACCAATAATCGCCAAGAGCTCATAGACCGTCTATAGCTCTCCAAGTTACCATATTTACTCATATGACCACATTTTGAACTCTAATATTTTGACTTGTCCAAAAGCCATGTTTCAATAGACACTATTGAAAACTTAACGTTAAGATTTAATATTCAGTACCTCAAAACATCCATATGATAGTATTCTACTTTCATTTAAGAAATGGATCCACGATGTCCATATCTATAAATGAAGTCCTCTATCAATTAACAAATGAATACCACCAAACTATCGAGGATAAACTATGCTATATAATCGTACTCATTGATAGCTCAAATGATAACACTTGCAACCATAAGTCCATCATTTATCTTAGGATTGATATAGACTCTCCGATTGTCTTCAAATGAAAATTGTTATCCATTGACGGTTCTAGATAAAGTATTTCATTTTGATCCTATTCAATGCACCTAGTGCATTAGATTCTTTTGCCCAAAGACACCACACTTTGATGATTTTAGACTCATCATAACACATTTGATCCCACTCAAATGCTAGCACAAGAATCTACAACTTTGACAAGATAAAGGTGCCTAACCTTTTATCTTAAGTTGTGAATATTATTCAAGACTAACTAAATAATTGTGTCTACCTCATACATATCTATATGTATGAACAATTCTTCTTTTCTCATAGTCTTTTGACCTTATGAGTATTTACTTTTGACAATTCTAACAATTAAACTATAAATGTTATAAGATTTGTTAAACTAAAAATAACTTTATTAATATTAAAAGATTGTCAAATACATTATTACACTTTTTGCTAATCGAGAATAATCCTAACATGGACTTTATGGGAGGATACACCATGACAGAGGATGAACAGATAGCCCACGTGTTGGGATTATGCTTGATAGCAATAGTATAATAATGTGTTTGACAATCTTTTCATATTAATAAAGTGATTTCTTGTTTAACAAATCTTATAGCATTTATAGTTTGATTATTATAATTGTCAAAATTAAATAATCATAAGGTCAAAAGACTAAGAGAAAATAAGAATTGTTCATACATCTAGATATGTATGAGGTAGACACAATTCTTTAATTAGTCTTGAATAATATTCACAACTTAAGATAAAGGTTGGGCGCCTTTATCTTGTCAAAGTTGTATATTCTTTTGCTAGCATTTGAGTGGGATCAAATGTGTTATGATAAGTCTAAAATCATCAAAGTGTGATGTCTTTGGGCTAAAGAATCTAGTGCACAGGGTGCATTGAATAGGATCACAGTGAAATACTTTATCCAAAATTGTCATTGGATAAAAAAAATTCACTTGAAGATAGCCGGAGAGTCTATCTCAATCCTGAGATAAATGATGGACTTATGGTTGCAAGTGTTATCATTTGAGCTATCAATGATTACGATTATATAGCATAGTCTATCCTCGATAGTTTGGTGATATTCATTTGTTAATCGATAGAGGACTACATTTAAAGATATGGACATCGTGGCTCCATTTATTAAATGAGAGTAGAATATCATCATATTGATGTTTTGAGGTATTGGATATTAAATCTTAATGTTATGTTTTCAATAGTGTCTATTGAAACACGGCTTCTAGACAAGTCAAAATATCCCAAGTTCAAAATGTGGTCATATGAGTAAATATGGTAACTGGAGAGCTATAGGCGGTTTATGAGCTCTTGGCGATTACTGGTATTTTTCACGAGGATACACTTTCTCCAATAAGGTTGTCTAGGGTATAAGTAAGAAATATTAACTTATTCTATCTTTATTTAAGAGTTCAATTTTAGTTCTTTAGTGGAATGAACTAAAGTTAATAGATCAGACCTAAGTGAATCATTTGTTGATTGTTATTGGGTTGTGTCTATTGGAGCTTAAATGTAGATAGCCCGCCAAGATCCCCAATCCACACGAACTTGCATGGATCACTTGATATATTTTACCGGTCCAATTTAGTGGTCCATCCAGAATTGTATTGAGGCATGTGGACTTGATTCTTTTTGTAAGAATGGGTCTAGTTCACATGTGGATTTTTTATTAAGGTCCAAGGGATTTAACAAATAGAAAAAATAATGTAATGACCCAAATATGGTGTTGGGCGGCAGAGCTATATAGTTTAGCTTAATTATATATTTTTTATTTTATTATTTAATTAAATGAAAATTAATTAATTTGGTTATTAATTAATCATTTAATTAAAAGTCAAAATCTTTTTCTAGTAGGAGAAAGTCTCCTTATATTATACAATTGTTGGTAGTATAATTAATATTAAAGATTATATTTGATAAGTAGATAAATAAAAAGAATTATTTATCTAGTCAAGTTAGGAAATCTTTAATATGGTTACAAATACATTATTGAGTTGGATTAGGAGTTTTGGTGTAGGAAAGATTTTTTTTTTGGAAAAGGATTCTTTGTCACAAAGTAAATCCACCTAAGGATAGGATTCTTACCCACCAAGTAAATCCTTCTTAGGAAAGGATTTGTGATCATATATATATATATATATATATATATATATATATATATATATATCTTGAATTTCGGCCAGCCATATAATTCTTAGAGAGAAATTTTGACCAGCCCTAGTATTTTTAAAGAGAAGATTTTGGCCAACCTAAGGAATTCTACTTGGGGAGAATTCGGCCACCATAAGAATTTTGGGAAAAAATTTTGTTTTTGCTCAAGACAAAATTAGATCAACTCTAAGAAATAGTGTGACATTAGGCAAAGAATAAAAGGAAGAAATAACGTATAGTTTTCGATAGTACACTAGTAGTCTTTAAATTAAAAGGTTTGTGTACAACATTGAATCAAGGTTCACGCGAGTTTCAATCAAATTGGTTGATTATTCACAAGTGACATAATGTTCTTCGTTTTCTTCTTGGAAGATTATTGTGACTAACAAAGAGAAAGATTTCGTTTGTTTCCATCATCAGGTATACAATTTAAAGAATGGAAGCCCACACTCCTAGGTGATTCACGTTTGTGATTGGATTGAAAGATCTTATGGATTCAATTCGGTGCTAGTTCAATCGTTACGAGAAAAATGTACGACACTTTTTATATACAACAGTTAATCTAGTGTTAAGGTTCTTGTTATTATAAAAAGAAATCTACTATTTATACTGAAACCCTAATTTTAAATTTTCACGCTTTCGTTGCACGATTTTCCCTACAATTGGTATCAGAGCCAGGTTTTACTCTTGATTAATTGATGTATGTGTACGTGAATTGTTTTCTTTTTATTGTATATATGCATGTTTTAGAGATGGCACTCTAGGTATTTGCGTATATATTTACATTGTAATGTATGGATATATATATATGTTTTATATGTGGTTTGTTATTGCTCAATTTTGGTCCTACAATTTCAATGTATTTTTGTTTTGGGATTGTAACAAGAAGGGTAGCCTATCATCAACATAATTTCCTTCTTAGTAGTTGCTAAGTTTTTTTTTTTTTGTTGTTGTAATAAAAAAAATGCAGTATTTTTATTTATTTATAATTCTTCTGCAATACATTCAAGTATCGAAGACTCGAAGGTTTGAAGAATTGGGAGCAACCGGAACAATTTTGGGACCGTGCGAGCTGTAGCAACAAACATGTGTGCGAAGAGCACACGACCACATTTGTTGTGGCATGGTCTAGGCACGGCAGCCCTACGGATGCCATGGGCTGCGCATGGCAGCCCTTTATGGGGTTGTGGCATGCGCACGCCCATGGGAAGGGGCCAAGGGTGCGCACTCCCATGGGAGGCAGCCAAAGGAGTCCAAACGTCGAAGGTCGTATGAAGACTTGTTCGCCAAGAAAGGAGTTTTTTGTATTCCAAGACATGTAATTTACTTGATTTTCTAGGGTTGACCAAAATTGTAGCTATTTATATTTTTGGAAATATTGCAATGGTTGTCTTTGTTTGATAACATGACATATAGAGTAGGAGTGCTACTCATATATCTCTTTTGGTATGAACATGCATTGAATGATTGGGTATCTAATTGGCATCTAGATAACTTGGTAAATCATTCTATGGAATTCGATCACACGCCTTAAACAATTGAGTGGGAGAAGGTGTTTTGGAACACCTACGACCTCTAAGTTTAGTTGACCTTTATGTTTCGTGTAATAACCTCCCAAGAGCTATTCATGAATGGAATTTAGCAAGATACTTCCTTACAAGGATAGACTAGACAATTAGCCCAAACGATATCTACTCCCAAAGGAGGGATATTCGTGAGGGATTATATTGAAGGTCGATAACTTGGTATTACACTCAATGTAATTTTATTAATATCCTCCCAAGAGTTCTTGTTAATAAAAATTACAAGGCTAAAATTAAAAACGTTGGTTGTTATGTTAACAATTAGGTGGGACCGAGTCAAACTAGTAAATGTTGCGACTCCCAACGGAGGTGTGACATTTATGGGTGTTGGATCACCGTTGAATTTTTACAATTGAATTATTTTATTCAATTCAAGATAAATATTCGAAAGTGCTTTATCATGATTATATACTTATATAATTTTTTTTATTGTTCAGAAATCATGACCCCATCCCTAATCAACATCTTAAAAGATAATACTTTAACTAGTGATAATTATGTCACATGGAAAAAGAAAATTGGGCTTTTAGTGCAATCCGAAAAGCATAAGTTCGTTCTGTCCACTCCTAAACCATTTACTCCTACTAATGAATCTACTCAGGAGCAAAGAGATGAGTATCAGTAGTAAGAGTCTTCAGATGAGATGGCTAAATGTTACATTATGGCCACCATCTCCGACGTGTTGCAGCAGCAACAAGAAAGAATGGAGACTGTTGCCGATATAATGATGTGTCTAGAGGAGATGTTTGCTATGAGGTCTAGGACAACTAAGAGAGAGGCAGTGACTACTTTTATGAATCTTAGGATGAAACCTGGACAGAGTGTGAAAGATCATATGATGAAAGTCATAGCACATCTCCACATGGCTAAACTGAATGGTGCAGAGATAGATGGTGAGACCAAAACTGACATGATTATCAACTCACTATCAGATTCCTTTGATCAATTCAAGTTGGACTACACCTTGAATAATAAGGAACACACATTGCAAGGCCTGATGCAAGATGTTCAAAGTGCTGAGAAAATCCTTGTGAAAAGCAAGGGTCAAGAGATTCTTGCCGTAGGTAAAGTTGCTATTGTTAAGACCTGTAAGAAGATCAAGAAACAATAGAAGAAATAACAACTAGAACCTACCAAGAAGGAGACAAAGATAGTAACCAAGATCAAAGGGAAATGTTTTCTTTTGTGGTGAAAAGAGACATTGGAAAATAAATCGCCCAAAGTCTTAGGAAAATAAGGATGAAGATAATATTAGTTACCTTGAAACGTGTTTTTTGGCTGATTCTACGGATTCTTAGATCATAGACTCCGGAGCCACTAATCATGTTTGTTTTTCCTTACAAGGGTTCAAGGAAAGGAGAAGGCTTAATGAGAACGAATTCAACTTGCGTTTAGGCAATGGAGCTTTGGTGTCTGCTAGTTCAGTAGGAGATATTAGAATTAGTTTAGATTTTTATAGGCATTTAGATTTAATGGACGTTTGTTATGTACCTCAATTCAAGAGGAATTTAATTTCAGTTTCTTGTTTAAATAAATTTGGTTATTCGGTTACCTTTAATAAAGATTTTATTATTAGTAAGAATGACAAAAGTATTTATAAAGGTACATTGGAAAACGGTTTATTCTATTGCATAGAAATATCTCTCACTTGTTAGACACAAAATCAATGGAACCTAATAATAAAAGAGTAAAATTATCAAAAGATGAAATCTACCTATGGCATTTGCGCCTAGGTCATATTAACCTTAATAGGATTAAAAGATTGGTTAGTGACGGACCTTTAAGTGACTTAAAGGTTGATGATCTACCAACTTGTGAATCTTGTTTAGAAAGTAAAATGACCAAAAGGTCGTTTACGACCAAAGGCACAAGAGCCATCCAATGTTTAGGATTGATACACACTGATGTGTGTGGACCTATGAGCATTCAAGCTAGAGGTGGATATAAATACTTCATCACTTTTATGGATGATCACTTAAGATTTGGCTATATATATCTCATGAGACATAAGTCGGATGCTTTTGACATGTTAAAAGCATTTAAAGCTGAAGTAGAAAATCAGCTTGAGAAACGCATAAAAATCTTGAAGTCTGATCGTGGTGGAGAATATCTATATGGTGAGTTTCAGCAATATCTTATTGATAATGAGATAATTTCTCTGTTTTCTGCACCAAGTACACCTCAATAAAATGGGGTGGCAGAAAGGAGAAATAGAACTCTTTTGGATATGGTTAGGTCTATGTTGAGTTATTCAACGCTTTCTAATTCTTTTTGGGGATATGCTTTACAAACTGCTATGTATATTCTAAACGATGTACCATCTAAGTCAGTTCCTAAAACACCGCATGAGTTATGGACCAAGAGAAAGCCTAGTTTATGACACTTAAGGATATTTGGATGTCCTACGCATGTGTTAAAAGGAAAGATAGAAAAGATGGAGTCCCGTTCAGAAACATGCATATTTGTAGGGTATCCAAAAGGAACAAAAGGATATTATTTCTATAGTCCTTCAGATCTTAAAGTATGTCCTGAATAAGCTTTCAGGAGATACAATTCCACAAGAGGTTCACAACAAAGCCCAATTGTAAGTTTCATACCAACACAAGATCGACAATCTACCATACCTCATCGTAGTGGGAGGGTTAGTAGACAACCAGAAAGATACATCGATCTAGGAGAATCTGTAGAGAATCTTCCTGACGATAATGATCCCTATACGTACAAGGAAGCAATGGAAGATGTTGATTGTCACCATTGGCAAAAGCTAATGCAATCCGAATTTGAATCTATATTAAAAAACAAAGTCTGGTCACTTGTAGACTTGCCTAAAGGGATAAAGCCCATCGGGTGCAAGTGGATATACAAGAGGAAAAGAGGAATGGATGTAAAATATGGAAACTTTTAAAGCTAGATTGGTAGCTAAAGGTTATACACAGAAGGAAGGTAGCGATTATGAAGAAACCTTCTCTCCTGTGGCCATGCTTAAATCTATTAAGATACTCTTATCCATTGCGGCATCTCTAGACCTAGAGATTTGGAAAATGGATGTCCAGACAGCTTTCTTAATGTAAGTCTTGACGAAAGCATCTATATGATGCAACCAGAAGGATTCATTGAAAAAGGCCAAGAGGATAGGGTATGCAAGTTGCAAAGATCCATATATGGATTGAAGCAAACATCCAGATCCTGGAACATAAGGTTTGATCAAGCCGTGAAAAGTTTTGGATTTATTCAAAACCTTGATTAACCATGTGTATACAAAAGGATTAAAGGTGACAAGTTGGTTTTCCCAGTTCTTTACGTTGATGATATACTACTCATCGGAAATGAGAGAAATTTCGGCCAGCCCTAGTATTTTTAAAGAGAAGATTTTGGCCAACCTATGGAATTCTATTTGGAGAGAATTCGGCCACCATAAGAATTTTGGGAGAAAAAAATTGTTTTTGCTCTAGAAAAAATTCTATCAACTCTAAGAAATAGTGTGAGATTCAGCAAATAAAACAAGGAAGAAGAACTTTTAGCTTTAGATAGTACACTAGTAGCCTTTACATTAAAAGGTTTTGTGTACAATATCGAATCAATGTTCACGTGAGTTTCAGTCAAATTTATTGATAATTCACAAGTGACCTAATGTTCTTTGTTTTCTTCTTGGAGGATTATTGTGACTAACAAAGAGAAAGATTTTTTTTGTTTGAATCCTCAAGTATACAATTTAAAGAAAGGGAGCCCACACTCCTAGATGATTTACATTTATGATTGTATTAGAAGATCTTACGGATTCAATTTGGTGCTAGTTCAAGCGTCACGAGGAAAAGGTACGACACTTTTTATATGCAACAATTAATCTAGGGTTAAGGTTCTTGTTATTATATAGGGAAAAATTGTATTTATACCGAAACCCTAATTTTAAATTTTCATGCTTCTGTTGCGCGATTTTACCTACACTACGGTGGAGAATTTATACATGGGGGTCATCCCGAGAGTTGTAAAAAACTTAGGGATGACAGTTCGAAGAGTGTTAGCAACGGGGAAAAGAGTAAAGATGGATGTAAAGACGATGACAAACGTGGCATGCACTACAAGCGGCAACACACCAATTATACTTCATTGGCTAGGAGGCAAGAGGATATCTTGAATGTGATAGAGGATAAGAATTTGTATAGAAAGCCCCCAAAACAGTCAAGCTTTGCCTAGAGAGACACCACCAAGTGTTGTAGGTTTCAACAGGACAATGGCCACAAAATCTCTAAGTGCTATCAACTGAAAAACTACATCTAAAACTGATCAGATGAAGACACCTCAAAGACGTGATCCTTAGAAATTGGGATGATCGGTAGAAGGATGATGGGGTTTATGACCTAAAGATATAATTTGTAAATGGATTTGTGAAATAAATAACAGAAAAGATCAATTCATTCTTGATGTGTTGTTTATTTTATAACTTTTGCATAAATTGTGTATATGAGTGTTGTATACGGATGGATACAATAAGAGATGTGCAATCTAAAAAATCCATAGATAGCAAATAAAGTTGGGTACTTTATTTGAGATTAATCTATAGCTGCAGTCCATTCCGTAATGTACGGTGATTCTATCCTGAATCATTCAAATGAGATATAGGAATAGAGACACCTTATATGATGTGATCATATAGGACTAGGCCATGATCTATATGAATCTCTCACTAAGATCCGTTTACCGATGAGATTCGTATATATCAATAAATTATGGCTATATATGGGTGACCTTAATCCTGAGTGTCTTATCGACTCCTTCAGGTTAGATCGTGGTCTTTGATATACCATGAGTGATGTCGGATGCAATTACTGATCAAAATACTCTGTATGTTGGGATTACGGTTTGGCTTGTGGCTATACACAATAGTGGAATCCACTCCTTCTTGTGAGAAGTATATGGTAGTTCCCTTAAGGGTCGATTCGGGGATTGGACAGTATGAGTGCTCTCCTAATCCCATGAGGAAATAGAATTTATTGTCCATTAGAGTATCAACGGTACTTAAAGGATATATGTAATTAGAGGGTATAACGGACATTATGACCCAGCTCTAATTATGAACTATTGTGGAGGATCACACCATATGTAATAGCTATATCGATGAACACCGAGTTGTATCAGTGTGAAAAGCGTCTGCAGTTGAGAGAGTGCAACTTCGGGTTTTTAGTGGAACAACACCAGAGTTAATAATTAAAGAATATTAACTAAAGAGTTTAATTAATGATTTCGAGTATTATTGGAGTGTAAAATAATGTGGGTCCATTAGGTCCCCTTGCTAGCCCGATCGATTTAGGTAACAATGGTCACGGTTAATTAATTGGACTGTCCAATTAATTGTATTACGAAAGTGACACATATTATTCGGGAATTAATTGAATAATGAGATTACTTAATAAATGAATAATGGTGATTAAATGTATTAAATAATAAGATCATTTAATTATATTATTAATCACTAAATAGAGGGTGTAAGTTGATATTTGATTTTGAACAGAATAAGATAATGTGATTAATTTTTTTAATAAATTAAATATTTGAAATTGAATTTAAAATGTTTAAATTCAAAAACAAATAATTAATTATCTTTAAAGATATGAGATATTTTAAAGGTTTGAAAATCAAATAAAGTTATTATGAGTTTTATTAAAAGATAAATAAACATATATTAGATATATATTTTTTCTTTGAAAACAAAAACGAATGACAACTGATATCTATTTAAAAAAAACACATTTTCACACATTAAGAAAAATAACAAAAACTGATCATGTTTTAAATTGCATTTGATGCTGATGTGGGTTAAATATACACATTTGAAATGTATGCGTTAAACCTATATGAAACGCATCATTTTTTATTTTTTATTTTTTTGCTTTGGTGTAATGTGGGTGCATAAAAGAGAAATGAAAATTAAAAAAAAAACGATTTTTTTTAAGGTCTGGTCGTGCACCGATATCAAAGTGAATTCAAAAAAAGGTTTTTGCTTTGAAAGTGTGTATCAGAGTTGCATAGAAAATTGTTTTTGCTTTCGTGCATCGTGCATTGAAATAAATAAATATATATATATATTAAAACAATTGGAATTGTTCTAAGTTTGTTTCACTTGGAAGAAATAGTTTTTTCCACTTTTCTCTACATCCTCCTAAGTTTTCGAGTACGTGACACGCCTACACGCAGTTACCAGTTTCATGAATAGCTAGGAAGATCAGTGGTACAGACAAGGAACATCACACGAAGTGAAAGAGCCTCTAAACATTGGTAAGGTTCTAATATATTCTTCTTATTATATTGATTTCAATTTTTTGAATATATGTATATTTAATTATTGAAATAATTTTATATGTATTAGTTCCGAAAAATCACGATCCTAAGTTCACTGGTTCAAGATCGTTTACTATCTTTATAAAAAAATTAAAAACTGATTTTCGTTATGTGACCGGTGAACGGGGTTCCATCAATTGGTATCAGGGACAAATTATTTTTCGAAACAGGAAATTGTTTTCGATGTTCCTGTATGTATGAATGTGTACACACCATCTTTTTTATGGTATGGATGTTTATAATTAATTTTTTTTTACTTAAACGTGGTTGATCATAATTTTTTATAGTACTGTGAATTTAGGGTTTATGGATTGTATAATTTTTTTATTATTATTATTATTGTTATTTTATTATAAAAAAAATTGTAATCTATATTGAAGACCTGGAAAAATCGTGAAGAAGGATTCATGAGATGAATCGGAGTGACCCGAACAAACTGAAAAATTCAAAAACTACAAGAAGACCAAGGAATGCCTAGGGGGTATTTTTATAATTTTAGATTCCAATTTTTTATGTTAAATAATCCACAGTACTATGTCAATTTATGTATGCTCTATATTATGTAATGATAAAAGTATTGTCATGCATACGTATGTCATTTAGATTAGATGTGCCTACACAAATATATTTGATATGTCATACATGCATCATAGCCTGAAATTTTATGTATTTTATTTTAATGTGATTAAAATGGGTAAATACATAAATGACAATGAACAATGAGCTTAGTTTTTTAATGGTTAAAAAACTTGATAATTCTCATTAATATTAATCTAGTTATTGAAAAAAATATTATGGTGTGTATAATATTAATCTATAAGGGGGGTGAATCGATTTTAATTTTTTTTACCCAATTTTCATTAAAGGTCAAGTTGAAGAAAATGCCCCTAGCTAGTTACAATAAAATCACAAGTGTAAGAAGTGCGGAAATAGTAAAGACACTTGAGATTTACGTGGAAACCCTCAAAATGGGAAAAACCACGGCTAATATGTGTGCCACACTCGAACCTCGAATCCACTAATGGTAAAGGAATTACAACCTAATCCCGGTTTAAATCCACCACCACTACCTAATTCCGGTATAAGTGAACCCAGTCCATATTGTTTGCGATTTAAGCTACCTACTTCCGGAAGCAACACAAGTCTTACTTCTCAATGAAGAGATGAAATGTCCTATGTGAATATGTGATGATATTCAAAGAATAAACAAGGCTAGGAAACCTTATATGCTTATCTAGGATAATGAGATGACAATTAATGCAATCCTAGATATTAAGAGCTAAATGACATGTTCAAAAAGCTTAGCTAAACATAGATCAAACAATCCTATAAATCTATCACAATACAACACTCAATCATGGCATCACAACAATCTCTAATTTGTATCTAGAATATGTTCTAAGAGCATACAAATAATTAAAGAGATGGCTTAGCAAGCAAAACACTTAACTTGTAAGAAGATAGTGAAGAACTTACCAAACAAGATGTGATGAAGTAAAATTATCTATAGATGCACTTTAAATGGCTTTAGATGATGCAAGTTGAAGTTTTTATGCACATGGGAATGCTATGAGTGTTTAAAGATGAGTTCTTGGAAGAGTTATTTCTTTTGTTATGTGTTCTAAGGACAAGATATGATGTTCTGAACTCTATTTCGACCTGAACAAAAAGAGTTATATATATATATATATATATATGTGTGTGTGTGTGTGTGTGTGTGTGTGTGTGCGTGTTTCAACCAAAGTGAGGTCGTTTTGGAAAAAACGTTCCAGCTTCCTCAATGTGCGCTGGTCAAGTAGCGCACCACCAGCGCACCACCTAATTTTTCAATAGGCGCTGGACGAGTGACGCATCACATACGACGATCCACTGGAATGTTGTGTTGGTGAGGCTGTGCTAGTCGAGTAGCACACCACCAGCGCACTACCCACTTTTTCAACTTTGCACGGGTGCAGTGGCGCAGCTTAGTGGTGCATGACAAACGGCGATCCACTGGAATGTTGCACTGGTGAGGCTACGCTAGTCGAGTAGTGCACCACCAGCCCAATACCCACTTTTTAAACACTCAAACACACAAAATCAACAAGTCCTATAGTGATGAAAATGCATCCTATACTAATGCCTAACATGACATAAAGCTCTAATTACAAGATGCAAATATATCAACAAGAGTCATATAAACCAAAATGCACAAAAGTATAAACACACAACATATATGAATAAAAGTCATGCATGAATTTGTGAGTGTGCGCAACTATCTCTTCAAAGCAAGTTAGCACAAGAATTTTACCTTCGATGCTTCTCCTATTGAGGTCTTGAGAGCCTAAGCTACCCTTACATAATACCCCAAAAATGTGATTTGTTCACGAAATAAGCCAATCAATAAATGAGGACTTTTCAGTTATTAAAGCGTTTAATAAGATAGATTAATATGGTCATTTATTAGGATTGATTTGATCAATAACCTAATAATAAACGATCAGAATTAAGTGTTAGAGTTTTAATAGTTAAAACTTGGTAAACACTAACATAATAATCTGACCTTAGTAAATAGTTTACAAAGGCTTAGATTATTGACTAATAAATTAGACTTTTAATAGTTAAAAATCAATAATAATTCATTAGTTAATTAGAATTTGTTTCTAATTAGTTAATGCACTAGATAACTTGATTAAAGTTAGCCTTTTGATCATGTAGAGTCTAGGTGCATTAACGGATAATAGAAAAACCCTAATGTTAAAATAGTGAGTGGATGACTGAATGACTGAATGACTGAATGATAACTACACTAAGTGGAAACGGCTAACTTTATGTCAAAGCACTCGACCTTGTTTTTAATAAATGACTGAATGAATGTTTTATTTATTTCAGCAATTATGTCTTCTGCATTACTACAAATTCTCACAAACAATAAATTAACTGGTGATAACTACACTAAGTGGAAACTAAACATTAATGCAATATTGGTCACCAAAGACCTCATGTTTATGCTTACGGAGGAATGTCCTCCAGTGCCTACTGTCAATGCCACATGAACTGTTCATGAGGCATACCAACGATGGGTCTCATCTGATGGGAAGGCCCGAACATATCTGTTGGCTTCTACGACAGACATGCTTGTCATAAAGCATGAAGCAATGAATTGAGCATTCTAAATCATGGAGTCATTGAAAGCTATGTTCGGGCAGCCCTCCGAGCAAAAGTGACATGAAGCTGTTCGTTCCGCTATGCTCGCTCGCATGAAGGAAGGTATGTCAGTTCAGGAACATGTCCTCAGCATGATGTTCTACTTCAGCATGGCAAAAGTCAATGGTAGAGCTGTTGATGAACCCAGTCAAGTGACCATCATATTGATGACTCTTCTGAAGAGTTTAGATTAGATTAAAAACAACTACGGGGTGAACAAGTCAAAGTTCAGTCTTACATAATTACTCAATGAGCTTGTTACCTTTGAGTCCTAGAATAAGGAAAACAAGGGTAAGATCAGTTAGGTAAATATTGCCGAACCATCTTCCTCCTCAAGTAATAAAAAGTTGAAGAGGTCTGCTGGGAAAGAGAAGGGTAAGCCCAAACCCAAGAAAGCCCAAAGCAAAAAGAAATGTGCCTCCACCGACCAAGGCAAGGGAAAATATTTCCATTACGACAAGATCGAGCACTAGAAGAGGAACTGTCCTCAGTACCTAGAGGAGGTAGCGAAGAAAAAAATGATGAAAGGTAAATATGATTTACTTGTTCTTGAATCTTGTTTAGCGGAAGATGATTCTTCACCCTAGATAGTTGATTCGGGGCCACTAACCATGTTTGTTCTTCTTTGCAGTGGACTAATTCTTGGACAAAGATAGAAAAGGGAGCCTTCTCAATGCGTGTAGGGTTAAGGAATGCCATTTCAGCACGAGCAGTGGGCATAATTAGATTACGTTTTTGTAATAATTATATATTGTTGGACAGTGTATTCTATATTCCTCGATTTACATGGAATTTCATTTCCGTTTCTAAGATGTTAGAACAAAAATATTCTGTTTCTTTTACTAATAAGTCTGTTATTATTGGAAAGAATGGTCTGAATATTTCTTCAAAAATTAATGAAAACAATTTAAATGTGTTAAGACCATTAATACATATAACACTGCTTAACACCGGAATATTTAAGGTTGAAAAACCAAAGACTAAACGACATAAGATTTCTCTAGATAATGACATGTGTCTTTGGCATCTATAACTTGGTCATATCAACCATGACGAGATAGACAGACTAGTAAAAAATGGACCTTTAAGTGAGTTAAAGATTGACACATTACCTGTTTACGAATCTTGTCTAGAAGGTAAGATGACTAAGAGACCTTTTACTGGAAAAGAGCTTAAAGCTAAAAAAAATGCTAGAGCTTATACATACAGACGTCTACAGACCGATGATTGTTAAAGCTAGGGGTGATTATGAGTATTATGTCACCTTTATAGATGACTACTCAAGATACGGATACGTCTACTTAATGCAATGGAATTCGAAAACATTTGAAAAGTTTAAAGAATTCCGATCTAAAGTTGAGAATCAATTAGGTAGGACTATCAAGTCACTACGATCAGATCGTGGAGATGAGTACCTTAACCAAGATTTTGAAGACTTCATGGTCGAGCATGAGACAGTTTCCCAACTCATAGATTCTGGTACACCTTAGCAAAATGGTGTAGCGGGGAGCAGATATAGAACCCTGATGAAAATGGTAATATCTATGATTAGTTTCTCGTCATTACCAAATTCCATCTGGGGATATACATTACAAACAGCGACAAACATTTTGAATGTAGTGCCATCCTAATATGTTCCTAAGACTCCCCCTAGAGTTGTTAAATGATCATAAAGCTAGTTTACAAAATTTCCGTATATGGGGATCTCCAGCACATGTGCTGAAGAACATAAGTGAAAAGCTAGACACCAAGTATGTTGTCTGCCTGTTTGTAGGATACTCCAAGGATACCAGAGGTGGACACTTCTAAAGTCCCAAAGATAACAAAGTATTTGTATCAACATATGTAACATTTCTTGAGGACAATTATTTTAGTGACCATAAACCTCATTATAAGATTGTATTGAATGAGTTGGAGCTTGGTGAGACTAGTGCTTCATCTACAAGAGTTGTTGATCCACAAACATCTAAGAGTTAGATGGTTCCTGATCAGGATACACTACCACCTAGACGTTGTGAGACGGTTGTGAGACAACCTGAACGCTATTTAGGTATAGGTGAGGGGCAAGGTGTTGTATCTACTGATAGTGTTGATAATCCATTGACATTTAAAAATGCAATGGAATATCCTGAAAAAGAAAAATGGCATAAAGCCATGAATATCGAGATTGAGTCCATGTACTCTAACTCAATCGGGGATCTTGTAGACTTACCGGATAGGGCAAAACCCATAGGGTTTAAGTGGATCTACAAGAGAAAGAGAGGATTAGACGCGAAGGTAGAGACCTTCAAGGCAAGGCTAGTGGCCAAGGGTTATACCTAGAAAGAGGGGGTCGATTATGAAGAGACATTCTAGCCAGTAGCCATGTTTAAGTCTATTAGGATTCTCATATCCATTGCTGCCTCTTTCGATTATGAATTTGGTAGATGGATCATTGGGTTACTGTCAAGAGAATTCTCAAGTATCTTCGGAGAACGAGAAACTATATGCCAGTGTATTCTGGGCAAAATTTAATCCCATTAGGATACACAAATTCTAATTTTTAGTCAGACAGGGATTCTAGGAAATCTATGTCTGGATTAGTATTTACCCTGGGTGGTGCAGCCATTGTGTGGAGAAGTATCAACCAATCTTGCATTGCTGACTCCACCATGGAAGCCGATTATGTAGCAGCTTGTGAAGCTACTAAAGAGGCTGTTTGACTTCGTAAGTTCTTGAGAGATTTAGAAGTTTTTCCAGACATGGATAAGTCCATCACACTTTATTTTGATAAAAGTGATGTTGTGGATAATTCCAAAGAACCAAGAAGCCAAAAGAGATGGAAACATATAGAGAGAAAGCATCATCTCATTGGAGAGATAGTGCAGAGAGGAGATGTGATCGTCACCAAGATAGCCTCATAAGACAATCATGCTAACCCATTTATGAAGACCTTACCAGCTAAAGTGTTTTCGTGGTCTGAGGTTATAAAACATGCCTCACATGCTTTAGTGCAAGTGGGAGATTGTTGGGGTTTATGCCCTAAAGATGTAATTTGTAAATGGATTTGTAAAATAAATAAAAGAAAAGTTCAATTCATTCTAGAAATGTTGTTTATTTTATAACTTGTACATATTAGCATCCTAGATTGCCGGATGTAATCTCAAACTGTGTATATGAGTGTCATATATGAATGGATACAATAAGAGACATTTAATCTAAATAGTCCATAGATAGCAAATACAACTGGGTACGTTATTACGATTAATCTATAGATGTGGTTTATTTCGTAATGTACGGTGATTCTATCATGAATCATTCAAATAAGATATAGGAATAGAGAAACCTTATATGATGTGATCATATAGAACTGGGTCATGATCTGTATGAATTTCTCACCAAGATCCGTTCACTGATGAAATTCGTATATATCAACTAATTATGGCTATACGTGGGTGATCTTAATCCTGAGTGTCTTATCGACTCCTTCAGGTTAGATTGTGGTCTTTGATATTCCATGGGGGAAGTCAGATGCAATTCCTGATTAAAATACTCCGTATGTTAGGATTGCGGTTTGGCTTGTGGTTGTACAAAATAGTGGAATCAACTTCTTCTTATGAGAAGTAAATGGTAGTTCGCTTAACGGTTGATTCGGGGTTTAGACAATATGAGTGCTCTCCTAATTCCATGAGAAAATAGGATTTATTGTCCATTAGAGAATCAACGGTACTTAAAGGATATATATAATTAGAGGGGTATAAAGGACACTATGACCCAACACTAATTATGAACTACTGTGGAGGATCACACCATATGTAATAGTTATATCGATCGATACCGAGTTATATCGGCCTGTGTAAAAGTGTCTACAGTTGAGAGAGTTAAGCTTCGGGCTTTTAGTGGAATAACAACGGAGTTAATAATCAAAGAAAATTAATTAATGAGTTTAATTAATGATTCTGAAGATTATTGGAGCTCAAAATACTATGGGTCATTTAGGTCCCCTTGCTAGCCCGATCAATTTAGGTAACAAGTGTCACGGTTAATTAGTTGGATTGTCCAATTAATTGTAAAACGAAAGTGACACGTATTTATTCGGAAATTAATTGAATAATTAGATTATTTAATTAATGAATAATGGTGATTAAATGTATTAAATAATAAGATTATTTAATTATGTTATTAATCACTAAATGGAGGTTTTTAGTTGATATTTGATTTTGAACAGAATAAGGTAATGTGATTATTTTATTTTATTAAGTTAAACATTTGAAGTTGAATTTAAAATTTTTAAATTCAGAAACAAATATTTAATTATCTTTAAAGATATGAGATTTTTTAAAGGTTTGAAAAACAAATGAAGTTATTATGTGTTTTATTGAAAGATAATTAAATATATATTGGATATATATATATTGTCTTTGAAAAAAGAAATGGATTAAATATATATCTGTTTTAAAAAACACATTAACACACATTAAGAAAAATAACAAAAACTGATCATGTTATAAATTGCATTTGATGCAATTGATGTGGGTTAAATATACACATTTGAACTGTATGCGTTAAACCTACATGAAACGCATCAATTGTTTTTTTTTTTTTGCTTTGGTGTAAATGTGGGTGCGTAAAAAAGAAAAGAAAATAAAATAAAAAAAACGTTTTTTTTAAGGTCTGTTCGTGCACTGATATCAAAGTGAATTAAAAAAAATGTTTTTGTTTTAAAAGTGTGTATCAAAGTTGAACAGAAAATCAGTTTTGCTTTCGAGCATTGTGCATTTAAATATATTTATATATATATATATATATAAGATATTTAAAAAAACATTTAGAATTGTTCTAAGCTTGTTTTACTTAGTAGAAATAGTTTCTTCCTCTTTTCTCTACATCCTCCTAATTTCCTAAGTACGTGATGCGCCCATACGCAGTTACCAATTCCGTGATTAGCTAGGAAGATCAGTGGTACAAACAAGGAGCCACACAAAGTGAAGTACCTTCCAAATGTTGGTAAGGTTCTAATATATTCTTCTTATTAAATTACTTTCAATTTCCTAAATATAAGTATATTTTATTATTGTAATAATTTTATATGTATTAGTTCTGAAAAATCACGATCCCAAGTTAACTGGTCCCAGATCGTTTACGATCTTTATAAAAATTTTAAAAACTGATTTCAGTTGCGTGACCGATGAACAAGGTTCTATCAAAGGACACTCTGAGGGAGGAGCGCGATAGAAACCAGAGGAGCCATAGGAGAAATATGGATAGCGAGGCAATTAACGCCATCTTTGGCGGACCGCAAACCGGAGCAAGTAGCCGAGAAAGAACGATCGAGGTCAGAAGCCATAAATGAACAGAGGAATTTGGAGGTTAATTTGTTATGCCCCAACCAGAAAAAATTGAAACAAGGATGGAATCTCCATGATTTTACCAAAACAAACACGCATGGATCAGAGGTAAAACTAAATGATGCCATTGTCGTGTCGATCTGAATGGGGCACATGGAAGTGAGAAGAGTACTGATCGATAGTGGGAGCTCAACAAACATCATAAGTGTGAAAGTGTTCGATCAACTTAGGTTGTAAAGGAAAGACCTCCAGCCCCTCATAGTCCCATTTAGAGGCTTTGGAGAAGAAGAAGTAAGGTCATTAGGAACAGTGAAATTACCCATGGAGATTGGGAGTTCCCCCTACATCATGACAGTGCTATTAGATTTTGTGGTTATGTATGTAAAGAATTGGCCATACAATGCCTTGTTGGGCCGACATTTCCTGAATAAGACAAAGGTTGTAACTGCCACCTACGCGCTAACAGTAAAATTTCCAACGGAAGCTGGAGTAGGTGTCATGAAGAGCTTGTAAGAATGGGCAAAAAAGGCTAATTTGGACGTGTATAGAGAAAGAGCAGAACCGGGGGTTATGCAGATAGATACCTTTGGGGAAGACGAAGACCTGAAACTCCAACCTAGTTTGACCTAGACCCGTGGGAGACATCTCTAGCAAATAGGAAAAGCCAAAAAGATGAACCAACCATGAAAGTTGCAGTTGATGATACTAACCCCAAAAAAACTATAAAGCTTGGGGCTCGACTGGTGGAGCAAGTTCGGGTTGAGATCGTTAACTTACAAAAGGAGTACAAAGATGTGTTCGTATGGAAACATGAGGATATGCCTGGGATCGACCCAAAAATAATTTCTCATTACTTAGCAGTCGACCCTGACCAGAAACTAGTTGTTCAGGAAAGAATAAGGTTTAACCTTGAAGGGAGCAAGGTAGTCAAATAAAAGGTGGGAAAGTTGTTGGCAGCAAGATTCATAAGGGAAGTAAAGTATCCTGAGTGGGTTACCACGGTGGTGCTGGTTAAAAAAAAGAATGGCCAGTTGAGGATGTGTGTTGATATCACTGACCTTAATAAAATGTGTCCTAAGGATAGCTTCCCCTTGCCTCGGATTGACTAGCTGGTGGATGAAACAGCTGGTCACGAATTATAGAGCTTCATGGATGTCTACTCAGGATACAACCATATCAGAATGTTCGAACCTGATGAAGACAAAACATCCTTCACAGCTGACTAGAGGTTATACTACTAAAAAATTATGCCAATTGTTCTCAAGAATGCTAGGGAAACCTACCAGAGATTGGTAAATAAGTTGTTCGCTCTACAAATCGGTAGAAATATAGAGGTGTATGTGGATGACATGCTGACAAAAAGCATAACGTCTGAAAAACATGTGGAAGATCTCAATGAGACATTCGGGGTATTATGGAAGTTTGGCATGAAGCTTAATCCAAAGAAGTATGTGTTCGGGGTACCATCGGGAATATTTCTAGGATGTCAAGTCCATCAAAGGGGAATCGAGGTAAACCCAGAAAAATAAAAGCATTTGAGGAGATGAGGTCTCCGAAAAATTTGAAAGAAATTCAAAGGTTAACAGGTTGTTTAGCATCTTTGAACCAGTTCATAAGCAAATCAATAGACAAGTGTCTGCCCTTTTTAGAGCAACCAATAAAGGCAAGAGGGTTGAATTGAATGACGAGTGCAAGTAGGCATTTAGAAAGATCAAGGAGTACCTAAGGGGAGCACCAATTCTATCTAAACCTCTTGAAGGAGAAGTGCTCTACCTATACCTGTTAGTAACAATTATAGCAACAGGGTCGATGCTGGTTAGGTTGGATGAGGGCATAGAAAAGCCAGTGTATTACATAAGCAAACCTCTACTACTGGCTGAAACAAGTTACTCACCAGCCGAACAAATGGCACTGGCACTTGTGACTGCGGCGAGAAAGTTGAGACCAAATTTTCAAGCCCATAGGATCAAGGTCTACATAGACTGCCCTCTGAAGTAAATTCTGTCAAAACCTGAAGTATTTGGGCTGTTGACAAAATGGGCAGTGGAGTTGAGTGAATTAGACATAGCATATCAGCCAAGAGCCACAATAAAGGGACAAGTGTTAGCCGAAATGATTACTAAATTCGCTATACCAAATAACGAGGAGATCAAGATGTTGACAGAAAAGAAAGAATTCATCTAGAAACTGCATATGGATGGATTATCAAACACGCACGACAACGAGGCCGGCAGAGTGGTATCCACCCCGGAAGGTGATCAAGTAGAATGTGCCCTGCAGTTTGATTTCAAAGCCACTAACAACTTGGTCGAGTATGAGGCACTTTTGGCGGGACTTAGGGTTTGCACAACCTTTAAGGCAGATGAGTTGGAGATATTCAGTGATTCGCAGGTAGTGGTAAATCAAATCTTGGATGAATATTGGGCCAAGGACAGCAACATGGTTGCGTATCTTGGGATAGCTAGGATGTTGCTCAAAATATCAAGCGTACAGGAATACTAAAATCCAGTGGGAAAAGAATGAGATGGCAGATGCTTTGTCAAAGTTGGCATCGACAACTATTGATATTCGATCAAACGCCACCCTAGTTACTCATCTCAAGAAATCGAGCATTGAGGATCAAGAGGAAGTTTTAGAAGTATGAACGGTTGAAGGTGAATAGACCACTTGGATGACCCTGATCAAGGAATACTTAGAGAATGGGACGCTCCCGATTAAAGTGACTGAGGAAAAACGTTTCAGGTATAGTGCAGCTAAATACTCAATGGTCAGAGGAGAACTATACAAGAGAGGATTTTCAAAGGCCTTACAAAGGTGTGTCTGCCCAGTAGATGGCATGCAGATATTGGAAAGCATCCAGGGGGGAGTGTGTGAGAACCACTCCACAAGACTCTCAAGCAAGGCTTCCATTGGTCGACCTTGTTGCAAGATGCTCAGGTGGTCGCGGATCAATGTGGTGGTTGCCAGATGATAGCTAATGACATCAAAAAGCCCCCCGAACTGTTGAAGAGCTTGTCGTCACCTTGGCCATTTGCCATGTGGGGGTTAGATTTGATCGGCCCAATGCCAACAACAATAAAAGGAAAAGCAAAGTAGTCCATTGTAGTCGTGGATTACTTTACAAAGTGGGTCGAGGCAGAAGCACTGGTGCATATAATTGAAGAAAACACAACCAGTTTCATGAAGAAAAATATCATCTATTGGTTTGGAATCCCTGAAACAATAATCACAGACAACGGGACCCAATTCAACAGTGACAATTTCAGGAACATGTGTCAGGACATCGATATAAAAAATTATTTTGCTACATCTGCTCATCCTCAGACCAATGGCCAGACAAAAGAAATAAACAAGATAATCAAGCATACATTATAGACGCTAAGAAAGGAAGTTGAAAGAATGGGTACAAGGTTATACTAAAAAATCTAGAGGGGGGGGGGGGGGTGAATAAGTTGTCTCTCATTTTTAACAAATCTTTCGAGACCAGTGACAAAACCTTGATAAGCATACAAATTAACATTCAACATGATTGTTATGAGAAAACAATATATTCATGTATGCTCAAATCTCTACTCTTAGTCGACAAAATATACAACAAGAATCAATGTATCTTATGAACAAATATATTCAAAGTAGATAAAATTCCATAAGTTGTACTTAGAGTATTACAATGTGATACTTTACAACTTGAATGAAATATCACAAGATACAAAGTTATCTAACATACACAAACAATATTGTATAAGGAAGTCAACTTACATAAAGAGTTCTATCCATAGTATTCGAATAACAAATACAAATACTAGAGAGATAGGGAAAGAGAAAAGTTGACACAAGAAATAACGTGGTAAACCTCCGAAGAGGAAACATCCACGGGCTAGCAGCCACCGGCAAACAAAATCCACTAGTAGATAAGACAAGTACAATCTCTCAAGTGACCTCTTCACCTAGAAACTACCTTCCTATCCTACTCTAGAAGTTGCCACCCTATGCTCAACAATCTGAGGCTTCACACCTCTTGTCAAGACTTCATTGCTCACCTTATCTGAATCCTCACGATCCAAGGGAAGACTTCTTGCTCAACTAATTCCTCATTACTCTAGTCAAGACTTCCTTGCTCACCTATCTGAGTTCTCCCAACTCTAGGCAAGACTGTTTGCTTAACTATCCGGATCCTCCTGGCCCTAGCCAAGACTTCCTTGCTCGACAATCCAAGGCTTCACACCTCTTGCCAAGACTTCTTGCTCAACACCATAGGTCTCTCACCTATTGTCAAGACTTCCTTCTCAAAAGGCATCTAGGTGATCATGAATGCAAAACGCAAACAAGCATGCAACATAGAATAAGATGATCAACAGATTCTATGGAAACTAGAATTAATCAATGAGCACACAAAGTATATTTTCTAGTTTATAATCCAAAAGTGACACCACACAAGATGATGTATGAGCATATTAAATGTATGGATTAGGTACACTCCATGAAGATCTAGACATAGACAATAAAGTTCATAAAACAAGATTGTCTAGATCTTATGCATGAATAAAAATCTAGAGCATGCCAAATTTCCAAACACATACTTTAAACCTAGATTTTATTCATGTTACTAAAGCTTAAAATAAACATGTTCATGAAGTAAATATTCAAGACTTTAGTACTAACACAAAAATGCTAGAAACACAAGATATGATCAATCAAATCTCTGGCAATCATTTAGAGCATATATTCACAAAATAGTCAATTAAACTCTAATAGACTCTAAATATATAATCAAATTTGCTAATCCTAAACTTATTCAACAAATAAGTTCTAGCACATGATAAGACTACTAATCATGAAAATAAAGTCAATCAAAGCACAAATAGTCCTAGATAAGATGCTAGCACAATACAACTCACAATCATGTGAAAACATAGGTTTGATTGAAACCTAACTCACAATCAAGTATCTAATTAAGCACAACTAGCATTTAATTGAATATCTATCACTCATCAACATATGTTCAAGTTAAATACACACAAGTAGGAAGAAGACCCAAGGTATTTGAACATTATAATCAAGGAAATCAAAAGATAAACAACTACCTTGACAATTTCGAGTGCAGTCACGAAAATGGTGCGATCCACCAGAAAAATTGAACAAATAACTTCAAAGTTGCTTGGAGATGATAGAGGACTTCAATACGAAACTTCTCCAACTTGAATCACTCAAATCGGATAAGAAATGAGAGAGATATGGTGATTCAAAGTTGAGAGAAAAAACCTGGAAATTTTCTGCACTACATTTTCTTCTTCCTTGAATTCAAATGAGAGAGAGAAGAGATATATAAGGGACAGAGAAGAGATATATGTGAAAATACCAAAGTTGCCCCTTCAAGATGCTTCCCCAAGATGGTGTGTGGTCATCCCGGGGCAGCAAGGAGTTGCAGCCCAGATGGCCATGTGCCATCTCGGGCTTGAACCTCTTGTTGGCCTTTCGGCCATGGTGCAACTCCCATGCGCTTCCCTCGCGTTCTTCGACCGTTCTCCGGCCTCTGAACTTGGAATTCGAATTCGTTTACGGATTACGAACTGTAACTCTCTCACAGACAGGGAAATATATGATACTCAACCCAGAAAATAATAATTCGACTCGATATACGAAAACAAAGACAATGTACGCAACATGACTGGAAAGTATCATAACTTTTGACTCGAAACTTGAAATCAATAGTATGAGTAACCGAAATGACCAAAACTCAATCAAGAATGATTTAAGACTAAATTCAAGTTCAATATCCATGTTATACAAACATATACATGCACAAACACAATTCACACTAGAATACAAACTACATAGAGATAGTTTCCAATCATGCATTTTCCAGAACATGTTATTTCCATACCAATGCATGAGCATTCATCTTCAAGTGTGTGAATGTGTTATACATGGTGCACAACGATGCAGGGACACATATGAATGAATTGTATCTGTGTGCCTATAATGGTGCACAACGATGCAGGGACACAAATGTATGATATGTGTGTGTACCTAAGCCTTGAAAGAGAAAAGAAAGGTCTTAATATACCTTTGTAGAATCATGAAACACTTTTCCCTTTTAAGACTTGAACTTGATTGAATAGTTGTTATTTCCTCTTTGAAGCTTGAATCATCATGAATCCTAGACAACTAAACAATACAAAGGAAATGTTGTTTTGATATAGAATAATGCCAACAAAACTCATAGACCTAACAATCTCCCCCTTTTTCAAATTCTATGTCAAAACACCTATAAAAAATACTAAAACACGTAAAATGAAGATTGGTCACAAAATCACACCCTCCCATTACAATGAGTTAGTTCCTTAAGACTAATCTTCAACAAGTCTTGAACTTCTTCTTGATCTTCTCTTGTAGCCACCTAAAATCAACTTAAAGCACAAAGCATATCCAAGAGAAAGACACATATGGCAATATACAATTATGGAAAGAATTAAACATTTAAATCCAAATTGAATCATGTATCTCCCCCTTAATACATGCTATCTCAAAGATATTCTTATGCCCAAAATGAATCATGTATCTCCCCTTAATACATGCTATCTCAAAGATATTCTTATGTCCAAAATGAATCATGTATCTCCTCCTTAATACATGTTATCTCAATGATATTCTTAACCAAATGAAATCACAATATTACATGCCATAAGAAGTTCAATACTTGACAAATATTCAATGAAGATATGCTAAAACAATATCATATTTCTCCCCCATTTTTGATATAAAATTATGCCAAAGAAAAAAAATGATATCTTGAGATCAAATAATGAAACAATTGGTGATCTCACATAATGTTTGGAGATGGATGCCTTACTTGAAGAATCGATTTATTTCAAGCATCTAGCTCCCATATCTTCTCCCTTGATTCTAGTTTGCTTTTCCATGTTAACCTATCAAAGGTTATTCAAATCTATACACCACAACAAACTCATCAAGGTATAGTGAATCACAAATGCATAAATTTTACTCTTAAGTATATAGGTCATTTCTACCAAGTTCAACAATTGCATAAACAATCATATTAACCCCAAATATGAAGGAATTGGTATCAACGACAATCATATCAACCTCAAATAAGAAAAGATTTGATTACAACCACAACTACTATCATTCAAAGTAAGGAGGAATTTTCTGCAGTTACAATCAATTAAATTGATTAAAACCACAATTACTATCACCTTATGCAAGGAGGAATTTTTTGCAACTATAACCAATTGGATTGATTACAACTACAATTATTATCGACCCCAAAAAAAGATGAATTCATTGTAACTACAATCAATAGAATTAATTACAATTACAATTACTATCGACTCCAAAACAAAGAAGAATTAATTGCAACTATTCTCATTTCAATTTCAAGAATGAAGGAATTGATTGCAATCTCACAACCCCAAATAAGGAGAAGTTGACTGCAAATACAATCATACAATTATTACAAAAATGTTTCATGCATTATTTGTGATCAACAATACAAAGGCATATGGTAATACAAAGAATCATCATGCAAATCAAGAAATATGAAATAGCATCTACAAGATTCATTATATCAACCAATGAATATGCAAACAAATATCAACATGTGAACATATCATAAAAGAGAACAAAGTCTAGCATACTATGATCCCCCTTAATAAGTTCTCTATCTAAGATCAAGATAGAATAATGTTCACAATAAATCCACACAATCACACATTCAAGCAATTTTAAAGAAATTCAACAAAATAAGCTCCACAAACTGTGAGAGATACACCAAGATTTTCAATCTCTCTCATAATTCTTCTAAAAATTGCTAGAATATCAAACTACTCTATAAGCAAAAAGTGTGTGTGTGTGAATTTTGCTTCAAGAATATATAAAATGAGTGATTGTGATATCAAAATGCAAACCACTTCAACACCTATCCATCTAAGCTTTTCCAATGAAGGTCAAACCGATTATCATCCGGATTTTTTGCTTTAAAGAGAATAGATTTCAACATGAGTGTGTGTGTGCATGTGGCTCGTCATCCCATTTCTATTTTTCAACTCGAGCAATCACAATTTTCAACTATACTCCATTTTAAGCCTTCCTCCATTTCTTTTTAGACTTTGAATCAAAGATTTTTCTTTTATTGATTCTTTTTCAACACTTCTTTGATTTTTCTTACATAAACATAAATTCTTCATGACGGCTTTCACTCATCACAATGGTGTATCCCTTTCCTACATTGGGCGGCTTCACAACCAAAGTGTGTAGCCGTTTCCATGAAGGTGCTCGTTGAGTTCTATGTAGTTACCGAAGCAAAATGGATACTAACCATAGGTCATCTATCATGAACTAAGCAATAAAATTTTAGATGCATCAATAATCTACACATTTTCAAACTCAACTGCTCAAACTTAAACATATAAGAGAAGCAAAGTGCAATTTTTGAAAATCAAGTTTTTTATGGCTCATAAGCACATGATCTAAGAGCAATAAGTAAAGACTTATTCAAGATAATTACTTCTCTAATGAATAGCTTTCAAAGAATATGAAACTCATATTTTTTTTAAAAAAAGTACGACACTCATCATTCAAGCAAGCATTTCAAGCATCATGAGTAAGATCGTTGTGAACACATCACTAAAAGATCTTTAGAGAGCAAATGTCAACAAGAACCATATGAATGATATACTAGTTCTCTAATATGACAAGCTATATGATGCAATGCAAGAGTAGAAATGACTTTCTCCAAAAGTCTTAACAAGATAATCACCAAATAGATTTCATAAGAGTAACTTCTCAAAAGTTAATCAATGGATTTTGACTATCATAACAAAGTTAAGTGAGATAGCTAAGTTCGTGTCTAGACGTGGAGTATTCCAAGCTAGCTAGCTAGAATTCTCAACACACTTGACACTTAGCCTTAAAGCTAACTCACATGTGCTACTTACACTTAGAGGTAAAAGCACTCACCCCTTGAACCATTTTTTCTTGGCTGAAATTTCACACAAAAATCATGATCATTTCTCATGGCAAAAATATATTTAGAAGATAAATCATCAACTATCTTCTGTATAAAGATATTACTCATGTAAAACACATCATTATTGCCATTAACAAATATATCATCAAGACTATACATATGATCATATGAAACACTCATTTTCACCCAAATCTTCTAAACTATTTTCTTCACAAGATTATCATTATCACACACAAAATTCAAAGTGTTATCATGCAGGAAACATTCATAGAAGAATTTCACATCTCATTAGCATGCATCACATTCCCTAGTTTGCATCATCTAATATACTCACGACAATATAGCAAAATTAGCAAACCGGAATAAATTTTGAGATGTTACTATTTAGGTGAGAGTGTACCGATGGTGAAGACTCCTTAATTTCCTTGATTTTGCACTTGACCTTGGAAGACATGGCCTTTGAAATCCTCTTGTTCCTTAGTGACTTGCCTTTAGTTGTAGGAGACTCCACTTGCTCATCTACAATGCTTAAGTCACTTGAATCTCCATAAAGATTACCAAAGCTCTTTGGCCTTTATGATTGCCAACTCCTCTTCCTTGCCTTTGATCATTACCTTCAAGAAATAAAAGCAAATTATTAGCAAAATCATATGTTAATAAAGATACCATACGAGCTTCTTCAACCATCTTCTTTTCTAGACATTTGATCACTTCAACTTCCTTTAACGCTTCATCTCTTTCCTTGTAAAGAGTTTGAACTCTAGCCATCAAGTAGAAGTTGGTGGTCTTTGACATGCAATTCTCTTCATTGAGTTGCAAAGACAAGTAATCATGTCTAGATCAATCATCCTCTGGAAATAGCTTCTTCATCTTTGCTTTTGTCACTAACTTTCTTTTCAAGCTTATCAACAAAATTGTTAGTAGACAAATGAAATATAGAACAAGAAGAACCATTTTCACAACCAACGAAGGAGGAAAACCAAAAATAAACAATCGTAGACTAAAGGTTGATATCCATGATTAGTAAATAACCTTGTAGATCCCGAATCACAGTAACAACTTTAAGTTACCTACTTTGATACCAATTGAAAGAATGTGTACAAGGTTATACTAAACAACCTAGAGGGGGGAGGGGTGAATAGGTTGTCTCTAATTTTTAACAAATCTTTTGAGACTAGTGACAAAACCTTGATAAGCATACAAATTAACATTTCACATGATTGTTATGAGAAAACAATATATTCATGTATGCTCAAATCTCCACTCTTAGTCTACAAAACATACAACAAGAATCAATGTATCTTATGAACAAATATATTCAATGTAGATAAAATTCCATAAGTTGTACTTAGAGCATTACAATGTGATACTTTACAACTTGAATGAAATATCACAAGATACAAAGTTATCTAATATACACAAACAATATTGTATAAGGAAGTCAACTTACATAAAGAGTTCTATCCATAGTATTCGAATAACAAATACAAATACTAGAGAGTTAGGGATAGAGAAAAGTTGACACAATATATAACGTGGTAAACCTCTGAAGAGGAAACATCCATGGGCTAGTAGCCACCAGCAAACAAAATCCATTAGTAGATAAGACAAGTAAAATCTCTTAAGTGACCTCTTCACCTAGAAACTACCCTCCTATCCTACTCCAAAAGTTACCGCCCTATGCTCAACAATCTGAGGCTTCACACCTCTTGTCAATACTTTCTTTCTCACCTTATCCGGATCCTCACGACCCAAGGCAAGACTTCTTGCTAAACTAAGTGCTCACGACTCTAGTCAAGACTTCCTTGCTCACCTATCTGAGTTCTCCCAACTCTAGGCAAGACTTCTTGCTTGACTATCCGGATCCTCCTGACCCTAGCCAAGACTTCCTTGCTCGACAATCCAAGGCTTCACACCTCTTACCAAGACTTCTTGCTCAACACCATAGGTCTCACACCTATTGTCAAAACTTCCTTCTCACAAGGCATCTAGGTGATCATGAATGCAAAACGCAAACAAGCATGCAACATAGAATAAGATGATCAACAGATTCTATGGAAACTAGAATTAATCAATGAGCACACAAAGTATATTTTCTAGTTTATAATCCAAAAGTGACACCACACAAGATGATGCATTAGCATATTAAATGTATGGATTAGGTACACTCCATGAAGATCTAGACATAGACAATAAAGTTCATAAAACAAGATTGTCTAGATCTTATGCATGAATAAAAATCTAGAGCATGCCAAATTTCCAAACACATACTTTAAACCTATATTTTATTCATGTTACTAAAGCTTGAAATAAACATGTTTATGAAGTACATATTCAAAACTTTAGTACTAACACTAAAATGCTAGAAACACAAGATATGATCAATCAAATCTCTAGCAATCATTTAGAGCATATATTCACAAAATAGTCAATTAAACTCTAATATACTCTAAACATCCAATCAAATGTGTTAATCCTAAAATTATTCAACAAATGAGTTCTAGCACATGATAAGACTATTAATCATGAAAATAAAGTCAATCAAAGCACAAATAGTCCTAGATAAAATGCTAGCACAATACAACTCACAATCATGTGAAAACATAGGTTTGGTTGAAACCTAATTCACAATCAAGTATCTAATTAAGCACAACTAGCATTTTTGATTGAAGATATATCACTCATCAACATATGTTCAAGTCAAATACACAGAAGTAGGAAGAAGACCCAAGGTATTTGAATATTAGAATCAAGGAAATCAAAAGATAAACAACACAGCTCGGGGATATAAGAGTACCTCGGGATAATGCTCCAAGCTAACCGATAGGTAGGATTAGCAACCACAGTCTCACCCCAGTCACCGCTAATGAAAAACCAACTATTTTTCCAGTACTTGTTCAACGAGGGGAACCCCCAGATGAAGTCCTTGTGGTCTTTATGCATATGAGAGGCAGGCTTTCCATTATAGCCATGAGGAATCCGGTTGTTCGAGGAGGTCGACTGAAGATAAAAAATGCCTCTAGTATCTGAACGCCCTAGGGTATAAAAATTATGTATCTTCTAGGGGGTCGGGGGGTACTTGGCCCTGATCTTCTTCCACATTTGCCACAAGTCGATCAACACCCGTTATGAGTTGGGGGTTAGCTGAGCGGGGGCAATCCCTACATTCGTCAAGAATCGGGCGATGAATGGTTGAATAGGGAAATTGACCCCAAAGGAGAACACAGTCTCGTAAACCACAACTGCACCAGAGGGTGGATTCCATACAGTACGATTATTGCTGCAAGACAGTCGTATAGAAACGCGGAAGGTCGAACCAATCCTTAAATTTCTCAAACTCATCATTGGTCACCATAGTAATCTCAAAATCAAATGCGTAAGGGTGATCAGCTGTAAATCTTAGCATGCGTGCTCATCGTTCCCTCGGGACCTTCTTCATCTTTAAAGTCTGGGAAACTATCTTCAAGTCGTTTGCTAGATGGGCGGTCTCTTTGGCTGAACCCCTGGTAGTTTGTCTTCTGGTAGTTGTCTTCGACATATCTAGGCAGACATCAACATAAGCAGAACCAGAAGAATTAGTAAATGAAGGGAAAAATTCAAGACATACCAAAGAATAATCTACATTTAAAGAAACAGGTTGAAATGAAGGAGTATATGCGTGAAAATGACCCCAAAGTATAGATTCAAGCCTAGCGATATTCTCATTATCGCCAGCCTCAATAGCATGTATGAGAAGTTCAAAATACCATTAGCGGAGAGTCGGATCTATACCTTGAGTATAAATGAACTCAATAAGAAAACAAGTAGCTTGTAAAGAAGGAAAGGAAACAAAGAAGAGTGAAAGTTCAAAGAAGAAAAGAAGATTAGAGTTTTCTCTGTGAAAAAGATTTGTAAAGACGTGAGAGTGAAATGAAGAGTTTCGAATTATATATAGAAATGGGTGACGTCATCAAGGTATACATGCGTCACCAAACAAGAGTAGAATTAGGTGCATGTAAATCGAAAATCATGCACCGTAGAGAATGAATCCTACTCAAATAAGGTGTCTAGAAGTATACTCCGATGAGGAAGTAAATTTTCTTATAGATATCAAAGTCTAGGTTACGGAAGAGATCTAGCACAATCAAAAGACAATCAACGCAAAACAAGGGAAAATGACAACACGACTCCAATAAGTTAGAGTTTTGTTAAATTACGAGAACTTTCCTTACTTGTACACCAAGAATTAGGGTTCTATGCATGTATAAATAGACCCTAGCAACACTCATAAAGGGGAAAAAATGCTAATTAAGCATAAGGGAGAGCAGGCAAGATTGAGTGTGTATTCTTTTGACAATTTAGTGGATATTTTTTCTCTTGTCATTTCCGGCGACTGTGGATGTTTCCCCTCCTTGGGGTTTTACTGCGTAAAATCTTGTGTCGCTTCTAGCTTTTTATTGATTTCGATTTGTAGTTTAATTTTTATTCATATTATCTGTTTGACGTGTGGTTGATCCAAAAATCACCATCAACAACTTCCATGTCCGTGAGAGAGTTATTGTTCGTAATCCGAAAAAAGATTTGAATTCGCAATTGGAGGTTGTAGAATGGTCGAAGAACATGAGAGGTACGCGAGAGAAAAGAAAGGAAAGGAGTGGTTTTTTACCAAACCATTCCCTCTCTTGTGGAGGTATGTGGCCTCCATGGGAAGGCCATCATTCTGCCCCCGCGGAGACCACGCGCCTCCACGGGAAGCCTAGGTGACGTGCTCCCTTTGGTCACTTAATTTTATTTTCCCTTCACATCATCTTCCCTCCAATTTCTTTAAATATTATCTCCTCATTTTTCATTTTTAAGAAAAAGATTGTGCAGAAATATTTTTCTCAAATTCTCTCAACATCCAAACATCATATCTCACCCATTTCTCATCCGATTTGAGTGATTCAAGTTCGACAATCTTTGTATTGAAGTTCTCTATTATCTCTAAGCAATTTTGAAGCCTTTTGTTCAAGTTTTATGGTGGTTCTACATGAAATTTCGTGACTGTACATTTTTGAAAGGTAATTGATTTATCTTTTGAGTCTTTTACTTTATGATCCTCAATAACCTTAGATTTTCTTCTTCTTTATGTGTATGTTACTTGAACAAATGCTATTAAGAGATAAAGCTTCAATTATAAGCTAAATGTGCTTAATTAGAGACGTGTATGTGAGTTATGTTTTCTTAAAATCTATGTGATAGATTTCACATTCTTGTGAGTTGTATTGTGACTAGCTAATTATCTAGGGCTATTTGTGCTTTAATTGATTGTATTTTGATTAGCCTTTACATGTGCTAGGACTCTTTAGTTGAACATATTTAGGATTAGCACAATTAGTTGTATATTTAGAGCCTATTTGGATTTAATTGATTATTTTGTGAATGTGTGCTTCAAATGTTTGCTAGAGAATCTTATTGATCATATCTTATGATTCTAGTATTTTTGGTTTTAGTTCTAAAGCTTGAATATGTGCATTATGAATATGCTATGTTTTCAAGCTTTAGTAATATAAATAAAATCTAGGATTTGGCATTTTTTGGTGTTTTATATGCTCCATATTTTTGTTCATGTTTAAGAGCTAGACAACCCTATTTTGTGTACTCTAATGTCTAAGTCTAGTTCTTCATGGAATGTACTTAATCCATACATTTCATATGTACATGCATCATATGTACATGCATCATTTGTATGATGTTATTTTTATTGGGATTGAAAACTAGAAAAATATACATCGTGTGCTCATCGAACATTTCTAGTTTCCATAGGATATATTGATCACATATTATATGTTGTATATGTTTGCATCATTTGCTCTTCACTTAGATCATTTTCCTTGTAAAAGGTTGAATTATATTGTTGGAGTGTGAAGCTTTAATTTGAGCAAGAAACCTTGACTAGGATTGTGAAGATCTAGATAGTTGAGCAAGGAAGTCTTTGCTAGGATTGTGAAGATCTGAATAGTCAAACAAGTAGACTTTCTAAAGACATGTGAAGTATCTCGGATAGAAAGTAGGCAAGTCTTTCATTAGTAAATGGCCTGAGGGTAGGTTAGGAGGGGTATCCATGAGAAGGTGTATCATATGAAGTGGTCACTTTTGAGGGTGTACTTTTATCCAACTAGTGAAAGATGTTGTTGCCAATGGATATGGAATCAACATGTGGATGTTTCCTCTTTGATGGTTTTACCATGTAAAAAAATTGATATGTCAAATTTCTCTATCCTTTTCGCTTTCATATTTGTATATGTGTTAAGTTAAATCTTGTTTGGATCTTTATTGACTGATATCTTTGCAAAACAAGATCTTTTGGATTTAAGTGAGATGCGGACATATACTTGATCAAAGTAGTATGTATAATTTATTTTTATATAGTTATTGTTTTGATTAGCACTTGCTTGTATAAGATATACATAAATAAATACAAGTGTTTGATGATTTATGTTTTAGTATGAACTCTTCACATGCAAATTGTAGACTATATTTGACTATACTAATTGAAAATACTTTTCAATAGTATATGTGTGCTTGCATATGTATAATGTGTTATGATACAAGCTAGCTAGAGAGACACACTTTTGCTTGCTTCGGGGGATTGAAAAGAGGAGTAAGAACCTATTCACCCCCTATAGGTTAGCTTTAGGCAATTTAACGGTGTTTGTAAATTTTAAAATATTAAAATGAGATATTTACGAATTGTTATATTTTAAAAGATATTTAAGAACTAAAATAATAATAATAATATTTAAAAATAAATAATAGAGGCCAATGTTGAAGGTGGCCACCACTAGATGAGGCCAGGCTTATTCCAGATTGGATGAACGTGCGGCTATCTCCAAATATGGATACCTTGAGGAATCGCTACTTCCTCCAAAAAAAACAAAAGGTAATGGTCTCTTCCATTCATGAAGGAGACTTGACCTCCTCAAAAAAAAAAATTATATATTTAAAAAAAAATCATTTTTAAAAAATATTTATATTATTTTATTATAAATTTGTATATTTTCTTATTTGTATTAATATTAAAAACATCCTCTCACGTTTGAACAATTATTGAATGTATAGTTACAAATGTTTTTATTTTAGAAACCATCAATATGGACTAACACCATTAGTATTTCGTTTGTGTTGACAGCGTTTGACCGTTAAAAAGTCCAAAATATCTCCATTTAAGCTTCGATTGTATAGATTGATTATTATACCCTCATACTTTTACCAAATAAACTAATAAACTGATACAAATTGCAGGAATGTTAACTTGCAAATGAGAAGTTATTTTATGAACAATTTTATCCTTAAAAATAAAAAATTACAAATGAACCAAAAGTATTGAAAATAAACCAGAATATGTATTTATTTATTTGTCTTTTTTTTTTAGTAATTCCAAGCAGTTACTCATTTTCAATGTTTTTCGTTCATTTGTAATTTTGTTGTTTTTAGGGTTTAAATTGTCCATAAATTAACTTCTCATTTGCAAGTTAACATTCTTGTTTTTTGTATCAGTTCTTTAATTGTTTAAAATATGAGGGTATAATGGTCAATTCATACAATTGAACTTTAAATAGACATTTTAAATTTTTTAACAGTCAAACTTAATCGATATAAACGGAATGATAACGGTGTTAGTCTGTAAGGGAAGTTTTTAAAATAAAAGCATTCGTAACTCACTATCCAATAATAGCTCAAAGTTGAGGAGACTTTTTAATATTAACCCTTCTTATTTTTCCAGCAATTTTTTTTACAATATCTCTCAACTTTTTTGGTTTGGTTTTTGATATTTTGAAATTTTTTGGATATTTTGAATTTTTTTGGATATTTTGAAATTTTTTTGATGTGTTTGCAATTTGCATATGGTTATGTTTTGTTGTTGAAGATGATTCTAGGTTTTCCAATATTTAAGTTGTTAATTGGCTTATTGTTTTGTTTTAATTATTATTTATTTACGGCTATCAAATATTTGATGAGTCCATCAAACTCATTCTTAAATATCCATTAATCTCCTATCTTATACATTTTATTTTCTTTTGATAACAAAAGGGCATACACTGCTTCAAAAAAAAAAAAACTGGGCATACACAGTAACAGATGATCATAAAATAAGATCAAAGAAGAAAAAAATAAAAATAAAAAACCATGCAGCATTCTATATATTCCAACTTTCCAACAGATCAATCTCTAGGTAGAATCAACCAACCGAGCAGCAGCGCTTTCTGTCAAGCCTTCCACCTGTTTCTTAACCATGGCACCATGTTTCTGGCCGGCAATATGAGAATTGAATACCATCTGGCTATTGCACACCACATTGCACACTGCACAAATTCGGACATGAGCTGCTGCGGCTCCACCTTCCATAACTTTTCGTTTCTTTGTCTCCAGATCCTCTACTGTTGCCTGTGACAGTGCTGCTCTCTTCTTTTGTGAGTCAGCGTCCATGCTGTTATTGTCTTTCGCTTTTTCCATTGGTCCAATTATCAGATTTGCTGCGGTTGTTGCAACACATGCGGCAGGGGTATTAGTACCATTCTTAATTCTTTCCAAATTCTCCTGATTCTTCAGATGTTTTTTTCCCTGTATGTGCTTGACATATACTTCGTTGCTGTTGCAGTTGATCTTACAAACTTCACACCAAGCAGATTGAACAACCTTGGTCTTTTTGAGGCCTCCACTCCAAAAGCTATTATTTTGAGCTTTAATTTCAGCAAAATATTGCCCAACCCCATTCAAACACAATAGACTAGCCTACATGGCAACATGAAGAGTTAAACGAACCATTTGCATTCATCAACCCTATAAACTATGGTACTGGGCCACTGGCAAACAAATAAAAAGAAGATGACTATAATCGATTTTGTATTCTTCTGAGATATATAACGATGCTTTGTATTCTTCCTAAGATATATAAGGGATTACAGGATGATTTAAGTATGTCAAAAATAATAGAACAAATCCAAGATGCAGCAATTATGTCAATTTTTGGAAGTATGAAAGAGAATGGAAAATGCTATGAAAGCAAAAGACGTATTAATCGATCTCTGGCGCAACAGGTGTAATAAGTTAATTAATGCAGTAACAGATTAGGCTGGATAGTTATTTGATCACCTGAGCAGCGTGCTTTTTCCCAGTAAGATGTTTAGTGAACACTTCCTCACCATTGCAAGCAACATTACATATTGTACAAACCCTTACAGAATCAACGGTAGCCCCACTACTCAGAAGCTTCTGCTTCTTTTTTTCCAACTCCTGACCAGCAGCAATACTCGAGGTCCCAGATATCATTTGTACATTCAATCCACCAACCTGGCTTCGCAAACTCGTACTGTTTATCATACTGTAAGAATTTTTTAATGTTGCAGCAGAGGAATTAATACTGCTTTGCATATTCCTCTGATGTTTCTTTCCAGATATGTGTTTCTCAAAAACTTCTTTGCTATTGCAATCAATCTTGCAAACCTCACACCACATGGGTTGAATGACCTTGCTTTGTTTTGGTAGGCCCAATGTGGCATTGCTCAACAAAAGTTGATCTGTCCAATAGCTATTACCTGGAGAAATCAAACTTGTGGATGCTAATGACCTAGAATTCAAACTTGTCGATGCCAATGACCCCTGAAACAACTACACATCAGTCTGAATAAAAAAAAAACTGCTATTATAAAAACTATCCGATGAACTAAATACCACGAATGAATGTATCATTAGAAAGACTTCAAAGTTAATGGATGGACACTAAAAGTGAACATGGATTTTTGGCAGCATATTTTAATGCTGAGGATACATAAAAAGGGCTACAGATGGTCAGATAAATGAGTATAATATTCATATTTACAGAAACAAAATCATGAGCATGAGCATGCAAAACAAACACACAAGTTCCTGCAGTATTCATTGGTACTCACTCTTCACGACATCAAATTAGCAACATATACAAGTTATATACATAACAGTACTTGGATTATATACACAACGTCCGAGTCCGATCAATAATGAGGAATGATTTTGAGAAAAGTTTAATTCCTACTCAAGTAAAATATTAATTTCATCAGAGGCATAATGTTCAAATGGACAAATATCCATAATGAATTCACAATTTCCATACATCCCCGTCCAATGTGTGCCTTTCTCTTTCATTTTATTTTTCCATTTCAAAAGGAACTGTGAGTATTATGCCCGGTTCTTGTAATTAAGTTTGATTAGCATTACTCTCCAGTCAATTTTGGTGCTTCTAAACATTATATTAGTGGAAGTGATATTTAATTGGAAAAAACAATTTTTGAATAGATAATCCTTCCGCCTTAACAAAATCACTATCATTTATATAATATGTTTTGAATCACAAAAATTGACTGGAGAAGCTAATTAGTAATGCTAATCAAGCTTAATTACAAGAACATTGCATAATATTTTTGAGCACATACATGCCATAGACTCTCCCCAAGAACTCAACAACTAACAACATAAAAATGATGTCCAATAATTTTTATTTTTTTTTAAATGAAGTCCAAAATTCAGCTGCCTTCCTTTAATCCCTAACATTAAACAAACCATGATCACATTTTCAAATAAAACGCTAACAAATTTCTCAAAACGCCACATCAAAATTCACAGTCAGATTCAAGTTAGAGAAAACCCAAATAACGAAACACTCGAAGCCTCCATTTCCAATCAACCAATACCCGAAAATTCACTTAAAATTTCAGCAATATTTTGTAAACAAAGTTGAAACAACTTACAGAATCATATCTAACGGGACCTGCCTGTCTAGTGACCCAATTTGCAGAACCCACATTGGGGTCCTCATAGTACTGGGCCTGGCCGTCATATCCGACATGGGTTAACGGGTAGGGAGCCGGATGGACATATGGATCGGTCCCAAGTGGGTATACGGCCGGCTCTGCAAACTGAATTGCTGGTTGAGGATAAGACATGTAAGAATTAGGATGAGGGTTAGGGTTTGTGGGTTGATGAGACAAGTATGTAAAAGAGGGTGGCTGTTTTGGGTATTGTGTTTGGTACATGTTTTTGATTGTTAAATTAGGGTTAGGGTTTCAGGATTTCAAGATTTTGTTGAAGAAATTATGCTACTGTAGTCTGGAGAAGAACAATGGGGTTGGGATATCTATCGGTCCCTGGTTTATAAATAAATGAACTTTTTTTTTTTTTTTTTTTTTTTTCGGTCGACGTTCGATGATCCAACATTTGTATCCAACTTAACACTTGGACCAATGGATTTAAATAGTTTGATTTGATTGCATACACTTATCAAAGTATAAAATGATAAATATATCAAGTTGGATGTAAGATTTGATAAAATGGTTGGATATCTACCATTATCTATTTTTTTTTCTTTAGAGTAAAAGCTTCTTTGGTTTAACTTTTGAAAAACCTCTATCGGACTCCTTTTACAATTCTAGAGTATAAATAATAAGATAAGTTTGCTCAAGTAATAAAAGTTAATGGTGAGTTATAAACGAATTTTGTTCGCATAGCATATTAGATAAAGAGGAAAGTCGTTATATTAATAGGAGAGATCAACCCCGGATTGATAAAGGTACTTATTAGTAATGTGAGGCCAATGCTACTCTTCCATCTCTGATTGGGTCACCGAAGTTATATGGTCTCTTGTTTATTTGAAACCAGTAAGTGCATCGAGATGAAATTCGATTCCCATGCACTGAGGCAATACTCGATACCTGAGCTAGTGTTTTCAACTCGGCCACTTACCAAACTTGGAGTCTAGTCGCTTTATTAATGGATCCTTCATAGTTGAATTGATAAAGGGCCAAGTGGGTTTAATTGAGAATTGACATTAGGTGTTCTATACCAAGATGGACTCGATTTCTGACACCTGTCAAGGTGAACTTGTCATCAGACCCCTATTTACGTCGAAATGCATTGTTCTAGAGATCGTCAAATGTTCCTTGGGATGAACTGCATTACGAATAACACATCCTTGGAAATCTCTATGTGTCTAGTTTACAGCAAAATTTATGGCTCGTGATTTTATGCTTTCTAGTGTCAGTTATCTCTATTTTAGCATCCGGTTGTCGAGATATAAAATCTTCTGCGAATCACTTTCATCAATGTTTCAGAGGCCATAAAATACTCTACATGTTGAACTAGAATGTGAGACATATTTTTGGGAGCTTTGGATGTCTATTTTTCAAAAGTTTTACGAATTGTGATTTTGACTTCTATAGAGGGAGATATACCCGTTTTTGTGTTCACTGGTCAGATCATAAATTTGTCGTGATATATTTTCTGTAAAATCGCGGGAGCCACCAAATATCTCTCCGATTGAACTAGGCTACAAACCTTATATTCTTGTAAAGTCTTGGATGTCTAGTTTCCAGAGTTTTTAACAATTTGTGAATCCAAGTTTCATAGAGGAAGATATTACTCCTTTATGGTGGTCAGATTAGGAAGTCTTCTGTGAGTTGCTTGATTCATTGTTGCGGGGGCCACCAAAAATTGTATGAAATGAACTAGGTTACAGAAAATGTATGTTTGGAAAGCTCTAGAGGTCTAGTTTTTGGTGGTTTTCACAGTTTGCAATTATGAGTTTTAGGGAGGAAGTTATACTCACTTTAGTGCTTGAAGGTCAGAATTTCAGAAACTTGCAATGATTTTTGTATTGTAAGTTGTTAGAATGGAAAAACGATTCCTCAGACAGATTCTGAAACTTGCAACGATTTTTGTATTGTAAGTTGTTAGAATCGAAAAATGATTCCTCGGACAGATTATGGGCACCTTGAAGCTTTGTGAGAACTGCTTTTTCAATATCCTGACACTGAATTTTGTCACCATCGTGCCTCTTATTGTGGGCACTGCTTATGATCCTAGTGTTTCCAAATGTCATTTGCTGGGGTGTTTGAGATGTAAGATTCATATCGAAATTCTTTATGTTGTCTGTTCATGAGGGTTTCTCGAAGTTGAGTTCTCATCACCTTCTTCTAGTGCCAGTTGTTAAAGATGATTTTTGGATCATTGAAAAATCAACCGTCAAACATTAACAAGTAGATAGATCGAAGCTTTAACTAGTCTAAGGTTGAATAATCAAAGCCTCTTTCTCCATGTGGACATTATACGAATTGCTCATATTTGTGAATGATAATGTAAAAAAGTAGGAAACAAAAGAAAACCAAGCATAACACATGTTTTACGTGGTAAACGCCCAAGGCGGGAAAACACCTACGATTGCCGACGATGGCGAGAAGAAATCCACTATGAATATATTGATTATACACTCAATCTATCCTTCTCTCCTACTGTTGTTAAGCTTTTTTCGTATACATAAGTAGATAGATAGATCAATCGATTGATCCCAAGACCATCGATATCAAGATCTCATCATAGGTGGATGAGATTGAACCCCTTTACACAGTGAGATTATGGGCCTATTTATATGTGCATAGAACCCTAATACAAGTAAGAAAAGATCGTGATGTCTAATTAGGACTTGTTACTTGACGAAGTCGTATTTAACTTTTTTCTTATTTCATAAATCATATGTATTGAATTAGATTCTTTGTATGATTCCAATTAACTAGTCCGTTTAGGACTTATTTCCTGATTGGTGTGCAATCTTCTAGAAGAGTAGAGTTATTGCTTGATCTGGACTCTCTGATATGTATGAGGAAATAATAATATTTCCTTATGGTAATGTTGTTCTATATTTCTTGCTTGCGTAAGATTATTCTTCTTCGTATTTGAGTCGTAGTTGAACTTGTGTTACTATCTTCATTGAGAATCTCTTGGCTAATCGTTTCCCAATTGACTGAGTCCTCTTTCCCCAATCGGTTTTACTACTTGAAAGGGTTTAGACCTATCTTGGCCGATCGGTTTAGTTTGACCACACTGTCCAGTAACATTAACTTTGACTTGGGCAAATGTTGATCGGTTGACTTTCTCGACCGCTTGCCAATTACTAGAGACTGATTTTCTTCTCTGATGACGTGGTCTGCATATATTTTGGATTATTTGCTATCTTTGCTGACAGGTCCGGGTACTGAAAAATCCCTACAACAACCACATTTAACCCATAGCCCTATTACAACCAAATGGAAAAATCTATTTTATCTTAGGGGAAGTCTAGATTGGGAATATTAGTCAAATCATGATATTTCCACGATCATGACACTTGATTCCTTCATGGGACTCAGTCACTGAAAGAGCTTTCAATCTATATTAAATGTATGCAATTAATTTGATTCCATTACATAAATTCATTTGCATACATATTGCATGAGTGTCAACCTAGGTTCTGAGAGTAAAAAGAAGAGAGATTCTATGTGAGGACCTTGAATCGAAATGAATTATGCTCAAGGTGTGAGAGTGAGTAGTTTCCAAGGCAAGGGCGCTTTAAGTGTGGGATTCATGTTGTGCGAGTTTCCTCTTACGGTGCCTTGGAGTTATTTAGAACATTTTGCATGAACTTGTTCCTCACTCCCACTCTCTCATATTTATCTCTTAATTGGTGGGTGTTGCAGCAAATGTTTTGGGTCTGGGAAGTTTTAGATCAAGTCATTTTAAATTGTTTTGGGGGTATTTGATCGTGCCAAAATTGTCATATATTTTGGCCCTTAATTCCATTTTCCTTGTCTCGTTTTCGTGCATTTTAATGTTTCTTATGGTTCTTTAGTCATGTTTGTAGGCAATTATGCATACTTTGGATGGAAGGATGAAAAGTGCAAAGATAGGGTAAAAACATGTGTTAACCATTGAAAAAACGCTTCAGTGTGCAGGCCAATGGCCCGCGCACAACCAGTGTATTCATCACGTAACTAAGCAAATCCAAGAAGAAGAACCAGTGCCCATCAGGTCAGTGCGCGGGTTCTAACCCATGCACATGCCAAAATGAGAGAACCAGAACAACAACAAGGGCATTGCACAGGTCCCTATCCGCGCACGAACCGTGCATTTGGTGGTCATGACTGCCACATCAGCATTTTCAGACCTAATGTTGGGACCCTATAAATATATTATGTTATTATTTCGAAAAGGAAACAATCCACACTTCCACAGACTATCTCTCACTCATTTTCTCCCTTTTTTACTAACTTAGATTTAGGAATCATCCCCCACCAAATCTAACCATCCTTCATCATCATTGACTTAAAGACACTTGGAGGATTGGAATCAATCTTCAAGGAAGAAGGATTTTCTTTACATGGGTTTTCTCTATCTCTTTTTTCCTTATTATTCTATTGTATTTGTCATGAGTAGCTAGTCATCCCACTAGGGGAATGATGTGATTCATTTGTGAACCTTGCATTGTATTAAACTTTATTAATTTTATTAAATCCATCATATATGTTTCATTCATTGTTTTAATTGATTTCAAGAATAGTTTGTCTTAGATTGTACCCTCATTTCTTTGCAAATTGCTTGAGAAATTATTTGAGTAGAGAATTGGGTATACCCTCAATTCAATTTTTTTAAGCTCAATTGAAAGAAAGGATTGAAAAAGAATACACTATATAGGAAAAACACGTGGCGGAAGCGGAAAATATTGATTGGTATATTTAAAAAAAAATCCTTTAAAAGAAATAACCTTAATCCTTGATTAATTAACATATAATAAAAGTATCGTACATTTTTCTCGTGACAATTGAATTTGCATCGAATTGAATCTGTAATACTTCTAATCCATTCACGAACGTGAATCACTTAGGAGTGTGGCTTCTTTTTTTTTTTGAATTCTATACATGAGGATGGAAAACAAACAAAGTCTTTTTCTTTTGTTAGTCACAATAATCCTCCTAGAGAAACAAAGAATGTTTGGTCACTTGAGAATTATCAATCTATTTGATTGAAACTCGCGTGAACCTGATTCGATGTTGTACACAAAGCCTTTTGATGTAAAGGATATTGTTAATAGCGAAATTTGGCTAGCGGACCAAAGAGAAATTTTCCACTCTCCTAGTGATGTGTTGTAAATTCATGTTTTATAAAAACAATACTTGCAAGTGCACGAATCGTGAAGATAAGTACAACGGCAAGTAAGGATCGTTCGTACGAGGACTAGAGATTTATTGATGATGATTGATATAAAATTAAAACTAAATTAAATTAAACTAGAGAAAGCAATTAAAAAGATTTGGTTGTGATCAAGGGTGAGAAAGCACTAGGTTATCAATGATTCTCAATCATGAATACTTAATGCATGGATTAATTTGTAAACAAAACTCAATACAGTCTAGGGTTCATTCTTTGTCTTTAATATGACTATTACCGTATGATCGCGGGATGAGTCAAGTATTCCCAACCACTATTCACCTTTGGTCTATGGTGTGAACAACGATCGGAACCCGCTAAGCATAAGAAATAAGAACCAAATTCTATACTTTGCTTGGTCTATGCTAAAGATAAAATTCATTCGTTCAAAAGAGCATTAATCAAGGCTAGGTTTGGTCTATACTCTAACCCTAATTCTCAGATAGTCTTAACCCTAAAATATTGCCAAATAATTATCCACCCTTGGTCTATGGTGTGAATAAATATTAAAACTAATGAGAGTCAAGCAATTAAGAGCAATGAACAAATCAAGAATTGAGTTGATGAAATAATATTATTAATCCGAACATGAGCATTCACAAAAGGTTCACATTGATTCCCTAGTTATAGAATTAGTTACACATCATGAAAATAGAAGGAAAAGAGAAAGAAAAGATAAAACTCATTGAGGCTTTAAACGGATTCTTCAAATCTTCAATGATGAATTCTTCTTCGTCTTCAAATCTTCGAATGCGTAACGAAGAATGAAAGATTTTTATGTGATGTACGGTGATGGAGTGGTGGGGGACAACCCCCTTGATGGCTTGGGACCTCCCTTAGCTTCTCTCCCGAAATTAGGGTTCACATGGGGTTTAAATAGGTGTAGATGCTAAGCCCTGTCCTTAAACAACAAGGAAATCAATTCCAATATAAAACTCTACCTTTTTGGGATTTTATTTCTTTCCTAATCCAATAAAAAGACTACTTATTTAAGGAAGATTAGGATTACGTGTCAACTTGTTTGCACAAGACTCCCAAACAATTCCAAGAAGAAAATATTTCCCATTCTGACAACTTGCAAAATAAATCAAGTCATTATTCACGGAATTATGACTGATCTAACCATCGGGTACTAAAATGGGCAGAACCTTTTGTAGGAATATCGGAATTAGAATCTGAAAAGTGTATCGAAAACTAGACTTCTAGGGCTTTCCATCCATAGGTAGTAGGACACAAAATTCAATCGGAGCCTAGAGATATTGGCCCCGCAATATGGCAGTTCTGCACTGGACCGAAAACTGTTTTTTTGCTCATTTTCTCCAAAACAACATCCAACTCCTCTTGAATGGAATGTGACCTACACATGCTCAACAAACACATAAAATACCTAATTTTATCCATGAAAAAAGCACAATTAATAGGAAATTGGGACCAAAAATATGTATAGAAATAGACCGATCAAATACCTCGAAACCTATCTCTTGCTAGTCCTCGAGCAAAATTAGAATAAAAACAAAAACTAAAAACAAACAAAAATCTAAAAATAAAATAAAAACAAAAATTAGCTAAGCCACTTTCGTAGGGAACACGATATCATTGAGCGTATGCTACAAGCCTTTAAACCTCTAGGTTTCCCTAGTAGGAGGAGTTTTGTCTCCTGAGGGTTTACAGTTATGCTACCCACAAACATATTTCTACGAAAAGCAAAATTATCAAGATGCAAACTCACATGTACCATTCAAAACCAATACATGCTAGAGCCACTGAATAAAGACTAAAATTATACCATAAATTTGAATGCACTACTTAGTTTTAATGAAAAGCCCATACTCAAGACACTCTAGCTTCAAAAACGCATCGTCAAACACCATAGATATAATTCACCTCTACTCTAATTCTCACAGGTTGTCACTCTTAATTTTTCACAGAACCTAGGCAGATACACTCATCAAGCATATGTGAATGGAGTTTATGCATAAGAAATTTCAAGATATAATCACATATGAATATATAGTAGAAAGAAAGCTTGATTTTATGCAAAAGATCTCATGAACGGAATCAGATATTAAGAACAAGATAGAGCACATGTTTACCTTTGTCATATGTGAATGTTATCGTATGTACACGTCATCAACAAAAAGGATAAATTGCCAGGTGGACATCCGAATAGGCATTCCGAAAATATCATACAAGACATCACCGAAGAAGAGAAAACCCGAGTAAGCAGATGTTGAACAAGACCTACTCAGGGTCAATCGACATCATATACTACTCGGGATCAGTTAATGACACTCGGGACTGGTTAAATGACATTTCTACTCTGGATCAAATGATGTTACTCGGGACCAGCGGGTATTGTCCTTACTCGGGACAAATATGAAGAAAACTGAATAAAAAGCCCAACGCTTAGCTCACACAGATTAGGTCATTAAATACACGAAGATATCCATATCAAAAAGGAATCCCAATAAGAACAGAATACTGAGCAGGAAGGGTTCCCAATCAGGCAACAACTTTATTTCTTTAAAAAGACTACGCTCTCATAAGGAAACAAGTTCTAATTGGACTACATTACTAGAGTCCCATTCGATTTCAATACAAGACTCCGAAACAAAAAAGAAGACAGTCTACTTCAAGCAAGTAAATAATCATAATGAAATACAAAGATCTATTACTTGTATAAAGCAGATTAGGATTCTATAAACATATAAATAGATCCATAATCTCGCCAAAAAAAAGATACACACATCAATCATAGAAAAAATAGAGAGAGAAGAAAAAGAGATCGAGAATTGTATTTTTATTATTTCATAGTGGATTTTGGCTTGGTTGATCATTCAACCACCAGTAGACGTTTCTTCAGTCATCGAAGTTTTACCACGTAAAAAACTTGCGTCCAATTACTTTCTCCTTCTCTTTCTCTTTCTCTTTCTCTTTCTCTTTCTCTTTGAAATCACAGTTGAAATCTAATCCTTGTTGGCTATTTCTCACACATCTAGAAATCAAAGTCAACAATTGGCGCTAGAAGGATGGGGAACCTTCGATTTAATTAAGGATAATGACAGGAAGCAGAAGCAGAAGCAGTTCTGGGGATGTTTAAAAATCTCAAGATAACTTCCATGTTGGCAGTAGCTCGCGAGATCTCGCTGCAACTACGGAGAACCAACCTATATTCCTGGCGAGGATCCAGCAAGTTCTTCCAACCAGTTGAGACCTAACACAACGTTTCCGAGAGGCATTGCAACAATTGGTGGCCGATGCAGCAAAGGAAAGAGTTGATCTACTGGCTGCAGATGTACAAACCCCTAACCTCCCGCCTGTGAGGCTTCGTTCGGTTGTGGTAGGGCCAGAACTAAATACACCGAAAGCCTAAAGGAACTCTATTCCAATCAATCAGGCTGGACATGAAACACTTGAAGAGGAACGACCACGCTAGAAGCAAAACCAGGATCAGACAGCCCGTGCTAGACACCGAAAACATGTCCGGCACAGGGATCGGTCATCATCAGAAGATAGCGATCGACACCATCGTAAGCGTCATAACCGAATCATGCGTGAAACTCAGTATCAAAATGAAGAGCCAGAAAGAGGAATGACAATTACCCAGCGGTTCAACCATCGGGGAAGTCCTGTGGGAGATAGAGATGTCATAATCTAAAGCCTAACTCAAGAAATCGAGAACAATAGGCGTCAAGTGGACGCGCTAGTCAGACGTTATGGGTATAACGATTTATCTAACGAGGATTCTGACAGCTCATTCACCAGGGACATCTTGCAGACTTCATTCCCAGAGAGATTCAGGATGCCACACGTGGAGCAGTTCAAGAAGGATACATACCCAAAAGAACATGTCAGACGATATAAAAGTGCTATGGCCCAATATGCCCATAATGATCCCTTACTATGCCTCAACTTTTCACAAACTCTAGGAGACATGGGATCAAGATGGTTCGGGAGACTGCTTCCAGCAAGCATTGGAAGTTTTAGTGAACTGAGCATGAGTTTCTCAAGGCAATTTCTGAGTAATGTTCATAGGAAAAAATCAGTGGCTTACCTTTCTTAATTAAAACAAGGGAAATATGAGTCGCCGAAAAAATATCTGGGAAGATTCTGTCAAACGGTATCGCAAATCGACAGTGCAAACGATGAAATGATAATTGTTGCATTCATCAATAACCTACAGAATGGACGGTTGTCTTTTGACCTAAGAAGAGCCCGACTGACCAGATATGCAGATATGATGGACATGGCAGGAGGATATGCACTAGCCGAAGAAGAAGAGTTAGCCATTGGAGGATACTACATGTATGGAGGAAAACCTGCGGAGGACGCTGAGTCCAAGGTGCAGAACCAAAAGAGAAAACAGAAAGGAAACAACAACAAAAAGAGCAAGGATAGGGGAAACAGGCGTAATGCCGAACAGACCATGGAAAAATATCGAGGCAGATACACCAACTACACCCTTCTTTAGAAAAAGCAGGAGGAAATTCTGGTCATTCTGAAAACAAAGAATATGGTCTAAAGCCTCGATGGAAATCTCAGTTTGCCAGACGAGAAACCACCAAATATTGGCGATTCTATAAAGAAACTGATCATGAGACATCCAAGTGTTACCAGCTCAGAGATTACAAAGAAACCCTCATTCTGGAAGGACATCTACAGGATGTAATCTTAAAAAGGGTTGAGAAATCAGAAACAAAGAAGAGATCAGGGCTGATCAAAGCTCTGGTCGAAGCCAAAGGGCCAGTCTAGAGGCCAATCAAGTAATACATACAATCTTTGACGGACCATCCACTAGGAGAAGTAACCGAGAGCGAACACAGGAAATCAGAGAAGCAGTAGAAGGGTAAAGGAAGGATGGGACCCAATAACATTCACAGAAGCAGACTCACATAGGGTCGACGTTCGGCCAAATAACACCTTAGTCATAAGTGCCCGGATTGGTCACCCGGAAGTTAGGAGAATCTTGATAGACAATGGAAGTTCGGCAGACATTCTCAATGTAGCTATCTACGATCAACTCAGGTTGGATTGGAAGGACCTACAGCCTTTCCACATTCCACTTAGAGGATTCGGGGCAATTGAGGTCAGGTCACTCGGGATGGTAAAGCTACCTGTGAAGATCGGAGTAGCACCTTGTCAGAGAACTGTATTACTCGACTTCGTGGTAGTAGACTTAGACAGTTGGCCGCATAATACGTTGTTGGGTAGGCCATTCTTAAACAAACTAAGGCGGTAACAGCCAGTTATGCCTTAATGATCAAGTCCCCAACCGAACAGGGGGTCAAGGAAGTAAAGGGATCCCAAGAGATGGCCCAAAGAGCTAACCTGTCAATATACAAGGATAAAAATGAACTGGTTTGCACTATAACACATCCAAATCAGAGCAAAGAGCCACTGTCATTCGAATTAGATCCAAGGGAAGAGCCAAATGAATACAAAACTTAACCGGTCGAAGAAATCATCTTGAAAGAAAATGAACCAGATAAAAAAATCAAGATCGGGGCCAAACTGGAAGGAAAAGTCAAACAAAGCCTCATTGATCTACTTAAAGAATATAGGGATGTGTTTGCTTGGAGTCATGAAGACATGGTTGGGATAGATGCCAGAATAATATCTAACCATCTTATAGTAGACCCGAATGTAAAACCGGTGATACAAAAGAGAAGATCATTCAATCTCGAGAGAAGTCAGGCAATCAAACAGGAAGTAGAGAAGCTATTCGATGTAAGATTGATTAGAGAGGTCAATTACCCACAATGGGTAGCAAATGTAGTCCTCGTCCAAAAGAAGAATGGACAGTGGAGGATGTGTGTAGATTTCACAGATTTAAACAAGGCATGCCCAAAATACAGTTTTCCACTTCCGAGGATAGATCAGTTGGTGGACGCTATATCAGGCCATGAGCTACTCAAATTCATGGACGCCTATTCGGGATATAACCAAATCTGAATGAACAAGGCCGACGAAGAAAAAATAGCATTCACCACTGATCAGGGTTTGTACTGTTACACAGTAATGCCCTTTGGGTTAAAAAATACAGGGGCAACATATCAAACGTTGGTCAACAGAATCTTCGCACGGCAAATAGGAAGAAACATGGAAGTATACATTGATGACATGTTGACCAAGAGCATCACGGCAAACAAGCATACTTCAGACCTACGAGAGACATTTGATGTCTAAAGGAGATACCAAATGAAGCTAAATCCGTACAAGTGTTTATTTAGAGTTCCTTCGGGAAGATTCCTGGGTTTTCAAGTCCACCAAAGAGGAATCGAAGTCAACCCAGAGAAGATCCAGCCCTGTAGAAAATGACTTCACCAAGGACCCTCAAAGAAGTACAGCGCCTAACATGATGCTTAGCTTCCTTGGGTAGATTCATCTCAAAGGCCACAGATAGATGCGCACCTTTTTTCAAAGTAATTAAGAAAAGGAAAGGACTCGAATGGAATGAAGAGTGCGAGCGGGCATTCTTAAAAATTTAAGAATACCTAGAGCAGGCTCTTATCCTTTCAAAACCTCAGATGTGAGAGACACTCCATTTGTACTTATCAATTACAGAACTAACAGTCAGTTCAGTCCTAGTTAGAACAAAAGATGGAGTACAGAAGCCAGTATACTATACGAACAAGGCATTTCTACCAGCCGAGATTAGGTATTCACAGGCAGAGAAAATGGCCCTAGCATTGGTTTCAGCAGCAAGGAAGCTATGGCCATATTTTCAGGCTCATACAATCCAGGTATTCATTAACTGCCCATTAAAGCAAATTCTACAGAAGCTAGAGATTTCAGGAAGACTAACCAAATGGCCTATCGATCTAAGTGTATTCGATATCCACTACGTCCCCAGGACATCCCTCAAAGGGCAAGCAGTGGCAAATTTTATAGCAGAGTTCACAGAGTCGAACCTGGAAGCAAAAAGGATGTTGGGAAAAAATTTCCTATGGAAATTATATGTTGATGGTTCTTCAAACACTCATGGCAGCGGGGCAGGGATCGTAGTATGCACTCTAGAAGAAGATGATGTCGAATGTGCCATGAGATTTGACTTCAAAGCAACCAACAATCACGCCGAGTATGAGGCGCTACTAGCTGGAATCAAAGTCTGCATAGCTCTCAGGGCAGATGAAGTCGAGATATTCAGCGATTCACAGGTAGTTGTCAACCAAGCCAAAGATGAAGGCATGATAGCCTACTGTGACATTGCAAAACAGCTCCTCCAAAAATTCAAAGAATATAAGATTGCCCAGATCCCGAGGGAGGAAAATGAAAAGGCAGATGCATTGTCCAAACTAGCATTAACAACAACCACAATCAGGCCAAAGATTATTCCGGTTGCACATCTCCTCAAACCGAGCATAGCTGAACCGAGAAACTCAGAAATTTCAGAAATCCAAACACCACCAGATAGTTGGATGACTCAACTAAAAAGGTTCCTGGAAGAAGGCGTGCTCCTGGAAGAAGGCGTGCTCCTAGAAGATCCCTTGCAAGCAAAACGTATCAGGTATAGATCAACAAGGTACACATTGGTTGGAGGAGAACTATACAGAAGGGGGTATTCCCGAACACTCCAAAGATGTGTGTCAGAGGAGGATGCATATTAGATATTACAGGAAATCCATGGAGAAGTTTGCGGAAACCACACTGGGGTAATAGTTTGGCATACAAGGTACTCAGGTAAGGCTATTATTGGCCTACTCTGTTCTTAGATGCACATTAATGTTCGGAAAGTTGCAATACTTGCCAAAGGATTGCTAATGACATCTTATAACCCCCTAAGTAGCTCAGAAACCTCGTATCCCCATGGCCATTTTCCATGTGTGGTTTGGATTTAATCGGCTCAATGCCAGCTGGGATAGGGGGTGGAGCGAAGTATGCCATAGTAGCCGTTGACTATTTCACGAATTGGGCAGAAGCTGAAGCGTTGGTGCATATCACAGAAGCAAACACCACAAATTTCATGAAAAAGCACATACTTTATAGGTTTGGAGTCCCAAACACTATAATCACGGAGAACGACACGCAGTTCGATAATTTGAAATTCAGACAAATGTATAGAGAGTACCAGATTGCCAATTACTATGCCACACCTGCCCACCCTCAAAAAAATGGGCAGGTCGAAGCAGTGAACAGAATCATCAAGCACACAATCAAAGCAAAGCTAGATGCCAAGAAAGAAAGCTGAGTTGATAAACTTCCCGAGGTATTGTGGGAATACCAGACAACATCAAGAACGTCAACTGAAGAGACTCCAGTCACTTTAGCGTTTGGAACAGAAGCTATTATCCTCATAGAAACGTCATATGCATTACCCCGGGTCAGGTTATATGATGAAGAAAAGAATGTTGATATGCTATTGCAAAGTCTAGATGAGCTAGAAGAGAAAAGGGAGAAGTCTCGAATACGAAATATGACATATCAGCAAAGAGTAGCTCGCCATTACAACTCTCATGTTTGGGTCAGTAAATTCCAGCTAGGAGACCTGGTACTCAGGAAAGTGTCATTGAACATAAAAAATAAAGTTGCAGGTTCCCTGATTGACAAATGGGAAGGCCCGTACAAATTCGAAGGAATATCTGGCATTTGAGAATATTAGATTGCACGACCCAATGGAGGGGTTTTACCCCGACCATGCAATGCCCAATATCTGAAGATTTTCTATCCCTAAATTATTTTTTGTTCTTTTTTCTTGTCAGGACAATTTTAGTTAGGTTAGATATTAGCTATGGAATTTAAAACTTTGTTGATTTTACAGTTATGAATAAAAATCAAACTCGGGATTTTCGAAAGATAAAGCATCAAACTCGGGATTTCTAAAAGAACATATGGAAGACAATCATGATAATAAGAACATGCAAATAGAATACTCGGGACCATTGATTCCATAATGGGCGGAGAAGCTCGAATGAGCATGCCATCCGAGCAAGGTCAATTGACCTTAGCAAAAAGGCAATCCCGATGCACTAGCTCAGGACGTTATCAGAAAAAATTCTAGTGAAATGCGTAGCTGTGTTAAGCAATTCAAAAAACTTAACGATTTAACAAACCCATGCGTATAAAAACTGGGAAGATGTCATCGGTAATGCCTAAGGACTCGAACATATGATCATTGGGAGCCTTGATGTAATGTTCGGGTAGCAAACGTGTATGAAACACAAGTGTAAACCTACTTGTCTATTTTAAGATGACTCGGTTAATAATACTAGCCAGTTGAATAAGATATTTTGCATAAAGATTACAACAACCAGTTTAATAAGATACTTGGTGTTAAAAATTATTCAGGGAACGAAACCGGTTTAATAAGATACTCGGTTAAGTTACCCGAACAGAAATTGATGGTTTGATAAGATACTCAGCAACAAGAGTCAAAGAAAAAATTTCTTGAGCAATAGAATCAGATTAAAAACCGCTTGGTTCAGAAGCTACTCGGAATTTCATTGATCTTTCAAAAGAATGGCTACAAATTTCTTTTACAAAAGAATTATTACAAAGAATTCTTTACAAAGAATTGTTAGTCTACAAAAAATCTTATCTATAAAAATCAGGATTGTGAGGATTTGGAACTCTTGCCAATACTCGGGTCAGGCATCATCTCATATTAACGGAGCAGACTCTCATTAGAAGGCTAATCAATCATGTCGGCCGAATCATCCATCCATTGGCTGAAATCTTCTCCTAGGATCGGCCCGACATCAGGTACCACATCCTCCACAACCGACTCTTGAATGGCATAAAAATTCGAGTGGGAGTGCTCAGATGGAACCTTCAAATGCATAGGATGGGGCTGTTTGCCTCGGCTACGGTAGTAAGCTCTCCACTCATTCATCTGATTCTGAAGAGATTCCAAGGACCTATCCATATGATGTTTGATTGATAGCTCCCAGTTGGTTCAAGCCTTCTTAGTCACCCTATTCTTAACTTTGAAGAACTCGCCAGTTAAAACTAGCCCTCGCTGAAACTACTGAAGGAGAAAGGCATTGTAGGTAGGGGATCTTTTAAAATGATCAACCCTCTAGACTTCAAGTTCTAGCCTAGCTTCTTTAGAAGTACTGTCAGAGCTTGGCGTTCCAAGTCCTCGATCTTCTGTAAATATGCCGACTTGGACTGCTCCGCTTCCTGCTTGGCCTTAAGCATTAATTCTTGGGTAGAAGACAAATTTTTTTGAAGTAATGTAGCCTTCTCTTCTGCCGAAGAAGCCCTCCCCTCGGCCTCCATCTGCTTTTCCAGACAGTCGTAAGCAAAAACTTGGGCAGAACCAACCTCTTGTTGATAAGCCGTTTCGACCCGAGCACGGCTATCCCCACTTTCCTTCAACTGAGCCTCGAGACGCCTTACCATCATCTACAAAGAAGTTGAATTAAAAACCTAGCAAGCAAAAACGAGCAAAACAATTGAAGTTAAGGATAAATTACATAAGATGCACCGTTAAAGACAATCTGAAGACGGTCTTGGAGGGAAAAAACTGTTTAGAAACGCAGCGAAAGCGTGAGGAAAAACGAGATTAGGGTTTGCGTATAAAAAAAAAATTCCCTTTTATGCAACAAGAACCTTAACCCTAGATTAATTGATGTATATAAAAGTATCGTTCCTTTTTCGCGTGACAATTGAACAAGCGCCGAATTGATTCCACAAGATCTTCCAATCCAATCACGAACGTGAATCACCTAGGAGTGTGAGCTCCATTTCTATAAGTTGTATTCCTGAGGATGGAGACAAAGCAAATATCTTTTCTTTGTTAGTTAGAAATATCCTCCAAGAGAAAAATCCAAGAACGTTCGGTCACTTGTGAATTATCAATCAATTTGATTGTAACTCGCGTGAACCTTGATTCGATGTTGTACACAAAACCCTTTTGATGTAAAGGATATTAGTATACTATCGAATACAAAAACGTTCCCCTTTTTTCTCTACTTGGCCAAATTCACACATTATTGATTAGAGATGATCGAATTTTGTCTAGAGTAAAATCATATTTTTCTCCCTCAAAATTCCTGTGATGGCCGAAACTTTTTCTTTCTCAAATAAAGCTTGGCCGAAATTACCTCCAATTGCCATAGGACTGGTTGAATTTATCATCCACATATATATAGGTTCATAAATCCTTTCCTAAGAAGGATTCACTTGGTTGGCAAGAATCCTTTCCTTAGGTGGATTTATTTAGTAGTTAGAATCCTTATCTAGAAGGAAATCTATCCTATCCTATATTATACATGTGATGAACGAAATTCCCTTGTTTGAAGTAGATTAGGAGTGTTTAATCACTCCTAATAAAGATTACTTGATGGACAAGAATCCTATCCTTAGGTAGATTAACTTGGTGGTTATGAATCCTTTTCAAATAAGAATTCTACCACTAAGTAGTTTTACATGGTGACCAAGAATCCTTTTCCAAAAAGAATTATTTCCTACACCAAGACTCCTAATCCTACTCAATAGTGTGTTTGTAACCATATTAAAGAATTCCTAATTTGATTAGATAAATAACTCCTTTTGTTTATCCACTTATCAAATATAGTCTTTAACATTAACTATACTACCAACAATAGTATAGTTTTAGGAGACCATCTCCTAATAGGAAAAGATTTTGACTTTAAATTACATAATTAATTAATCAACAAATTAATTATTTTCCATTTAATTAAATAATAATAAAATAAAAATAATATATTAAAGCTATTATCCATAGCCATTGCCGGCCATACCTAGTATAAAGGCCATATATTATTTTTCTCATTTTATTAAATCCATTGGACCTAAATAAAAAGTCCACATATGAACTAGACCTATTCTTACAAAAATAAACAAGTTCACATGCCTTATTACAATTCTAGATGGACCCCTATTGGTCCGGTAGAATATATCAAGTGATTCAAGCAAGTTCGTGTGGATTGAGGATCTTGGCGGGTTATCTAAATTTAAGCTCCATTAGACACAACCCAATCACAATCAACAAAAGATTCACTTAGGTCCATTCTATTTAATTTTAGTTCATTCCACTAAAGAACTAAAATTGAACTCTTAAATAAAGATAGAATAAGTTGATGTTACTCATTCATACCCTAGACAACCTTATTGGAGAAACTGTATCCTCTTGAAGAATACCAGTAATCGCCAAGAACTCATAGACCGCCAATAGCTCTCCAAGATACCATATTTACTCATATGACCACATATTGAACTTGGATATTTTGACTTGTCCAAAAGCCATGTTTCAATAGACACTTTTGAATACTTAACGTTAAGATTTAATATCCAATACCTTAAAACATCCATATGATGGTATTCTACTCTCATTTAATAAATGGAACCACGATTTCCATATCAATAAATGAAGTCCTCTATCGATTAACAAATGAATACCACCAAACTATCGAGGATAGACTATGCTATATAATCGTACTCATTGATAGCTCAAATTACAACACTTGCAACCACAAGTCCATCATTTATCTCTGGATTGAGATAGACTCTGCGATTGTCTTTAAATGAAAACTTTTATCCATTGACGGTTCTAGATAAAGTAATTCATTTTGATCATGTTCAATGCACCCAGTGCACTAGATTTTTTTGCCCAAAGACATCACACTTTGATCATTTTAGACTCATCATAACATATTTGATCCCACTCAAATGCTAGCAAAAGAATCTACAGCTTTAACCAGATAAAGGCGCCCAACCTTCTATCTTAAGTTGTGAATATTATTCAAGACTAAGTAAAGAATTGTGTCTACCTCATACATATCTAGATGTATGAACAATTCTTCTTTTCTCATAGTCTTTTAACCTTATGATTATTTACTTTTGACAATTATAATAATGAAACTATAAATGCTATAAGATTTGCTAAACTAGAAATCACTTTATTCATATGAAAAAGATTGTTAATTACACTATTACACTCTTGCTATCGAGCATAATCCTAACAATCTCCCACTTGCTCTATAGCAAATGTGTCATATCTCTCATCCCCATGTTCTCTAGATGCCCATCAAAACTCTTTTGAGGAAGAGCCTTTGTAAAGGGATCCGCTAGATTTTCTACTGGCACGATCTTGGTAATCGTCACGTCACCCCTATGCACAATTTCCCTTAGAAGTTGATACTTTCTTTCAATGTGTTTCCCTCTCTTATGACTTCGTGGTTCTCTCGAATTAGCCACCGCTCCACTATTGTCACAATAGATAATGATCTGCTTATTCGCATCAGGAACCACTTCCAAGTCAATCAAGAATTGGTGGAGCTAGACAGCCTCTTTAACAGACTCGTATGCGGCAACATACTCGGCTTCCATGGTGGAATCAGCAATACAAGATTGCTTGATACTCCTCCATATGGCTGACCCTCCTCCAATGGTAAACACAGATCCTGATGTCGATCTCCTGGAGTCATAATCTGACTGAAATTCAGAATCTGTATGCCTAACGGGAATTAAATCCCCTCAAGAGTATACAAGCATATAATCTCTAGTTCTCCTTAGATACTTGAAAATATGCTTGACTACCGTCCAGTGATCAAGACCAGGTTTCGATTGAAACCTACTAACTATGCCCAAAACAAAACAAATATCTGGTCTAGTACAGAGCATTGCATACATGAGACTTCCAACTGCCGAAGCATACGGAATCCTACTCATGAATTTCTCTTCATGCTCATTCTTAGGAACTTGTTCCATCTAAAGTTTGATTCCATGCCTGAAAGGTAACATACCTTTCTTGGAATTTTGCATGGAAAACCTAGACAATATTTTATCTATGTATGAAGCTTGGGATAATGCAATCGTTCTATTCTTTCTATCCCTTATGACTTGGATACCAAGAATATAACTTGCTTCTCCTAAGTCCTTCATATCAAATTGTTTTGCAAACCATTCTTTTATTGATGTCAATACACCTATATCGTTTCCGATGAGTAGTATATCATCAACGTAAAGAATTGGGAAAACCAACTTGTCGCCTTTAATCCTTTTGTATACACAAGGTTCATCAAGGTTTTGAAAAAATCCAAAATCTTTTACAGCTTGATCGAACCTTATGTTCCAAGATCTGGATGCTTGCTTCAATCCATATATGGATCTTTGCAACTTGCATACCCTTTCCTCTTGGCCCTTTTCAATGAATCCTTCTGGTTGCATCATATAGATGCTTTCATCAAGACTTCCATTAAGGAAAGCTGTCTTGACGTCCATTTGCCAAATCTTTAGGTCTAGAGATGCCGCAATGGATAAGAGTATCCTAATGGATTTAAGCATGGCCACAGGAAAGAAGGTTTCTTCATAATCGATACCTTTCTTCTGTGTATAACCTTTAGCTACCAATCTAGCTTTATAGGTTTCCACCTTTCCATCCATTCTTCTTTTCCTCTTGTATACCCACTTGCACCCAATGGGTTTTATCCCTTTAGGCAAGTCTACAAGAGTCCAGACTTTATTTTTGAACATAGATTCAATTTCGGATTGCATTGCCTTTTGCCAATGGCTACAATCAATATCTTCCATTGCATCATTGTACGTATAGGGATAATCGTCGTCCGGAAGATTCTCTACAGATTCTCCTAGACCGATGTATCTCTCGGGTTGTCTAATAACCATTCCACTACGATAAGGTATGGTAAATTGTTGATCTTGTATTGGTACGGAACTTACAATTGGGCTTGGTTGCGAAACCTCTTGTGGAATTTTATCTCCTGAAAGCTCATTTTGGACAATTCTACTTTTAGGCAAAAAATTATTCATATAGTCCTCTTCTAGAAATTTGGCATTTGTCGAAACAAATACTTTAAGATCTAAAGGACTATAAAAATAATATCCTTTTGTTTCTTTTGGATACCCTACAAATATGCATGTTTCTGAACGGGACTCTATCTTATCTGTCTTTCCTTTTAACAAACCATTTTCCAATGTACTCTTGCAAATAAATTTGTTATTCTTACTAATAATAAAACCTTTTTTAAAAGTAACAGAATATCCAAATTTATTTAGACAAGAGACCGAAATTAAATTCCTCTTGAATATTGGTACACAATAAACGTTTATTAAATCTAAATGCCAATAAGAATCAAAATTGATTCTAATATCTCCCACTACACTAGTAGACACCAACTCTCTATTGCCTAAATGCAAGTTGAATCCATTCTAATCCAGTCTATTCCTTTGACCCTTTTCACCACAAAAGAAACACTTTCCTTTAATCTTGGTTACTTTCTTGGTATCCTTCTAAGAAGGCTCAAGTTGCTTTTTCTTCTGTTATCTCTTAACCTACTAACGGGTCTTAACAGTAGTAACTTTACCAACCATATGAATCCTTGTCTAGAGACATCATAATATCGGCAGCAGTCTCCATTCCTTCATGTTGCTGTTGCAACACGTTGGAAATGATGGCCATAATGTAACGTATATTTAGCCATCTCATCTGAAGACTTCCACTACTGATACTCATCTATTTGCTTCCTGAGTTAGATTCATTAGTTTGGTGGTTACGGAATATACATAATGAACTTATACTTTTCAGCTTGTAACAACAACCCAATATTCCTTTTCCATGTGACATAATTATCACCAGTTAAAGTATTATCTTTTAGGATATTGATTAGGGATGGGGTCATGATTTCTTTTTAATAACAAAAATTATATAAGTAAACAATCATGATATAGCACTTTTGAATATTTATCTTGAATTAAATGAAATAATTCAATCATAAAAATTCCACGGTGATTCAACACCCATAAATGTTTCGCCTCCTCCAGGAGTACGCACCATTTACTAGTTGGACTAGGTCCCACCTAATTGTTAACAAAACAACCAGCGTTTTATTTTTAGCCTTGTGATTTTATTAACAAGAACTCTTGGGAGGATATTAATAAACTCACATTGAGTGTGTTACCAAGTTATCGACCTTCAATAGAATCCCTCACAAATATCCCTCCTTTGGGAGTAGATATCGTTTGGGTGAATTATCTAGTCTATCCTTGTAAGAAAGTATCTTGCTAAATTCCATTCATGAATACCTCTTGGGAGGTTATTCACGAAACATAAAGTTCAACTAAACTTGGAGGCCGTAGGTGTTCCAAAACACCTTCTCCCACTCAATTGTTTAAGGCGTGTGATCGAATTCCAAAGAATGATTTACCAAGTTATCTAGATGCCAATTTAGATACTTAAACCATTCAATGCATGTTCATACCAAAAGAGATATATGTGTGGCACTCCTATTCTATATGACATGTTATCAAACAATGACAAACATTGCAATATTTATAAAAATATAAATAGCTACAATTTTGGTCCATCCTAGAAAAACGAGTAAATTACATTTATCTTGGAATACAAGAACTCTTTCTTGGCGAACAAGTCTTCACGTGACCTTCGTCTTTCGGACTCCCTCGGCTACCTCAAATGGGCATGCGCACCCATTTCCCTTACCAATGGGCGTGCGCATGTCACAAGCCCATAAAGGGCTGCCATGCCCAGCCCATGGCTACCACAAGGGCTGCCATGCGCAGCCCATGCTACAACAAACGTGGCTGCACGCTCTTCGCACGCACGTTCGTTGTTACGGCTCGCATGGTCCCAAACTTGTTCCGGATACTCCTAATTCTTCAAACCTTCTAGTCTTCGAAACTTGAATGTATTACAGAAGAATTTACATAACAAAATACTGCAATTTTTTTTTTATTATTACCTCAACAAAAATAAAATAAAAACTTAGCAACTACCAAGAAGGAAATTATGGTGATAATAGACCACCCTTCTTGTTACAATCCCAACATAAAATTACATTGAAATTCTAGGACCAAAATTGAGCAATAACAATCCACATATAAAACATATATATATCCATACATTCCAATGTAAATATATATGCGAATACCTAGAGTGCCATCTCTTTCTAAAACATGCATATATACAATAAAAGAAAAAGATTCACGAACACATACATCAATTAATCAAGGGTACAACCAGGCTCTGATACCAATTGTAGGGAAAAAACGGCTTAGAAAAGTAGTGGAAGCGTGAGAAAAAATGAGATTAGGGTTTGCGTATAAAAAAAATTCACTTTTATGCAACGAGAACCTTAACCGTAGATTAATTGATGTATATAAAAGTATCGTACCTTTTTCGCGTGACTATTGAACAAGCGCCGAATTGATTCCGCAAGATCTTTCAATCCAATCACGAACGTGAATCACCTAGTAGTGTGGGCTCCCTTTCTATAAATTTTATTCCTGAGGATGGAGACAAAGCAAATATCTTTTCTTTGTTAGTTACAAATATCCTCCAAGAGAAAAATCCAAGAACGTTCGGTCACTTGTGAATTATCAATCAATTTGATTGCAACTCGCATGAAACTTGATTCGATGTTGTACACAAAACCCTTTTGATGTAAAGGATATTAGTATACTATCGAATACAAAAACATTCCCCTTTTTTCTCTACTTGGCCAAATTCACACACTATTGATTAGAGATGATGGAATTTTGTCTAGAGTAAAATCAGATTTTTCTCCCTCAAAATTCCTGTGATGGCCGAAACTTTTTCTTTCTCAAATTAAGCTTTGCCAAAATTACCTCTAATTGCCTTAGGGATGGTTGAATTTATCATCCGCATATATATAGGTTCATAAATCATTTCCTAAGAAGAATTCACTTGGTTGGCAAGAATCATTTCCTTAGGTGGATTTATTTGGTAGTTAGAATCCTTATCTAGAAGGAAATCTATCCTATCCTATATTATACATGTGATGAACGAAATTCCCTTGTTTGAAGTAGAATAGGAGTGTTTAATCTCTCCTAATAAAGATTACTTGATGGACAAGAATCTTATCCTTAGGTAGATTAACTTGGTGGTTATGAATCCTTTTCAAATAAGAATTCTACCACTAAGTAGTTTTACTTGGTGACCAAGAATCCTTTTCCAAAAAGAATTCTTTCCTACACCAAGACTCCTAATCCTACTCAATATTGTGTTTGTAACCATATTAAAGACTTCCTAATTTGATTAGATAAATAACTCCTTTTATTTATCTACTTATCAAATATAGTCTTTAACAATAACTATACTACCAACAATAGTATAGTTTTAGGAGACCATCTCAAAATAGGAAAAGATTTTGACTTTTAATTAAATAATTAATTAATCAACAAATTAATTTTTTTCTATTTAATTAAATAATAATAAAATAAAAAAAATATATTAAAGCTATTATCCAAAGCCATTGCCGGCCATACCTAGTATAAAGGCCATATATTATTTTTCTCATTTTATTAAATCCATTGGACCTAAATAAAAAGTCCACATATGAACTAGACCTATTCTTACAAAAAGAAACAAGTTCACATGCCTTATTACAATTCTAGATGGACCCCTATTGGTTCGGTAGAATATATCAAGTGATCCATGCAAGTTCGTGTGGATTGGGGATCTTGGCGGGCTATCTAAATTTAAGCTCCAATAGACACAACCCAATCACAATCAACAAATGATTCACTTAGGTCCAATCTATTTAATTTTAGTTCATTCCACTAAAGAACTAAAATTGAACTCTTAAATAAAGATAGAATAAGTTGATGTTACTCATTTATACCCTAGACAACCTTATTGGAGAAACTGTATCCTCGTGAAGAATACCAGTAATCTCTAAGAACTCATAGACTGCCAATAGCTCTCCAAGTTACCATATTTACTCATATGACCACATTTTGAACTTGGATATTTTGACTTGTCCAGAAGCCATGTTTCAATAGACACTTTTGAAAACTTAACGTTAAGATTTAATATCCAATACCTCAAAACCTCCATATGATGGCTTCTACTCTCATTCAACAAATGGAGCCACGATGTCCATATCTATAAATGAAGTCCTCTATCGATTATCAAATGAATACCACCAAACTATCGAGGATAGACTATGCTATATAATCGTACTTATTGATAGCTCTAATGATAACACTTTCAACCATAAGTCCATCATTTATCTCATGATTGAGATAGACTCTCTGATTGTCTTCAAATGAAAACTTTTATCCATTGACGGTTCTAGATAAAGTATTTCATTTTGATCCTATTCAATGCACCCAGTGCACTAGATTCTTTTGCCTAAAGACACACCACTTTGATGATTTTAGACTCATCATAACACATTTGATCCCACTCAAATGCTAGCAAAAGAATCTACAACTTTAACATGATAAAGGTGCCTAACCTTCTATCTTAAGTTGTGAATATTATTCAGGACTAACTAAAGAATTGTGTCTACCTCATACATATCTAGATGTATGAACAATTCTTCTTTTCTCACAGTCTTTTGACATTATGATTATTTACTTTTGACAATTATAATAATGAAACTATAAATGCTAGAAAGATTTGTTAAACTAGAAATCACTTTATTCATATGAACAAGATTGTTAATTACACTATTACACTCTTGCTATCGAGCATAATCCTAACAGGTCTGACAAGGAGCCATCCCAAAAACAACTCCAGCGGTATTCCCCGATGAAAGCCCGACCGGATGATATCTCCAGCAACATATCCTGGGGCGAAGGATATGAAGGAACCCTCGAGGATTTAGCCCATTGATCTTCAACCTCAGGGGGAGGGGAACCCGTGTTCAGCTCTTAAGTCTTCGTATCCAGCGATGTAAGAGAACCCTTATTCGGCTCCGAAGTCTCCACATCTACTAATGCTCCAACATCAACGCTCGGGGGAATGTCAGCCACAATATCTTTATCGCTGGAGTCGATGAAAGAGACCACCTGAGGGACCTTGAGAGGGCGAGTTTGAGAGCTAACTGCCTTCTGCTTTTCAGCCTGAGAATGGTGGAAGTTGAGATCAATTACGGAATCTTTCTGATCCTCTTTTTGAAAAGACTCAAAAAACTAAGAACCTAAAGATACTTGTCCCGCGGAGGAATTACCTCTATCACTGGCGTCTGACCGTACAACAGGTCCTTCACCAAGACCTTCACTCTGCCTCTCCCCATCATCAGACAAGTGAGTATCTGTCGGGTCGTTCGGACCACTAGTCTCCCCTGCGGTCGGTTTAATGACGTCCTTGGGGACATATTCCGGAACTTGCTCTTCGACCGCATCAGGTTCCTCTTCAGACTCAGGTAGGGTAATACCGACATTGCTCTAACGAGAAGCGTCTTTTCGACTCACCTGAAGAATAGACTTCACTTGGCGAGCCTGAAGATCGCAGATGATGTCCGTATCATACACTTAGTTAGAAAGGGGAACCATGTTTGAATTAAAAAGCAAAAAAATAATAATAGAAAGAGGACCACAAAGATCACTTACATCGCCTGTGGTAGTTCAAAATCTGTTTGAAGAAGCCGAACTCTATCATCTTTGACTCAGTAAGGAGATAAGTCTTGCTCCTCTTTTCTAGAGTGCTAACTGCTGCCCGAGCAAGTCTGGTCAGCTCAGTATAGCTGTAATCAATTTTCTTCTTGTTCCATATCTTGGGGGAATAGAAGAAACGGGGGACTTTCAACTCCCTTAGAGTATCCCCAATTGTAACGGTGACATCAAGCCCGAGACTCCCTCCTGTAAAAAACCATCTGTTCTTCCAGAACTTGTTGGATGTAGGGAATCCCCATACAAAACCCCTCTTTTTAGGGTCATCAGAGATATCAGCTCCCCTATTCACCTTTGTCCCCTTATGGACCTAATAGTCTGGCGGATTAGACATGAGAAAATAGGTTCCTGTCTTGCCTGACTGCCTCAACGTAAAGAAATGCCTAATTTCACTCGGGGAAAGGCGTCGACAAATTCATCCGGCTGTGCATGTGCCATATGTACATCAAGATTTTGTAGCTGTTCAGGGCCAGTTGGGCCGAAGCGATCCCTACTTCAGCCAGAATTTAATCAATGAATGGCTGACGAGGGAAAGTGACGCCGCAGCAGAGCATGGATCCATAGATCGCCACCATGTCCGAGGGAGGATTCCACGCAGCTCTATCACCCGTTGGAATCAGAGTGACCGAATTGGGCAGTTCAAATCAGGCACGATACTTTTCTATCTCATCTGCCCCGACTACATTCGGTCCGGTGTCAAACCCACTCGGGTGAGTAGTAGAGAAAGAAAGGTGAGATATTTTGAACGTTTCTTCGACATCGTTCTCGTTAACAGTCAGCTCCCTGATCTGAATGTTGCCCGAGTTGTGCTTGTGGACTTCACTTCTGCTTTGATGTTTCCCCATCCCTCGTAGAGGTGCGCTGTGATTAGAAACATCAGAATCAGAACTAGATGAAGAATCAGAACTGGATGTAGGACTAAAAGTGACGTCAGGGTGAAGCCCAGAAACATCAACTTCTAAAAATAGAGGTTCATCAATAGGGATTTCCCCCCAGTAATCTTCGAATGCAGGAAACCAACTGAAAATCCCCATGATCTAATGCATCAATAGCAATATTAAAAAGTCTATGATGGGAAGACGGATCCATTGAAACAAACCTTGAATAAAGAACTGGTGTAGAATCTTTTACGGAGAGGTGGCGATTTTATGCACAAAGAAATAATAGCACGAAACCCTAGGATCTTAAGGTAGGAAAAAAAGATGATGAGGTTTGATGACGAAGGCGACGCTTGGGGAAACCCGTAGGTCGTTTCTCATAAATGATGTCAAAAAACGAAGAGGCAAGGGACACGTGTAAAAAAAAAAGAACTGGTTTTCGCCGTCAAAACTCTAAAACGTCGCCATCATTAAAGATCTCGTGTGAGGAAGTAGATCGAATTTACAGGGTCAACATTAAGACACACCGTTATGACAAGACATTTACTCGGGTATTGAAAAGATATTGAAAAACTGATTAAAATACTTTTGCCCGAAATAAAACCCCGTTCAGCAAAAATATTTTAAGGGGGTATTGTCATATATGAATTTTATCGTACGTACACGCCATCAACAAAGAGGATAAATTGTCAGGTGGACATCCAAATAGGCATTCAGAAAATAACCTACAAGACATCACCAAAGAAGAGAAAACCCGAGTAAGAAGATGTTGAACAAAACCTACTCAGGGTCAATCGACATCATATACTACTCGGGATAAGTTAATGACACTCGGGACTGGTTAAATGTCATTTCTACTCGGGATCAAATGATGTCACTCGGGACCAGCGGGTATTGTCTTTACTCGGTACAAATATGAAGAAAACTGAATAAAAAGCCCAGCGCTTAGCTCACACGGATTAGGTCATTAAATACATAAAGATATCCATATAAAAAAAGAATCCCAATCAGAACAGAATACTGAGCAGGAAGGGTTCCCAATCAGGCAACAACTTTATTTCTTTAAAAAGACTACGCTCTTATAAGGAAACAAGTCCTAATCTGACTACATTACTAGAGTCCCATTCGATTTCAATACAAGACTCCGAAACAGGAAAGAAGACAGTCCGCTTCAAGCAAGTAAATAATCATAATTAAATACAAAGATCTGTTACTTGTACAAAGCAGATTAGGGTTCTATAAACATATAAAAAGACCCATAATCTCGCCAAAAAAAAGATACACACAACAATCATTAAAAAAATAGAGAGAGAAGAAAGAGAGATCGAGAATTGTATTTTTATTATTTCATAGTGGATTTTAGCTTGGTTGATCATTCAACCACCCGTGGACATTTCTCCGGTCATCGGAGTTTTACCACGTAAAAAAATTACGTCCAATTACTTTTTCCTTCTCTTTCTCTTTGAAATTACAGCTGAAATCCAATCCTTGTTAGCTATTTCTCACGCATCCAGAAATCGACGTCAACAACCTTTACTCTCGAGCTAGCATTCTCAAAAGATCAATTAGGTATTTTCTTTGGTTGTAACGGGGTCATTGGGTAAAGGTTAAGAAAGAAAGGGAAAAAGATAGCAAACAAATCTAGGATCATATCGAGAAATTCTTCGGTAATTTATTCAAATTCTTCATTCCACTTGCATCCAGACTTCTTGAACAATTTTTGTTCATTCTCCTTCTTGAGTTGATTTTGATTCCTCATCACTTTAATAATAAAGCTCTATCCGTTTCACTTACATTTGATTTGATTCATCATCTCATTCATTTATCTTTCATTTTTTTTTCAATTTGTTTTTTTAATAAGATGAGAAGTTGTACATCAATTACCTAGATCTTCCAACACCTTCTTTGCATTTGATCTTCTTGCTTTGTCTTGGTACATGCACATCATAAATAATCCATTTCGAACTCTCTTCAATTATCTTCATCACCTCAATATGATCCCAAGCTATAAGGTATGGCTAATATATGGCTCATTGGGGTTAAGTTAATGTGGGTGATGAAAAAGGCTTATAGTGTTTGACTTCGAAATTGGCTAGGGAGCACAAATATAAGGTAGGAAATATTTAATGCCTTTTAAGTAAGTTCAAGCACACATTGCCTATATCACTTCTAATGGTTCAACCAAAACAAGAGCAAAGTCCACATGTGATATCTTTTTATGATGAAGGTTCTAATATCCAATGAATAACCTATTGAGATCAATTTCTAATGCTAAGAACCTAATGAGTGTTTAGGGGTAGAAAGAAACAAAACCCTCTATAATTATATTTATGTACGCTTTTTGGTTTAGTGAACTCATAGGGGTAGTCTTCACTATTAATCATGGTTATCCAACTAAGCATCCTATCCACCATTATATCGAGAGCATGCCATAAATTTTGAAAAAAATGCAATGCATTACTCTAAGTGGAAAGATGTTAGTCTAAACTCAGTGAATAAAGCATATATTACGGCTCTTAAAACACACAAAAGAAGCATTGAAAAATGGAGGACAAATAATTCAAAAACTCGTGACTTTCTAAAACGACCTATGTCTGTTCTTTAATGCATATCTTTAAAATTACTCAACAAAAGCTAACCATATTGTAACACAAGAAACTAGACATATAAATACACATGTTTCATTTAAAAAATATTTCAAACTTGGAATCAGAAAAATGAGAAAACAGACGTTGAAACAGTCCAAGTGCAGATTTGCAAAAACAGGGCATCGCCAATGACCTTTGGTCAAAGAAACATTCATAACTTTTAAATAACTGCCCATTTAAGTTCTTTATACCGTTAGATTCGTATAAAAAAAAAAGAACCCATCATGGACAGAAAAATTTATTTCCTCACCGATGAATACAGTTTTAACAAAAAGTTTGCCTCAAAAAATTTCAAAACAGAACAATTTTTTGCGGATTTCAACAAGTAGCTGGAAAAATAAAATAAACACGAATTCACACCCCCAAACCTAATCTAAACATTGTCCTCAATGTTTATAATACAATAAAAGCTTGGAAAACGAATAAAGAAAAAGTATGGAAGGCAAGAACTTGAAACACAAAAACTAAAAGAAAACTAAAAACTAAAAACAAAAAAAAAACAAAAAATTAAAAACAAAAACTAAAACAAAAACAAAAAGTTACCTAGGTGGGTGGCCTCCCACCAAGCTCTTTATTTAATGTCTAGGCAAGACGCATGAGAGTACTACGGCTCTTTAAGCTTGATTGATTCCTTTTTTCCTCTAGTGGTGGCGACTTAATGACTATGTACTCATCACCACTCTTCTTCAACCGTATAGTTCCACCGTGCATAATTTTTTCGATCTTATCTTTTCTTATCCATACTTGCTTTACCAGGTTTTTCCCATGATTGTAACTCCCATTCCTCAATTTTCATTGTTTTATATATTCGTAACACCAAGGGCGAATGTGACCCTGCATATTGCAGTAATGGAAAATAGGAACGAAACTTGGAACTTTACCTTGTTGGTAGACATTTTCCCGGGGTGAAGCTCGCACCTTTGTTTTGTTTCTTCTCTTCCGTTTCAGTTTGGATTGAGCTTTTGTAATAGGGACACTAGACTCCTCTTGACTCTCATCAAGCTTGCCTTCCTTAAAGAATGGAAGTGCTCCTTCGGTTAACATCCTGATCTCTTGCTTAACTTTTGCTAGCCTTTCAATACTGTCGAGCTCTTTATTCTTCATGATCTCCAGAGCTTTATCTCGTTGTTTGATTTCGGCTTTCATCAACCGCATGTGTTGGGTGAACTCATCTTTCAATTCTTCCATCTCTTTAGAGAAATTTGCAAACTCCTTCAAAGAAGACTGTTTTTCTTTCAGTAGCTCATTAACCTTGGTTGTCAAATCAAAATTTAGGGCCATAACTAGTTGTTTGTCTTCTTTCAATTGCTCGATCGTGTTCTCATAACTTGAAAGATCATGGTGTCGAGGGTTGTTTCCCACTCGTGGACGTCCAGAGAAGTCCATTGTACCTAAAAGAAACAAAAAAATGAAATAAATAGAAAACAAGAACAATAAAAAATAAAATAATGATAATAATAATAATAATAATAATTAACTAATGACTAAACTACTAAAAAAAAAAATTAAACTAATAACTAAAACTAAAAATAACCAATAAATTCAACTAATCCCTGTCAGCGGCACTAAAAACTTGATGTGTTGTAAATTCGTGTTTTATAAAAACAATACTCGTTAGTGCATGAATCGTGAAGATAAGTACAATGGCAAGTAAGGATCGTTCCCACGAGGACTAGAGTTTTATCGACTAAAACTAATTCTAATTATAGCTAAATTAAAGTAACCAAATATTGATGATGACTGATTTAAAACTAAAACTAAATTAAATTAAACTAAAGAAAGCAATTAAAAAGATTTGGTTGTGATCAAGGGTAAAAAAGCACTAGGTCATCAATGATTCTAAATCATGAATACTTAATGCAGGGATTAATCTGTAAATAAAGTTAAATCAATTCTAGGGTTTATTCTTTATCTTTAATATGATTATTACCATATGATCGCGGGATGAGTCAAGTATTCCCAACCACTACTCACCCTTGGTCTATGGTGTGAACAATGATCGGAAACCCTTTAAGCGCAAGAAATAATAACCAAATTATATACTTTGCTTGGTCTATGCTAAGGATAAAATTCATTCGTTCAAAAGTGCATTAATCAAGGTTAGGTTTGGTATATACTCTAACCCTAATTCTCAGATAGTCTTAACCCTAAAATAATGCCAAATAATTATCCACCCTTTGTCTATGGTGTGAATAAATATTAAAACTAATGAGAGTCAAGCAATTAAGAGCAATGAACAAATCAAGAATCGAGTTGATGAAATAATATTATTAATCCAAACATGAGCATTCACAAAAGGTTCACATTGATTCCCTAGTTATGGAATTAGTTACACATCATGAAAATAGAAGGAAAAGAGAAAGAAAAGATAAAACCTGTTAGAGGCCTCGAACGGATTCTTCAAATCTTCAATGATGAATTCTTCTTCGTCTTCGAATCTATGAATGCGTAACGATGAATGAAAGAATTGTTATGTGATGTATGGTGAAAGAGTGGTGGGGGACAACCTCCTTGATGGCTTGGGATCTCCCCTAGATTCTCTCCTGAAATTAGGGTTCATATGGGGTTTAAATAGGTGTAGATGCTAAGCCATGTCCTTAAACAACAAGGAAATCAATTCCAATATAGAACTCTACATTTTTGGGATTTTATTTCTTTCCTAATCCATTAAAAAGACTACTTATTGAAGGAAGATTAGGATTAGGTGATATGAACCTCACCAAGAGCAGTGAGACCCAGAACCAATATATGGTAACGAAGGATCGTTTTCTAACCAAGTTTATAAACAAGAACGTTATCGGACCGCGACCCGTTACCTATAAGGAGGTAAGAACCAACGGTATCAAGAAGTTGAAGACGCCACACTGAAGAACAAGAAGAAGATGTGAGTGATAAGTTAAGTTTTCAGAACCACAAAGAGATGAACTCTCACAATTTTTTTATTCAATTCAAGTCTATCGAATTACATCCAATTCGTTCCTTTATATACTAAAACCCTAAACGAAAAGAAAGGCTATAAGCCATCCTAAAAGGAAACAAGATAATTCGGCCATTAAGGCCTTAAAATCAGAAGAAAACAAATTTTAGAAACTATTGACTTGCTCCCTAATTGGAAAGTTAAATCTGGAAACAAATCAGCCTCTTAATTTGGGAAACAAATCAACTATTATTCTTTGGAAATTAAAAGGGAATAAATCAGCCAAAGTTGACTCTTCTCCTAGCTTGTGCCACACACCCAAGTCTTCCTTATTCAGCCCAATCAATTGCCTTGATGACATTAATTATGCCTTGGTCTTCATGTGGGCTTATCTTGGACTTCAACAATTCAAAATCATCCCAAGTGTCTTGAATTAGGCCATTTAGTGCTTCTTTGAATCTCTTAGCTCTTGCCCTTGTTATTGGCCCAACCGGAACATACAATGGATCATTTGATGCAGCTGCCTTGTTCTCATCATTCCCTCCCTCTTGAAAAGGATTTGTCCTCAAATCGTTACCTACATCAAAAGGAGACAAATCAGAAACATTGAAGCTTGCACTAACATTGTACTCACCTGGAAGATCCAACTTGTATGCGTTGTCATTGATTCTTTCAATCACTTGAAATGGGCCATCTCCCCTTGGAAGTAGTTTAGAACTCCGCTGGGCTGGGAATCGTTCCTTCCTCATATGCAACCACACCAAATCACCGGGCTCAAACACAACCTTCTTACGCCCTTTATTTGCTTGATTGGCGTATTGCTTAGTTCGTCTCTCTACGTTTTCCCGAATCTTTTCATGGAGTTACTTAACAAAATCTGCCTTTTTCTTTCCATCCAAGTTAACATGCTCATTCACAGGTAAAGGAATTAAATCCAAAGGAGTCAATGGGTTAAAACCATACACAATTTCAAAAGGTAAAAAATGAGTTGCAGAATGCACGCTCCTATTATAAGCAAACTCTACATGCGGTAGACAATACTCCCATGTTTTCAAGTCCTATTAACTACTTCAGTTTGACCATCAGTTTGTGGATGACAAGTAGTAGAAAATAAAAGTTTAATGCCTAACTTACCCTACAAAATCTTCCAAAAGTAGCTTAAGAACTTAGCATCTCTATCCGAAACAATGGTCTTAGGCATGCCATGCAATCTTACAATTTCTTTGTAAAACAAATCAGCAATATGTGATGCATCATCGGTTTTATGACAAGGAATGAAATGTGCCATTTTAGAAAACCTATCAACAACCACATATATAGAGTCCCTACCCCTTTTTGACCTAGGCAAACCCAACACAAAATCCATAGAAATATCAATCCAAGGTCCACTAGGTATAGGCAAAGGAGTATACAATCCATGAGGCTTAATCCTAGACTTGGCTTATCTACAAGTAATGCATTTCTCACAGATTCTTTCTACATCACGTTTCATATGAGGCCAAAAAAAATGTTCATGCAAAGTATCTAGCGTCTTAGCTACACCAAAATGCCCCATCAAACCTCCCCCATGAGCATCTCTAACAAGCAATTCACGCAAAGAACTCTTAGGCACACATAATTTAGTTTCTCTAAACAAAAATCCATCGTGCCTATAAAATTTACCAAATGCAGCCTTTTCACATGCATTGAACACATTGCCAAAATCAGAATCTTCCACATACAACTGTTTAATGTATTCAAAACCAAAAAATTTAGCATCCAAAGTAGAAAGTAGAACCTACCTTCTTGACAGAGCATCAGCGACCACGTTTTCCTTACCCTTTTTGTACTTGATCACATATGGAAATGTTTCAATGAACTCCACCCATTTGGCATGCCGCTTATTTAGCTTGTGTTGCCTCTTTATATGCTTCAAGGACTCATGATCCTTGTGAATCACAAATTCTTTTGGCCAAAGGTAGTGTTGCCAAGTTTCCAATGCTCTAATCAAATCGTACATCTCCTTGTCATAGGTAGGATAATTCAAGGCTGCTCCACTTATCTTCTCACTAAAATTGCAATGGGACGACCTTCTTGCATTAGAACAGCTCCAATACCTATTCCTGAAGCATCACACTCAATCTCAAAAGTTTTAGCAAAGTCAGGCAAAGCAAGCAAATGTGCATTAGTTCATTTTTCCTTAATCAAGTTAAATGCCTTTTCTTGTTCATTACCCCACTTAAAACCCACATTCTTTTTGATAACTTCAGTTAAAGGTGCAGCTACACTACTAAAATATTTCACAAACCTCCTATAAAAACTAGCCAACCAATGAAAACTTCTCACTTGTCCCACATTGGTAAGTTTCGGCCACTCCTTAATTGCCTTAACCTTTTCTTCATCAACCCCAATTCCCTTAGCACTAACAACAAAGCCCATAAATACAAGTTTATCGTTGCAAAAGATGCACTTTTTGAGATTAGCAAACAACTTTTCTGTTTTTAAAACACCTAAAACAAGTTTTAAATGTTCAACATGCTCATCCAAGTTTTTGCTATAAATCAGAATGTCATCAAAATAAACAACCACAAACTTTCCAATAAAAGCACGCAAAACATGGTTCATTAATCTCATGAAAGTACTTGGTGCATTAGTTAATCCAAAAGGCATAACTAACCACTCATATAATCCATATTTTGTTTTGAAAGCAGTTTTCCACTCATCACCTTCCTTCATCCTAATTTGATGATATCCACTTTTAAGATCAATTTTAGTAAAAACAATAGAACCATGTAATTCATCAAGCATATAATCTAATCTAGGAATAGGATGTCGATACTTTACAGTGATATTGTTGATGGCACGACAATCAATGTACATCCTCCATGTTCCATCCTTCTTTGGCACAAGCAATACGGGAACAACACAAGGACTCATGCTCTCACGTACATACCCCTTTTCCATGAGCTCACTAACCTGCCTTTGAAGTTCCTTTGTCTCCTCAGGATTACTTCTATATGCTGGTCTATTTGGGATGGGTGCTCCAGGTACAAAGTCAATTTGGTGCTCAATCCCCTTTATTGGTGGTAAACCAATAGACATCTCTTTGGAAAACACTTCATCAAAGTTCTGCAATAGAGAAACAAGAACACTAGGCAAGGAAGGGTTAAGTTCATTAGTACTAAAGCAAGCCTCTTTGTACAAAAGTACAATCATTGGCTGATTTGAAAATAGAGCCTTTTTGACCTCACTCTCCCTTGCATAAAAGCTTACTTGTTTTCTCTCTCTCTTTTTCTCAACAACCACTTTTTCTTTATCATCTTTTTTTTCTTTTTTTGCTATTTCAGAATCTTTTTCTTTTCTCTCTCTTTCTTTTGAACTCTCACTCTCACTCTTTTTTTTGACATCTCTCTCTTTTCTTAACCTTACTTTATCTTCATACACTTGTTTTGGGGTTAAAGGTACAAGAGTGATTGATTTTTTATTGAGTACAAAGGAGTATCTATTGGTATACCCATCATGGGTCACATGCCTATCGAACTGCCATGGTCTCCCTAAAAGGATATGGCCCGCATTCATTGGTACCACATCACAAAGGACTTCATCTTTGTACTTTCCAATTGAAAATGTCACCAACACTTGTTTAGTCACCTTGATTTCCCCACTATCATTTAACCACTGTAACTTATATGGTTTTGGATGCCTCAAAGTGGCTAAATTCAATTTCTCCACAAAATTAGTGCTAGCCACATTAGTACAACTCCCCCCATCAATGATCATGCTACATACCTTATCATTAACATGGCAGCTGGTATGAAAAATGTTGTCACGTTATACCTCATCATCTTCCTTGGTTTGAGCACTAAGAGCTCTTCTCGCCACCAAAAGCTTTCCGTCCACCAGATATTCAATATCACTTGCATCCTCCAAAGGTGGCATGTATTCATCATCAGATTCACCCTCAGATTCTATCTCACCATCATCCTTCAAAACCATTACTCTCTTGTTTGGGCATTGAGATGCAATATGACCTGCTCCCAAACACTTAAAGCACTTAATGTCATGATTTCTAGAAGGTTGAGAATATGATGTACCTTGTTCTAATGTGCCTCCGAATTTATGATCTCTGGAAGGTTCGGCCTTGGTCTTGAAACTAGGCTGGTCATCTCTCTAGCTCCAATTCGGTTTCCCTGATGATAAAGAACCCGAATTTTGCCCAACCGTGCAGATTTCTTTCTCTTCAACTGTTGTTCCACCTTAATTGCCATGTGTACCATGTCACTCAATTCAACATAATGTTGCAACTCCACCATATTTGCTATGTCTCGGTTTAGTCCACTTAAAAACCGTGCCATAGTAGCCTCCCGGTCTTCCTCTACATCAACTCAAATCATGGCTATCTCCATCTCCTTGTAGTAATCCTCAACACACTTAGACCCTTGAGTAAGGGTTTGTAATTTTTGAAACAAACCTCTATAATAGTGACTCGGAATGAAACGCTTTCTCATGACAGCTTTTATCTCCTCCCAAGTCTCAATAGGTCTTTATCCATTTCGTCTTCTACTCAAAATCAATTGATTCCACCAAACGATAGCATAATCAGTAAATTCTATGGCAGCCAACTTTACCTTCTTTAATTCAGAATAGTCATGGTAGTCAACTACAAATTCTATTCTTTTCTCCCACTCTAAATAAGATTCGGGATTGGTTTTACCTTGGAACGTTGGGATTTTCACCTTTATACTACCCAAATTATTATCAGCCCTATCTCCATACCTATCTCCTCTATACCCATACCTATCTTCTCTATTCTCATACCTAACTCCTCTACCTCCCATTTCATGCATCAATCTACCCGCACCCACATTGGACATACGATCACCCTCCTCTAGGTCATTCCCATAATCATCTTCATAATCATCCTTAGGTGGGTTTCTTTCTCTTCGTTGCACAATAGGAACCCTAATTGGTTGCACCCTTTGTGAACTAGACTCCACCTTATCTATCCTATCATGCACCTCACCAATCTTAATCTCCATCCGCTCCATGTTTTTTTGTATGGCTTTATACAAAAAATTAAGATCTATCGTTTATGGTGTATCATCATATAAGTCTGTACTTATATCACGTGACATATTTGAAACCTGCAAAACAAAAGAAATTAGCAAGCCTCACAAACACTCCCTCACGTGTTTACTCTCAAAGATGGTGGCACTCATAATCGTGTTTTCACTCAATTCTTTGGCTTTTACCCTCTGATGAGCTAACACACTCTTGCCTTTTTCCCACTCTTTGTTAACTCTTTCAGTTCCTTTTTTTTTTTACTTATACGGACACTCACAAGAAGTACAAGAAAAATAGAAGTAATAAAGCAAAAGGACAAGGATAATGAAGACGGAATCAAGATAAGGAATAGAAATAGTTGATATAGGTTCAACTACATGACCCAAAAAAAATTGTATTTTTTTTTACCGACCTTAATCAAGTGGACTCAAGCAAACCTTTGGTACTTTTTTTTTTGGTACTTGATTTGATCAAACATTTTTTTTAACCGACCTTGATCAAGTGGACTCAAGCAAGCTTTTGGTACTTTTTTTTTTGGTACCAGATTTGATCAAACGTTTTTTTTTTTAGTTAAAACAAACGAATACAGAGAAGAGAAAGAACAAGGATAGATTAAACCTGATTTAGAAGCCTAAGCTCTGATACCAACTGATATGAACCTCCCCGAGAGCAGTGAGACCCGGAACCAATATATGGTAACGAAGGATCGTTTTCTAACCAAGTTTATAAACACGAACGTTATCAGACCGCGACCCGTTAACTATAAGGAGGTAAGAACCAACGATATCAAGAAGTTGAAGACGCCACACTCAAGAACAAGAAAAAGATGTGAGCGATAAGTCAAGTTTTCAGAACCAAACAGAGATGAACTCTCACAATTTTTTTATTCAATTCAAGTCTATCGAATTACATCCAATTCGTTCCTTTATATACTAAAACCCTAAACGAAAAGAAAGGCTATAAGCCATCCTAAAAGGAAACAAGATGATTCGGCCATTAAGGCCTTAAAATCAGAAGAAAACTAATTTGAGAAACTATTGACTTGCTCCCTAATTGGAAAGCTAAATCTGGAAACAAATCAACCTCTTAATTTGGGAAACAAATCAACTATTATTCTTTGGAAATTAAAAGGGAATAAATCAGCCAAAGTTGACTATTCTCCTAGCTTGTGCCACATACCCAAGTCTTCCTTATTCAGCCCAATCAATTGCCTTGATGACATTAATTATGCCTTGGTCTTCATGTGGGCTTATCTTGGACTTCAACAATTCAAAATCAGCCTAAGTGTCTTCAATAAGGCCATTTAGTGCTTCTTTGAATCTTTTAGCTCTTGGCCTTGTTATTGGCCCTACCGGAACATGCAATGGATCATTTGATGCAGCTACCTTGTTCTCATCATTAGGTGTCAACTTGTTTGCACAAGACTCCCAAACAATTCCAAGAAGGAAATATTTCCCATTATGACAACTTGCAAACTAAATCCGGTCATTATTCACGGAATTATGACCGATCTGATCATCGGGTACTAAAATGGGCATAACTGTTTCTAGGAATATAGAAATTGTGATCCGAAAAGTACGTCGAAAACTAGACTTTCGGGCTTTCAATCCATAGGTAGTAGGACACTCAATTCGATCGGAGCTGAGAGATATTGGCCCCGTAATATGGCTATTTTGCACCGGACCGAAAAATTGACTTTTTGGAATGTGACTTACACATGCTTAACAAACACATAAAATACCTAATTTTACCCTAGAACAAAGCACAAATAATAGGAAATAGGGACCTAAAACATGTATAGAAATAGACCGATCACCTAGCTCAGATCGAAGCCCGAATACACCTTTCATTGAACCCCGGACAAACAATATATTTACCTTGCAGAAGTGAGGAAGGGTCATCGGGCTTCAGAACTATCAGGGATGGAGCTCGACACGAACAGGTTGAACCCACAATTTAACACTGGAATTCGGGCAAAGCCCGATATGTGGTTATCCGAGCTTCTCGAGATCACCTATCCAAGAACCCCGCTCTTTGGGGGCCTGCCTCCAGAAACAACCCATGAAAGCAAGGAATGGTCTCCAAGCTTAGGAAACACTCGTAGTGAAGCCAGACAAACAAAGCGAGTTTCTTCAAGGTCAAGGCTTCCCGAGGTTCGAGTTAACCCGTAGCCTAAGCCAGAAGCCCACCAACCTCTCCAGAAGCCCGCTGTCCCTACCAGATATGTAGAGAGAGCCTCTAAATTGATCAGATTCATGCCATAACTAATGTTGTAATTTTCTAAGGGATGCATGTAGCCTACATAGACGTGAAAGAAGAATCTCACCTAATCTACACTACCCCCAGTAAGTGCCTACAAGGCCGTCCCAAAACCAGAACTGAAGCATGGATCTACCACGCTCTATGAAACAATGAGCAACTAACTCGATGACCTCCATAAAGAATCATGCCATGCATACACACAAGATCATATCTATGTTATAATGAACATTAAATTCTGCATACATGTAAGACAAGAGTTTGATTCCCAAAAGGAAACAAACTTATCTTCGTTAAAGATATCCTCGAATTCGTTATAAATTCGAAGTCGATAACTTTCAAATAATGAATTTCTCCCGATAAAGATGGAACAAATTCATAGAATCGTGGCAGGATATTTACGAGTGTCAAACTGTTAGGATCGGATATAAATAAGGCCAATCATGGAACGAGGAGATGAAAAGAATAAGAGAGTTAAGAGGGTCTAAATTTTGTGATCAGAATACGACCGCCCATATATCTATTATTCAACATGCACGAGACCGCCACCCTCCAATGTCCTGGAGAGGTTGTGAGTGTATATGAGAGATTTATGTAAACCATGAGTGATCAATGATAAAATTCTCATATCATTTAAATATTCGTGTCTATCTTACCAGGTTAAGTATCTAAGGTACTAACCCTGGCCACCAACTCCGTGGTAGTGGTCTCGAGCGTGTTGGTTGGAATTTCTCATATTGAGAAAATTTCCTGTTAACACTTTCTGGCGCCGTCTATGGGAAACTTTCCATACCACCATTTTTATATTCACAAGTTTGTTGTTTTACAGTAATCATGAGGCTCCGCTCCTCCCAAGGACCTCCAGGCACATCGGGACGTGCTTGACCAATAAGCCAACCATTATGCAGGGTTAGTACCTTAGATACTTAACCTGGTAAGATAGACACTTAACCTAGGAAAATCGATACTTAACTTGGTAAAATAGATACTTAACCTAGGAAAATCCAGGCTCCAAGGCCAAGTCCCAAACCATCCAACAATTGTGCGACCTTTGGATCCCCCTATAGGAATCCAGGTCGTGCTAGACCAACAAGCGATGGTCTTCTTTGAAAACATCCATCTTTGACTGCTCACTAATGGGTATTACTATCCAGCAAGCAAACCTTGCAATGGATGAGAACCAAGTAGGCCCGGGACTCGGCAACCTGCCTTTGATCACTTGGGACCTACCCCTCCGGAGCCAGCTCTTAAAAGAACGGGAACCCCTTCTCGATCCGGGATAGGTTAAGGCCCATGCCCTCCGGTGCCACCGCGTTACCGACCCAAGCAAGTTAAGTCTGCGGTGGACGTCCTTTCGTGGGAGCAGCGAGAGTTTCTTCACCCAACTACTTCGAGGAGGGAAGCCCGAGTTAGAGAGTAAGAAAGCCAACAAAGTCCTCAGACAGATCCCATTCATAAAAGGAGTCGGGTAGAGGTCACTAGCTAGTTAGAAGGGTCTGAATCTGAGATTAATTCAACGAAACCCGAGAACAAATGAATGAGAGACCAGTTGGCAGAGCTTTAGAAAGAGATCCAGTAGATGAAGAAGGGGAAAAACAAGGAAGACAAGAAAGATCCTCTAAGTGAGATGAATGCTCCATTCACCAGAAGAATCCGAGAGTTAGAGCTCCCACCAAAATTCAAAATATTGACTGATAGATTCTTCGAGACAGAGGATCTCTTGAGCCACTTAGAGAGCTTCATCCAATAGATGGAAGTCCAGAACATGACTAGAGCAACCATGCGCCGGATGTTCCCAACTACGCTGATGGATTACGCTAAGACCTGGTTCAGAAAGCTACCCGCTGGTAGTGTGGATTCCTTCATGAAGCTAACAACTGATTTCTACTCGTAATTCTAAGGAGTTAAACCCCGATTGAAGGATCCAATCAATCTACGGTACGTAATCTAGGAGAGAGAGGAAACCCTCCAGGCTTATGTCGAGCGTTTCCATAAGGAAGTCATCTAGATGAGGGTCCTCACTGAGAACGAAACCCTCTCTAATTTCAGGAGAAACCTTTGGACGAGCAAGCTATTTCGGTCTTTTGCCAAGCGACCTTCACAGACCTACCAAGAAGCCTATGATCGGGCTCTAGAGCAAATTGAAGTCGACAAACAGATCAAGGTCAAGATGGAACACAACGATATGAGAACCGTAAAGTGACAAAAGAAGAAAGCTCTTAAACTAGAGCAAGCTTAGAAAAGCTAGAATAAAACCCCCAATAGGTCGACGTATCGCTTCCCTATTTCTCAACCCAGATCGGAAAGGTATCTAGCAAAACGAACTCCTCAACGGGTTTCACATCCTCCCAAGATAATGGCTCCAATAGCTCGAGATGAGAAAGGATATGATCATTACACCCCCTTAAATGTATCCTGTGAAACTATCTATCTCGCCATTTGGAAGAAGGGGTTGCTACAAAAGCCCGCCCCATGAAAACCTCTGTCGATAAGAGGAACCGTTATAAGTATTGTGACTTTCACCAAGTCTTAGGACACAATACTTCAGAGTGCTATAACCTGTGAAACCAGATCGAGGCTTTAATAAGGGGATGATGTTTGGTAGAATTCCTATAGCAGGTCAGGGATAACATTCATATTGGAAGGGAAGTGCAAGCCGAGATTCACGAGCACGCTGAGAAGAGAAAGGGGGAACAAGTTGTTCTGATGCAACAAATCCAGGTGATACATACCATCAGCTGAGAACCCACTCTGGGTGGTACCTCCAATAATTCAAGGAAAAACCACACGAGGAAGATTCCTCGTGTAGATGAAAGGCAAGGTATCTTCAAGGTCGACCGGATCCCAACCAACCCTTCCTAGTTGTCATAGATCATTTTCACCAAAGCGGATGTCTACAGCACCATGCAGCCTCATGATGATCCCATAGTGATCACGGTACAGATTGCTAACTGCATGGTACACCGTGTTCTTGTTGACACAGGCAACAATGCCCATTGTACATCTTATGCTTGTTGATGCAGGCAACAATATCGACATCCTCTTCAAAGATACTTTGGACAAACTTAATTTGAAACAATGGTGTTACAATAGTTGCACCACCCTGCTGTATGGATTCATTGGGGACTCAATCATACCTGAGGGATCGAAGATCCTCCCAGTAATTGTTTAACATCCCCCTCCAGGAAAATATTATGAAGGACATCGTGGTGGTAGATACCCCATCGGCCTACAATGTGATACTGGGAAGACCTTTCCTGTCATCCTTAAGAGGATTCCTATCCATCTACCACAATGTCCTGAAGTTCCTTATAGGAGACAAGGTCGAGGAGGTACCTGGTGACCAACAGGCAGCCAAGAAATGCTATGCAGTGTCTGCCAACCCAGCAGCTCTAGCAAAGAAACTTGCCCAGGTAAAAACGATCCAGGATGGGACAACACCTGTATTGACCTTGGAAGATATATAACCCATAAATTACCTAGAAGAAGACCCTGTAATGCCAGACGAAAAGGAGTAGAGAAGGTAATGGGCTCGTGGTCATCCAGCGGATGAGTCAGAAGAGATTCCTATCTGGATGGGCGATCCCACAAAGGTCGTCAAAGTCGGAGCCACCCTTGAACCGGAAGAGAATGAGGGTTTGATCGCACTCCTCAAAGAATTCAAAGACATCTTCTCTTGGAGTCACGATGAGATGCCCGGAATCCCGATATCTTTGACTACTCACCTATTGGTAGTGGATCCGACCTTCAAGACCGTCAAACAGAAAAGGAGTCACTTTAACACCGAAAGAAATGTTATAGTTCTGGAAGAAGTGAACAAATTGACCCGAGCAGGCTTTATCAGAGAAGAACGCTACCCAAATGGATCGCCAACGTAGTCATGGTCACAAAGTCGAATGGGAATTATCGTATGTGCATCGACTATACCGACCTCAACCAGGCATGGCCAAAAGATAGTTTTCTTCTACCAAAAATTAATCAGTTGGTTAACTCAACCTTTGAAAACAAGCTCCTGAGCTTCATGGGCACGTTTTCATGATACAACCAGAATATGATGCACCCCACCGACCAGGAAAAGACTAGTTTCATAACCGAGCGGGGTCTATATTGCTACAAGGAGCTGCCATTCGGGCTTAAGAACGTGGGGGCTACATATCAATGGTTGGTCAATTGGCTGTTCAAGACCGAAATTAGAAGGTCAATGGAGGTGTACATCGATGACATGATCACCAAGTCATCAACCGATGAAAGCCATCTGGACGACCTTTGTAGAACTTTCGTGATCCAGAGGGAGAACCGGATGAGATTAAACCCCCTAAATGGACTTTTAAGGTAACTGCGAGGAAGTTTCTAGGCTTCATGGTTCATGAGAGAGGCATAAAGGCTAACCCCGAAGAAGATTAAGGCTATCCTGGATCTAGAGTCCCCCACAACACTTAAACATGTTCAAGTCTTGACCTTGCAGGTAGTAGCGCTCAACAGGTCATTTCTCGGTCTATCGATAAATGTCTTATATTTTTCAAAGTCGTAAAGAAGGAAAGAAACATGAAATAGGACCAGGAGAGTGAAGAAGCTTTTCAAGCCTTGAATAAATAGCTGACAAGCCCTCCGCTACTAGTCAAGCAAAGTCTTGGAGAAGAGCTACAAATCTACTTGGCTGTTTCAGAGACAGCAGTAAGTGAATCCTTGGTCAAAGAATATGGAGATAAGGTCCAACGGCCTATCTACTACGTGAGTCATGCTCTAACCAAACCAGAAAATAATTTCACCCTTCTGGAGAACCTCACTTATGCCTTTGTGACCTCAACAAGGAAGCACTGTCCCTACTTTCAAGCTCACTTAATAGCAGTAGCGATAGACCAACCCCTCCGTCATTTCTTGCAAAGTCCGGATGTGTTCGGAAGGTTGGTTTGATTTAAGGTATAAGCCTAGGACCGCAATAAAAGCCCAGGCTTTGGTAAACTTTATAGCAGAGCTCTCAGTACCCCTAGGCCAAGTGACCTCTCCAGTGATAAACATAGCCCCTGAAAGGATTCCAGAATCTAACAGCTAGCCAGAAGGTTGCAATTTATGGACCCTCTACACAGATTGAACGTCCAGGCAAGCCGGGGAGGAGCGGGCATAGTTCTAATTGAACTAGAAGGGGCCGAGTGCTTCCACTATTTTAGATTTGAATTTAAAGCAACTAACAATGTGGCAGAGTATGAATCCCTCTTAGCCGGAATAAGGGCAGCCGCAGAGCTCGGGATCGATTACCTGCAGGTCAGGAGTGACTCGTTGCTCATAGTCTACCAAGTCTTTGGGGATTATTAAGCAAAAGAGGATAACATGGTTGCCTACCTGAATCTAGTTCAACAGTTTAAGAGTAAATTTAAAGGATTTAAGATTGAGCAGGTACCTCGACAACAGAATCGTCAAGCTGAAGTCCTAGCAAAGATAGCTGTGAATGGTGGCCATACCTTACCACATGGAGTCCCTCTTCAAGTGAATCTCCTACCCAGCACAATAGCAGGTAAGGAGGCTTATTCTCTAGATCGGCAGCCATGCTGGATGGACCCCAATAGTGGATTATCTCTTGGAAGGGAGGCTTCCAGGAAAGCCCAACCAAGCTAGGAGAATCAAGAGGCACTCAGTCCGATATTGCTTGGTAGATTGTTACATACAAAGGAGGGGTAGATCCCTTCCTCTGCTTCGATGTTTACATCCTGATGATGCCAAATGGGCATTGAGAGAGGTTCACTCTGGGGAATGCGGGAACCACATTGGTGGGAAGGCTTTGGCATATCAGGTACTCCGCATGAGGTTGTTGGTCAACCATCCATCAAGATGTAAAGAACTTAGTACGATCCTGTAAAGCATTTCAGAAGACCTCAAACTTAAGTCATCTCCCGCCGGAACGGTTGTCATCCCGTAGCTCACCTTACCCATTTACAATATGTGGAGTCGACTTGATTGGACCGCTACCTATAGCTCTTGGTCATGCTAAGCATGCTATTATGGTGATTAACTTTTTCACAAGATGGGTTGAAGCCGGAACGTTCTCTAAGATTTCAGAATAAAATACAACAAGATTTATCAAAAATAATATATTTTGCAGGTTCGGGACCCCTCTTGTCATTATAGTTGACCTCGGCAAGCAGTTTGATAATGACAAGTTCAACGAATTTTTACGACTTAGGAATCAACCTTAGATTCACTTCAGTAGCCCACCCTTAGACAACGGGCTGGTGGAATCCACCAATAAGACTATTTAGAAGTTATTGAAAAAGAAGCTACAGTAGAAAAATGGCAGATGGGTCGAAGAGCTTCCCGAGGTCTTCTGGACTTACCGTACTATGAGGAGAATGGCCACCAGAGAAACACCTTATTCTTTGGCCTTCGGAGTTGAAGCAGTTCTTCTCATTGAACACAAACTGACCTCCTTTAGAGTTCAACATTTTTTAACAGGGAAGCAACGTGGATAAGCTCAGAGCTAGCTTAGATCTCTTGGAAAAAAACAAGATCGGGGTAGCAATTTACCAAAATAAGATTTCTAGATACTTTAACTGGAGGGTTAAAGCCCGAAACTTTAAGGAAGGGGACCTGGTTCTTAGGAAAGTTACATTGAATACCTAAAAGAGGTCAGACGGGGTCTTGGGACCCAACTGAAAGGGACCTTACCTAGTAAAGGTGGTGGTTGCAACGGGGTGTACAAGCTCGAGGACATGAATGGCCGACTCATCGATCATACTTGGAATACAGATCGCCTGAGAAAATTTTACCCCTAAACAGGGGACTCATGAGCATGCTACCTTTACCTAGTTTTTAATCCCCAACAATAATGTTTTCCATTTTTTTATCAATAAAACATGTTTTTGTAGGGAAAAATACACGCGCAGCAGAAGGGTGAGAAAATTTATGAAAAATTAAGGTTTGTGTAAAAATAAATATTTTCCCTTTTAATAACAAGAACCTTAACCCTAGATTAATTGATATATATATAAAGTATCATACCTTTTTTTTTGTGACGATTGAACAAGCGCCGAATTGAATCCGTAAGATCTTCCAATCTAATCACGAACGTGAATAACCTAGGAGTGTGGGCTCCCTTTCTTTAATTGTATACCTGAGGATGGAAACAAACAAAATCGTTTTCTTTATTAGTTATAATTACCCTCCAAGAGAAAAATCCAAGAACGTCCGGTCACTTGTGAATTATCAATCTAATCGATTGAAACACGTGTGAACCTGATTTGATTTTTTCACACAAAACCCTTTTGATGTAAAGGATACTACTGTACTATCAAAAACAAAAACGTTCTCTTTTTCTCTTTTCTCCTTGGCCGAGTTCTACACCAGTTATCTATGAGTTGATCGAATTTTGTCTATAGCAAAAAATAAAATTTTCTCCCTCAAAATTCTCTCTTGCTAGGCCAAATTCTCTCTTGAAAATTACCTAGGATGGCCGAAATTTTCATCATAAAAATCATTGGGCTGGCCAAAATTCACAAGGGTATATATATAGGATCACAAATCCTTTCCTAATAAGGATTTGCTTGGTTGGCAAGAATCCTTTCCTTGGGTGGATTTATATGGTAGTTAAGAATCCTTTTCTTAAAGGAATTCTATCCATACATATATAAGAGCTGGCCGAAATTCACATGAATATATATTCGGATCACAAATCCTTTCCTAAGAAGAATTTACTTGGTTGTTAGGAATCCTTTCCTTAGGTGGATTTACGTGGTGGTTAAGAATCCTTTTTCTAAATGAATTCTATCCTACACTAAGACTCCTAATCTGACTCAATAGTGTATTTGTAACCGTATTAAAGACTTCCTAATTTGATTAGATAAATAATTCCTTTTATTTATTTACTTATCAAATATAGTCTTTAATATTAATTATACTACCAATAATAGTATAATTTTAGGAGACCATCTCCTATTAGGAAAAAGATATTGACTTTTAATTAAATAATTAAATAATCAATAAATTAATTAATTTCCAATTTAATTAAATAATAAAATAAAAAATAAAACAATTACGCTATTCTAAATAGCCTTGCCGCCCATACCATATATACGTGACATATATTATTTTTCTTATTTTATTAAAACCATTGGACCTTAATAAAAAGTCCACATGTGAACTTCTTACAAAAAGAAACAAGTTCACATGCCTTAATACAATTCTAGATGGACCCCTAAATTGGTCCGGTAGAATATATCAAGTGATCCATGAAAGTTCGTGTGGATTGGGGATCTTGGCGGGATATGCAAATTTAAGCTCCAATAGACACAACCCAATCACAATCAACAAATGATTCACTTAGGTCCGATCTATTTAATTTTAGTTCATTCCACTAAAGAACTAAAATTGGACTCTAAAATAAAGATAGAATAAGTTGATGTTACTCATTCATTCCCTAGACAACCTTATTAGAGAAAGTGTATCCTCGTGAAGAATACCAGTAATCGCCAAGAGCTCATAGACCGCCTATAGCTCTCCAAGTTACCATATTTACTCATATGACCACATTTTGAACTTGGATATTTTGACTTGTCCAGAAGCCATGTTTCAATAGATACTATTGAAAACATAACGTTAAGATTTAATATCCAATACCTCAAAACATCCATATGATCGAATTCTACTCTCACTTAATAAATGAAGCCACGATATCCATATCTATAAATGAAGTCCTCTATCGATTAACAAATGAATACCACCAAACTATTGAGGATAGACTATGCTATATAATTATACTCATTGATAGCTCAACTACTAACACTTGCAACCATAATTTTATCATTTATCTCAGGATTGAGATAGACTCTCCGATTGTCTTCAAATGAAAACTTTTATCCATTGACGGTTCTAGATATAGTATTTCATTGTGATCCTATTCAATGCACCCAATGCATTAGATTCTTTTAACCAAAGACACCACACTTTGATGATTTTAGACTCATCATAACACATTTGATCTCACTCATATGCTAGCAAAAGAATCTACAACTTTAACATGATAAAGGCACCCAAACTTTATCTTAAGTTGTGAATATTATTCAAGACTAACTAAAGAATTGTGTCTACCTCATACATATCTAGATGTATGAACAATTCTTCTTTTCTTATAGTATTTTGACCTTATGATTATTTACTTTTGACAATTATAATAATTAAACTATAAATTTTATAAGATTTGTTAAACTAGAAATCACTTTATTAATATGAAAAGATTGTCAATTACATTATTACACTCTTGATATCGATCATAATCCAAACAATCACCCACTTGCTCTATAGCAAATGTGTCATATCTCTCATCTTCATGTTCTCTAGATGCTTATTTAAACTCTTTTGTGGAAAAGCCTTTCTAAAGGGAACAACTAGATTATCTGCTGATGCGATTTTGGTAATCGTCACGTCACCTCTATGCACAATTTTCCTCAGAAGGTGATACTTTGTTTCAATGTGTTTCCCTATCTTATGACTTCTTGGTTCTCTCGAATTAGCCACTGCGCCATTATTGTCACAATAGATAGTGATCTGTTTATTCGCATCAGTAACCACTTCCAAGTCAATCAAGAATTGGTGGAGTCAGACAGCCTCTTTAGCAGCCTCGCATGCGGCAACATACTCGGCTTCCATAATGGAATCAACAATACAAGATTCCTTGATACTCCTCCATATGACTGCCCCTCCTCCAATAGTAAACACAGATCTTGATGTTGATCTCCTGGAGTCAGAATCTGACTGAAAATCAGAATCTGTATACCCAATGGGAATTAAATCCCCTCCAAATATACAAGCATATAATCTCTCGTTCTCTTAAGATACTTGAAAATACGCTTGACTGTCGTCTAGTGATCAGGACCATGTTTCGATTGAAACCTGCTAACTATGCCTACAGCAAAACAAATATATGATCTAGTACAGAGCATTGCATACATGAGACTTCCTACTGCCGAAGCATATGGAATCCTACTCAAGAATTGCTCTTCACGTTCATTCTTATGAACTTGTTGGAATCTTGCATGGAAAACCTAGACAAGATTTTATCTATGTATAAAGCTTGGGATAATGCAATCGTTCTATTCTTTCTTTCCTTTATGACTTGGATACAAAGAATATAACTTGCTTCTCCTAAGTCCTTCATATCAAAAAAAATTTAGAACCATTCTTTTATTGATGTCAATACACCTACATCGTTTCCGATAAGTAGTATATCATCAACTTAAAGAACTAGGAAAACCAACTTGTTGCCTTTAATCCTTTTGTATACACAAGGTTTGTCAAGGTTTTGAATAAATCCAAAACTTTTCATAGCTTGATCAAACCTTATGTTCCAGGGTCTGGATGCTTGCTTCAATCCATATAAGGATCTTTGCAACTAGCACACCCTTTCCTCCTGGCATTTTTCAATGAATCCTTCTGGATGCATCATGTAGTTGCTTTCATCAATACTTCCATTAAGGAAAGCTGTCTTGATGTCCATTTTCCAAATCTCTTGGTCTAGAGATGCCGCAATGGATAAGAGTATCCTAATGGATTTAAGCATGGCCACAGGAAAAAAGGTTTCTTCATAATCGATACCTTCCTTCCGTGTATAACCTTTAGCTACCAATCTAGCTTTAAAGGTTTCCACAGTTCCATTCATTCCTCCTTTTCTTTTGTATACCCACTTGCACCCGATGGGTTTTATCCTATTAGGCAAATCTACAAGAGACCATACTTTTTTTTTAACATGGATTCAATTTCGGATTGCATTGCCTTTTGCCAATGGGGAAAATCAACATCTTCCATTGCTTCCTCATACGTATAGCGATCATCGTCATCCGAAAGATTCTCTACAGATTCTCTTAGACCGATGTATCTCTCGGGTTGCCTAGCAACCCTCCCACTACGACGAGGTATGGTAGATTTTTGATCTTGTGTTGGTAAGGAACTTACAATTTGGCTTGGTTACGAAACCTCTTGTGGAATTGTATCTTCTAAAAGCTCATTCAGGAGAATTTTACTTTTAGGCATAAAATTATTCATATTGTCCTCTTCCAGAAATTTAGCATTTGTTGAAACAAGTACTCTAAGATCTGAAGGACTACAAAAATAATATCCTTTTGTTCCTTTTGGATACCCTACAAATATACATGTTTCTGAATGGGACTTCATCTTTTCTGTCTTTCCTTTTAACATGTGCACAGGACATCCAAATATCCTTAAGTGTTGTGCACTAGGTTTTCGCCCGTTCCACAACTCATGCGGTGTTTTAGGAACTGACTTAGATGGTACATTGTTTAGAATGTACATTGCAGTTTGTAAAGCATATCCCCAAAAAGAATTAGGGAGCGTTGAATAACTCATCATAGACCTAACCATATCTAAAAGAGTTTTATGTCTCCTTTCTGCCACCCATTTTTTTGAGGTTTGCCTAGTGAAGAAAACTGAAAAATTATCCCATTATTAATAAGATATTGCTGAAACCCACCAGATAGATATTCTCCACCACGATCAGACCTCAAGATTTTTATGCGTTTCTTAAGCTGATTTTCCACTTCAGCTTTAAATGCTTTGAACATATCAAAAGCATCTGACTTATGTCTCATGAGATACACATAGCCAAATCTTGAGTGATCATCCGTGAAAGTGATGAAGTACCCATATCCACCTCTAGCTTGAATGCTCATAGGTCCACACACATCAATGTGTATCAATCCAAAACATTCGATGGCTCTTGTGCCATTGGTTGTAAACGACCTTTCGGTCATTTTACCTTTCAAAAAAGATTCACAAATTGGTAGATCATCAACCTTTAAGTCACTTAGAGGTACGTCACTTACCAATATTTTAATCCTATTAAGGTTAATATGACCTAGGCGCAAATGCCATAGGTAGGTTTCATCTTTTGATAATTTTACTCTTTTATGATTAGGTTCCATTGATTCCGTGTCTAACAAGTGAGAGATATTTCTAGGCAAGTAGAATAAACCATTTTCCAATGTACCATTACAAACAAATCTGCTATTCTTACTAATAATAAAACCTTTATTAAAAGTAACCGAATATCCAAATTTATTTAAACAAGAGACCGAAATTAAATTCCTCCTGAATTTAAACATGATAAACATTTATTAAAACTAAATGCCTAAAAGAATCTAAACAGATTCTAATATCTCCCACTACACTAGTAGACACCAACTCTCCATTGCCTAAATGCAAGTTGAATTCATTCTTATTCAGTCTATTTCTTTGACCCTTTTCAACATAAAAGAAGAACTTTCCTTTGACCTTGGTTACTTTCTTGGTCTTCTTCTAAGAAGGTTCAAGTTTCTTTTTCTTCTGTTGTTTCTTGACCTTTTTACGGGTCTTTAACAGTAACAACTTACCAAGCATATGAATCTCTTGATCCTTGCCTTTCACAAGGATTTTTTTTTTGTGCTTTGAACATCTTGCATCAGGCCTTGCAAGGTGTATTCCTTATTTTCAAGGTGTAGTCCAAATTGAATTGATCAAAGGAATCTGATAGTGAGTTGACAATCATATCAATTTTGGTCTCACCATCTATCTCAGCACTATTCAGTTCAACAATGTTGAGATGTGCTATGAATTTCATCATGTGATCTTTCACACCCTGTCCAGATTTCATCCTAAGATTCATAAAAGCAGTTACTGTCTCTCTCTTAGTCGTTCTAGACCTCATAGCAAACATCTTCTCTAGAGACATTGTTAGGTTTTAGATTTTAGATTTGTGTTGGATTGATTCCATAACAAAACTTCATTTCTTTGTAATGCTTAGTTGCTTAAGTGGTTCGTGATGACAAGAACTTCAAGGAAGAAAAACAACTTCTCATGATGCAAAGTTCGTCTTCAAGAGGATTGGTACTATTCTTGGATGCTAAGGTATCGATATCCTTCTTCCTCTTGCCAGGCATAAGCATACAGACACACAACTCATACATTTGTGTCCCTGCATCATAGTGCATCATTTGGTATAACACTTTCACACACTTGAAGTTGAATGCTCATGCATTGGTATGAAAGTAACATGTTTTTAAAAATGCATGATTGGGGACTATCTCTATGTAGTTTGCATTCTTGTAAGTTGAATGCTCATGCATTGGTATGAAAGTAACATGTTTTTAAAAATGCATGATTGGGGACTATCTCTATGTAGTTTGCATTCTTGTGTGAAATGTGTCTGTTTGTTTATATGTTTGTATTACATGGATCTTTAACTTGATTTTAGTCTTAAATCATTCTTGATTGAGTTCCATTGATTTCGGTTACTCATACTATTAATTTAAAGTTCTAAGTCAAAAGATACTACACTTTCAACTCATGTTGCATACATTGTTTTCATCTTCATAAATCAAGTCTAATTCTTATTTTCTGGGTTGATTATCTTATATTCCCATGTCCGTGAGGGAGTCCCGATTTGTAATCTTCAAACGGATTCAAATTCCGAGTTCGGAGGCCAAAGAACGGTCAAAGAACGCGAGAGGAGCGCAAGGGAAGAGGTGCGATGGCATAAACAATCACTAAGCACCATCCCGAGATTGCATGTGGCCATCTCGGCCCCAAAGGTTCTCTGCCCCGAGATTCCCACGTGCCATCTTGGGAAGGTACTAATTAAAGGGGGCAATTTGGTCATTTGTTTTTTCTTTCTTTAAAACCTCTCCTTCCCTCTCATTCTTTACAAGTTGAGAAAATTGAAATTGAAGAACAAGTGCAGAATTTTTTCTCTCAACATTTTGAATTTTGTTTTTGTGATAACTTCTTCATTTCTACTCAGTATCACTTGATTCAAAAACCGATTTCGAGTGTCTTGAATTTTTCTACAAATTAAAATCATTTCTAGAACCAAAGGATGTCTATATCCTTCGTTGTGATCAAATCTTCAGTTCGTGGTTTTCATCCTTGTTGGTAAAGCATCTTCTTCTTAGTTTTCTTCTTAGATCTTCTTATTGATTGATGTTATTTGATTAAGAAGCATGACTAGGATGATGATTTTGATATCATTTTGTGGTTTGTTGAATTGATTTTCAAGTTTAGCTAGATTTGTGATAAATTGATTGATTTGTGCTAAACTAGATAAACATGAGATTGTTTCTAGAAATGTTTTGTTCGTATGCTTGATTGATTATTTCTAGATCTAATTTCATTTTTCTAAGAACTAGGTTGTGTTTCTATTGGTATCTATATCTTTATATCTATGTTTTTAGTTGATAACATGCTTAGGTTGCCTAGATACATTTGTGTTTGTTCTTTGAAAGCATAATCTAGCTATCTAGTTGCATGTCCATAGAATTTGTTGATCATTATTTTCTATGTTGAGTGCTTGTTTGCGTTTTACATTCATGATCACTTAGATGCCTTGTGAAGAGGTAGAAAGTCTCATATCTTTGAGTGATTTTTTGATTTGAGCAATTGGAAGTCTTAGCTAGAGTCGGGAGGACTTGGATAGATAAGCAAGTGGAAGTCTCGACAAGAGGTGTGAGACCTCGGATTTTTGAGTGAGGAAGTCTTTACTAGAGTCAGGAGGACTCGGATAGTTGAGCAAGAAGTCTTGCCTAGGGTTTGGAGGATCCGGATAGGTGAGCAAGGAATCTTCCTAGAGACAGAAGGTCTTGGATAGGAAGTCAGCTTAGTAGATCACTAGGTTCAAGAATAGAGTTAGAGTGATAGCTTGGAGAGCATGTGCGATTGCTTGAGTGTGTAACTCTTTTGAAATAGTGGATTTGTTTTTGTTGGTTGTTTTGGTATCAACCCGTGGATGTTTCCTCTTCGGAGGTTTACCAAGTAAATATTGTGTCATTGTTTGCAATTTTCATTAAGCATTGTTAAAATTGCATTGTTTTTAAAGGAAGATAAAAATTGGAGCATATACCTATTCACCCCCCCTCTAGGTATATTTTACTATAAAGATAAAGGGAATTTCAATTGGTATCAAAGCCGGTGCCTAGACGCACTTAGATAGATCTTCTTCATAGTGTTTGTTATCTTCGTTTGTTTCATCATGATTAAAGAAATGTATTCTTTTGTGGCTTCTCTTGTTGAAGGTGAGTCTATAGACTTAGATGATCAAAAGATCAAAAATCTTATTCAAGAAAATGAAAGGATCTCTAAGATCAATAAGTCTCTCACTAAGAAGTTAGAAAATCATGATTGTAGCTCAAAATGTGTTATTGATCTTAATGACAAAATTCTTAATCTTGAGAAAAACTTGATTGATAGCAATGATAGATTAAGTATTTTGAAGCATGAAATTGAGCAAAGAGATGAATCTCTTGATCATGCTTGGAGAATTGAAAATGTGCTTAAAGCAAAACTTAATGAGCATGAGAATCAAGAGAATGTGCTTAATGAAAAACTTAATGAGGCTAAAAAGATGATTAACAAGATGTTATCTAGCTCTAACAAAGTGAAAGCTCTCATTAAGGTTGGAAAGCCTTTAAGCGACAAAAGAGGTTTAGGATATGTTAATGAAAAATAAACTCCTTCATCTAACAAATCTATTTTTTCCAAAGCTTGTAGCAATTTAAATATAGGTACACTCTCTAATGGTAAAGCCATGAATGCTACCGGAGGTGCCTAAAGATTAACAATGAAAGTTAAGGAAAAGACTCAACAATGCCAAAGATAAGCTACATCATCATCAAATGCAAAAGGCAAGACATCTAGTGTTGCACGCTAAAGAGGTAAAAATGTGAGAAGGCAAAATGAGTTGAATGCTCAAGAAAATGGTAAACTTCTCAAATTCATACCTATTTGTCATTATTGCAACATGGTAGGACACATAAGACCTAGATGTTATGAATACATTCGTAAATGTAGAATTGCCAATGATTTGCATGATATGTCTTTGAATGGGCCTAGGCAATCATCCATGTATGGATCTAGAATTAGACCTAAGAAGACCTTGGAAAAGCATGTTGAGAATAAATTTGTTGATGATTTGTTTATTAAATCTTGTGTTGTGCCTCGTTCTACTATGCATAAGAAATTTGATAATGCTTTGTTTGATTTGTTTGAAAAAGTGACTAATGGAGTCAATGTGCCTAAAAACAAGTCAAAGCATCTTAATAAAAGTAGGAATGAGAAACTTGTCAAGAAATTTTGGGTTAAGAAAAACAAAACACAATGTTTGGTTGCACAATATGCTTTAAGAGCTAATTCATCCTATTGTTGGTACCTAGATAGCGGTTGCTCTAGGAATATGACCGGTAACAAGGAATTCTTTAAGAATCTTGTTATGAATGATGGTGGATGGGTTACATTTTGTGATGGCACTAAAAAGCATGTTCTAGGCAAGAGAATAATTTGTATCCCCGGGTTGCCTAAACTTTGTGACACCTTGTATGTAGATGGTCTACAAGCTAATCTAATAAGCATCACTCACTTGTATGAAATTTTTAAAGAAGTTAGCTTTAAGAAGAATGTGTGCACAATAATTGATAAAAAGGGCAAAATTGTTTTGAAAGTCAAAAGGTCTTCGGACAATTGCTATTGTTTAGAGGTTGACCCACTAACAAATAATATGGCACATGAGTGCAACAAGCTTGAATGATGGCATGAAAGATTGGGCCACATGAATTATAAAGATTTAAAGAAGCTTGAGAAATATAACATTGTTAGAGGTCGTCCTAGTCTTGGTAAAAAGCTTGATGGTGTTTGTGAACCATGTCAATTAGGTAAACAAACCAAAGTGTCTCATAAAAAGAACACTAATTTTGCTACCAAGAAGCCCTTAGAACTTGTTCATATGGACTTAATTGGACAAATTAAAACCGAAAGCATAAATGGCAAGAAATACATTTTTGTATGTGTTGATGACTTTTCTCGGTTTGCTTGGGTATGTTTTCTTAGAGACAAGACCGAAACTTTTGGTTACTTTAAGAAGTTTTGTAATCAAGTTAAAAAGGACAAAGGTCTTGGGATCAAGAAAATATATCGCATTAGAAGTGATTATGGGAGTAAATTTGAAAATGCTAGATTTAGTGAGTTTTGTGATGATTATAGGATTTCACATGAGTTCTCGGCTCCTTGAACTCCTCAACAAAATGGTATTGTTGAGAGGAAGAATCGTGTCTTGCAAGAGATGGCTAGGGTCATGCTCAATAGCAAGAAAGTCCCTAGAAATCTTTGGGCAGAAGCGGTCAATACCGCATGCTATGTCACTAATAGAGTTTTTAGAAGGCCTGGCACAAAACAAACCTCCTATGAACTTTGGATGGGCAAGAAGCCCAATGTGAGTTACTTCCATACTTTTGGGAGTAAGTGTTTTTTTTAATGATAGAGATCACTTAGGAAAGTTTGATGCTAAAAGTGATATTGGTCTCTTTCTTGGGTATGCTAATAAAAGTCGTGCATATAGAGTGTTCAATTTGAAAACTAAGACTATTATGGAGTCTATTAATGTGAAAATAGATGATCTTAGCATGCTTGATTTGTATGATAACCATGGTGTCAATGAACCTAAAGAACATTTGTTGAATGACACTAAAGCATCTATTGTTGTGACTAGTTGTGATGAAAGTGAGTCTAGTCATAATTATGATAATGGTAGTGTTGCTAGAGAAGAAAATCAAGAGTTTGAAAATTGTTTAAATGATGACCATCAAGATGTTGAAAATACTAATTCTAGACTTAGGAACATGCATTACCAACAAGACATCATAGGTGATTTGAATGAAGGGGTTAGAACTAGAAGGCAACTAGCTAACTAAATTTCATATGCTTACTACACATCTCAAATTGAGCCCAAAATTATTAATGAAGCAATTATTGATGAATATTGGGTTAATGCCATGCAAGAAGAACTAAATCAATTTGAGAGGAATTATGTATGGTCCTTAGATCCTAGACCAAAAGATATCAATGTGATTGGTACAAAATGGGTGTTTAGGAATAAGACCGATGAATGTGGCAAGATAGTGAGAAATAAAACAAGACTGGTGGCTCAAGGATACACTCAAGTTGAGGGTGTAGACTTTGATGAGACTTTTGCACCCGTTGCACATCTTGACAACCAATATAAGAGAGGTGATATTGATAGAACATTATTTGTTAAGCATTATGACAATGACATTTTTGTTGTGCAAATATATGTTGATGACATTTTGTTTGGGTCTACATGTAAAACCAAGGTTGATGATTTTGTGAATGTTATGTCAAGAGAATTTGAAATGAGCTTGGTGGGTGAACTCAATTACTTTCTTGGTATATAAGTGAAACAATCTAGCAATGGTATCATGTTGTCTCAATCTAAATATGCTAGAAATATTGTTAAAAAATTTGGCCTTGAAATTGAAAAAGAATTTGAAACACCTATGAGTACAACTTTAAAATTTGACAAAGATGAAAAAGGAAAAAATGTTGATCAAAGTCTCTATAGGAGCATGATAGGTAGCCTTCTCTACCTAACGGCTAGTAGGCCGGATATTTGTTTTAGTGTTGGTTTGTGTGCTAGGTTTCAAGCTAATCCAAAAGAATCTCACTTTAAAGCCGTTAAAAGAATCATTAAGTATATAAAAGCAACACATAATCTTGGTTTATTCTATTCCTTTGATACTAATGATATTCTTGTTGGCTATTGTGATACGGATTTGGCAGGAAACATTGATGATCGTAAAAGCACATCGGGCGGTTGCTTTTACTTGGGGAATAATTTGGTTGCTTAGCTAAGCAAGAAGCAAAATTCTGTCTCTCTTTCATCATCCGAAGCAATATACATTGCGGCCGGAAGTTGTTGCACACAACTTCTATGGCTGAAACAAATTCTCAAGGATTATGAGATCAATCAAGGTTAAAAAACTCTCTATTGTGATAATATGAGTGCCATTAACATCTCTAAAAATCCTGTTCGACACTCACGCATAAAGCATATAAACATTAGGCATCATTTTATTAGAGATCTTGTTGAACATTCAATAGTAACTCTTGAACATATGCCTACTAAGAATCAACTTGCGGACTTGTTCACAAAGCCCTTGGACAAAGAGAGATTTGTATCTCTTAGAAGATCCATTGGCATGATTTGTGTTGATTAATGCTTGTGTGTGGTTATGAGTGACTTGATAAGCAAAACTATATTGTATATCTATTTCTTTGAGAGCTACTCATGTGAGAAGTAATGATCTTGATAAAATAGCTTTTATTGCTTCTAGATCATGCGCTTAAGTCTTTGTAAATCTTGTTTTTTAAGAGTGCACAAATGCTTCTCTTATATGTCTAAGTTTGAGTAATTGAGTTTGAAAGCATGTAGATTTTGGATGAATCTTGAAGTTCATTGTCTAGTACATGATAGATGACCTATGGTTAGTATCCATTTTTGATTCGGCATCTACATAGAGCTCAACGAGCACCTTTATGGAAAGGGCTACACACCTTGGTTGTGAAGCCGCCCAATGTAGGAAAGGGCTACACCATTGTGATGAGTGAAAACCGTCATGAAGAGTATATATTTATGTAAGAAAAATCAAAGAAGTGTTGAAAAAGAATCATTTTAAAAAAAATCTTTGATACAAAGCCTAAAAAGAAATGGAGGAAGGCTTAAAATGGAGTATAGTTGAAAATTGTTATTGCTCGGGTTGAAAAACAGAAATGGGATGACGAGCCACATGCACACACACGCTCATATGTTGAAACATATTCTCTTCAAAGCAAAAATTTGGATGATAATCGGTTTGACCTTGATTGGAAAAGCTTTAGATGGATAGGTGTTGAAGTGGTTTGCATGTTGATATCACAATCACTCCTTTTATATATGCTAGAAGCATTTTCACACACTCATTTTTGCTTAATGTGCTTGATTCATTAGCAATGAGAGATTATTTTTGAGAGAATAATAAAAATCTATGATTCTCTTATTAATTTTGAAAAATAATGGTTTACTATCTTTTATTGCTTGAAATGTGTGATTGTGTGATTCCCTTGTAAACAAGTTTATCTTGCTTATTAATATGTGGAGCATATGTTAAGGGGGAGCTTAGTTTGTTAAACATAGTTCTCTATACAACTTGTTTGCTCACTATCTCATGTTTCATTATGCATCCCCTATAACCTTGTAGGTATTTTCAATTGGCATTTATCTCTCTCTCTAGGTTGTGTAATTTGTTTTTGTCTATTCCTTGTCAAAAAGGGGGAGAAAGTGTTTTCCTCATCATGTTACTTACTTCTGATATAAAAGGGGAGACAATGGGGAGAAAGAATTCTTGTTTGCATGAGATAAGGGAATTTTTGTTTTGTTCATATATTGTTTGTTTATCTCACCTATCTTCTTTGTAGAAGATTTCCTTTGGTTGTTCTTGTCTCACAGGTGCTTTGAATGTGTGAAGATATTCTTGAAGATTCTTGAAGACATGTTAGTCAAGGAATATCTCCTTGTAATGTGAGAATGCAATCAACATTGATTATGAGTGATCTTTGTATGGTGAGGTAGAGGTTTTGTCATGGAATAGCAAAAGGGGGAGATTATTAGGTTTCAGATTTTTTTTGGCTTGATTCCATAACAAAACTTCATTTCTTTGTAATGCTTAGTTGCTTATGTGGTTCGTGATGATAAGAAATTCAAGGAAGAAAAGCAACTTCTCATGATGCAAAGTTCGTCTTCAAGAGGATTGGTACTATTCTAGGATGCTAAGGTATCGAGATCCTTCTTCCTCTTGCAAGGTGTAAGTGCACACATATATAATTCATACATTTGTGTCCATGCATCATAGTGCATGATTTGGTATAACACTTTCACACACTTGAAGTTGAATTCTCATGCATTGGTATAAAAGTAACATGTTTTTGAAAATGCATGATTGGAGACTATCTCTATATAGTTTGCATTCTTGTGTGAAATGTGTTTGTTTATTTATATGTTTGTATAACATGGATATTGAACTTGATTTTAGTCTTAAATCATTCTTTATTGAGTTCCAATCATTTCGGTTACTCATACTATTAATTTCAAGTTCTAAGTCAAAAGATACTACACTTTCAACTCATGTTGTATACATTGTCTTCGTCTTCATAAATCAAATCGAATTATTATTTTATGGGTTGAGCATCTTATATTTACATGTCCATGACAGAGTCCCAGTTTGTAATCTTGAAACGGATTCGAATTCGGAGTTCTAAGGCCAAAGAACGATCGAATAACGCGAGTGGAGCGCAAGGGAAGAGGTGCGATGGCATAAGCCATTACTATGCACCATCCCGAGATGGCGTGTGGCCATCTCGGCCCCAAAGGTGCTCTGCCCTGAGATGCCGACCGCCATCTAAGGGAGGTTCTAATTAAAGGGGGCAATTTGGTCATTTGTTTTTTCTCTCTCTAAAACCTCTCCTTCCCTCTCATTCTTTACTAGTTGAGAAAATTGAAATTGAAGAACAAGTGCAGAATTTTTTCTCTCAACATTTTGATTTTTGTTTTTGTGATAACTTCTTCATTTCTACTCCGAATCACTTGATTCAAAAACCGATTTCGAGTGTCTTGAAGTGTTATACAAATCCCAAGCATTTACAGAACCAAATGATATCTATATCGTTCGTTGTGATCAGATCTTCAGTTCTTGGTTTTCATCCTTGTTGGTAAAATCATCTTCTTCTTAGTTTTCTTCTTAGATCTTCATATTGATTGATGTTATTTGATTAAGAAGCATGACTAGGATGATTTTGGTATCATTTTGTGGTTTTTTGAATTGATTTTCAAGTTATTCTAGATTTGTGATAAATTGATTGATTTGTGCTAAACTTGATAAACATGAGATTGTTTCTAGAAATGTTTTGTTCTTATGCTTGATTGATTATTTCTAGATCTAATTTCATTTTTCTAAGAACTAGGTTGTGTTTCAATTGGTATCTATATCTTCATATCTATGTACTTAGTTGATAACATGCTTAGGTTTCCTAGATACATTTGTGTTTGTTCTTTGAAAGCATAATCTAGCTATCTAGTTGCATGTCCATAGAATTTGTTGATCATTATTTTCTATGTTGAGTGTTTGTTTGCGTTTTGCATTCATGATCACTTAGATGCCTTGTGAAGAGGTAGAAAGTCTCATATCTTAGAGTGATTCTTTGATTTGAGCAATTGGAAGTCTTAGCTAGAGTTGGGAGGATTTGGATAGTTGAGCAAGAAGTCTTGCCTAGGGTCGGGAGGATCCGGATAGGTGAGCAAGAATTCTTCCTAGAGACAGGAGGTCTTGGATAGGAAGTTGGCTTAGTAGATCACTAGGTTCAAGGATAGAGTGAGAGTGATAGCTTGGAGAGCATGTGTGATTGCTTGAGTGTGTAACTCTTTTGAAATAGTGGATTTGCTTTTGCCAGTGGTTGTGGCATCAACCCGTGGATGTTTCCTCTTCGGAGGTTTACCACGTAAATATTGTGTGTCATTGCTTGCAATTTTCATTAAGCATTGTTAAAATTGCATTGTTTTTAAAAGAAGATAAAAATTGGAGCATATACCTATTCACCCCCCCCCCCCCCCCCCCTTTAGGTATATTTTACTATAAAGATAAAGGGAATTTTAGACATCATTATATCGCCAGCAGTCTCCATTTCTTCATGTTACTATTGCAACACGTCGTAGATGGTGGCCATAGTGTAACGTACATTTAGCCATTTCATTTGAAGACTTCCACTACTGATACTCATCTCTTTGCTCATGAGTTAGATTCATTAGTTTGGTGATTTAGGAATAGACAAAACGACCAATGATTTTTCAACTTACAACAACCCAATTTTCCCTTTTCTATGTGACATAATTATCATCAGTTAAAGTATTATCTTTTAGGAATTTGATTAGGGATGGGGTCATGATTTCTTTATACTAACAAAATTTATATAAGTAAATAATCATGATATAGCACTTTTAAATATTTATCTTGAATTATAAATAAAATAATTCAATCGTTAAATTCGATGGTGATCCAACAGCCATAAATGTCACACCTCCTTTGGGAGTTTGCACCATTTACTAGTTGGACTAGGTCCCACCTAATTGTTAACATAACAACCAACGTTTTCAATTTTAGTCTTACAATTTTTTTAAAAAGAACTCTTGGGAGGATATTAATAAAATTACATTGAGTGTGCTACCAAGTTATTGACCTTCATTATAATCCCTCATGAATATCCCTTCTTTGGGAGCAGATATCGTTTGGGCTAATTGTCTAGTCTAACCTTATAGGGAAGTATCTTGCTAAATTCCATTCATGAATACCTCTTGGGAGGTTATTACACAAAACATAAAGCTCAACTAAACTTGGAGGCCATAGGTGTTCCAAAACACCTTCTCCCACTCAATTTTTTAAGGCGTGTGATCGAATTCCAAAGAATGATTTACCAAGTTATCTCGATGCCAATTTAGATACCTAAACCATTTTATGCATGTTCATACCAAAAGAGATATTTGAGTGGCACTCTTATTCTATATGACATGTTATCAAACAATGACAAACATTGCAATATTAACAAAAATATAAATAGCTACAATTTTGGTCAATCCTAGAAAAACAACTAAATTACATATGTCTTGGAATACAAAAACTCCTTTCTTAGGGAACAAGTCTTTACGGGACCTTCATCGTCCGGACTCTCTCGGCTGCCTCCCATGGGCGTGCACACCCTTCGCCCTTACCCATGGGCGTGCGCATGCCACAAACCCATAAAGGGCTGCCATGCGCAGCCCATGGCTTCCATAGGGCTGCCGTGCGCAGCCCATGCCACAACAAAACTTGGCTGCGTGCTCTTCGCACGCACGTTCGTTGTTATGGCTCGCACGGTCCCAAACTTGTTCCGGTTGCTTCCAATTCTTTAAACCTTTGAGTCTTCGATACTTGATTGTATTACAGAAGAAGTATAAATAAAAAAAATACTGCAGTTTTTTTTCTTATTACAATGGTGCAGTTTTTTTTTATTACGACAACAAAACAAAATTGATCTGGATCCAACCTCTAGCGGTGAACCAAGCTGTGATTAATCAGCATGCATCAGCCATTGTGGAAAATGTCCTCCCCCGTCTAGCTGCAGAAGGAATTGATCCTCAACTTACAGATCAACGAATTCGATGAGAGGTGAGTCGACCAGTTACTAGGCAGCCTACCTTCGATCAGCTACGCCCCCCCCCCCCCCCCCCCCCCCCCCCCCCCCCTTAACCGATCCCTGCCTACCATAGGACAGGGCCTATAACTTCCATCTGGGACAGGCTAAGGCCAATGCCTCATTCCTAGACACGTCGACCAACCATAGACCTAGGCAGGTTAAGTCGGTAGCCGACGTTCTGCCAAGGGCACCTCACAGCCCCTTTCGACCGGTGACTTCCAGAAGGGACTCTCAAGCTGAAGTCGAAGGTAGCTGGCAAACTGTTCAAGCAGAGCCCGCCCCTTGAAGTTGACAAAGTGGAAGTATCAAGCTCGTCGAGGGGATCTGACAATGAGAGCTCCGAGGTCGAATCTAAGTGTAATATGAATATTTTGTCGAATGTACACGTCACTGACAAGAGGGACAGTCCTTTGACAATATTGCCAGATGGGAGACTAAGTAGGCATCTGGAAAACACCTTTCAAGACATCAAAAAAGGATGGAAACCCGAGTATGTCTAAACGCAGGTATTCGGCACAGTGTGTCCTACTCGGGACCGAGTACTTACCACATTATGCTTTACTCGGGATAATAAGGGAAACCCAAACAATGAAACCAAGCAAACGATTCACATGTGGGTGAACCAAGAGTCATGCTCAAATATGTAAGACATCCGTATCAAGAGAGTTTCTGGAAAAATAAAACACAAAATAGGAAACGGATTCCAGAACAAGCAATAACTCCACTTCTTTGAGAAAACAACACATCGATAAGGAAATAAGTCCTAAACGGACTACACTACAAGAGTCATATTCAATCTCCACACGATCTTTGAAGCAGGAAAGAAGATAAAGACGACTCCAACAAGCAACCAGCCTTAACTAAAAAACAATTATTTTTACTTGTATAACAAGGATTAGGGTTCTATGCACATATAAATCACTAGAAGGGAGAGGCAAAAGAGATCGCGTGGTGTATTTATTTACTTCAATAGTGGATTTGGCTCGGTTGTTTATTCAACCACTCGTGGACATTTCTCCGGTCACCAGAGTTTTACCACGTAAACTCGTGTCTTATTAATTTCAACATGCATTCTTTTTCCCTATCTCTTTGATATGTCATAATCAAATCTAACATCATTCACTTTCTCATTCATCGAGAAATCAACGTCAACAATTGGCGCTATAAAGAGGGGTTGAACCTCCGATATGAATAAGCAATGGCTGGTAGCAGAAGCAGAAACATTTCTTGGGATATCCGAAAGTCTCTGGATAATGCTCATATAGGCGAGAGTACACAAGATCCCACCATAACAACTGAGAACCATCCATTACCCTTGGCCGGTATCCAGCAAATCCCTCACACCAGTGAGGACATAGCATGTTGTTTCCATGAGGCATTGCAACAGCTACTCACAGACGCTGCGAGAGAAGGAGTAGACCTACTGGCTGTGGAAGAGGCGTAAATGCCAAACCCTCCATCTATAAGGCTTCGTTCGGTTATAGTTGGGCCAGAACCGGATGTACCAACAGCTGTTAGGAACTCAGATCAAATCAATGAATCAATCTGGATGCGTAACACGCAGCCAAGACAGGGATCGTGTAGCGCCCGAAGAAGAACAACCATGCCAAATACAGAGTCACAATCAGGTGGCCCATGATAGACACTGTAAATATGATTGGCGTGGGGATCAGTCATCATCATCAGAGGATAGAGGTCGGCACCAACACAAACATTGTCATGGAACAATAAGCCTGTAAGGATTAGCCCATAAGACTTGGGAACAGAATGAGGAGGGGCTGGAAACGGGTATGATGATCACCCTATAATTTAACCATCTTGGAGAACTGGTGGGGAACAGAGATGTTATGATTCAAAGCCTGACTCGAGAAGTTGAAAACAACAAACGTCAAATGGACGCGTTGATTAGGCGATATGGATATAATGAGTTGTCTGATGATGATTTTGATAGTCCTTTCACCAGAGACATCCTACAAACCCCATTCCCAGAAAGGTTCAGGATGCCACACATGGAACAGTTCAAAAAGGATACAGATCCTAAAGAACACGCAAGACGATATAAAAACGCTACGGCTCAGTATGCGCACAGCGACCCTTTTGATGTGTCTCAATTTTCCACAAACTCTGATAGGCACAGGCTCGAGATGGTTTGGAAGGTTTCCCCCGACAAGTATTAGGAATTTCGGTGAATTGAGCATAAGCTTTTCAAGACAATTCCTAGGCAATGTGCACAGGAAAAAGTCAATCACTTACCTTTCTTAGCTAAATAAAGGGAATGACGAGTCACTGAAGAAATACCTGGGGAGATTTAGCCAAGCGGTCTCAAAAATTTGCAGTACGAATGACGAAGCAATAATCGCTGCATTCATAAACAACCTGCAGAATGGACAACTGTCTTTTGACCTAAAAAGTACTCGTCTAACAAGATATGCAGATATGATAGATATGGCTGAAGGATATGCATTAGTTAAGGAAGAGGAATTAGCAAAATGAAGTTGCTATATGCATAGAGGGATACCCGAATAAAAAGATGCTGAGTCGAAGGTACAAAACCATAAATGAAATATCGAAGAAAAAAACGAGGATGTGGGAAATGGGCGTAATGCTGACCAGACCACAGAAATATTCAGAGGAAAATACACGAACTATACCCCTCTCTGGAAAAAGTATGAGTAAATCTTGGCAATACTAGAAGAAAAGAATCTGGTGAAGAAGCCTCGTCGACAATCTTAATTTGCTTGGCGAGACACGACAAAATATTACAGATTCCATAAGAAAACTGGTCATGAGACCTTCAAATGTTACCAGCTTAGAGAGAATATAGAGACCCTCATTCGGGGAAAACACCTGCAAGATATAACCCTGAATAAAGATGAGAAGTCATAAACAAAGAAAGAGACCAATACTGATCATGATTCTGGTCGGAATAAAAAGGCCAGTCCAGAGGCGAATGAAGTAATACAAGCTATCTTTGTAGGACCTTCAACAGGGAGAAGTAACCAGGAGCAGACTCAGGAAATCCGAGAAGCATGTGGAGGCAAGGCAGAATTTTGATGTCAACACCATCGAACAAGACACAAAAAGAATAAAGGAAGGATGAGACCCTATAATATTCACAGAGGCCGATTCACATGGGTCGATGTCTGACCAAATGATGCCGTCATCATAAGTGTCTGAATTGGCCACAAAGAAGTTAGGAGAATTTTGGTAGACAATGGCAGTTCGGTAGACATTCTCAATGTGACTGTTTATTATCAGCTTAGGTTGGATCGAAAGGATTTACAACCTTTCCATACTCCACTCAGAGGATTCGGGGGAGTCGAGGTCAGGTCTCTCGGGACAGCAAAGCTCCCTGTGAAAATCGGAGTAGCACTTTGTCAGAAAACAGTGTTACTCGACTTTGTATTGGTAAACCTAGACAACTGGCATTATAATGCAATGTTAGGTCGACCATTCCTAAATAAAACAAAGGAAGTAACAGCTTCCTACGCTCTAATGATCAAATTTCGGACTGAATGGGGGGTAGGAGTAGTCAAGGGGTCCCAAGAGATGGCCAGAAGAGCTAATCTCTCGGTTTAAAAAGACAAAGACAATAGTGAACAAGTGTGTACCATAACACGACCAGATCAGATCAAGTATGAATCACTGTTGTTTGAGTTAGATCTAAGGGAAGAGCCGGAAGTATCTAAAAGTTAACCAATAGAAAAAGTAGTGTTGAAAGAAGATGAACCAGATAAGAAGATCAAATCAGGGCCAATTTAGAAAGGAAGGTTAAGAAGGACCTTATTACTTTGCTTAGAGAATACAAAGATGTGTTCTCTTGGAGTCATGAAGACATGGTAGGGGTATATGCTCAAATAATATCACATCATTTGGCGGTGGATCAAAATACGGAAACAGTAATACAAAAGAGAAGGTCATTTAACCTCGAGAGAAGTCAGGTAGTTAAACAGGAAGTAGAGAAATTACTCGCTGTTAGCTACACTGAATGGGTAGCAAATGTGGTCCTAGTTCAGAAGAAAAATGGCCAGTGGAAATGTGTGTGGACTTCACGGATCTAAATAAAGTCTACCCAAAAGACAGTTTTCTGCTTCCATGAATAGATCAACTGGTCGACGCTACATCAAGCCATGAATTACTCAACTTCATGGACGCTTATTCGGGATACAATAAAATCCGAATGAATAAAGCTTATAAAGAAAAAACAGCGTTCACAACCGATCAAGGCTTGTACTGTTATACAATAATGCCTTTTGGGCTAAAGAATGCTGGGGCGACATACCAAAAGATTGGGCAATAGGATCTTTTCTCGTCAAATAGGAAGAAACATGGAAGTTTACATAGACAAGATGTTGACCAAAAGTGTATTGGCAGAAGAGAATTCTTCGGACCTACAGGAAACATTTGATGTCTTGAGGAGATACCAGATGAGGCTAAATTTGAATAAGTGCCTGTTCGGGGTTCAATCAGGAAGGTTCCTTAGTTTTCAAGTTCTCCAGAAAGGAAACAAAGTAAACTCCGAGAAGATCCAGGCCCTCCAGAAAATGACTTCACCAAAAACACTTATAGAAGTGCATTGCTTAACAGGATGCTTAACTTCCTTGGGTAGATTTATTTCGAAAGCCACAGATAGATGTACCCTTTTTTCAAAGTGATCAAAAAGGGAAAAGGACTCGAGTGGAATGAAGTGTGCGAACAGGCATTCCAAAAAATAAAAGAGTACTTAGGGCAGGCTCCCATCCTTTCAAAACCTAAAATGGGAGAAATATTTCATTTGTACTTATAAATTACAAAACTAGCAACAAGCCCAGTTCTAGTCAGGAAGGAAGACGGAGTACAAAGGCTAGTGTACTACACGAGCAAGGCTCCTCTTCTAGCTGAAACAAGGCTTTCACATGCAAAAAATGGCTCTAGCATTGGTTTCGGCAGCAAGGAAACTAAGGCTATACTTTTAGGCTTATACAATCCAGGTTCAAACTGATTGCCCACTTAAGCAAATCCTACGGAAGCCAAAAATTTCAGGAAGGTTAACTAAATGGGCAATCGAGCTGACTGAATTTGATATTCACAGAACCAAACCTAGAAGCAAAAAGGATGGTTGGAAGGAGTTTCCCCTAGAGATTGCATGTCGATGGTTCCTCAAATACTCATGGCAGCGGGGCAGGAATAGTGGTGTGCCCCTTGGAAGGAGATGATGTTGAATGTGTCATGAGATTATATTTCAAAGTTACGAACAATCAAGCCTAATATAAGGCACTGTTAGCTGGTCTTAGAGTTTGCATAGCACTCTGAGCAGATGAGATCATGATATTCAGTGACTCACAGGTAGTCGTCAACCAAGTTTCAGATGAATATCAGGTCAGAGATGAAGGTATGATGGCTTATTTGGGCATAGCAAAACAACTCGTTCAAAGATTCAAGGAATATAGAATTGTCCAGATCCCAAAAGAAGAAAATGAGAAGGCAGACACGTTGTCCAAACTAGGATCAGCAACAACCACAATCAGGCCAAAAACTATTCCGATTGCACATCTCCTCAGACCAAGTATTGTTAAGCCGAAAAACTTTGAAATCTCAAAAATTCGAACACCGTCAAACGGTTGGATGACTCAGATAAAAAGATACATGGAAGAAAGTGTGCTCTCGGAAGATCCTTTAGAAGTCAAACGTATCAGATATCGGTCAAAAAGATACACGATGATTGGAGAGGAACTGTATAGAAGAGGATTTTCCCAAACACTCCAGAGATGTGTATCAGAGGAAAAAGCACATCAGATACTTAGGAAATCCATGGTGGAGTATGTGGAAACCATACTGAGGGCAGGAGTTTAGCACACATAATACTCAAACAAGGTTATTATTGGCCCTCTTTATTCTAGGATGCGTAACAGTACTCGGAAAGCTGTAGTGCTTGCTAAAGGATCGCCAATGATATTCGACAGCCTTCTAAACAACTTGAAACCTCACATCCCCATGGTCATTCACCATGTGGGGATTAAACTTAATTGGTCCAACGCCAACAAGGACAAGGGGTAAAGCTAAGCACGTTATTGTGGTTGTTGATTATTTCACAAAATGGGTAGAAGCTGAAGCGTTGGTACATATCACGGAAGCAAATACCATAAAATTTATGAAGATGAACATACTCTAAAGATTTGGAGTCCTGAGTACCATTACAACTGACAACGACACTTAGTTCGATAATAAAAAATTATTATGCCACACCTGCCCACCCTCAAACGAATAGGCAAAATGAAGCCGTAAACAGAATCATCAAGCACATACTAAAAGCAAAGCTAGATGCCAAGAAAGGTAGTTAGGTTGAAAAACTTTCTGAGGTATTATGGGCGTATCGGACAACAAGAAGAACTTTTATAGGAGAAACTCCGTTCTCTTTGGCGTTTGGAGCAGAAGCTGTCATCCCGGTAGAAACATAATACATATCACCTAGGGTCAGGCTATATGATGAACAATAGAATGTTGATATGCTATTACAAAGCTTAGATGATCTAGAAGAGAAAAGTGAGAAATCCTGAGTGCGAAATGTGGCGTATCAATAAAGAATGGCCCGACACTACAACTCTCATGTTCGGATCAGGAAATTCCAATTAGGAGACCTGGTGCTCAGGAAAGAGTAGTTGAACACAAAAAACAAAGTTACGGTCTCCTTTGCTGACAAATGGGAAGGCCCACACAAGATTGAAGGAATAACTGGCCATTAAGCATATTGGAATGCCCGACCAGATGGAGGGGTTTATGTTTTACCCCGACCATGCAATGCCCAATATTTGAAGATTTTTTATCCTTGAAATTTGTTTCCATTTTAGTCAGAACAATTTTGTTAGTCAGGATATTTTTTAGCTTTGAGATTTTATCATATTGATAGTTTTACAGTTATGAATAAAGGCCCAACATGGGATTTCAGAGATCGGATTTTAGAAATCTAAGCATGTTAATAAGAACATGCAAACAAAAAATAGATAAAATGCTCGGGACCATTAATTTAGCAAAATTCCTGAATTGGCAGAAAAGCTTGAAAGAGCACACAAGCCGAGCAAGGTCAGTCGACCTTAGCCAAAAGGAAAACTTGATGCACCAGATTCTTGAAAATGGGTCGGGGCATCGCCGGGAAAAATCCCGATAAGATGTGCAACTGTGTTAAGCGGTTTAAAAGCTTAACGATTCGGCAAACCCTTAAGTAGATAAAACTAGGAGACATTCTCAGTAACTTGCGTAAGGACTCAAACGTATGATCGTGGTGAGCCTCGATGTAACATTCGGGTAGCAACTGAGTATGGAGCGTAAGTATAAATCTACTTGTCAGATTCAAGATGACTCGGTTAATAATATTAGCCAGTTTAATAAGATACTTGACATAAAATCATATTATCCAGTTTAATAAGATACTTGGCACATGAAATCGAGTTCAATAAGATACTCGGTGTTTAAAAAGTCGCTCAAGACTATTATCCAGTTAAAAAAGATACTTAGTGAATTCACTCGAGCAACCTAATTATCAAGTTTATTAAGATACTTAGCATTCCGAACAAAGCAGTTGGCAAAAATAAAACTTAATTGATCATAATTCTTTGTTACACAATTTTACAAATGCTTAAGGCTGAGATGAGGATTTGGAGCTCTTGCCAATACTCGGTTCGGGCACCATCTCATACTCATGGAGGAGACTCTCATTTGAAGGCAAGGCGATTGTATTGACCGAATCATCCATCCATTCACTATAATCTATTCCTGGGATCAGTCTAACGTCAGGCCTCGACCCGTCCACCTCAGCTTCCTGACTAGCATAAAAAGTGGAAAGAGAATGCTCTGACGGGATCTCCATATGCATAGGATGAGGTTATTTGCCTTGGCTTTGATAGTAAGCTCTCATTTTTTTCATTTGAGTTCGAAGAGACTCCCAAGACCGATTAACATGGTTTTTAATTGATAGCTCTCAGTTCGCCTAAGCCTTGTCAGTCGCACGATTTTTAACTTTCAAGAACCCACCGGTCAAGACTAACCCTCATTGGAACTCCCTAAGGTGTAGGGCATCATACACTAGGAACCTTTTAAAGTGATCAACCCCTTGAACTTTAAGTTCCAGTCTAGCCTCGTTCAAAAAGGAATTCAACGATTAAGGCCTGAGGCATAAGATTTTTAATCTTCTATTGATAAGACGATTTGGCCTGTTCAGCCTCCTGTTCAGCTCTAAACATTGATTGTTGGGCGGTATAGAGTAAATTCTAGAAGGATACAACCTTCTCATCCGTTATAGAAGCCTTCTCATCAGCCTTCATTTTCTTAGCCAAACAGTGGTCTGTAAATTCTTGGGCGGAGCTCACCTACCTTTGATAGGCCACCTCAATCTGAGCACAGCTGTCCTCACTCTCCTTCAACTGAGCTTCGAGACGTCTTATCCGATAAGCTTGATGTTGTTGCATCTGAACCAGCTCAGTAAACTCGCCCATCACTTGCAAGGAAAAGTGAGTTAAAAATCTGAGACAGGCATTAAGGCAATGGACCGGAAAGAGACTTATGTAGCTCGCGCTATTGAAAATGTTTTGAAGACGATCAGTAAGGGAACCATCCCTAAAACAGCTCCAATGGTCATCCCCAATAAAAGCTTGACCATATGACATTTCCTTTATTATATCTTGAGGGGTGGGACAAAAAGAATTTCCCGAGGATTCCACCCTTGTGTCTTCAACCTTAGTGGGTAAAGAATCCCTGTTTAAGTTCAAATTTTCTGCTCATCCCACAGGTGACTCAACTTGGGCGCTTGGGGAAACTCTAACCTCGGTATCATCATCACTTGATTCAAAAAATGATACCATCTGAGGAATCTTATGAGAACGGACAGGGGAATCAGCTATTTTCCTCTTCTCAGCACGACTATGAAGGGAGCCGATGTCAGCCTTTGGGTATTCTTGGTCCTCGGTAATTTCCTAAAAAGATTCAAAAAGACCAGAGTCAAGATCAATTTGCTAATTTGGGGGTGCCCTATCGCCCTTATCTCCAACCGTAAACTGATCGGCAGGCGTATCCTCAACCAAGGAACTTAGCTTGCCAAACGCTGTGCCACCCGGATATCCTTTCTGTCTGCCCTCATTCTCAGGCACCTTATGAGCATCGTCGGTCCTGATAGGGCCACTCAGGCAACTTGTTTCCCCCACGTTCGATCGAAATCTTCTCGTCAACTTCATCAAAATCTTCATCAGATTCGTCATCAGGTGGAGCGACCCCTTCCTTTTTTTGGCGAGAAGTTTCTTTTTGGCTCGCTTGAATGGTCGATTTCACCTGGCCAGCTTAGACGTCACAGACGATGTTTGAGTCATACACTACACAAGTTAGAAAAGAACAATTCAAAAATAAATAAAAAACATTAAATGTACGAGTGAGATGGAAACAAGATTATACTTACATTGCCTGCGATAATCTGAATTCTGATTAAAGAAGCCAAGGTCTATCATTTTCTTCTCATTAAAAAAACAGGACATGCTCCTCTTTTCGAGAGTACGCATGGCCGCCCGAGCAAGTTTAGTCAACTCGGCGTCAGTAAAAACAAGTTCTGACTTGTTCCAACGAACATGGGAGCAGAAGAAATGAGGAACCTTTAACACTTCTTGATTCTCCCCAGTTGAGAGCTTGACCTCAAGTCCCAAGTTCCCTCCAGCAAAGAACCAGCTATTCTTCCAGTGTTTGTTTGAAGTAGGAAATCCACAAACAAAGCTTTTCTTCTTGGCATCAGAAGAAATATCAACTCCCCGGCTGACTTTCGTCCCCTCAGGGATCTAGGTATCTGGCGGGCTAGACATAAGAAAATAAGTTCCTGTCTGACCAGATTGCCTTAGTGTGTAAAAATGCCTAATTCCGTAGGCAGAAGGCTGTGGCAAGTTTATCTAACTCCACATGTGCCACATACACATTAGTATTCTATAATTGTTCGGGGAAAATTAAGCAGGGGTGATCCCCGCCTTATCAAGGAACCAAAGGATGAACGACTGAAGTGGAAGAGTCACACCACAGCAGAGCATGGACCCATAAATCGCTACCATGCTCTGAGGAGGGTTCCATACGGCTCTATCACCAGCAGGAGCAATTAGAATTGAATCGCCATATCAAACCAAGCACTGTACTTCTCGGTTTCATCTACCCCAACCACATTCGTCTAGGCATCATATCCACTAGAGAGATCATGCGAGAAGGGAATACGATATTAATTATGTTTTTCCTCAACATCCTTCTCATCAACTTTTTGCCTTCCAATTCGAATGTCACTTGAGCCATATTTGTGAACCACATGGTTACTTTAATGGTTTCCTAACCTTGATTGCAAGGGAACCATGTGATGACCAGAAATAGAAGATTTAGAGCAGAAAGGAGATTCAGAGGTGGAACTAAAATGAGCTTCAAGATGAAGCCCAAAAATATCAACATCTAAAAAAAAGGTTCGTCAAGAGGAGTTTCCCCCAATAATCTACGAACACAAGAAACCAATTGAAGGTCTCCATGTTCAAACGCTTCGAAAGCTATAACAAAAAGATGATGACGTGAGGCAGGATTCATCGGAACTGACCTTTAAAATAGATGCGAAGAAACCATGAAAAACTTCGATGGAGAATTAAGACGAATTCGTGTGCGAGGAAATCTGGGCTAGTTATTTACTTTTGTGAAAATGAACCAGAGCAACCCTTTTCACTAAACCATTTAAAAGGGCAATAACACGAAACATGAAGATCTCAAAAAATGGGAAAAATAAAAAAGAAAGATTTGATGATGTAGGCGGCGTATTAGGCAACCCATGAGTCGTTTCTCATAAATGTTATTTGAGGAATGGAGCGGTTGAATGGCACGTGTCATAGAAAGAACTGACAAAGCCGTCACAATTCCAAAACATCGCAATCACTAATACTTCGCGTGAAAAGACAAATTGCATTTACATGGTAGCAATTAAGACACGTCATTAATGCAAGGCGCTGTTTAAGGATCATTTTTCTAGTATTAATGAGGCATAAAAGATTAGAAGGTCGATTAAAATACTCTTGCCGAGAACAAATTCCGACTCGATAAAAATATTTTAAGGGGGTATTGTTATATGAATATTTTGTCGAATGTACACGTCACTGACAAGAGGGTCATTCCTTTGATAATATTGCCAAATGGGCATCTGAGTAGGCATATGGAAAATACCTTTCAAGACATCACAAAGGGATGGAAACCCGAGTAAGACTGAACACAGGTATTCAGCATGGTGTGTCCTACTTGGGGCCGAGTACTTAACACATTATGCTTTACTCGGGATAATAAGGGAAACCTAAACAAAGAAACCAAGCACAAGATTCACACATGGGTGAACCAAGAGTCATGCTCAAATAAGTAAGATATCCGTATCAATAGAGTTTCTAGAAGAATATAACACCAAACAAGAAACAGATTCTAGAACAAGCAATAACTCAACTTCTTCGAGAAAATAGCACATTGACAAGGAAATAAGTCCTAAAATGACTATACCACCAAAGTCATATTTAATCTCCACACGATCTCCGAAACAGGTAAGAAGATAAAGAAGACTCCAACAAGCAACCAGCCTTAACTAAAAAAACAATTATTTTTACTTGTATAACAAGGATTAGGGTTTTATGCACATATAAATAGACCCATATTCCCATTATTAAAGAGAGAGAACAAATATACAGAGAAAATCTCTAGATGGAAGAGGTAAAAAAGATCGAGTGGGGTAATTCTTTATTTCAATAGTGGATTTGGCTCGGTTGTTTATTCAATCACCAGTGGACGTTTCTCCGATCACCGAAGTTTTACCATGTAAACTCGAGTCTTATTAATTTCAACTTGCATTCTCTTTCTCTTTCTCTTTGACAGGTCATAATCAAATCTAACATCGTTGACTTTCTCATCCATGGAGAAATCGATGTTAACACTAAGAAGCACGAAAATAAGCGCCTGATGCAGATGGAGATCCTGCAGTTGAAAAGAGGGAAGGGTAAAGAGGTCAACCCCTGAGCGAGATGGTTGCCCCTTTTACAAGAAAAATCTGGGAGGCGAAGCTCCCACCGAATTTTAAGATGCCATCAGATAAGTTCTCCGGTACGGAGGACCCTTTGACCCACTTGGAGAGCTTTGCTTTAAACATTGAAGTCCAGAACACAACCAGGGCGCTATGTGCTGGATGTTCCTAACTACTCTAACAAATTCTGCCAATACCTGGTTCATTAAATGTATGTTATTGAGTTTAATTGCATTTATAACATGCTTAGGTTGTTGATTGTTGGTTGAGATTTATATTTTGTGATAGCTAGGGTTTGTGGCCTTTTTGTTTTTGCCCTTCTAGCTAAATCTCTATGCTTTGCATTTAGATATTGTTTAGGACTCATTGATTGCATTTTATGATTGCATTAAAGTCCTTGCCATGCTTTATGACAACTTGTGTTGATTGGCCCTTTGTTTGATTACTAGGATATATTGTTGCATAACTATATCTAGTTAAGTCTTTATGAACATTAATTTCGACATTGATATCTAGGAATTGTACTTAGTGACATTCTAAAATTCCTAGATAAGCATTTAGTGTTGCCTAGCATTACTTGCATGTTTGAATATTTTATCATATTCACTTAGGTTGTATTTAACTCTTCATTGAGGTTAAGTCTTGTGACTAAGTGGTTAGTGCACAAGAAAATAGATCAAGAATCACTATTAAGGTCGTTGGGTAGAGTGAAAAGGTTAGTAACTGGAGGGTGTGACAGGAGGTCAACCTAGGTTGTAAGCTTTCATTCATAGTGGATTTGAGGATCTAGTGTGGCGCACATATCAGCCCTTCGTTTTTCCCATTTGGAGGGTTTCCACGTAAATACTGTGTGTTGTTATTGTTTTAAGCATAATTGATTTTATTGAATGCTTGTTTATTCGGGGTAATTTGTGTTAATATTGATTAATCGAAAAATCGATAATCGATTCGATTAAAACCTATTCACCCCCCCATTAGGTTATAGACACAC